>CM034233.1:21260796-22528697 GCA_019916065.1 Vitellaria paradoxa | reverse complement strand
TTTCTCTTTCTAATGTTTACCACATTCCTACCCTTGCTTTAAATCTTGTGTCTGTTGGTCAATTATGTGAACTTGGTTTGATCGTTACTTTTTCTGCTTCTGGTTGTTTGGTGCAAGACCCACAGACGAAACAGGTTATTGGGATAGGCCGTAAGCATGGACGTCTATTTGAGATTGTTCACCTCCAACTTCCACCATCCTTTGTTGCTTCCACTGCTGCTTCCGCTTCCACATCTTCTATTTTTAATCTTTGGCATTGTCGTTTGGGTCATGTGTCTTTTAGTCGTTTGAAAACTTTAGTTTCTAGTGGTCAATTGGGTCATGTGGTTTCTGAGAAAGTTGATTGTTTATCATGTCAAACTGCTAAACAACCCGCTTTACCTTTTAATAAAAGTAATTCTGTTTCTTTTGCACTATTTGATCTCGTTCACTCGGATATCTGGGGACCTTCACCCACTCCCACTATGGGGGGCTCTCGTTATTTTGTTATTTTTTGTAGATGATTATACTCGCTATACTTGGTTGTATCTTTTAACTAAACGTTCTGAACTTAAACAGATATACTCTGATTTCTCGGCAATGGTGAAAACTCAATTTTCTCGTACAATCAAGGTTTTTCGAACTGATAATGCTATGGAATATCTTGACTCTGAGGTTTTATCTTTTCTACGCTCTCAGGGGACACAATCTCATCTTTCTTGTCCTGGTACTTCTCAGCAGAATGGTCGGGCAGAACGCAAACATCGTCATCTTCTTGACACGATCCGTGCCCTTCTCATTTCTTCCTCCTGTCCAGAAAAATTTTGGGGGGAAGCTGCTCTTACTGCTGCCTACACCATTAATCGTGTTCCCACTTCTGTCATTGGTAATTCTACCCCTTTTGAACGCTTGTATGGCTCCCCTCCTGATTATTCTCATCTTAGAATATTTGGGTCTGCTTGTTTTGTTCTCCTTCAACCCCATGAAAGAACTAAACTTGAACCACGCTCTCGTCTTTGTTGTTTCTTGGGTTATGGTATTGAACATAAGGGGTATCGGTGTTGGGATCCTATTTCTCGACGTCTTCGTGTCTCTCGACATGTTGTCTTTTGGGAACACAAGATGTTTTCTACTCTTTCTCCATTTCATCTTTCTACCTCTTCCCATAATCCTCTCTTTACTGATATTTCCAAAGATTTGCATTCTGACATATTTGATGCAGATAGTCCATAGGTCTCTCAGACACCACTGCTTACGGTTCATCCCGAGACACCTGGGTCTTCTGCTGGACCTGTGACCACTCCTGATGAGTCTTCTCCTCCATCCCTTGTTGACAAATCTCCTCCTTCAGAACGTCCTAAACGAGTAACACAACCTTCTGTTCGTCTTCGTGATTATATTATTGGTTCTGCTGCCTTTTCTACTCACGAAACTTCTTCCTACCGTGAGGCTTGTACTAACCCTTTATGGCAGCAAGCTATGGATGATGAGTTACAGGCTCTTGAGAAAACTCATACTTGGGATGTGGTTCCCCTTCCTCCTGGGAAGACTGCTATCAGTTGCAAATGGATCTATAAAATCAAAACCCGTTCAGATGGTTCTATTGAGCGACACAAAGCTCGTCTTGTTGCTCGAGGTTTTACTCAGGAGTATGGTATTGACTATGAAGAAACTTTTGCTCCTGTTGCTAAGCTTACTTCCGTTCGCAGTTTACTTGCTATTTCTGCTGCTCGTAACTGGGATCTTTATCAGATGGATGTTAAGAATGCCTTTCTAAATGGCGATCTTATTGAGGAAGTCTATATGCAACCTCCTCCGGGCTCCTTTGTTCCGTCTTCTCATGTTTGCAAGATTCGTCGAGCACTATATGGGCTGAAACATGCTCCTCGTGCCTGGTTTGCGAAGTTTAGCTCTACTATTCGTGAGCTTGGATTTATCCCCAGTTCATATGACTCTGCTTTGTTTATCCGCACTACTACAGCTGGATCTGTTCTTCTTCTCCTTTATGTAGACGATATGATTATTACTGGGGATGACAGTGTTGGCATTTCTCATCTCAAACAATTTCTTAGTCGACAGTTTGAGATGAAGGATTTGGGGTTTCTCAATTACTTTCTGGGCTTGGAGATCTCCCGAGATTCTTCTGGTTACTTTCTCTCTTAAGCTAAGTATGCTTCTGATCTTTTGACACGGGCTGGTATTTCTGACTGCAAGACTGCTACTACTCCGATTGATCCACAGCTCCGTCTTACTCCTCTTGATGGTGCACCATTATCTGATGCAACTTTATATCGTCAACTTGTTGGTAGTCTTGTTTATCTTACTGTCACTCGCCCTGACATTACTTATGCTGTTCATATTGTTAGTCAATTCATGGCTGCTCCACGTTCTCATCATTTTACTGCTTTGCTGCGCATTCTCCGATATATCAAAGGCACTATGTTTCATGGTCTTCATTACTCAGCCCAGTCCTCACTTGAATTACATGCTTTTTCTGATGCCGACTGGGCTGGTGATCCTACTGATCGTCGTTCTACGACAGGGTTCTGTTTCTTTCTAGGGACTTCTCTCATAGCCTGGCGTAGCAAGAAACAAACTCTCACTGCCCGTTCTAGTACTGAAGCTGAGTACCGTGCTCTCGCCGATACCACTCAAGAGCTCCTTTGGCTTAGATGGCTTCTTACTGATATGGGTGTCACTCATTCTAAAGGCACTATATTATATTGTGACAATCAAAGTGCTATTCAGATTGCTCACAATGATGTTTTTCATGATCGCACTAAACACATTGAAATAGATTGTCACTTTATTCGTCAACATGTCAGAAGTGGCATCGTTCGTCTCATTTCTGTATCCTCAGCAAATCAAACTGCCGATCTTTTCACGAAGGCTCATCCTCCTGGTCGTTTCTTCGAGTTAATCTCTAAACTCAAGCTGCTTCCTGCGTTGCCACCTTGAATTTGAGGGGGGGTGTTAGATTTAGTAATGTATAATCGTATATAATTAGTATTCCTTATTTTATGCCTTTCCTTATTTTATGTCTTTCCTTATATCATAATTAGGAATATTATTCCATTCCTTATTTTGTATATCCAATCATAATTAGGATTACTATCTCCTATCAGGATTAGGATTATTGTCCTCTTATATAAAGGACCTTGTAGTCTTGTATTCTCACACACAGAAATAAATATTAATACATAATTCTTTTCTTCTTCTTTTATTCTTATCAGAGAAAAAAGGCCTTGTGCATATGAGAAAAAAGGTCTTGTGCATAGACTACTCGTTAAGGCTTTCCTGTGTGCATGGACTGAACACAATCATGTGCATGACATAGAAAAGTTTGAAAAAATTTTGCTAAGTATAAAACAAATACTCAATTCCCCCTAAGCCGACCCCAATGCAGTAACATGGCCTGTAAAGTATAAAATGTATCAACATGGCATTATCAATGATTAAAATATATCAAATAAACATTTGGTTCATTACATATACTTACCAAGAGTCTACGAACTCAAGTTAGTCTCTACTTTATAATCTTGAGTTTGTAAGGAGGTGTTAGAGTAATAGGATTTATATTAAAATATTATGATGGATGCCCAAGATTCTTTCTGGTAAATATAAAATATAAATTTTTCTTATTTAATTTATTTCCTCCCTTCTGTCATGTATAGCCAAGCCCATGCTAAGGGTAAAATTCTTTCATTTTAAACACATATAGAATATTCGCAATTTACATATATTCTTCCCTTATTCAACACAAATAATTAAGTTGATTGCCTCTACGTTGGTGCACTTCTTCTCACCAAGGCTTGCCCCTTTCGGCATTGACTAGCTTGTTTTGTAAATGATCGTGTAATTATGTCCCCAAAAGTTATAAAACACAAAGTGACTTCATTCACACAAGGCAAGCCAATTATATCCATGAACAATCTTCAACCAACCATTGCATAATTCAAATTTCAGCAAATGTAGATATATAATCACTTCAATAAAGCAGTTTATTTTCAACGATTAGAATCGTAGAAAATACAAAAAAAAATCATTGAAAAAAGTATTTTTTTTATGGTCTAGCAACCGTCGATAGACGTTGAAATTGAACCCGTAAAAAAAGACAATTTGTCATAGTCATCGAGCGTTAAAAATAACATACCTATTTTCTACGAGTTGAAGAAGGTGTCTATTTTCAATGAGTACGATCGTCAATACTAATCTTTATTTGCTGACATTTTTTTTTTTGTTGACAGCTAGTTTTTGTTACGAATTTATTATTTTTTTAACGAGTAAGGCTGTTGAAAAATGTGTCTATATTCAACGTTATAGCCATCAATACTGACCTTTATTTGCTTACCTTTTTGTTTTGACGGCCAGTTTTTGCTACGAATGTTATAGCTTTTTTTCACGAGGAAAGCCGTTGATAATATTTCTTTTTTTTTTCTCTACGATAGTAATCGTTGAAAATATTATTCTATATTTTTTAAATATTATAATTATAATATTAAAAATATCCTTAATTTTGAAAATATTCTAATTATAATATAAAAAAATCTTATTATTTTTTTTTTGAATCCACTAATTGCAAGAACAAATGGTTATACACCATAATATTCTAAAACGGTTACTAGCACCAAACCTAGTACATACTAAACTATATAATACTTATAACAAACAAATGTCAAACTAAGCAATAATAGCCAAGCTACCATCAGCCAAATAACTTATCCTAGATGTAAAGAGCATCACATGTCAAGCATTTCACCAATGCAACAGAGGAATCAATCTTATTCAAATCAATACCAATCAACACAACTAAAGTAAAATCCATCTTCAATAGCTAGTTGATTGCAATTCATAAACATAGCAACAATAAATAGTGAATAGCATCTTCCAATGGATCATCGAATATTCTACTAACCAAGATTGCCAAAAAATAAAATAAAATAAAATAGAAAGAGCTCCAAACTAGTCCATTATACCATCTCCAAACTTGCTCCAAAATAATATTCTACTAAGTTCACCAAAAAAGACATGATAATTAAACTATCATGAGTACGCTTCTTCACTTCAAAAGTCTGCAATTCCTTCATCTCTGTTCTATAAAACAAATAAATTAAGACATATCAACAAAACTTAAAAATAAAATTAATAAAGCATATTCTAAGCTTTTCTTCATAAATAAAATTATGCCCATTTACATTGTTGCAAAAACATTTAAGTTATTGGTTTTGAACATAACAAGAAAAAATTAAATAGCAAAAAATTAATTACTATATCAATTAAAGTTTGTGATGAACTTACCGAATTTGATTCATTTATAGAGGCTGAATTATTGCTTTCAGTTTGAAAGGCATGTGGTCTTGACCTCATTAATTGTGCTAACATCCCTTCAAGCCTTTCCATTTTCTCTTCTAATGTCTTTATTTTTGCCTTCTCTTCTTGAAATTCAACTTGAAGATCACTGACAATTGTAGATTTAGTGCTGCATATAGTAGTTAGGGTTGCACTATCCCCATATCCATGAACTCATCCATGTCGTTCAAGTCCAAATACTTCAACAAATATCTCATCTTCAGTCATTTGCAAAGAACCTTCGTTCGCTTCATTTGCAAGTCTCTTAAGCTCATCCTTGATTACCAAATCTCATTAGATTTTATGCATTTAGATTATGAAAACCAAACTTATGTATGTTTTTGTACTTTAAGAAATACAAGCTCAATGAAAAAAAGAAAAAAAAATTACTTATAAGTTTTTCTTGAAATTCTTGATTTACTATTTGTCCATTGCTTCTTGTGTAAGTGATTTCTCATAACTCCATCCGACTAATTTCTTTTTCCTTTTTCTCTTTCTACGAATGAATAATAATAGAAAGAATCATAATTGAGTAAATAACTACAATCTTATAGTAAATAAATAAGATTATTGAATCAAACTAAAAGAAATGATGCTCCTTCAATTCACAAAGAAATACATACTTCATCGATTTGTGTTTGCATAAAACTTTTTGAACCAGTGATATGAATTATTGTGTTTGCAGCTCTATTTTCTCTATTTTGCTTGCTAATTTTCTGTATTTAAATAAAAAAAATATTGGTTAAAAATATCAACTAATTGAAGGGAAACAAATAAAAAAGTTATTCATACAAACCTGAAATTCTTCAGAAGACCACATGTCGACAAGAAAAATCCAATCTTCCTTAGAAATTATATTTGGTACATGTTGGCGTGCCACAACAAGATCATTGTATGTGTTAAAATATTTTCTCTTTAAGCAACTTCTAAAATTCTTGTAAGACCTATTTAGTTGGGCAAATACTAAAGACTTTTGGTTTGCAACGTTGAAACACTTCTACAATAAAAAAAATTAATGTGTTAGTTACATGTTTTATCATATCAACCATAAAAAAGAAGTAAATATATATATATAAAGAAAGAAATTCATTGAAATATTATTAGTATATTTTTAAACATTTTCTCCTTATTCTCCATTGGTATTTCAACCGATTCTTTCACGTGCAAGGTGCATTATGAATTTGTCTGACTAGAGTTATGCAATTTGACTTGAACATCTTTGAATTTTTGCCAATAGGTCTTCTATGTCGCCATTCAATGTCTAGCTTTGTCCCTTTTGGTATTCTAGATAATATGAGATTAAGAGTAGAACCTCATACCTTTGGACGATCATTACTTGAACCTGTTAAAATATTTAAAAAATAACAAACTACAAATTTTACAAACTAATTTTTGGCAACTCCAGGAGAGATATTAGCTACAAATTTTTATAATAAAAAAATTACCATTACTACTACTTCCACTCCTATTTTGAGTGGCAGAGGAAAAAAAAGTGTTCGTCTCTACTATGTGAATCAAAGGAAAAAAAAAAAATAAAGAAGTCATCCAGTGCAGCTTTTAATTTTTAAAAAATTCCAACTTTAGAAATAGTTTGGTTTACTCGACTTCAAAAAAAATGGTTAACATCTGCTCCCTGTTTAAAAAAAAAATGTCTATCTCCGCTATGTAAATCAAAGGGGAAAAATAATAAACAAAAAAAAAATAAAAAAACCGAAGTCATCTAGTGCAGCTTTTAATTTTTAAAAAATTCGAAACTTTTAGAAATAGTTTGGTTTACTTGACTTAAAAAAATGGTTAACAAATATGCTCTCCGTTAAAAAAAAAAAAAAAAAGTGTCCATCCTTGCTATGTAAATCAAAGGAAAACAAAAAACAAAATTGAAAAAAAAAAAAAAAGAATAGAAGTCATTCGTTCAAATCCATAAGCAACCTACAGGCACATAAGAGTACATTGCAATTATATGGAAATTGAGCCAAACCTTCCCGAAAATTAAGATCGAAGAAGGAGGAGGCGGCTCGGGAGCAGCGGAGCCTTTAGAGAGAGGTCACCGCAGCTACACACTCGCTTTCACAAGGAAGCAGACCCATTCCTTCAAAGGAATGGAATGGGAGATAAATAAACAATTAAAATAAAGAACATGACAATCGTTACACAGCTTTTTGTTACAAAAAAAAAAAAAATCAGTCTCTACTCTATGAATCAACGAAAGAAATAAATAAAAAATAAAAAATTAATTAATTAAAAATAATATTTAGTTCTAATGTAACCAATAGATACATATATATATATATATATATATATATATATCTAAAACATACCTAGAATCGATGACTGCCGATTGCCCTTGATTTGAAAAAAAAAAAAAAAAAAACCCCTTTTCAGTACTCCAAAACCCTAAATTATAAGAATGTGTTAACAGTATTAGAAATTGATAATCTAAATTTATAATTGCGATATAATATAATATTAAGAAAAATATACCTTTTTGAAGATGAGAGAAGGAAATCTATGAAGATTGAAGTTGGGATGAAGATAAGAGAAGGAAATCTATGAAGAAGTTGAGAAGGCACAGAAAAGAAAAGGTTAGAATGATAGTACGTAGGATTTTGTGCATAGGTTCTATGTGTAAGTTTTAGTTTTTTTTTTTTTTTTTTTTTTTTTTTTTTTTTTATGGGCTTGGTATTATTCACGGGCTTGATTCATCAATTAAACAAATCTTTTTTCAACGGTTAATTTAGAGTTGAAATATAGTATTATTTTTAACCCCTTCAGGCCGTAAAAATATTTTTACCAATTTTCAACAAAGATTTTTTCACCTACCATTGAGATTGCTTAAAATTTTAGCCCCAAAATTTTGGCACTAATGTGAAATAATTTTTTTAACATATTATTTTCCACGGTCACCTTTACATGTTAAATAATGTCAAATACTTTTTTTCGCGACTAACTTTAAGAGTTTGAAATACAATATTATTTTCAACGCCTTCAGGCTGTAGAAATATTTTTACTAATTTTCAACAAGATTTTTTTCACCCGCTATTGAGATTACTTAAAATTTTAGCGCCAAAAATTTGGCACTAATACAAAAATATTTTTTTCAACTTATTCTTTTCCACGGTTATCTTATGCGTTGAAATAAAAAAGTAATGCCAAGTACTTTTTTTCAATGATTAAGTGTTGAAAAAAAGTATCTGTTTTAATGATTATTAATAATCGTGAAAAATTAGGCATCACTTTTAATTCATTTTATTGTAGTGGATGGAGATTACCAATTTCATGACTAGCAATTTTTCCCTCTTTTTAAAAACATCTTTCCCTTATAAGAGGGAAAAAATTACTTTAGAGTTTATTCTGAATGGTACCTAGAGGTGTAGGATACACAAGTGAGAATAGGTTGACTAAATTAAAATAGGTAGACTAAATTAAAGGCATTTTAAATTTTTTATATATAAACATTATATTATCTCTCTCTAATTCTATCATTTCTTGTTTTTTACTTTTTATTTCAACATTTTTTTATTTTTATTTTGGTCTAAGGGTGTTGGGTTGTATATTAAGGTCATAGTTATTGATGTGACGTTTTGTTTGGAGTGATTAAAAATACTAAAGATCGTTAAAAAACATTTAAAATCTCTAAAAATTATTTAATTTTTATTTTAGTGTATAACTTACGAATTTATAACTTTTATCAAATTTTATCATTTTTTATATCTTATTGCATGAACTACGAGTTTATAACTTTTATTGAATTTTTTTTATCACTTCAAACGTCCCCTTGGAAAGCCAACTTATTTGTGAACGGCCTTGCAGAACCTTCTACCTTTCATTTTTGTTTTTGAAAAAGAAAATTATTTTTCTTCTGACAATGTCTCGATCAACACAGCCGGGCATGTATTTAAAAAAAAAAAAAAACACAGCTGGGCACGCAGGGATGGAACCAAAATCATTTGCCCAAACTATACGCCTTGACTTGGCGTTGAAATATATATGCCGTAATAATAATAATAATAACAATAATAAAACAAATTTGTAAAGCAAAGGCAAGATAGCTATGGAAGGTGACTTCAGTGAGTGTGTGCGCGTGTGAAAAGGGCAGAGTGGTGGGTCTTTGATCGGCATTGACTGGCTTGTTTTGTAATCTTGATCGAAATAAATTCAACACGTACAATTAATGTGATTTATTTGACTATAGTCCAAGTCGGAACTTGTGAATGGGAGGATTCGAGTCGGATTAATTTGAATGGGGTGTTTAATTGGATAAATTTTGTTATATAGAATTAATATTTGAATTATAATTGAAGAATCCCGGCCATACTTTCTGACCTCAGTGTTCTGTTTCCAAGCTTGTTTGCATTTTCTGATCTCATAAACATGCTTCCAGAATAAATGGTATACAAATTACATGGTAGCCATATAATTGTTGAGAACATGAATGAATAAAAGTTGAGTCTTACATTAAATAAATAGAAAAAAGATTAATCCATAATATACAATTGGATGAGTCGACTTACCGCTTATAACACTTACTCTTTTAAATGAATATGGGTCATTCAATGTATATTGGGTTCATGTGATGTGGTATGAAATCTACGAATAGTCTCCCATGGGTTGGGCCTATGCGCACACAAGAACACCTTAGGCGGAGCAGACTCCCAACAAGTGGTATCAGAGTTGATAATTGACAATCCTTGGTTGGCAGACTCAAAAACCGATTTAGCGGGCTTAAGAATAATCTAAGGAGGCTCTCGATAGAAGCAAGTGTGCAATGGTTAAATACACAGCAAACGATCTTTGGGTGATGAACTCAAAAACCAATTTAGTAGGCTTGAGAAAAATCTAAGGAGGCTCTCGATGGAGGTGAGTGTGGAGTCGTTAAATACATAGCAAACTGTCATTATAATTATTAGAAAATGGTTGGACCAATTTAGTGAGCTTGAGAAAAATTACACAGTAAACTGTCATTGTGATTATTAAAAAATCGTTGGATTGATTTAGTGGGCTTGAGAAAAATCTAAGGATTTAGTGGGCTTGAGAAAAATTACTGATTATTGGAAAATGGTTGGACCGATTTAGTAGGCTTGAGAAAAATTATACAGTAAACTGTCACTGTGATTACTGAAAAATGGTTGGACCGATTTAGTGGGCTTGAGAAAAATTACACTAGTAAACTATCACTATGATTGTTGGAAAACCGTTAGATCAATTTGGTGCGCTTGAGCAAAATTACACAGCAAACTGTCATTGTGATTATTAGAAAATAGTTGGACTGATTTAGTGGGCTTGAAAAAAATTACAAAGCAAACTGTCATTGTGATTATTGGAAAACGATTGGACTGATTTAGTGGACTTGAGAAAAATCTAAGAAGACTCTTGATGGAGAAAAATCTAAGGAGACTCTCGAGGGAAGCGATTAAATCTATATTCCATTAAATCTTACTTAAATCTAGCCTATATATAATTCGAAATTATCAACTATCTCTTGATGGAGGTAAGTGTGCAGTGGATAAATACACACAACAAACTATCACTGTGATTACTAAAAAACGGATGGGTAAGTTAGTAGCATTCAATAGTATTATGATTAAATTTGTTTCTCGCTAAATCTTATTTTTTTCTAGCCTATATATAATTCTAATTATCAACTACGAAGGTACGCTTATTATTATCAATAAAATTCTGCTTCTCTATAAATACTCTCTAACATTCAATTGATTTGAACATCGGAGAGCTTTGGTTGTGGATCACCCTCCCGACCTATTTCCTTCAAAGTTTTTGTTCTCAGGTTTTTCGTCCAAGGGAAAAAACTTGAGGACGTGACATGCGTGGAGTAGATTTTTTCCCTGCAAAGATAGTAGTAATATATCTGTACTCATTGCGCACTTATGTCCAACTCTTATATAAATAAATCCAATACGTATTATTTTAATTACGATATTTAAAATATTAATTTAATTACGATACATTTATAATTTTGGATGAGTTTTTAATGAATTTAAATAAATGAAATGAAGTTACCACCTCTAGAATGAGGAGCCTATAAATTATAGGTTTGAGGCTGTCTTTTTAATGATAAATCATCAACTTCCCATAGAAGACAAAGGAAGAAATGGCCCATAGGCTTTGGCTTGTCTATTGTATCCTACTGCCCATGACCATCCTCTTCAACCTTTTCATTACTCTGGTTAGGTTTGATGGTGCAATACTCCAAAAGCAAGAACCCAGTGTAGGATATACAACTGAGAATAGGTTGACTAAATTAAAAAAATTTTACATTCATTTTTTAACTTTTATTTTGGCCCCCGGGTGAGGGGGAGGTTGGATATTAAGGTTATTGTTATTGATGTGATTCTCTTGCATAGTTAGAAGCCAACTCATTGATGGACGACTTTGCAGGCCATGAGACTTGAATATTATCCATCTATGGTTATTTTTCTACAGACAATGCCTTTATCAACACGGTTGGGCAGGGATAGAGCCAAAATCATTTGCCCATACTACACAGCTAGCTTGACTTGATGGTGGAGAACCCACAGTTAGTTTAGCTTGTCCTCTTCTCTCTACTAGTCCTTTTGAGGAAGGAGATTTGTGACTTGCCGAAGTTTTATTAACTTAAAAGTGCATTATTAATTTAATTTTAATTTTACACTTAAAAAATTTAGAAATGTACATTGGTCGATGATTTACCCATTGATATAATAAATTTAAAGTTCATAAATAATAATGATCTACACGTGCTAGTTTGGTATTATTTAAAATTTTCATCATTTTAATTAAATATTAATATAATAATTTAAATTTTACTTAGTCTTATAATTTGAATTAATTAGGGTCCGTTTGACAACGCTGTCATTTTTTTGTTATTATTTTTCTGTTGCCGTTTATTTTTTTTTTAAATGAAAACTGAAAATACGTTTGAAAATGTAAGTTTGTTTATAATTATTAATTTTTTATTTTAGAAAATATTTAATTTAATTAGTTTTAAAAAATTAATAGAACTTAATAAAATATATTTAGTATTAATTTAATTTAATTAATTAAATTAATACAGTAAATTATTTATTAAAATCATTTAATTCAATAAATATAAAATATATTAAAATATATTATTTATTAAAAATAAGTTAATAAAATATATTTGATATTAAATAAATATTTAAATTAGATTAATTATTAAATTAAATTATTTTTTAAATTAACTAAATTAATTTAATTATTTATTAAAATAATTTAATAAAATATTTTTTATATAAATTAAATCATAAATAATTTAAATTAATTATGATATTTATTTAAAATAATTTAATAATAATTATTAAATTAAATTAAAAATTAATGTGATTTAATTATTTATTATTAATTATTTTATATAAATTAATTCAATTATTAAATTAAATAAATTAATTATGATATCTATTTCAGATAATTTAGCAATAATTAATTATTAAATAAAACTAAATTAAATTAATTTGGTTTTATTATTTATTAAAATTAATTTATATTAATTTATATAATTAATTTAATTTATTAAATTTAATTATATTATTTATTAAAATAACTTATTTTAATAAAATATTTGAATAAAATAATTTATTTTTATGTAATGTAGCAAAAATAGACAAAGTTTTAAAATTGACAAAATATTGACAACATAAAAGAAAACCAGAATGAAAATACTCTTTTTTCAATTTAAGTTTTTCTTTTTATGTTTTCATTTTTTTTTAAACAAAAAAAACGGAAACAGGTTTATCAAATATCTTTCTGTTGTAAGTTTACAAAATTTTGAAAATATAAACAGAAAAACAGAAAACGGAAACGTTACCAAACGGGGCCTTAGTAGTTAATGTTGAAATCGGTTCTTAGAATTTTTTGACCTTTCTTATTTTAATTCTGATATCTTTTTCATCGTATTTTACTGTCTCACTATACTTTTTATTGAAGATGATATCTCAGCATTGTATTGTCTATCCTATTCATAGTACTGTTCTTGGCGGAATCAACTATAATACGCTAATAGATGTCAGTCTTTCTCATAGGCCGTATATTCTAGAGAGTAAAATGTTGTTGTTTTTTTCTGACGTTTTTAATTTTATCTTTCTTGTTCCATCTTCGCACACTGTATATTCTATTTGTTTTTTTTTCCCTATTTGTTTTTTTTTTTTTTCAATCTCCAATCCAAAAAATAATTAATCAGTGGCAACGAAATTTTGACAGGAACACAAAATTTTTTCAAGAACTCACTGTCAAAATTTCGTAGTCATCTGTAGGTACACAAATCCAGATTCTGCACTCACGATTTTTTCTGTTATCCAGTTCAACTATTTTTGGAATGTTCTTATTTTCCAATTCAAGTTAGTTCACCATCTTGAATTTGAGGGAGGTTATTAAAATATTATATATTAAATACGAGATATTCTTTATATATATTGTCTATGTTAAAATATTTTATATCTTACTTTTTAGTAAATAGTTAGATTTATTTTAGTATGTAAATAATTATCATACATACCTTTCATTATAAATCTATTTAAAAATCTTTTCTTAACCTTTATGATATATATGATAAGATGTAAATCTTGTAATTTTTTTCTCCAATTCTATTATTTTTTATCTCTTTTATTTTTTGTTTCAACAGGCATGAACTAAAAGTATGTAATTATTGAGATTTGACGAACACCATGAAAACCTTTCTTTTCAGGAGTGACAGTTGCCAAAAATAATTAGAAAAATAATCACAGCAAACTACAATTAATTAATTTATTATGTAGCAAGCAAAAAAATCAGAAGAAATTAGAAAAAAAGTCCAATATATATATATATATATATATATATATATATATATATATATATATATATATATATATATAAATTGAACTTAAAAACATAGTATATAGTTCAAATTAATTGCCTATATAATTAACAAGATCAGAAACAGTATCACACTACTTTTTAACACAACAAAATATTAATCGCAATTCTGGCCGCCGGTTGGGAATGGGAAACCTGCTGCCGTACCATTTTGGCGGGTTGGACGTGGAAAACCTTCTTGCGTAGCAGATGGGGCCCTTCCTGAGCGTCTTTCTTGCACCCCGGACTTGCCCGGTACATCTGCATATTACGCATTAAAGTGAAAGACAAAAATGCATGAAATAAAGGCCTCGTTTGAAGCTCAAAAAAAAAATAAAAAAATTTCAAAAAATTTCAAAAATTTTCAAATTCCTCCAATCATATTTTACCACTTATCATTTTTACATCACATCAATCCCATCCATTAATTTTTTTTTTTTTGGGACTCCAAACATACCCAAAGTATAAATATAAGAAAAGTTGGCCAGTTTCAAAGAAAAAATTAAAAATAGTAATAGTTGGGGAGAGAGGTGGGCCAGACTCTTGGGCCAGGGCCCCAAAAACACTGCCAAAAAAAGGGGCCATCTGCTAGTCTAGAGTTAGGTTGAGAAAGAAGTCTTTCTTAACCTAAATATCACTTTTTAATGTAGTTTTAAGGTACAAAAATAATTAATTCATTAGACTTAATAACTTTTTACAAGCTCATTTATGGGCATATTAATAATCATGGGATCTCATGAAGAAAAATATATTTTTGAAACTTTTTATTTTATGTCATCGACAGGGAGTATTTCTTATAATTTTTTCTTCTCATATTGTTACTGTTTGTTATAGTATTATTTTTAACAAAAATTTTTTAGTAAGGTACACATTTTTAAAATTAATCTTAAGTCTAGAAAATCTTGGGATTGGGTCCTTGGGGAGGGACAAAGAGAGGCGACAATCATGCGGAAAGAGAAGGAAGTAGAAGAAAAAAGTGTATTTACATTTCACCATGTGGAGTGTGTGTGTGTGTGTGAGAGAGAGAGAGAGAGAGAGAGAGAGAGAGAGAGATATGAAGCTCTTTGATGAAAGTCGACTTACGGTTCTTTATAATTTGAACTAAATATGAATTAACAATATTTATCACAAATAAACAGATTCAAAGATTCGCGTACGTGGAGCAATTTAAACCATGCAAAAGACATGGTTAAGAAAAACATATATAAAAAAGAATTATTTATGAATCATGCATTGAGCTAGTGTCTTTAAAAAATAGAAAAATATTTCATACTTGCATAAAATGGGTAAAAATATATACCTTTATCTACTGATTTTTCTAGTAATTTTTTACTCTAACTAATTTTTGCTCATTCAAACAAAACATCAGTTAAATTTAACGGATCATTTTATTAATTTTATATTTTAATCTAAATAGTGAGGGATTATGTGTGAAGTTTTAAACTAAGGTTTATGTGCTTATGTCAAATCCCAATTAGAATAAAATATAATTACCTTGATAAAAAATAACTTTACCCCGATAAAAAAATAACTTCTTTCACTTGATAGTGGTAGAAAATGAAATTTAATAATTATAAAATTTTATGAAAGAAAAATAAAAAGTAACATGCATTCAAGATTTTACATTTTTTTATTTATTTTTCTTTTTCTTTTCTTTTCTTTTTTTTTTTTAAAACTTTGAACACTACTTTAGGACACTTTTCCTTCCCTTATATGGAAATAATTCAAACACTTTTGTCATATGATGTTTTTCCTACCCATTTTGCATATGCTTGTGGAGCAAAAGAAAAAGAAAATGACTAAATTAGTGTCATTTTATTATACTTAACTATGTAAAAATTAAAATTTTTGCTTATCTACTCATTTTTTTAGTTCAACAAAAATAAAATAAAATAAAACAAATCTGAACTTTTATTATATTTTACCTTTTTACTATTTACTCACACTTCTAATTCCCTCTGCAAATTAATTTATATTCCAAAATCCAAACATAGCATTATGGAAGGGGGGGAGGAGAACTTACCAGGAATGGGGGCCAGTTTTCGTGCAGATGTTCCTTGTTGGACCATGAAAATCGTCAATATCAAGAACAAGCAGCATGATCTGTTGAATGAAGAGGAAGAGGAAGCTTTGCTAATCATTTTCCTAATTGGAGGCCTTTACAGGAAACTGGAGGGTTAATTAATTACTGCATCTAATTAATGCTTATGTACCTAATATAAATATATGTATCTGACCTCTCTTTTTCCAGAAGTAAACAAAAAGTTAGTAAAAGTTAGTAAATTTTAATTAATTTTGATAAATCAAATATTATTGGTCATTTGGCTTTAAATAGTTATTCTTTTTTTAATCACTTTTTCTAAATTAATTTTCCTTTTTACTTTTAGAAATGATTTTTTATTGTTTTATAAAAAATCATAAAAAATAGTTGAAATAAATAAATAAATAAATTGCGGAAACCTAGCTACTTGTCAAGTAACTTATATATATAGGTAATTTTTCTGTTTCTTTTTTTAGTTCTTTTTTATTTTTTCATAAGAAGGTAAAAAAAAACTATGCCTTATTTAAAAACAAATCACATAAATTCAAATTTTAATTTAAAATTATCATGAAAGAAAAAAGAATAATAAATACTTTAAAAAAAAAAGAAAAAAGAAAGAAAAGGCCCACTTCCAAAAAATACACACTTAATTAACGAATAGGTCCGTCAAATTAAAGAAAGAAAAGGCAAGGAAGACTTGAAAGAATGCAGGTCTGAGCACGGCCGATCTTAGTCACCCCACAATCACGCGTCCAACGGACTTAATTAGGAAATGCATGACACTTGCTTCTGTCTGTATGCAGAAAAATGGGGGGGTGTCCCTCGCTAAAATAACAATAATAATTATTATCAAATTTTATTATTTATAAAATTTAATATGCTATATGTGATATTTAACAATATTATGCACAAAAGTATTTAACAGTATAATGGGAGAATGCTCTTTATTTCACAAAAAAATACTTGAGTTCCATTATTATAAACTCTTTCTATATTAAAAAATTGCATTAATTTTAATTTTTTTAATATGACCAAAACATCTAAACTTTGAATTAATTTAATTTTTAATAAAATTAAAATATCAAAAATATTTTAATAATTTCATATCCAAAATCAAGAAAGTCGCTTGTCCCCCTTACCTTCATTTCGCTCCACTGTCTGATTATTTTAACTGAATCAGTTTAAAAATTTCAATATAGATGAGCTGTTCAAGTTTTTAAACCTTTGAAAACTGATTTGAACGATCATACTTCAAAAAATCACTTGTATTTACATCAAATTATAATTCTTAAAAAATTGAAACAGGCTATTTTGTATCACCAGTCCAAAGTTTCGAGACTTAAGACCAATCCTAAAAATGAGACCCTTAGTACTTGTGGATGTGGTTTCATGGGAGTGGAGGTTAGGTTTTACTCTGGTCATTTTTGTTAGATAAAAAAATAGTTTTGACGGGATGATTAACTTGCTTCAAAGTTGTAGTCACTCACACGCACCCCTTTCCTTTTTTCTTGATAAGTATATTATTTAAAGTTGTAAGCCAAATTAAATATCAACCTCCTCGCAAAGCAATGTGATAATATCTCAGCAAATTACAATTAATTAATTCATTATGTAATGAGCAAAAATCAGAGGAAATTAGAAAAGGGGTCCATACATATATATAAATTGAACTTACATATATATAGTTCAAATTAATAGCTTAATTATATAATTAATAAACAAAATCAGAAACAGAATCACACTAATTCATTTTAATTCCTCTACGGTTCCGTATAGCAAGTTCCAGAGACGCACTCCTCGTTGGAGGAAGAAGAGCTTTGGCAATTAGTGTAAGTAGAGCAATTATTACTGTCGGTGCAACTGGTGTAAGTATCGCAATTCTGGTTGCTGGTGGAAGTGCAAACATAGGAATAGCCGCAACTCTCGTAGCCATAATCAGAAACTGTGCAACGCCTCACGTAACCGCAATTCTGTTGGTTGCCGGGAGAGCTTCCTCCGTAAGGTGAAGTTGTTTGAGGGGGAGGGTAAGTTTGGCCGGTTGCAGATGGGGCCCTTCGTGAGGGCCCTCCGTGCACCCCTGTCTTGTCCGGTACGTCTGCATATGACGCATATAACAGAAAAGATAAAATGTATGTGAAATGAAATATAACACCAGTGGGGGTGAGAGAGAGAAAGAGAGAGAGTTGCGGAAGGAAGAAGAGAAGAGGAAGAAAAGATGCACTTACAAATGTTATCAAAACTTATAAAAAGATGCTAATGTTTACTGCTTGTATCAACTTTTATCATTGTCTTTTCGTGTGTTTACTTTAAAGTTTTAATTTTTATTAATTTTTATCAATTTTTTTAACTTTTTAATAATTTTCTTTAATTTTTTGACAATTTTTCTGATACAATCAGTTAGAATAGGATTGAATGACCTCATTCGAATGGAAAAAAATCAATGAAACGAGTCATTCAATTTTGTTGGAAAAGTTTGATTGATTTTCTAAATACCAAAGAGTGAGTAGCCTAATATACTTTTTTTTACATTTTCTTTGGTACTATTTGGTCTGTCAAACAACCCTTAAAATATAAAATTAACAAAATTTGTTACATTTAAACCAATTTAAAATTCATGTGTCGTACAGCCGTTTAAATCATGCAAAAGACACTGTTAGAAGAAATATATAAAAAAAATTAGTTTATGAATCGTACATTGAGTCTCTTTAAAAAATTAAAAAATATATATATATATTTCATTGTTGCATAAATTGGGTAAAAATATATACCTTTATCAATTAATTTTTTTATTAATTTTCTACTCCTACTAGTTTTGACTCATCGAAACAAAAAAAAAAATTTTAATTTAACAAATTTTATAAATTTTACACTTTAATCTAGATTTTGAGAAATTATGTGTTAATGTTTAAATTGGAGAGATTCATATTTTTAGATCAAACCTTAGAAAATAAATTAATGTAATCACCTTGATAAAAAAAATAACTTTTTTTTTACTAGATAGTGGTAGAAAATGAAATTGAAAAATTATAAAACTTCATAAATGAAAAAATAATAATAACATGCATTTGGGATTTTATATTTTTTATTCTTTCCACATAATTTATTTATTTATTTTTTTCTTCTCTCTTTTTAAGCTTTAAACACTACTTTAGGAAACTTTTCCATCCCTTACGTGGAAATAATTCAAACACTTGCAGGGGCAGATTCAAAAATTTTGTTGAGTGGGGGTAAAATTTAAAAAAAAATAAACATTAAAAATTTTTAAATAACAATTAAATTTTAGTGGGGGCAATTTATATATTTTTATATTAAAATAATAAAAAAAATCTATACAAAAAATATATAAAATATACAAACTTTTAAGAATTAATAGGGATGGCTGCCTCCACTTGTCCCTTCATGGATCCGCCCCTAAACACTTGTCATACCATAATTTTCCTACCCATTTTGGATATGTCTGTGGAGACCCCAAAAAAAAAAAAAACAACGGAAATTACTGATTAGTAGTATTGAAATTATCTTTTTTAATTATTATCCAGACCACTTGTGCGTGAAATTAATGACAAGATGAATCTTTAATAACTTTAAAAAAACTTAAACTAATAACTGTTAGTAAGTAAATTTAAAATTTATTATTTATTCATACTCCTTTTTTCCTTCACAAATTTATATTCCAAAATCCAAACGTGGCATTATAGAAAGAAGGGGGAGAAGTTACCAGGAGTGGTGGCTAGTTTTCGTGCTGAGGTTCCTTGTTGGACTATGAAAATCATCCATATGAAGAGCAAGCAGAGTCTGTTGAATGAAGACAAAGAGGAAGCGTTGGTAACCATTTTCCCTTGGGGGCCTCTGCAGGAAACTAAAGGGTTAATTGCTGCTTCTAATTAATGCTCATGTACCTATATATATATATATAAGTATCTGATCTCCCCTTTTCCAGAAGTAGAGAAATCTTTTTAGGAAAGGAACTTATTTGTCGTTCTTCTTTGAAAAGCTGTTCGTTTTTTTTTTTTTTTTTTTAATCATCACTTTTTCTAAACTAATTTTCTTCTTTTACTTTTTTCAATTTAAACAATTTTAGAAATGATCTTTCATTCTTTTATCAAAAATCATAAAAAAAAAGTTGAAATAAATAAATAAATAAATTACGAAAACCTACTTGTCAAGTAGCTTATATGTAATAAATAAGTAATTTTTCTGCCTTTTGTTTTAGTTCTTTTCTATTTTTTCATAAGAAGGTTAAAAAAAAAAAAACAAAGCCAAATTTAAAAACAAAACACATAAATTCAATTTTTAATTTGAAATTACCATGAAAGAAAAAAAGAATAATAAATACTTTAAAAATACAGAGAAAGAAAGAAAAGGCCCGCTTCCAAAAAATAAATATTTAATTAACGAAACAAAAGCAAAACTTAAGAAAGTATAAGCTTTGGACTTAAGAAAGTATAAGCTTTGGGTGGGGGGGGGGGGGGGAAGACTTCATAGAATGCAAGTCTGAACACGGCTAGTTTGGTTACCCCACAATCACATGCCCAACTGGCTTAGGAAATGCACAACACTTGCTTCTGTATATGCCGAAAAATGGGGTGGAATATTTTTGTGACAACCCGAAAATTTCGGTACCTCACATAACACAAATTTTGTCACTAAAGGTGTATTTAGAGTGAAAAAAAGTGCGATAAATTGAGATAGATTGAGAGTTCGTAATGCGTGCAATAAAAGAAAAAGTTGATGTGATATAAAATTAATAGAGATTTATAGAGTTTTTTGTTGTTTGTTTGCAAACCAAACGAGGCCTAATTCATGAAAGGTTAACATCAGTTCATGTAGAATCGTATTGAGCACGCAGTCACGCTAGTCATTGTCGTACAATCGTCACCGTTCATTTCAGTTGGATCCGCTATGAATCCCATGAAATAAATAATTAGAATTAGACAATTATAACTGTGCTTAAGTTATTCCGTCTCACCTATTCATTCTTCTAACTTTTCCCTATTAACACAGTGACATATGCTCAACAATGAACTAGTATAAAAATAACTTTTTCGTCACTTGCAACATATAAAATATTGCAACATTTTTTTTTTTTTTGCAAAGTTTTAAGAGTGTAGTTTAGGGCAAAGGTTAAATTGATGAGGCATTGTTTTGGCAAAAGAAGGTCATTCTAAACATTACTTCAAATTTTTAGAATATTTTGATTTATTTTAGGATATTCTTATTGATCTTCATAATCCTTTTTGTAAATATAGATTATATGTTTCGTGTATTGAACTCATATCCTTCATTTTCTCATGTATAGCCAAGCCTATGCAAAGGGTAATATTCTTTCAACATAAACTCATATGAAATATACATAATACATAAATATTCTTTTCTTCTTCAATATGATATTAGAGCTTCGATTCTGTGTTCTTGATCATTTCGGTTAGGCACTGGACCTCTACGACAAAGCTTCAGTTTAACAAAGTCACCCATGAACACCCACACTTAGGCAAGCAAGCCAAAACCACCAAGAACAATTCAAACCAAGTGCTCTCTCTCTGTCTCTATATATATATATATATATCACCCTCTGATACATACACACACAGATACACACCAACAACCGGGTTTTCAATTGAATAGAGAGAAGGGGCAGGATGAGATGATGATCTAGAGGGAGTAAAATAGGTGTGGGTTAGGTATAGGGGTAACACCAAAGCCCTTGGATTTGCTACGATTAGGGGTGGCAAAATGGGTGGGTTAGTGATGGATTTAAACAGGTTGGAGGTTAAATGGGTGCAACCCAAATCTACCCATTTAAAAGATGGGTTAGATATGGGCGGGTTTAATACAAGTTAGATCAAACGGAAAATTGTATTCAAGTCATACTTGATAATCTTTTAAAGCTATTAGTCACACCCAAAAAAAAGTATTGCTTTTAAGTCACATTAATGTGAAAAGTTTTGTATTTAAGTCATACTTTTGAGTGGGTCCCACGGGTTTGTTTTAAATATAATTTATAATATAACTTAAATGCCCTTTTTCTATAATTAATTGAGAAGAAGTTGCCGAAAATTATGGAACAAAGAATCACGTTTTCCGTTTTTGTTTCATTCCTTATAAATCGCGTGAAGATATAGTGAGATAAAAATCTGTTAAATGATTATATATGAAGGAATACACACGGATTACGCGAGTTTGTGCTGTGAGATTAACATCGGTCGAAGTAATATATACGGATCTGGATTACGTATTTAAACACGTGACTGCGGTACTACTTTTTTTAGAATGCATACTCGTTCAAAAACAGTACCGCATGACTCTTTCATGCAAATATCATATTTAAACACAGCAAACATCACATTTAAACACAAAAATAATTCATATATCAAACGAATGACCGATAGTACCGCATGTGTGACAGTACCATATGTCTGCGGTACTGTTTTTTTTAGGATGCATGCTCGTTCAAAAACAGTACCGCATGACTCTATCATGCAAACATTACATGTAAACACAAAAATAGTTCACTTATTAAACGAATGACCGACAGTACCGCATGTGTGACAGTACCACATGTCTGCGGTACTGTTTTTTTTAAGATGCATGCTCGTTCAAAAACAGTACCGCATGACTCTATCATACAAACATCACATGTAAACACAAAAATAGTTCACTTATCAAACGAATGACCGACAGTACCGTATGTGTGACAGTACCACATGTCTGTGGTACTGTTTTTTTTAGGATGCATGCTTGTTCAAAAACAGTACCGCATGACTCTATCATGCAAACATCACATTTAAACACAAAAATAGTTCACTTACCAAATGAATGACCGACAGTACCGCATGTGTGACAGTACCACATGTCTGC
Organism: Vitellaria paradoxa; assembly: GCA_019916065.1. Classification (NCBI taxonomy): domain Eukaryota; kingdom Viridiplantae; phylum Streptophyta; class Magnoliopsida; order Ericales; family Sapotaceae; genus Vitellaria; species Vitellaria paradoxa. The sequence goes on along the minus strand of CM034233.1, from coordinate 22,505,626 downwards.
GGTACTGTTTTTTTTAGGACGCATGCTCGTTCAAAAACAGTACCGCATGACTCTATCATGCAAACATCACATTTAAACACAAAAATAGTTCACATATCAAACGAATGACCGACAGTACCGCATGTGTGACAGTACCACATGTCTGCGGTACTATTTTTTTTAGCATGCATGCTCGTTCGAAAACAGTACCGCATGACTCTATCATGCAAACATCACATTTAAAACACAAAAATAGTTCACATATCAAACGAATGACCGACAGTACCGCATGTGTGACAGTACCACATGTCTGCGGTACTGTTTTTTTTAAGATGCATGCTCGTTCAAAAATAGTACCGCATGACTATATCATGCAAAGAATGGTGATGTTTTAATGAGGTACTGTTTTATTATGCGGTACTGTTTATTATGCGGTACTGTTTTTTATGCGGTACTGTTTTATTATGTGGTACTGTTTTTTATGCGATACTGTTTTTATGCGATAATGTTTTACTATGTGGTACTATTTTTTATGCGGTATTGTTTTATTATGTGGTACTGTTTTCCTAAATAGTTTTGATTTTGTTTTCAAAAATCATTTTGCTTGTTTTGTAAAGAAAATGGAAAGTCGTGAAATTAGTTTTTCTCAAATAGTTTTGATTTTGTTTCCAAAAATCAGTTTTACTTGCTTTATAAAAAAGATGGAAAGTCACGGAAGTTATGAGTAAAGTGTGCACTATTTTTGGATAAAATTGACAGTTTTGAAATGTGGTGAAAAACGCGTGATGTCCTTTTTTGTCTTTTTGTTGCAAGTGAGACTTATTCACAAGTAAGTTTTTTTGGTATGACTTAAATCATTATAAGTACATAAATAGTGACCGGCTTCCAAAAACTCCTAGATCAAACCCATTAACCCATATCCAACCCATTTACTTATAATTCAACTTACTTTTTAAAAAAAATTAAAAATTTATTTCAATTAATGTGTATATATATAAATACATCAATATTTATTTTAATTAATATAATATTATACATATTATATAATATTATATATTATATTTACATTTTTCAGTTAATTTCGAATTTGTACAAATCGATTTATTTTTTATTCAATTTTAAATTAACAACTCTTTCTCTCTACGCGCGTGCGCGTGCGCGTATATGTGTAGGGGGTGTGTGCGTGCGCGTGCGCGTATATGTGTGGGGGGTGTGTGCGTGCGCGTGCGCGCGCGCGCGTGCATGTGTGCATGTGTGTGTGCGTGTGTGTGCATGTGCACGCACGCGCGTGCTTGTGTGCCCCCACGCGTGCGCGTATGTAGGCGTGTATGCATGCATGTGCGCGCGCACGCATGCGCGTGTGTAGGCATGTATGAGTGTGTACGCGTGCGAGCACGCGTGTAAGCATGTATATGCGTGCACACGCGTGTGTGTGTGTGTGCGCACGTGTGTGTAGGCATGTATGCGTGTGCGCACAAGCGCGTCTGTAGGCATGTATGCGTGTGTGTGCACGTGCGTGCATGTATGCATGTCTGTGCGCGCGTACGCGTGTATGTGTGTGCACGCGTGTATGTGAGCATATATGCGCGTGTGTGCACATGCGCACGTGTGTAGGCGTGCATGTGTAGACGTGTATGCGTGTACGTGTGCATGCGCGCACGTGCGTGTGTGCGTGTGCGCACACGCGCGTGTAGGTGTGCGTGCGTGTTTATGGGCGTGTGCGTACTTGTGTGTGTAGGCGTGTATGCGTGTGTGGCACGTGTGTATACGTGTACATGCACGCGCACGTGTTATTTGTATTGAGTGTGGAGGAGAATAAGAATAGAGAATGGAAGAAGAAGTAAATTATATATAATATATATATTATATATTTATTGTATATGCTGAATATATATATACACATATCATATATATGTAATGTATAAATTATACATTTATTGTAAATATTGTTAGAGAGAGAGAACAGTGAAAAGAGATAGGGGGTTAAACTAGTTTTTTTAACTTAAATGGGTGTTTAACGGGTCCCATTTCACAACCCAATTGTACCCATTTATAAATGAGTATTTTGTAAGTTACCCAATTACAACCCAATTAATAAAATAATAGGACCCAAACCCATTTATCATAGGTTTAATTGGGTGGGTTGATGGGTTTGGATCAATTTTGCCACCCCTAGCTACAATCAAAACAACTCACCAAAAAAACTAAGAAAAATAAGCTAACACAAACACGGCCAGGCCATGTGCACGAGATATGCGCATGCTAAGCTCTAGGACACCTTGTGCATATGAGAAAAAAGGTCTTTTGCATAGACTACTCATTAAGGCTTTGCTGTGTGCATTGACTGAACCCAATCATGTGCATGACATAGACAAGTTTGGAAAAATTTTGCTAAGTATAAAACAAATACTCAATTCCCCCTAAGCCGACTCCAATGCAATAACATGGCACATAAAGTATAAAATGTATCAACATGACATTATAAATGATTAAAATATGTCGAATAAATATTTGGTTCATTACATATACTTACCAAGAGTCTACGAACTCAAGTTGGTCTCTACTTTATAACCTTGAGTTTGTAAGGAGGTGTTAAGAGTAATAGGATTTATATTAAAATATTATGATCGATGCCCATGATTCTTTCTAGTAAATATAAAATATAAATTTTTCTTATTTAATTTATTTCCTCCATTCTCTCATGTATAGCCAAGCCCATGCAAAGGGTAATATTCTTCCATTTTAAACACATATAGAATATTCGCAATTTCCATATATTCTTCCCTCATTCAACGCAAATAACTAAGTTGATTGCCTCTACATTGATGCACTTCTTCTCACCAAGGCTTGTCCCTATCCGCATTGACTAGCTTGTTTTGTAAATGAAATTGTAATTATGTCCCCAAAAGTCATAAAACACAAGGTGACTTCATTCACACAAGGCAAGCCAATTATATCCTTGAACAATCTTCAATCAGCCATTGCACAATTCAAATTTCATCAAATATAGATATATGATCACTACAATAAAACAGTTTATTTTCAACGATTAGAATTGTAGAAAAAAAAAAACCATTGAAAAAAGTATCTTTTATGGTCTAACAATTGTCGATAGACGTTGAAATTGAACCCGTAAAAAAAGACAATTCGTCATAGTTACTGAGCGTTGAAAATAACATGCCTATTTTCTACGAGTTGAAGAAGGTGTCTATTTTCAACTAGTACGATCGTCAATACTAATCTTTATTTGCTTACTTTTTTTTTTTCGACGGCCAATTTTTGATATGGATTTATTATTTTTTTACGAGTAAGGCCGTTGAAAAAGGTATATATTTTTAACGATTATAGCAGTTAATACTGACCTTTATTTGTTTACCTTTTTGTTTTAATGGCCAGTTTTTGCTACGAATTTTATAGTTTTTTTTTACAAGGGAAGCCCTTGATAATATTTCTTTTTTTTCTACGATAGTAATCGTTGAAAATATTATTCTATCTTTTTAAATATTATAATTATAATATTAAAAATCATGCTTAATTTTGAAAATATTCTAATTATAATATAAAAAATCTTATTATTTTTTTGAATTGACTAATTGCAAGAAAAAATGGTTATACACCATAATATTTTAAAACGGTTACTAGCACCAAACCTAGTACATACTAAACCATACAATACTTGTTACAAACAAATGTCAAACTAAGTAATAGCCAAGCTACCATCAGCCAAATAACTTATCCTAGATGTAAAGAGCATCACATGTCAAGCATTTCACCTATGCAACAAATGAATCAATCTTATTCAAATCAATACCAATCAACACCACTAAAGCAGAATCCATCTTTAATAGCTAGTTGATTGCAATTCATAAATATAGCAACAATAAATAGCGAATAGCATCTTCCAATGGATCATTGAATATTCTACTAACCAAGTTTGCCAAAAAATAAAATAAAATAAAATCGAAAGTGCTCCAAACTAGTCCATTGTACCTTCTCCAAACTTGTTCCAAAATAATATTCTACTAAGTTCACCAAAAGAGACATGACAATTAAACTATCATAAGCACTCGTCTTCATTTCCAAAGTCCGCAATTCCTTCATCTCTGTTCTATAAAACAAATAAATTAAGACATATCAAGAAAACTTAAAAATAAAATTAATAAAGCATATTTTAAGCTTTTCATTCATAAATAAAATTATGCCCATTTATATTGTTACAAGAACATTTAAGTTATTGTTTTGAACATAGCAAGAAAAAATTAACTAGCAAAAAATTAATTATTATATCAATTAAAGTTTGTGATGAACTTACCAAATTTGATTCACTGATAAAGGCTGAATTATTACTTTCAGTTTGAAAGGCATATGGTCTTGACCTCATTAATTGCACTAACATCCCTTCAAGCCTTTCCATTTTCTCTTCTAATGTCTTTATTTTTTCCTTCTCTTATTGAAATTCAGCTTGAAGATCATTGACAATTGTAGATTTAATGCCGCATATATTGGTTGGGGTTGCACCATTCCTATATCCACAAACTCATCCATGTCGTTCAAGTCCAAATACTTCAACAAATATCTCATCTTCAATCATTTGCAAAGAACCTTCATTCACTTCATTTGCAAGTCCGTTAAGCTCATCCATGATTACCAAATCTCATTAGATTTTATGCATTTAAAGTATGAAAATTAAACTTATGTATGTTTTTGTACTTTAAGGAATACAAGCTCTATGAAAAAAAGAAAAAAATATATTTATAAGTTTTTCTTGAGATTCTTAATTTATTGTTTGTCAATTGCTTCTTGTGTAAGTGATTTCTCATAACTTCATCTGACTAATTTCTTTTCCCCTTTTCTTTTTCTACGAATGAATAATAATAGAAAGAATCATAATTAAGTAAATAACTACAATCTTATAGTAAATAAATAAGATTATTGAATCAAACTAAAACAAGTGATACTCCTTCAATTCACAAAGAAATACATACCTCATCCGTTTGTGCTTGCATAAAACTTTTTGAACCAGTGATATGAATTATTGTGTTTGCAGCTCTATTTTCTCTATTTTACTTGCTAATTTTCTGTATTTAAATAAAAAAATATTGGTTAAAAATATCGACTACTTGAAGAGAAACAAATAAAAAAGTTATTTGTACAAACCTGGAATTCTTCAGAATATCACATGTCAACAAGATAAATCCAATCTTCCTTAGAAATTATATTTGGTACATGTTGGCGTGCCACAACAAAATCATTGTATGTGTTAAAATATTTTCTCTTTAAGCAACTTCTAAAATTCTTGTAAGACCTATTTAGTTGGGCAAATATTAAAGACTTTTGGTTGGCAACATTGAAACGCTTCTACAATAAAAAAAAAAATTAATGTGTTAGTTACATGTTTTATCATATCAACCATAAAAAAGAAGTAAATATATATATATATATATATAAAGAAAAAAATTCATTGAAATATTATCAGTATATTTTTAAACATTTTCTCCTTATTCTCCATTGGTACTTCAGCCTATTCTTTCACATGCAATGGTGCATTATGAACTTGTCTGACTAAAGTTGTACAATTTGAGTTGAACATCTTTGAATTTTTGCCAACAGATCTTCTATGTCGCCATTCAATGTCTAGCTTTGTCCCTTTTTGGTATCCTAGATAATATGAGATTAAGAGTAGGACCTTGTATCTTCGGACGATCATTACATGAACCTATTAAAATAATTAAAAAATAACAAACTAAAAATTTTACAAACTAATTTTTAGCAACTCTAGGAGAGATATTAGCTACAAATTTTTATAATAAAAAAATCAGCATTACTACTACTTGGGCCACTCCTATTTTGAGTGGAAGAGAAAAAAAAAAGTGTTCATCTCTACTATGTGAATCAAAGGAAAAAAAATAAAAAATAAACAGAAGTCATCCAGTGCAGCTTTTAATTTTTAAAAAATTCCAACTTTAGAAATAGTTTGGTTTACTCAGCTTCAAAAAAAATGGTTAACATCTGCTCTCCGTTAAAAAAATTGTATGTCTCTACTATGTAAATCAAAGGGGAAAATAATAAACAAAAAAAATAAAAAAAAACAGAAGTCATCCAGTGCAGCTTTTAATTTTTAAAAAATTCCAAACTTTTAGAAATAGTTTGGTTTACTCGGCTTAAAAAAATGGTTAACAAATCTGCTCTCCATTAAAAAAAAAAAAGTCTGTCCCACTAAATCTCCGTTTAAAAAAAATCCTTGCTATGTAAATCAAAGGAAAACAAAAAACGAAAAACAAAATTAAAAAAAAAAAGAACAGAAGTCATCTGTTCAAATCCATATGCAACCTACAGGCACATAGGAGTACATTGCAATTATATGGAAATCGAGCCAAACCTTCTAAAAAATTAAGATCGAAGAAGGAGGAGGTGGCTCCGGAGTAGCGAAGCCTTGAGAGAGAGGTCATCGCAGCTACACACTCGCTTTCGCGAGGAAGCCAACCCCTTTCTTCAAAGGAATAGAATGGGAGATAAATAAACAATTAAAATAAAGAACATGACAATCGTTACACAGCTTTTTGTTACAAAAAAATCAGTCTCTGTTTTATAAATTAACGGAAGAAATAAACAAAAAAATTAATTAATTAATTAAAAATAATATTCAGTTCTCATGTAACCAATAGATACATATATATATATATATATATATCTAAAATATACCTAGAATCGATGACTGCCGGCTGCCCTTAATTTGAAAAAAAAAAAAAAAACCCTCTTTCAATACTCCAAAACCTTAAATTTTAAGAATGTGTTAACAGTATTAGAAATTGATAATCGAAATTTATAATTGCGATATAATATAATATTAATAGAAATATACATTTTTCAAGATGAGAGAAGAAAATCTAAGGAGATTGAAGTTGAGATGAAGATGAGAGAATGAAATCTACGAACAAGTTGAGAAAGTACAGAGAAGAGAAGGTTAGAATGATAGTAAGTAGGATTTTGCGGGTAGGTTCTTTGTGTATTTAATTTTTTTTTTATGGGTTTGGTATTATTCACGGGCTTGGTTCATCAATTAAACAAATCTTTTTTCAACGGTAAATTTAGAGTTAAAATATAGTATTATTTTTAATGCCTTCAGGCCGTAAAAATATTTTTACCAATTTTCAACAAGGATTTTTCACCCACCGTTGAGATTACTTAAAATTTTAGCCCCAAAATTTTGGCACTAATGTGAAATAATTTTTTCAATATATTATTTTCCACGGTCACCTTTATGTGTTAAATAATGTCAAGTCCTTTTTTTCGTGATTAACTTTAAGAGTTGAAATATAATATTATTTTCAATGTCTTCAGGCCGTAGAAATACTATTACCAATTTTCAACAAGATTTTTTTTACTCACCTTGGAGATTACTTAAAATTTTAGTGCCAAAATTTTAGCACTAATACGAAAATATTTTTTTCAACTTATTCTTTTCTCACAGTTATCTTATGTGTTGAAATAAAAAAATAATGTCAAGTATTTTTTTCGTGATTAAAAAAAAAGTGTCGAAAAAAAGTATTTGTTTTAACGATTATTAACAATCATGAAAAATTAGGCATCACTTTTAATTCATTTTATTGTAGTGGATGTAGATTACCTTTCATGACTAGCAATTTTTCCCTCTTTTTAAAAAAATCTTTCCCCTAAAAGAGGGAAAAAAATTACTTTAGAGTTTATTCCCTAAAGGTGTAGGATACACAAGCGAGAATAGGTTGACTAAATTAAAACAGGGTGACTAAATTAAAGGCATTTTAAATTTTTTATATATAAATATTATACTATCTCCCTCCAATTCTATTATTTCTTATTTTTTATTTTTTATTTCAACATTTTTTATTTTTATTTTGGCCTGAGGGGTGTTGGGCTGTATATTAAGGTCATAGCTGTTGATGTGGCATTTTGTTTGGAGTGATAAAAGATACTGAAAATAGCTGAAAAAACATTAAAAATTTTTAAAAATTATTCAATTTTTATCTCATTACATAAATTATGAATCTACAATTTTTATTGAATTTTATCATTTTTTATATCCTATTGCATAAACTACGAGCCTATAATTTTTATCAAATTTTATTTTTTTTGTCACTTCAAATCCTCTCTTGAAAAGCCAACTTATTTGGTGAACGACCTTGCAGAACCTTCTACTTTTCATTTTTGTTTTTGAAAAAGAAAATTATTTTTCTTCCGACAATGTCTTGATCAACACAGCTGGACATGTACTTACCAAAAAAAACACAGCTGGGCATGCAGGGATGGAACCAAAATCATTTGCCCATACTACACGCCTTGACTTGACGTTGAGATATATATGCCATAATAATAATAATAACAATAAAACAAATTTGTAAAGCAAAGGCAAGATAGCTATGGAAGGTGACTTCAGTGAGTGTGTGTGCGTGTGAAAAGGTCAGAGTGGTGGGTCTTTGATCGGCATTAACTGGCTTGTTTTGTAATCTTGATCGAAATAAATTCAACACGTACAATTAATGTGATTTATTTGACTATAGTCCAAGGCGGAACTTGTGAATGGGGGGATTCGAGTCGGATTAATTTTAATGGGGTGTTTAATTGGATAAATTTAGTTATGTAGAATTAATATTTGAATTATAATTGAAGAATCCCGGCCATACTTTCTGACCTCAGTGTTCTGTTTCCAGGCTCGCTTGCATTTTCTGATCTCATAAACATGCTTCCAGAATAAATGATATACAAATTACATGGTAGCAATATAATTGTTGAGAACATGAATGAATAAAAGTTGAGTCTCACATTAAATAAATAGAAAAGAGATTAGTCTTTAATATATAATTGGATGCTTACCACTTATAACGCTTACTCTTTTAAGTGAATATGGGTCCTTCAATGTATATTGGGTTCATGTGATGTGGCGTTGACTCTATGGATAGTCTCTCACGGGTTGGGCCTATGCACACACAGGAAGACCTTAGGCGAAGCAAACTCCCAACAAGTGGTATCAGAGTTGATAATTGACGATCTTTGGTTGGCAGACTCAAAAACCGATTTAGTGTGCTTAAGAAAAATCTAAGGAGGCTCTCGGTAGAGGCTAGTGTGTAGTGGTTAAATACACAGCAAATGATCTTTGGGTGACGGACTCAAAACCAATTTAGTGGGCTTGAGAAAAATCTAAGGAGGCTCTCGACGGAGGCGAGTGTGGAGTCGTTAAATACATAGCAAACTGTCACTATAATTATTGGAAAACGGTTGGACCAATTTAGTGGGCTTGGGAAAAATTACATAGTAAACTGTCACTGTGATTATTAAAAAATTGTTGGACTAATTTAGTGGGCTTGAGAAAAATCTAAGGATTTAGTGTGCTTGAGAAAAATTATTGATTATTGGAAAATGATTGGATCGATTTAGTGGGTTTGAGAAAAATTACGCAGTAAACTGTCACTGTGATTACTGAAAAATAGTTGGACTGATTTAGTTGGCTTGAGAAGAGAAAAATTATACAGTAAACTGTCACTGTGATTATTGGAAAACGGTTGGACCGATTTAGTGGGCTTGAGAAAAATTACACAGCAAACTGTCACTGTGATTATTGGAAAACGGTTGGACCGATTTAGTGGGCTTTAAAAAAATTACACAGCAAACTGTCACTGTGATTATTGGAAAATGGTTGGATTGATTTAGTGGACTTGAGAAAAATCTAAGAAGACTCTCGATAGAGAAAAATCTAAGGAGACTCTTGATGGAGGCAATTAAATCTATATTCCACTAAATCTTACTTAAATCTAGCCTATATATAGTTCGAAATTATCAACTGGCTCTTGATGGAGGTAAGTGTGTAATGGTTAAATACATACAACAAACTGTTACTGTGATTACTGAAAAACGGATGGGTAGGTTAGTAGGATTGCATAGTATTACGATTAAATTTGTATCTCGTTAAATCTTACTTTTTTCTAGCCTATATATAATTCTAATTATCAACTACAAAGCTACGCTCACTATTATCAATAAAATTCTACTTCTCCAAATACTCTCTAGCATTCAATTGATTTAAACATCAGAGAGCCTTTGGTTGTGGACTACCCTCCCGACCTATTCCCTTCAAAGTTTTCTTTGTTCTCAGGTTTTTCGTCCAAGGGAAAAAACTTGAGGACGTGACATGCGTGGAGTAGATTTTTTCCCTGCAGAGGTAGTAATAATATATCGGTACTCATTGAGCACTCATGTCCAACTCTTATATAAATAAATCCAATACATATTAATTTAATTACGATACATATAATTTAACTACGATACATTTTATAATTTTCGATGAGTTTTTAATGAATTTAAATAAATGAAATGAAATTACCACCTCTAGAATGAGAAGCCTATAAATTATAGCTAGGTTTGAGGCTGCGTCTTTTTATAATAAATCATCAACTTCCCATAGAAGACAATGGAAGAAATGGCCCATAGGCTTTGGCTTGTCTATTGTATCCTACTGCCCATGACCATCCTCTTCAACCTTTTCATTACTCTGGTTGGGTTTGATGTTGCAATACTCCAAAAGCCAGAACCCAGTGTACGATATACAACTGAGAATAGGTCGACTAAATTAAACGAATTTTGCATTCTTTTTTTAACTTTTATTTTGGCCCCCGGGGGAGGGGGAGGTTGGATATTAAGGTTATTGTTATTGATGTGATTCTCTTGCATAGTTAGAAGCCAACTCATTGATGGACGACCTTGCAGGCCATGAGACTTGAATATTATCCATCTATGGTTATATTTCTACAGACAATGCCTTTATCAACAGAACTAGCTTGACTTGATGGTGGAGAGCCCACAATTAGTTTAGCTTGTCCTCTTCTCTCTACTAGTCCTTTTGAGGAAGAAGATTGTGACCTGCCGAAGTTTTATTAACTTAAAAGTGCATTATTAATTTAATTTTAATTTTACACTTAAAAAATTTATAAATTTATGTACATTAGTCGATGATTTACACATTGATATAATCAATTTAAAGTTCATAAGTAATAATGATCTACACGTGTTAGTTTGGTATTATTTAAATTTTTAATCATTTTAATTAAATATTAATATAATAATTTAAATTTTATTTAGTCTTAATTTAAATTAATTAGTGGTTAATGTTGAAATCAATGGGGGAATAATGAGGTAAAAATAGTAACTCATTTATTCTGGGTGGACCAGCCGGTTTTGCTATATGGCTATTGTAAGCACTTTGTAAACATATTTACAGTTATATTGAATGCCATGCTTGTTTTGTGCCATATGGGTGGCTATCTCATGAACTTACGCGTTAAGATGGTATTAAAAAATAAATAAAATAAAAACAAAATGGTAAAACAAATGAGGCAGAGCAAGTCAGCTATGAAAGGTAACGTTAGTGCATGTGTGTGTATATATGTACGCATATGTACAGTACCGGTTAATCTTTTGAAACGTAGGGAAGATTATATTAATAGAAGTATTAATCTGGTGCAATAGCTCCCTCGTAACAATATCTTTCAGACCTTGAGGGAGATTGGGGAATTCCTGGGTGAAAGGAAACCCCTTAAACAATTTGAAGCTAAAAAATGGACAGTCTCATTAGCTGTCCTTCTACACCATGAAAATAATAATAATAATTGTTGGGTTGCTTCCATGCTTGTATATCAGATGGAGGAGATTTTCCAAAGCTTGCAAGGGGTCTAAGAGTTTAAAGAAGAGATGATTGATACTGCATCACTTCCAAATATAACATTATGTAGTTCCTAGGATTTGTCCATGGAACAAGCAACTCGAATAACGCATGCTTCTGCTGCTAAAGCCAAAAACACTCGAATACAGCCATAGTTGATATCAATAATAGCACCTTTGGCATCTCTTATAACAATGGCAAAGGCTGCAGTTGAGTAGTTGAACAAAATGCTCCATTTCAATTGAATTTTAACTGATCTTGGGAAGGAGGCTGCCAAGTAAAATACATCGAGCTAGAGATTGGTCGAGATATATTTTGCTTTTCAGTTAGAAGCGGTGCAAGGTAGTCATGTGTTGCATTTGAAGAACTAAAGATCGTATCTGGAGGGGAGAGAGGGGTTCCACTAAAATTGTAATTGTTCCTCGATTTCCAGATGCTCCAGTAAAGGTGCATAATAGATGAAAGGATGAGATATTTTGATGGGTTTTCCTTCAAATCAAATAAAGTTCCTTCAAACCATCTTGCAAAGGAAGTGATTTTAGTAGGATCTACCTTGTAAGTGAGATTGCTACCCAACCAAACCCCTCTGGTCCATTGACATTCGAAAATGACATATTCTACCGATTCAGTTTCATTGTTGCAAATGGGAAAGCTTGAGTCCTTGAAACACCTCTTTTTTACTAGATTGGACCTAGTTAGGATGAAGTTTTTACAAGCCTTCTAGATGAAGTGTTTAATCTTCGGGAGAGTATTGATTGTACATAGGGTCTTCCAAAGCTTTGGAGAAGAATCATTCGCCGAACAAGGGTCAATGTTATGGAGAACTTTTTTCCTAGCAGAAAAATGCCAAATGAGTTCATCCTTTGAGTCATTTCTCCAAGAGAGAGGAATGGCTACAATGCTTTTTGATTCTTTTTCTGTGAAAAGGCTCTGAATTAAGTTAAGATCCCATTGGTAGGTTGTAGTGGTGAACTTCTTAACAAGAGAGAGCGAGCAGTTAGCTGGCTTCGTAGAGAAGACTTGAAAATTATTTGAAATAGGAAACCAACAGTCTCCCGAGATGTGGATGGAATCTCCTGAGGCAACATTTCATCTTAAACCAGCCTTTAGAAGGTCTCTACCTTGACAAGACTAGACCCGTGAAGCTTTATAGCCTTTCTGAGCATAAAGATGAGTGGTTTTTGGGAAATAAATGCCCTTTAGCAGTCGTGCCCAAAGCTAATATGGGTTCTTGAGTAACCTTCAAAATTACTTGGCCAAGAGAGCCAGATTAAAACTCTCCATATCTCTAAAGCCTAGGCCACTTGAGTTTTTGGATGTTTGGAACTTATGCCGTTTACACCAACTAATTTTGTTCTTATCATCAGGTCTACCTCACCAAAATTTTCAGATAGTTGCATTGAGTAGTTGACAAAAGGTAATAGGAAACTTAAAACACATCATAGGGAAGGAAGGTATGGCGTGAGCCACTAATTTAATAAGAATTTCCTTCCCTCCTGGTGACAGAAAATGTTTTTTTTCACCCCTATAACTTTGATATCATCATCTCTTTTATATATGCCAGAGCTTCCCTTTTTGAACTCCCCCGATCAGTAGGCAAGCCTAAGTCGATTAAGTTTTGGTCCATAACCTTCATACCCAAGGTTTGTAGGATTTCTTCACTTGTCTGCCTCCATTTATCTGGTCAGAAAAATACTGACGACTTCTGATTGTTGATTAAAAGACACGAGGCCTCGCAAAATCCTGAAGAAGCTGAAGAGGGAAGTTACATTCATTAATATTGGAGTGCAGAAATAATAATGAATCATCTACAAAGGGTAAATGGCTTATGGGTCAGCAGTTTTTGTTAATTTTTATCCGAGGTATTAAACCATGTGTTATAGCCTTTCCTAAAATGGAAGATAAACCTTCTGTTGCTAAAAGGAATAAGAAGGAAGAAAAAGGATCACCTTGTCTGATACCTCGATTAGGTTGAATGGTGCAATTAATCCCTCCATTGATCATGATTGTATATTTAATAGCCTCAATACACTGTTTTCTCCACTGAATCCAAGTACCACAAAATCCCAACCTCCACATTTCTTGCTTCAAGATAATCCCAACATATTTTGTAATACCTGGTATTTATTTTTGATTATTTATGTGTTATTTTGGGCCAATAAGATATTTAAATTAAAATTTGGTGAAACTATTTTATTTTTCCTGAGCCGAGTGTGGTCCGAATTGATATTTGGTTGGACAACTGGTCCAAAGGCCTAGCTCCATTCTCTTTTTTTTTTCCTTTTCTTTTCTTTTTCTTTCCATTTCTTTGTTTTGGCTCGGCTGCTAGAAGAACGGAGAGAAGATAGAGAGAAAAAAGATAGTAGAGAGAGAAAGGGTGATCCGGAGCGACAGGCTGACAGATTGAGGTAGTATTCGACACCATGATCGTTGTGGCAATGACCATTTTCAGTGATTTGGCCCACCCAAAGTGGGAGAAATCAATTTTTGAAGGTTAAGAGCTCAACTGATTTTCTCCATTTTGCTTTTTCTCTCCTCGAATTCGAGATAGGTACACTTATATTCGTGTTCTAGACGTTGTTAGGATGATTTTGATATATATATGTTTGATTGGGTTGAGTATCCTAAGATAGGTGTATATATATATGTATATTTGAATGTGTGCATATATATGTATATCAATGTTGAAATCTCATATTGTTTTAAGTTATTGTTGAGATAAATGCTAGATAAACATGTTTTTGAGATGTTTACATATTTATATATGATTGATTGTTAATATCATGGCTTGAAGGGATGATTTAGGATATTTTAATTCAGAGTTTGTTAAAAACGAACCAGAAAAATAGGCTCTAGGAATTGTTGTTTGGATGGGGGGTCTAGGCAGCCCATTATTCACACAAAGGTCGGGACGGGGGTCTGAATAGCCCCTTTGTTCGAACGACCAAGCGACAGAATGTTGAGGCTTTAAAATCTTTTATATTTTAAGTTTTAAATCACTGATTATTGCCTAAGACCCTTAGGTATTGAGTTTAAACGATTAAATGGACCCAAAATCATCATTAAGCCTAATGAGAATGTATTTTTATATTGAGATGATATTTATTTGCATGATTAAGCATATCATGTCTATGGAGGCCGGGGTGGCATCGTCTGCTTTATGTTGTGATTATTAATTGGTCGAGAGTGTCATATTTGTATTGACGTGCCGAGACATGAGTTATATATATAGACGAGATTCATAATTTGAGAAAGATGATAAAATGAGATTTTAAAAATACCAAATGATTCTCAGTCAATATATTTGACCAGAGCTTAGCCATTTGGTATTGGAACGTTAATTATGAGATATGATTATGAGATTTTCTCCGAACTGTAGTCGAACCTTGCTTGAACTATACAGATGCCTGACTAAAAGTGTAACACAGTTCCCTAGCAAAAGGGCCAAGAGGTGTAACACAGTTCTCCTAATTCTTACACCGATAAGGGTGTAACACAGTTACGTACTCAGATTATGTATATAGATATATACGTTTGCCGTGAGCGTAAACAGTATGGTTGGTAACTCCGCATCCTATGCTGAGTGTCACCCATCACAGAATAAGGTTGGGGGTAGATGGAGGCTAAAATTACATTAGTCATTGCATTGTATTACATATGCATCATTATATTTTACTTTAGTTGATATGGTTGACAGTTATACTATATGCTTGATTATGTTCACTCGTGCACACTTGCACGGTCCTGCCTACTGGGCAAGTTTGCTCACATCCATATTACAAGTGATCCAGTAAAGCTAAGGAGTAACTACTCGGTGCTAGGTTGAAACCAATGGATAGAGCGATTAAGATATTTTATTTATATTTGGATCATTATATCTTTATTTGTGCGACTTAGGGTATGGATCCCAAACTTATTTTAATTATGAGCTTATTTATGGTTTTTGTTCAGCTGTACAAGCCTTTAACAGTGTCACCAGGGTATGACATTGGATTTATCGCGATTGATGTTAGTTTTATTTATTTAATACGGGAATGAGGGACATATTTAGTTGCTCTGATGATGATTATTATATCATAACTTGCCCTTGGAGTAGTTTTTCAATTAATTTAATTAGTTCACATGTTCCCATACTGTCCGTTCTAGATAATTAAATTAGGGGCATGATAGATTGGTATCAGAGCATAAGGTTGCGTTACTTTTGGGTCTTAGGTAGTAAGCCCTATTCGTTTTCGTTGAGTAATTATCATTTATCGTAATTCATTGTTGGTTTTGGAATTGATGATATCTATATTTTGTAGAGTAGTTAGACATGGAAGAAGTGGAAATCAAATGGATCAATCTAGCAGGCAGAATCCTAATGCTCCAGGAGTTGGACACAAGGATTTCAATGAGGCATCGTTGGCTGATGGTGGCTTTCCACAGCTGACATATGAGCAAACAATACAGTTTATGGCAACCCAATAGGCTCAGATGTAGAGATTAGGTGTATCGACAGCAGCTCTTGCCCCAGCAACAGCGGCTACACTTACATCGGGAGACGCACCGATTACAGAAATTATTAGTCAGTTTAGGAAACATGATCCCCCTAAGTTCAATGGGGAACCAAATCTAGTTTAGGCAGAAAAAATGGTTAGAGGAAATTTCTGAGATGATGGGGACTTTGGATGTGAAAAGTGATGAGGTTAGGATCAGAGTTGTAGCATGTCAATTTCATGGAGGTGATGTTCATTAGTGGAGGTCCTACAGGGACACTATTCACACCTTGGCTTGGAAGGCATTTAAGAAAGCATTTCTTGAGAGGTTCTTCCCTACGGTGATGAGGGAGATAAAAGTTCAAGAATTTCTTGCGTTGGAGTAAAAGAACTTATCAGTGCAGGAGTATAAGAGAAAATTTACAGAATTGGCTAGATTTGCTACGCAAATTATACCAGATGAAGTGGTAAGGGCTAGAAAATTTGAATGGCGATTGAGTCACTATATCAGGAGATAGATCATTGGTTTGAGGCACCAGACTTATTCTAGTGTGGTGGCGGCAACTTTCGCAATGGAGAGTGATGCTATTGACATCAAGTCTAGGGCTTGTGGAGGCTAAGGACAGATGCAAGGATAAAAGGTAATGCAAAAGTATGGTTTTAGTTCTAAACAAATGAAAGGAAAAGAAAAGGCTAGTAATTCTAAGATGAGATTTCAGCAATATTAGCAATTTTTCTATCTGAAGAAAAACAGTTCTAGTTTGAGACTAGGTTCAAGTTCATCAAGTGGTCAGTGACAACTACTGTTTCAGTCTCCTCAGAGATGAGCATTTCAAGATAAATTTGGGTGGAGAATGTGTTACAAGTGTAATCAACCTGGACACTTGGTGGCAAATTATCCATTTGTGAAGATGTCACAGGGGAGTGTTGAGCCAAGTGCTCAACAAATTAGTTCTTATCAAACTCAGTAGTACCCAATAAGGCCTACACCACCTATGCAACAACAACTTATGTAACAATTTCAGCAACCACGTGATGGTGGCGGTGGCTAAAGGAGGAAAAGTAGAAGGGATGGCAACTCAGGAAGTTAAAGGATTCAGGGGCATACCTACGCCCTTGCACAGTGGAATGAGACTCCAAACGCTTCTGTGATACGCGGTATATTTCTTCTGTTTAATACTTAGGTGCATGTTTTATTTAATATTGCTGTATCATATTCATTTATCTCGCATGCTTGTGTGAAGACTTAGGTTTTACACCCGAGAGGCTGAAAGAGCCTATGTTTGTAGATTCTCTAATGGGTAGTAATTATTCAGTGAATTGGATTTGTAAGGATTGTGTTTTACAATTTTAATGTCCACTTATGGAGATTGACTCGAGTATTTCGAAGATAAAAGAGTTTGATGTGATTTTAAAAATGGATTGGCTGTCCACTTATCGGGTGACGATAGTTTGTTACCATTAGTTGGTGATGGCTATTCTACCTAACAGTACCGTAGTTAGGATTTGGGGTGAGGCGAGAGTAGTTTTGCCTTTTCCATTGTTTGACATTAGGTGCGTGGTGAAGTTTTTTGGTTTATTAGCAAGTTTGAGATTGAATGAAAAAGACTCCAAATACTTTCTTCCAAGAGTTGTTTGTAAGCATGAAGATGTATTTCTTGAGGATTTATAAGAGTTACCTCCTCAAAGAGAGATTGATTTTTGTTTAGATCTTTTGCCAAGAGTTTCTCCTATTTCTGTGGTACCATACCATATGGCATCGATAGAGTTGAAAGAATTGAAGATTCAGTTGAATGATTTGTATACCCGAGGTTTTATTGGACCTAATACGTTGTCATGGCCAGTATCGGTAGTTTCTTGTGAAGAAGAAAGATCAGACCTTAAGGTTTTGTGCTGATTACTAGCTATTGAATTTGGTGACCGTTAAGAATAAGTATCCATTACCAAAGATAGATGATTTGTTTGACCAGTTGCGGGGATTAGCTTGTTTTTCTAAGATTAGTCTTCGTTCGAGTTATCACCAATTGAGGATTTAGGAGGAAGATATTCCTAAGATGACTTTTCATACTTGGTATGGTCATTTTGAGTTTGTAGTTATGCCATTCGGGTTGACAAATGTTCCAGCGGTGTTTATAGATTTGATGAATAGGATTTTTCAAACCTACCTAGATTGGTTTGTGTTGGTATTCATTGATGATATCTTGATTTATTCTCGTGATGAGTATGAACATGAGAAACAATTGAGGACAGCTCCACAGACACTTCGGGACCATAAGTTGTACGCCAAGGCTAGTAAATGTGAGTTTTGGTTATTCGAAGTAAAGTTTTTGGGTCATATAGTTTCTAATCAAGGAATTGCAGTAGATCATTCTAAGGTTTTAGCAGTGTTAGATTTGGCGCAACCGAGATCTATTTTTGACGTTAGTAGTTTCTTGGGTTTGGCTATTTATTACACCGTTTCATCCAAGATTTCTCTTGGTTAAGAAGTCCATTAACTCAGTTGACTTGAAAAGGGGTTAGATTTGAAGAGGATGATACTTGTGAGAATGTTTTTAATGAATTAAAGTGGAGATTAACTGAGACTCCAGTATTGATTATACCTGAATGTGGAATGGGATACTCATTGCATTATGATGTTTCACGTAAGGTTTAGGATGTGTTTTGATCACTACAATAATAAACACTTTTAGTGACCAAAAATTTAGTCGGGAAAAGTTAATTTTTGGTCACTAAAACTTTTGCCGACCAAATATAATTTGGTCACCCGTTGGTCGGTAAAGGCTAGTGGCAGAAGGTATTGGTGACCAAAAATATATTTGGTCAGTAAAAGAATAATTTTTGCCAACCAAACTTTGGTTGCTAAAAGATACGCCTTTGGCGACCAACATATATTTGGTCGGCAAATGTTTACCCTTTAGCGACCAAGGTTAGTTTTTGGCAACCAACTGGTCGCTAAAAGGGTCTTTAATCGAAAATTTGAATTAATTTTAAAAAAATAAAAATTCAAATGTGGCGCCTTTAGCGACCAAAATTTTGGTCGCCAAAGGTTAGTTTTTGGCAACCAATTGGTTCTTAAATAGGCCTTTAATTGGAAATTTGAATTAATTTAAAAAAATAAAAATTCAAATGGGGCACCAGGTGGCATCATTTGCTGACCTGTCATCATGCCACATGGCAACTTGTGTTATGCCACGTGTCGACCTATGATTCTGCCACGTGTCAGCCTACTATTGCACTACATGTTGAATTTATATTTTTGAGATTTTTGTTGTTGTTGCTGAGATTCGAACTCGTGCCATTTCTTTGGAAGTTCATGTGGTTGGCCACTAGGCCAAGCTATTATTTGTATATATATTTTACACTTTTTGTATATATAAACAAACCTTTATCACTTTTGGCGACCAATTGGTCGCTAAAGGGGTAGGTCGGCAAAGGTACCCCTTTAGCAACCAATTGGTCACCAAAAATGATAAAAAAATTTATGATTTTTATTTAATTACTTTAACTTTTTTGTAATAATTTTTTAACACTTTTGCCAACCAATTGGTTGCAAGAAGTGCCCCTTTATAGACTAATTGTTAGCAAAAGTGATAAAAAAATTTATTATTTTTATTTAATTATTTTAACTTTTGTTTCAATAATTTGAAATCATAAACAATATATGAAACTATATAAATATTTAGTAAATAATTTATGAATAACTATTATATTTAACTAAAAATATTTTTAAATGTTTTTTTTATTTTCCTCCAATTCGTATGTGTAGCACATATTTAATACATATCTTTAATTTAGTTATATCATGGCTCACAATATATATTTTTTTCTTCATTTTGTATTTATATTTTTAAAAATAATTTGGTCGTATTTAGTTTTACTTTTAGAAAATTATATTTAAAAAGCAAAATTTTTGAAAACCATTTTAAGAATTTATTTCTAATAAAAAATATTTTAGGTGATTATATTTGGAAATAAATTCTAAAAAGATAAAGAAATGAAATTACTTAAATTTAATAAATTTTATTTGTTATTTTTATTTTTAAATTTAAAATAATGTCACTTTAATATAATTAATATTAAATTACACTGAACAATTATTAGATATTAAAACGTTTAATATTCACTTGATTATAAGTCATACAAACTATATAAAGCTTACTCCAACATATTTACTTTGAAAAAAAATGATTTTACATTCAAATTATCTAAATTTGATTTTGATGAATTTAGTTTTAGCATTAATCTGGTAACATTCTTTTATTGATCTATGATTATAATTTTTGATAATTTTTATAAATTAATTAAAATTAATAAATAAACGTTAAAATAAAATTTATTAAAATCTAATTTAAATCATACAAAGAGATAAATAAATTTGTTTGACAGAAAGATAGAGAAAGAAATAAAATTTAATTATTTTTATTTATCCATTTCATTTTTTTAGCGACTAAATTAATATTTGATTGATGAAGAGATTTTTTAACGACCAATTGGTCGTCAAATGCTTGGAATTTAGCCACCAAACTTATTTGGTTGCTAAAAATAAATATCAAAAGTTGCTAAAAATGAATGTCAAAAATTATGAAAATATTTCGCGACCAAATGTTTTGATAGCCAAAACCCATTGTTGGCGCCGAATGATGAAGGAAAATATTTTAGAACTCTTTAGTGACTAAATTAATATTTGGACAGTAAAGATTAACTTTTAGCGACCAATTGGTCACCAAATGCCTGTAATTTAACTACCAAACTTATTTGGTCGCTAAAAATAAATGTCAAAAATTATGAAAATATTCCGTGACCAAATGTTTTGGTAGCCAAAAGCCATTGTTAGTGCCAAAAGATGGAAGAAAATATTTTAGAACTCTTTAGCGACTAAATTAATATTTAGTCGGTAAAGGTTAACTTTTAGCAACCAATTGGTCGTCAAATGCCTGGAATTTCGCGACTAAACTTATTTGGTCGCTAAAAATAAATGTCAAAAATTATTAAAATATTTCGCGACCAAATGTTTTGGTAGCCAAAAGCCATTGTTGGCGCCAAAGGATGGAGGGAAATATTTTAGAACTCTTTAGCAACTAAATTAATATTTGGGCAGTAAAAGTTAACTTTTAGCGACCAATTGGTCGACAAATGCCGGGAATTTAGCGACCAATTTATATTTGGTCGCTAAATATAAATTATTAGCGACCAAATGATATTTGGTCGGTAAAAACTAATATTTAGCGACCAAATTTAGTTTTGGTCGTGAAAAATGGTCGCTAAAAATGTTTTTTCTTGTAGTGGATGTAGAATGATCGAGTAGTGGCATATGGGTCTAGGTAATTGAAGCCACATGAGAGCAATTACCCTGCTCATGATTTAGAGTTGGCAGTGGTGGTTTCTGCTTTAAAGACTTGGCAGTGTTATCTATATGGTGAAAATTTTAATGTTTATTCAGATCACAAGAGTTTAAAGTATTTGTTTACTCATAATGATTTGAATATAAGACAGAAAAGGTGGATGGAATACTAGGAGCATTATGATTTTGATCTTCAGTATCATCCGGGGAAGGCTAATGTGGTGGCTGATGCTTTGAGTAGAAAGTCATAGAGTTTGGCAGCCATGATGGTTCGTTCTCAGTAGCGTCTTCAGGAAAATGTTGGTGATTTTGAATTTTGGCGGGATGATGATGATGATAATGGCACCACCTACTCCAGTTTGAATTGTTTGCAAGTGGCACCTATGTTGTTGACATGGGTTATTGAGGTTCAACAGAATGATAAATATTGTCAGGACATGAGATATTATTTGTTATCGGGACAAGAAGCTGAAGGTTAGAGTTTATCTATAGAAGGGTACTTGAAATTTAAAGATAAGTTTTTTATGCCTGATGTGGATGGAATTTAGGAAAATGTACTCCAGAAGTTTCATCACTCAAGGTTTGTAGTACATCCTGGAAGAATTAAAAAGTCTAAAGACTTAGGACATCAATACTAGTGGAGTAGTATAAAACATGATGTGACGAAGTTTGTGTCTCATTGCCTAACTCGTCAACAAGTAAAGGCCGAACACTAAGGACCGACTGCTTTGTTACAGCCATTGTCAGTGGCACAATGGAAGTGGGACCATGCGACTATGGATTTTGTGATGGGTTTACCAAGGACTTGGAAGGGGCATAATGCTATTTGGGTGATTATGGACTCATTGACTAAAGCTGCTCATTTCCTACTTGTTTGGAATAAGGATTCTATAGAGGAGCAGTGTCAGCTCTATATTCATGAAATTATTCAGTTACGTGGTACACCTTTGTTGATTGTGTCAGACCGAGACCCAGTATTCACAGCACAGTTTTGGTAGAGTTTGCAGAAGGCATTGGGAACTCAATTGTGTTTTAGTACCGTATTTCATTCGCAGATAGATGGGCAATCGGAGCAGACAATTCAGATTTTAAAAGATATGCTCAGGTCTTATGTGTTGACTTTGGGGGAAAATTAGGAGAGCCACTTGCCATTGATTGAGTTTGTGTATAATAATAGTTATCAGGCAAGTATTGGTATAGCTCCATATGAGGTTTTATATAAACGACCTTGCAAATCTCTGTTGTGTTAGGCTAAAGCTAAAGAACATATGATTGTTGGTCCTGATTTAATAAGGCAAGCATCAAAAAAGATTTAAGTGATCTGACAAAGACTTTTAACGACTTAGAGTAGACAGAAGAGTTATACTGATAAGCAGAGATGGTCGTTAGAGTTTTAGGTTGGTGATTTTGTGTTTTAAAAGTTTCACCAAGGCAAAGTATAGTTCGATTCAGGAAACATGAAAAGCTTTCATTGAGGTATATCTGACCTTTTGAGGTTATTAGGAGAATTGGTGAGGTGGCGTATAGATTAGCGCTTCCTTCATAGTTAGCTCGGATTTATAATGTGTTTCACGTATCTATGCTTCGGAAGTATATGTCGAGTCCTTCTTATATGATTAGTTAGGAGGAATTGAATATTAAGGAGGATGTGACTTTTGAGAATATGCCAGTTCGGATTGAGGATAAGCGTGAATAGATTTTACGTGGTAGGACTATTCCTTTGGTTTACGTGTTATGATGACACCATGAAGTTGAAGAATCTGCTTGGGAATGTGAATCGATGATGCAGATGAAGTACCCATCCCTATTTTCTAATTAAAGTGTGTTATGTAAATTTCAGGGATGAAATTTTTATAAAGGGGGAAGAATGTAATACCCAGTATTTATTTTTTACTATTTATGTGTTATTTTGGGTCAATAAGATATTTAAATTGAAATTTGGTGAAATTATTTTATTTTTACTGGGTCGAGTATGGTCTGAATTGATATTTAGTTGGACAACGAAGCTAAAGGCCTAGCTCCATTCTCTTTCTTTCTTTCATTTTCTTTGTTTTGGCTCAGCTACCAGAAGAACAGAGAGAAGACAATAAAAGAGAGAGAAAAGAGAGAGCGAAGAGAAA
Organism: Vitellaria paradoxa; assembly: GCA_019916065.1. Taxonomy (NCBI): domain Eukaryota; kingdom Viridiplantae; phylum Streptophyta; class Magnoliopsida; order Ericales; family Sapotaceae; genus Vitellaria; species Vitellaria paradoxa. The sequence goes on along the minus strand of CM034233.1, from coordinate 22,482,022 downwards.
GGGTAAAGAGAGAAAATGCGATCTAGAGCAGAAGGCTGACGGATCGGGGTAGTATTCAACGTCGTGATCATCATGGCAATGACCATTTTCAGTGATTTGGCCCGAGATTGGAGAAATCAGCTTTTAAAAGTTGAGAGCTCAATCGATTTTCTCTATTTTTCTTCTTTTTTCTTCAAATTTGAGGTAGGTAAAACTTATATTCATGTTCTAAACGTTGTTAGGATGATTTTGATATATATATATATATATTTGATTAGGTTGAGTATCCTGAGATTGGTGTATATATATGTATATATGAATGTGTGTGTATATATACATATCAATGTTGAAATCTCATATTGTTTTGAGTTATTGTTGAGATAAATGCTAAATAAACATGTTTTTGAGATGTTTACATGTTTATATATGATTGATTGTTGATATCATAACTTGAAAGGATGACTTGGGATATTTTGGTTTAGAGTTTGTCAAAAATGAACCAAAAAAATAGGTTCTGGGCACTGTTGTTCTGGGCACTGTTGTTCCAACGGGGGTCCAGACAGCCCATTGTCCGCACAAGGGTCTGGACGGGGGTCTAGATAGCCCTTTTGTTTGGACGGGGTCCAGGCGACAGAATGTTGAGGCTTTAAAATCTTTTATATTTTGAGTTTTAGATCATTGATTATTGACAAAACCTTTAGGTATTGATTTTAAATGATTAAATGGGTTGCAAATCGTCATCAAGACTAATTATAATGTATTTTTATATTGAGATGATATTTATTTGCATGATTGAGCATATTATGTGCATAGGGCTGGGGTGGCATCATCTGGTTTTGTGGTGTGATTATTGATTGGCCGAGAGTGTAATATTTATATTGTGACGTGCCAATGCACGGGTTATATATATAGACGGGATCCATGATTTGAGAAAGATGATAAAATGAGATTTTAAAAATACCAGATGATCCCTAGTCGATATATATGACTAGAGTTTAGTCATTTGGAGTTGGGGCGTTAATTATGAGATACAATTATGAGATTTTCTCCGAACTGCAGTTGGACCTTGCTTGAGCTAAATAGATGCCTAAATAGGGGGGTTTAACATGGTTGCCTAGTAGAAGGGCTAAAAGGTGTAACATGGTTCACTTGAGTCTTACAACGATGGGGGTGTAACACGGTTCTGCACTCGAATTATGTATATGGAGATATACATTTGTTGTGAGCGTAAACAGCGCGGTTGGTGACTCCGCGTGTCGGAGTGTTGTGCTAAGTGTCATCCATCCCAAGATAAGATTGGGGGTAGATGGAGACTAAAGAATCGCATTAGTCATTGTATTACATTACATATGCATCATTATATTTTATTTTAGTTGATACTATTGTGAGTTATGCTAGATGCTTGATCATGTTCACACGTGCACACTTGCACGGTCCTACCTACTGGGCAAGTTTGCTCATCCCATCCTTATTATAGTTGATCTGGCAAGATTAGCGAGTAGCCACCCGGAGCTGAGTTGAGATCGATGGATAGACCGATTAAGATATTTTATTTATATTTGGATTATTGTATCTTTATTTGTGCGACCCAGGATGTGAGTCCCAAACTTTATTTCCGTTACGAGCTTGTTTATTTATGGTGTTTGTTCGACTGCACAAGCCTTTAACAATGTCACCAGGGTGTGACATTGGATTTATCGTGATTGATGTTATTTTTATTATTTAATCTGAGAATGCATGTTTAGTTGCTCTGATGATGGCTATTATATTATGACTTGACCTTGGAACAATTTTTCATTTAATTTAATTAGTTCCCATGTTCTTATGCCATCCGTCTCGGACAATTAAGTTAGGGGCCTGAGATATTCTATCAAATGCCTTGTTAAGATCCAGGTTGATGGCAATTACTATTTTTTTCCCCTCTTGCCTTGTGTTTGATATAATGAAAAATCTCATGATTAATAATTATATTGTTTGAATTTGTCTCCCTTAATAAATGCTGATTGGTAATCAAATATAAGCTCATCCATCATAGGTTTAAGTCTGTTTGTCTAGACTTTAGATATAACCCTGTATGAAAATTTTGAACTATTTCAGGAAATTTGACTTTAGGGATGAGAATGATATTGAAACTTAATTTAGTTATATAAACAAACTCATCCAATAAGAAACCCCAAATTTAATATATATATATATATAATTAATTTAATTTTATCATTTCTAACTCCAATCCTCACCTTAATCTCAAATAGTTTTGGAACTTATTTGAATTTGCAATCACAATACCTCTTAACCCTAAAGTGTCCATACAAAAGCCCTAAATTCAAAAAATGTGTATACATTTAATTATTCTAAATCTATCCTAAACTTCAATGCACATCTTACTCTTAAATAGTTTTGAAATTTATCTTAATTCATAGAAACAATACCCGGTTGGCGTGGATCTTAAGTTACACACAAGAAAAATTTTTGAGTCTATATTTTTTGTTTTTCGCCTTTGACTCCTAAATAGTTTGATACGACCCTGTGTATGCATAAAAGGTTAGAGTAGTGGGTTTTTAATTGGAAAAGGAAGAAAATTGAACAGAAAAATAAATAAATAAATAAAACAGTGAACCAGAAGGAGAATACGGAGAGAGGAAGTTAAGTTTTGTTTTATTTTATTTTCTTTAAGTTGAAATTAACTTTATTGAGAAATAAATAAATCAGATAGGTTTGAGATGTAAGAGCTAGGTGTGTTCTTTTTATAATATTTAATTTTTATTTTAATTATTTAATATTTCACTTATGTGGTTTGTTGGGTTAAGTTTGGATCAGGGAGCATCAAGGATTATTTCAGTAATTTGATTTTATCGGAATATCTAGAATTCAGATGGGCGAATAAATTTAAAAGTGAAATAGTTTTATAAAAGAAATTATTTCCTTCATACCGTATGTCTTGGTTAACACCGCAAGTTGCGGATGAAGATTCCAACTATCATATCGAACGTTACACGCCTTGACTTTAAAATCGACCGCCATCGTTTTTAGGGAAAATTGCACTCGACTAGTTTGCGGAGGAGATTAATCAGGATCGAAATAAATTCAACACGTATAATAATGTGATTTATTTGACTGAAGTCCGGGTGGAACTAGTGAATGGCAGGGTCTGAGTTGGATTATTTTGAATTGGGTGTTTAATTGGATAAATTTTAATTATACATAATTAATATTTGAATTATAATTGAAGAATCTCGGTCATACTTTCCGACCTCATATACACTTTTAAGCATACTTTCAAATTGAAGGATTTAAGTTATAGTTCAATTCAAATTATATGATAATAATATAATTAAATTAGTTAATTGGTTCATTATTGTAATAGTAAGAGCTATGATGTGACAGTTATTTTTTTTAAATTTGTCACATTTGATCTCAGATCTCACTTACTACTCTAAAAATAATCTCACGTCCTTAAAATGCTTGTCAGTGTAATTGTTGACAGAAAACAGAGAGATTAGTAAGATTAATAAAGTATTACGGTTAAATTTGTATCTTGCTAAATCTTACTTTTACTGATTTATATATAATTCAAAATAATCAATTACAAAAGTATACTTACATTTGTTAATAACATTCTCGCCATCTAGAATGGGTGATTTCCTTGAGAAAATACCTATTTCCTTGAATATTTTCTATCTTCTCAAGACGCGTGGAGGAATTTTTCCCTATAGTAGTGACGGCGTCGTTTGGAGTTACGAAAAAATATAAAATTCTACGAATTTCTACAAATACAAATTACAACATTGTAAAATTTAAATTTTTTATTCATTGTATAAAATACGAGACATTAACTTTTATAATTTTATAAATTTTAAATAATTTTATTTAACTCCAAATATACCAGATATATTGATACTCATTGAATTTCCAAACATATCAGATATATTGATACTCATTGAATTTTTAATGAATTTAAATAAATGAAATGAAATTACCACATCTAGAATAAGGAGCCTAGCTATAAATTAGAGGTTTCGAGCTGTGTCTTTTTAAAAGTAAATCAACATCCTATGAAAGACAAAGCAAGAAATGGCCCATAGGCTCTGGCTTGTCTATTGTATCCTGCTGTCGATGACCATCCTCCTTAACCTTTTCATTACTCTGGTTGGGTTTGATGGTGCAATGCCCCCAGAGAGAGAATCCAGAGAAATGCTTCGTGAGTATTTATTTGCCTTTTTGTCATCATCATATCAAATCATTTGAATACTTCTGCCTTTACTTGTACTTTATTGTTGTCCTTGATTTCAATGATTTGCGCCAAGTTAAAGTAATTAAATTATCAAATTGATAGTACGCTTCAATAAAATATAGAGCAAATTTACCATCATCCCCTCTCTCTCAATGCTCCCCGTATATCTTGTGATTTGTGATTGAATTTATATATATATATATACATAATTTTTTTTTTTACTTTTTTGCTATTTAAGAAGAATATTAATTTATAGCAAAGAGTTAGTACGAGGAGAGATTCCAACTATTATTATGTTTGTTTTAGGGATAGGAAAGGATAAATTTTACTTTGTAAATGCATTACATTAGTTTGAAAAAGCAAATAACAATTAAACTAGAGGTAAATTCTTACTGGTGTGGGTTAATAATAGAAAAATTATACCAATAATAGAAAAATTATACTATTATATTATTACTTGCACAACATTTTTTAACATCTTATAAAATTCTATACAACGTTCTCTCTCAATCAGTGTTCTTTCTCAATATTTTAAAAATAATATAATTATTATTAAATAATATTTACTCTCTCAATATAAATATAAGTATTATTAATGTATTATTAAGATAACAATTATCCCTGTAATATTTCATTCTCAAATTTTTTATTTCATACTAAATGTTCTTAAGAGATTTACTTTTATTTTGATTTTTTTTTCACCACTTTGATTCACCAAAGTTTAATTTTTTTTATGTTAATTTGTGATTTGATTTTAATATATAAAAAAATCTCAAATCGTTCACAATATTAAAAAATAATTACAAAGTACAACCTCTCAACATACTAGAATCCACGAAATCACATTGTTGAATCTTTGCTAAGCTCCTTGGCCCGCCACTCTCCAAATGAAATATCCCCTCTTCCAATCCTCGAAGATAAACAGATCTTTGGCAACAAAATCTTCGGTAATGATGACAGAATCTTCGGCAACTCTCTGAATTCACGAAGTGCACTCTAAATTTAAACTCCATCCAATCACACTCTAAATTTGAACTCCTTCTAATCACACGCACAGAATTTAGTCTCTGCATGATCTATTAAAGTTTATCTAAATTTATTAATTTTTAATTATTTTTTGTATTTTTATAACCTACCACTTTTATATCATATTTTTTTACTTTTATTATATTTTTTGATCAAAATTTGATCAACCAAACGGACTCTTAAAATATAAAATTTTTTATGAATAGGTTAAAAAAAAAATCCCTTAAAACACACCAGGCAATATCATCTTCTCTCTAATTAAATGATGCTTTAAATTCTAAGAGTATTTCTTTGATAAGGAGGACTAAGATACCCAATCTTAGTTAAATAAGATTAGCGTAGAACAACCTAAGGGGCTAGATGGGATGGTCTTGGGTTGATACTTAGGGGTTTACCATCTCAAGATCTCAAGTTCAAATATCTTCTCTAGCAACATTGGGGCCAGTCTCCCGGGCGCAAAGTGTAGTAAATGTTGGTAGGACAGGCCTCTTTAACTGGACAAACCGTATCCAGTTATTGGGTGTGGGTCCAACTCCCTTCCGCTATGCGAATCTGCGATTTACCGCTACACATGTTGAGGGGCCAGTATGTGTAGCACAAACCAAGCCTAGAGAGTGAATCTCTCGAGGTCAAATTTTTTTTTTTTTTTTTTTTAAGATTAGTGTAGAACTTTTGTGATGTCTAACTTCCTTTAAGATAGAATTATTTTTACATGGAATCTCCAACTTCCATTAGGAAATCTTCCTTAGAACTTTTCCAGCGTATAGAATTCAAATCCCGGATAAAATAGGATTTTTATTCAGTCCTTTATTATATGACACCCAAACTAATGTTTAAAAATATAAAATTGAATTAATTATTTTATTTACTAATATATAAATTATAATTCTAAACCTAATAATCTTGTCTTTTATTAATTTTATGATAAAACCAATGCTCCTATAATAAAATACAAAATTATAATAGTCAAAAAGTTATGATTAAATATTGAAATTATAATTTAAATAAGTAACTAAAGTGTAAGGGCATAATTGTCTTTTTATTATAATCCCCGAAATTGTGCAAGTAGATGTGGGTGGGAAAGCTCTATCTAGTGTTCTATCTTATTTAATTAAGTACTGGACAATGTTAATTTAAAGGGATAATTAATTCGAGAATTATTAATCCGAGAATCTGAGGATTGACTTATCGAATCCATAAATCGACCGTGGTCCTGAAGTTTATAACACAAAGCCCCATCGGTGATTAGTCTATCTTTGCTAGTTTTGCACCAGTGGGCCTGAACGGATTATTGACAAAAAATAATTATTTTCAATATTGCTTGTTTGATAATTTTATAATATGCTACTTTCAAATTATGCCTGGGACATAAATATTTTTGTTAAAAAAAAAATTAAAGTGAAGGAAAAGCAACATTGCTAATGTTTTGTTATTCTTAATTAAGTAGAAATTAAAGAAAAAGTTGACAAACATCAATTATCTTCTCATTTCTCTAATTCAGTTGTAAAAATTAAATAATTTTATTTTCTTTACGTTATTTTTTTTTTCTAATTTTCTCTTTTTCTCTACAAATTTATATTAGGTTTTTTCTCTTTCATAATTTTTTTTTAATACATATCTTGCGCTTTTATTTTCAAACAGAAATGAGTTCTGTTGCACCAAGTCCGTCACCAAGAGCTCCTGGTGCAATGACTCCCGGCAATTAATGGCGCATCTGCACCCTAATTTCTTTCACTTGCACTCCTTCTGTTGCTTCCCTGTTTTAGTTAATTGATGGAATAATATCTTTTCATGCGTGTATTATTATATATTGGCACAAGGTCAACAATGGTATTTATGTGTTTCTTCATAGTGTTATTCCCATTTTCCTTTCATTAATAAAATATTCATATATTTAAGTCATCAAACGTAATAGATTTGACTCCACAAAAAAAAAAAAAAAAAAAAAAAAAAAAAAAATTAAAAGGTACATTTGTTCTCCGATCAACTAACAAGTTTGAATCAAACTATTGCTGTACCATTCATATTTACGTTTTAGTTTCAAATACAATGGGTGTAAAGTTTCGTTTTTCAAATTTTGGAGCGAAAGCGATTTTCATCATTGAAAATAAAATACACTAAAAACAAAAAATCAAATTAAAAAAATAAAAAGGATAAAAACGAATTCAATCGATCGAATCATATTGCTTACTATTGAAAAAAATCTAAACGATGCGTAACGTAAATAAATTGAAACAAAATTATGTAACTAAGTTTACAAGTAAATTGATCTGAAAATACCTAATATGAATAAAACAAAACTACACTAATATTGAGTGCCAGCCTTGAATTCATATATACATAAATCATTTTTTGGGGTGTGACAACGCATTAATTTTAATAAATACAGGTGTCTTGATTATTTTGCGTCTTCTCTTGATTAAAGTAAGTTTAAACACACCTACAAAAGTAATAGTAAAATAATTAAAACTGAAAAATAAGATGAGCATAAAACTAATCTGCTATGATAGTCAAAATGTTATTGCCACTATGAACAATAACGTCTGCCATGAGCGAACCAAACACATTGAGAGTGACTGTCATTTATGAGTCATCATGGCCTATAGAAAAGTGTTCTTATTCATGTTTCAATTGAATATCATGATAACTTGGCCGATATGCTTACTAAGACTCTTCCTCCTTACATTTTTCATTCTTTTACTCTCAAATTCAAGTTGGTCTCTGTTTTATAACCTTGAATTTTCTGGAGAGATGTTAGATTATTATGATTTACACTAAAATATCCTGGGCAATGTCTGTGATTCTTTCTTGTAAATATAAAGCATAGGTTTTTCTTATTTAACTTATTTCCTTCATTCTCCCATGGAAGGGTAGTATTCTTTTATTGCAAACACATATAGAATATTCGTAATTTATATAAATTCTTCCCTTATTCAACAAAAATAATTTGATTCCCTCTACATTGATGCACTTCTTCTCATCAAGGCTTGTCTGTAAATGATCGATAGAGTAATTTTGCCCTCAAAAGTTATAAAACACAAGGTGACTTCATTCACACATGGCAAGCCAATTATATCCTTGAAAAATCTTCGACCTACTGTTGAAAAATTCAAATTTCATTAAATATAGATACATGAAATAGATTACATTTCATGACTAGCAATCTTTCCACTACAAGAAGGAAAAAATAAAATCAGTACTTTTGGGGTTTATTCTGAACTTAGAGGTGTAGGATATACATACAACTGAGAATAGGTTGACTAAATCAGAGGCATTTTGAATTTTTTTTTTAACCTTTATTTTGGGTAGGGGGTGTTGGGTTGTGCATTAAGGTTATTGCTATCGATTTGATTCTCCTCCGTATTTAGAAGCCAACTTATTGGTGGACGGCCTTGCAGCCCATGAGACTTGAATATTATCCATCTACTATATAACCTTCAATATTTTATTTTTGTTTTTGAAAAAGAAAATTATTTTTCTTCAGACAATGTCTTGATCAACACTGCCGGGCATTAAGGGATAGAGCTAAAGTCATGTGCCCATACTACACGCCTTGACTTGATGGTACAGAACCCGCAATTAGCGTAGCTTTTCCTCTCCTCTTTACTAGTCCTCTTGAGGAGGAAGATTGTGACATGCCAAATTTTTATTAACTTTAGACAGCATTTGATTTGTTAAAAATTAATAAAAATTTCTTAAAATCTTTAAAAAATTTTAAAAATCTTTAACACAATTTAGTCATCTCGTATTTCGTGAAATTTCTATAAATTTTTATATATATCTACATATCTCAACAAATTTTTACAAATTCTAATATTTTTTTACAAATCCTAATAACTTTTTTACCACTCCTGATAACTTTTTAACAAATTTTAATAAATCTGACATAAATTTGTGGAAACAGATCGAAAAAGATATTCCCATGATTTCTCTTTCTAATTTTTTCACTCAGAAGTCCAAAAATTACATTATTTATCTCAAAAAAATATATAATTTGGATTAGAAATACCAAACGTCAAAAGTTATTTCAAATTACATTTTTTCTTAATTTTTCTTTTTTTATTTTTACTACTCCAAACGTTACCTTAATAGATTTGACTCCAAAAATAAATAAATAAAGAAACTTTTAAAAGTATATACGTCTATTCTGAATAAGTATTGTTGTACCATTCATAGTCACACTGCGTCTCGAGTACAATGGCTATAAAGGTCCCTTTTTTTTTTAATTTTGGAGCCTAAGTGATTTTTATTTTGAAAATAAAATACACTAAAAATAAGATTAAAAATTTTAAAAAAGGTAAAAGCAAATTAAATCATATTGTTTTCTACTGAAAAATATCTATATGATATGTAAACATGAATAAATTGAAACAAAATTTAGGAGCTGGATTTACAAGTAAACTGATCAGAAAATACTTAATATGAATAAAACAAAATTAAGCTAATATTAAGTGCTAGCCTTGAATTCATATATACATAAATCATTTTTTGGGGTGTGGCAATACGTTTTTAATAAATACGGGGTCTTGATTATTTTGGGTCTTCTCTACATTAAAGTAATGAATTCCATCAATTTCCAACATATATGCAAATATACATCGAAACACACACCCACACACACATCTCAAATCTTAACCAAATCAAGCATATAATATATTAAAAACATGTTAATGACAAGTATAAATGCGTAGATCAATTCGCTCCACCTACCTCAAATCCAAAGAAAAATAGAATAAATAGAGAAATTTTAAAAATGCCTCACAACCTTCAATATATATTTTATCTTTGCTTTTTTGTGTCTACAAATTTAATATATAAATATAACTTTAGTTTTCATATTGATCAATCTCGCCAAGATCTCGAATTTCTTGCTTTTCTTTTAACATCATATATAATTATGTTGATCTAAAAAGATAGAAACATATCAAGTTTCGATCCGAGTTCTTAAAATTGGAATAAATTCAGCAGTGATCTCAACTTTTCATGGAACATCTCCTGTTGAATTGAGCTGAAACAAAAGCCAATACCATCCTCTCTGCACTCCTTGGATTCTCACTCGCGTTTATAGCTCTTCTATGGGACTTCAGTGGGTCAACTGTTATGGATATGGTAAAGTTACACTATGCATATTTCTTTATGTTTTTCCTTCTTATAAAATTAGAATAGACTATGATAGAGCAAGAAAAATATTGACTTAAAGTTCTTACTCATCTTTGAATTGCTTGGCTTTAGGTTATTTTTATTTTTTTATCTTAAATAATTATACTTTTAATTATTTTAATATAACTTTTGTAATTATTTTAATATACTTTTAATATCCACTTTTGTAAACATGTGGGTATTATTCCATGTTTATATGGGTTGTATTATTGATATAATGGCTTGACTCAGTGATTTGGAGATTTTAAGGATTGGGGTTCGGAAAGAACACAAATCTAAAATTTGGTTCTTGTCTATTTTCGTTCAAACGACACTAAAATGCTTGATCTCGTTCGGACTAGGTTTGGACGATGATACTGTTCGAACAAAATTCAAATGCCTGCTACTGCTCAAACAAATCTAGACGCCAAGGTATTGAGAATATTAAAAATGTTAATTTCCTAAAATACTGTACCACTTTCTTTTGAATACCTTTGCCCTTGATTATGATGTTGGTATGATTTTATTCCAAATTACCAAGTCCTATGAGATTATGAAAATTTAAATGATGATTACCTAATAGTGTGTTTTATTTATTTAAGAATTATTACTTATTAATAATTATATATAATTAAACATATCATGTGCATGGGTCTGATTTACATTATCAGATCATGTTATACTATTAATTAGAGGCGTGACATCATGTTAGTTTATTATCACATATTATTTCAACTTGTGGGCCCAGTAAGAAATTCATAACTCCTTTCTTCATGACTACTGAAATAACTAGGACACAATGGATAAATTTTCATTAAGATTATATTGCAACTCTATTTCATCGGGGAAGCATTTTTATATATATTGTAGATTTTTGTATCTCAGTTCACTTTAATTTAAAAATTTTTATTCAAGTTAAATTTTTATAATATACTCCACTCTATCCATATACCATTTATTCTGTCCAATTAAACTTTAAATCTAAGTTCATCCTAACTAAAAAGTGTTTATGTGAGCTGAAATTAACAATACAGATTCCATTGCAAATAATTTTATGGCAATCTCGATTGATCGCCCCACTGATTTTTTTTTCTTTTTCTTTTTATTTTATGTTATCTTTTTCCATGTCGAAGTGTACCATTCCCTTTGGGGATATATATTCCAAATAAGAGATAAGTAACGATTACACCCTAACGCGCGTCTACACCTTTGCTTACACCCCAAAAAACGATGCCGTATTGACCCACATTAAAAAAAAAAAAAAAAAAAAATTGGAATTCAAGAAAGTGGCTCAGGACTCACGAAACGAGATCAACTCCCGCTCAAGACACCTGTCATTTGATGCTAGGGCTGGTAAAATAGGTGGGTTGGGCGGGTTAGTAATGGGTATAAACAGGTTAGAGGTTAAATGGGTGTAACCCAAACCCACCCATTTAAAAGGCAAGTTAGATATGGGCGAGTTGAATACAGGTTATTACAAACCTATGAACCCATATTACAACCCATTTACTTATAACCTAACTTACTTTTTAAAAAAAATTAAAAATTTATTTCAATTAATGTGTGTATATATATATACATCAATATTTATTTTAATTAATATAATATTATACATATTATATAATATTATATATTATATTTACAATTTTCAGTTAATTTCAAATTTATACAAATCGGTTTATTTTTTATTTAATTTTAAATCAACAACTCTCTCTCGCTCTGTGAGTATGTAAATGTGTGCGTGCGCACGCGCACGCACACTCACATATGTGCGCGCGCACGTGTGTGGGTGTGCATGCGCGCGCGTGTGTGTGCACGCATGCTCGAGTGTGTGTGTGCGTTCGCGCATGTGTGTGAGTGTGTACGCGTATGTGCTTGCACGCGTATGTGCGTGCGTGTATTCACGTGGGTGTGTGGGAGTGTGTGCACGCATGCGCGTGTGTGCGCGTGTGTGGGTGGGTGGGTGGGTTTGTGTGTGTGCGCGTGTGCGCGCGTTTGTGTGTGCGCATGTGCTTGTGCGTGTGTGTGTGGGTATATTTGTATGTGCGTGTGCGAGCGCGCGTGTTTTTTTGTGTGTGTGTGTGTGCTCTTTTTCTATGGAAAGAGAGAGAGAACAGTGTACAGATGGGGATTAAACTAATTTTTTTAATTTAAATGAGTGTTTTAACGGGTCCCGTTTTACAATCCAATTACACCTATTTATAAATGGGTATTTTAAGCTATCCAATTACAACCTAATTAGTAAAATAATATGACCCAAACCTATTTATTATGGGTTTAATTGGACGGGTTGATGGGTTTGGATTGATTTTGCCACCCTTATTTGATGCACATTTTTGGGGTTAAAAAAAAATTTGTGAGACTTTTGAATAGTACCATTGCCGATGAAAAAAAAAATCGTATATTTAGGGTTAGTTTGGCATAAAAAAATTTTTCAAAAAACTCTATAAATCTCCAACAATCTCTTTACCTTTAATTTTTTGGCCATCATTAATTTAAAAAAATTTTCAATATTTCACTAAAAAAAACACAAAAATCTAAAAGTAGATTAACCGAATGTATAAATTTTCTATATAATCATATTTTTCGTGTCGAAAACTTTCAAATAAGTACCATTATCACTTTTTTTTGTGAATTTTTTAAATCTGTGAGAATAGATTTAAAAAATCGTTCACATAGTTTGTTACTTTTTAAAAAAAAAAGGACAAAATTAACCTCAAATCATATATTATCTCAATTTATTTTATTTTATTGTTTCTTACTTTAAATAGAACCTTAAATTTGAGAAGTGTAACATCCCTTTGGGGGATATATATATTCCAATAATCAATATTGCTTTGACAGCGACGTGTATCGTTGCCAAAATTAATGTTTGTGTTACTTAGTATAACTTGTCAGAAAAGAAAATAAAATCAGATTAAAAAATAATAAGATTAAATGCTACTTTCTTGGGAATTTGAAAAAAAAAAAAAAAAAAAAAAAAGAAAATAAGTTTGCTTACTAGCTAATTTGTCCAACTCTGACTGTGAGGGAAGTACGTACATATCATGAACAACTTAAAACCTGTTGTTAGCTATTAACCAAGCAAAAATATTACAATATTGGAACTCAGAACTCTTTTGCTGAAAATATTTCCCATTGAAAACAATGGTAAAATTTATTCATGTTAAAAGCCCTGTATATATATATATATATATATCCACTAATTCCATCAAAGCAGTGACGTCACTTGTGTCTAGCTATGGGGTGACGTAGCAAGTTCCATTAACGCAGTGCCGCCGGCTGGAACTACTCTCACAAGTTTTGACAGTAGTGCAAGTCTCGCCCCCTGTAGGAGAACTTTGGCAGCGCCTTTCAGAAGAGCATTTTGAATTAGCAGAATTAGCAGAATTAGCAGATGAGCTCTCGCGTGAAACACTTCCCATCACGACAACCTTAACCGAATCAACTTTAATTTAAGTTAAAAATCAAATATACAAAAATTAAAATGAGCAACGTTATGTTACAATCTATACATATATATATATATATATAAATTACTATGAAATTATAATGAGAACGATTGATGTGAGACTTGATTTGAGTTATCTCCACCAGAATATATATCACAAACACTTTGTAAATTAGGCAGAACACTGTTCAATTAACGATGAATCCAACAAAGTGCCTGCTATATAATAGGGGTTGAGACCACTAATGAAGAAGGAAGAGATAATAATTATTTTGAACACCTGGAAACGGGATGGCGGCTAGTTTTCGTGCAGATAGTGCTGGTCGGACTGGAACAATCGTCCAAATCAATAACAAGCAGGTTATGTTGAAAGTAGAGAGAGAGCGCGCTTTGCAACTCATTTTTGTTCCAATTCTGTCCGGAGGGAAGTAAAGCCACACTCACCCACCCTCAAGCATATACATATATACTAGATGAGGGGCATGTGTTTTGTGCATTACTATTATCTTTGCACATATTTTTTTTAAATAGCAAGTAAGTGCATCTTAAAACATTAAAAAAAATTATTTAAATGGGCAATAAATTTTTTAAAATTAGTACATATAATCCCTTTTTTACGATTATTGATGATTAAGAGGTATCAAATAAATAAATGAAAAATTCTCATTAAATTCTCATTAGAATCAGATGGGCTTATTATTTAAAAATCTATATTTTGTACGTATAAAAGTATACATGAATAAATTGAACGAAATTAAAAAAATTTGGTTTGCCAGTAAATTGATCTGAAAATGCCTAATATGAAAACAACTAAAATGAGCTTAACACTGAACCCAGCCTAGATATGAATTCCTACATCAAGTCAATTTACTGGTGATTTACTGGGGGTGTGGGCAAAATTAATCTAACTATGTACATAGATACGTAATACTTTGGTAGTTAATTAAGTATTTAATAAAATTTTATAAAAATTGAAAAAAATTAATTTTATATTTAGTGAAAAAAGTAAGAAACGATTGGAGAAAATCTGTAAAATTAATAATTCTTTTTCTTTTTTTTTTTTTGGCGCGATAAATGCCACCCATGTCTAAATTACTTTGGGTCATTTCTTTATTAAAGTAATTCTAAACGCCTTTAAAAAAGCAACATAAAGCAACTTTAACTCAAGTCAATTTCAATCTTTTTCTTGGTAAGACTATCACAGTCTATTCTAATTCTTTACTTAAAAAATTATATAAAAAAATGTGGAAAAACCTATTAGCGTAACTATGGCGCCATAACTGTTGTTTAACAGAAGCCATTTGGAATTCAATTCAAAATAATAAAACTGGATGAGAATTCATTGTATTCTTCACCTATCTAAGTAACTAAATAAATTAATTTATTTCATATATTATATTATTATATTTTCTCTTTGTCACTAAATGGGTCAAATTTTATATTTCTTAATTCAGTTCTAAATTTTGAGTATATATTCTAAATATAAAATTTTATCTATTAAATTAAATTAAAACAAATTAATTTTTTGCTTTCAAATTAAATTAATTTTAAGAGAAAAATAATTTTAAAAAGAATATAAATGCGAGTGAGAATTCCAAAAACTTACACTATAACATAAGGCATTTTTAGCAACAGTTTAATAGCACAACAGTTTAATAGCACTAAAACGGTCACCAAAAATATTAGGTATCATTTGGTTTGTATTTTTATTTTTATTTTTTATTTTCTATTTTATATGTTTTATATTTTGAAAATCTCAAACTAAGGAAAATAAAAAATACATTTGGTTTGATATTTTCTTATTTTTATTTTTTCTTATTTTGAATTGAAAATACTTAAAATTACTTTTTGTCATTTTACATTTTATGCGTCAACCTATTTTCTGTTTTCTAAAATAAATTTTGAAAATATAAGTGATTAAATATATTTTGAACTGTTTTTCTTACTTTTAAAATTAAAAAAAAATAAAAAATAGATTCAATACAGATATATCAAATGACATCTTAGTAATCATAATCATCGAGGTTTGGGGGGGCCAGAATGTAAAGGGAACATTTGTAAAATGCAACCCACCCCTGGTTGGTCCAGTAGAGCGGGAGTCAAATTTAAGGCTTGGGTGATATACTCAGGTTACAAGTTCGATTCTCACCTGGAGCAGCTAGGATTTAAGTGGGGGGTCGTGGCGGTGGGTTGCTGCGCTGGTTTCTCCGAAAGTTATAACTCAGTGGGTAAAACTGTTGGGTGATTTCTCCCGTTATCAAAAAAAAAAAAAAAAAAACATTTGTAGAATGCAATAGTAGTACTAAATTTAATAGTTTTTTACTTTACATAATTTCTTTAATGGCCATCTTCAGTATCTTTAGCGATCGCTTCTCGAGATAGCTAATGTAAACGTTTTTTCTTTTTTTATTATTATAAAAATTTAATACTAGTTCTTTCAATATAATATTATATTGTATATGTATATATATTTGTATTTACAATAATATTTATACTTCAAATATCAAGTCATCCAACAAAAAAAATTAAAAATAAATAAAAATTTATTATTAAACATATATTAATAAATATTACAAATCTTACTTAGTAAAAGTTAAATTTAATATTCAAAATAAAATAAAATACAAATACCTTGCTCATTCCAGATTCAAGATATCCCACAATGATACCTAAAAAAATAAAAATTCAAACAAATATTATTACTTAGAAAGCAACTATTATAAATGAACATATTTAGTAAAATACACTTTCAAGTTCTAATTTCAAGTTTAAACATAAAATTATATTTATCAGCTGGGACACCCTGGGACTCAGAAATACAAACTGGCCATTTTAAGTTCATTTGTTCCATTTCGGCAAATGATTTGAAATTTGAATGCCTTGTTCGAATTTAAAGTTAAAATTATATTGCCAGCTACAGGCACCATCGGGCTTAGAATAGCGCCTCATTCATTCCTAAATATCAGCAACGCCCGCATAACATTACTATGTGTCAAGTCTTGCAACAAAATAATTCTGTTTGCTAAATTTGGGGGAATTTTTTGAATTCTGAATGTGCTAAGTTTCAATTTTAAATTTAAAACTATATTTGTAACTTAAAGACACTCCAAGAATTAAAATGACACATTGTTCATTTTTATAGGTTATCGGTGCCTAATTAATGTTATGTGTCAAGTTACTTAGTGCTTAAGTGATATTATGTGTCAAGTCCTATGACCAACTAAGTGTGTTTTGATTTGAATTAATAACTCAAACATTCGGCATCCTATGTTCAATTTTAAACTAAAAATTATATGTGTCAACTGCGAGCACCCCTAGGTTTCTAAATGACACATTGTTTGTTACTATATCACTAGAAAATGTATTGATAATTGTATTATACTTGCATTGAGTACTTTATATTTTATTGAAATTATTGTGAATTATTATGTGCACTTGAGTTATGTGCTCTCATGCACACTTGCACAATTCTACTTACTGAGTAGTAGTAGAGTTGAGAGCAGAAACCAAAAGTGAAGTTAGAATGAAAATTGACCTAGATTTTATTAATTATTGTAATTGATAAAAGTATCCTGGTTTGTGTCCCTAAGTATGGGTCCCAAATTTGATGATTATATTTTGAGATTTATATTATTATCATGATTTATGTTATGATCACGTAGACCTTTGAATATTATCATTAAGGTGTGACATTTAATTTTTCATGATCTTATTTATATTATTTTATATATAAAAATCAAAGACAAATTTAAACGCTCTAATTGGGTGTTGATTTGACTTTAATATTGGTTCACATTTTATTTACTTAAATTTTGTTTTTATATTCCTATGTCGTCTTACCAGATTAGTGGCGTGACACCATGTTACTATTTTACACGGCATATCATATCAGTGGTTGGCCCCAGCAAGAAATTCATGACTCCATTCCTCTTCATGACTATTGCAATAAGTAGGGTAGAACTGATAAATTTCCGTTAAGATTATATTGTAACCGTGTTCTATGTATGAAGTGTTTTTATTTTTATTCTTATTTTTATTTTTACTTTTACTTTTTGGATTCATTAAGGCTATGTTTAGAATATGAATTTATGGAAGTGAAAGAAAAAGTAAAGAAAAATAGTAGAAATGCAAAATGGAGTAAAAAAAAAAAAAAAGTCAAATTTGTTTTATTTTTTGTTAAATTTTGAAAAATAAGACTAAAATAGATAAATATTTACTAATAAAGTTTAATTTTTACTTGGTTAAATGGATAAAAATTACATAAATTATAAATTTTTTTTTTATTTTTCTTTTCCTTTCACAAATTTATGTTCCAACCATAATATATAAGTGCTTATGTCAATCGAAATTAACTAATACACAGCTAATTAACTTGTCCAACTCTGATGGATAGAGAATTACGTAGAAATCCTGAACAACTTAAAGCCTCTTGCTAGTTATTAACCAAGCAAAATACAACTACAAAGATTGAACTCAGCACTCTAATTACCCAAAAAAAAAAAAAAAAAGAAAGAAAAAGAACTCAGCACTTTTTTCTTGAAAACATTTCCCATCGAAAAAAATTGTAAAAGTTATTCATGTCAAAAGCTAGCCCCATATATATATATATATATATATATCCCCTAATTCCATCAAACCGGAGACATCACTTGTGTGTCAGCTATGGGATAGTGCTGTAGCAAGTTTCGGAAATGCACTGCTGCTGGCTGGAAGAACTATCTTCACAATTGTTGACAGTAGTGCAACTCACTTCCCCTGTAGGAAGACTTTCACAAGTCCTTTCAGAAGTGCAATTCTCGCCGTAATCGGAATTCGTACTCGACGAAGAACTTTGGTCCAAAGGAGAGCTATTTTGGTCTGGGGACGGAAAACTTGGAGGCGGCCCGCCCCCACCTGGGCCGACAGTAGCACCTGGGCCCCTGGGCGAATCATTTCCCCCCACCCTACCCTTGTCCGATTCACCTGTAGTATACGTTAAAAATCAAATATCCAAACATTCAAATTATTAAGTTATATTACCATCTATATATATAAATATATATATATATTAATGTACCATACAAAATTTAGATAAACTTCTAAAAATAAAGTTTATCTTTTATTCTA
This sequence comes from Vitellaria paradoxa, assembly GCA_019916065.1. Lineage (NCBI taxonomy): Eukaryota > Viridiplantae > Streptophyta > Magnoliopsida > Ericales > Sapotaceae > Vitellaria > Vitellaria paradoxa. The sequence goes on along the minus strand of CM034233.1, from coordinate 22,463,090 downwards.
TTTCTATTTTGTAACTTTATTTATAAGTTGTTACTTCGATGTAATATACACAGATATATATACAGATTTATCCATAATTTTTCTTATTTTGCTGTTCATTCTTTACGCTAAACAATATATGTGTATTATTGCGAAATTATAACAAAAAGGACTGCTGTGAGACTTAATTTATCTCCACCAGGATATCACACCCAGTAAATTTAGCAGAAAACTATTAGATCAACAATGATTATTATTATTAATCCAACAGAATGTCTGCTATCCAAAGATTATTTTTGAAGCTTTTAATAGAGAAGGAAGAGATAACAATTGTTTTCATCACCTGAAACTGCAATGGCGGCTAGCTTTCGTGCAGAAAATACGGGTCGGACTGTAACAGTCATCCAAATCAATAACAAGCAGGTTATGCTGAAAGTAGAGAGAGAGAGAGAGAGCGAGAGAGTTTTGCAACTCATTGTTCTTCCAATACAGGGTCTTCAAGAGGGAAGTGAAGCCAGACTTGCTCACGCTTATGCATATATATGTACATACTAGATGAGGAGCATGAGTTTTGTGCATTATTATTATATCTTTGCAAATATTTTTTTTTTAAATAGAAAGTTAGCGTGCTGCAAAAGGTATACGAAAATTAAATTGAGTTAAATTAAAATTATTTAAATGGACAATAAACTTTTTAAAATTAGTACATAAATTTGGTTTTGCCAGTAAATTGATCTGGAAATGACTAATATGAAAACAAATAAAATGAGCTCAACAATAAGCCCAGCCTGGACATGAATTCATACATTAAATCAATTTATGGGGTGTGGATAATACATTTTTAATTTATAATGCGGGCTTTGGGTGTACTAAAAAAAGAGCAACTATGCATATCGGCTAATACGTAGTACTTTAATGATTAATTGAGTATTGTTAAAATTTTGTAAAAGTTAGAGAAAATTAATTTTATATTTGATGAAGAAAATTAAAAAAATTAAAAAAAGTTGATAAAACTAATTTTTGTAATGTGCCAAATGCCACTGATATCTAGATTATTTTGGGTCATTTCCTTATTAAAGTAATTCCTAAACAGCTTTAAATAGTAATATTATCATAATTAAAAGTATAATTCATTAAGATAAATAAATAACACAAAGCCTAGCAATTCAAGGATGAGTAACAACTTAAGCTCAAGTCAATTTCATGTTTTCTTGGTAAGACTGTCACAGTCTAGTCTAATTCTTTACAAATAAATAAATAAATAAATAAATAATAAAAGTAACATTAAAATAATTAGAAGTAGAATTCTTTAAGGTAAATAGAAAACATAACGCCCAGCAATTCAAATATGAGTAACAACTTCAACTCAAGTCACTTTCAATCTCTTTCTTGGTAAGGCTATCACAGTCTATTCTAATTCTTTACAAAAAAAAGAAAAAAACAAATAAAGTATAAAAGTAATATTAAAATAACTAAAAGTAGAATTCTTTAAGATAAATAAATAACATAAAGCCCAGCAATTCGAAGATGACTAACTACTTTAACCCAAGTCAATTTCAATGCTTTTCTTGGTGGGACTATCACAGTCTATTCTAATTCTTTACTTAAAAAAGTTTTTAAAAAAAGAAAAGAAAATTAAAGATGTGAAGAAAGTGCAACTTTGCCATGACTGTTAATTTACAAAAGTCGTTTGAAATCTAACTTAAAATAATTGAATTAATTGAGAATTCATTCTATTCTTTAGTTATTTGAGAAAGTGAATAAATTTAATCTCATATTTCATATCTATCATATTTTCTCTTTACAACTAATAAGGTTAAATTTAGTATTCACCACTAAAAATGTGAGTATTGGTGTGTGGAATTTTCGAGCGACTGTTTTGAATAGTCACAAAAGGATTAGATGGGGTCGCAAATATACTATGGCCGGTGTATTCGCGAACAGAAATTTGCATAACCACTTTTGACGGTTGCAAAAAGTACAACGACGATAACTCTAGTAATCATTTTTTACGATCGCTAATAATGTTACTACAATCGGATAGGGAGTTTCTTTTTTTCCCTCCCTCTCTCTTTTTCATCTCTTTCTCTCTCTTTTTCCCTCCCCTGCCCTTCTCTTCTGTTCCCGCGCATCCCCCTCCCACCTTTCCGTATCGGCAAATGACCACTGCCTGGTATAAACTCTCTCCTCCCTCCTTCTCTCCCCATCTCTTTCTCTCTCTCTCTCTAGCGCTATATATATATATATATACACATACATGCTAATGTAGTTATTTTCTTATTTTTTCTGGATTGCACTTTGTTGAAGCTTGATTTTGGCCCCGATCGTTTCTTCCTCTCTCCATTAGATGTGTATATATATATATATTTTAGTATACTGTTTTTTCTTTTTTTTATATATATATCCAAACTGATTTTTTTTTTTGTGCAAACTATTTTTTTTTTTTTTTTGTGTAGACCCTTTTTTTCTAGATTGGGAATTCGATTCTTGTTGTTGGTTTTTTTTATTAATTTTTTAAATCTATACTGTTTTTTCTTTTCTTTTTTTTTTTTGTGCAAACTGTTTTTTACTTTTTTGGTGTAGAATTTTTCTTTTAGATTAGGAATTTGATCTTGTTGTTGGATTTTTTTTGTTGAATAAAATATGTTGTTATAAATATAGATATTGTTGTAAATATTGTTAGTTTTTTCATTGTAGATATATATATTATTAAATTGATCTGAAAATGCCTAATATGAAAATAACTACGGTTTAAAAAAAAAAGGAAAAAAGAAAAAAATAAGAAAACGACTAAAATGACCTTAACAATAAGCCCAGCCTCGACATGAACTGATACATCAAGTTAATTTATCGGGGTGTGGGCTGTACATTTTTAATTGGGTAAATTTCACTGACTTCTCCTGAGGTTTCTGACACCAACAGAAACCTCCCCTGAAGTTTCTGAAATAACACTGACCTCCCTTCCTTTACCAGATAAATTTCACTAACCTCCCCTGAGGTGTTTAAATGTGTAAATTTTTTATACAATCATATTCTTTGTATCGAAAACTTTCAAATGAGTATCATTGTCGCTATTTTTTTGAATTCGTGGGAATGGATTTGAAAAATCATTCTCACAGTTTGCTACTTTCTAAAAAAAAAGATGCCAAAATCAACCAAAAACTACATTTTATCTCAATTTATCCCACAGTTTGCTACTTTTCAGAAAAAAAGGACGCCAAAATCAACCCTAAACTATATTTTATCTCAATTTATCTTATTTTTTCTTACTCCAAACGGGACTTTTACGGGAAAAAATAGATCAGGGGAGGTTAGTGAAATTTATCTGGTAAAGGAAGGGAGGTCAGTGTTATTTCATAAACTTCAGGGGAAGTTTCTGTTAGTGTCAGAAACCTCAGGGGAGGCTCCTGAAATTTACCCTTTTTAATTTATAATATGGCCGTACAGGCGCACTGAAAAAAATGAAACTATACATTGGGTGAGTTTGATTTGCAATAAAACTCCAAAAATTTTTATAAATCTCTATTAATTTTATATCATATCAACTTTTTTCTTTCACTGTACGCATTACGAACTCTCAATTTATCTCAATTTATCTCAATTTATCTTACTCCAAACTCACCCATTAGGATACATGACATCTTTGTAGTTAATTCAATATTTGATAAAATTTTGTTAAAATTAAAAAAAAATACCTCTATGTTTAGTAACAAAAGTTAGAAACAGTTGGAGAAAATCAATAGAATTAATTTTTTTATTCTTTTGTGTGCCAAATGCCACTCATATCAAAATTATTTTGCGTCATTTCTTTATTAAAGTAATTCTAAACGCTTTTAAAAAGTAATATTAAAAGTAAAATCCTTTCAGATAAATAACAGAAAGCCTAGCAATTCAAAGATGAAAAGCAACTTTAACTCGAGTCAATTTCAATCTTTTTCTCGGTAATACTATCACAATCTATTCTAATTCTTTACTAAAAAAATTATAAAAAAAAGTGAAAAATGTTAACCTAACTTTACCATAACTGTTGTTTAACGAAATCATTTAAAATTCAACTCAAAATAATAGAAGTTCATGAAAATTCATTCTATTCTTCAACCATTTAAGTAATTAATTCACATATATGGTAATTTTCTATGTCACTAACAGAATTAAATTTAATATTTCTTAATTCAATTCTAAAACTTAAAAATATGTTTGAAACACAAATTTTATCTGTTAAATTAAATTAAATTAAAATAAAATTAATTTCTTACTTTCAAATTAAATTAATTTTAACAAAAAAAATATTTTCAAACGGGATGTAAATTAACGTCGGTGAGAATTCCAAAAGCTGACACTATCACAAAAGGCATCTTTAGCAATAGTTTAATAATACTACAAGTGGTTGCTAAAAATATTAGTTTAATACTTGTTTTTGGTAACTAATATTTTAAGCAACTATATATAAAGCAATGGTTGCTAATAATATTAGTAATCGTAATGATCGTGTTTTGGGCCGCAGAGGGTACAGGGAACGTCTGTCGAATGCAATATTAGTACTAAATTCAATAGTTCTTTTCACTTCACATAATATCTTGAATGACCGTCTTTGGTATTTTAGCCCTTGCTTTATATGATTGCTAAACGTAAACCTTTTTTTTTTTTAAATAAAAATTTAAGGGAAAATTACCTTTATCTCCTTGTACTTGCACCCAATGTCACTTACATCCTTTATACTTAAATAATGTGTACTAATACTCCTATACTATTCACAAAAAATGACAAAATTGATGGAATTGTTAAAATTGACAGTGTGTATGCTTTACGTTTAGAATAAGTGTAGGTGCTCATAAAAATATTGGTGAACGGATGAAAATAACTTTATGTGGTGAAGGGATACAAGGGCTAGCCTCCATTCTTCTTTCTTGTCATTCTGTTATTGCAAAGCTTTAGTGCTAAATGCCGAGCACCACCAAACGCCGTCAAGCTCCACTATCTCTGTCTCCACCATTCTTATTGGGTCTACCCATCAAAAGAGTTTTGATGGTTTGGGAGTAAACATAGATGTATCTAAGAAGGCAATAGTGAAGAAGCAAAGACGGAGAAAATTAAGGTCTCTAAAGGCGATGGTAAAAAAGGAAAGAAAGAGAAAAATGAGGAGTTAGCATCTCAAATCTTGTTTTTAAAAGATTTGGACTTGGAGGTTAGTTTAATCTTTTGGATTAGATGCATATGAAATCTTATATATAAATATATACATACAAACAAAACTGGATTTGCCACAAGTCTGAATTTGCCATGCCTTTGCTAATTTTGGTAGTTTTTTTTACAAATTTTCACCAAATCACAAACAAATATATATATATATATATATTAACTCTGGATTTGCCATACCTTTGCTGATTTGGTGGATTTCCTACAAAATTTTACCAAATCACAAACAAATTCAGCATTTGTTTCAAATCATATACACATATATCAAATCTAGACAAAAAAATTTTTCATCAACATCCATTCAATTTTGTCATCATCGTCTATTGAATTTCTACCATTTATTTTCTTAACACAATTTTCTTATCCTCACCAACTGTTGGGCTAATTGTTGCTCTTTTTCTAAATTTAAATGTCTTAATAGTGTTGATATTATACAGGAAAACAACATATGCTAAAATTTTTTAAGAAAATAGAATCATGTTATGACGGTATTAGTATTATAATTAAAATATACTTATATTTTATTATAAGAAATCACATTTTTTGTGACCACTTTTTAAATCAAATTTGATTTGGTCAACAAAAGTTTATTTTTGGGAACCAATTAATCAGGGAAAAGTAAATATTTGGCGTCAATTCTTCGAGGGTAAATTGCACTTTTAGCAAACAAAATTTTGATAGTTAAAGGATGTGAAAAAACATTAAAAAATAATTAAATAAAAATAATGAAATTATTGTTATTATTCCCGATTAATTGATGGGTATATATGTTAATTTTAGCTGCCAATTGGTCAAGAAAATGTTGAATGTTCGGCACTAATCTTTGTAGGTAAACTTTACTTTTAGCGGCTAAAATTAAGCTTTTACTGGCTAAAATTAATTTAAAGGTTGCAAGAAAAATTAAATAAAATTTTTTATTATTTGTCCCAACTAATTAATCGAAGAAGGTGTAGCTTTTGTTAATCAATTAGTCAAAAAAATGTTAAATATTTGGCGCCAATATCGGCGGGTAAACTTTACTTTTATGAACCAAAAACAAATAACCTTTTAGCGACTGAAAAATAGGTTGTTTGCAACCGAAAGGTTTTATTTACTAATATATATTGAAACATACAAAATACATATACAAATAATGGTTAGGTCTAACAGTCAACAACACCAACTTGCAAAGAGAAGGCCCTACTTCAATTCTTGGTAGTTAAAAAAAAAATTTTTTTTCTCAAACATTTAAGACAGTTATACCATGTGGTACTAATTTTAAAAATTTTATTTTTAAAAATAATTGACTGTTGCTAAAAATGTTTGCTAAAAATTAACTTTGTCGACAAATTTGATTGCAGATACCCTTTGTGACTAACATTTATTGACCGATTGAATTTGATTGGCAATACTTTTAACGAGCAAAAGCAAACATTTAATGATGGGATTTTTAGACACTGAAAGTGTATTTTGTTGTAATGTATAACTTTATTATTTTAAAACGACAAGATAACAAATTGACTATGTTATTATGATTATGTTTGCAAAGCAGAAAGGAAGAAATTGTACAGCATTAATAAGATTTTTTAGATAACCTTAATGCAATACAACTGTCCAATTTCTGTCGTTAACTTATTTGGATTCCACATATATAAAGAGATTGACCATCTCTAATATTTCCCCTAATTCCATCAAAGCAGAGACATCAGTTGTGTCTAGCTATGGGGTGCTGTAGCAAGTTCCAATAACGCATTGCTGCTGGCTGGAACTACTCTGACATTTTTTGACAGTAGTGCAAGTCTCGCCCCCCGTAGGAGAACTTTGACAATGCCTTTCAATAGTGCATTTTTTGCCGGTGCCGAAAGGAGGACTTTGAACGTGGGGGGGAAAACCTGGGCCGGCACTAGCAGATGGGCCCTTGGGTGATGGGTGTCGCTTCACCTCACCCTTGCCCGATCCACCTGTGAGAATATAAGTTAAAAATCAAATAAACAAAAATCAAAATAAAGCAATGTTATATTACAATCTCTCTCTCTCTCTCTCTCTCTATATATATATAAGTTAGTATGAAATTATAATGAGAAAGATTGACGTGGGACTTGATTTGAATTATTTCCACTAAGATATCACACCACCCTATAAATTAAGTAAAAAATTGTTGGATTAACCATGATGATTATTATTAATCCAATAGAGTATCTGCTCCCTAAGTATTATTTTCGGATCTTTTAATGGAAGGGGGAAGAGATAATAATTATTTTGATTACCTGGAATAGCGCGCAGGCTGGCTAGCTTTCGTGCAGAAAGTACCGGTCGGACTGTAACAGTCATCCAAATCAATAACAAGCAGGTAATGCTGAATGTAGAGAGAGAGAGACTTTTGCAACTCATTTTTCTTCCGACCCTGGGTCTTATGCATATGTATATATAAATGCTAGATGGTTGGCGTGAGTTTTGCGCATTATTATTATTATTATTATTATTATTATTATCCTTGCACGTATTTTTATAAATAGGGAGTAAGCGTATTGGAAAATATAAAAATATATATATATATAAATTAAAATTATTTAAATGGACAATAAATTTTTAAAAATTAGTACATAATCTATAATTTTTGTTTAAGAGGTATCAAATATAGATATGAAAAATTCTCATCAAAACTTGGCTTAACTAACTACCTTTCTCTTTTTCTTTTCCGATTTCTTTCTTCATCTTCTTTTTATTATAATATATATATAAATATATATATAAGAAAATGATATCATGCTTGAAAGGTTTTAAAAAATTATGATTATTATGCTGTTACGGTGTTAGAATTATGATTAAATTGTATTTTCACGAATCAATTATTTTAAAATGATAAATACATATAAGGGATCGTATTAATTTGTTTATTTATTTACTAAAAAATTAAAAAAAAAATCGTATAGCATTACCCACAAATAGATATATGTACTGATGATGTGAAGTAGAATTACAATTGCCCCATGTTAAGTATTTTAATTCGTTTGAATCCCAACTGTGATTCTAGATTTCCAGAACATGTATAGTGAAAATTAGAGATATTTACTCACTGTTTGGTTAAAAAAAATAAATGAAGAAAAATAATATAAAACATATTTTTACTTTATTTAATTATTGGGTAGAGAAAAAAAACTAAAAAGAAAATCAATGCATTCTTTTTCTTTGCCTCTTTTTGCTTCTTTTTCATTTACTTCCCCATGATCCAAACACAGCCTCACAAAAATGGTAAGCGTGACGTATTCAAGTGACTGGTCGTTGCAGAAGACGTAAAAAAAAAAGCTCGCAAGTGATCTGAACGCGCCGAATTTAGACGGACTTGGAATGGCGTGGGCGTGGGGGGCGGGTCATAAGCGGTTGCGGTAGATTTTTTTACTTTAAGGATTGCGGTGAAAAAAATTAAACAATGTGATTGTATTAATATTTATTAATTTATTTACTAATTTAATATTTATTAAAAGTTAATAAAATCTCATTTTTTATTTTCACACTACAACTCCTGAAGTTGGTGGGGTGAGAGCGTGTTTACGTTAGTTTTCGACTCTTCACATTAATTATTTGTGATCAAAATTATAAATTGTTTAATTAAAATAAGATAATTTGTATTAAAAGAAAGTTTGAAAAAATTTTAAATTTTTGTATAAATTTATAAATTTAATTTTGTTACTAACTATCTTAATTTTATTATGAATTATTTAATTTTGATAAGATGATTTATAATTTCAATATTATACAGAAGACTGAGAGTGATATTAACATTCCTGCAATTAATTTTGATATTTCACAATGTTGACATGACCAAGCTGGTTTTACGCAAAAAGTTGTACTCCAGTTGTTTCACATTTTCAACGTATTTTAAACTCCAAGCTCCAATTTTTTTTTTTTTTAAATTCTAAAATACTCCAAAAGCTTCAATTTTTTTGTAATTAAATTTTATTATGTAATATTTTTTATATTAACTTTTGATTTTTTATTTAAAATTTTACAGAACTACAAACAACTCTTAAATAAGTTAATCTTGTTTAGATAACTTTCTTTTATCTTTTTTATCCAAATTATTATTATTATTTTTTGTTTAATAATCAAAACTGCTTGATTTATTTTGTTTGCGCCTAGAATTTTTTATTTTTAGATTTTTTTAACCTTTTTAAGGAAATATGAATAATTTGTCAATAAATTAAAAAAATAAAATAAAAATAAGACAAGCAATTAATAAAAATAGCAAAGTCAGCATTAATTTTAGTTTCTGATAATTTAAGATTAAATGAAGATTCCAATTTAGCCGTCAATTGTTTGAATCCAATCACACCACCTTGATTAGGGATAAAACCTTTCAGCATATAGTAATTCGTTTTGCAAAATAATAAATGGCGTCCCTTAATGTTCAATTATTAATTTTAAAAATTACATTTATATCTTTTTAGTTAATATTAAAGTAAAAATATTAAAAAACATGTCGAAAATTAATTATTCATTTAAAATAATAAAAAATAAATTTAAAAAAGTAAAAATTAAGAGAACCAAATGGGCTTACTAATTAAAAAACTATATTTTGTGATAGGTATACATGAATAAATGGAAAGGAAATTATGAAATTTTTTTACCAGTAAATTTATCTGAAAATGACTAATATGAAAACAACTACCATCGCTGATTTAGTCCAGTAGAGCGGAGGGCGAGCCCAAGGTTTGGGTAATCTACTCAGGTCGTGGGTTCGACTCTCTACCTAGACGGCCAGATCTTAAGTGAGGGACCGTAGTGGTGGGCAACGCGCTAGTCTCCCCGAGAGTTTGTATCTCGGTCGGTCCAAAAGGTCCAGCGAGTGATTTCCTCCGTTACAAATATATATATATATATATATATATATGAAAACAACTAAAATAAGCTTGTAACACCGAGTCTAAGCCCAGCTTGGACATGAATTTATACAAAGTTGCGTTTGGTTTCATTTTAGCTATTAACTTTTACTCAAGTGAGCATAAATTTTTTTAATTTTTTATAAATACAATTAATGTGCTTAAAGTTACATCTTCTAAAAAAAAATTAAATTTTGGTAAAAAAAAGTCGTATAAAATGAAAAAAAAAAGATAAGTATTTAATAAGATTTTTTAAAAATTAAAGAAAGGTGATAAAAGTTAATTTTATATCTCGTGAAGAACGTTGGAAAATTAAAGTTTTGAAAAAAAAATGATAAAAGTTGATTTTTTTTTTTCCTGTTTTTTTGGTCAAATGACACCGATATCTAGAATATTTGGGCCATTTCTTTATTAAAGCAATTCTAAACGCGATCAAAAAGTAATATTAAAATAATTAAAAGTAGAATTCGTTGAGATAAAGAAGTAACATAAAGCCCGGCAATTCAAAGGTGAGTAACAACTTTAACTCAATATTAATGCAATATTAATATTTTTCTTGGTAAGTCTATCATAGTCCATTCTAATTCTTTGCTACAAATAATAATAATTAAAAAAAAAGACGTAGAAAAATGAAAGTGTAAGCTTGCCGTAACGGGTGGTCAACTGAAGTTACGCAAAAAAGTAATAACACCGTATTTTGAACGCCAAATTTAGTGAGATTTAATTTTATTTAGTGGAAATTTTAATTAATTTTTATGTCAATTTAAAATTAAAATAAAATTTCTTAAATTAAATTTAATTTTGTTTCACCACTTAAATTTTAAAATTTTGAACCGTCTAAAATTTACATTCCTTCTTCAACCATCAAATAAACAAATTTACCTTCATATTTAATATTTACCATATTTTTCTTTATCACTAAAAGAGTCAAATTTGATGCTTCTAAATTCAATTCTAAAATTTAAACATATTTATTTTACTTTAAAATTAAATCCTTTTTAAAAGGAAAATATTTACAAACGGAATGTAAACGTAAGTGACAATTTCAAGAACTAACACTAGTACGAAGGCATCTTTAGCAATGGTTTAATAACACTGCAACGGTCGCCAAATGTATTAACAGTCGCCTAATTATCGTGTTTTGGGAGTGAGGATAGTGGGAACGTCTATACAACGCAATAATAGCACTAAATTAAATATTTTTTTATACTTTAGCTAATATCTTTAATGACCGTCCTCAGTATCTTTAGCGAGGACTCGCATCCTACAGGACCGATATCAACTCCTTAATTGCCGGTTAAAGATTATTGAATTAAAATTTAATAATTTAGATATTTTTATGTATCTTTTAAATTAAAAAAATATAAATACATTTGAATCATTAAATTTTAATCTAATAATATCTGATTTTAAAGTTACGAAATTGACATCAAGATCGATGTCAAGCTCTGTCTTTTTACTAGCGATCATGTTGTATGATTGCTAACATAATTTTTATTTTTGATAAAAATTTATATTAGTTTTTCAATGTTATATTACATATGTATATACTTGTATTTACAATAATATATATACTCCAAATATCAAATCATCCAACAAAAAAATTTAAAAATAAATAAAAATATATTATTAAGAATATATTAATAAATATTACAAATTTTATTCAACAAAAGTTAATTTTAATCACTAAAATAAAATAAAATATAAACACCTTTTTCATTCGATGTTCAAGATCCCCCACAATGACATCTAGAAACATAAAACTTCATACAAATATTATTATTGGAGAGTTAATTTTATGAGAAAAATATTTTCAAACAGGATATAAATGTAAATTAAAATGTCAAAGACTGATCACACATCACAAAAGGTATTTTTAGTAATAATTTAATAGCACTAAAATGGTCGTCAAAGATATTAGTAATCGCCTAATAATCGTGTTTTGAGGGGTCAAATATAGTAGAAACGTCTATAGAAAGGAATTGTAATACTAAATTTAATATATTTTTTTAACTTTACCTAATATTTTTAAATATCGTCTTCAGTATCTTTAGCTATCGCTTTATACATTTGTTAACTTTTTTTTTTTGGATAAAAATTTAATATTAATTTTTCAATATTATATTATATATGCATGTATACTTGTAATCAATCAAGGATTACATTTATTACATAAAATACATGTATTCACAAGAAATAAATAAATTTAGAGAAACTAAATAATAATTCTTTATTAAAATAAAATCAGTTTATTATTTGATAAATTACTTTAAGGTATACATTCTAACACTAATAAGTTTTAAGTTTAAGTTTAAAAAACCATATTTTTCAACTGCGACTAGGAACCTTAGCACTCAAAATGATGTATCATTTATTTCTCCAAGTCAGTGTGATGTTATTTGTCCACTTTTGCAAAAAAAATAAAAATAAAAAACTATTCAATTTACTTGATTTGGGTGAAAGGCTAAATGTTTGGACGTCCTAAATTTCAAATTAAAAATTATCACTATAGTTGCCGACTATGAGTCTTTAAGAAATTCAAAATAATACGTCGCTCATTTTTATAGGTTATTATAATACCTCGACAACGTTATGTGTCAAATCATGTGATTATATGAGTCCATTTACTTGTTTTGGATGAATGACTCCAAAAGAATCTCAAATATTTAAGATAGCTATATGCATGTGGTACTAAGTCTAAAAATTTTATTTTTTAAAAAAATTGACCTTTTACTAAAAAATACTTGCTAAAAATTAACTTTGCCAACAAATTTAGTTACAAATAGGTATTTGCGACTAACATTTAGTGATCGACTAAATTTGATTGGCAATACTTTCGACGAGCAAAAATAAATATTTAATGACGAGATTTTTGGATACTGAAAGTATATTTTGTTGGAGCATATAAATTTACTATTTTAAAATGATAAGATAATGAATTGATCGTTATGATTATTTTTGCAAAACAAAAGGGAGAAATTGTACAGCATTAATAAATTTTTTTAAACAACCTTAATGGCAATACAACCGTCCAATTTCTTTCGTTAACTTATTTGGATTCCACATATATAATGAGATTGACCATCTCTAACACTTCCCCTAATTCCATCAAGGCAGAGACATCGCTTGTTTCTAGCTATGGGATGCTGTAGCAAGTTCCATTATCGCATTGCTGCTGGCTGGAACTACTCTGACAATTGTTGACAGTAGTGCAAGTCTCGCCCCCTGTAGGAGAACTTTGACAACGCCTTTCAGAAGTGCATTTTTGGCTCGAAGAACTTTGGCCGCCGTTGTCGAAAGGAGAACTTGGAACCGGGCGAGGAAAACCTGGGGCGGCAGTGGCAGATGGGCCGTGGGGAGAAGTGTCTCCCTTCACCCCACCCTTGTCGGATCCGCCTGTGATAATATAAGTTAAAAATCAAATATACAAAAATCAAAATAAAGTAATGTTACATTACAATCTCTCTCTCTCTCTCTCTATATATATATATATATAAATTAATATGAAATTATAAGGAGAAGGATTGATGGGAGACTTGATTTGAGTTAGCTCCATCAGAATATATCATAACACCTTGTAAATTAAGTATGATCAGAATATATCATAATAGCTTGTAAATTAAGTAGAACATTATTAGATCAACGAAGATTGTTGTTGATCTAACAGAGTGTCTACCTTATTTATAAGGGTCCAAGTATTATTTTTACACCATCAACGAAGGAGGAAGGGACAATAATTGTTTTGATCACCTGGGAAGGCGGCTAGCTTTCGTGCAGAAAGTACTGGCTGGACGGTAACAATCATCCAAATCGACAACAAGCAGGTTATGTTGAAAGTAGAGAGAGAGAGAGTTTTGCAACTCATTTTTCTTCCAATCCCGGGTCTCCAGAGGGAAGTAAAGCCACACTCTCTCGCGCTTATGCATGCGTCCGTATATATATATATATATATATAAATGCAGGATAAAGGGCATGACTTTTGTGCATTATTATTATCCTTGCGCATATTTTTATAAATAGAAAGTAAGCGTATCGGAAAATGTTAAAAAAAAATTATAAATTCAATTAAAATTATTTAAATGGACAATAAATTTTTTAAAATTAGTACATAATCTATAATTTTGTTTTCATGATTATTGATGAGTAAGAGATATCAAATGTAGAAATGAAAAATTCTCATCAAAATTTGGCTTAACTAACTACCTTTTCTTTTTTCTTTTTCTATTTCCTTCTTCTTCTTTTTTTTTATTATAATATATATAAATATATATATATATAAAAGAAAATGATATCATGCTTGAAAGGTTTTAAAAAATTATGATTATTATGCTGTTACGGTGTTAGAATTATGATTAAATTGTATTTTTACGAATTAATTATTTTAAAATGATAAATACATATAAGTGATCATACTAATTTGTTTATTTATTTATTAAAAGTTAAAAAAAAATCGTATGGCATTACCCATAAATAGATATATGTATTGATGATGTGAAGTAGAATTATAATTGTCCCGTGTTAAGTATTAATTCGTTTGAATCCCGTTTCCAGCCTCACAAAACAGAGATTGACTAGCTCTAACATTTCTCACAATTTTTTCACGGAAATGAATCCCGACAGTGATTCTAGATTTCCAGAACATGAATATTGAATATTAAAGGTACTTACTCGCTGTTTGGTTTAAAAAAAAAACAAATTAAGAAAAATAAAATAAAAATTATTTTTACTTTATTTAATTATTGGGTATAGAAAAAAATAAAAAGAAAATCAATACATTCTTTTTCTTTCCCTCTTTTTGCTTCCTTTCATTTGCTTCCCTATGATCCAAACACAGCCTCACAAAAATGGTAAGCATGACATCTTCAAGTGACAGGTCGTTGCAGACGACATCAAAAAAAAAAAAAAAAAAAAAAGCTCGCAAGTGATCTGAACACACCGAATTTTGATGGACTTGGGATGGCGTGGGCGTGGGGGCCGGGTGATAAGGGGTTGCGGTAGATTTTTTTTACTGCAGGAATTGTAGTAGAAAAATTCAATAACGTGATTTCATTAAGTATTTATTAGTTTATTTATTAATTCAATATTTATTAAAAATTGATGAAATTACAATTTTTTATTTCTACATTGTAACTCTTGAAACTGGTGGCGTGAGAGCGTGTCTATCTTAATCTCTGACTCCTCACGCTAATTATTTGAGATCGGGATTATAAATTGTTTATTTAAAATCGAATAATTTGTCATAAAAGAAGGTTTGAAAAAATTTTAAATTCTCGTATAAATTTATAAATTTAATTTTGTTACGAATTATCTTAATTTTATTATGAATTATTCGGTTTTGATAAGATGATTTACATTGCTAATATTATACAGAAGATTGAGAGTGATATTTAACATTCTTATAATTAATTTTGATATTTCACAATGTTGACATGGCCAAACTGGCTTTACGCAAAAAGTTGTACTAGAGCTGTTTCACATTTTCAGCATATCTTAAGCTCCAAGTTTCAATTCTTTTTTCAAAAATTCTAAAACAATCTAAAAATTTTAATTTCTTTTCAATTAAATTTTGTTACGTGTCATTTTTTTTTCAATTAACTTCTGCTTGAGATACAATTTATTGGTGAGCGACTTTGACATATATCAACTCTTTAATTTCTTTCAAAACATATGTCGGAGAACTCTTATCCATGATGTGATACATCACCTCTTCCGCCAAACAAAGCCAAAACATAGCAACGGCTCTTCCTTCGAGTTTATCCCAATCTATTTGGTTTGTTCCTTTAGGCTTCTTGCCGGTTAGAGCATTCATCATTCCTAGTTACGTCAACAAATCCTTCACAAGCCTCTGTCATAATGCAAAGTTTTTAGTCCCATTGAACTTCACAACATAGGATTTTGCCATTGCAGAAGTTCTAGCCATATCAATCATGGCTCTGATACCAGTTTATGATGTGAATATGAATGAAAAAGTAAAAAGAAGGCAAGAAATTAACACACAATTTGAATATAAATCACATATCACAATAATTTTTGATAATTTAATATTAAAATAAGATTCCAATTTAGCCATCAATTGTTTTAATCTAATCACACCATTTTGATTAGGAATAAAACCTTTCGGCCATGTATATAGTTCGTTTTGCAAAATAATAAATGACGTCTCCTAATGTTTAATTATTAATTTTAAAAATTACATTTATATCTTTTTAATTAGTATTCAAATAAAAATATTAAAAAATTATGTTAAAAAACAATTATCCATTTAAAAATAATAAAAAATAAATTTAAAAAAAGAAAGAAGTAAAAACTGAGAAAATCAGATGGGCTTACTATTTAAACAGACTATTTTGTGACAGGTATACATGGAAAACTTGAAACGAAATTAAGAAATTCGGTTTGCCGGCAAATTGATCTGAAAATGCCTAATACGAAAACAACTAAAATGAGCTTAACAGCCTGAGCCCGGCCTGGACATGAATTCATACAAGGCTATGTTTGGTTTTAATTTAGCTAATAGCTTTTATATAAATGAGCGTGAATATTTTATTTTATTTTATTTTTTCGGATGTGATTAACATATTTAAAAGTTGCATTTTTTTTAAAAAAATTAAATTTTAGTGAAAAAAGTCATATAAGACAAAAAAAATTAATAAAAAAAAGTAAAAACTAAAAGTAAAACCAAACGCAGCCTTAAATCATTTTATGAGGTGTGTGCAGTACATTTTAATTTATAATGGGCTGCTTGGGCCCACTAAAAAATGCAACTATACTTGTATAGGCGGATACATAGCACTTTGGTGATTACTTGAGTGTTTGGTAGAATTTTATAAAAATTGAAAAAAATTGATAAAAGTTAGTTTTATATTTAATGAAGAAAGTTTGAGAAATAAAGTTAAAAAATATTTTATAAAGGTTGTTTTTTTTTTTGTTTGGGGGGGGGGGGGGGGCGCCGAACGCCACGAACGATGTCTAGATTATTTTGGGTCATTTCTTTACTAAAGCAATTCTAAACGCCATTAAAAAAGCAATATTAAAATAATTAAAAGTAGAATTATTTGAGATAAAGATATACATAAAACCCAGCAATTCAAAGATGAGTAACAACTTTAACTCAAGTCAATTTCAATGTTTTTCTTGGTAAGTCCCATCATAGTCTATTCTAATTCTTTATACAAATAATAATTTAAAAAAAAAAAAAAAACGTAGAAAAACGTTGGTGTAAGTTTGCCGTAACATTTGGTCAACTGAAGTTACGCAGAAAAGCAATCACACTGTATTTGGAATGCTAGATTCGGTGAGATTTAAATTTTTTTTGATGAAAATTTTAACTAATTTTGATGTTAATTTAAAATTAAAATTAAAATTAAAATAAAATTTCATAAATTAGATTTAATTTTATTTCATCACTTAAATTTTAAAATTTTTATATCGTCTAAAATCTAACTCAAAATAATAAAATTTAGTAAAAATTCATTCTCTTCTTAGTCATCAAATAAACGAATTTGCCCTCACATTTCATATTTTTCATACTTTTTTATTATTAAAAGAGTCAAATTTAATATTTCTCAGTTTAATTCTAAAATTTAAACATATGTTTTAAGTATAAAATTTTATTTATTAAATTAAATCAAATCAAATTTAAAAAAAAAATACTTTCATATGGAATGTAAACGTAAGTGAGAATTTAAAGAACTAACACTCTCACAGAAGCATCTTTAGCAATGGTTTAATGACACTAAAAGTCGCCAAACGTATTAGTAATCGCCTACTGATCGTGTTTTGGGGGTCGAGTGTATTGGAAACGTCTATAGTAAGCAATAGTAATACTAAATTAAATATTTTTCTTTATTTTGCCCAATATCTTTAATGACCATCTTCAGTATTTTTAGCAATTGCTTTATGCGATTGCTAACGTAATTGTTTTTATAAAAATTTAATATTATTTTTCAATATACTCCAAATATCTAACAATCCAACAAAAAATTTAAAAATAAATAAAAATGTATTATTAACAATATATATTAATAAATATAACAAATTTTATTCAATAAAACTTAAACTTAAACTCTAAAATAAAATAAAATACAAATATTAATTATTACCAGAAGGCTATTATTATAAATAAATATATTTAGTAAACTACACTTTTTGAGCCCCAAATTTTAATTTTAAACATAAAATTATATTTGTTAGCTAGGACACTCTAGGTCGACATGGATTAATTATCCACTACCCAATCTAAGTCAATTTATTCGATTTGGGCAAATGACTTGAAATTTGAATGCCGCACATTTGAATTTAAAATTCAAAATTATATTTGCTAGTTATAGGCACTCTAAGACTTGAAATGATGTGTCATTCGTTACTACATATCAGTAATGCCTACATAATATTACTATATGTTAAGTCTCACAACCAAATACGTCTGTTTGTTAAATTTGGAAAAATTTTGAATTTTGAATATGCTAAGTTTCAATTTTAAATTTAAAATTATATCTGTCAGCTAAAGACAACCCAAAAATTCAAATGATACATCATTCATTCTTGTAGGTAATTAGCGCCTAGTTAATTTTATGTGTTCAGTCTTATAATCAACCGAGTCTATTTACTTGATTTGCGTGAATGACTCTAAAGTTTGAACGTGGTTAGGTGATACTAGATGGTTAGTCTCATGACCAATAGAGCTCATTTTTTTTATTTGTACGAATGACTCCTAGTTTGAATTTACTACGTTTCAAGTTTAAACATTAAATTATAATCATCAATTGTGCCCATCCAAGAGCTCAAAATGTGGTTTGTTTTTACAGATCACTAGTACTTAAGTGATGATATGTGCCAACTCTTATGACCAACCAAGTGTGTTTTGATTTGGATGAATGGCTCAGAATTTGAATATCCTATGTTTTAAGTTTAGATTAAAAATTATATATGTCAGCTGCAAGTGTCCCAAGACTCTAAATGACACATTGTTTGTTACTACATCACTAGTCCCTAAATGATGCTACGTGTTAAGTCTCACTACCAATCAAGTCAATTTTCTCAATTTTGGGAGAATGACTCAAAATATGAATGCACTAAGTTTTAAGTTTAAAATGATATTTTCAGTTTTGAATGGGGACCTTAGTGCTCAAAATGATGCATTGTTCATTTCTCCGGTGTGATGATAGACGTAAAATCTTGTGACCAAACTAGTTAATTAATAATTTACTTGATTAGAGCGAACAACTCAAACTTTAAATGTCTTAAATTTTAAATTTAAATTTAAATTTAACACTGTTTTTGTTGACTATGGCCCCTAAAGACCTTGAAATAGCACATTGTTCATTTTTACATATCACTAGTATTTAGGCAATTTTATGTGTCAAATCTTATGACTAAATGAATCCATTTACTTAATTTGGATGATGATTTCAAATTTAAATGTCCTAATTGTTTTTATATTAAACAAGAAAATGGCACACTGGAATTTTTTTTTTTAGGAAAATAAAATCATGTTATGGTAGTATTAGTGCTGTAATTAAAATACACTTATATTCTTTTTTTTTTTGGACAGCTAAAATACACTTATATTACACAACAAGAAATCACTCTTTTAGTGACTATTTTTGTAGATTAAATTTGATTATTTGATAAAAATTTATTTTTGGCGACCAATTAGTCAATAAAAAGTTAAATATTTGGCGCCAATTCTTTGCAGGTAAATTATATTTTTAGTGATCAAAATTTTGATAGTTAAAGATTGTGAAAGAATATTAAAAATAACTAAATAAAAAATAATAAAATTATTGTTATTATTCTCAAATAACTGATTGGTAAATATGTCAATTTTAGCTTTCAATTGATTAAGAAAATGTTGAATATTTGACACCAATATTTGCGGGTAAACTCTACTTTTAGCGATTAAAAATAAGTTTTTAGCAACTAAAATTAATTTTGATCACTAAAGGTTGTAAAAAAATGAAATAAAAATAATAAAATTTTTGTCACTTTTTTCGAATAATTAATTTAAGAACGTGTCACTTTTGGCAACCAATCAGAAAATGTTGAATATTTGGCGCCAATTTTTGTGGGTAAACTTTGCTTTTAGGGAAAAAAGGAAGGCTTTTAGTGACCAAAGTGTGCGCTAAACATTACCTTTGCCAACGAATTTTTTGCCAGAAATTTTACTTTTAACGACTAAATGAGATTTTTGTTGCTCATACACTTTGCGACTAACATTTGTCAACCAATTGAATTTGATTGCCAATATTTTTAGTGACCAAAAATGAATATTCATAGTAACAAAATTTTTGGCCCTTGAAAGTATATTTTGTTGCCGCATACAAATTAATTATTTTTTAAATAATAAGCTAATAAATTGATAATATTATTTTGATTAATTTTATTTAAAAAAAAAAGAAATTGTAGGGCAATAATAGAATTTCCTAGATAACCTTAATTGCTATACAATTGTCCAATTTCTTTCCTTAACGTATTTGGATTCCACATGTATAAAGAGATTGACTAGCTCTAACACTTCCCCTACCCCCCCCCGGGGCATAAATTCCGCCGATGATTTCTAGACTTATAGAACACGTACACTAAAAAGAAAGAAATAATTAAAGATATATATATAGAAGTCTAAAAGCAAGACCAATTTTTCAACTGGCTGGCTCTTGTTGAAGACGCCAAAAAATCATACCGATGATCTGAAGGCAGCCGATTTCTTTACTTGGCAATGATTTCTAGACTTATAAAAAAGTTGTTTGGATTACATTTACTTATCTCTAAAAAAAAACAATAAATTGATCAACCGTTCGCCAGTGTTCACTAATTTAAAAAAAAAACTATATTTACTTTTTTTTATTTATGATTAAAATAAAAATATGTCAAGAGAGCAATTACAAATTTACTAATAATGTTCACTAGCTAATTTCAAAAAAAACTACATTTACTTTTTTTATTTAAGATTAAAATAAAAATATTGAAAAATATGTCAAAAAGGCAATTACCAATTTAAAAGCACTAAAAACTAAAGTAGAATAAAAAGTAAAAAAAAAAGGGAGAGAATCATTAAAAAATATATGAATAAATGTAAAAAAAAAATTAGGGAGTTAGGTTTGCCATGAAAACAACAAAAATGAGCTAACACCAAGAGCCGGCCTTGACATGAATTCATACATAAATTAATCATTTTTAATTAACAACGGGCATCGTGATTGTTTTGGGTGATTTCCTGATTAAAGTAATTTTAAATAATTTTTAAAAAGTAATATAAAAATATTTAAAAATTAAATTCTTTAAGAGAAAAATAAATAAATAAATAACCTATAGCCAAGCAATTCAAAGACGAGTAAAGAATTACAACTCCAAGACAAAATATTTCAATATTTTTCGGAGTCTATTCTAATTCTTTACAGAAAGGAGAAAGTGAAAGAAAAATGAAGGTGTGACTTTTGCCTTTAACAGTTGTTCCATTGAAGTCCCATCGAAGAGCTATATGAACGTAAGTGAGAGAATTCAAAGTATGCACAGAGCGAGTTTTGTTTTTTGTTTCAACTATGCAATGAGTGACCTTCCATGAAACTTGTATCATATTTCCATCTTTCTAGATCAAGATATGATTAAGTACTATGTTCGGAACAAAGATTTCTTGCGGAAAGTAATAATGGCGATGACGACGATGACGGCGACGATGATAGAAGACAATAAAAAAATAAAATAAAATGAAAAAATAAAAATTTTAAGTCTTAAACTATAATTATCAATTGTATCCACTTAAGGGATCAGAATGACGTGTCATTTGTTACATCATTCGTTTCTAAAGATCACTAGTGCTTAGATGATATTGTGTGTCAAGTCTTATGACTAACTAAGTGTGTTTTGATCCGGATGAATGACTCAAAATTAAAACATCCTATGTTTAAAATTTAAACTAAAAATTATGTGTCAGTTACGAAGACCCCTATACTCTAAGTGACGCAATATTTATTACTACATCACTAGTCCCTAGATGATGCTACGTGTCAAGTCTCACTACCAATCGAGTCCATTTTCTCAATTTGGGAGAATGACTCAAAATTTGAATGTACTAAATTTTAAGGTTAAGTTTAAAACCATATTTTTCAGTTGTAAGTGGGCACTTAAACGCTCAAAATGATGCATCGTTCATTTCTCTAAGTCAGTGTGATGCTACTTATCAACTCTTGAGACCAAACTAGTCAATTTACTTGATTTAGGTGAATGGCTCAAAGTTTAAACGTCCAAAATTTCAAGAGCTTAAATTTAACATTTTGTTTGTTGAGTGTGGGCCCTTAAGGAGCTCAAAATAACACATCATTTATTTTTGTAGGTCACTAGTACCTAAGCAATGTTATGTGTCAAATCTTATGTTTGAATGAGTCCATTTACTTGATTTGAATGAATAACTCTAAATTTAAATGTCTTAATAGTGTTCATATTATATAAGGAAACATTATATGCTAAAATTTTTTAAAGAAAAATAGAATCATGTTATGGTGGTACTAGTATTATAATTAAAATTTACTTATATTACACTACAAGAAATCACTGTTTTAGCGACTACTTTTGTCAATTAAATTTGATTTGGTCAGAAAAATTTTAACTTTTGGTAATCAATTAATTAGGGAAAAGTTGTATATATGGCGTCAATTCTTCGCGGATAAATTGCACTTTTAGCGATTAAAATTTTGATAACTAAAGGTTGTGACAAAATATTAAAAAATAATTAAAAAAATAATAAAATTATTGTTATTATTCCCAACTAATTGATTGGTAATTATGTCAATTTTAGCTACCCGTTGGTCAAGAAAATATTGAATGTTGGCGCTAATCTTTGTGGGTAAACTCTACTTTCAATGACTAAAATTAGGCTTTTACCAACTAAAATTAATTTAAAGATTGCAAGAGAAATTAAATAAAAATAATAAATTTTTGTTACTTTTTCAAACTAATTAATCGGAGAAAGTGTCACTTTTGGCCACCAATTAGTCAGAAAAATGTTAAATATTTGGCACCAATTTTTGTGAGTAAACTTCACTTTTAAGGACCAAAAAAAATAAGCTTTTAATGACTAAAAAATAGTCTTTTAGCGACTAAAAGGTTTAATTTATTAATATATATTAAAACATGCAAAATACATATACAAATAATAGTTTGATCTAGCTGTCAACAGCACCAACTTGCGAAGAGAATGCCCTCTGTCAATTCTTGGCAATAACAAAAATAATCTCAAATATTTAAGATAATCATACCATCTAGTACTAAGTTTAAAAATTTTATTTTTTAAAAAAATTAACCTTTTGTTGGCCAAAGTACGTGCTTAACGTTATCTTTGCTAACAAATTTGTTGCCAAAAAGTTCACTTTTTAATGACCAGATGAGATTGTTGATTGCTAATACCTTTTTCAACCAACATTTATCAACCGGCTGAATTTGATCGGTAATATTTTTAGCAAGCAAAAATAAACATTTAGTCACATAATTTTTAGCCGCTCAAAGTGTATTTTGTTATAGTATACAAGAAGGCGTTTAGTATACTAAAAAACGTTGAAAAATTTTAAAAATTTTTAAAAATTAATCACTTTTTATTTTACTATATAAATTACAAACTTACAAATTATCTCACTTTACCTTATTTTTTATAACTCCAAACACTCTCTAAATTTATTATTTCAAAATACTATGATAATAAATTGACTATGTTATTATGGTGATTTTTTGCAAATAAAAAGGAAGAAATTGTACAGCGTTAATAAATTTTTTTAGAAAACCTTAATTGCAATACAACTGTCCAATTTTTTTCGTTATAGTATTTGAATTCCACATACATAAAGGGATTGACTAGCTCTAACACATCCCCTACCTTTTTTTTTTTTTCAAATCAGAAGTAGATAAATTCCGCCGATGATTTCTAGCAGACTTATAGAACACGTATACTGAAAAAAAGAAACAATTAAAGAGATTATACATATGTGTGTGTATATATATATAAGTCTGAAAGCATGACCAATTTTTCAACCGGCTGGCTCTCGTAGAAGACGTCAAAAAAGCATAACGATGATATGAACACGGCCAATTTCTTTACCTGGCAATGTTCTAATGGCCAACTGGCTTAGGGAAATGTATTTTTCTTTTTTTTTTTTTTTATAACATGCAACGTTACATATATAATTGAAGTGATTAGAGTCACATAAATTTGTAAAAGTTGTAAACATACAGATTTGTTAAGATTTATAAATTAAATTTCATAGATTGGGCCAATATATATTCCCAAAATTCCATCAAACCAAAGACATCACTTGTGTCAAGCTACGGGGTGCTGTAGCAACTTCCATTAACGCAGTGCTGCTGGCTGGAACTACTCTCACAATTGTTGACAGTAGTGCAATTCCCACCCTCACAACGCCTTTCAGAAGTGCACTTTCTGCTGTAATTGGAATTCGAACTCGTCGAAGAACTTTGGCCGCTGAAGCCGAGAGGAGAACTTTGAACCGGGGAAGGAAAACCCGGGGTCTGCCCGCCGACAGCAGCAGATGGGCCCTTGGGTGAAGCGTGTGGGTTCACCCCAACCTTGTCCGATCCTGTGGTAATATACGTCACAAATCAAATATACAAAAATTAAAACAAGACAATGTCATATCACAATCTATATATATATATATATATAAATTCCTATGGAATTATAATGAGAAGAATTGATGGGAGACTTAATTTGAGTTGTATCCACCGCGATATCGTAATATTTTATAAATTAAGGAGAATACTATTAAATTAATGATAATTGTTGTTAATCCAACAGTGTCTACTCTCCGAATATTATTTTTGAAGTATTTAATAGAGGAAAAAGAAATAATAATTATTTTGATCACCTGGGGCTGGAACGAATTCTAGTTCTCGTGCAGAAAGTACCGGTTGGACTATAACAGTCAAGCAGATCAACAACAAGCAGGTTATGTTGAAAGTAGAGAGGGAGAGAGTTTTGCAGCCCATTTTTTCTTTCAACCCAGTGTCTCCGGAAGAAGTAAAGCCGCACTCACTCAGCTTAATGCATATATATAATAGATGAGGGGCACGGGTTTTGTGCATCATTATTATCTTAACGCATACTCTTTTTTTTTAATAGGAAGTAACTGTATTGGAAAATATGAATAAAAAATTAATTAGATTAAAATTATTTAAATGGACAATAAATTTCTTTAAATTAGTACATAAATCTATTAACTTTTTTTTTTATGATTATTGACGATTAACCCATATCAAATATAAAAGTGAAAAATTCTCATTAAAATTTAAACCAATACTACAATTTGGTCATCCATTGTTTTAGATTTAGTTTGTGGGACTAAAAAAAAAAAAAAGAGTTAACTTTATTTTCTTTGTTTGGGCAGAACAAAAGTTAATGTTTTAATAGTTACTTTTTCAACTTTTTGTTAATTTTACAATATTATTCTTCATGATTTAAAAGAAATTTAAAATATAACAGTATAAATTTAATTATTTTTAAAAAAATAGATTAGCAGTAAAATATTGACTCTATTCCAACGAAACCTTAGTCCAATCACACCACCTTCGTTAAGAATAAAACCTTTCGGCTGTGTATATAGTTGGTTTTGCAAAACAATAAATGGCGTTCACTAAAGTTTAATTATTAATTTTAAAAATTACATTTATATCTTTTTAGTTAAGATTAAAGTAAAAATATTAAAAATATTTCAAAAATTATTATCAATTTAAAAATAATAAAAAATAAATTAGAAAAAGAAGTAAAAATTAAGAGAATCAGATTCGCTTATTATATAAAAATCTCTATTTTATATATTGGTGTACATGAATGAATCGAAACGAAATTAAGAAATTTCGTTTTGCCACTAAATTGATCTGAAAATGCCTAATATGAAAACAACATGAATGAGCTTAACAATAAGCCTAGCATGGACATGAATTCATAGTTCCGTTTGAAACTCTGAAACTTACCAAAGAAATATAAATTTTTTAAAAATTATTTACTTTTTCTATCATTGTGTAAATTACAAACTTATAATTTTCAATCAATTTTTACAAATTTTGGGCACAACTAATCAATTTATGAAGGTGTGGGGGCAATGTATTTTTAATTTATAATGAGGCCATTAGGACGTGGAAAATGCAATTATACATGCAAATACTTTAGTGGTTAGTTAAGTATGAAGATTTAAAAAATTAACATTGGTTTTATGTTTGATGAAAATATTAAAAAAAATTTAAAAAGTTAATAAAATTAATGTTTTGATATGCCGAATGTCACCTATATCTAAATTATTTTAGGTCATTTCTTTATTAAAGTAGTTCTAAACGCCTTTAAAAAATAATATTAAAATAATTAAAAGTAGGATTCTTTACGATATATAAATAATATAAAGCCCACCAATTCAAAGATGAGTAACAACTTTAACTCAAGTCAATTTCACTGTTATTCTTGGCAAGACTATCACAGTCTATTCTAATCCTTTACTAAAAAAATTATAAATTGATCTTTTTTAAAATCAGAAGTTGGTAAATTCGGCCGATGATTTCTGGACTTATAGAACACGTACGCTGAAAAGAGGGAAAAAAAATTAAAGAGATTAATATTTATTCAATAAAATAAGATGATTTTTTAAAACGTTCATTTAACAAATTAAAATTCAACGGTTAAGAATTATTTTTACTTTCATTCGACGAATAAGATCATTTTATATTTTAACTTTTTTCTCAATTCTTATTTTAGTGGACCCTACCACCATTTGTCTTACAAAATAGTTTAGATATTTTAAATTTCACCATATTTCATATGCAAATCAAAACTTTCAACTTAAATTCTACCCAATTATAGTTTTCAGGAAGATGAACATTCCAAATTAAAGCAACATAATTTATATTTACTTTTATGGTACTTATCAAAAATTAATTGGAAAGAGAGATCAAAACACATATACTAACTGTTAGACTTTAAAATTTTAGAAAAAAAATTAAAACATATGAATTATTATAATTTTTCGATTTGAACTTTTTGTTTAAATTTTCAACTATATAAGAAACTTAATATTAATTTTATTCAAAATACTGTAGGCACGAATTATTATTAGGCATGGTTTGGGAACCATTAGCACTTGCTTTTTTTTAACAAATAAAAAAAAGCATGCTTTTTTTATATATTAACATTTTTGCTCTCGTTGCTTTATAGTATTTTCTAAAATTACTTTGAAGACACAAATACCTAATAAAAAGATAATTTCTTAATTTTAAATTTAACCATTAGCACATACTATAGTAAGCTAAAAAAAAGCATGCTTTTAACATGAATTGCCAAACCATGCCTTAGTGTGTATATATATATATATATATGTATGTATGTACGTGTATACAGAAGTCTGAAAGCATGACCAATTTTTCAACTGGCTGGTTCTTGTCGAAGACGTCAAAAAAGCATACTGAAGATCTGAACACAGCCAATTTCTTTACTTTCTTCACTTGGCAATGTTGACGTGGGCCATCTAGCTTAGGGAAAAGTTGTTTGAAACAATCTCCCAAAAACAATAAAAATATTGGAAAATACCTCAAAAAAGCAATTACCAATTTAAATGCATAAAAACTAAAATAGAAATAGAAAGTAAAAAAAAAAAAAAGGATAGAATCATTTAAATATATATATATATATATATATATATTAATAAATAGAAACAAAATCAAAGAATTAGGTTTGCCATGAAAACAACTAAAATGAGCTGACATTCAGAGCCGGCCTCGACATGAATTTGTACATAAATTAATCATTTTTAATTAATAAGGGGCATCTTGATTGTTTTGGGCGATTTCTTGATTAAAGTAACTCTCTAAACAAGTTTTAAAAAGTAATATAAGAATATTTAAAAATTGAGTTCTTTAAGAGAAAAATAAATAAATAATTTATAGCCAAGCAATTCAAAGACGAGTAGAGGACTTTGACTCCAAGTCAAAATATTTCAATATTTTTCGTAGTCTATTCCAAGTCTTTACAAAAAGTTGAAAGTGAAAAAAAAAAAAAGAAAAAAGAAAGTGTGACTTTTGCCTTTAACAGTTGTTCCACATAAGTCCCATCGAAAAGCTATATGAATGTAAGTGAGAGAATTCAAAGAATGCACAGAGGGAGTTTTGTCTTTTGTTTCAACTCAATGCAATGAGTCATCTTCCATGAAACTTTCATATTTTCATCTTTGTAGATCAATATATATATATATAAGTATGATCAAGTACTAGCTATGTTCGGAACACAGATTTGATCTCTTGGAAAGTAAAATAATAATAATAATAATAATAGTAGTAGTAGTAATATTTAGAAATAATGCGAGTACATTTTTCTTAATTAATAAGTTGATGATCCAAACATAATCCAAATTAAATTAATAAATTTTAAAACTTCACTAAAAATCATTGTATTCATTAAAAACTACCTGAAGTGGGAAAAAATTAAAAAAGAAAAAACCCTTTGCCAGCCAAGTATAGACACTTCTGCCAATCACCTAGCCCACTAAAGGCGTAAACCTTTGCCAACCGGGTAAGGCGGCTAACTATCCGACAGAGTGTAAAGAGTTTGACAACCAAAGCCAGTCCTTTCCCCCCACAAGCGTCTAGCTTTGTTACCTAGCCGAACAAATATGGCCTTTGCCGACAATAGATCACCTTCGACAATCGTATGTATATCTATCCTACTTTAATAAGCCGGAACGAGGCTTCAGATTTTAATTTTTTACAATTAAATTTTATTATATGTCATTTTCAAATCATTTTAATATTTACTTTTGATTTTTTTCTAAATTTTTTTGAAACTTTAAATGCTATCTTAACGTGATTTATTTAACCACAGTTTAAGGCAGAGCTGGTGAATGAGAGAGTTTGAGTTGGATTAATATGTGTGGCGTGCCTAATGGGATAAATTTAATTATACATAATTAATATTAGAATAAATTTATATCAAAATAATTGACCCATTAATTTATAATAATATTTTTAATTTGAGAGAGAAAATAGAGAGTGAACAAGTGAAATCCGTAGTGGATAGTGAAAGTACAAAATAAATAATGAAAGACATTATAGTTAAGTACTTGTCTCCCATTTGTATTTATATAAATGAACCCAATGTACATAGTAATTTAATTATGATACAATTATAATTTTTGACGAGTTTTAAATGAATTTAAATAAATGTAATGAAATTACCACCTCTAGATTGAGGAGCCTATAAATTAGAGGTTTGGAGCTGGGTCTTTTATAGTAAGTCAGCAACGTTGTAGAGAAAGACAAAAGCAAGAAATGGCCCACAGGCTCCGGCTTGTTTGTTGTATCCTACTGTCGATGATCATCCTCTTGAACCTTTTCAGTACCCTGGTTGCGTCTGATGCTGCAGCACTCCAAAAGCCAGAATCCAGAGTTTGGGTCGCATCTCCTAAAGGTGAGTACTAGCCTTGCTGTCATCATCGCATCAAAAATTTGAACATTTCTTTCTTTATTTATACGTTTATTGTTGCCCCCGACTTCAATGATTTGAACCAAGTGTAGTAATTGAAGTACCAAATACAATGGAAATTTACTATCATCTCCTCTGTCTCAACGTTCTTCGTAGTTATTGTGCTCTGTGATTGAATTTCGTCTTTTAATCTTTTTTTTTTTTTTTTTTTTTTTTTTTTGCCATTGAAGAAGATTATTATAGTTAAGAGTTGTGTGACGTGGGAATCGACCACATCATCTTATTGAGTAAATAAGTCCTAACCCATAAATTAGCACAAAGAGTTTAGGGTGCGTTTTGAAGCGGAAAAAAAATAAAAAAAAAGAAATTTTCGTAACTTTTTTTTTCGTTTGGCAACACATCAAAAGTTGTCAAAATTTTTTTTATTTTTTACTAAACAACCAAAAGTTCTTAAAATTGTTAAAAAAATTTTTAATTTTTTATCAAACAATCAAAAGTTTGTAAAAGTTATTAAAACATTTACCAGACACTTAAAAGTTTCTAAAAATTTTAAAAATTTCTATTTATTTTACTAAACACATAAAAAATTGCATTATTTAGCAACTGTTGCCCAAAAAAAAAAAAAAAAGTTACATTATCTAGCTATCGTTGTCAAAAAATGGCCAAAACTTTCTAAAAATTATTTTTTTGTTCGCTTCCAAATGCACCTATACTTTTATTTTGATTTTTTTCCACCACTTTGTTTCACCGAAATGTAATTTTATCTAAATTTGTGATTGGATTTTGATAGTTTTTTTTTTTTTTGGGGGGGGGTTGTGGGGGGTTGAAAATGGATTGTACGGAAGAATTATGCATTTACTAAGCCCATTTATCTATCATAATAACTATTTTAATAATATTATAAATTTCCTAACTAGCAACATCAATATCCAATAAAACGTTTTCAGAAGATAAGCAATCAGTTAAAAGGTGAAAATTTCAAAAAATAAAAAATTAAGGTGGTATTTAGTTTATTTTTTTGTTTTTTATTTTCAGTTTTCATTTTATGTGTTAAAAATCTCAAAATGAGGAAACAAAAAATACTCTATTTTTCTTATTTTGAGATTTTCTTTGTTTTTTTGTTAAAAACTTTCAAAATGACTTTTTATTATTTTTCATTTCATGTATAAACTCATTTTCAATTTTCGAAAACAAATTTTGAAAACACACGTAAGCAAACAAATTTTGAATTGTTTTCTTTATTTTCAAACGTACAAAATGAAAAATGAACTCAAAATAAAAAATAAAAAATAAAAATAAAAAATAAAAATAAAAAATAAAATGACCCCTAAGTAATTATATTCACCCGGTTAATTTTTAATTTCGTACCATATACATTCTGAATATACGAATGTTCAACTTCTTAGCTGTGGTTCTGTTTTTTTGTAGGTCCATCTGCTGCAGTGGGAAGTGTTTCACCTCCTGGTCATGTATCACCGGTAAGGGCTGGTTCAAAACCTGGACCACATGCCCAGTACGTTGAAAACGAAGGAGCTCCCTGATTTCTCCTCTTGTTAGTTCCTTTGCTGCTCGGCTTGTTGAAACCATGGATTAAGTCCTCAAATAAACAAACCTCTGGGGCGCAATAAGTACGATAAAGATGTCGTTATAGTGGACTCTTATTTTTTTTTTTTTTGTTTATTTGTTTTCCTCTGGTGAAAGGGAGAGATATCTCCCAGTACTTGATAAAGAGGTTGCTATGGTGGACTTTTTTCTTTTTGGTTTCCTCTAATGAAAGGGAGTGATATCTCCCGGTATTTTATTAATGCTGTCAGGATGATTAAAATCTAAAACAATTCAATCAAGATTCAAAAGCCTCATTACAAAGTAAAAAATAATTAGCGAAAGGAGCTGCTCCTTCCTCCATATGCACCCTGAGGTTTTCATTGCCAATTGCTTGCAAGATTAAAGCTAACAAGTGACCGTTAGTCCATCAGCATATTCTAATTAACCAAAGTCCATCAGCATATTCTAATTAACCAAAACCAAACTCAACTGAAATATGTTCTAACAGGATCTCAATTCATACCACCAGATTTTCACTATTGTCGAAACCCTCAGAAACATCAAAACAGAAATGTTATGCACCAAACTAATCCCATTCCCAACAGTCTGCTAACTATGTACAATGATACATGCAAAATACATATCTTGCCAAAAAAAAAATGATCTTTTGCTGACCAAATTAAATGCATGCTAAACATTGTTTTTGTCAACAAATTTGTCGCCAAATGTTTTACTTTTAGCGACCAAATGAAATTTGTAGTTGCTAATCCCTTCCACTACCAATATTTATCAACAATTGAGTTTGATTGGCATTACTTTTAATGAAAAAAAAAATTAGTGACAAAATTTGTAACCACTAAAAATGTGTTTTGTCATAGTATATAAAATTATTATTTTATATAATTTCAAACACACTCAATATATTAACTGTTTAGACTTAAAAAAATAAATACAAAATTCTACAAATCTTTAAAAAAAAAATTATATAACTATAAAATTTAAATTTTTTATTTATTACACAAAATACGAGATATTAATTTTTATAAATTTACGTAACTCTAAACATATCCGTTCAAGTCTCATGGGCTGCAAGGTCGTCCACCAATGAGTTGGCTTTTAAATATGGAAGAGAATCACATCAATAGTAGTGTAACCTTAATGGATTGGGGGGCACGTTCGGTGCATATTACACTGATTATTTTTCAGTGTAAAAATTACATCGATTTCTATACGTAAGTTTCGTTATATATGTATAAACAGAAATTTAATTTTTTTGAGTTTGAAACCAACGTATAAGAAGCGGTTTAATTTTTGTAATAGATAACAAACCGGTGCATGCTATATTTATTTATTTAATGTTGCTGTTTTTATTTTAAATAAATAAAGCTGTTTTTATTTTATTTTTTTATTTATATGTGTAAAAGATTGTTTTGGGAATTTAAACTGCTACACAATTTAATGCAATACCAATTTTAACTAATCCAGTCAGACTTCGCTCAATAGGATGTTGTGCTTCACGTCACTTCCCAATCATACGTTCTTCTTGTTTAAGCAAGCGTGTTCAACACTGCAAATTATGGCGCCATTTACCCACACTGCACGCCTTCACAACCAGGAGCCAAAGTCAATTACGCACGCTACACACCTTGACTTGACTTGAGTTTTAGAAAGCCAAAAAAAAAAAAAAGAGATTTTTTTTAAATGGTTAGTAGTTAACTGTTAAAATTTTAATTTTTTTTGTGTTTGAAAATTAAAAAATTAACTTTTTTTTGTTTGAAAAGAAAAAAAAGTTAAATTTTTTACCTTTTGAATTTTTTTTGTTAATTTAATATTGTTACCCTTTAAAATTAAAAAAAAAATTTTAATGCAATAGGATGAATTCAGTTATTTCAGAAAAAGTAAAAATTTTAAGTGGCATTTGATTTATTTTTTTATTTTTTGTTTTCTATTTTCATTTTATGTTTTAAAAATTTCAAAATAAAGAAACATAAAATGCTCTATTATCGTTATTTTGAAATTTTTCTTATTTTGGATTAAAAATACTCAAAACGATTTTTTGTCATTTTTCATTTTATGTGTAAGTCTATTTTCTATTTTTAAAAATAAATTTTGAAAACACAAGTAACCAAATACGTTTTGAACATTTTTCTTATTTTCAAAAGTGTAAAATAGAAAATGAATTCAAAATAGAAAATAGAAAACAAAAATAAAAAACAAAAAATAAAAAAATAAACCAAATGAGCCCTTAGTAACTATCTGAGTTACCAATTAAGTTTCGTTTAGAAAATCTCAGTTTTTAGCTACTAAATTTTCTTTTTTTTTTTTAAAGATCAATTTACTGTATTACATTTTAAAATTCTTTTAAACTTTGAAAGACAAGTAATTAAAAATTAATTTTTTTCAAATAAAAAAATTAATTTTTTTTAATAATTAACTAATAACCAACTATAAAAAAAAATTAGAATTTTTTTTTTCTTTTTCAAATCAAACCTTGGCGTAGAAACCAAACTCAATTAATTACGCACACTACGCGCCTTGACTCGCTGGCGGGAGGGCAGCCGAACTTCAAACTCCATATCTTACGTTACACGTCTTAATATCAATTTTGTCATGTTATTTTTTCATCACTTTAATATTAATTTTTTTATTTTTTTAAATTTTTTCAGAATCCTAAACACCACCTTAATGTAATTTATCTGACCATAGTCTAAGGCGGAGCTCGTGAATGGGAGGATCTGTGTCGGATTAATATGAATTAGGTGCTTAATTAAATAAATTAATTATACATAATTAATATTCAAATTATATTTGAATAAATTTATATACAAATAATTTGACCTATTAATTTATAATAATGATTGCGTTTGGAGTCACAAAAAAATTCAAAAGTTTTCAAAAAATTCCAAAAGTTTCACCTTTTTCAAACTCTAAAAAATTTTAAAAAATATTAAAATCCGTTAGAACGAATCAAAATGGTGCGTTACAACGAGTTTTAGCAAATTTTTTTAAACGTTGATGTGATATTTGTACAAAAAATTACACAAAATTCTAAACATTTTCAAAATCTTCTACTAAAATTTTGTCACGTGTCACTTTATATAATTTTTAATAACTTTATATCAAATCAAATATAAATATTTAACAATCATTTCACAATAATTTTTTCTTACTCTAAATTCCAACAAAATTTCACATTTTAAAAATTTTTCATTTTTTTTTTTTGGATTCCAAACGTAGTAACCAATATTCCTAGTTTGAGAGTGAAAATAGAGAGTGAACAGTAGAGTTGATATGGGTAGTGAGAGTGCACAATAAATAATGAAAAATATTTATAGTTGAGTACTCATGTGCAATCCGTATATAAATAGACCCAATAGATGTTAATAATGATACAATTATAAATTTTGATGAGTTTTTAATGAATTTAAATAAATGAAATGAAATTACCACCTCTAGAATGAGGAGCGTATAAATTAGAGGCTTGGAGCTGGGTCTTTTATAGTAAATCACCAACGTTGTATAGAAAGACAAAAGCAAGAAATGGCCCTTAGGCTCTGGCTTGTTTGTCGTATCCTACTGTCGATAACCATCCTCTTCAACCTTTTCAGTACCCTGATTGCGTTTGATGCTGCAGTACTCCCAAAGCCAGAATCCAGAAAATTGTTTCTGCCTCCCCGTGAGTATTAGCCTTTTTGTCGTCATCGCATCAAATAATTTGAATATTTATTTCTATATTCATACTTTTATTATTGTCCTTGATTTCAATGACTTGCAACAAGCGGAGTAATCAAAGTACCAAATGGATGGTACGCTTTAATAAAATACAATGCAAATTTACTATATTTCATCCCCTCTCTCTCAACGTTCTTCGCATATATTGTGCTTTGTGATTGAATTTTCTTTTTTAATTTCTTTTTTTATTTTTTCGCAGTTGTAGAAGATTATTAATTTGTAGTTAAGAGTTAGTGCGAGGTGGGAATCGAACACACCATCTTATTGAGGAAATGAGTCCTAACCCACTAAATTAGCTTAAGGAGTTTAGGGTGCGTTTAGAAGCTGGCTAAGAGAGAGAGAGAGAAAGGGAGAGAGTTTAGTAACTTTCATTTTTTTTTTATTTGGCATTTGGCAATATCTCAAAAGTTGTTAAAAATTTTTAAAAATTTCTCTAACTTTTTTACTGAACAATCAAAAGTTTCTAAAAATGCTTAAAAAGTTCTCCAAATTTTTTATTAAACAACCTAAAAATTTTTAAAAATTATTAAAATTTTTGCCAAACACGTAAAAATTGTTAAACCAAACCAAACTAAGCATTTTCCCATTAGGGTAAAAGTTATTAAAAATTCTTAAAAGTTCTTAAAAGTTCCTTAAAAATTTCTCTTTATTTTTCCAAACACATAAGATGCAACTTTTGCCAAAAATGACCAAAACTTCCTAAAAACTATCTCCTCCTCCTCCTCCTCCAAATGCTCCTTTACTTTTATTTTGATTTTTTTCTATCACTTCACCGAAATTTAATTTCCTTTATGCCAATTTGTGGTTGGATTTTGATAGCGTGTTTTTTTCTTTTTAATAATGGATTGTACGGAAGAGTTATAGATTCATATATGCTTATAAAACGATTGTTTCCATTCCATTGTTTTTTTTTATTGAATCATTTAAGTGTGGGTTTGAAGTGATTAAAAAATAAGAAAAAAAATAGATAAAATGTGATTTGCGATAAAAAATAATATTTGGTGTTTTTGCCAAATTGCACTTTTTTGGAAATAAACAGTATCAAAACCGTTAGAACGGTGTCCCAAATCTAATCTAACAGATTCAAAAAATCACTACTCAATGTTCTGCATATTAATTCTATTCTCTTTCTCAAGAGTGGTAACCGTTAGAATAATTTTTCAAATCCGTTCTAACAGATTCAAAAATTCTCATATAGTTTTTCAAATCCGTTCTAACAGATTCAAAAAAAATCGTGCAAAATAGCGACAATGATACTCGT
Organism: Vitellaria paradoxa; assembly: GCA_019916065.1. Lineage (NCBI taxonomy): Eukaryota > Viridiplantae > Streptophyta > Magnoliopsida > Ericales > Sapotaceae > Vitellaria > Vitellaria paradoxa. Next base: position 22,427,056 of record CM034233.1, on the reverse strand, counting down.
TTGAAAATTTTCAACTTAAAGAATATGATTGTCAAAAAAATTTATACACTCAGTTAACTTCCTTCTAGATTTTTTATTTTTGTAGTGAAATATTAAAATTTTTTGAAATTAATAAAGGTGAGAATGTGTAATAGAGAATTTTAGTAATTTATAAAAGTTGTTAAAGATTTATTTATTTTTTTTTGTTTGTTAGCACACCAAACGGTGCCAAAAACAAAAACTCTGTTTGGAGTTTCAAATTTTATCAAAGAATTTTTTAAATTTTTATAAAATTTAACTTTTTTCATATGTGCATAAATTATGATACTACAATTTTTATCAATTTATACTAACTTTTTGCCACTCTAAACGCGCACTTATTAATTGAACAACTCATCTATTATCCAATATAAATTCAGTCTTTATCATAAGCTAACTTAACTCCACTTCCATCAGTTCTCCTTATTTTACATTGATGAAGCTTATTTATCTATCATAGTAAGTCTTTAATAATATTGCAAAATTCCCAACTGGCAACATCAATATCCAATAGATAAAACATTTACAAAAGTCAAGCAATCAGTTAAAACTGATCCAAAATTGCAAAAAAAAGAAAAAAAAAAAAGAGTAAAAAGTCAGCAATTATGTCCATAATATTTACTCAGTTAATTTTTAATCCCATACCAAATACATACTAAATATACGAATGCGATCAACTTCTTAGTTGCAGCTCCATCTGGAATGCCGGCATGGCCAAGTGTTTCAAAACCTGGACCACATGCCAAGTACGTTGAAAACGAAGGAGCTCCCTGATTTCTCCTCTTGTTAGTTCCTTTGCTACTCGGCTTGTTGAAACAATGGATCAAGTCCTCAAATAAACAAGCCTCTGGGGCGCAATAAGTACAATAAAGATGTAGTTATAGTGGACTCTTATTTTTTTTTTTAATTTTGTTTTCCTCTGGTGAAAGGGAGAGATATCTCCCAGTACTTGATAAAGAGGTTGCTATGGTGGACTTTTTTCTTTTTGGTTTCCTCTAATGAAAGGGAGTGATATCTCCCGGTATTTTATTAATGCTGTCAGGATGATTAAAATCTAAAACAATTCAATCGAGATTCAAAAGCCTCGTTACAAAGTAAAAAATAATTAATAATGAACTAGCGAAAGGATCGCTGGCCTGTCCTCCATATTCACCGTGAGGTTTTCATTGCCAATTGCTTGCAAGATTAAAGCTAACAAGTGACGTTAGTCCATTGGCATGCATATTCTAATTAACCAAAACCAAACTCAACTGAAATATGTTCTAACAGGATCTCAATTCATACCACCAGATTTTCACTATTGTCCAAACCATAAGAAACATCAAGACAGAATTAATGTGCACCTAACCAATCTCTTTTCCAGCAGTCTGCTAAATATATATGTCGTGAAACATGCAAAATACATATAAAAATAGTAGCTTAGGCCTAAAAGTCAACAATATCAACTTACAAAAAATTGACCTTTTGCAGACCAAAGTGCATGCTACACATTGTCTTTGCCAACAAATTTGTCGTCAAATGTTTTATTTTTAGCGACTAAATGAAATTTGTAATTGTTAATATCTTCTAAAACTGATATTTATTGACGGCTGAGTTTCATTGACAATTCTTTTAATGATCAAAAATAAATTTTCAGTGATGAAATTTTTGACATTTTAAAATATATTTTGTTGTAGTACATAAAATTATTATTTTAAAATGATAAGCTACTAAGTTGATTATTTTATTATGATTATTTTTCCAAAAAAAAAAAAAACAATTGTAGAACATTAATAAAAATTTTTAGACAACATTAATTGCAATACAACTGTCCAATTTCTTTCTTCAACGTATTTGGATTCCACATGAAAAGATTGACTAGCTCTAACACTTTCCACTCCATTTTTTTTTTTCTTTTTAAATCAGTTGATAAATTCCGCCAGTAATTTCTAGACTTTTAGAATACGGACACTGAAAAGAAAGAAATAATTAGAGAGATTATACATATATACATATACAAGTCTGAAAGCATAAGCAATATTTTTTCAACTGGCTGGCTCTTGTAGAAGACGTCAAAAAAGCATACCGATGATCTAAACACAGCGAATTTCTTTACTTGGCAACGTTCACATGGCCAACTGGCTTAGGCAAAAGTTATATGATAGCTTAATTATTTAATTTTAATTTTGAATTACAATTCAATAAGGACACCAATTTAGTTATGATTTAATTTGTGTTAATCCAATCTGATCACCATCTTTGTTGGGAGTAGATCTTGTGGCTATGCACTCAAAAAACAATAAATTGATCTGCCGTTCACTAATTTCAACTACGTACATTTACTTTTTTATTTAAGATTAAAATAAAATATTAAAAAATATGTCAAAAAAAAAAAGCAATTACCAATTTAAAATTAAGCAGTAAAAACTAAAATAGAAGTAGAAAGTAAAAAGGGAGAAAAATATTTAAAAAATGAATAAATCGAAACAATTAAATTAAGGAATTAAGTTTAAAAAAGTAATATAAACATTATTTAAAGATTAAATTTTTTGGAGGAAAATAAATAAATAAATAAGTAGATAGATAGATAATCTAAACCCAAGTAATTCAAAGACGAGTAAGAACTTTAGCTCCGAGTCAAAATGTTCCAATATTTTTCATGGTCTATTCTAATTCTTTACAAAGAGAGAAAGCGAGTGAAAAATGGAAGTGTGACTTTTGCCTATAACAGTTATTCCATTGAAGTTCCATCGAAGAGATATATGAACGTAAGTGAGAGAATTCAAAGAATGCACAATGGGAGTTTCGTTTATCAGATAAATATAAGATTAAGAGGGCGTTTGGAGTGACAAAAAATAATAAAATTTAATAAAAATTATGAATTCATAATTTGTACAACGAGATAAAAAATAATAACTTTTAAAAATTTTCAATATTTTTCAACCATTTTTAGAGCTCCAAATGGAGCTAAGTAACTTGTTTGGAGCACAAATTTCTCAAGAAAAATAACAATAATAATAATAATAATAATTAGAGCAAGATGATAGAAAAATAAAATGAAGTGAAAGAGTAGAAGGATGAAAAAAAATGATGGAAAGCCAAATGAAGTGAAATGAGTTATAAAAAAATTGAGAGATAATTAATAGATTGTTTTCAAAATAATTTAATTTTTTTCACTTAGTTAAGTATAATAAAATAATAAAAATAAATATTTTTTTCTTGTCACTTTTTTGCCTTTTTCCTCCGCAAATTCATTCCCAAAGATGACGTAGGAGGAACAGGACATCGTGGCATGTTGTCACTATGAAAAACAAACTTGTGATTAGATCTTAAATTTGCAGTGACACAGTAAAAGGTAAAGATCACTTATAGACTAAAAAATGAAATAAAAAGCTAAGTATATTTAATTGTTTTTGTCAGGTTAGAAAATAATAAATAATAAATAATTTTTTTAGTTTAATTACAAAAGTAAATGTACGAGTACATTTCCTTAATCAATAGTAATTAATTTTAATAATGAATTATTATTTGTTAAAAATTATTTTTATTTTAATAAAAATAATTTAATAAAACATCTAATTTTAGTTTATTTAAATAAATTATTAATTTTTATAAATTATATTAATACAATACGTAATCTATTAAATAATTTTAATAAGTAATTATTTATTAAAAATCATTCTAATTTGAGAAAATAAATAATTTAACTCATAAATTAATATTTTAAAAGTGTTAATTTATAAAATAAAATAAATCATTTTAATAATAAATTATTATTTATTAAATATTATTTTGAATAAAATAATTTAATTATTAATTAATTTTAGTTTGATTAGACTAAATTATTATTTTATAATATTTACTATAATTATTTATAAGAGAAATATTATTTGAAGATTTTACCAGAGTATAGATGAATGTTTATAAGATGATGAGAAAATGGTATAATTTTACGATCACTCTATATCACTCACCTCTCTTTACTAGTAACAATTTACCCTTCCTATGGAAGTAATCCTTACCCCCTGTATAAATGTTACCACTTCTTTCAAACTAATTTAATGAAGAGCAAAAATTATCTCAGTAAAATTATCTTTTATTACCACCAAACAAATATGCCCTAAGTAATTTATCCATGTAAATTAACGAAATTCATTAATTACCTGTGTCACGGTGACAATGCCTCAAGGTCACTCAGGTCAAACGTGGTTTTAAAAAAGCGATAAAGATCCATGTAATTGTATGGAAAAATAACAAAGTGTAACAGAAAATAACAAAAGCGTAATGAGAATGGAGGGACCTATTACATAATGGTAGTGACCAATTTTTAGAACCATTTGCGCATCTTGCGAATTGGAGTATCAATGCAAACCCTGATAAGATGTGTTTCGGCAGAATGAGCGGAGTGTGAGCAACTTGGAAGCACCATAGCCTTCTGGGGTGGATCTGTAGGTAGCATTTGGAGTTCTAAAAAATTACAAAAAATGTGATTTGGGTAATTTTTTTATATTTGGAGCTCATACACCAAAATACATTTTTCATAGATGAATAGTTCTGTTCGAATGAATTTTTGTCTGTTCAAACGAATTTCGGGAAAACTTTTTGATTTTTGTATCAAAATTTTAAACTTTAAATCTATTCGAATAGATTTATGTAAGAACTTTTTGAAAATTGTTGAAAATTTTTTTAAATTTGTAGGAATGTTAAAATTTGTAAAAATTTTATTGGAGTTAATAAAAATTTGTTGAGAAACGTAGAGATATATATAAATTTATAGAACTTTCACAAAATATGAGGTAGGTAAAATGTATTAGAGATTTTTAGAACTTTTTAAAAATTTTTAGTATTTTTTAGAATATTAAACGCACCCCTAATAATATAGGTGAAAAATATAATTAATAAATGAAATATAGAATATTTATATACCAGTTAGGGAGACAAAGATAGGGAGGGCATAGTGATGATAGAGCTAAATTCTTACGGATCAATTTGTGAAGCATTATATTTGCAGATCTCTCCCATCCGAGCTCAATTTCAACAACAGACATGGAAGTGACAATGCGTGATTTGTTTTCTTTTGTGGCCATACAATTCTTGCAATGTTTGATAATGGTGAAAACCGAAATGTTAAAAATTTTAAATTAAAATTATTTAAATCATATATTAGTTTTTATAAATTTACTTTTACATCTATTTATGTTATGAATAATTACAAATAGTTAATGAATGATATATACATATATACATATACACATATTTTAAAGAAAAAATAAACAAATCAGTGTACAAAACTCATATTTTGTGCAAAGAGTCTGTTAAGTTTATTACTGTAATCGGTAAATTCATTAATAAAATAATGAGTTCGATTTTATATTATTAGACCTTGACTAAGGTGTCACAAAGTATAGTATTGAAGGTTTTAAATCCAAAACACAATACAATAAAACAACATTATTTTGAAGGTTCTGAAAAGTCAGAAACCCTATTCGTCGTAAAAAGCTCAAAGGAAGTCGAGAAAAAAACATTGAAAGCACCACCGCTACAGAGAGTTTCGCCGAAAAAGTGGTGGAAAGGTCACTGGAAGCTCACTCCAGTGAGTAGAAAATGCGTAGATCTTAAGATTGAGTGTGAAGACATATTTTGTCTGAGATTCCGAATTTTAAGTTCTAAAAGACATCTAACAAAAGTTTTCTAATGTCGAATGAGATTGAGAACCTCAAAAGGAAATAATTGTATCATTGAACAAACTAAGAAACTATGAGAATTTTTTACTTATCTTATCTAAGATTACATTCCAAATTGAGTTTTATATTAAAAATCTACTCCTAGGCCTATGACATCCCATCCATCTAAAAAAGAAAAAAATCATATGTATTGAATATTTCATTGAAACTTCTGTCATACATCTAATCACAATAAGAATATATTTTTGTATAGAAGACTAGAGTTAGCAAATCATTGTTTTTTATTCATGAGTTCATTTACTTGAGTTAACAAGCCACAAAAACAAGTTTCTTATTAACATGTTGATCATCAAAATAATCACTCTTTCAGTAACAACAAGATAGAAAAATGTTATCTTTTCATAAATGTGGGATACTAATCAAGATTGCTAGGAATTGTGTTCTACTGTAAAAAAAAAAATGACTAAAACAAGCTTAGAGGTAAAAATAAATAAATAAATAAATAGATAAATAAAATAATGTGCTTAATTTCGATCAAATTGAAAATAGTTAAGAATTGCAAAATTAGGGAGCATTTGGTTGAAAAGTACAAGATTTTTCCATTACCTTTCAAGTGTAATTCAATATTCCATTTATTGAGAGCATGAGAAAGATGCACTAGTATATGATGATGCGAATTTATTGCATGATATATGATATTTCCTTCACACACATCTTTAGTATTTTCATTTCTATATCTACATTATGAAAACAATTCATGAAATAAAAATGCTTAATTTTATGATTTTTTTTGTTTCATGATATATGGTGTGATAATTCTTTTAATATAATATTCTTAAGGTATAGATTTAATATACCATGTTCAAAAATAGACTAAGGTTCTTTAGTTAAAAAATTCAATTTTTAGTTTCTCTTATCTTAGTTTTTTTTTTTTTTTTTTGGCATACTACAATAATAAACACTTTTAGCGACCAAAAATTTAGTCGTAAAAAATTATTTTTTGGTCGCTAAAACTTTTACCGACCAAATATAATTTGGTCGCCTGTTGGTCGGCAAAGGTTAGTGGCAGAAAGTATTGGCGACCAAAAATATATTTGGTCGGTAAAAGTATATTTTTTATCGACCAAACTTTGGTTGCTAAAAGATACACTTTTGGCGACCAACATATATTTGGTCGGCAAAGGTTTACCTTTAGCGACAAAAAATTTGGTCGCCAAATGTTAATTTTTGGCGACCAATTAGTCGCTAAAAGGGTCTTTAATAAGAAATTTGAATTAATTTTAAAAAAAATAAAAATTCAAATGTGGCGTCACGTGGCATCATTTACTGACATGTCATCATGCCACATGGCAATTTGTGTTATGACACTTGTCGACCTATGATTCCACCACATGCTGAATTTATATTTTTGAGATTTTTTTTGTTGTTGTTGAGATTCTAACTCGTGCCTATTTCTTTGGAAGTTCATGTGGTTGACCATTAGAACAAACTATTATTTGTATATATATTTTACACTTTTTTGTATATATAAACAAATTTTTATCACTTTTGGTGACCAATTGGTCACCAAAGGTACGCCTTTAGCGACCAATTGGTCGCCAAAAATGATAAAAAAAATTTATGATTTTTATTTAATTACTTTAACTTTTTTATAATAATTTTTAACACTTTTACCAACCAATTGGTTGCAAGAAGTACCCCTTTATAGACTAATTAGTTAGCAAAAGTGATAAAAAAATTTTATTATTTTTATTTAATTATTTTAACTTTTGTTTCAATAATTTGAAATCATAAACACTATATGAAACTATATAGATATTTAGTAAATAATTTATGAATAACTATTATATTTAACTAAAAATAATTTTAAATGTTTTTTTTTATTTTCCTCTAAAAATAATTTTAAATGTTTTTTTTATTTTCCTCCAATTCGTATGTGTAGCACATATTTAATACATATCTTTAATTTAGTTATATCATGGCTCACTATATATATTTTTTTCTTCATTTTGTATTTATATTCTTAAAAATAATTTAGTCGCATTTAGTTTTAGTTTTGAAAAATTATTTTAAAAAGCAAAATTTTTGAAAACTATTTTAAGAATTTATTTCTAATAAAAAAATATTTTAGGTGATTATATTTGGAAATAAGTTCTAATAAGATAAAGAAATGAAATTACTTAAAATTAATAAATAATATTTGTTATTTTTATTTTTAAATTTAAAACAATGTCACTTTGATATAATTAATATTAAATTACACTAAACAATTATTAGATATTAAAACGTTTAATATTCACTTGATTATAAGTCATACAACTATAAAGGTTACTCCAATATATTTACTTTGAAACAACAAATGATTGTACATTCAAATTATCTAAATTTAATTTGGTAAATTTAGTTTTAGCATTAATTTGGTAACATTCTTTTATTGATCTATGATTATAATTTTTGATAATTTTTATAAATTAATTAAAATTAATAAATAAACGTTAAAATAAAATTTATGAAATATAATTTAAATTATACAAAGAGATAAATAAATTTGTTTGAGAGAAAAATAGAGAAAGAAATAAAATTTAATTATTTTTATTTATCCATTTCATTTTTTTAGCAACTAAATTAATATTTGGTCGATGAAAAGATTTTTTTAGCGACCAATTGGTCGCCAAATACTTGGAATTTAGCCACCAAACTTATTTGATCGCTAAAAATGAATGTCAAAAATTATGAAAATATTTTGCGACCAAATGTTTTGGTAGCCAAAAATTTTGGTAGCCAAAAATCATTATTGGCGCTAAAGGATGGAAAGAAATATTTTAGAACTCTTTAGCAACTAAATTAATATTTGGTTGCTAAATGTTAACTTTTAGCGACCAATTAGTCACCAAATGCTTGGAATTTAACTACCAAACTTATTTGGTCGCTAAAAATAAATGTCAAAAATTATAAAAATATTCCGCGACCAAATGTTATGGTAGCCAAAAGCCATTGTTGGTGCCAAAAGATGGAGGGAAATATTTTAAAACTTTTTAGCGACTAAATTAATATTTGGTCGGCAAATGTTAACTTTTAGCGACCATTTGGTCGCCAAATGCTTGGAATTTAGCGACCAAAGTTATTTGGTCACTAAAAATAAATGTCAAAAATTATGAAAATATTCCGCAACCAAATGTTTTGGTAGTTAAAAAGCCATTGTTGGCTGCCAAAGGATGGAGGAGAATATTTTAGAACTCTTTAGTAATTAAATTAATGTTTGGTCGCTAAATGTTAACTTTTGGTGACCAAAGCCTATGAAGAAAGAGAAAATAAAACATGTAGTATCAATACATGAAAGAATATATATATACTACAAGAAAAAGCATTTTTGGCGACCATTTTTTACGACCTAAAAACTAAGCCTATAAAGAAAGAGAAAATAAAACATGTAGTATCAATATATGAAAGAATATATATATACTACAAGAAAAAGCATTTTTGGCGATCATTTTTTGTGACCTAAAATTAAATTTGGTCGCTAAATATTAGTTTTTAGCGACTAAACATCATTTGCCTGGGATTTAGCGACCAATTGGTCACCAAAAGTTAACATTTAGTGACCAAATATTAATTTAATTACTAAAGAGTTCTAAAATATTTTCCTCCATCCTTTGGCGCCAACAATGGCTTTTTAACTACCAAAACATTTGGGGACCGGAGGGAGAATTGTTTTGTGCGAGCGCCAGCCAATTTTCAAACGATCATTGATGGCGGGAATTAAAGTTGACAAATCATACATAATTACTAATTTAATCATGATCACTATCCTCAATTCTTACCACTTTGATTTGTTTGGAAAAGAATCTTCATCGTCTTCTTGACATCTAGGTTTGATACAAATTACTCCATCCCAACGTAAAATTATCATTCTCAATAACTGTAGAAAATTAAGAAGTGGATGGTCAATTTGTTAGTTCAAACTAAGAGATGTGTTAGTACAAAATAAATGAGAGATACATGGCATTTTTCTGAATATAATAAGATGAGACACGTGGTATTGTCTCGAACACAATAGGAATGGACTCGATGCTAGTATTAATAATTATAAAATTGCTGCAATTAGGTCCCACCACCTGGTGGTATAATTCTAATTATAAATGTAAAATAGTAATAAATGAACTGAATTTATTACGTTCTAATTAGCTCAACTAGTTCATATCTTTACAAGCAGCAGACAAATAAAATATTTGGCCATTCCTCAAGGTCGTATCCTATCTATTCAGATGCTCACTCTATCCATGTGCATTTAATGTAAAGTAGGAAGTAATAAATATGGAATGAAAGACAGAAGGGAAAGTAAAACGCTGGGTACTTTATGATATACATATGAGGCACAACATCATTACAATTCAATTATTTATATATTAATTTATTTATACTATCTTAGTATAAATACGAAATTTAGCCTAAAAATTCAGATACTGCTCACTATTGTCAACCAATTATAATTTTGTTATTTGTTGTTCTCTTTCTTTCATCGAATATTATCTATTATTGTTATGTGATTGAAACTTTAGCATGGGCTCACGAACACACACCTTTGGCCAATTTGATTCGATGGAGAGATAAACCAGTGGCTAGCAATTGGGCCAGAGAATGCAATTGCATTATAAGGTCGTAATTAAACAAATCGAGCAAGTTCGGATCGAATCGGTATATCAAATCGGTATTGACATAGCGATTCGATCTGACCTCTCTTATTGAATTGCTCATTCAATAAGCATTCTCAATATTATGCCTTGAAGAGGTCATTTCGAAAAACAATAGCTAAAGGTCTTAATCTCTAGTGGAAATCAAAAAAATTAATCTATTTATAATCCTCGACTGGTTGGATTAATGGATCGAGCAAGATTTGATAAGTAATAGTCAACAAATTGGTATTCATTTATCAACAGATTCTTTTTTCTTCCATTTGAACTCATTTCAATAATTCTTTTAGTTGCTTTAATAGGTGCAATCGCTCTAACTCATCAATAATAAATCTTTATAACTAGAATCTATTTGGAAGAGGTTAACCTCCTTACTTCTCTCATGGTACAATCCCCTGTTAACATACCACCGAGCCATTTTTTAGATATCCTTTATTATATCAAACAATTTGCCTTTATGTGTGTGGGAATTAGAATAACTTTCTTGATTCTTATTTATTTAAAATGGTAATCCATAAATATATCTCTCCCACTCCAGTCGTTGCTTTTCTTTTTGTTACTTTGAAAGTAGCTGCTTCAGCTTTAGCCACTCGAATTTTCAATGTTCCTTTTTATTTCTCATCAAACGAATGACATCTTCTTCTAATAACTCAAAAATACAGACATTTGTACGTTCAATACGAAAATTGTTATGGATTAAATTATAAGAAAATTTTTAAGTAAGTTAAATCGTGAACCTATTAGTGAAGCAAATTCAATGAAACAACGACTAGTACCATAGAGAAGGGGCCATAAACTAGAGAGTCTTGACCAATTTGAAAACAAAATACGTTTGAGTTCAGATTGGAATTTTGATTCAATTGAAAAAAGAGTAAACCTATTTATTTCTGGATCTAATTGATAGAGGAAGCATTGTAAAGATCAATTAGCGAGGTTTTAGGCCGATACAATAAAAACTACTTACTTTGAGATAGGTAAGACTCCCCCCTGAGAGCTATATATGAGAATTGGTATCTTATTGAACAAAAATAGTGATATTGTTCCCCCGTTGATCAAGAATTTCAATTTTTGAGAAGTACCATGATCATCCAATAAGAAGGATTTTCAAATTCAGGAAAGAACCAAAGTTCTAGATTCGATATGGGACAACTTAGTATTTCTTCATTCATTCCCATCCAATCTATTTTTTTTTTAATTTAGTCAAGCTACTTTCTGATTTACCATCGGAAGGTTTTGTGGTCGAGGATCCTCTCTGGTCGAGGATCCTCTCTGGTCATAATCTCTTATTTCTTGTGCTTTGCAGGCTTGAGATTAGTTTTGCTAGTTGACGCGGTGAGCAATTCTGATAGTACTTTTTATTGCCAAACAAAATGTACGTTAACATAACATTTCAAATTACGCGAGTACCTTATATTAGAAACAACTAGGGTTATATTAGGTATTTTGTTTTCTTTTTTTGTTTTGCCATCGTACTCTTAACCATGTTATTCGTGTTTTTTAACAATAAAGTATTATTTGTTTTGGCCTCTGGCTTCGTTCAGCAATAGTATTTGGTAGCTGGAACTTACAGTTACTGGTTTTTTGTCTTTTTCTAAAATGACTAAAGTTACCTACTTACATTTTATACTTCTTTTAAATACTGAAAGGCAAAAATGTCAAATTAATAAAAACCTAAAAAACTAGCTACTAAAAGTTAACTTTTTTTCTTTTTTCAAATAAAAAAAAGACTTATTTTTTTAGTAACTAATTAGTAGTTATAGATGCTAACTAAAAAAAGTCAGCTTTTTTATGGCAAAATGTTCTACAAAAGTTTTACCAGCTTGGCATATAGTAACTTTCAAATTCAGTTAAAAAAAAAAAAAAAAAAGAAACTTTCAAATTGATGAGGCATCTTGTCAAAACGTTTTTGCTCATTTCTTGATTAACGTAAGTAACATCAAACGCAATGTATAGAAGGTAAAAATTGAATAATGGAAAGACAGAATTCTTTTAAGTTAAAAAATATATATGGTATAAAGCCAGACGATTCAAAGAGTAGGAAAAACCTTTACGGGATTTAGAGTCAACGTTTTCTTTTTAAGTCAGTCGTGGTAGTCTATTTTAATAAAATATTAAAAAAAAGGAGGAAGATAAGTACCCACTATCGATGCTGCAGCGAAATGAGTAGTAGTTTTTCACCCTTCGGGGTGGTCGAATGGAGTTCGGGAGCGACTGATGGGCTCGATTCTTAAGGTTTCGAGTTCGAATCTTCCTTTAGTGGGATAACTTTCCGTTTATTGTGGTGGGCTTCTAACAGCTCCCTAGGTCGAGCCGGTCAGCCAAGGCTTGCCTAGGCTGGTTTACCCTTCGTGGTCCTTTGCCGGCTAGGGTCACGGAGCGTGCCTCGCCCTAAGCGCACCCCTTATGGAGAAGCGGCTGCAAATTCCTACGTACCAGGAGTAGTAGTTTTTCCCCTGTGACCATCACAATTGGTGGCTTGGATTTGGATGGTCCAAGTCTTCCTTCCAAGCTTAGAATGGAGACACTTCCATTCTAAAACTACAACCCAATTTTGAAAATATGTTGGTGATGTTTAGATGGTAAAAGAATACCATAAAAATATAAAGATTTGATGTAAAAATAATTTGTAATGAAATTTGATTGATGAAAAGTATAAAATTAAAATTGGTAAAAATTAATGAATTTTAATTAATTTTAATAAACCAAATATTTTTTATCATATATAACGAAAATCTCAACCAACAAGGGACCCATTATGATTTTTAAAACTTACTCTAAGTTTGTATTCTGACAAGTTTTTATAATGGGACTGTTTGGAGTGCTAGAGAAGTAAAAAATTTTAAATTTTTTGTGCTAGTGCTGTAACATATTATTTAAAAACTGAAAAATGGAAGATTGAATTCTTTTAAGTTAAAAAAAAAAATGAGATAAAAGCCAAACGATTCAAAGAGTAGGAAGAACTTTTACGGAATTCAGAGTTAACGTTTTCTCCTTAAGTCACTCGTGGTGGTCTATTTTAATAAAATAAAAAAAATAAAATAAAAGTACCCACTAACGATGTTGCAGCGAAATGAGTAGTAGTTGTTCCTCTGTGATTCTCACAATTGGTGGGTCGGACTTGGATTGTCCAACTCTTCCTTCCGAGCTTGGAATGGAGACACTTCATTCTAAAACTACAACCGAATTTTGAAAATATGTGTCATATATAAAGAAAATGTCAACAAACAACAATGGACCCATTATGATTTTTAAAATTACTTTTTGTTCTACTAAATTCTTATAATGGGACTGTTTGTAGTGTTAAAAAAGTAAAAACTTTTATATTTTTTGTACTAAAGCTGTCGCTTGTTATTTAAAAAAGAAATTAGGGGTTTGTTAAAAATTTTTTAAAAATTTTAAAAAGTTAGAAAAAATTAGAAAAAGTAAAAAAAAAAAAAAAAAGTAGAAGAGGATTAAACAAAGTAGGAGAAGAAAATTAAAAAAATTAGGATTTTTTTTTAATAAAATTAGAGATAGTTGAAGAAAATTAAAGAAATTAATAAATAAATAAATTTTTTTAGAGAAAGTCAACAGTCCAGATTCCAGTACTACCTGATGATGAGGGTTTCCGACCTTGTTTGAAATGACACAGATGGATATCTGAGCTGATCTTCCGAGCGAGTCATCCAAGTCAGTCTTCCGAGCGAGACATCCGAGCCAATCTTTCGGGCAGGACATCCGAGCCAGACTTTTGAGCTGGACGTCCGAGCAAGTCTTTCGAGCTGGATATCTAAGCTGATCTTCTAAATCAGATCCGTACCATCAGCTCGTTGATTTCGAGCTCCATAAACGACACATGAAGAATTGAAACAACATAATTTTGAGATTTACGCCATGGTTAAATTATTCAGGACCAACAATTTTGGAACTAAATCTCAGAATGGATTTGAACTTTATATTTTCCTTACTAAAAAAAGAAAGTTACGGTAAATTAGGAAGGAATCCCCGACTTTTTCTATTCTCAATTCGACGATCCTTCTTATGAAAAAAAAATGGAACTCATCATCACAGGTATGCAACAAAAACCCTGCCATCACTTTGTAAAGATTTTCTAGTTGATATTCTCTAACTTGATCATCGGAGAACTTTTGACAGACACCACATTAGTGTCAAGCCTTGGTTTTCAGTGGACTAGTTAATGTTATGTGTTAAGTCTTGCAATTAACAAAGTCTATTTACTTGATTTGCGCGAATGACTTTAAAGTTTGAGGTGATATTACATGGCTAGTCTCATGATCAATAGAAACCCCCCTTTTTTTTTTAAATTTGTGGAAAAGACTCCTAATTTGAATTTAATGAGTTTCAAGTTTAAAACTTAAACTATAAAGTCAATTGTTCCCACCCAGGGGCTCAGAATGTGTCATGTCCCGAATTTTCCAACCCTGAGCATGTGAACAAAGGAAAACATAATGCAACATTAAATAACTTTCTCTGTCCTACATCAGAGCCATAAACCAACACTATAGAGCAATGAATATAAAAATAAATAAAACTAGACTTTTAAATTTAAATAAATGCCTTAGTCAAGTCGACCAGACGATAAGTTCCAAAGGCTAAGCCCAAATATTCTCTCAATGTTAGATAAAATAATTCATAATAACCTCACAAACAGAGGCTTATTACAATTCACTAAAAACCATTCTCTAATGTTAGATAAAATAATTCATAATAACCTCACAAACAGAGGCTTATTACAATTCACTAAAAACCATTCTCTAAAGAAAATTCTAATAAAATTAAATAAAAACAAATAAATAAATTTCTAATTTTCATGGTGAGTAGGTCCTGCGCGTGACTCAAAATCATTACCTGCATCGCAAGCTGTAAGGGGTTTAGCACTAATACCACGTTTGCTCGGAACCCTAATAATAATATTATAAATGCAGTATGCCCTAGCATTCTACTAAGTGAAACAATTATGCACAAGTAGCAATTTCAAACAAGGACTTAAATTTATTTATCGATCTTTTTTCATTATAATTAATTTTGTTTTAGCACCACATAACACATCAAAAAAAAAATCAATTTGATTTTAAGGTACTGCTGCTTGGTTGTCCCGTAAAAAAAACAGGACCCAACCAATATACATCATCCTTCGATGTCTGCTTGGTTGTCTCGTAGAAACAAGACCCAACCAATATACACCATCCTTCGGTGTCTGCTTCCTAGACCGAAGTCTTAGGAATATGATATACCACCCTTAGGCATCTGCTCGTTCGTAGGTTACTAGCTTACTGGAATCGATAACCAACCCCGCGCGGGTTTCGGGATTTCCAACCCTTGGGTACGTGTACCCGATATTATTTTTCAGTACCCCTCAACCCAAACGAAATACACCAAATTTCGTTTTAAATCCACATTAAATAATTTCTTTATTTAAATTTTTTTAACCTTATTAACATTAATTCATCAAAACATTAAACAACCCAATCTCTGTTAAAGAAGTAATCTCACGGTAACAACCAAAATGTACGTATGTACGTGTAAATATTCAATCAAGGCTTCAGATTTCACATTCTTGTGCAACACATCATTTGTTTTTACACGTTACTAGTGCTTAAGTGATGTTATGTGTCAAGTCTTATGACCAACCAACTGTGTTTTAATTTGGATGAATGACTTGAAATTTAAACATCTTATATTTCAAGTTTAAACTAAAAATTATATCTGTTAGTTGTGAGTATCCCAGGGCTCTAAATGACACATTATTTGTTACTACATCGCTAGTCTGTAAAATGAACTATATGTCAAGTCTCACAACCAATCATGTCCATTTTTTCAATTTGGAAGAGTGACTCAAAATTTGAATGTACTAAATTTTAAGTTTAAAACTATATTTTTCGATTGCAACTAGACACCTTAGCGCTCAAATTGATGCATTGTTAATTTTCTCCAAGTCAATGTGATACTACATGTCAGATCTAGTGACCAAACTAGTTAATTTACTTAATTTAACAGAATGGCTCAAAGTTTGAACATCCTAAATTTCAAGTTTAAACTTGACACTATATTTATTGACTATGGGCCCCTAAGAAGTTCAAAATAACAGATCATTCATTTTTACAGGTCATTAGTATCTAGGCGATATTTTGTGACAAATCTTGTGATTAAAGAGTCCATTTACTTGATTTGGATGAATGACTCCAAATTTAAATGTCCTAATAGTGTTTTGTACTAAACAAGAAAATGGTACATGCTAGAATTGTTTTTTAAGAAAATAGAATTATATTATGGCAGTATTAATGTTGTAATTAAAATACACTTATATTACACTACAGAAATTAAACTTTTAGCGTCCACGTTTGCAAATCAAATTTGACTATTCAAAAAAAGTTTATTTTTGGTGACCAATTAATCAGGAAAAAATTGAATATTTGGCACCAATTCTTTGCGGGTAAATTACACTTTTAACAATCAAAATTTTGATAGCTAAAAATTGTGAAAGAATATTAAAAATAATTAAATAAAAAATAACAAAATTATTGTTATTATTCCCGACTAATTGATTGGTAAATATGTCAATTTTAGATGCCAATTAGTCAAAAGAATGTTGAATGTTTCACGCTAATATTTGTAGGTAAACTCAACTTTCAACGACTAACATTAGGCTTTTAGCAACCAAAATAAATTTTGATCACTAAAGGTGGTAAAGAAAATTAAATAAAAGTAATAAAATTTTTGTTACTTTTCTCAACTAATTAATTAGAAAATATGTCACTTTTAACAACCAATCAGTCAAAAAATTGTTGAATATTTGACGCCAAATTTTGCAGGTAAACTCTACTTTTTGGACAAATACATAGACTTTTAGTAACCAAAAAATAGGTTTTTAGTGACCAAAGTGTGTGCTAAAATTGTCTTTGCCAATGAATTCGTTGCCAAAAGGTATACTTCTAACAATCAAATGAGATTCTTGGTTGCTAATATCCTTTGCGACCAACATTTATTGACCATTTAAATTTGATTAGCAATACTTTGAGCAACCAAAAATAGACATTTAGTGACAAATTTTTGGCCACTGAAATTCAAAAAGTGTATTTTGTTGTAGTATATAAATTTAGTAGGAATAACCATACCTACGGTACTCTTGACAAAATTATATTAAATTTCTTATATAGTTAAAACTTTGAATAAAAAGTTTAAATTGAAAAAATTATGATAATCTATGTGTTTTGATTTTTTTCAAAACTTTAGGCCACAGACTCCTAGCAACTACTACATGTGTATTAGCCTCTCTCTCTTCAATTAATTTTCGATAAGCACGATAAAAGAAAACATAAATTATAGTACTTAAATTTGAAAGTTTAACTTTTAAAAAACTATAATTAGGAAGAATTTAAGTTGATAGTTCTAATTTGCATATAATCTTTACTCTTGAAATACAGTGAAATTTAAAATGTTTAAACTGTTTTGTAAGATAAATGATAGTGGGGTTTATTAAAATAAGAATTAAACGGAAATTTAAAAATATAAAAATAATCTAAATACTTTTAGCAACCAAAAGTAGACATTTACTGACGAAATTT
Organism: Vitellaria paradoxa; assembly: GCA_019916065.1. Taxonomy (NCBI): domain Eukaryota; kingdom Viridiplantae; phylum Streptophyta; class Magnoliopsida; order Ericales; family Sapotaceae; genus Vitellaria; species Vitellaria paradoxa. The sequence continues at coordinate 22,409,119 of CM034233.1, read as the reverse complement.
TCGGTCAGCTGAAATCCTTAAAGTGCATTTTGTTGTAGTATATAAATTTATTATTTTAAAATGACAAGATAATAAATCAACTATATCATTATCATTATTTTTGCCAACAAAAAAAAAGGGGGGAGGGGAAGAAATTGTACAGCATTAATAAAATCTTTTAGATAACCTTAATTGCAATACCACTGTCCAATTTTTCAACTTTCATATAATTTTTTTTTTTTTTTTATATCAGAAGCAGATAAATTCCGCCGATGATTTGTAGACTTGTAGAACGCGTAGAGAAGTCTGAAAGCAAGACCAAAATTTTAAACTGGCTGGCTCTTGTGGAAGACGTCAAAAAGGCAAACCAATGATTTGAACACAGCCAATTTCTTTACTTGGCAATGTTCACATGGCCAACTGGCTTAGGGTAAAATTGTTTGAATTACAATTACTTCTCTATCAAGAAAATAATAAATAAAATAAAAAGTAAAAATAGCATAGAGTCATTTAAAAAAATAATAAATGGAAACAAAATTAAGGAATTGGGTTTGCCGTGAAAACAACTAAAATGAGCTAACATTAAGACCCGGCCTTGACATGAATCCATACATAAATCATTTTTAATTAATAGCTGACGTCTTGATTATTTTGGGTGATTCTTGATTAAAGTAATTATAAACAAAGTTTTCAAAAAGTAATATAAGAATAATTAAAAATAGAATTCTTTAAGAAGAAAATTAATAAATAAATGAATAACCTAAGGCCAAGCTATTCAAAGACGAGTAAGAACTTTAACTCCCAAGTCAAAATATTTCAATATTTTTGGTTGTCTATTCTAATTCTTTACAAAAAAAAAAAAAAAGGAAAAAGAGAAAGAAAATAAAGTGTGGCTCTTGCCTTTAACAGTTGTTCCACTGAAGTCCCATCGGAGAGATATATGAACGTAAGCGAGAGAATTCAAAGAACGCACAAAGGGAGTTTCGTTTTTGTTTCAACTCAATGATTATAGTGATCTTCCATGAAAGTTGTATCTTATTTCCATCTTTCTAAATTAATATAACATTAGTACTATGTTCGGAATATTAGAATATCTGTATATTAAGCATACATTAATTAATGTTATTTTTATTAAATCGGATTAGAACTAAATTAAAAATAAGACATAAGTATTAAGATATTTTTTAAAATAGATTATTCCGTTGAGTCTATGTACACTTAATTAGAATAATGATATTAGACAGTTAAGTGTCGATTAATTGCTAAATTCACTATAATCCTTTTATGGGAGGGTTTGATAAAAAAAAAAAAAAATTCTCTATATATAATGGATAGGTCTTCTTTCTCTTCAATAATACAAAGACAGTTTTTGTCATTTATAAGTATTATATAGTTTGTAATATAGAGGAAGAGTAAGTTTTTATTATAGATTCCTAGATTTAAAGAAGGTGCAATCGCAAATTAGTAAGCTTTCACATATAAATTTTATGTTTTTTATGAAATTAATATTTCAAACTTTACATATAGATCAATAATTATTTCTAATACAAAACATAGATTTATGATGGAATATAGTAATTATAATAATAATAATAATAATAATTAAAGAACGCGATAAAAAATAAAATAAAGTAAAAAAGTAAAATAATGAAAAATGCTAGAAAAGTTAAAATCAAATAAAATGGATTAGAAAAATGAGATAAAATTAATAGATTTTTTTTAAATAATTTAATTTTCACTTAGTTAAGTATAATAAAACAAAAAAATATAAATAATTTTTTTTTCACTTTTTTTTTCCCTCTACAAGCCCATTTTCCAAACATAACCTAAAAGGAAAGAAAGTGATTGTGGCATGTTGTTAATATGAAAATAAACTTGTGATTAGATCTTAAATTTGCAGTGATAAAATAAAAGGTAAAGATCAATTATAGATATATTAAAAAAAATCGAAAACAAAAAAATAAGAAAACTAAATATATTAAGTTTTTGTCAGGTTAGAAAATATATATATATATATATATTAATCTAGTTTAAAATTAAAAATAAATGCACGAGTACATTTTCCTTAATACGTTGATGATCCAAACATAATCCAAATTAAGTTAACACATTTTAAAGCTTCACTAAAAACCATTGTATCCATTAAAAACTACCTGAAGTGGGATAAAAAAATCCCTTTGCCAGTCAAGTATAAACACTCTTGCCAATCACCTAGCCCGCTAGAAGCGTAAACCTTTGCCGACCGGGCAAGGCGGCTAACTATCCGACCGAGTACAAAGACTTTGACAACCGAAGTCAGTCCTTTCCTGACAAGTTTCTAGATTTGTTACCTCATGCAATCTAGGGGAACAAGTATGGCCTTTGCCGACAATACACACACCTACGAACACAACGAAAGTTATATTGGGATAAGCGATAGGTGATTTCACTCGTTCTTAAATTATAATAAAAATAGATATAATTTTTATTTTAATTTTACGTATTTGATCTCACTTTTAAAATTTATTTTTACCTCAAGTTATATAAGAATTTTATACTTAAAAGAAAAAGAGGTCAAAATAGAAATTATAAAAATTAAAAACTTTTTCTCTCTTTAATCCCTAAAAGCGAATCACACAGTTCAAATTTTCGACCAACTTATCAAAAATTTTAGTTCTGCCTTTACCTTTGACAATCATATGTATATTCATTATAAAGGGAAAGACCACGTTTAATTTGAAGTCTATCCATATTTTCAATTATCTTAGATACTCTTTTATTTCTTACTTATTTTTACGTACAATCATTAATTACTATCTCAATTTAAATATCAAAAGAAATTAAAAAGGGTAGCTAGAGGAGTTCAATTAAGAAAATTAAACCAAAAAAAATAAGATGCTCTCGTTCAACGGAGCACTCTTCATCACCCTCGCAGTAGATGTTCATCCTACTCCTTGCTTCCCATCAATCGCTACCTTAATATCCTCTGTTTCGTCAATTGTAGTAGTAAAAAATTGAAATTCTTGTATATTACATGAAATTAAGATTCTTATTCATAGCAGTTTAATACTTACAGTTTCACGAAATTATATATGATGTCAAATCCATTACAAAAATCAGCATATGTGAAGATCACAAAAGATTTAACGATTAATTTCAAACAGTACAAGACAGACTGATTTAATTGTAACTTAACCAAAATTATAAAATTTAGATTGTCAAAATTAAAAATATAGGGATTAAAATGCGACACAATATAAATGGTAAGAATAGTTTCTGTACGTCACTCATGAGTGGTAAGATTGTAAAATTGCCCTCAACATATAAGCATTACGTGGACTTTAATAGCTCATTTCAAAGGATGTTGGACAAAAAGACTTAATTGCAAATTAATTGAAACTGTGAGAATTAATCTGCCAAAATTAGAACTTTAGAAACCAAAATGTAACGAAGCATTAATTGTAGGGCTTATTTCTAGACTTTATCCTATTATTTATTACTCAAACGTTCAAGACAAATACTCTTTTTACGTCCAAAATTATAAATTCATTCAAAAAAATATTAAATCTAAATATTTATATAATAAAACAAGACGATTTTTGAAAATACCTCTCTCATATAAAATCTAACGGTTAAAAATTATTTTTTATTTCATTCAATAATTGAGATCATTTTCATATTTTTTTAATTTTCTGCTCAATTATTATTTTAGTAAAACCCACTACTATCTCACAAAATGATTTAGACATTTAAATTTCACTATATTTTAAGAGAGATTATCATATTCAAATTAAAACTACCAACTTAAATTCTGCTCAATTATAATTTATAGAAAGTTAAACCTTCCAAATTAAAAATCATAATTTGTGTTTTCGTGCTTATCAAAAATTAATTAGAAATAGAGACCAAAACACATGTAATAATTACTAGGACTTAAAGTTTTGCCCAAAAAAATAAATAAAACCATGAATTATCATAGTTTGTTCGATTTAAATTCGTTGTCTAAAATTTCAATTATAAGAAATTTGATATCAATTTTGTTCAGAATATCGTAGACACAGATTATTATTAATCCAATATAAAACTCAAAAATTATCCAAGTTTTAGTACCGATCATTATAGGTAGCCGCTTTAGCAACATCAAAGCAAAGTCATTTCCATGTTTGCTACTAGTTTTGACGATCATTGGAGACCATTTGTGTACCCTATGCGGTTACCAGTTGGAATTCCACATAAGTTCAAAAAAATATCAATGATTGGTATGATGGTGTAAAAAGTGACATATGACAATTTAATTAGAAGAAAATTGAGAATTTTTAAAATTTTTAAAATTTTTTATGAAAATTTAAAGCTTCAAACAGAGCTTTAAATGGATGATAGAACGACGCTTCACCAACCACCATTGCAAGGCGGAAAAAAAGAAGCCACAAATACATCCTAATTACAGTCTCAACTCCACTACCATACATGAATAAACCAAACGGAGAAGAAAAAAGAATTGGCAAGAAATGGTGAAATTGACAAGGAATTTCACAATTTCATTCTTATGCATTCTCATATTATCATTGAGGTCTCCTCTGCATCAACCATCTTCTCAATGATAAAGAGTCATGCCTTCAAAAGTTGTGAAATACATTAATTTCTAACCTTGGACAAACTCCAACCTATAGGAATGCAGGATTGATTGTTCTAAAATCTTACAATGGCAAAGAAATTACTCAAAAATAAAAATGCATATCAAACTATGTGTTTAACATATAGTATAAGTAGACAAAGAGGGGCTGGTCCAGTTGATAAGTGGCATTTCCACAGGGAAACAAGAACAAGGGTAAAATCATCTCCCCAGAGCTTCCCCCTAATAAACAATATAATTGATTTTTTTTACTGCCAAATAAAAAGAATATGATACTAAGTGAAATTCATCAAATTTGGCATATTGACAGTCATTTACCATCGAGGGATCACTCTTTTTCCTAATATTTATAAAGATTGTAACAAAAACAGAATATGGATTTAGGCTTACAGTAGAAAGCAAATGATTAAAATGGGCTGACGGCACGAGCCAAGTTCAACATGAATTCAGGTACTAGTCGCTTTCTTGGAGGTGCAGCTGCGTCTTTGGCAAGGGCTTCTGAATCTCCAGCATGAATGTAAGCAATTACATCTTCAAACAACTGATCATTACCACCTCTCATTGGATCCTGAATATGTAGCATACGAACTAAATATTTAAACACAAAGCAGTTGATAGAGCATTTTCTTTTGTTGCAAGCAAAAATCACAGACCAATGAAGATGCATATGAGAATCATTTTTATGCTTCAGTCCAAAGGAAAATTACAAGAAAGTGAAATTTGAAAAAGAATACAAATTTTTTTTTTTGGGGGGGGGGGGGAGGAGGAGCAAGGGTTTCTACCAATTTGCATTGGATTCAGATACATGTTTATGGAAATATGGAAAAGAAAAGCATTCAAAAGTTCAAGCAGCATATTATCCCAGGTCAGTAAATTAAATGGAACTTCAAAAAACTAGAAATTGGACAGAATGTCTCAACAAACTAGGTGCTTGGCTGATTCATAGATACAATTTGCATCCAGCAGAAATGGAAGGAAATACACCTTTCAATTGGTTACCTGAACAAACACATCTGTGTGTGTCCGTCCTTCGTACAAGTGTAATTCAGATTTCACTCCAACCCTTTGTAGTGTTTCTGCAAAATTCTTGCTGCACACAAAAACATTTACAAGTTATTGGACAACTATAATAGGTGGTAACAAATCTATAAATTTTTACCCATCAATGCAACGAACATCCTACTTCTTATTGATGAAACCAGAGCAGAATTGATCAATGAAAAGATAAGTGTATTTAATGCTCTATTGTTAGAAGCTGAATGATCATTACTACCCAAAACATTTACAAGACAATCATCTTAGTACATGCAGCTACTGAAAAATGTCTAGAATGGAGGCTGAGGAGAGCTGTGCAAACTTCTCGGTGTTTTTTTTTTTTTTTCTCTCATTCCCTTTCTGATGATGGCCATTTCCAAAAGCAATGCCATGGTTCAAAGATGTTCTGTATAGGCTCAACTGAGCCACACCAACTTATGCATTGGCATACTTTTGAATTTAAAGTTCTGGACTAGCACAAGCCTAGCCCTTGGAAAATGATATAAATGCATCATCAATCAATATTTCCACATTCAAAAATTTGCAGTAGTGCCAAAACCCCACCTCCTCCACGGTCTCCACCCCACCCCCCCCCCCCCAAAAAAAATTCAAAAAAGAAGGGCCCAGAACGTCAATATCTTATAGATGACACCTATAGTTTGACCCATCTGTCGTGAATTGTTTGACAAATTTGAGAGTTCTACCACCCTCCACTTCAACCATCTCCTTGTTCGTGACCCATCAACTAAACCACATCTTCTCAAAGCCAAGCCAAAGGGATATTCTCTAGCTTCTCTAGCTAAAAGCTAATTATCTCTGGTTTCCCCATTATGGAGTGCCTGGAGTGAGGATTTGGTTAGGGAAAAAAATGGAAGAGAAAGTAAAAGAAACACTAAGGAAAACGGGGAGCAGATATGAAATCCCAAATACATATATTTATTTGAATCGATCCAAAATATAATAAAATAAAAGAAATTCACCAATTAATTAGTTTTCTAAATTAATTACTTTTTTTCTCAAATTCCATGTGTTTTTCCTTCCATTTTATGACACAAATGAAACATGAGAAGTGATTTTCAATCCCTATCCCTTTCCTTTTTCCTTGACAAATCTATGATCCAAACAAAGCCTTATTGATATATGGGCCATGATTTTTCAAATTCAAATTTCATACGAATCACCATTGTATGCAAGGCTAGCTCCTATTCCCCTTATGCAATGAGTTTATCCGAGGTAGCATACCAAAATCCCAATTCAAGACAACACCACATTATCTACACGCCTCTTCTAACATCAATCATTAGCTCCATGTTTCAACTTCATCAAAATGACACGGGGGCCAACTGAATTAACTATGTCTCAGCTCTCACTCCACGACAATTTTTTGTTGGTTAATGTTAACGGGCACAATGGCTTAGTTTTCAGCCAAGACAAGCAAATGCAGTCTCCATGGAGCCTCATAGGCATGCTCAGGCCATGCCTGCTCATGCAAGCAAACATTCCACTAGAGTGCACCAATCTCTCTTGATGTATGTGATTGGTTCCTCCCCCGATTTTTCCCAACAACTGGCTGCCCTATAGCATGTCTGCAATGAGACACGCTTGGTTTTCCAATGGCATTCTAACACCCCACTATCCTAGGACTCAAGAAAATAGTCTTGCCAATGGGTATCTAAGCAAACCTAAAGCACTTATGCTCTTATCAATTGCCGGCAGGATTGAGAGGCATACACCCTGCCCAATATTAAAGAGAGATCTGTACTGAAAGATAGTTTTAAGACATACGAAGTAGGACAATTCAAAGTAGGTGTCATATTCATATCTAACACATATCAATATCTAACACATTGACGATACTTTTCGTACACACCTAAATACATATTGGACACACCACAATCAACAAAATATCACGCCGTGTAGCTTGTCCTATTATTTGTCATATTTTCTTTTATAAATTATTAAGACAAACCTAAGACTGAGTAGCTAAAAAACCTAAAATTCTAATATCTATCTCATATTTGTTTCTTTTAGCATGTTGAAATATGCTTGAATTGAATGTTGAATTATTAAATTAGTTTTCTTATGAATATTATACTCACATATATAGCTAATAAAAATATATAAAAATATATATATGCCATATCTCCATGGTATTTGTATGCTCATTTTTTCAAAATTGTTGTATCTTGTGATCATACTTGTGTTGTTTATGTGTCCGCATTCGTATCAATAGGTCTCAGACAAAGTGTTAAAAGTCCAAGACTATGTTGGCTAATTCCGTGAGTAAAATTCTTTTCATTGTAATCTCTTATCCATGTTTTTGAGAGGTTAAAATCAAGTTTTTTTTAATTAAAAAAGTAAATTACATTTTTCACCTTTACACTTTATGCTGAATCTCACTTTGGTTCTTGTATTTTCAATTACAAGAGCTAACCCCTATACTTATGATTAAGCTCCAATTTAGCTCTTCTATCAATAAGCATTAAGAAAACGTGACTAAAGTAAAATTTGACTACAAATGAAAGGGATTGATTATTGATTGTTACAATTAAACATAGACGGACCAAAATGAGATTGTGTAAAGTGCAAGGGAGCTAAGTATAATTTACCCTCATTAAAATCACTTAATTATAGACCAAGGATGCTTAGGAAAAGTTTTGGGATTGATGAGCTAAACAAATTTTGGCTAGATGTTCATGGCATGCTCATTAGATCATCACTTAGAAGTGCTAACAGCCATTGTAAATCACGGGAAAGTCCCGAAACCTTTGAAAACATACTGAAACACTCTAAAACGTTGCAGGATCAAGCTGGACCTCGCAGGATGGTGCATGAGTAAGTGGCGTTTTCCTAGACTGGTCAGATTCGATTTCATTCTTTCAAATAATTAGTAGATGCTACCCTTCCTTCAGGCCTTTAAGGAAATCAATGCCACTAAAACGAGATTAGGTGATGGCATCTGTGGAGATTAGCCCTCCTATACACAAAGACTCCTCCATACATGCAAAGCACCACTGATGTTCATTTCCATACCATAATGTCTGAGGTTTTCTATCTGTTAGCCTCCAGCCTTCCCTTCCTTGACATGGGATCAACACTGCTCTCCCTAATCCACCCTCTGGTGATTTGATGCCACTTCAGCAATTTCCACACATTCCAAAAGGCCACTAACAGGCTACTAAGCCACAACCACCCACATTTATAAGGAGTATGATGTACAAGTCTTAACACAAAACCCAGAACATGAAAAATGCCTGCAATGGCATATAAAATGAACAACGTAGCATTTGAGTTTTACAAATTGAATTTAGAAGCCGGAAAAAAAAATGATCTGGACTGAATATATTCTAAGAAGCTGAAATAAATAGAAGAGTTATGAAATAAAAACAACTCAATAAACCTAATAGATTATTTTAAAGTTTTAAGAGCACTACGTGTTATCTGAACACTTCATTACTAGATTTAACAGATATGACATCTAAGATTTCTTCTTTATGTTTTTATTTTTATTTTCCTTATAAGAAAGGATTGTGAGTCAAACCTACAATCAAACCCAAGGGTAGGGACTAATTTTACAATTTTGATAGGCCCTCTTTTCATACTTTATGGTTTGTCAAACGTCTATACATCCTGTTCTCAGTTTTACATTGTATACTCCTATGCTCAAAAATGATAATGAAATCTTTCATGAACAATTTTCACTAAAATCTTTTTTATACATTATATACTTGCTCCAAAACACACGAACACACAACAAAAATAGAAACTCTAATTTTATTGAATTTCTCAAGCTATTAGTTGAGACTTGCCCTTCGATTGGAAATGACTTGATAAAAACTTGATAGATTTTCTTATATTGAAATTGCATCTATAGATATTGAAAAGAAGAAAAAAAGAAAACTCAGAAGAAAAGGGGTTAATTCACTTACTAAAAGAAGTTACCTTACAATTGAATATTGGGTCACTGTTCTAGAATCTCATATTCAAACCTCATTATTGGGCAAGAATTCTTTCCAGTAGCTACAGTTCAATTTTTCACATCAAAGAGCTCTTCGATGGTTTCCAATTTCTAAGTAAGAGTGCACTGTTATGCAGAGACCATGAAGTTGGGATTTAACTATAACTAATATATGTATTGTAGCCTGATCAGCATTCATAAAGATGCTTATGCAAGAGTATAAGATGACTTAAATAAACACTCTGTGATATGACGAGTGCCTGGATATTTATAACTAGCTGTGGAAGTTTATAGAGTGCCCTATTTGTAAGCATTAAGATGCATTTAACTCACAAGGGAACCTTAATCATCCCATCTAAAAATTCTACAGACCACAGCATTTCTACATGTAGAAAATTTCAGAACAGAAAGTTTCTTGGTTTTCTGAGTGCAATGTAGGTGTTCCCAATATTTGACAATATTAAGAGTTTCCTCTGTGCTCTCCTTGGACTTCAAACATTCTATCTCAACACCCCAATGATACTCCCCATTTGCTGTTACCTTCAACTTCTATTGTAAAAAATAACTTCTTTGTTCTCTCAATTCTTGCCAGACCAGGTCGTTGACCTCATCTAGATTTTAGCATGCATTATACGGGATTATTTTACCAACGAAATAGAAGGATGACCTCATGCACTGCTCAATATTCCATTTCTTAGATGATATAAGTTCTGATTAGGTACCATTATCTTGAACAAAGAAACACAAGCAATTAAGAGCTCATTGTAAGAAAACAAGGAATAATAATCATCGTACTGCATTTGTTTTGACTGCAGATGCTAACCTGGAATCTGATGGAATGCTATAATCTCCAGTGCCATGAAAAAGGACAATAGGAGGAAGAAGAGAAACTGCATTTCTAATGTTTGGGTCCTGTACCATTACTTCAGGAGAAAAACGTCGTAGAGATTGTTCCCCCTCCATTATGCTGTGCAGATATATAAACAACAGCAAAATCATTAAGCTCATACGGGAACTCAGGCATGAAATAACTCATTAACAAAAATTATTCATCCATTGTCAACATGAGGGAAATAAGAAGATATTTACCTCAAAAATATTGAACGGTACAGCCCCCGACTATCGAAGTGATCTACTAGGTTAAACAGATTGTACCTGTTGACAATGTTGAACAGCATAACTGTAAAATTTACAAATAATAATAATAATAATAAAAGAAATTGCAGATAAAGCTTTGGGTGGGGGCATAACCAATACACTGCAATAAAAAATGAATGCCACTCATTTCAAATATACATTACTATATAGACCACATGACTTTCCCACATTGACAATATCCCTCAGCTTTGACGGACCAGAAAGCATATATTTTTGTTACTTATCAAAAGAATTATAATAGCAACAAAAAAAAAAAAACCCAAAGGCAGACTCATACAAAGACTATTCAGTCTAATACACATCGCAGTCTATTGCTGCAGCACCATGATCAAATCCTGGCGGTTAACAAAGAAAAGAATGAAGTGCAAGTCCAACTTGTAAATATACCTACCACATCATCTAACACACAAACAGAACCAATCAATAGATTTGGCCTGGGCATCTTTTAAACAAAATCTGTAATCACTTTTGACAATCATTGCCACCAACTTTGTCGCACCAGTGGTTCACATCAATCCCAACATATAAATATGCACAATATGACCCATTGTTTGAACCATCCAACCTTATTGATTGATATCCCCAAAAATTAAAATAAAGGAAAAATCTTTTACACTTATTTTAAGTTTAGCGTAAAGTTACCCTCCAGATAATCCAAAATAAGCCTTTATCTGGGATAGACTCCAAGAAGTGCTCTCTCCTTCACCAGCCTCTTGAATTGCCTGCTCCACAAGTGCACAAGAAGCAATATGTGCACCAGCCGACTGTCCCATTAAGTAAATCCTACCAAAATTATAAAAAAAAAAAAAAGGCATGCTTAGCCTCATGAATTCTCATGCACTATGATTCTAAATTTCTAATATGGTGTTGAAAGAACAAATTCACAAAGTTACTACCTGTTAGGATCGCCACCATATTCAGCAATATGATTGCACACAAATGAGATCCCTTTAGAAGCATCCTTTACCATATCACTGATAGTTCCCCCTGGGAAGTTTCTGCATGCAGAGGCAACAATCAGACGAGTGTTGCAGGCAACTAGGTTTTACTAATATATATTCAAACAGGCACTGCCCAATATGACTGCATCCATGAAATTACTATGAAATGGGTAAATTACTCCAAAAGTCTGCATGCCACATGAAATTGTTTGGAAATTCAAAATTTTATTTGATTAACCTTCATTTTTTTTTTGGGGGGGGGGGGGGGTGGTTGTTTGTGCGCTGATAAATTTAGGCTTTGATGGCAAGTCAGAAAAGGCTGCTTCTGATACAAAGAAAATAGAAACTGTTCATCCTTGTTACTTCAGGTTGTTGACACAGTTCAGGTGGTTGTTGACTGAAGCATGTTTGACATGTTGAAGATGGAACTGTTCCATTACATGTAATTGCCAAAGCATAACAATGTCAATATGTCACTTTGGATTCAAGATTGCACTATTCTACAAACAAGAGTTATGGGAGAGGAGGGAAAAGCATTTAATGCAATTAGAAATTCAGAAGACTAATTTAATTTTGATCTATAGTAAGATCTATTTATCCAATTCCAAGGAAACGTCCTTAACTTCCACTAATCATTAAATACTTACAAGCTTCTATTTGCAACAAGGTGATATCACATGTGCAATGACCCATACCCTTATATATATATTATTTTATTCATGATATGCTGGGTTTTTATACATTATTTTATTGTATTATGATTAATTGATGCATGAGTTGACTCAGTTGCTCAATTTCTAATCTAAGAGTTGTCATACTGGGATTTGAGAAGTCCATATTAAGCATTTTATAGGTCATGCGCACCTTGTTGATTTTCCCATGCGCACGGCATCGACATGTCTTTTCTCGTGCACACAATCCCATCCGAGTGTCCGCATGCGCACGCCAGCCCTTTTCCTGTGTGCACGCCCTGTCCAGATTTTAACAGTTGCAACTTGCTTATTTTTTCTAGTTTTTCCAACTCGAATTTAATTTTGCCGCCCAAGTCTACACTCTATCCACCGCCCATGTCACCTCACTCTTTTCCTTCACTCTTCCTTCATGACAAAACATTTGTCTATATATATATATATATATACACACATAGGTGGGTGTAATCAGAAAGATTTTCCAAAACAAGAGAAAAGTGTGAGTTGTGAGATTTGAGTGTTCTCCCTCCCCCCCCCAAACAGCCAAAAAAAAAAAAAGCTTGAGTTTTCATCTTGATTCTTTTATGAGATCAGAGTGGTGAGGAGTTGGTTTAGAGCTTTTGTGTGGTGTCCAAGCCTCTGTGTTGGTGGTTTATTGATAGTTTCAAAGTTCTGACATTTCCAATGTTCATCCGTTTAGTTTTTACATTCTCATAGCACACCCCTTCCTATGCGCACACCCCTAAGGGCCCTAACCATTGCCTCTCATGCACACCAGTCCTTGCACGCGACTTACCGATTTACCTCCCATGCAGACGACAAAGACTCCCTTTATTAAAGTTGCTATGTTTTTAAATATAAAACATGTTTGAGTTATAAATGCTTTGCTATGGATTAATGTTGTGATATGATGAAATCAAATAAAATGTGTAGCCAAAAAGATGAGATGATTATGATGAAGTTGATATAATGGAAATGGATAATAAGAATGTGATTGATTTGATATTGATTTTGCAGATAGAAGGTACGATGAAACAATATTGGTTGAAAGTCCCTAAACCTGCGTGGGGATTGGTTATCATTCCAATAGATTAGTAGCCTATATAACAATGCTGATTGGTTATCGCATCAAGTGGGAAAAAAGATGTAGACGCCTAACAGTGACATGATTTATGAGTTATTGCATCCAACTTTATGAGTTATTGCATCCAACGGGCAAGTGACCCCCGAAACAACACAAACACTAGATGAGGGGATGTTTGGGGCTAATACTGTGGCCACAGTTCAGTCTTGCAGGGTACCTACCCCATATGTATGTGTGTGATGGGGGCCCTTCTTGGTTGTCTTATGTTTGCCTATCTTGAAGTGCAAGGACTAAAAGAAATAGAAATAACAGTGAAAATTGAAGGAAAAGAAGTGGAATTGTATTGATGAAATCCACTTCGAGGGTGGTAACCTCATCTGCCAAAGCTAGCAGTTCATTACAGCATACTTTCCATGAATGGAAATCCTATGCATTCTTTGACTTACTATTTATACCATACTTGTAATGTAATAAGCCCATTACATTTTGGGTGGACTATACTTTAATACTGCAGGCCTATGGACTTATGTTGCTGGACACATTTTGATTAAAATAGGATTGGACCGAATGATGAATGCTCCACTTGAGATTGGGCCAAGCCAGTTGAGCCCAAGCACTCTCCCACCTTCACCAGAGCATTGTTGGTCCAACTTCTTGTCCCTCTCGGTTAGAGTTACCCTTGTGCCCCTTCTAGAAGGTGCAAGGCATATAGCTTGTCTTACAAGCTTGTGTCCCTTTGATCTTCGTGCTTGGCTTCTATCTACTCTCATTAATTCTTGAATGACCCAAAGTCATTTGGGCCGTTGCTTCCCCCTCAATTAAATGGTTGGGATTAAGTGGGCTTGTGGAGTCATCTGAGCTGTCCATTTGATCTCCCCCTAAAGCAATCTGATGGTGCTCCTTTGCTTGGTCACTTTCAAGCTACTTCAGATGAGGGTTTGGTGTGCTCATTTCATTTTTTATACCAAACTTCTCTTTCCCATTCTCTTTTTGTGCTTCTTCTTTCCTCATCTCCATTTCTGTTTTCCCATGGGTTCCCTTTGTTTTTTGGTTCTATAATAAAGTTCCATAACAGTAAGTGTGTGTCCCCTTGATCTTCAGTAGAGAGAATGTGCAAGGCATATAGCTTGTCTTACAAGCTTGTGTCCCTTTGATCTTCATGCTTGGCTTCTATCTACTCTCATCAATTCTTGAATGACCCAAAGTCATTTGGGCCATTGCTTCCCCCTCAATTAAATGGTTGGGATTAAGTGGGCTTGTGGAGTCATCTGAGCTGTCCATTTGATCTCCCCCCAAAGCAATCTGATGGTGCTCCTTTGCTTGGTCACTTTCAAGCTACTTCAGATGAGGGTTTGGTGTGTTCATTTCATTTTTTATACCAAACTTCTCTTTCCCATTCTCTTTTTGTGCTTCTCCTTCTTTCCTCATCTCCATTTCTGTTTTCCCATCCCTTTGTTTTTTGGTTCTGTAATAAAGTTCTATAACTGTGTGCGTGTGCGTGTGCGTGTGCGTGTGCTTGTGCGTGTGCGTGTGTGTGAGAGAGTGAGAGATAAGGTGATGATAATTGGATAATGAAAATAAAATGAATTAAATTGTTGATCATATACTGGAAGTGATGATACCTATGTGATGCACAGCAATAGCATGTTATGTTATTGCATTCATATACCTGCTTATGTGTATAATAGACTCGTGCTCACTTTCTTACAGATTTTGCTGCAGGTACTGAGCCTAAAGCCTTGCAAGGATCCCTAGGTTGAGATCAATTTATTTTTGTTATGCTCAGATTATATTTTGTTTTCTATATTCTTTTGATTTCCGAGCAAATATTTTGTACTAGATATTTATTTTGAAATTCAATTTGGTTGTAATGGCCAACTGAGCCTATATTATGATATTGTACTGTTGGGAGCTCCTTGGTCCGGTTGTGGACCGAGACCTTATTTCATATTATTATGTTTTGAATTTTGAAGTATGCTCCAGGTGATTGTATGGCTCTGGTTGGATTTATTATGGTCAATTGTGATTTGCACGCGATTTTAGATCACGTCTCGGTTTATGGAATCCAGGGCGTGACATCATGAGAATCCTAATGTGTACACCTGAGAACTTTGTTCAGAGTATTGATCATGATAGTGTGTAATATGAATGTGAAAAATTATGCTTGAAATAAATTCACATCACCTGTAATCTATGCAAGCCACTATGATGTCTCTTTCTGATAACTGTTGCCCTAAAAGAGAACCCCATGCCTTATAACTGCATCAATAAAATTCAGAACTCGTCAATTACAGATGGGCAAGCATCCAAGGAGCATGACTGTAGCAAGTAAAATTAAAAAACTTGATAAATAATTTCTCAACCCAACTTGTCAACCAACGTATTTATGCATAAATTCCCTTTATGGAAGAGCTTCAAAGTTTTACTTGCTTCTACAGCTCTACTTGCTGGTTTGCTCTTATAATGTTGTTTTCTCTTGTTTCATTAGCATAAATACTCTTTCATGTTCCATGACAAATCAGCAACGGCTTTCACAATAATGTTTGGTCTACAAACAGTGGCACCATTAAGAAAACTAGATTAATTTTTTAAAATTTGTCTTTTTAACATCCAGTTCATGAAACAAAAACGAATATAGCAAGCATATTCCAATCACTTACCCAATTATCCAGGCTCCACCAGTCACAAATGCAACAACTGGCTTTGGGCCATCGCTACTACTTGGTAAGTACAGATCAAGCCTGCAAAATCACATTTTCATCAGCAATTCATTTCATGAGATTCATGAGGTAAAAGCTCACAAGAACTCATTACATTCAGATTTACAAGAAATAACCAGTATCCAGATGCACAAAAAATAAACCAAATAACAAAGCATACCTATTTCTTGGTTGATCACCGTATACTATACCTCTAAGAACCTGACTTGAGAAGAAATAATAAAATGCAACTGCACAAACGAGCAAGCTTAGTTATGCTATACTAAGCAATTATCACTAAATCTGACAAATATGACTTCCAGATCACAGTTCTCAAAAGCCAAATCCAGTCGTCTAAGAATACAATAGGCAGTTGACAGGATATTGACGTGTGATGGTATTTACACATAAGAACAAGGAAAGTTCCAAACCTTGAATAAAACCAGGAAAAATTAGGAAACTGTAACAGCCCAGAGCAAGAAATCTTGCAATCCATCTGTAGCCAACCCTAAATAAAAAATAAATGATCAAAAACATCTGCAGAGAGTTAAAAATTAAAACATAGTAACAACAATTAAAATTCCAATCCAAGAAAAGGATTCAAACTAAGTATAGATATGGGCAAGATACGAGCACGGACTTGGGATTCAGCAAGTTTGGAAAAATGAGGATACGGATACAATGGGGACATGACAAAAAAAATAATTTTTATATAATTTCATTAGATATATATAACATATATATGAGTATAATAAAACTAACTTAACATTTCAATCCATAATTCATGTAAATTTTAACCTAAAAAAGTAATAAAAAAGAGAGAAGATTTATGAGTTTCGGTTGGTCAATGCCAAGTGCTTCTTAACCATATTCAAAGACTCAAAACATGTATTCTGTCAGAATGTGGTATTCTAACGTGTATTTTGGTGTGTCCAATGAGTACATATATCATACATATCAAATGCAAATTTGGCACACATTTTGTAGTGCCTCTGCTTCATAGGATACAAAAAACTAGGGTGAAATATCCTAGCAGATTTCTATATTATTCTCTTCCTTTTTTTCCGGTTTACACTAAGCACGTATACATGTTGTTGCATCGTCATTATTTTTCATTTTTAAGTGTGACATGTATTAAAGCAATCTACTAGAACAAACAAAACAATAGGGCTGGCAATATATGACACGATCCGTAAACACGACAAAAATTTGGTGGGTGTAGGTTTGGCATAAATGGATTCGGGTCACAAACGGGTCAACCTGTTTATCATACAAAAAAAATTGGGTCATAATCGGGTCAACCCGTACAACCCAAAATGACCAGCATTTTGTGCAGTAGCATTTTGTGTGTCAAACCCTATTGGGGACAAGTGCTGTAATTTTTTCAAAAGAGTGAAAAATTAGTTTAGGATCCCATATAGATGTATGCAAAGTGGTTTAAGAAAACTGCTTAAAATTATTTTTTTAGACCTGTTATCTCTCCTCAGACATTTCAATGCTTCCTCCCATCAATTTTGTAATTCTCAAAAAGCATAAATAAGGGATGGTAAGCAAGGGTTGTCTCCAAGCCCCATTGTGATTGGAACTTTTTTGCCATCAATAAAGCCTAAAGGGACTTGTTCTCAACCTGACATGTATTTCTTTTTGGGCAATGCAGGTGCGCGTGCTTGTGATGTCTGCAAGGAAGATTAAATTATTGCAAACCTCATCTCTACATTCATTGCCATGGTGCCCACTCTCAAATCTAAACTTGTAGTTTCATGCATAGAAAGTCAAAAACTCTTACCACTGCCCCTAGCAAGAACCCTTATTTTCCCTTACCAACTGTTTACACACCATCAGTGAATAATCCTGATGCTATAAAAGGCTTACATATCAAAAATTTGTCACATTCAATCAAGCATGCCATCAAACATATACTCAATGTACAAGAACAAAAGAAAATTTTGCCATTTCAATTACAAATCAACAAATGTACTCACAAACAAAACATTAACATAGCAAAACAGGGCACCCAATTAACAAAGACGAATTAACGAAACAAAAGAGAGAGAGAGGTGTGATTTGTTACCCAATATATCGCAAGAGTTTGGAACCAAGACGGGTCATCAAAAACGTATCCGACCCAGCATGCCCAAAGCCCTGACGAAACGACTGCCCGCGGTCACCGTCGCGGCGGCTGCCGGAGAGAAAAGAGGGAGAACCATAGCTGGCAGTACGACAACGGCGTTTCTGGTTAAAAGAATTGGTGCTTCCAGTGGTGGAGGTGGTGGCTGTGGCCGTACTGGTGTAACTTGATGACCTAGGCAGAAGGGGTTTGACTTCAATTGCCGTCGCATCCTCGAACTGCGGAGAAATGAGAAGACGGGTAGCCGATAGATCGTCCTCTGATCCCAGTGACAGCGTCCCCGGCGACACTGAAACTGTCGGAATCGCTGGGGGCGAAGACGGTGGTGGTTTCGGACATGGGTTAGAGATAGGGAGGATCTGTGACTGCATTGCTACAGAGAGAACACGATTGTTACAAATTTTAACAACTTGGTATATAGATATATATTTGCTACGAACTGGGGATCAGAAAACTCGAAGCATAGAGAAAGACAGAGAATCAAGATTCAAGAGGGAATGGGGACGGACGGGATCCGCAGACGTCTTAGCTGCACATCCTTAAACTGCAGGGGAAGAGACAGAGAGAGTTGTCGAATGGTGGGTCTGGGTTGGTTGGTGCCACATGTTTTGTTATAATAGGCTTTGCGACCTTGTGGTTTTGGAGAAGCTTTCTATTGGTCCTTCGCTTCCATTTTTTTGTATTTATTATTTTATCTTACTTTTTTTTTTTTTTTTGGTATGTTATGTTAAGATGGCGAATCACACGAATAGAGATGTAAACGAAACGGGTATGGGATGAGCATGACTTTTTTTCGTCTCCGTCTTCGTCTTCGTCCTCGTCTCCATTCTCTTTTCGGGAAAAAAAATTTTTTCCATACTTGTCCTCATAAGGTAATGAATTTTCCGTCTCCGTCGTCATCTCCATTTATCCGTTAAGTATACTAACTATTATAAGTTATATATTATATGTATAAAATAAATATTAAAAATTATGATAAATACTATATATGTTAAATAAAAATATTATATATATATATATATATATATATATTAATAAATAGATATTTAAACGGGTACGGGACGGAGTTGGAACTATCGTCCTCGTCCTCGTATCTGTTTAGATAATACCTCAAATTTTCATATCCGTTCCCGTCCCCGCTACTAATATCCTCATACCCTCTCTGAATGGGGTGGGTTAAACGGGTACACACCGAGTACAGATACATTTGATATCCCTATATGTGAGCAACTGTTTGAAAAAGTACATACATATAGTTTTTTTTTTCTTGGGAGGATTCAGAGTAAAATTTGTTAATGTCAGGGTACATTTAATTTAATTTTTATATATTGACGATTTTACCCTTATTTAACTCTATAAAAAATTAAATGTGATATTTATTATTTATTAAATCAACCAACTTTTAAGTTATCATTTATTTCTATCTCCTTACTTTCACACAAAATTAGATCTTATTATTATATTTTTTTCAAAATATTAATATATTGATAGTAATCAAAATGCAAAAATTATCAGTAATTTGAAAAATCAATTCTAAAAATTAAATTTTCTAGATTTATTTTTTTAGTCATAACATTTGCTTTAACTAATAGATACTTATTGATTTAGTAATTAATACTGTTTGAGAAATTAATTTTAAAATTTAAATGTTTTATATTTATCTTTTACTCATGAAATTTTGATATAACAAATTTTATTATTTGACTTATTAATTAAAGAAAAAATGAGTAGTTTAGATAATTAGTTTTAAAATTAAATTGTATATATTTATTTTTTACTCGTGAAAATTAATTTAATGAAAAATTTTATTAAATAACAAAACACTAATTTGAATAATTTGTTATTAAAATTGAGTTTTATATTTTTTTTAGTTATGAAATTAATTTAATAATAACTTTTACTAATTATTTTACTAAACAAGAATAGTATGAATAATTAATTTTAAAATTTAAATTTTATATATTTCTATTTTAGTCAAGAAAATTGTTTTAATCAACAAATTTTTTATTAGTGGAAACATTAGTTTAGATAATTAATTTTTAAAATTAAATTTTATATATTAATTTAAGTTAATAATAAATTTTACTAATTGATATAAGGAAATATGAGTAGTTTGAATTCAAATACTATGTATTTATCTTTTAATATGTATTCATCTTTTACTCAAGAAATTGATTGAGTAACAATTTTACTAATTAGCGGAAACATTAGTTTAGATAATTAACTCTAAAATTTAAAATTTTTAGTTTTATTTTTTAACCATGAAATTGATTTAATCTAATATTTATCGGATTAATTATCCAAATTAATATTTTTGTTACTTAGAAAAAATTTTATTAAATTAATTTTCATAAATAAAAGATAAATATACAAAATTCAATTTTAAAACTAAGTATTTAAACTACTAATTTTTTTTAATCAGTAAATGAATTAATTAAATTTATTATATCAAATTTTCAAGACTAAAAGATAAATATGAAAAATTCAAATTTTAAAATTAATTATCCAAACTTTATTAACTACTAAATCTATAAGAAAAATTTATTATTAAAGTAAATTTTATGACTTAAAAATAAATTTATTTAAATTTTATAATTAATTATTCAAATTACTTATGGTTTTTTCATTTTGATTACTATTATTATATTAATATTTTTTAAAAACAAAAAATGAAAAAAAAAAACAAGATTTAATTTGTAAGAAAGTGGATAAATGGAAATAAATAATAACCTAAAAGTTGGTTCATTAAATAAATAATAAATATCACGTTTAATTTCTTAGGATAAAACTATTAACATATAAAATTACATTAAATGTGTTCTTGCATTAACAAACC
Source organism: Vitellaria paradoxa (assembly GCA_019916065.1). Taxonomy (NCBI): domain Eukaryota; kingdom Viridiplantae; phylum Streptophyta; class Magnoliopsida; order Ericales; family Sapotaceae; genus Vitellaria; species Vitellaria paradoxa. The sequence goes on along the minus strand of CM034233.1, from coordinate 22,388,000 downwards.
TTATCCTGCTATTATCATCACCCATTATATATATATATATATATATATATATATTCTCTTGGTCTTCCGTAGACAGCTCCGTTGAGAGATTCAAATTTGTTTAGAACATTTTAAAAGAAATTTAAAAGTTTTTAATTTTTTGTAATCAATTTCGTGGTATTTCATTATTACATCATTTTAATACTAAATTTTAATTTTTTAAACATTTTCAGAGCTCTAAATGCCCTCTATATGATTTTTTTTATCAAATTTTAATTTTTATTTAATAACTTTTAAATATGTTATTTACAGTCATCAAAAATTTTACAAAAAAATAAATAAAAGTAAAAACAAATTCATATAGAAAAACTCTCTAATCATGAAATTCTTTTCGAATAGCATAATTGAATTTTTTTTATTGAATTTTAAAAAATAGTAAATTACATATACTTCCCTTAAATATTAGAGTAATTACGCATATATCTCCTTAACATTTAAAATTTACATAGACTTCCTTATTTCTAAAAGTTATTATTAACCCTCAACTCTCTTCTGTTAGATTTCCATTAGGATAATATTTCATTTTACCTTTCTGTTGGCATGCCCATATATTAGTTGCACGTATATGTTTATTTTTTTTTATAGATGCAAATTTAAAAATTATGTTAACAACTGAAAATAAAAAAAAATATTTTAAAAATAAATCCATATTAGACTTAATATATATTTTATTTATTAATGGTAGTTTCAAAAGGCCATTTTCACCTAATTTGTAGGATACAACTAAATCACAAAACTAATAATTCAATTATAATAAAGGTAATTTAGTCTATTTAAATTAATGCTCAAAATTAGTGCTCCACTTGTAAGAAAAATATTGTAAACAACAATACATAGAGTAAAAAAATAGTGTCAATTCAAAGACTAAAGAGGTAATTTTTTTGGTTTGAGATGAGATTTTAAAGCAGCTTGAATAAAATCAGAGATGAAATTAGAATACAATCCAAACTTGATAGAAAGCACAATCAATGCATCGCATTCATGCAACAAATTTTAATACAGATAATAGTTTAGACAAATGAGGGACTAAAGAATTCAAATTAACTTCAATTTGCGTCTATTGTTGTTGCAGATCAACTTATTCATGTTGTGTCAAATCTAAGCATAGCTTAAACTATAAGATGTAGAATAAACTAACTGCACAAATTAAATACACTGGTTAGCATATGGAAATTAAAAATTAATAACTAATCAATCAATGCAAATAAACTTTAAACAGGAGCATTTAGGTTTCTACATCAAACACTTAGTTTGCAAACATGGATATGAATTAAAAAATAAATTTTTACTACTTAAACAATTATTTAACAGAGTAAAATTTATAATAGGATAAAAAATAAATAAAATGGATCACTAACCTACAATTTGAAGATTGTCCTCCTCATAAAAGTGTTGAGATAGCAATAAGTAGTAGATGCAAATCTCAATATCTAAACGACTCTCAAACTTCATAATATTCAATATTTTTTTTTTAAATTTATACTTATTGTTTAAATTTCACTCTATGCCTATATATCTAACTCTTAAAAAAATAAAATAAGATAATAAATATAAAAAATACAATTTAACAAATTAAAAAAAACAGTTTTAAGATATTTATTTATCTGTGTTACTTTAAATTTTTAAATATTTATTTTCTTATCATTTTTATTTTTTAGTATGTAATTTTATCAGGGATGGAGGTAAAGTAGTTTGAGTGGGTCAATTGCTTCCACTCTCTTTGAAAAAAAAAAATAGTTTTGTCATCACATAAAAGAATAAAGTAAAACATCAAAAAGTAAAATAGAATTGTATAACTACGTTTCTAATTTATAGTGCCATCATGGTAAGAAAATAAACTAAAACATTTTAAAGTAAATAAAAATTTTATAACGATGTTCTTACTTTATTTGTCATCAAAATAAAAAACGAAGCAAAATTTCATAAAATATATAACAGTTTTATAACTAACTTCATAAAGATACCTAGATTACACATGATAAGAAAATATAAGTAAAACTAACCTATTTTTCGTCTAAACCAAGTGTAATAATACTACCACTATATTGCAGAAAAATTAGAAATCATTCAAACATTCAGACTTTTATAATAGTAGAATAGGATAGAAAGCTTATGTACAAGAGATATCAACAAAGCAAATAATATAAAGAGATCTCAACAAAGTTTAGGAAAAAAAATTTATAGTAAAGCAAATAAAAAGGTAGAAAGGGAAGTGAGTTTAATTATTTACTTTTTTGTATTTCACTTGAATTTTTTCCTCCCCTTTTTAATCTTTTTTCATTTTGTTTTATTGCGTGGTAAATTATTAGAATCTTCGTAATAGGGTAGAGAATACAAAAATATATTAATACATAAATTGAATAATACTATATCAATTACTCAAACTCTTTAGGTTCAATAAGTAAAATTTCAAAATAAAAAATAATAATAATCAGATATTTTGGTTACAACTTGTTCTTACTCTATATCACATTCAGTAATTCAAAAAAAAATATTACCTTGTCAAAAACTACAAAAAGGATAGCATTAAATTTATAACCTACCACTTCCAATTTAATAAGTTGATTAAGCGTAACATTATCTCAAATCTCAATGATTTCAATGTTAAGAATTAGGTAATAATGCTCTATAAATATAAATGAATAAATACAAGATGATAATACAAAGAGATAGATCTATGATTTTAAATGATAATACCCCAAATATGTTGGAAAATATTGGTCCAAATTAGTCATTGTTTTGTTTGGAGAAAACACAAAAATAAAACTTACAATTTTGGGATAAAAATTTGAATGTGCTGATCAAATATAGTATTGGACACCATGTCCTCAAGAGTTAAGATTGAATTCGCCCCCCCCCCCAAAATATGTCTGATTTTAATGGATGTCAGCTCTTAAAATAGAATAATCATACACACATAAAAGCAAGTGACAATTTGTATGTTCTAACAAACCAAACAATATTTGTACTCTATGTTTGAATGCAATATTTTTATGTAAAAAAAAAGAAATTCAATGATTTGTTCATGCATGATGCTTGTTTAAATAGGCACAAGAAATGCCTTTTTAGAAAAGGTGCAGCCATTATGAAGTTTGCAAAAAATCACAGTTAAAACTATGAATTCCAACAAAATAAGTTTGGAATTTGTTTAGCTTCCTATCCTTTTACATAATGATATTGTGGACAAACAACTGAATAACAAATAATTTAGTGTGTGAGATAATTAAAAATTAAGAATTAATGAAGAAAAAAAAGGCAAAACAAAAAAGAAACAAATTAAAAGACAAAAACAAATTTCTCTAAAAGTTTAGAACTGTAAAAAAAAAAAAAAAAAAAAAAAAAAAAAAGAGAGATACTAACCTCGACATTATAGTACACAAAAAAGCATGTTTCTTAGAGTATTGCTAGCAATTTTTCCATCCTAATCGCTATTCTACAGTATTAAAGTGTATATTCAGCAATGTGGGGAGTTACTATTTAACCTTCTACAGCCAACAGATTCCTAGCACTTATTCCCTATATAGTCAAAATTAGTTAAAATAGTAAAATTACTTCCACATTTGACATATAACGATAATTTTTATATACAGAAATGGTAATTCATCATTCATACTCTTTTTAAATTTAAAATTTAATTTGTAATATTTTTAACTTTTGATTTTTAAATCCAACAGTCACTTTTTTTGAAATTCAAAACATAATAATTATTTTTATTTTCAAACTACAACAGTTATTGTTATTTAAATTTGAAATTTAACATCTTTGTCAATTGGAAATTTAGTTAAAATAATAAAATTATTTCAGCATTTGACATTTAACATAATTTTTATATACAAAAATAGCAATTCATAATTTCAAAATTTTAAATTTTAAATTTATTTTATAATATTTTTAACTTTTGATTTTTAAAATGTATAAAATCTAATTTTTTTTCAAATTTGAAATGTAATGGTCACTTTTTTTTAGGAATTCAAAATGCAATAATTATTTTTATTTTGAAATTTCAAAACTACAACGCTCACTTTTTTTTTTAAATTTGAAATTTAACTTCTATCAATTAGAAATTAATGCCATAGGAAAGGGGGTATAGGGACCGGTTCCTGATGTTGCAGTCAGGGCCACTTAAAAAAATTAATTTTTTATATAAAAAGACGGTTTTCTCATTCCCTAGATATTAGGAACCGAATATAGTATTGAGAATGAGATAGAGAAGGAGTGTAAGGATAAAGACACTGCTGGGTGGTTTGTTTTTAACTAATAATCTTTATATTTAAGAATAGAGATAGAAGTTGGGATGGAGAAATTGTTGGCAATACTCTTATATTCTTTCAGATCACATTATAAACTGAACATCAGTTCTATAAGAACTCAAAAAACTATGAGAAAATGTGTTAAAAGGGGAAGAAAATTTTTAAATCTTTGTTATTCTATACAAAGCCATGCCATTTATAGAACATTCACTACTAGAAATTGCATTATTAGTGAGAGGAAAATTCGGCGCGACCTCTTTTGACGGTTGCTAAACGACTATTAGCGATCACTTCTGGCAGTCGCTGAACTTGTCGTCGCAATTATAGCGCGATAAGGGATTCACGACAGGAAAACGCGGGCAACTGCTTATGGCAGTCGTTAATGTTCATCTGGCGACCGCTTTAGCGACCACCTCAAAGCAGTCGCTAATAGTCAAGCTATACTCGGGCAGAACACTATTCTCTTTTTCCTTTCTCTCTTCCCATCGAAGTCGAACTGCCGCTATCGCTGCCGTCAGGTCCCTCTCTCCCCTTCTCTATAGCTTTCTCTCTCTTTCCCGTTTTGCTAACCACCCTTTTTTTTGGTAAGGTTGTTTTGAGCATCAAATCAACCACCTTCCCGTTCCCAGATCAGGTATAAATTTTTTGGTTTAAATTTTTTTTTTGTACTGACTTTTTTTTATATTATTTGTTATTGGGATTTTTTTTGGTTGGTGATAGTAATGATCATCATGCATATTTGTATATTATTTTTTGTTTCCTTTTTATTTTTAGTTTCTCATTTGTTTATTTTTTATACTGGTGATTATGGATATCAGTTGGATTTTGTTGTTGGTGTGTTGGTTGACGTTGGCTGAAATTTTTACTTGCTGTCATTTTTTTAATTTTACTGTGTACTATAAATTTTTTTTTTTTTTTTTTGTGGGTTGTTGCATGTTAAAATTATTTTTTTTGGAGCAACATTTTTTTTTTTCTTTTTGGGCTAATGGATGGAAGTGGAAGAGATTTTGGAAATATTTTGGATTATGGCAGTGTTGAGACCAATCAAATATTTTTTGAATTTATTTTTGTAGTGATTCCAAATTTATTTAAAATAATAAATTTTTTTAGTTTATTGAGGAACGTATAATTTTTTTAAAATTGAAATGTATTTTTAAATAAAAAAATTTATAATAACATTAATGCGTAACAAAAAATATAATAAAATATAAATTTTTTGTTAATTTATATCTTTTATTATCATCCACTAAACCAATTGTGAAAATAATTTTAAATAAATATGAGTAAAAGTTGACAGAATATTAGTTAAAACAATTATGAACATAATTTTAAAAAGAAAAATATAATTTTGGACTTCATTTTTAATTTTGTTGAACTAAAAATTTGAAACCAAGCGAATGTTTTATTAATTTCAATTTAAAATTATTTTTAAATTCAAAAACTTAAATTTAAATTAACTCCTATCAAATATATTATTTTTCTAATGATTTATATAAATTATTACCATTCATTAAAGCAACCATCAGAATGATTTTAAATATAAAGAAAAGAGTAATTTCTGACACATAATCTATTAAAATAATTATAAAAATATTTTAAGTATTAAAAATAATTTCGAATGAAGTATGTTATTTTATTGAATTATAGTATTTTTAAATTATAAATAAGTGAATGCTTAATTTTTTTTAAAATTTAAAAATGTATACTGAAATTAACTCCTAATAAGAAAATATAATTTATTAAATAATTTATATATATTATTATCATTCACTAAAACAATTATGAAAAATATTAAATAAAAAGTATTTTTAAGGTTTCAACAAATTATGCTATTTTATTGAGCTAAAAATTTGAAATTATAAGTATGTTAATGTTTAATTTGTTGAATTCAAAAGATTATTTAAATTCCAAAATTAAAATGAAAATTAATTCCTAACAAAATAAATTATTAGGATTTTTTTGGTAACTTATATACATTATCATCATTCATTAAACCAACTATAAAAATAATATTTAATATGGTTTTTGATGAAGTATTGATTAAACAGTTATAAAATTAATTTTAAATAGGAAGAATATTAAACTACCATTTTTGAAATTATAAATACATAAATGTATAATTTTTTAAAATAAATTAATTAACGTTACATTACAGAAATTAAATTATATTATGATATTCGTAATATTAAACAATAATATTAAAAATATTAAGATTAGGTAAATAATAATATTAAATTATAAATTTTAGGTTCATTAACTATTAATATTAGTTAAAATATTAAATAATGAATTAGAATTGATAATATAATTAATTTAGGTAAAATTAAATTGCTTCGATTAATATTGCAATGGTTAGATTAGATTACTTAAATTATTAAGAATACTTTTATTATTTGAAATACTAAATAGCAATTCGATTTATGATATAATGAGCAAATAATGATTTGTTAATTTTTTTGTTGTTAATTTATTTATTTTGTATCATATTTTTTTATTTGTTGTAGATTTTTATTTTTAGATAGTTTATTTAAGTGTTAATTTTTTAAATAATAATAATTAAATTGATGATAATACACAAATTCTCAATCTTACTTGGACCCCATCCAATATAAATATTGGATAAATCTTGTAAATTAAGTAATAATATTATAATTAATTAGATAATTAGCAGTAGTTAATTAATAATATTTAATTAGTTAAATTACTAATTAATACGTAAAACCCTAATCTTGCTTAGACCCAATCCAATATCCTACTTAGACTCAATCCAATCGAATATGGATACTATGAGAAAATTAGGTAAAATAATAATATTATAATATTATAACTAGGTAAATTAGATAATAATATTATAATTAATTAGATAATTAGTAATAGTTAATTAATAATATTTAATTTGTTAAATTATTAATTAGTACGTAAACCCCTAATCTTGCCCAGGCCCAATCCAATATCTTACTTGAGCCTAATTCAATCGCATATTGGTACTATGAGAAAATTAGGTAAAATAATAATATTATAATATTATAACTAGGTAAATTCGGTAATAATATTATAATTAATTAGATAATTAGCAGTAGTTAATTAATAATATTTAATTAGTTAAATAACTAATTAATACGTAAATCTTTAATCTTGCCTAGCCTAATCCAATATCTTACTTGGGTCCAATCTAATCGAATATTAATACTTTAGGAAAATTATGTAAAATAATAATATTATAATATTATAACTGGGTAAATTAGGTAATAATATTATAATTAATTAGATAAATAGCAGTAGTTAATTTATAATATTTAATTAGTTAAATTATTAATTAATACGTAAACCCCTAATCTTGCCTGGGCCCAATTCATAACTGATACATAATCCCCCTAATTTTACTTGGACCTAATCCAATAACCTACTTGGGCCCAATCAAATATGTTTCTAAATACTTTATTCTAACTAAGGAAACAAAGAGAAATTTAGAACTCCTTTACTTTATTCATTTTGCATGCATTAGTGAAACTTAGACTTATTAGATAATCTCATACGCCACCCGTTTGGTCATCCTTAGGCGACGGATTAGGTCTTCGACCAGATTCGTTGTTCTTTCAATGAACATGTGAGGATTGACATACACAATTCTTGAATTGTCCAGTTTGGACAGTTTGGGAATGCAACTATCCATTGTGCCTTTAACAACTCATGAAATGTCCTACATTAGATAGAGTTTTGGTTGACGTCTTGTTGTTCTCCAGGTGCATACACAAAGTACAACTGATGTCATGTACTTAGAGAACCACGCGGACATGCTGCTGAAATTTTATTTAATTAGGGGACAAAGGCATCGAGTTGTTGAATGCAAGCTGGATCGTGCATTCTCGAATGGGATAGGACCAATCATCCTGTAATGAAAAGGTGGAGTTTAAGACTAGGTGCTTTGCATACTACACGATTCTTTAAAGTAATTGTCTGTTTTCCTTTTGGGACTGCATAGACACTTTAAGCGAGATGGACAAGAGTTGGATTGATTTACCAAATATGATATCTACGGAATATATGGAAGGGATTAATCAGTTCATTACATTCACCAACAGGTTTCCCAGTTAGTACATTAGTTGTCCTTGTAGAAAGTGTACGAACCGGTATTACTATACATTGGAGTCTGTCAGGGAGCATCTGATCTATAAATGAGTTCTTGAAACAGTATAAATATTGGACTCTCCATGGGGAAGAGTATAGCCTTCTCGTCGAGATGAAACTGTTGAGGTGGAGGCCAAAACTACAGAGGAAGTTGATCTAATGCTTGCGATGCTAGCTGATATCGTGTGTGAATTGACACCTGAAGATAGAGGTCCTGCTATTGATCTGACGGGTGGAACTAATCCCCACTCGAGTGCGGATGATGAAGCCTTGAGATATTTTGAAGTACTCAACGATGCGCAAACAAAATTATATCTTGGATCTCAGGAATTCAGTAAATTGTCATTCACCGTTGAGCTGTTATATTTAAAGACGTTGAATCACTAGTGGATACGTCGTTCGACATGCTACTACAATTGATCTGCAAAGTTTTACCAATAGGAGCTAAGCTTACTGATTCATACTACTAGGCGCGCAAGCTAACTTATAATTTGGGATTCATATACCAGACTCTGGATGTATGTCCCAATAGTTGCATATTGTTTCAAAATGAGAATGCCCACCTCGATACGTGTACCGTGTGTGGGGCTTCAAGGTAGAAGGATGTCGGCAGTGTCCAAAGAGACCCTGAATTTGCTGCCAATTCTCGCAGTGTGCAGTTTGGTTTGGTTGCTGATGGATTTAACCCATTTGGAGCCATTACTGGGGTAACTCAGAGTACATGGCCTATATTGTTGGTTTCATATAATCTTCCGCCCTAGCTGTGCATAAGGTAACCTTTTCTCATCCTATCGACATTGATTGACAGACCTAAAGGTCCATGGGATAAAATAGACGTGTATATGCAACCGTTAATTGAAAAGCTTAATGAATTATGGGTTGACGATGTGATGACGTTTGACTCAATAGGAAATGAAATCTTTAGACTTTGGGCAGCATTACTGTGGACAATTAGCGACTTTTCGGTGTACGCTAACTTGTCTGATTGGAGCATAAAGGGGGAGTTTGCATGTCCTTGCTGCAATTAGAGCAAAAAGTTAACCTGGCTAAAGTTCGGTAGAAAAATGGGCATACATGGGTCATAGACGCTTCCTACCTCTGTTACATAGGTTCAGGAAGGACAGAGTCTCATTTGACGACACTCGGGAGTACGGTCCGGCACCACGAACAATGACTGGGGTTGATTTGTTGGCCCAGATCGAGCAGGAGCAAATACGAACAATATATGACTTTAAAATTTGTTAGCCCTCCGCTGGCATCTATTTCCGGTACAAATAGGAACCGAAACCATAATTGGAAGAAGAAGAGTATTTTCTATAAGTTGCTTTACTAGAAAGACAACCTATTCAGGCACAACTTGGATGTCATGTACATTGAGAATAATGTTTGCAATAATATATTGTGGACCATCCTTGGTGTAAAAGGGGAAATCAAAGGACAATGCCAATACTCGACGTGATTTGCATGAGATGGGATTGAGAACTCCATTGCACTTGCAGGAGAAGGAGTCCAACAGAGCATACATGCCACCTACATAGTACAGAATGAGCAAAAATGAGAAGGATGCGTTCTTATTAATTCTGAAAAACATGAAGGTGCCTGATGGGTATTATTCGAATATTTCGAAACGAGTGAACATGAGCGAAATGACGTTACAGGGTTTGAAAAGTCATGACAACCACGTCCTCATTCAACAGTTGCTGCCTATAGTAATAAGGAATTGTCTGCCTAAGAATGTGGTGCAGCCGTTGATCGAGCTCAGTAACTTTTTCAGGCAACTGTGTTACAAAGTTTTCCATATAAAAGATTTGAAGGGTCTGCAGGAGAGAATTGCTCTGATACTATACCATCTGGAAAAAAATTTTTCACCAGCGTTTTTTGATGTAATGGTTCACTTGACCATACACTTAACTAAAAAAGCCCCGCTTGGTGGCCCTGTCCAATTCAAGTGGATGTATCCGATTGAGCGGTATATGAACACATTGAAGAAGTATGTGCGAAACAAAACTCGACTGGAGGCATCCATAGCCAAAGGTTATTTGATGGACGAGTGCACCAATTTTTGTGCTGCATATCTAAATGACGATGTCTAAACGAAGTTAACCAGGCTAGAGTGGATAAATGAAGGTTTTATTGGAGAAAACACGTCATTTGATCTCAACCACATCTAGTGGATCCAAGCTTATCGGTCTTCAACACCCAATCGATTGTGCCATTAACCCAGTAAGTCATTTTTCATAATAGAGAAAGTCAATTGTGCAATATTTGTAATAATTATCATGTTTATTCTCAATCCAATTTGATTTGCATTGCAGGAGACATATAAACGAGCTGAAATGGAACATGCCCCATGCAACAGACAGTCAAATTCGAATGTGCCATTATCAATATTTTCACGACTAGTTTAATGTATTTACATATACTTTTATATGTTCTTTCACATTACTTAAAATTTATGTTCAATTAATACATAAGAATTTCCATAGGTTTACAATTTACGAAGTACTACCGATTCTACTTTGACCGATCAAATGAACTAATTAGCTAATGGTCCTTATACAATAGCCCAACATTACACAGCTTTTGACATCAATGGGTTTCAATTTCAGATCAAGCAAGTAGACGATAGGCGGGCTATACAAAATAGTGGCATTGGTTGTCTATCTATTGATGGTGATTACTACTACAACTAATTAAATGACATTATTGAAATCGTTTATAATCGCGGTTTGAGATTTTTATTATTCAAGTGTGTCTAGGTCGATCAAATTCGTGGGGTTAAAACTGATAAGTACCAATTTAAATTGGTAAATTTCAACAATTTATTATATCGGGATGTACGAATAGAAGATGAATCGTATATACTGGCGTCCATGGCGGAGCAAGTTTACTATGTTGGAGATCGAGCCGATCCTAATTGGCAAATTACGGTTAAAATGTCAAAAAGGGGTGTATCAGATCGAGTGTGATAAGCTAGACATTGTTGCATTTGCCCAATAAGCTCCTGACCACGATGCAATTGTCCAATATGATGAAGATGTTAATTGGGTTAGGAACGCAGCTGAAAGAGATACGGTTGATTTACATATCTAATACAGGGTTGTGTACTTTTTTATCCGAACAAAGTGAATTTTAAATATTTATTTTTTTAAAATTGTAATAAATTTAACTTATGAATAGTTAAGGAACCATGTTCCTAGAAGAAGGACTAGTCCTAGGATGATGACCGAGCACCTCGGCCTATCCTATGCAGGCAGCAATTCAGCAGATGTTGTCCCACAGTGCGTCCTTTGATGTACAGTCAAGCACCTTCAATGTCTGACAATACAAGAGCAAGTAAAGTTCGTCAGTTTAAGATTTTATCTTATTCATTATAAATATTTCTTCCGTAAAAACTTGTCACTTAACATTTTATTTGTAACAGATTCTCCCACTTCGAATAGGCCTTCGAGGTCCGGTGAGGGTCCTCGAAGGGATTGCCACAGTAGAACTGGGGGTCACAATGGATGACAGTACAGTGGGATGACACGTCCCATCCGATAGGAAAGGATGGACGATCTTTCATTTTGTAGCTCGAACATTTGGTTCGAAATTCGTTCAGATTCCGTTGACCACCCTCGAGTGGGACTGTTTTCCAGATTCTACATTAAAGGGTCTCTAGGTTGAAGTGCAAGTATGAAATTTTCCTATTTCATTTGTACGTGATTTCTATGCTGAAACTTGTAATATTAAATAATATTCTATAATTTGTCTTTTTAGGCTAATGTAGTTGATGTTCCTCTAACCTTCTGGGACGTTATGTTCGGCAAGTGTCGGAAGATGTGGAAGGATCAAAAGAATAAAATTACAGAAAAATACTGGAAGGGTCATAAGAATGACCCTAACATCCTCTAGCGAGTCCCACCAAGCGTTCTTCCCCACCAGTGGGCTGAGCTCGTTAAGTATTGGTCGAGCCCTGTGGCACAAGTGAGTAGATTACGAGTTGAAGGATGCAGGGCCCTGGCCACAAGCAGAAGACTTAGCACTTTACTCAGGTCTGCCATGAGGTAAAACATTAGCCTACCACATAATTTTTTTTTTATTTTCATGTCTTATAATAATAAATTATTAACTTATAATTTGTCTTTCAACAAAGGACGGAGAGGGCTTGAGGACTGATCGGATGGCCATGTGGTTGGCGACTCGACGTACTAATTCACCGAAGGTTCAGGCCATACAGGTAATTAATTTTTATATTTTGGTCAATGAACATATAGTTTAATTTTGCTTTAGATAATTTAGTTACTTATCTTATTTATCCATCTCATCTTATTTCCATTAAGCTCAGTTTAATGCACGTCTAGACGAGCTGCCGCCAAATGAGAGGGAGTCCGAGGAAAGGAGGGACGAAATATTTTTCTCCATCATCAGACGTGACGATCACGAATACACGCTTACATGAGGCGCAGGCATTCTACGCCTGTCCATCGCACGAGCGAAGTCATCCTCTCAGGCCAGACGCATCGACCAGGACTTGCTTCAGACCATTCGAGCTGAGATGGACACACGAGAGGCGTCACTTCAGACCGAGATGATGGTTGAGATAGAGAGGCGCCTATCTCAGAGTCAGAGCCATCCATCTTCTCTTCCTCAGGTTATAAATTTTATTTTTCATTTTTTTACTAATTAAAATTTTATAAATTTATTTATTCGTGTCTTCTTATTACATTCTAATTTCGTTATTATTTCATTGTAGAACCCGAACGATGGAAATTGGCCCTTTTGGATTGGATTAGGGTGATTAGGAGCCATGCTTAACATTTGACGATCAGTACACTTGTATATATTTTAGTTTTTGTATTCTGAACATTTGTATGTAAAAATTTTTTCTTTTGTAATTAAATTTGATACTGTTGTTATATATATATAATGTAGAAACTTTTTTTATTTTGTGTAAAAATTTTTTGGTTACATGTGCAAATTAATTTATATAATTAAATTAAATTAAATTTGAAGTAAATATTTATAAATAAATAATAATTACAATAATTATTATAAATAACTAATTAATTATAAATAAATAATAATTGTAATAAATAATTATTATAAATAAATAATATAAGTAATAAACAATTAGTAAATAAGTAATTCAAATAATTACAACAATAGAAATAATAATATATTTTAAAAAAAGAATTATATATTTATTGCGACCGCTTCAGGCGATCGCTAAAATGATTTTCGCGGTTGCTAATACTTACACACCAAATGGCGCCACTTGGACTAATTTTCCCGGGGAAAGAAACAGCGACCGCTATAGGTAATTGCGACTGCTCTAGACAGTCGCTAATATTTCGCGCCATTTGGCGCCACTTGGACAAACTTTTGCGGGGGAGAAATAGTAACCATGTTATAACATAGCGGTCGCTAAAAATCCTCACTTTTTCACAACAGCGGTTGCTAGCGCGGTCACAAATACTACAGTGATTGCTTTGACAGTTGCTAATAATTTTTGGCGACGAGCCAATTGCGACTCCTTGATGGCAGTTGCTAAGCGATCGTAAATATTTTTAGCGACTGCTTTTTCATTTTTAGGTCGCTAAAAACCCTTTTTTCCAGTAGTGATTAAAACATAAGAGAAATCAAAATTAAATAAAATATAATACATCATCCAAGATTTTACACTGGGGCCTCATGAAATCAATATTATGAGAGAAATGAAAAAAGTAGAGACAAAAATGATAAACAGAGGAAAACCAAGTGCCTTTTTTTTTTGAGAAGAGAAGTAAAATGGAATGAAATTTATTATAGAAAGGTAATAAAAATATCATAAATTCTTGGCTAGCTTTATATTTCTATGAACTAATGGATTAAAACGCGTAATTATTGGACCCAATAAAGAAATAGCAGTTTCTTTTGCAATTGCTTTCATGTCATATTTATTAACTTTTTCCATTTTCTTTTATTTATTTATTTATTTATTTTTTAACATCTATACCATCTATACTAAAACCATGTATTTCTCTCTCCTCACCTCCTTTACCCTCATCCTATGTGGTATAGCTATTTGTTCTCCATTTCTCCCTTTTTTTTTTTTTTACAGAATTTTGATTTTTTTTTAAATTCTTTTCTCTCCACCTATAATGAATAATAATAAATATTTTATTAAAAGAGTCTTTCTCTCTTTGCATAGTGCTCTTCCCATCTGAAATGAATTATAACAAAAGATTCATTAAAGGATAGTTAGAAAGAAAAATACAAAAAAAAAAAAAAAAAAAAAATTTGAAACTCAAGAGTCACTTTTTTTTTTCAAAATTTCTCTCTCTCTTTATAATCCTCCCGCCATCACTCGAAAACTTTTGGGTTTTTTTTTCCAATTTCTTTCTCTCTCTACTACATCCACCCATTACTTGGAACTTTTGGATTCTTCTCTTTTGTGTAAGTTTCTTCAATTCTCTTTACAAGTGTGTTCAATTTTCTCTATAAATTTATAGATAAATTACTATGTATATATATCTAATTCTATATTTGTCTATTTGGACATGTGGATTTATGATTATAAACATTTTTAAATATAAGTGTCTATTCTGATTATTTTGAAGATATTTTTATTTTTTAGTGTTAATAATTAAAAAAATTTGCATCGCCCAAGCATTGCATGGGTTATTGTTAGTTAGTCCATATTTTAGTGATATGTAATTTCTTCTTTAGCAATATTATTTTAAAAAATGAATCAAATGATATCATAACATAAAAGTTTACCAAAATATAATATTAAAATAATATGAAAATGATAATATAATTAAAAAATATTTTATTGGTTCTATTATTTTAATAAAATAAGAAAATTTATTAATTCAATAAAATAATAAAATAAGAAAAATAGCAAAGCATTAACGTTTTACAATTTTATAATATTTTTTTGGATAAAATTTTTCGTCAACGGTTTTTATGAAAGAAAAATTTAAGACGCGTAACTAGTGAAGCCAATAAAGAAATAGCATTGATTTCTTTTGCAATTGCTTTCATTCCCCAATATTAACTTTTTTCCATTTTCTTTCTTTTATTTTTTCTTATATTAGTCCATATTTTAACGATATGTAATTTATTTTTTAACAATATTATTTTAAAATTGAATTAAATGATATTATAACATAAAAGATTATCAAAAACAATATTAAAATAATATGACAATGGTAATATAATTAAATATTTTTTATTAGATTTATTATTTTAATAAAATAAGAAAAAAAGTAAAGAATTAATGTTTTATAATATTTTGAAAAATATATTTCATAAAAAAATCATATTTTTTATTGTTTATATTGATGAGTTTATGTATAAATGTAATAATATAATATTAAAAATTAT
This sequence comes from Vitellaria paradoxa, assembly GCA_019916065.1. Lineage (NCBI taxonomy): Eukaryota > Viridiplantae > Streptophyta > Magnoliopsida > Ericales > Sapotaceae > Vitellaria > Vitellaria paradoxa. The sequence goes on along the minus strand of CM034233.1, from coordinate 22,372,233 downwards.
TGGAGGTGTTTAACAAATAATTACAAAAGATAAAGGTCTTGAGTTGGAGGTTTTGGACAAAGTGAGACAAATGAATTTATTTGAAAAGTAAAAGATATTTAGCCCAAAAAAGTTTTATAAATATTGAGACTTTTACACAGTGGTGATAATAATAGTGATTGTAAAGATATACAAACATATACATATAATATACATGGTCAATTATCAGCAATATCATCCATCTAAGCCGGCGAAAACCAGTGGTTCAACGAGGAGAGAACTTGGACAGGTACATAGTGGTTACCGAAGGAGGTAAAGAAGTAGATAATGATGCAGAGTCTAAAGCAGACAAGGAGCTTCGTCATTGTTAGATTTAGTAATATATATAATTCCTAATATATATATATAATTCCTTAATTTATGTATTTCTTATTTTGTATATCCTATCATAATTAGGATTACTATCTTATTTCCTATTTTGTATATTCTATCATAATTAGGATTACTATTTCCTATCAGTATTAGGATTATTGTTCTCTTATATAAGGGACCTTGTAACCTTGTATTCATACACACAATCATCAATATTAATACATAATTCTTTTCTCCTTCTTTTATTCTAACATGGTATCAGAGCTAGGTTTAAACTCATAATCATCTTTTTTTTTTCGCATTACTGCATCATTCACCAGAAACAATTCTTCTCAGTTTGTGTTGAACACTGCCAGAAACGATATTTTCTTCTCTGCACTGTTGCCTGTACCTCTGTTTCGCTGCCACAATATACCGTTGGATTCGTCTCTTCATTACGAATTCAACTACACAAAAATCAGCCCAATCCGCCGCCGCACTTGCTCTCACGCGCCAGATCAGCACAATCTGGTTCAGCCCTCTTTCTGCAGCCGGTTCAGCCATCTTTTGGCCGGTTCTCTTCCGGTTCAGACTGGTTTCTGACTATTTCGACCCCTCTGAATATGATTTTGTGGTTGGTATATTTCGGATTTGTTTCGACTGTGACTGCTATTCTCTACACCCTTTTCTGCTGTTTTTCTCTACGATTTGGATTATTTTTTACTTCTGCTATCTTATTATGGATCGTTCAGAAGTTTCCAAACCTATTGTTATTACTTTGGAGGGCCCCAATTATATTCCATGGTCTCAGGCGATGTCTAGTTTTCTCAAGGGGCGAAAACTTTGGCGCTAGTCACTGGCGAAATTGTATCACCCATTAAAAATGTTGATGAGACAGATACTACGTACACTGAACGTCTTGAGGAATGGGATAGCAAGAATCATCAGATCATCACATGGTTCCGTAACACCTCGATTTCCTCTATCAGTTTACAGTTTGGGAGGTTTGACACAGCGCAGGCTATCTGGAAGTTTTTGGTCACTAGATACACCACTACTGTCTGTCCTATCAGTATCAACTTTTGACTTCTCTTTGTCGACAGCGACAGGAGCCTAGACAGTCCATCAGTGCATTCCTGCCTCAGCTTTATTCTTTGTGGGACCAGTTGACTCCTTCTGAACCAAGTGGGTCTCTCCTGTTGATTCTGCTCTGTTTGCCACTTATCGCGATCAGCAGCATTTGATTTTGTTTCTCATGAGTCTCTCTGATGTGTATGAGCCAGTTCGAGCCTCTCTTCTTCATCGTAGTCCTCTCCCTACACTAGAGCAGGCTATCTCCGAGGTCTTATCTGAGGAGACTCGCCTAGGTCTTGTTTCGACTACTCATGTAGACACTGCTCTTGCGGCACCTAGTTCCAAAGCTCGTAGCTCTTCTGGTGGTTATCGGGTTTCCTCAACCTCAGGTGGATCTCGAGGTTCCTCCACTTCTAGTGGTCAGTTCTCAAGCACTGTTTCTCGACATGATGCATGTACCTTCTATCATGCTACTGATCATCGCTTGCTTACCTGTCCTGTTCGAATTTGCAAGCATTGCCGCCAGAAAGGTCCTGGTCATTATCTGTCTGATTGCCCCAAGAATCCTACTCGTCGAGATACTCATCCCCAGTCCACTGCTGCTGCTACTGATAAGACTTCATCTACTGCTGCCACTTCACCTACTCTGATTGATGTCAGTGATCTTCCTGCTCTTGTTCAGCAGATTATGTCAGCCTCTGGTAATCCTTCTACTGCCCTGTCTGCTCCTTCAGGTATACCCTCTTGGTATTTTGATTCTGGGTGCAGTAACCATATGACTTCTGATTTATCTATTTTTTCTTCTAAGTCATCTGAGTCTTCTTTTCTTGTTATTTATACTGCTAATGGCTCTTCTATGACTGTTGATCATGTTGGGCATGTCTCCACCTCTACTTTGTCACTCCCCCATACCTACTATATTCCTAAACTTTCTCTTAATCTTATTTCTGTTGGTCAACTATGTGACCTTGGCCTTACTGTTTTATTTTCCTCTACTGGTTGTGTTGTGCAGGATCCGAGGACGGGACAGACTCTTGGGATAGGCCATAGACATGGTCGACTGTTTCAGCTTGTGCATCTTCACCTTTCACCTCATACTGCTGCCCCCACTGTCACCACATCCGCAACATCTACATCGCCATCTTTTGGGATTTGGCATTCTCGTTTAGGTCATGTGTCTCCAGGTCGTTTACGGTTTATTGTGTCTAAAGGTGTATTAGGTCATGTCCCTAATGAACACCTTGATTGTCAGTCTTGTCAACTTGCTAAACAACCAGCTTTACCTTTTAATAAAAGTATTTCTATTTCTTCTGCTCCTTTTGATTTAGTTCATTCAGATATTTGGGGACCCTCTCCCACTCCTACAATGGGAGGTTCTTCGTATTTTGTTATTTTTGTGGATGATTTCTCTCGATTTACTTGGATTTATCTCTTAAAGAATCGATCCCAATTACAACAAACCTACTATAATTTTACCCGCATGATTAAAACCCAATTTTCCCGTGATATTAAGGTCTTTCGCTCAGATAACGCTCAAGAATACTGTGATACCTCCTTTCATGCTTTTCTAAGATCCCAAGGCACCATTTCCCATCGCTCTTGTCCTGGTACTTCTCAACAGAATGGGCGGGCAGAACGCAAACACCGTCATCTACTTGATACCATTCGTACCCTCCTTATTTCCTCTGGTTGTCCTGAAAAATTTTGGGGTGAAGCTGCTCTCACAGCTGCCTACACTATTAATAGAGTCCCATCTCCACTTCTTGATAACCTCACTCCTTATGAGCGTCTATATGGTACTCCTCCAGATTACCATTCTCTTCGTGTCTTTGGTTGTGCCTGTTTTGTCTTATTGCAGCCACATGAACGTACTAAACTAGAACCTAGATCTCGTATGTGTTGCTTCTTAGGGTATGGGATTGAACATAAAGGCTATTGTTGTTGGGATCCTTTATCTCGTCGTCTTCGTGTCTCTCGTCATGTTGTCTTTTGGGAACATAAGATGTTTTCCTCTTTGTCTTCCTTCCAGTTGTCCTCTTCTTCTGCCTCTCCTTACTTCACTGATCCTTCTATTGAACTGTTTCCTGAGTATGTAGATGTTCCTGCTGTGGTTCCATCTTCTGTTCCTGAAACTGTTGATATTCTTGATAATCTCCCTAATGAAGTTGTGCCACCTGCTACAGTCTATCCCGTGGCGTCCCCGTCTGATGATCCTGCACCTCCTGTTGCACCTTTTATCTCTCAATCTAATGATTCTTCTGTCAGACGATCTACTCGGGTAAGCCAAGTTCCTTCTTATCTTCGAGATTATCACTGTTTTTCTACTGTCTTAACCCAATATGAGCCTCGTTCTTATCGCGAGGCAAGTTCTAATCCTATTTGGCAGCAAGCTATGGCTGAGGAATTACAGGCTCTTGACAAGACTCACACTTGGGACCTTGTTGATCTACCTTCTGGCAAGTCTGTCATTGGATGCCGTTGGGTTTATAAGATCAAGACTCGATCTGATGGTACTGTGGAGCGATACAAAGCCCGTCTAGTTGCTAAGGGCTTTACTCAGGAGTATGGTATAGACTATGAGGAGACCTTTGCTCCTGTAGCCAGACTTATCTCTGTTAGGAGTCTTATGGCTGTTGCTGCGGTTCGTAAGTAGCCCTTATATCAGATGGATGTTAAAAATGCATTTCTCAATTGTGATCTGACTGAGGAAATCTATATGCAACCTCCTCCTGGTTTCTCACCTTCTACTCGACAGGTATGTCGACTTCGTCGTGCTCTTTATGGTCTTAAGCAAGTACCGCGTGCCTGGTATGCTAAGTTCAGTTCTATCATCAGTACTATTGGCTTCTCTGCTAGTACCTATGACTCAGCTTTATTTGTTCGCTAGTCTACCCATGGCATTGTTCTTCTTCTACTCTATGTGGATGATATGATACTTACAGGAGATGATGTTCATGGTATATCTGAGCTCAAGGACTTTCTTCATCGTCACTTTGAGATGAAAGACCTTGGCCCACTGAGCTACTTTCTTGGTCTTGAGGTTTCTTCTGGATCTAATGGGTATTATCTTACTCAGGTCAAGTATGCTTCTGATCTCCTTACCCGTGCTGGACTTACAGATAGTAAGTCTGCTTCTACTCCTTTGGAAGCTAATGTTCGTCTTAATTCTATTGATGGTGAACCACTATCTAATGCTACACTGTATCGACAGCTCGTTGGCAGCCTTATTTATCTGACTGTTACTCGTCCTGACATTGCTCATACTGTCCATCTTGTCAGCCAGTTCATGTCCGCACCTCATTCAACTCACTATGCTGCTGTACTTCGCATTCTCCGGTATGTCAAGGGTACTCTTTTTCATGGTCTCCATTTCTCCAGCCAGTCCTCTCTTCAGTTACATGGCTACTCTGATGCTGATTGGGCTGGAGACCCTACAGATCGACGTTCTACCACCGGTTTCTGCTTCTTTCTAGGCGACTCCCTTATTTCTTGGCGTAGTAAGAAACAGACTCTGATTGCTCGCTCTAGCACTGAGGCTGAGTACCATGCCCTTGCTGACACTACACAGGAACTTCTTTGGCTTCGGTGGCTCCTTCAAGACATGGGTGTCAATCATTCTGGGGCCACTGTGCTTCATTGCGACAATCGTAGTGCCATATTGATTGCACACAATGATGTTTTTCATGATCGCACTAAACATATTGAAATTGACTGTCACTTCATTCGACAACATGTGGTCTGTGGTACCGTCCATCTTGCTCCTGTTTCTTCAACTGATCAAATAGCTGATATCTTCACCAAGTCTCTTCTACCCGGCCGGTTTGATGCCCTCGTCACCAAACTCAAGTTGGTCTCTGCTCCACCATCTTGAGTTTGAGGGGGGGTGTTAGATTTAGTAATATATATAATTCCTAATATATATATATATAATTCCTTAATTTATGTATTTCTTATTTTGTATATCCTATCATAATTAGGATTACTATCTTATTTCCTATTTTGTATATTCTATCATAATTAGGATTACTATTTTCTATCAGTATTAGGATTATTGTTCTCTTATATAAGGGACCTTGTAACCTTGTATTCATACACACAATCATCAATATTAATACATAATTCTTTTCTCATTCTTTTATTCTAACAGTCATCATTTTTCTAGCGCAAGGAAGTCCTTAGAAGGGGGCACAAGAGCGTCCCAGAGGTGGGGCAGTCCAACTCGTTAAACCCTAAACCAAAAACCTCTCCCTAAAATTTTCCTCTCTAGAATAACCCATGTAGACGCCACAATTCTAATTTTTTCGGCATCGTTTGATACTTTTTCGGCGACACCACTGGTCTGTTTCTTCTCATCGATGTCCAAAGTCCTCTTTTCATTTGATTTGGCCTCAATCCATGTAGCAACAGCCGGCTATGGTTATTCCTCACGATCCAGATCCACTGCCATTGGTCCCAGCAGCACCTACAGCCGCCGCTGCTGCTTTTTTCGAACCATCCTTGGTTCTGAGCGACTCTTCCTTGCCTCTGCTTCATTTTCTATTCAAACAAAGGCAACCCAACCTTATCCTGGCACCTTTACTACCTCTAGTTCATTTTTCGTCCACGTTCTTTCGGTTTAGGAAGTTGTTGGTGCTTCCATGAACATCACTGATCAGGCTCAGCCCGTTGTTCAAGTTGTCGATGCCTTATAAACCCTTGCATCAATCTTGAAAGCCTTGCCTGACATCACGGCCCAGCTTGCTGCCACCTTTAACGCCAGTCTCATATTCTCTGTTACCAGCAAAACAGGTCCTATAAATCCCCCAGAACCCGCTGCCACATGCCCTATTAAGTCGCATCCCAATTCCGACCATTCCACCTGCTAAAATGAAGATTTTTCGATGATTCCGGTGAAGCCATTGGCCACCTCCTTCCGTGCGGCCATCAGATATATATATATATATATACACATAAGATGTATGTGTGTAAGAGTTTAAGATTGAAGTTTGCTTAAGTCGTGGGAGGTCACAAGGAGGTCACAAAAGAATATGGATTTAGGGTTTGTAGAGAGATTATAACAGAAGACAGTTAAGGCATAATTATCTGCACAGTAAAATTTGCACAATAAAAAAATATTTAACAGAGTCAAGTGCAATAGTAACATAAGGGGGTCGGTGGGGATGGTAACATGACAGATTAGAAGTGGTGGTGACAATATCCAAATTTGAACTCTAAATCCTCCATCCACATCTGAATTCACCTCAAATGCGAAATAGATATTTTTTGGACTTCTATCCTTGCTCTAAACGAAAAATTGATATATTCGCGAATATCCGAAAATTCAAACTTTCTGTTCGCTTCCAAATCTATCTTGATTTGATTCATAATTTAATCACATATGTAACCTATATTATTATCAAATAAATAATCTCCAACACCTAATTAATACATAAACATCATTAAAATAATAATTCACCAAAGCAACACATAAACATCTCTATAATTAACATTTTACCAAAGTACTATTTCACCATCTAATATATAATAAAGATACATAATTTCAAAATACTAATATTGTCTTTTTTTTTTTATAAGTAAGTGCTAATTTTGTCCCAACTTAAAGTAGCAAGTACAAAATGCGATAGTTTATAACATAATTATTAATCCCAATTTCTTGAACATCCACAAAGCATCCGTACATATTCTGGGAATTCGGGGCTATTCAGGTTTGTTTGGATAGTTTTTGGGATAGATTAGGGCAGATCAGGGTAGATTCAGATTGGATATTAGATTCAGGACGGAGACAGTTCTATCCCTATATTCGATCCGATATCCAAATTTTTGTTTTAAAATAAATCTAAATCCAATCTGATCTCCGAAAAAAATCCAAATCCCATGTCCATTTGACAAAAGTAACATATTGATTTAGATGAGTTGGCCGAGATGATCGTCCCTAGGTTTGGGGGTTAGTATCTTTTGAAAATAAGAGAGTTTATGTAAATTTTAAATGTTGAGGAGATGTATGTGTAATTAGTTTAATGTTTAGGGAAAGTATATGTAATTTACCCTTTAAAAAATAAAAAAAATAATAAGATTATTTCATTAGTGCAAAGAAAAAATAAAATAAAAAATAATTTTTTGTTAGATTTTTTATTTTCTCAAATAAAATATAAAAAATACTTTCTCTTATTTTCTACTTTCTTCTTTCAAGTTTTATAAAAAAAAACCTTAATAGTAGTGACTGTGCAATGCAAATGCTATCCTACCAACTGATTTTGTTTTGCAAATCAAAAAAAAAAAAAAAAAACAAAAAACAAAAAAGGGAGAAAGAGAGAGAGAGGGAGAGTAATAAATGCAATTTCAGTTTTTTTATTTCTTTTTTTAATAATGGAATATATTACAATTAGAAATAGGTAATAGGTAAGTCAAGTCGAGTTGAATTCGAACAACGCTAGTACTTTGTGATAATAAATATGGTAATTGTTCAAATTTGACCCCATTTTACTTAGAATGAGGATATTGACACTCCTATAAAAATTTTCCTCACTCCTAATTATTTTGTTCTATAAAATTACAAAACTAATCTTGTAATAAAAGACAATTGATACAAAACATTTCAATACCATAGTTACCCTCTATTTTTATTTATTATTATAAAATTAACATTATCCAATTTTCACTTTTCTGTAATTACAACTCTCATTATCTTATGTGTATTCTCATTCTATCTTTCCTTGGTTTATTAAACCTTAAAATGAAACACTGTGAAAGTGGATTCTGTTGAAGTATAGTTTTCGAATGTGATTAATTTTTTTTTTGTATAAGCAATATGAAGTAAATTTCATATTATTATGAATTATCAAATCCCTCAAATATTAGAGTAACTAGTAACTTTTTCTAATTCTCCCCTTTCATGTAATTGATTTCTTGGTAGAGCAATATGGAATAAATTGTATGTAATATTCTTTATTTTTTTTGTTAGTGTATATTCTACTACATTATTAAGATTTTTTTTACGTTTAAGTTTTTTTTTACAGTTCATATTTGTAGTATTTTTTCTTTGTAATTTACAGAGGGGTTTTTGCTAAAATTGTTGAATTGTTTTAAATAGTGCCATATTTTTTGTTTATTTAATGGTGGTTGGTCTTGGAGATAAATGTTAAGGTTTGAATTTTAATTTAATTTACCTTTATTTTAGTTATTTTTATTAGTGTATAAATTGATTAACGATTATGATGTCTTGTTTTGTATCAATTAAAAAACAATAATTATTTATTTTTTCTATGATTTTTTATAAAATAAACCTAAAAGATATATTTATAAAGCTAATTTAAAAAACTACTAACAAAGCTATCTTACATAACTTCATGAAATTATAATTAACAGTCAATTTTTAATTTAACATACAAATTAATAAAAAAGTGGAGGATATTAATTTTGTAATAATAAACAGAAAGGGAGTATAATTATGATATTTAATCTATTTTGTATTGATTGTCCTCTACTATAGGACTAGTTTTGTAATTTTGTAGAAGCAAACAATTGTAAAGAGTGGGGGAAGGTTTTGGAGGAGTACCAATATCTCCATCCTTTTACTTGTTGAGTTTGCTATGTTGTCTCAAACTCAACCAAATACTAATTTTAAAATTCCAAACTTGCCCAGTTACGTACATTTATGAACATTTTCAAATCAAGTAATTACACACAGTAACACAGAGAATTAACGAAAAAAACCATCACAGAGGGAAAAACTTCAAACACAATTCTACTATCAATGGGTTACAAGGCTTTACTCGAACTCATTGCGATTTACTCACTCTTACTCGAATAACTCAATGAACCCTAACAAGCAGACTTTCTAATTCACTCAAAAGAAAGCAAGAGAAAGATTGTTAAACTCTCACAAATAAAAAAATTTCTCTTTAAGTCTTTATAATATATCCTTGTATGCGTGCTGTTTATTAAGACTGGTTACATATATATAGAGATACAAAGTCCTATTCTAACTAGGACTCAAATACATAAACAGATTCCCTTAAAATAGATCTTCTAAATGGAAACAGAATCTTCCAAGAAATATATATAACTCAAACTATCGCACTCCTCACGACATGCCAGCATCAGTTGCTCAAACTCTTGCGCATCAAGCGGACACATTGGGGACCTTACTGGAATGAATCTTGGCTTGAATAAAAGTTAGCTCGCTGCCTCAGGCTCCGTACGGGCTGACTTCAATGTGCATTGAAATTGTGCGCATTTCCAAGTCTGTGCAGTGTTCTTTACTCCTGGTTGGATTCGGATTGCAATTTTATCTCCTTTTGATAACTTGCAGATATTTTGGATTTTTTTGATAACTTGCAGATATTTTGGATTTAGAATAATTACTTTCATCTTCAGATTATGAAATATACAAATCTATCATATATAATTTAAGATTTTGTATGAATTTACCATTATAAAACCTTACAATTTATTTATTATTTATTTATTACATTTGACACATGTACAAATAATTAAACAAAGTTGCAATATTCAATCAAACTAATTTGGTGATCATTTGGGAAAATAAGCTTAGTTTTTTGCTTTTTTTTAAATGATCAAATTTATTTTCTTACATTAAAATTTTTTTTTTAAATATTGAAGGGGCAAAAATGTCAAATTAAAAAAAGCTAAAAAGCTAGCTATTTAAAAATTTAGGTTTTTTTTTTTCTTTTCTAAATATAAAAAAAACTAACTTTTTAGTAGTTAGTTAATAGACAGTTGTAAATAAAAGTCTAACTTTTTCTTCGCAAACTCAACCTTAAATAACATAAGGTTGAAGAAAGATATTGAATGTAGTTAGTGAAATAACATTGAATGTGATCTTGTTTGTATATTTTTATTTTTTTATAATAAATAATATCTGAATAATAAATTATAATATGATATTTATATTTGAAAATCTTCGAGCTAGTCAGGCTCGGACTTAAAACATTATTATCATTTTCAATCCAAACATAAAAATCGGCCTAAAATTTTTTCTAACTTATCCCAAATAATTAAAATACAAGCCCAAACTCCAAAATATATGGGTGAACCTAAACGAATCCCATAGAATTGCATGTCGATATCTATTTCGAATTACAATATATCAAAAATTCAAAGTTGAGTAATGAGTACGAGACTGTCAAGCGTAAACAACTTGATTTGAACTTTTTACTCAAAGTATAATTTATTATAAATTTACAATATACCATCACTTGGAGATCAACCAAAAATAGTCATCCCACCCTAGTTTTTACACTTAGGGATATAAACGGGTAGGGTACTCGCTTAATTAACCAATTTATTACCAAATCTGTTTATTTTTTGGTTATCATTACTGTCCCAAACCCGTTTATTTTTTTAGTTAGAATCCCAATATCCGTTCGGTCCCAAACTCGTAAAAACTGTCCCAAACCCGCGAAACTCGTTTATGTTCAATTGGTCAAATTACTTACTAAGTATCCGTTAAATACCCAATTTGAGATAAAAATAAAAAATTAGAAAGTGACAAAAATATTAAATTTATTAAATTGAACAAATTTATTGGTCAAAGGATCTCCAACTTTTTTTGAAAGATAAACAAAATATACTATAAATAGCAGAAATAAATATACAAAATATACAAGAGCGTACCCCTAGAATAGTATAATAGAAATCATAGTTCATAAAGGACTTTCAAATCTAATATAGAAGTTAGAACAATTCATGACATATGAAAATAACATACAACAAATCATAAATTAAACGAGTCCAAATAAATTATCCCAACAAAACCAAGTGCAACTGCCAATAAAGTATAAATGATCTTGACTTCAGAAGTTCAAAAATTTTATCTTAGGAATAAAATTATAATTATAAATATATAAATATATATTTTTATTTTATTTTATTAAATGGGTACTTCACGGGTACCCTGCGGGTATCAGGTATCGGATACCTTATAAATATAAACAGGTATTGGGTATCGGGTATCGGGTATCGGATACCCTATAGAAAAATCCCAAACTCGTCCCAAACCTGCACAGGTATTAAATTTCAATCTCAAACCCGTCCCAATCCTATTAGGGTATTTTTCAATGGATTTTTATCAGGTTCGGTCGAGTCGGGTATCCTCGTGTACCCATCCCATTGACATCCCTACTCACGCTGGTGACAGTGATGACATCAATTTATTATCATATACATTAAAGTGCACAAAATATTTCAAAAACTCGAAAAAGAAAATCTTCTTAAGTACAAGTATTTCACTTTGGGCTTATGTTATCATGATTTTGGATCAAAGTTTAATTGAATTGAACTTGTAAATATTCGGTATTTATTTTTGATTAATAATTAAAATTTTGGATCATTTTAATACTAAACTTAATAAATACAGAAGGTTTGAGACTACTAAATGTTATGGCTCTGATACTCGCGTACGTGTATGCTAGATAGAATCACGACCGTAGACAATTACCTTCATTCCAAGACAAATTCAACACTGGGTCAAGAAAGGCCCTTTATTGTCATTGATTCAGCATATTAGTCGTATCAGTGAAGAATGAATTCCAATGTATTATCTCCTCTAAAAAAGCTTCAGCGCGCGGCGAAACAAAAAGCAATTGCCCTTATTTTTGCATGCGGTGCAAACTTACAATCCTAAAAGTGCTGCTGAGTATCGATACAAGCTTGGGATACTCTCAGGTACAATAGTATTGCAGTATGTCTTTTGGAAAATCAAACGTTCAATCAATAAATTCGAGTATTATAGGCCAGTAGTGACTGTTAACCTCATACACTTGTAAAGAAAGTATAAGGGTAAACTGTTAGCTGCATTAATGACCGGCGATGGTAATATACAAATCTTTCCTTTAGCATTTTTTCACTCTTTTTTCATATATACTGTTCACTCTTTTTTTTTTTTTTTAATGTCATGTCCAAGCCAATTTAAAGAAGCATTTCAAACGGGAAATAGTTTACGAACTTAATGATTCGGGCTGGAGAAACACTCCAAATTCGTAAGTTCAATGATACACATGTTGTAAATGATAAATGATATATCGAGCAAAGTGCACTTTTGAGTTGCGTCACAGATTGAGCAAATTGTACTTCTAAGATTTGCAATCAATTCTTAATTAACTGGTTACATAGAATACAAATTTAAACTTCATTACCAAATGTTGATGCAGACTTGTTGAGTAGTGAAGTTCTCGATCCATTTGGATTCCATTTGACTAGTTTAATTAGCATATTTGTAACAATCACAATCGCGCCATGTTCATCCCAATATATATATATATATATATATTTCAGATAAGCATCGGGTATTAATTTTTCAATTCAAGTAGGGCATTCTCTAATATGTTTCTTCACGGTATTTTTGGGATTAAGGTGGCAAGCAATAACTCTTTTACTGAGGCCTACAGCATCACTTGTTAGAGTGTTGCGATTCCTGCGAATACTAAACTTTTGCCGTTTATTCGTGCGAGTCTCATGTAAAATTCATACAAACAACTGTTAATATTGGTAAATCACGAAACAGTTTACTATGGCATGCATTATTCTTCTGTAATCAGTTAATTGGGAAAGCACCACTTGCCCAACTACTTTCCGTTCGAGATTATGTTTCCCTTTTATAATGGAATTATAAATATGCCATTGTCAGCTGTGCATGCAAGCTTCTAACCAAGGCACCGTTTGGTCAGTTTTTGGTTATTAACCTTTGATTTTTTCTAAAATGATTAAAATCTTTAATTTTATTTTTAAAATGATTAAAATTATTATCTTATGTTTTAATTTTCTTTTAAGCCATGCAGAACAAATAGGTCAAATTATCAAAATACTAAAAAATTAGCTGCTAAAAAATTAATTTTTTTCTTTCTCAAAAGCAAAAAAGTTGTGCGTTTGGCGTGAAATATAATGTTGAAAATTTTTAAAAATCTCTAAAAGTTATTTATTTTTTATCTCATTGCATAATTTACAAACTCACAATTTATCTCACTTTTTAGCGCTCCAAATATATCCTTAGTTTTTTTAGTAAGTAATTACTAAAAAGTTAGTTTTTTTTCTTCCCAAACTAAGCAAATTCCCGTGCACAACTACAACTTAGAACGTGTTTGAAGCGAGGATTTGATAACATAAAATAATGGAAGGAAAAAGAAAAGATAAAAGTAGCTAGGAACAGTATGAAAAGAAACATAAAATTTAAATACGTATTTTTAATTAAGTGGATTAAAAATATAAAAAATAGATTAATTTTTTAATTTCTCAAATCGGACTCATAAATTTTCTTTTTCATTTTCAATCATAAACTAAACAAAAATAAAAATTTTAAATCTCTTTTCCTTTCCTTTTTTTTAATTTATTTTTGTTTTAATAAATTAAACAGCACCTTGAAGAGAAAATAAAAGATATACAATCACAAATATTAAACAAGGAAATGCAACCTACCATAGGCCGGCGGCTAATATTGGCTTGTGTAAGAGGAATAAATAACAGCTGATGAAAAGAGGTGAAGGCAGGTGTACTAGATATATACATACATATATATATATATATATATATATGTAGGACTATTTTTATGTCTCCAAACGGATATGCATGGTATATTCGTGTCTGCATCCGTCCATTTATAGTGATATCCTCAAGATTCTGGTAAATAGAAAAGAGATATATACGCCACTAGCAATGACCACATTCAGTTTATAGATCGATCCATATATAGTAATTGATTAGTGCAATGGATGGAACCTATAATGGCAATCACATTGGGGGGTGTGGGCATGCAGATACAATTTTGACGTATTTAAATTATAGTGAAAGTCATTTTTAACTCATCATCACACATGCAATGGTTTTCTTTTATATGATCAATGTCCATATCTATATGTAGTTGATCCATGTGCCTTAATTTGTGAAATGTCTTCTCTTCAGGAATAGAATTGAAGATCGCTTAGTCTAGCTGGGGGATTAACACACGGGCAAGAGATGAGGATGGAGGGGGTCCTCATCAATGATTGTGGATAAGGACAGAACCAAAAAATTTTTATAGTGTTCGGCAATATTTTTTACCCTCTTCTCTATAAACCTCTTCTCTCACTCGTTCATTGAGATCCCTTTTCGGCGGCTTACAAGCAAAAAAATAGTAAAATAAAGCGGTCGGAGTTAGTTTCTGACTAAGGACACTCAGATGCTTAAGTCAGTAACTCATATAGATAATAAGCTCACGTAAACAAATAGAGAGAGAGAAGAGGATGAGAGAAAAAGGAGCTGAAAAAAGCCTCTACTTTGTCTTCATTTTCGGTATTTATAGAGGGAGTGTCTGTCTTACTTTCTGCTGATTTAATTGCTGCTTTATTTTGATAGACTTAAAGTAAAAGTAGGTGGCTAACATTAAATATCAAATAATGTAAACTTTGGGAGCCGTGTTGTAGATCTTTTCTCCTGTTGCACTTATAGGTAGTGAGTAAAATAATTATATAACGTAACTATCAAACGATTTAATTCCAATTTAACTAGAATATATCCCTGGTCGGGAGTACACTATTGTGGTCGGGGATTTGACCTCACATACAGTATTATTGTTAAAAAAAATTTTGAGCAAAAGTCTTACTCAGGTTACAATCCACCCGGACCCTTATCACGGGCCATCCATAACCATGCAAATGCATATGCTCATTTGTAAGAGAAAATGTTTCCAATTATGATAACAATCAAAACCCGTCTACGAGCTGCTTCATATATAGGTGGGAAAATGCTGCATATGTATGATAATTCATCCAATTACAGGTTATGGTTAATTAGAGACTAGAGTCCAAGGAGTAAGAGCCTGTCACAGAACTAACTTATTTGAAAAAATAAAAAAAAAAGTTTATCTCAGAACTCAGATAATTATTAGTAGAGCCTGTCACAGAACTAACTTACTAAAAAAAAAAAAAGTCTATCTCAGAACTCAGGTAATTAAATAATTATAACGTACGGAAGCTCTTGTAGACAAAGTTTAATTATTATGCCATTGGTCGCTAGGCCGTGGGCTGCGCAAATATCGTCATGGGCTTTTTTCTTTCACTTTTTTTTTTTTTTTTTTTGTGAATCAAGTGCTCGGACAAATTTATACGTAACTTGATTAACTTATGAGATTCTAAAATTAATAACAAGATAAGCTTTCTAGTGGTATTAAGAAGATTCAAATTAGTAATTTATAAACAAATTCAAAGTTTTAATAATTAAACTAACTCTCAGAATTAACATAGTTACTATTTTGCTCTCACCGCATGCTACTATTGGAAACAATGGTGGATTTCGGAATTTTTTTCTATTAGCGGCAGAAAATTCATGAAGTAAATATAATAAGGGCGTTTGGACTTGTAAAAATTAGTGTAAATTTATAAAAATTGTAATTTAATAATTTATGCAGTAAGTAAAAAAATTTAAATTTTATAGAGATTTGTAGAATTTTGTAAATTTTCAAATAGACCTATTATAAAAATAATTATTAACTTTTTACTCTCACAACTTTTCATCTCTTTTCCCTTAGTCCTTAAAAAATTAGTTTTAACGAGTATATGAAAAAAAAATATTAATCCATTTGTAATTTTATAAAATATACTTTATATAATTAAAATAAATAAAATTTTATAAAAATAATATTTAATCCTATTAAATACTACATGCTAAACACAGTCTTATAATTTTTTATAAGTTCAGCATATAAAAGTTCAGCAATTGAATGCCCATGCGATGAATACTTTTAACTATACATGTGTGTAAGTATTACATCATATGCAGTACATGTGTACACGACACGATAATCGGAGTTTTGAAGAATAATTTTTTTTTTCACAAGCCGATTTTATTATTATTATTATTATTATTATTATTATTTTTCATTTCAGTTTTCAGGGATAGCCGCTGCCACCACTCGGCCACACGTGCCCGCCGCTGACTGGAAAGTTGTGAAAGAAGAATATGATTTCGCAGAACGGGTTGGTTGAAAGTTTTCCTCTCTAAAAACTTGTCACCAAACAACATTAATTAATTAATTAATTAATCATCATTCTTTGTTCTAGTTGTTATTAATTTTTCATTTGATAAATATTCCAAACGGGCGCGAAAGGATTTTTTTTTTTTTTAATCTAAAAGGCGAAATTTAAGTTTAACAAATCTTATAGATAAGATTGTACGCAGTTTGCATGAATTAATCTTGTGTCTTTTTTTTATTTTATTTCTTTTATTTCCGATTTCTTAAATATTATTACTAAATGTTGGGCTTTTCATAATGTGCTTAAAATTTTAAAATATTTAAACTAATAATATTTTTACACACTTAAATTTCCGGAATTATTTAAATTTTAAATTTTTTTCTTTCTAATTTTTTGTCATTAATCTTAATTAATGGATCAGATCGATTATGCATATACGTCGTAAAATCAATCAAGCTTCTAAATTTTGTACGATTTACAACAATTACAAAAAAAGTTAAATTTTAGGAAAGTCGGTTTTTAATTGAAATTTTTTTGACTAACAAATTTATACACGCTAGTGGTGGTATTTTCATTAACTAAATTAAGCTATTTTCTAAAATTTGAAGGAGCCGTACCAACATTATAAAATTTTTTTAGTTAAAAATTTTATAAGGCAATTAATCTGATTTGTTTGTAACTTCAGTTTAAAAAAAAAATGCTCTCATAATGTTAAATTACTAGCTGATATAGCTAGATTACTTGTTCGGGTTCTGATTCTCAGGAAATTTTCAGAATCATAGTCTTTGGAATATTGGCTTAGGGCATGATAAGCTAATTAATTGTTGGATATAAAGGAAACAACAAGCATGGGTTGATTCTTCAATCGATCGAATCATGCGATATTCTCTATTGATGTATTCCATTTCCACTGCAATAACAGCAATTAATGCAAGAAATCACTATCAAGAATCGTATGCTCAGAATAGTCTTGAATTTGTTCAACGATAGTATCAAGTAATTATTTCCACCAACAATCCCTTTATTCTTTCTTATAATGCTACCTGGCATTTGGGTTAGAAGAGGTTTGAGTGCAAAAATACATTTCAGCAATTATAGTGCCTTTTGCACTACAGTTGCCTGTAACCTCTAACATGCTTCTCTCCCAAGTCTTCTAAAATATAGGCTGTCATATTATTCACGAGGAGTCTTCTCTAACCATTAAAATATTTAACTTAAGATTAATTGGGAAGCCTTCGCTAACTATTAAAATATTTAATTTAAGATTAATTGGGAAGAACTGAAGAGGTTGCGTGGATTTTAAGATAAATTTAATTTTATCAATGTAAGATAAATTCTCAAGAAAACCAAACTGAGAAATTCAAAAATAAAAAAGAGAGAGATGCACAATAGGGAAGAGATTTAGAAGTGAAAAGGAGTTCAAATTTTCTCAAAATCCTAGTCTGCAGATATATATATATATATATATATATATTTTGGGTAAGTAGTCTGCAGATACCTTGCTAAAACGTTTAACACAAAATTAATTAACAAAAAGTGAAAAGGGCTATTAGGATAAATACTAGCTAGAGAGGCCTACATATGAGATAGTACCAACATTTCAAAGTCTTTAGCACAAGTTATATTAATTTAATGGAGTTCTCAATAAAGACTTCTCATTTGAGAACTTTATTATTATTATTATTTTGGAAATGAAAATTTCTTTGCTAGTATCTTAATGCAATCCGGATTAAACAATCGAGTTAAAAAAATAAATAAATAAAGAGACAATGCACAATGATTTGATTAGGAAACTCTTGCAATGGCAGGGAAAAAAATTTCGGGCTCTAGAACATAACTAATCTATTATATAATTCTAGTTAATAAAACCTCTTTATAATAGTTATCCAATCAAATCTATAATTTTATCATACAAACACTTTGCTCGCGCTCTAGAACTCGCCAACTCTAAGTGGATGAACTATTACTCTAAGTAGATGAACTAGTAAGAAACTATTAAGAACTGAATCCACAATCCGTCAACCTTCAACAAAGATGTTTTGATTTTAACTAAGTGGTTTGAGACAAGTTCCTTTGAAGCATACTCAACGAATATTATATTTTTATCTCTTAATTCATGTTATAGAATCTTAGGAGAAGGTTCATTTATATAGAGCCTATAATGAATCTAATCTTGAATAAGAATAAATGGGATTTTCTAGTTTTTTACTTTTACTAATCTTGGGAATCCTTCATTTTATTTTTCCAAGCTATGCCTAAGGCACTTTAACCTATGTCTAAGTATATAAAATTTAAAATAAAAATTAGAAAACTTCTTAAGCTACCTTAATCCAAAACAAACAAAGACAAAATTCTCCTAAATAGAACTTTTTAATAAACAAATTATATAAGCTCTATTGGCACTACAACTCAATAAAGAAAATTAGATTCAATTCAACTCATATTGAATTTTATAAATTTAACTCTCTAAATTATCAAAATCCTATTTGATCAAAGGATTTGCCAATACTTAAACTAAACAACAAATTTATTCAAGAACTTTCAAAGAATTATGAATTAGTTTGATACAAGAGAATAAAATGGTAATTCTCATATGATTATTTTAATTTATTTCCTTACTTTCAAATAAATACAAAATAATATTTAAAATAAGTGCACCAAATAAGGTAATAAAATGAAACTGTAATGATTAATTACTATGCTATATTTCATTTTTTTGTACTGAAGGAGGTTTATATGTCCCATCGAATTATCAACTTGAACAAAGGTGGTGTTTGAAGGTTCGAAAAAATTTTAAAAAATTAAAAATTAGTGTAAAAAGTGATATGCACGTGAACAAATTTAATTAAAAGAAAGTTAAAAATTCTTAGAGTTTTTGAGAATTTTAAAAAATAATTAGAGCCCTAAACAGAGCTGAAGTGACTATGAAAAGATGGGCTCCTAATCCATTTTAGAGCAACATGGGCTCTTATTCGAGTGCAAAGAGGGATATTCTTTATTGATGCATATATTCCTTGGCCATTAATGTCAGTACCCGGAATCATTATATGTCATTTTTTTTTTCCACGCACTCTAAAACTTGATATTTTTCCACTGTAGTTTGGGATCATTATCCTTGATATACGTTGCCCAACGAAGAATGGAATCTGATCCAAACAATTGCATGCATTTGTGTTTGACGACTATAAAAGGCCTGACAAGATTATGCTAATCTAAGCATGCACGGAACTAGCATTAGTCAGGGGCTCATGCTCACCCTTAAAAAAAATAATAATAATAATTAAAAGATGGAATCTGATCCAAACAATTGCATGCATTTGTGTTTGACGATTATAAAAGGCCTGACAAGATTATGCTATTCGAAGCATGCACGGAACTAGCATTAGTCAAGGCTCATGCTCAACCTTAAAAAAATAATAATAATAATAATAATTATTATTATTATTATTATTATTATTATTATTTTTGATATTATCTTCAGTTCTTAACTATGCCGATTAAGAAAAGGGAAAAAAAAAAACCCAATATCAATTATATTCATTCAAGAAAAGAAAACAAATTAGTTTAATATCAATTGTGTTCACTCAATAAAAAAAATAAATTTAATTTAATACACGCCAATTCAATTATACCGACTCCACTTAATAAGACTAAAAATATTTAACTCCATTTTATCCCTTTCTTTTTCTCTTCTTCTCTTTCTAACTGTTTGTGTGTTTTATAATCAATGTCAACCTCCACCTATGTATAATTTTTTGGCTCTGCCCTTATGAGTTTCTATTATTTTATGAGGATGAATCTTGGAAAAGTTGCTCTTTTATGAATTTTTGATATAGAATTCTGGTAGCATAATACTCATCTTGAAATGGGTGGGATTATATGTATCTGTTTTGAAATTACAAGAAGTTTCAAGAATCATTATATTGCCACCATGATTACATGCATGTAAAAGTATTAGCAAGATTATAGTAGCTGCGCCTCGAAAGGGGTAGCTGAGTTGGTTCGGATGGCAGATTAAAGTGTCTGGGATCAATAGGTCTTGGATTCGACACCTCTCTAGGGGTAGTCCTTCCTCTAATTGTGGAGGGCCATCTAAAATTTTCTTGGATGAACCGGTCAGTTAGGACTTGTCTAGACTGATTTACCTCCTCGTGGTTCTTTGCCAACTAGGGTCACGGGGTGGGTTTCACCCAGTGCGCACCCATAGGTAGCGACTGCAGGTTTCTCCCCGATCGCAGAAGATTATAGTAGCTGCAAGGACATTTTCTGAATTTGAATTAAATGTGGTGGGATTTAATACTCACAAATAATTTCTCCTATGAAAGATAAAATTATGTATATATATATAATTTCTCCTCAAATTCCACATAGATGGGAGAACACTATTCATTTTTTCACCTTAATACTATGTTTGATTTAGATAAAAGTAGAGAGAAGGAAAAGGTATAAGGGAAAAGGGGAAGGAATAATGATTTTCCTTATTTGATTTTTTTCGATTTGAAGGAAAAAGTGAAAGAAAGAAAAAGATGAAAGAAAATAAATCTATTCTCTAGCTTACCACATATATCTATATATTTATAAATTTAGGAGTAAGGAGGAAAGAAATAATGAGAGAAAAATGTTAAAAAGTGTGTTTGATTTATTTTTAAATTAATTTTTACAAAAAGTTCAAATTATAATACACATATAAATATATTTAGATATTTACGTACACATGTATATTTTTATATATTTTTGAAAAGTTATATATATATATATATATTTATGTTATGAAAGAAGGGTGAAACTTTTCAAAATTTTATTAATAACCCTAATTTATGACGAAAGAAAAATATGATTACATTTTTCTAATATACGCATACGTATACACATTTCACACATTTCTTTCTCCCAATTCAAACACAGTTAAGGAAGGACAATTTTCAAATATTCAATTATCTCATTTTTTTTCCCCGCCAACCTTTTCAAGCATGTACAATACATACATACATACAATATAGTTGAATGGGATTTTAACAGAAGAACATGCATGGGTTCTTCTCCAGCTGAAGTGGGATATTCTCCCTTGATGTAATTCATCTAGCATTAATATATATGGGCCTGGCACAGAATCAATATCGATCCATATCCAGAATCATATGCTTAGAATAGTATCTCCAACACTTAGGAAGATCAAGCTTCACATTCTCTCCACAATTTATTTTTCTTTGATATAATAATTAAAATTTTCCTTGGAAGTTGTCGGATGAAGAATGCAAGGAATCTGATCCCAATACATGCAGTACGTGAATTTGTGTACGACAACAGGCATAACAAGAGACCTGACTAAGGTGAGAGAGACTGAGAGTAATGAACCTAATTAGTTGAATTTTCTTTTTTTTTTTTTCCCTTCCCTTTCTGATTCCTTACTTCACTGAAGAAGGTAATTGGGGGGGCGGGGGGGGGGGGGAGCTAGCTTGATAGTGGCTGAAAAACTAGAGATCGATCTATCCATATCAGGAACATCGACAAGTATACTTGATAAATATTTGCATTTTCTTTTTTTTTTTTTTTCCCTTCAAAATTTTCTTTCTCAAAGAATAAAACAATTAATGTTTGATTAATTTATAGATAAATTACACCTACACCTCTTAACATTTAGATAATTATATTTAGCACTCACAATATTTAAAAGTTTGGCTTGTCTCCCTTATTTTGAAATATTGTTAACATTAATCTCCTTTCGGTAAAATTAATCATTAAAATTTAATATAAAATGTCAAACTAATAAAAAATTTAGATGTTTTTCTTATTTTATCTCTTTCTCTCTCACAATTCGTCGATTTTATTTACAAAAATCTTTAAAAATTTTTGTTTTTGCTTTTTTTAACTTATTTTAGGAGAATTTTTGTAAAAAAGAAAAAAAATTGACAAAAATGTGAGAGAATGAGAAATAAAATAGAAAAAATACTTAAAATTTTAATTATTTCAATATTTTTGTTAAATTTTAACAGTTATTTTTAACAGAATAGAATCAATATTAAGAACATTTAAAAATAAGAGAGGCAAATGTAACTTTTAAATGTAGTGAATACTAAGGGTCCGTTCGGGAAACCCGGCTAGTAGCCGACTTTTTTTTAGTTTCAACAGTGTTTGGTCAATTTTACCCTCTTACATTTTAACCTTCTTTTAAATTTTCAAGAGTAAAAATGTTAAATTAACAAAAACTAAAAATTCACCTCAAAAAAAGCCATTTTTTCTTTCCCAAACACAAAGTTAGCTAGCTAAAAATAAGGTAGCTAACTTTCTTCCCAAACCAAGCCTAAGTAGAATACCCAAATGTTAAGGGGAGGCCGTACTCTTAATTTATTTATTTTTGTCACATAGTTTTGGCTGCGTTTGGACTGACAAAAAATTTTAAAAATATGTAAAAATACCGAAAAATTCTAAAAGTTATTTATTTTTTATCTCACTGTACAAATTACGAAATCACAACTTATTTCATTTTATCTCATTTTTTGTTACTCCAAACGTACCTTTTTGTGTTCAACCAATCACCACGCACTTGCTTCTTGACATTATGCTCCTGTTTGCTTTGCATTTGTGGAAGTAAAAAGAGAAAATAAAAATGACACGATTCATACGAAAGCAAATTTGACTGAATTTGGAAAATGAGAGGAAAATAAATAATAATTTCAAATAAAAATTTTATTTAATTATTAAAAAATCAATATATAAAAGTAATTTGATTTCCTTCTTATTTTCTTTTTCTTTTTATAAATCCTTTATTCAAATATATATATATTGAGCACAAAACAACAAAATCGAATTTTAGTAATCAAATTTAAATTTTATCACTAAAGATGTCTTTAGTGATGGAGTATTGTAATCACAAGTTCGTTACAATAACTCGTCATTAAAAATTTTATATATCACTAAATTATCTTTTTTTTTTTAACTAAATAACAGTTTGAGTGAAAATTGTACTTCATAACTAATAATTTTATCAATAATTCTAACTCTGTTTTAGCAATGAATTAATGCAGTTACTAGACGTATAATGCAACAAAAATAAATTATTATTACTGTTTACTTTTAGTAATGACTTCGTAAGACTAACATATATAAATCATTGAATAAATTTTGTTTTAGTATTGTTTTATCACTAAAACTCAGATTTCTTGTAGTGAAAATTGCATATGGCTATCTCAATGGGTTGATTTTTATTTATTTATTATTATTATAAGTTAGGAAAAAAAAAAAGTTGGGTTACCCTACAACGCAGCACCAAGAACAAATGTCATCTGACTCAGACCATGATTATACATGTTTTGGCATGTCATTGGCTTACAGCCATGAATTTAATGCCTACCTTTTTTATTTTTTTTTTTCTCCTCTTATGTAAATCCTAGTTTTATTTAAATGATTCTAGAAAATAACATGCTTTTGACATTCGAGAATCGACCGATAGGGAAAAAAAAACAAAAATAACCAAAAAAAAAAAAGTAAAAGAAAATTTGGGGGCCTTGCGTAGATCGATATTTTTTGTGTTTATGTAAATGTCTATGCTGTGAGTTTTGTTGCTCAGTGGTTTATCTGGTATTCAATGGTTAATTAATTACGGTTCTTTCATGGACAAAAGTTGAAAGTGTTATCTCAGATCGAGCCTTTTTTTTTTCTCTCTCTTTAATCCGATTGTGAAATTGAGGTTGTAAGGAGTTGGTTTAAAGTATTAGTGCAATGTCTAAGTTTTAGTGGTAGTAGATTGGTAATCGTTTTTGGAGTTTTAACTTTTAACGTCCACTCATTTCTTCTTATTTTCAATCAAGCAACTTGAGGTGGGAATCTTTAGTTTTACACTGTCATTATGTTACTTAAATGCTTACGGCAAACATTGACAATGATATGTTGTATAAAATATGATTATGTAATGATTACGATGCACGGGACAGTAGCATGTTAGGTCATGATATTGCATATATCTGTTTATTTGCATAGTGGACAAGTAGATCCATACTCAATTTCTTACAAACTTTGTTGTAGGTATGAAACCTGAGATTCTTATAGGATCACCAAGTCAAGATTAGTGATTTTGCTTTGATATATTTCAAAGATGTATTTTGATACATTTTATTTTTTTCATCACCAAAAAGATGTTTTGTATCAAAAATTTATTTTGACTTTCGATTGAGTTGTAAAGGCCAACTGAGCTTATGGTTATAACTGTTGGGAGCAATGCTTGCTCGATCATAGACTATGGCAATTTATTTTACTATTATTATATTATTAATTCCAATGTGATTATATACCTCTGATTAGAGTTATTATGATTAGTTATAATTACATAGATTATTTAATTGCGCATCAAGTTACAAAAAATGAGGCGTAACACTAACTAGTTAAAGTTCTCTTTGAAGCTTTATAATTCTTTATAAATTTTTATAAATCTCTATAAAATTTCAATTTTTTTATATACAACATGAATTATGAGATTGTTATATGTACCAGTTTATACTAATTTTTCACACTTCAAACCCACTACCAAGCTAACATTAGGGCAAGGGATATGTGCCCACCCTAAAATTTTTTTATTACCTATTATTTATTTATTTTTTTCTATTAATATTGTTTTTAGTGCTTAATTATGGTCATCCAAGAAAAGAAAAAGAAATTAA
This sequence comes from Vitellaria paradoxa, assembly GCA_019916065.1. Taxonomy (NCBI): domain Eukaryota; kingdom Viridiplantae; phylum Streptophyta; class Magnoliopsida; order Ericales; family Sapotaceae; genus Vitellaria; species Vitellaria paradoxa. The sequence continues at coordinate 22,347,212 of CM034233.1, read as the reverse complement.
TCTAATATCAAATGTGCCCACCTAATTAAAGAAACATACTTTAGCTCAACGAACCAATACAATTACACTAAACTTACTTAATGTAATGAAAAATTATTAATTTTTGGCCTTTTCATCAATAAAAATTTATATAATATATAAGAGTTAAACTATTTATGTGTTTTATAATTAGTGCTCACCCATATGTAAATTATTGGCTCTGCTTTTGTCTCAAGTACAAACTAGCTAAGCTAATTTCCATCGTAACATATTCATAGTTGAGGCAACTAAACCTATGTTCCCTATATATGTACAATTTCTTTTTTTTGACATTGGCTTTTAGTAGTTGATCTCAAATGGTGTGCATACATTAATTTTATTTTATTTATTTATTTATTATTATTATTATTTTTTGTCTACAAAGAACAAGTCAGTTGGGGATAGAGAGTCACTGAAAAACAAGGTCAGTAATATAGTACTACTGCTAAATATAAACATTTATAGATATTTCTTCTGTTTTCTTGAATAAAAAAAATTAAAAATCTAAAACTAGAAAAAAAATAATAGAAATGAGAGAGATATGGGACACAAAAACAATAGCGTATCTTTGAGTCTGCCACGTTAATTAAGGACGTTTTTTTTTTTTTGGTAATTAAAATTAATGACGTTTTCGATTCTCCACGATCATAATGCTAGTGTTGCCAGCCTATTATCCATGTATGTCGCAGAGATGGACTCTTAAAGGGCGTTTATTCAGATAAAATTAGAATCGAAAATCAATTATCTAATTTTGTTTTTTGGGTTATTTAACAAAATAATTGAAATTAAATCAAGAATCAAATTATTTAGAACCGCATTATTTTAGTTCAATTTCAACTAAAATTGAATTAATTGAAATTCTATATATATATATATATATGAAAAGTTAATATTTAAATTTTTTATAAGTTTTTTGTTATATTATCTAATATTATATTATATATAAATATATAGTTTTTAATTTAATTTTGAACATAATTATTGTTATACATATTTATATTTAATTTTTTATTATTTTCTTCAGATGCAAGAATCGGATTCGAATTGGATTCCAATTTGAATTTAAAAAAGTAACTAGAAATTGAATCGAGAACAGAACAACTAAAAATTAGAGAGAGAGAGAGAGAGAGAGAGAGATCTTATTTTGGAATAGTGATTTTGTAGTGGAGTGTCATAATTATGTTGGTAAGTTGACGGGGAGGTGGAAGTAGCAGATCAATAAGGAAAAAAAGTTAGTATCACCACTTTTTTTGTTTGCTTAATTGCTCATGGGGCATGTATAACTTGTGTACACTTCTATTAATCTTTAAAATTCTAGTGATATTTTCAAATTTTTAATTATTTTAGTAACAAAATTTATCTTAATATTTTTTGTAAATATTTTGTAACTACAGACACATTCTTGACAGGATATCTGTAATATAAAAGCAATCTAGAATTAATAATTTATTAGTGTTCTAAGTTACAAAAACACAATTTTCATGATATGAAAACTGAAAAAACAATTTAATTAAAAAAAATACTATTCAATTAAAATTTTTAACAAGAAAATTGTAACAAAATAATAAGGTGATAGCATATTCTTGTAATAATAGTATTTTTTTTTAATTTTACTTGATGATCTAATGTCTAAATTCTAGAATTTTTTTTTTTAGTAAGTAAAAAAAAAAAAAAAAAAGGTTAGAACTCTAGAATTGGTCTCTTTGTTTATAAAGGTTAGAAGACTATCAACATGTGTTCTTCCTCACATTTCGTAATACGAAAATTTTGTAAATTAGATTATCCTTTTCAGTGTAGTCCATTAGATTTTTGATTGTATAATATTACTCTTTAATTAGAAAAAGGGCTATATTTAAACAAAAAGTAAAAAAACATTTATATTGATGGCTAATGGAGGCATTAATCTGGCATATGGTTCGGGTAACAATTGATCCCAGAATTACATCTTCGTTTATATCATCTCTACTTTACATTACAAACAAGATCTTCTATTAGTTGAAGCCGGAGAAGTGAAATTATTGGAAACTTTCACTTATCTTCAATAAAATGGGAATTGAGTTGATCTAATTAGAGTTGAGATTTGTGTACTTTGTCTATAACTGAGCCAATAAACTTCAGTTACTGATGAGCAGCTCTTGACTACCATCCACTTGAAATTGCATCCTTCTCAGCACTTTGATAACTGACACAATGGCCACCGGAAAGTGGATTCAGCCGGCGTTGGTGGGGTCAGTTTCTGGGGGAGAAGCACAGGATGACACAAATATGAAAATGATATTTTTCGAATGTGACTCAAAAGGCTTTGGTACATTAATCACATCAATCAGATTCCTTTTTCCCAGGACCATAAATAGCGGCCATGGACCTCGTTTGAACACTCACAAGTCACTTGAAAACCGTCACTTGCCCGCACTTCGCTTCTTTTTTCTTCTCTTCAAAAAAATAAGATCAAAACAAAAAAAAAGGAAAGAGGAAAAGAGATGGTGAAGTTCTCCAAGCAGTTTGAGGGCCAGCTTGTTCCTGAATGGAAAGAAGCCTTTGTTGATTATGGGCAACTCAAGGAGGACCTCAAGCAGATCTATCTCACCACTAGCGACAAAAGTAACACCACCAAACAAGAGAGCTCCTCTTTCCCTACGACCCTTATTTCCTCCCTAAAGAAGCTTTCCTTCTTCGGGCATCAAACCAGAGAGCATGGTGCTATTGAAGTAATCTCAAAAGTTTTGAAATTAGAAGTTATTTTGAAAATTGTTGATGAAAGTTGTTAACTTGACGATGCTTATATATTGTTAATTCGTTAGGTTCACAGGAAAGATGCCACCTCGGCTGGTAAGGATGACGTGTATGAGACAGAGCTGCTGGAGCAATTTGCTGATACTGATGCAACTAATGAGTTCTTCGAGTGCTTGGATTTCCAACTCAACAAAGTGAATCAGTTTTACAGGACGAAGGAAAAAGAGTTCCTCGAGAGAGGAGAGTCCTTGGAACGACAAATGGAGATTCTCATCGAGCTCAAAACCGCGCTCCATCAACAGTATGGGAAGCCCTGTCGTTCCCAGGACTCGAAGGAGGATTACTCCATTGCTGGCACCATCTCATGTGGTATAAATATAATCTAGTTCCTCTGTTTCAAGCATCAGATATCTTATTTTTCCACTTACTTTCATATTGACATTTCCATACGCAAACAATTTTCGATAATTCATCAAAACACATTAATATTTCTAGGTTAGAAGAAAGGATTTTTTCCCTTTAATCTTTTCATTTATAATTTTTTAATAACTATATGCGTGTCTAATTTTCCTTTTTGCCACAGATGAAGAGTCCATTAGAGGTAAAACAGAGGAAGAACAGGGGAAGGACTGCACCATGGAGGATTTGGACAGAAATGATGCACAATTCACAGACAATGCAAAATCAGATGAGATGGGAAAATCAACGAGAGTGAAAAGGGAAGGTGGGAAAATAAGGATCAGCTTCCAAGGGCGTAACATAAGAATAAACATTCCATTGACTAACCCATCTCGAAAATTCTCAGCAATCACAGACTTACTTTGGGATGAATTGATCAACCAGTCCTCAAAGAAATGCGACGCCGAGGGAAGCAGCAGGCTGCACATCAACAAATCAAAGCTTCATCATGCGGAGAAGATGATCAAAGGGGCTTTCATTGAGCTCTACAAAGGGTTGAGTTACCTCCAAACTTACAGGTACCATTTTCAAAATGATAGTCTTGTTTACTTGATGTTCATAATTAATGAAGAGCTAATCACACTTTCTTTGTGTCAACTTTGATTTACAGGAACTTGAACATGCTGGCTTTTCTAAAGATTTTGATGAAGTTTGACAAAGTAAATCAGTAACCTTTTAGTCTCTGAAAATAAATAATGATTGCTCTATGACTAGGCACTTTTTTTTTTAACGTTATATATATATATATATATTTCAGGTCACTAACAAACAAGTCCTTCCAATATATCTAAAAGTGGTTGAGAGCTCCTACTTCAACACCTCAGACAAGGTAAAATCACCAAGCTAAAGAGAAAAGGGTCCATAGAGAATAGCTATGTTTTGTGATTGGAAGATGATTGGATGTAGGGAACAATATATCCCATCACCAGATTACTCTTAGACAATTTTAGGTGGACACCTTAGACATCCATAAATTGGGCTAAGATCTGCTTGTCTGACAACACAGGCACAGCCTTGTAAATTAACCAACTAAAACTTCTAATTAGTTTCATGAATAACAGGTTATGAAGTTATCAGATGAGGTTGAGGAGATATTTGTTAAACACTTTGCTGAAAATGATAGAAGAAAAGCCATGCAATACCTAAAACCAAATCAAAGGAAAGAATCACATGCAGTCACTTTCTTCATAGGTGAGTTTTTTCTTTTTTTTTTTATAAATTCAAATAATGTTAAAAGAGTATACATGTATAAATCTAATAAAAGTGAACAGAATGGAAATTCAATATTGCTTATTTTATTAGCTTCCTTTTTTTCGTTCATTTTCTCTAGTGGAGATTTCTGTGCTATTTTTGACTTTCTAACCATACAAGCCCATAAAAGGACACGAGCAGAGGAAACATGGGTCCTCTAAGGCACTAGAATATGCTTCAAAAGGGCCATTCCTAAGCCACTTTTGGTGGATGATAGAGCCGAAGGTCATGCCGTAGGCAATCCATTTGATGTACAGTCCTACTTGCCTACTTGTTTCAACATAGTAAGCCATGACATATGGGGTTGAAATCAGTTGGGTCAAATATAAAAATTTTTAGGCAAGTGGACACAAAAAAGCTAAACAAATAAAAAAAAAAGGTACAATATACAAAAAATATATTTTTTTAGGTCAATAAGAGTAAAAATAATGAGTATACGCATAATTTTTTAGGGACTCACTAGGCCTTCCGTAAGTCTGCCCTTCTACGACACCAAATAGACTGCTCACAAATTTTCCCCACTCTAAGCGATGCTGCATGGACACTTCTATGGGTGAGGAGTACTCACGTCGGATTTGTAGTAAACAAATATCGAACACCAATATTAAACTAAAATTAATGGGAAAAAGAAAAAAACAATCACTCTTTTTCTGTTTCTTTGATGATTATTATGACCCGTGAAAAAAAAAAAAAAAAGCGAAGTTGATTTAATTTTATTTTGTTGACACATAACCAGGGCTATTCACTGGATGCTTCGTTGCACTTTTCGCTGGATATGTTATCATGGCTCATATTTGTGGGATGTATAAGCCAACATCTAATACAAATACAATCTATATGGGAACCGTTTACCCAGTGCTTAGGCAAGTACTTTTTTTTATTGATATTCTTAATGTTAATACACATTTCTTTGATAATTATTAAGATTTTTGATATGTTTGATAATGGGGATGGGGCAATTAACAAGACAGAGTACTCTGTTTTCACAGCATGTTCAGCCTGCTGTTTCTTCATTTGTTCCTTTACGGCTGCAACATCTTCGTGTGGAGGAAGACTCGTATAAATTACACCTTCATCTTCGAGCTCTCCCCCACGAACGAGCTTAAATACAGAGACGTGTTCTTGATCTGCACCGCATCGATGACGGCTGTAATGGGAGTTTTGTTCGTTCATTTGTCACTTGTGGCGAAAGGTTATTCTTATTCTCAAGTTCAGGCAATTCCAGGGCTCCTGTTACTGGTAATTAGCAGAATTCTAGTAAATTTTAATTACTACCCTCAAAAAAATGTTGTAAAAATTTGCAAAAATATGCCCCCTCTTGCATCACTCGTAGAAATTTTTATTTATTTATTTTCATGTGGACAGGTCTTCTTACTAATACTCATGTGCCCCTTCAACATTTTCTATAAATCAAGCCGCTACAGATTCCTTAGTGTGATTAGGAACATCAGTCTTTCACCTCTGTACAAGGTATCGTTGTTTCCTCGACTTTCTACAACCATTAGTTCATATCCAAACGGGAAAATTTCACTTTTTTCTCATAAATTTTACCCTAAATTTCACTTTTAAGATTGTTAGAGTATTCTATATTAGATTATAATATATTATTTTGTTAGAATATTCTATATTAGGTTATGATATATTATTTATATATATTCTGTACTTTAATATTTAGTAAATAATTAGTTTTATTTCGGTACGTAGATTGTTACTATACATACCATTCATTTTAAGGTTATTTAAAGATCTTTTGTTAACCTTTATGATATATATGACAAGATGTAAGCTTTGCAATTTCTCTCCCCAATTTTATTATTTTTTTGTCTCTTTTATTTTATTTCAACAAAGATGTGAACTTTTTTTAAGTAACCATCGGATGATAAAGTGAGATTTTAAGCAAATATTAGACGATAAAAAGTGAAATTTATCCTGTTTAAAAACACCAACAAATTTCTAGATGACAAGATCTAATAACTAGGCCATTTTACTGATAAATTTACCCGTACGTGTAGGTTGTCATGCTGGACTTCTTCATGGCTGATCAACTTTGTAGCCAGGTAATTCGGAGCACAGTGTAAAAAAATTTTACTTCTACTTTACGTATCATTAAAGGTTTAGTAGCTAACAAAAATGCATACATATGATGTTATTGAATAGGTGCCAATGCTTAGAAACCTTGAGTTCATAGCATGCTACTACGTAACACAGAGCTATAGAACTCAGGACTATGGATATTGCTTAACCACCAAAAACTACAGAGATCTTGCTTATGCTGTTTCCTTCCTGCCTTACTACTGGAGGGCAATGCAGGTTTGTGTTCTTTTTTGATCTCAAGCTCTTTGCATGAATCTTTTTTTCTTTTTCTTTTTCTTTTTTTTTTTTCCCAACTACTAAGAAGTATAGATACAAAAATGATTGGACACAAAAATATAGAGATTTTTAAAAAATAAAAATACAGTCACAGCAGAATACGCAAAATTATATATAATTTTTAATTTATATTTTAAATATATATATATGAATATAACAACAAAATTAATTCAATATATACAATATAACAAAATATATGATAAAAGATTTTATAATTCCAAGAATTTTGACTACAAAGATTTAAATTTACGTATTTGAAGAAAAATAATAAAATAATCGATAATCGACATTTATCTGAAAACATTTAAAGTTTTTTTTATATCTGTAACTAGATAATTAGATGCAACATGTGGATTTATCACCTACTTTGAAGTATCTGTACTCAATAGAGAGTGAGGTGTCTAAAGATGAAATTTTTTTTTTTTGGGGGGGGCAGTGTGCGAGGAGGTGGTTGGATGAAGGTAAAGCGAAACACCTTGTGAATTTGGGAAAGTATGTTTCAGCAATGTTGGCTGCCGGAGCCAAAGTGGCGTATGACAAAGAAAGGACAATTGGATGGCTTTGTCTGTGTGTGATCATGTCGAGTGCTGCAACTGTGTATCAATTGTATTGGGACTTCGTAAAGGATTGGGGTTTGCTCCAGCTTGGTTCCAAGAACCCCTGGTTGAGGAATGAATTAGTGCTTCGTCGAAAATTCATTTATTTCTTCTCTATGGTATATATATAATGATCCTTTTTTATCTCTTATTTATTCTCAATCTCTTGGAAAGAAGCCTTTCAAAAGTATATTTATTTATTTTTATTTAGAGTACATTTAGAGTGATAAAATGTAAGATAAAATGAGATAAAGTAAGATAAGTTGTGAAGTGAGATGAAAAATAAGTAATTTTTAAAAATTTTTCAGTATTTTTCACTACTTTTTAAAATTTTTTATCACTCTAAATGGAGCCTTAAGGTGTCTTCCTAACCTTTTAATTAATAGTTTAAATGTTTAAACATAATAATTAAAGACATGATGTTTTAAATTATTGTAATGCCAGCTCTATGTTGGAAAAATCTTCCGTCAAACGGCCGCATTATTTAATATACTAAATGGTCATGTGAGTCATTAATACAAAAATTTGTCAATAGAAGTCAACAAGGATTAATATATATTGCAATAAACAAAAATTTAGGGTCGTAAAATTGTTATAATTAAAAGTTCTTCTCCTAAAGTGGGATTAATAAATAAATTGTTGGATACAAATTGCAATTTTTTGAAGTGCTCAAAAAATGATCGAACAAGTTGCGCAAGGGTTTTTTTTTTTTTTTTTTCTTTTTCTTTTTAATCTTTTTTCTCTTTTTCGCCATTCACAGGTAAATATTGCGCAATTCATTTTAATTGAAGTCTCTTCCAAATAAATTTCTTGACCTTGTTTGGATTTTAAATATGGCATTTTTTTTTCAATATTTGATTTTAAAGATGACTCTGAACAAATTTTTGGTTATGGCTTTACAGGGACTGAACATCATTCTCAGACTAGCTTGGTTACAAACTGTTCTACATTACAGTTTTGGTAGTATTGACTATAAAGTGACAGAGCTATTTTTAGCAGCCCTTGAAGTCATTAGAAGAGGGATATGGAATTTCTACAGGTAAAAATCTCAATTCCAACTGTCAATGTATGTACCTTTGGCTATTCAACTTCACAGGTGAATTAATTATTTTTACTATTGATGTCCAGGTTAGAAAATGAGCACCTCAATAATGCTGGCAAGTTCAGAGCTGTCAAGACAGTTCCCCTCCCTTTTCATGAAGAGGATGAGCAAGATTAACTGATTTTTACATTAGCAATTGTTCATTTCTTTCAATGCATGTACAAGTTAATGAAGCAGGAAGCCAACAGCTTACCTGTCAATGCTTCGATCATATCTAGCCAATATGAAATCATGTAATTGTATACAAATTTTTGGTCGAAGAAGTTAATGAAAGTGATGATCCCTTGATTTGATACTAAGTTATTATTATTTTCTTTTTTCATGAAAATTTATTAGAAAAACTCGCAGGTCTAACTTAACCTGAAAATCAATTATGAGATTGTCCGAGGCCTTTTATAGATTATAAAAATTTTGTATTAAGCTAGGTAGTGTGGACTTCACTCCTAACCATTCTCATGGAAAGCATCGAGGGAAGGCTGTACAGGATAAGCTAGTGAATGAATTTATACACGATTGGAGTGACAAGCGGTAGAGTTGTATAAGGTATGAATCTTATAAACTGATCCAAACCCAACCATGATACCATGACAGGTAACCTAATTCAAAATCCACCTGTAAGATTTGATACAGTCAAAACTTATAAATTTTCTCAAAGGTATCATCAATCTAATTTATGAAAACATGAATTCCTGCGACTATTAATATTCACCATATATAAATCACTAAAACCACAACCGAGAGCATGAACAAACAATTATAAATCACTAAAACCATCAATTCAAACTAATTATAGCCAAACATGTTTACTAAAAACCTCCGAACTTAGATATAAAATAAAAATTTATCCTAATCTCCTAAATCGAGACTTATACAATAACCAATCCAAGCAACAAACAAAAACTAAATAAATAAATAATCAAGTGATTATACACTTCTCTTTATAAAAAAAAATACTTAATACACTAGTCAAGCCTTCTAATCTCCCTAACCAATTCCATCACAACCATCATCTAGTTTAATACTTGCACATGCATTTATAGTTTTAAGTGATTGAACACAATATAAAAATCCACTAGTACTCGAAGAAAAATAAAATTTAAATAAATCATGTACATGTGTCTTAATATGAATCTCTAACATGCCATGCTAATCATACATCACATGCTAAAAGTATTTAATTTAAATTTTTTTAATACAAAATAAAATAAATTATTTCAACAAAATCACAATCTTAATTATTAAGTTAGGTACCGCTACTCGTTTAACCTACGCCTCAGTCACAGGATACAAAAATATCAATTCAATAATATTTCGTAGGTTACTAGTCTATTGAACACTATACCTAACCTTGCGTGGATTCCTGGTCTTTTCACTAGTAGAGATTTCAGCACTAACTATTTATCTCGGTACCTCACTCAACTCAAAATTAAAATCATAAAAATTAATAAATAAATAATTTATTTATTCATTCAAATTCAAATCATTCTTTAAAAATATTTCTTTTCCTTATTTAAAGTTCCATAAAAAAACTTAAATTTTAAAAATTTAAAATTTTTGTAACAAATTAATTTTAATTTCTCAAAATCAAAATCAATTTATACTTATTTTTTAAATCCGTAAGACAACCACAATCATACAATTAATTATACAATAATAAGTCAAATAATCATAAAAAATTATCAAATTAAACCATACATAATAAATTTAATTTTTATTTTTTATTTAACTTTACCTCTACCTCAAATTAAATTTGAAATTGATCGCATTGGTTTCGTAAAAGAAACAGAGAAGAGAGTACGTTGGGTTCGTTTGGAATCCCAAAAAAACTCAAAAAACTTTAAAAAATTTTTAAATTCCTCTAATTAAATTTTGTCACCTATCGCTATTACATCATATCAACCCCACCTTTTTATTTTTTTTAATTTTTTTTAGACTCCAAACATCCCCATTGTTGTAAATAAAAATTTTTTTTTTCTTTTTCTAGATTTCCCGTTGCTGCCGCTGCTAAGGCTCTCTCTCCCTCTCTCTCTTTCTCTCTCTTTTTTTTTTTTTTTTTTAACGAGTATGACCCATGCACCCGATTTTTACACACGCACGCGCACACACACACGTTATTCAAACTTCCAAATGAAATAGAATTCAAAAGCAAAACAACTTTTAACTTCACGTCTCTAAACTCTTATCCCAAGTTCTCAACATTTACTATTGTAATATCATTATATTTATTATCTTTATTATTATTATTTAGTGCATATCAAACCATTACATATATGCATATATATGTAATTAATATTTTATTTAATTATTAACTTATCTTAATAATTAAAATCAAATCACAAATTTATATATAATTCACAAAGATATTCTACTAATAAGAAACCCGTTTTCATAATAAAACCAATATTCAATTAATGATTTAAAATCAAAAAAATTTTATTATCAAATTAAATATTAAATAAAAAATAACCAAAACTAGAAATTAAAATTATAGATCATCACATATACAATTTTTATTGTCCAACCCACTGAGTTTATAAACTCCTATATAGAGTCTTACTCATTGGGAAAGTTTAGAGTAATAAAAAGTGAGATAAAATGTGGTTTAAAGAAACTTTTTACGTTTAGTGCACACATATCAAACCGCGTTTTTTGAAAATGAATAATAAGATTCCCGTTCTGACGGATTGGATTTTCGTTTGGATGGATTTAAAATTTTGGGCAGTCATGGCTTCTTTGCACTACAATTTGTCCAAACAGATTGTAGAAACCATTAGGACGAAAGTTGGCCACGTGAATCCATTGGAATGATTTCCACAGTCCGTTGGAATGGTTTCTACGACCCCATAAAAAATAGTCAAAGTGGGTGTCATTTGGTAGTTTGAGAGTTCATGGTAAAAATGGTGAAAAAAATTTTGCTATTTGATTGACTGAATTCTAGTTATCAACTTTTTTTTGAAAGGTATTGAACTTTTTTTGAATTTTGAGAAGGCGGGAATGTGTAGAAATATATAGAAATTTTCAGATGTTTTTAAAAATTTTTACCAAAATTTGGTACGTTAAACGTACCCTTTATATAATTAAAACAACAATCACTATATACATGTGTCTAAAAAATAGAATCTGGATTAAGAGTATAAGTAATCATAATAAACATGAGGTATAAATTGTTTTATAAAGTTAGTATAAAATAATTATCTCAACTGAGTCTTGTTCAATACACACAAAGTATACTAGCACAAATAATTGAAATTAAACCATTCTCTGCAGTAAAAACAGACCTACTAAAAATATATGCTGTAATTTTACTAATTGTGTTGAGTTCTATCTAAAATTGTGAATAATAAACTTGTATCAAAAGAATCGATGATTTAGTCTTCTGTGTGTAACTCGTACTCTACACACCAGATTAAATACTTTTTATGAATATTAGACACAAGTATAAATATAATAAATGACATTCATTACTCAAAAAGATATTCTTATTAAAATGAAATAGAATTACCAAAAATATAAAGTTTGTCTTTTAGTATAAATTTCTAGTATAATTCACCTAAATATTAGTTATAAATTAGAATTTACAACCCAAAAAATTTATCAATAGATGCTTGGGTGAACCTGAATAAGGCTAAGTAGAGGTAAGTAACTCCCATTAATTTAAAATATTACTCTAAAATTCTACTAATTTTACGATTTTTTTATAAATAATAAAATTTCTTATATTTTACTCACATTATATTTTTACTTTTACTTCTATTTAATTTAAAAATATAATTTTATCCCCATTAAATATAAATCGTAAGTCGTATAAATTCTAAGCCCGCTCCTATATAAGTCTACCAAAGTGAGGTACCAAAATATCCAAAAATTGAAGAACACTAATTAACGAAATTATAAAAGGGCCATGATGCATGTAATTTTATTTTTATTTTTACAAAAATAGCATAGAACAAAATTTATGATAAGTGCCTCTAAATCAAGTTTTTTAACTAAATATCTTAAAATATTCTAAAAATTATGCCCTCCCTATTTGGCAACTTTTCTACCCAGCTATTTTTAAATCATTCTCTATTTTATTAAAATATATTTTTCATTTCATTAAAATATTCATTTCTTAAACCATCAGTCTTTCTTTGTTATAAGAAGAAAAATTGAATAAGATAAGAGAGAATAATGCTGTTTTATATTTAAAACTGTTGAGGAGATGACCCAGGGTCTCTCAAGACTTCATTTGTATTACCAAATTTCAGTAATAAAAAAAGTCTAAAAAGTTTTAAAAAATTTTAATTTTGTTCTGACGGTAGGAATTACGAAATTATAATTATTATCCATTTTTATTAATTTTTTTGATCACTTTAAATAGATTCAATAGAAAACATCGTTTAAGTCTCCTAAAATTTGAAACTAAATTATCTCTGTATGGAAATCGTTTTACAAGTTACTTTTGATTTTAAAAAATAAAAAATAGCAAGAGGTCAAAGAGGGAAAAAAAAAAGAGGGAAAGTGGAAATTTTTGTTTTTTATTTTTTCTCATGTTTGACAATGCAAAGAAAATGTTCAAATTTGCCGACAGACACAGCAGGTTTGTTTGGAGTAAAAAAAATGAGATAAATTGAAATAAATTATAGTTTGAGAAAAATTCGTAATACGTGCAGTGAGAGAAAAAAATTAATATGGTATAAAATTAACAAAAATTTATAGAGATTTTTAAAAATTTTTAATAAATTATTATACACCAAACATGTCCAGCGTCTCCTCAGTAGGGTTTTATGTAGAACGGGGGCCATTCCGGTCCAAATGAAAATTTGCTTCCCATCTTGGAAGGTCCAACTCTCGCCGATGGCTGCTGCAACTGCCTGCAGCATTTCTTCTCTCTCCTCCTCATCTTCCACCACAACCGCCACTATCAGAGCCGGTGGACCCATTTGCCCCTTTCCGGTCTACAATTCCTTCAGACTCAATTTGGTTTCCAGCTCTACCTTCAAGCGCTCCAGGTCATCAGTCATCACACCCTCTGTTCTCTCTGTTTTTCTATTGAACCTTTTATTATCAGTAATTTCAAGTCTTTTTTCCTTTTTTTTTTTCCCCTTTTTTCCCCCCTTTCTTTCTTTTCTCTCTCTGCCAGATTGAGAATTTCTCATAAGATAGGTATAGTACCAATGCATGTGTTTCGGGTACCAGTAATGTCTTGTTTGGGTGGTGATCAATCCGAAGCACCGTCAGAATCGGCACCTGCTTCTGCTACCAATGATTCAAAGATGGTATATGATGCCACTGATTTTTTTTGGCTTGGTTTTGTTAGAATTCTACTACTTCGAATGCTTATTGCTTTCGAGCTTTTAGATATTCTTCCATGTCAACTGTAGAATATGAGCTCTTTATGCCCATTATTGTACTGTTTTGCCTTGTCTTTGTTCCCTTCTAACTAAATGTGTTATAGTCATAGAAGAATGCTTGGGTATAAAATTACTGGTTTGTGGCATTAGTAAGGAAAATATTAGGAATGGAAAAAGATGTGGTGTGCATTCCATGGGTATGCTAAAAGAACAGTGGGTGGATGTTCTTGTTCTATACGGGGATCATTGATGAAAATTCAATAGAGACGAGTCTTTTAGAGTCAATTATAGCATTTGTGCCATCACCACTTCTTGACCTAGGGTCACTTTCCTTGTTGGATAAGGATGGAGGATTGTAAAACTTATACATGGGACCCTGTTATTTCAGATTTGGTAGCATAAATTGATGATGAGATAGAATGTCAAGACTGACGTTAGCATCCCCAATATGGGGTATACTTATATCCCTAGGGGTTTAGGCAGGTTAAATTAGTCACTTATTAATTACCAAAGCTACACATACCTTCAAACATAACATACTCGTTAACAGATCACAATATTGATACGCACCCCATATCAATCAATCGAGATCATGGAATTTCCTGAATCACGTCCAGTCACTTGCCAAAATGTGCATATTTTCTAGCTGGCGAACATTTTGTTAATCAAATTAAGCCACTTGTTCCATTAACCTTTTGAAAAAGTAAATTAAGTTTTCCTTCCATCAAACTTGATCATGTTTCTTGACATCAATATTGACTTTTACCTCTTCAAATGCAATCAGTTAAAGTTCTATAACGACTCTCATCCACACATTATTATTAATAGGGATGACCACCATCACCTTCAATGAATAGTGATGTAAATCAAGATAGATAGCTTTATTGAAAGAAGCTTCAAAAGCTTAAAAGACTTTTCGTGTCTCTGAGTCTTCAATCTCAAGGCAGCAAAACTTAGATAATCAATTCCAGTAATTTGTTAAGCCTGACATATTTATTATCTTCTTTTGCCACATTGAAAAGAAATATTGTAGATTGATTAGGATTTAAATGGTCAATGTCTCAACTCAAAACCTACAAAATCGTATGATGCTTTGCACAACTTGAATAAAATATTACAAGCTAAATTATTATCACGCCTTCGAGTCCAAAAGACTACAAATTTATCTTCGTTGTGCACATTAAAGATCTCACCATTTATTTCAGGACACAAAGTTCTTGTATACAAAAATCAGAACAAAAATAGGGTGCAAACCTTAATCTATTCATTTAAAATGATTGCAAGAACAATTTATCTATTCCAAACCTGATAATGATTTTCTTATTCTTCTTTCTAAGAACGTTCAATGTTGATTTTAGGTTTTCCATATTTCTTCTCAATTCAAATAATAAGATCTTCGTTGGATATTAAAATAAAAAAAAATGATAAATTTTTTTGTGGTGACTTTAGGCTTACACAATATGTTTCCAAATCAGTTTGTACTATTTTCTTCAACATGTGCAAAAAAGGATAATGAATTTATTGGGCATTGATTCGAGGGCATGGCTTGTCAGCAAATCAATGGGCAATATCTTTTTCGTTTTGATAAATTTAGATAATAAATGCGTATGGCTTTACAGGTAGCTCTTGGAATTGAATCTTGTTTTTTCTCGTGTTTATTTTTGTAATTTTAAAATTTGAAAAAAACACATGTTTAGTGACATTTTGTTGCCATTACAGCAATTTTCATTAATTTGGAAAACTATGAAAATACAGATGTGTTTTTACTTGTTTTCGTAACATGTTTTTGCTCCCCCCTTCACTCATTGCTACAAGCACCACAACTGCTCCTTGCTACCATTGCGACCCACCATTACTTCTCACCATTGTTATTGCCAATGCCATCACTCCCTGCTATCAGGGTCATTCCCGATTACCCACTGCCATAGTTATTAGAAGCTTATGATTCCAGATTCGAATCTCACGATTCGAGATTATACACCATGTAATCGACACAAATTTTACTTCCGAATCCGGTGGAGTGATAACTTGTGGTGTATCTAACTGAATCTACTCGATTCATAGAGAATCTTATGATTCGTGTGATTCAGGAAGCATAGAAGTGGATCCGGATCTGGGCCTAATTATTTAGACCCAATTTGCAAAAAATCTATGTATTTATTTTTAAAAAATATAGTTAGAGGCTCATAATGGACCAAAAATTTTGCAATACTTGCAAGAATTGTGTTGACTTTTACACTGAATTAAGCCGATGGTAAGGAAAGTGAAAGATGTTCTCGTAGTATTTTAAGTATTTGGATATCAGATAGAAATCCTTTACAGGGTTCTATAACTAACAATTGCATTTCCCCGCATAATGGGCTGATGAAAGAAGTTTGAGCTAATTGTCACAGCTAATGCTTTTAGATCAATTTTAGTGCTCCTTAAATTTCACTTTCATTTTTTCTATTGACTTCAATTGTCTTCAATTGCAGCTTTCATAAGGTTGATTCAAACATAAAGACAAAAGCGCGATTGGGCAATTTAAATACTGTGACATTCATAAATTTGTTTTTAGTCATGGAATAAAAGTATTGTGTGGAGAAATTTAAATTTCATTTTCTTGCTAGAAAATTGAGTTTTTAACCTTTACAACAAAAGAAAAGTGCATCCCTAGTTACCTGATAGCTATTTATTCAAAAAGTTTTAGCAAATAATGTGAACCTCCCCGTTTGGGATTCAATGGATTATGTAGTTGATTTTTACATATTCTAAAATTAATATTGTTATTTGGGTTGAGGACTGAGTTTTGATTATGTTGAACGAAAATGATTAAATCATAAAATTTCTCTTTTAGTTTCAGATCATACAAATTCTATTAGTTTGGACATGAAGTTCTTTTACTATTTAGACCTTGGGATATTATCTTACTAGTCATTAGCTACTTATCAAAAAAATTTATCTTTCTGGTTATTTGTAGTAAACTTGTATAATTTTTCAGTCTTCTCATAACTTGATTTGTTTTCTATGTCTACTTGCAGGAAGCAACTGTTGACTTAAAACTCCCAAGAAGAAGTTTGTTAGTACATTTCACTTGTAACGCCTGTGGTGAAAGAACACAAAGGCTCATAAATAGATTAGCGTATGAACGGGGGGCTGTTTTTGTGCAGGTATGATTTCGTCAGCTGCTTTAATGGTGAAACTCGTATGATATGGTTCTTTATTACGTCAGATTTTTATGAGTGTTTACTGAAGAAGTTACTCATTGGTAGTCTTGTGCATATTTATGTCCATCATATATGTTTGAATTAATAATAGATCATAATTTTAAGTTTTGCTTACTAACTAGAATGTGAATCAATTAGGGCCCATTTGACAACGCTGTCATTTTTTTGTTTTTGCTTTTCTGTTGCCGTTTTCTATTTTTGTTTTCTGTTATCGTTTAGTTTTTCTGAAATGAAAACTGAAACTGCGGTTGGAAATGCAAGTTTGTTTATAATTATTAATTTTTTATTTTAGAAAATATTTAATTTTATTAGTTTTAAAAAATTAATAGAACTTAATAAAATATATTTTATATTAATTTAATTTAATTAATATAATTAATTAACAATCATTTAGTTCAATAAATATAAAATATATTATTTATTAAAAATAATTTAATAAAATGTATTTCATATTAAATAAATAATTAAATTAGATTAATTATTAAATTAAATTATTTATTTTTAAATTAATTAAATTCAATTAATTATTTATTAAAAGAATTTAATAAAATATTTTTATATAGATTAAATTAATTAAATCATAAATAATTTAATTTAATTATGATATTTATTTAAAATAATTTAATAATAATAATTAAATTAAATTAAATTAAAAATTAATGTAATTTAATTATTTATTATTAATTATTTTATATAAATTAATTTAATTATTAAATAAAATAAATTAATTATGATATTTATTTTAGATAATTTAGCAATAATTAATTATTAAATTAAATTAAATTAACTAATTTAGTTTTATTACTAATTAAAAATAATTTATATTAATTTATATAATTAATTTAATTTTTTCTGTTTACGTTTTTCTGTTTATGTTTTCATTTTTTTTTTTTGGAAACAAAAAAACGTAAACAGGGTTATTAAACATATTTCTGTTACGAGTTTACAAAATTTTGAAAACATAAACAGAAAAACAGAAAACGGAAATGGGGCCTTAGTATTTATAGTTTCCTTCTTATTTACCCCCCCCCAACCAAAAGAAAAGATTTGTATTTAGCTTTCTAATTGACTTGGATTGTATGATTATCCTCAGCTTGATGATTGTGAGTCATTTTGCCTAAACTTACTTTAGTAGTTTGAAAACAATATGATTATATAAGTGCTGACAAATGTAACGGCTTTGTCATCATTTTGAAGGTGATAATATGGATGAACAAATAATGGATTTGTGAATTCATATTATCTTATTTCATAAAAGTTGTAGGATTCAAGAGCCAACTTCAAAAACTTGTAGGACATGAGATCAAACTTAAAATTTTAGATTTAGGTGCAGGATATCTGGATATGTAATACCTTGAATGTTTTATCTTTTGTTCTCAAGTGTTTACTCTTCATTGTTGCATATCACTGACACACTGGAGTTGCTCCTCCATAGTTTTGTATTTTACTTCTTCCATTGTTGCTTTCACTAATTTTTCATTGTTATACTAATTCATGTGGAAAACCATTGTATATTGCTTTTCAATGCAAGATTCTATCCAATCCCATTGCATTCTTTATCTGTTGCTACATGAATTTCCTCTTTGCCAATCTAGGAAGCACGGACTTTCTGGCAAAGTTGTTGTGTCCAAGTTGGATTCACTTGGGACACTGGCTTGTGGTGGACTCACGTTGGACACCTATTTGACTCACCTTTTGTTATGTCAAATGTTTTTATTTATTTATTTATTTTTGTTTGGATACAACTTGAACATGTCACAGGCTCATTTTGGATGCGGTAGGGTCTTTTCCATAATACGTCAAAGTTTTAATTGGGGTTGACTTGTGAATAAAATAAATTACAAAATAAAATGAAAAGCCATCCGTTCATTATTTTATATTTAGATGATTTATTGAAATGTAATAGCATTTTAGTTTGCAGATTCATAGAATAACATTTTGTTAAAATTATTTTTTTTTTTAGTTATCATTTTGGATGAAATCTGATTATTATTTTAGTTAGTGTTTTATTACGTTATTTCTATTGTATTTGAATAAAATATTATTATTTAAAACATATAAATATGTATATAAAAATATGTATATTTTTACCGAGTCCTCGCCATGTCGTGTCCTACATTTTTCAAAGTCACTAATTCAACGCATTCGTGTTGTATCATGTCGGTGTCCCAAGTCAGTGTCCATACTTCTTAGTTGCCAATTATCTAACCCTTGTTCAACTTCATGGCTTCTCCACTTGAGGTTTACCTATCACTTCCCGTCGAGTTCCTGACATACTTGTATATAAACTTCTTATCCTAAATAAGTTTTGGAAAGCCTACAACGATGTGAAAAAGCACATTGAGGACTACAACTGATGCCTAAAAGAACAAAGAACAATGTTATGAAAATATCAAAATCACAGTCGTGGGATTTTGATGCATAATATGTTCTTACTAGGTTTTTCCAGCAATGTTTTGGAAGCTAAAAGATTGAAGACTAACTAATTACATAGAATTGTAATATACGATAAGTTGATTTACGTGATGGGCATATCTGAGAATTAACTGGATTGGTTTTCAAGCTTTGCATCTTTGGCATTCCATGCTGATTGTATTTAGTTTGAGCAAAGCTCAATGATTAGGAATAGTTTCAAACTAGATAAAATTTACAAGGCCACAGTGATTTGTTGTGTTTATAATGAAACCTTCACTGCCTTATCCTCAAGAAAAATCAACCTCTAAAGTTAAAGGACTTCGGTCCCATTAGTCTTGTATCCTGTCCCTATAAGATTATAGCCGAAGTTTTGGCCAAGAGATTGAAGTATGCATTATTTGATAACCATTTCATTAGCCCAAAGTGCATTCATCAAAGGTAGACAAATTTTAGATGGGGTGTTAATAGTCAATTAAGTTGTCAAGGAATGTAGGGTTAGGGGTAAGAAGGGCTTTGCCTTTAAGGTGGACTTTGAAAAGGCTTTTGATCATATTGAATGGGATTTCCTAGATTTCGTCTTGGGAAGGTTTTGAGTACTCAAAGAAAGTGGATGAGAGGGTGTTTATCTTTTGTGAACCTTTAGGTTATTGTTAATGGCAAACCTAGCAAGTCTTTAAAGCTTCTTGTGGTTTGAGATAGGGCCCTTACTCCTCTTTATAGTGGTTTATGTCCTTAGAAGATTAACAGAGAAAGCTATTCAGAGAGTGGAATTGTATCATAGTTGGTAGAGATAGTTGATGATTTCTCATTTGCAATTTGGAGATGATATTATTTTTTCCTTTATGAATGTGAGGACAATATTCTCTCTCTAACATTCATAGTTTTTAGGTTTGTCTCTGGTCTGACAGTGAGTGTGACTAAATTTTCCCTAGCCAACATCAACATGGATTATGAGAGTATTTTGAATTTGTAGTTTGATAGAGTTTTCGGTTGATTCATGGCTGTTGGAATATATTCTATATTGATAAAATCAAGTTTCACAAGCCAGTAGAAGATCTTAACGGGCTTTTCTGCTCCTTACCAATTGATTTTAAGTTGGATGCTTTAACATTGCATCAGATTTTGGTTTGGGAGGACTTCTCCATCCTTTTACTTTTGAATTGGTCGACTGTGTATTTCTCGTACTCATTGCACTAGTTTGACTTTCCACATGTGACCAGGGATTGAATGTGAGGGGCATATTGGAATATATCCCACACCAATAGAATCAACCCTTCCAAACTAATATAAGATCTAAATGGGCCTATTCACTTCTTGTCAATTGGTTTTAAGTTGGATGCCTTGTTAGTGGCCTTGGGAATATCTTGGCCTTACTTTGGGCACTAACCCTGGCTCATTTAATTTTTGGGATCCTATGGTGGATAAAATTATGAAGGGACTTGATAGTTGGAAAAAATCATTCCTTTCTAGAGGCGGGAGGCTTACTCTTATCCAATTTGTAATATCAAACATTCTTAAATATTATACTTCCATTTTTAGAATGCTTTCAAAGGTGGCTTCTGAAATTGAATCTCTTTTCCATTTTTACAATGCCCTCAGAGGTGGCTTCTAAAATTGAATCCCTAATAAGAGATTTTTTTAGGAAGGTAGGAAGGTAATAGTGAGCATCATGTAAGCTAGATAACTCTCTCGCTTCCGGAAGACAAGGATGGTTTAGGGATGGACAATGTCATTGCTAGAAATACTGCGGAGCGTGGTTATGGGCATATTTAATAAGGCTATACATCTCCCACATTAATAGTATAGGATATTGGGGTGTTGGCTATATAACCTGGATCTTTCTCCATTTATCCGATAGCTTTTAGGGGTGAATTCTCTTAAGGTATATAAAAATTGCTTTGGAGATTTTCAGTTGGATAGAAATCTCTCTATAATCTGGTAATCAAATACAAATATGGTCTATCGAATATCATTTGGAATTATAGGGTTGTTGAAAGGGGTGCCTTCAGGAATCCATGGAAAACATTGCCTGGGGTCTACCTCTCTTTTATCCATTCTGTAAATGGGCAGTGGATAGTGGGGAGACAATTTTCGTCTGGGAGGATTTTTGGTTGGGCATCTCCTTCCTTCCCTGTCCAATTCAAATCTGTATCATTTGTCCATAAACCATAATCTTACCATCATTGATATGTGTTCTTCTGCTGATCCTTCGTAATCATTAATCTGGAATCTTAATGTTTTTCAAAATCCCTTAGATAGACTTATCTGACCTTGTATCTCTTTTAAATATAGGGCACTTCTCATGTGGTTCTTTTCTTATTGATTGATTCTCCAAGTTCTTGTCAATCCCTACAATCAAAAGTGATTTGGAAGCCTAAATCTCCACTAAAGTTAAAATCTTTGCTTGGCTTATGGCTTACAAAATACTTAATATATGAAACATACTTCAAGGGAGGAAATGTCCATGCTCTCTCTGTTCTAAGTGGGGTATATAGTGTGTAAAAACAATGAACAATCAATTGACCATCTTTTCTTGCACTACAAAAAACTCAATTCATGTCACATACTTCAAAAGATGACACCTCCATGCTATCTCTGTCCTAATTGGTGTACAAACAATGAAGAATCAATTGAGCATCTTTTCCTGTACTACCCTTATCCTGGCTGTGGATGAAGCTCTTTACTGAATCTGAGGAACTCTGGGTCTCCTGTCAGTTACATTCTAGTCTACTG
The DNA here is from genome assembly GCA_019916065.1 of Vitellaria paradoxa. NCBI lineage: Eukaryota > Viridiplantae > Streptophyta > Magnoliopsida > Ericales > Sapotaceae > Vitellaria > Vitellaria paradoxa. Next base: position 22,324,996 of record CM034233.1, on the reverse strand, counting down.
TCAATAGGATTTTATAGTTTTGGTAAGAATAAAAGGGTTATAACCATGTGAAAATTGTTACTTATCAAAAAAAAAAAAAAGATGTGACGTTGTGCTGTGCTTGCTCTCTCATGGGTTGTCTGCTTGGACAAGAATGTGAGGATTGTTTTAGGATAAAACGAGTCTGGAGTATGCATGGGATACAACAAGATTTTTAGCATCCTTGTGGGCTTCAGTATCTACAGATTTCAAAGGGGTTCCTCTATCTGTGATACTGCTAACTTGGAAGGAATCATCTTCTTAACTTAGCATTCAGCTAAGCAGTGGGGACTTTGGATGCTTGTAGTTTTTGCTAGAGTTGCCTGTAGAACTTTCCTGCAATTCTTTGTGCTTGTTGTCTTGTTCCATGGACATTTTGTCCCCTTACATTGTACAACATTTTTAGTCTTTTAATAAAATTTTTATTTCCTGTCAAATAAATTTATATAATCTCAAGGAGAAGTATCATGGATAATTGGTGTTCTTTATGTAAAAAGGATGCCAAGTCCATTAATCATCTATTCATTCATTGTTAATGGTCCAAGGAACTTTGGGATTTAATATTATCATGTTTTGGAATGCACTAGTTTTTTTCCTAGAGGCATGAAACAAACGTTTGAAGCTTGGTTAGGGTAATCATGTTGATGAAAGTAAAAAGAAATATTCGGGAATTGTTCTATTTTCCTTAAAAGGCAACCTAGTATACAAAACTCCCGCATTACGGGATATGGAGAGAGTCAAATGTAGGAAGCATTCCAGGGTTTGAGCCCTTAAGCCTCAAGTCGCAATGGAACCTAACTGTTACTCCATGCTATTCTTTTCAATTGTTCCATTTGTCTTATCATATGGATTATTTGGGCAAAGAGGAATATAAAATCATTTCAAGATTTAAAATTTCCTTTTTATTGGATGAAAAAACATTCTTTTGTACTAGTTGACATTCTCTTAATGCCTTTTTAATAAATAAATTTACTTTAAAAAAAAATTGCTTTAACCTGTGGTGATATGCAAATAACTCTACCACACATGAGCTAAATTCTTTTTTTTTGGGGGGGGGGGACTTAATGTTGCTTTAAAGTCAGGCTTCAGAGACTTCATTGTTTCTTTTTTTAATAACGCTAGAGACGATTAAAAGGACGATAAGTATCCTCACCAATTGGCAGTATTTATCAGTGTGCAGGCTGTTTCCAGCATCACAAATTAGTCGACAATCTTGGGCTGGTGGTTGAGTATGACTTTCGAGAGGAGAATGGGGTGGACGCAAATTCAGATCCGGTTTGAAATAATCAGAGTTCATTGCACAATTCTGGAGTTTTTCCCAAAGAACTAATGCTATCTGATGGAAGTTTTAATTCAAAACTCATCTTTCACCAGAAATTTACAATGGAACATCTGTTTTTAATTTCTCCTCTTTATCACCGAAGAAAAGGGATTGCACCCCCTTTCTTGGCACCAATGTAATATATTGATTGCTCCCTTACCAAAAAGAGATGGGAAAAGGAGATTAGGATAGAGTTTTGAAAGGATAATCAACATGACAAAAAATGTCAATAGTTATCTTGAACGTCATTAGTTTTATTCGTCTCTATATCTATGAACAGATAAATGAATCTCGTTTTAACATAATCTCTTTCATAATGGCTATGATCACGGCTTGTCAAATAAGGTTCTTAAAATTTGTTGCCTGTGACAGCAAGCAGAACAGTGACAGCCACTCCAATCCTCAGCCACATCTTATAGCTTCCATCCTTTTGTTGAAGTGCAATTCCTCCATTCTGTAACCAGAAAAAGTCAGAAAAGGTTGATTTCTTCACGAGTTCAGGTAAGTGATTTATGCATAGAATTTGAAATCAATGTAAAATAATTTAGCGAGAACTGAAAATAAGAGGCATGTTACCAAATCCAGAGTTGGGGACGGTGCTGGTGTTGTTTCTGAGGAGTCTGGAGGTGTAGGTGGTGCCGGTGGACTTGGGACAGTCGGTGCTGGAGCCGGTGCATGATGTCTCTTGTGCTTATGCTTCTTTTTCTTGTGCTTTGTCGGAGCAGGCGCAGGTGAGGGTACTTGTACTGGTGCAGGAGCTGGTGATGCAATAGGTGGCGCTGGTGCTGGTGCTGGTGCCGGTGGTGTGGGCGCTGGTGCTGGTGGTGTGGTTACTGGTGCGGGTGCCGGTGCAGGTGTCTGCTTTGAAGGGGCCGGTGCCGGGGATATCTGTGGTGGTGGCAAAGCAGGTGGTAGTGCTGGTGGTGGTGTAGCAACTGGCGGAGGTGGCGACACCGGTGGCTGGGCAGGACTAGAGACTGGTGAAGTTTGTGGTGGTTGTGGCGGTGGGGTTTGAGGCGGTGGAACGGTCGGGCTTGAAGATGGTGACACTGTTGGAGTGGTGGTGGTGGGAGGATTTGCTACCGGAGTTGCCGGTGGTTGCGCTGCTGCAGCCGGCGTGCTCGAAGGTGGTGGCGTTGTTGGCTGAGTAGAAGGTGTAACTGGTGTGCTGGAAGAGGGTGATGCAGCTGGACCTTGACCATTGACGTTGCTGCTTAGTGAAAGGCAGAGGCAAGCCAGGAGGCAAATCCACAGCTCTGAAGAAGCCATTTTTGTGGGTGATGAAATATGCAAGGAAGAATTGGTGGTTATATATACACACAGCAAAACGTTATCGAATGCCATTTAATTTTCAAAGGTTTGGTGAAAGTGCTGGCCGGAAGGCGAAACGTAGCCTTCACCTGAATGCTATTGTTCTTCTAACAATCCAGCTGGTGAGACATCTTCAAAACGCTGAATTAGTTTTTAAAAAAAAAAAAAAAATTGGATTTGTGAAGGCTCAATTGGGTCAAATATGTATCATCAAATAATAAGTCCCATGTGCAATAATTGCGTGCAAGAATCCACTGAATCGACATTTTGCTCGCTAAAATTGCATATATTTTCACACTCTGAAAAGGATTTAACAATCTGTTGAATTTTCGTTCAGTACTTTTATCAAATCTGAAACTTTTGAGCACTCTGTTGATTTTGTTTGGTATGAGCCAGTCGTTGTGATGCTTTGAGATGAGAGGCTGACCCTTTTTCTGATTCTCAACGTCTTTTATGAATATCTGGTTAAAATTACTCTGCTTTTCAGATGGCACAGAGAGTAAGTAAATGAGAGATGGAGTGAGATCAGAGGAAGGTGATGCATTCGAATTGATAACTAACTTCACCTACTACCTCCTTCTTGGTTTCAATCTTGATCTTAACAGAAGACCTAAACATGGGTATGCAGTCTCCATCAATTTTACATGGGAAAGCAAAGTAATAGGTGTGATTTTGGGTGGTAATATTAAACAAGAAAGACATTTTGGAATCATTATGAGAAAATACAAACACAGATGTGTTAATGTTTACTTGAGATTGACATGATTTATTTTAATTTTGAAAAAATTAATTATTAAATAATTTTTTTTAAAATTTTATAACACTTGAATATAAATATTAATAGACATGATTATGAGTACCAACATAATTGCAATATCAATTGCTCCAAGGTAATGCCATGTGTGACCATTTTTTATATGCAACATAACATACCATACAATGTTTCGAAGCCTCATCCAACAGACTATTGTGGACCATCCTTTAAAGATATGCCATTTGGCACACACCAAACTCTTGCAGAAATAAAATTGGGAAGAAATCACAGTGTCAATCTGTTGAACCCTATTATATTAATCAAACTAAACCCTATTATATTAATCAAACTTCCCTCTATAATTTTATATTAGAAGAGGATGGAGAAATTTTCTTTCATCTTTTGGGAATATGGCATCTTATGTGTCTAACTATAGAAACTATGTATAATATGTAAATTTGAATCATAAAGTCCTATACGTTAATTATATATTGAGATTTGGGATGACATATGTTGCAGAAGATAATATAATTACTTATAAGAGAGAGTCTATGATTGGGCATAATTGCTTGGTAGTCACACTGAAATGTTAATACATCGATATTAAATGCAAGATTTATCATAAATAGGAACTCACCGTACAAAATTTCTGCATTAGAGAATTTAGGAATGATCAAATTTACATTCTTTTATAAATAAAAATATTATTTTTAGGATTCGAATATGTGACTCCATCTGTAACAGTATAAGCTTGCTCTAAGGTCACAAATTAAATGTGAGATATATCATTTCTGGAACCAACATGTTGACAGCTTAATGCACCAAAATATTAACACATCAGCAATGAATGTGAGATATCTATCATCTTCTAAATAAATATGCAGATACCTCAATGCATATTGTTGAACAATCATGTTAAGTCACCAATTTCTAAAATTTTAAACTGTTAAAAAATAGATTCAATAATATATATTAAGTGATTTCAACATTCTCCGTATAATCTCAATTTGTGCATAAAACAAAGATAAACAAACTAAATCAAACAAGATCTATTAACACAGATTGAATAGAGTGTGCAAGAACAAACGAAAAACAAATATTAATAACAAGATTTGAACCAACTTCCTAGAACTCTAATACTAATTGAAGTTACCAATTGTTTTAAAAATTTAAACTAATAAAAAATTAACTAAATAATGTATATCAAACTATTTTAACAAATCACACCCAACCCTCGCATTGCTTTTTAAAGGAAATTGAGAAGCAAGCCATTCAGATGCATTACTGAGTTCATCAGCATAAACCAAGCTATGATCCCCCGACAATTGTTGAAATAATAATATTAATTTGAGACAAGACCAAGCATTGGTTTTAAAACTATGAGGTAGCTCTGTAGCACAGTGATCACTTCATCAAGAACTGGAAAAACAAATAGACTTCAATGGTTGAAGCCATTTGCCCATTTATAATGTATCACATCTACAAAAACTATCCACACACCTATTTTGTGCTGCAAAATTATTCACATCACAAGCAGCATGTCTAAAAAAAAAAAAAAAAAGGACTATCAGTTGAACAACTCAACTGATCGAACGAAAGTCGCATTTCTCAACATAGAAATAATAGAAACATCGTTCCATCCATTACAAACAAAACATAATGTGGAAGGCATCCTGCATCTTGGTAAGAAACTTTGAAGGGCGGGTTGAAATAGGAAGGCGTGAAGGGGGTGTTGGCGACTCTGGTTTCTTCCTCTCCTTCCGTCTCCTTAGTTGGAAGAACTGCTGCATCACGTCAGCACACTCTGTTCCCAATACTCCTCGCCTAATTGCTATTTTTGGGTGGAATGGGTGGATGGGTGCAGGCGGTTTATCTGTTAATTCTGAGCCATTTCCGCCTTCACCTCCGTTAGGAAAAAGTCTGGCAAAATGTTGATCACGTATCAAAACATAAGGGGCCGCCAATAAAAGAGCAAAGATTTCAACTTGCACAATTCCATCCAGGCCCAACACGAAACTAAGGAAGAAGTACTAAGGAAAAGAAAATAAATTTCCGCTCTTTCCAAATTTATTGCAATTCAACTTCAAGTAGGGGAAAATCTTTATAGCTCTTTATCCACGAGTAATTTAGATTCTTTTTCCCAGTAAAATCAACTTGCAAATGGTAAACAGTTCGCTAATTCAGCCAATTGACATGGTCATAAATCACAAGTTTCACTGAATCAGCTTCGATCGAAGCCACTCCAGCTCAAGCTGGTGAGTAGATATCATCAAATAAAGTGGGTGGCTACAACCACCCCCCCCCCCCCAAAAAAAAAAAAAAAAAAAAGCTCTTTAAATTCTATACTTGAAAAAAGCTTGTGCTGAGCCACCAACCACGTATAAAACCAGAGAAATATGAAATTTTATTGATTATTGCATAAATAGTAGCTTACACCACTGCTAGCAATCTTCTCCAGAATCTGTTGCAAATACAGAGAAAAAACTGATCTAAATTTCAGTTCTTTTTTCAGAGGAGTAGACAAAAATGGCAGTCATCACCGACTATGCACAGCTGAATGGGACTAAGTTACTAGTTCCTCTGAAAGCACAAGAACTGGCAACCCCTATTTTCATTTTTTATTTTTTTCCATCAACTTCCATGTAATGCTATACCTATTGTATTTCTTTGAGAGTAGACAAGGAAAGGGGAATGGAAGGCAAGCAATGACAATAACAGAGGCCATCATATAATCACATACCTAATCCAGCTGCCATCAGCTCCTAGGAGCTTATTGGGAGCTCCCCATACAACAGTGTCAATTCTAGCTTGAAGTATTGCTCCAGCACACATGGGACAAGGTTCAAGTGTTACATACAGGGTAGTCTCCTGAGCAACAGAAAATTGAAAACAAAGTTAAAACAAGGAACCCATCATACAAATCCACAAAAGTCATAAACCATTTCTGGCATCAATATGATGAATGCACTTACATTCGGTTAACCTTTTTCTAGTTTAAATAACCCACACTACATCAGATTTATAGAAGATATGTTGTTACTAGGATATTGAAAATATATCATTAAAGCAATATATAGGCCAGCAATATTTCCACTAAGTTTTATAACGACCCAAGATCACTGTATTTATATTTTTCTTTTTTCTTTTTACCTTTTTTTTTTTTTTTTTTGTGTAAATACTATATCCATACATTTCACTTTGAAACATGAAAATTAGGGAGTAAAAGCTCAAGCTGCAAGCATGAGTATGCAAGTTTAAGTCTAACAACAGCCTCATTGTACAATGTCTCTCAAAGGTGAGTTTTATACCAGTCTACCATCCCAACACCCTTGATAATTAAGGACCAGCAGTGCCTGGCAATGTCTTATTCATCCTTAGAGGTAAAGGTCTCCATAAATTACCAAAACAAAGACCTAGTGTACTTTGTCCAACATCAAAACTGCACTGTTAGAGACACTACAGAAGACAAAACATTGTAAGAAGATTGAATATTTGTTAAGCATGACAGTCAAAATAATACCCTTCATCTCTGTTTGAGAGAAAATAAGTTAATATAGAAAATAAAGAATAAAGTCGTCTCTTCCCTAATAGCTTAAGTTTTTAGGTGCGATGGTAGCTAACAATTTAATATGATATCAAAGTAGCCAAGGTCCTGATTTCAAACCTCACTGCTGTCTTAAAAAATTTAATAGTCTCATGTGTTTGGCCCCTTAAAAATAAAATATCAGTTCAGCCGCACATGAGAAGGTGTGTTGAGAAAAAATAGGTCTATATAAATAATAAAGTTGCACATTTCCTAATATAAGTCTTGATCCTAAGTTCAAATCCCACCGTCATCTTAAAAAGTCAATATTCCCACGTGTTTTGGCCCATCCCAAAAAAAAAATGTCAATTTGACATGCACATTAGGGGATGTATTGAAAGAAAATAAGTCAAAATAAATAATAAAGTTGCATATTCCCTAATAGCTTAAGATTTCGGTGAGATGGTTTGAATCGGATCATCCATATGATATAATACACAAAGAAACTCCAGATATTTGACATCTTTCTCTTTGAATAAGATCTATATTAGCAGTGTATGTACCAACTAGAAGTATTATTGCAAACTCAAGTGTAACCAGTGATATTGACTGTTTTTGGCACAAAATAAAGGAAGAGTCCATTTTGAACAAATACTTTCGGGTTTTGAAGAAAATCAAGGATAACTGGCAGCCAACTGATTTAATTTTTTTGGAAGATGCAATGGATCGAAATTTAGCTTCCCAAGCCGTGTCTTGTCCTTTGTTGCTAGAAATAAATCATTCTTGGTCTCTATCTAATTTTCTATATTCTATTTCACAATTTTATAACTATAAGAACATCCTACTACATGGTAGCAGTAAAATAAATCTCCCATGTGTTTTAGTAATACCACAACTGATGCCAACTCTTGAGCAGCACCTGGTGCAAGCTATGGCCACATATATCATAGGCACAGTGATGATAAATTGAAAGGGTGGAGAGGGAGGAATGGCCAAAAAAAGTACTATTTTTTTTTTAAATATCATATGGAAATATACATGTATCAACTGCAAGGCCAAATAAATCCAAACCACACACTATGGGAGCCTATCGCTACTGCTCAAAAAGGCATTGACAAAAATGAGTCAGAACAGGATGAACTTACTGCAAGCCGCCATGTACAGAGTTGGTTCGACGCCTCCCGTATACAAATCATTTCAGCGTGGGCAGTGGAGTCACGTGACTCTTCCACTCTGAAATAAATATAACCATAAATTGCCCAAAACTAAATTATTCAACTAAACAAAGCAGAAATAAGCTAGTACAACTTACAGGTTGCAACCACGAGCAATTATTTTCCCATGTCGTACCAGCACAGCCCCAACAGGCACCTCCCACATATCAGCTGCCTTTTTGGCCTCCAATAGTGCTTCCCTCATAAATATTTCATCAATTTTTCTCTGCTCGCTTTCAAGTTTATATGCTTCTTCCCATTCATCAAATCTATCTTTGAGGACTTGATCATTCCGTTGAAGTTTTCTGCGTTTCAGTTCCCCATCCTTCCCCTTGGTCCCTGAGACGTCAGTTAGATGAGTACCAATTGGTTGCTCCTGCACCAATGAACCACTTGCAGATACATCTGTTGTACCACCTTCAGAAGTTTTATCTAAGCCGGGAGATCTTTTTATACGCAAAGAAGGCATTGATACTGATGGTTCTGCCGTTGCAGTCCCTCTCCTTCCAAAATTCTCTTCAGTGAATACTGAAGAATCACCTTTAGAAGCTGATGCACTTTCAAGCCTACTTGAAGAAGACAGTTCTTCCACTCCCACATGAACTCTTTTGTCCTTTGAGCTTGCTGAATTGGACCCTTCTTGACTTCCAACGTGAACTTGTAACACATGTTCCTGATCAGCAGAGGTAGCACCTTGTGACATGATATTCTTTTCCCCTTTCACATTCTCATCACCGTTTTCTTCTGGCTCCTGACCAGATAACCATGCTTCACTGCTAGCAGATTGATTTGCTGAACTCCTTCCACCTGACTTAGCAGCTGAATTATGGTTTTCAGAACGTGAAGCCCACCGGAGTAGAATTATATCAGAAATGACATTCCACAAGGACCTGCCAGTTTTCTTGGCAACGATATTGGTAGTTGCAGTAGTCCTTTCTGGTGCTTCTATTAAAGCAGTTTCTTGAGTAGATGGCTCTGTCACATCCCATATTTCATCTGGAGGCCCCTTTACTCCAGAACTCCGAGATGATTGCCTTGAGTGATGCTCCTTTGACTCAAAGTCTCCAGCTCCAACTTTTTTGCTGATGTTTGTGGCCTTCATTCACCAACTCTTTTTCAGAAGTTCTCCCTTCCTTTTGGACTTGGGAAGTAGAGACTTCATGTGTCACCTTCTCAATGAACTCGCCAACAAAGTGCATGGAGGATTTCTGCAACCGATCAACTGAACCTAGTGCATCTTCTTGAGAAATGAAGTCCAAAGGCTGCTCATAGGTCTCACCTCCTCTTGCTCCCTCATATGTTTCATTTTGCAAATATTGAGTATTCAATCCTGTACGGGCATCGTAGCCACTTTCTAAACTGGCACTAGAAACATCTGGGATAGCAATATCATTAGTTGGCTCACCATGCAGTGGACCTCTTTCTACCAATTGAGATGGTGGAGGTGTCACTATTGCCTGTGAGCTACCTTGATCTCCCATATCCACACCAGTATGCTGCAGTGTGGGTTGCGTTTTCAATATCAAAGATGTTTGGGTACTAGAGGCCTCCTTCAAAGTGCCCTCACCTAAACTTAAAGACTTACTAGGTTTTTGTGTCTCTTTCTTTGATCCAACTTCAAAGACTCTTCCTTCAGTCAGATTATGTCGTTTGACAGTTTCCTTAGTCGATTTCACCACAGTTGCAGAATATGTTTCTTGAGTGCTTATTCTCTTTTCAGAAGTCCTTTGTTTGTTAGTAACTTGAGCATCACTAGAATGAACGACTGATACATTGCTCATATCTTCGGATCCTATTCTGGATTCCATCTTCCTAACAGCTTGTTGAGCTGTTTGGGAATGTTGCCCTTTGGCTTCTGCAGAACCAAAAATGAAGTTCGAATTATCTTCCTGAATTTTCATTTTAGGATCAGATTGCCTCGAAGTTGATGTATTGTCATCTGATATTTCAGTCAATTGTTGGAATTTTCCCCTTGAATCCCTCTGTCTGGAGTCCCATTGACTTTCTATACGGCGGCAGCTCTTCTGTATCCCAAACCGAACCCAAAATCACATTTGATTTATCTTCCAATTTTTTCACTTCAACTTCAGACTGTCTCTGCAACGTAGAGGTCCCACTAACATTGATTTCTTGAATTTCTGAGGCTTCATTGAGTTGCTGTAAATTTCTTCTGTAGTCATCCTTATGGCTACCATAGCCAGCTGTTTTTGTATGTTCAGTTTTTGTTTCCAGGACAAAATGCCCTGCTGCACTAGAATTTTCTCCCCTGCTATTGAAACGCTTCTCAGAGCTAGAAATTGCTTCAATATCACCACCATGGATCTCCTGAACCCCGGTAATATGTTTATACTTCATTCTTGATTCAGACTTCCCAGTGATGCCATCAGCTTTTTTACTATATTGCTGTCTTGTTCCATCCTCAATACTCATAGCCGAAGTTGACTTCTCTTCCACGTCATCAGATTGCTGATGAGAACTAGAAGACTGACCATAACCAGTTTCTTCGACCTCTAGTAATCTCCTGTGCTTCTGTGAAGATTTCTCCTTGGACTCCGTTTGTTCACTCGATACTTCAGTAAGCTTCTTCTCTGATTTCTTTCTCCAATCACACTCAACCCCGCTTGATGCTGCATATGACCCCACTGCAGTTTTTTCCCCATGCCACTTTACCTCTTCCATAATTTCGCCGTCATGCGTAACTAATCCACTTCTTTCCAAGTCCCTCTTAACCCCACTTGCTGATTCTTCTCCATGTCCCTCTTGATAAACTTCAGTATCACTCTCAAACTCACCCAAAGAATTACACGAGTAATAAGAAGAGCAACTCGATCCTGATTTCCTCCCCCTACGCTTTTCACTGCTCAAGTAACTTTCGTTATATTCTCTTCTTCTATTTTCTTTTTGTCCATAACCCTCTTCCCTCGATCCAATCCTTACCGATTCAAATTCAGACTTTGAATTGCTCTCCAGCAAACCCGAACCAACAAGTTTCTTTTTCTTCCTACTGGAAGCACCACCACAACGAATTTCTTTCTTCTCCACTTCAACACTCCTAGATGAACTACAATCTCTCCCCCTAACACCAAAACACTCTTCACCCACTTCCTCAGTCAATAAACTAAGTATCATTTCAACATCATCAAATGAGATGAACCATAACTTTCGCCCTTTTCCTCCCAAACCATGCGCCTAAATCTTTCCCCTCCCCACCTCCCTCTTCTACCACCAATGTTCCTCTCCTTGAGAGGGCACACATGCCCACAGTAACAGTTCCGAACCACATCAAGAACAGGAGACGGGCAATAAAACCGATCTCCACCCCCCAAAATCAGCCTTCTAGTAGCTGACCACTGAATTAGAGAGGATTGCCTCAACCCAGACAAGTAAATAGGGCTTATGGGGGGCACTCTATATACAGAATTTGCACAACAAGCACAGCATGATGATGATGATAATGACACTAAATTCCTATCAAATCTATCATTCAGGAAGCAACACTGATCATTGAATGAAAAGGAAAGTGACCCATTACGCCTAACTGATAGAAATGAACTAGCACAAGAGTTGTACATACCTTTGAGTTCCAGAGAGAAGGAGAGAACCAGAGGATTTTACCTCGATGGGAGAAGTGGGTTTTGGGTGATTTGTTGGATTGGTGAAGCTGAAAGGCTAGTGAAATCCATGTGGGTCTCTGGAGATTAGATTCCTGAGCAGAAGGGAAAGATTGGAGTTTTTTTTTGTTCTACGGAGCATTTAAGTAGAAATTGTGCAAATACTACCGAAGGAAAATATATTCGAAAAATACTGTTAATAAAATCGCGGTTTGAGACCGCGGTGCTTAGCTGTGCTTGAGACTGCCGTATGATACGTGCAGAACTTGAGAAACCGCTGCTTCAAAGCGCGTTTCTTCATGACTCGCCCCTTGAGAAGGCAACTTTTTGGTCGCGACCACCGCGAGTGTGGAGAATCTCAAAATGAAAATTCACTACAAACGAGTTTATCAGAGCTTTTATGTGGAATAAACGAGATTGAGATTGAGAATCTGTGTGAGAGATTGAGAAAAAGAATTTTTTTTTTTTTTTTTGCCTTGCTCCGCAGTCAGTTGTTGGGTTTCACTTTCTTAATCTTGAAAATTTTAATTTTTTCACTCTTCCCAAAAACAGCTTCATGTTTGGCAAAGAATCTACTAGCAAGGAGATCGGCGACTTGATCGAAATTTTTCGCCGGACTCCTCTTCATCCTCAAACTGCTCCTCTTCTTCTAAGACAGAAGAAATTGCAAAGACTCTAATTGATTTGGGGGGTGCGTTTCTTGGGTACCGGGCAGATTAATATTGATTGTTGTACTTATAACCAATAAACAAATATAATTATATATATATAATATAATATATTATATTAATTTAATTATACTAAATTATTTTTAATTATAATTAGATATTATAATAAAATTTTTATATTAAAAATATTATATATTTAATAGTTATGTGTATAAAATTTTAGATGAATCTATTTTTATTTCGCAAATAGTCTATTACACTGTATTTTATTATTTTTATTAAATAAAATTAAAAAATTATCTTTGTTTTAGCTAGTTATTATATATAATTTAAAATGATATCTTTACCTTTCAAAAAAAATTAAAAATTTAAAACCTTTTAACATATTTTAAAAGTTAAAATAAATTTTATTTATATTTATATTTTTAATAATCGTATAAAATAATTTTTATTTTATTTTATTTCATAATTTAATCAAATAAAAAACTTTATTTCTTTTATTTCTTTCGTTAACAAAATTTTGTCAATATAATTTTTACAATCATTTTAAGTACATTTAGTAGAGCTCTATTCAATAATTTCAATTTTCATAATTTGGTAATATATTTTAAAAATAATGTAATGAAATAAAATATTAAAAATATAAATGTTGTAAATATTAAAATAAATAAATTATGAAAGATTTGTAAAAAAATAAATATTAAGATAATAAAAGTAATAGGATGAGGATACTTGCACTTCCCTATTAGTTTTTTCCCTTTCATAATAACTTTAATAATTTTAATAGAAAAGAGCCATGTGAAAATGAGGAACTAATAAAAGAGTGTATTTATCATTTCTCAAAATATTATATTTTAATATAAGTATATTAAATTATTCTTAATTTTAATAAAATATTGTAATAAAATTTTTATATTAAAATATTATATATTTAATAGCTAAATATATAAAGATGCCTATTTTGAATTTAAGATTGATGAGAAAAGTTAGTAGGTAAATAACAATTAAAAATTTAAATTTTTTTGAAAGGTAAATATGTTATTTTAAATTATATATAATAACTAGTTAAAAAAAGATAATTTTTTAATTTTACTAATAAAAATGATAAAATACAGTGTAATAGACTATTTGCAAAATAAAAATAGATTCATCTAAAATTTTATACACATAACTATTAAATATATAATATTTTAATATAAAAATTTTATTATAATATCTAATTATAATTAAAAATAATTTAATATAATTAAATTAATATAATATATTATATATATATAATTATATTTGTTTATTGGTTATAAGTACAACAATCAATGCTATGCCCAGTACCAAGAAACCCCCCCAAATCAATTAGAGTCTTTGTAATTTCTTCTGTCTTAGAAGAAGAAGAGGAGTTTGAGGATGAGGAGGAGTCCGGCGAAAATTTTCAATAAAGTCGCCGATCTCTTTGCTAGTAGATTCTTTGCCAAACATGAAGCCGTTTCTGGGAAGAGCGAAAAAATTAAAGTTTTCAAGATCAAGAAAGTGAAACCCAACAACTGACTGCGGAGCAAGGCCAAAAAAAAATTATTTTTCTCAATCTCTCACACAGATTCTCAGTCTTAATCTCGTTTATTCCACATAAAAGCTCTGATAAACTCGTTTGTAGTGGATTTCATTCTGAGGTTTTTCACATTCGTGGTGGTTGCGATCAAAAAGTCGCCTTCTCAAGTGGCGAGTTATGAAGAAACGCACTTTGAAACAGTGGTTTCTCAAGTTTTGCACATATCATATGGGAGTCCCAAGCGCAGCCAAGCACCGCGGTCTCAAACCGCGATTTCATTAATCGTATTTTTCGAATTTGTTTTCTTTTGGCAGTATTTGCACAATTTGTGCTTAAATGCTCCGTAGAACAAAAAAAAACTCGGAAAGATTGAGGTCCCATGTCAGCAACAAGCAAAAGGCTGCACGGGTTCAAAGAATGCTGGGTTGACACAGAACTCGGCCTTTCTGGGTTCGCAGCTGATCTTGTCTTTGGCCCCAAAAATTATTTGCTCGCTGTGCTAATGGGCTGCTTCAAATGGGGAGAGTAGATTGGATGTTTGGATTATGAAATTAGCCGAAAATCTTCAAACTGTCTCTAAAAATCTTTAACTCTTTTCACACTAAAAATTTGCAACTTTTTTCTTACTTTTACCAATTTTTCAGTTTTCTTTTTCGGTTGGTACTAAATTTATCAATCTTTTTTTATATTTTTCGAGAAATACACTAAATATTTAATAATTTAAAATTTATTTTTTTTTTTCCAAAATTTGGCACCAGGGATAATAACTAACTAAATTACATTATTCAGCGGCAAAATCCTTTTTCCAATGCCCAGATAATGCTTATACTGTCATACTAATCATCATTCGGCGGGTATGACATAGGAGGTGGCCCATCAACAAAAGTTCAAATTTATGGTGATTTATGTCCAGCAGTTCCTTTCATGGGCTCGAGCCCATAATTTATCATAGTGAATCAACAATTTTTGATTTCCATTACTCCTTTATTTTTAATCATTTACGCAATGCGAATATCTTATACAATAAATTGTCTATCTAGTACTTTTTTTTTTCACTCACACAAATATATATATATATATATATATATATAATATTTCCAATATGGCTGTGTTGTCAAAAAGCTCAATTACTTCATCATTTTCTTTTTGGCTTAGTATTCATCTTTAAGCCTTTACTAAATTTTAATGCTACTCTTTCTATGTTCTTATTTCTTACGAAATGGGCAAGAAATTTATATGCTTGCTCCATGGTCATTGGTTTTAAGGGTAATTTTAAAAACTTCACTTTTTTTGAGTTATGGAAAAAAAAAAAGAAAGAAATGATAAATTGGAAGTAATTTAATTGTCTTTCTTTATTTTCTCATCAATTTTATTTTCTATTTTTTTTCCTTTCCCTTCTTTCCAAATCAAACAAAACCTTGCTACCCTTTGATCGAATTTGAATTTACAAATGGAAAATATTAATAAAATAAAATCACACAAAAAAAATACATATATATATATTAATGAATATCTAAGCCAAAATTAATTTGTTTTAACAAATACTCCCGCCAAACAAATACACTACATCTTCTTAAATTTATTTATTATTTTTTCTAATTATTATCATTCTTTTCCTTATCGAATTTTCCAAATCCAAAAAAAGGGGGGTAAATGAATGTAAAGTTTGCGTTTCAATGGTCCCTGAATGAAAGTTAGTAGCTACTTCCAGCAAGTTGACGGATAAGCTTGTGTGTGCAGTACACAATCTTCCAAGCAATCTACATTGGCCACGTTTGGTAACCATTAGTTTTAACGCAGAGGGCTAATGGAAAAGAATAAACAGAGTAGGCTAAGGAATAAGTTTTATAAATAGCTTATTATCCCTCATTTCTAATAGAGTAACTCATTTCTCGAATAACTACATTATAAGGAATATGAATAATAAACTTCAAAAACTTAAAATAATAAATAGTCCTTTTATGCATTTAAGCTAATATAAATATTCTACCTTTAATGTAACAAGGAGGGAAATACTATAAAATATAGGGGTGTAACTTTCCATTTTTGGAGTGCACTTTTATTGACATTAAATTGATATAGAAGAAAATAAATTTTGCATTTGTTTGCAAGTTTTATGTGATTGTCAAAGTTAATATTTTTATTAGAAAAAAAATTTTTAATTAAGCATCGTTAGGTTTAAAATAATTAGAATAATAACTTCATTTTGTTAGATTTTTAAAGCTTTACTATGTATGTTTAGATAGTTTTCCTTCACTTTGTCATTTTCCCTTGAAGATTATTATATTTTATTTGCTAATAACAAAGCTATAAAAGGTCTAAAAATTTTAAATATTTTATATGTTGCTCACTTTTTAACTGTTCAAAAGATAACAAAGGAAAGTATGTTAAGAAATAAGGATATGTATTTAAGAAGTTATTTATCATTTCTCGAATAACTATATTATAAGGAAGGGGATTTTGGAGGTCGGTCACTATTTATGAACTCATAAAGATTTAAGTCATATCCAAAGAACTTGTTTGTGAATAAGTTACACTTGCAACAAAAAGACAAAAAAGGACATCACGCATTTTTCACTATATTTCAAAATTGTCAGTTTTATCCGAAAATAGTGCACACTTCACTCATAACTTCCGCGACTTTTCATCTTCTTTACAAAGCAAGCAAAACCGATTTTAGGAAATAAAATCAAAACTATTTGAGAAAAACCTAATTCCGCGACTTTCCATCTTTACAAAGCAAGCAAAATTGATTTTTGGAAACAAAATCAAAACTGTTTGGGAGAAACCTAATTATACGACTTTCCATCTTCTTCATAAAGCAAGCAAAATCAATTTTTGGAAACAAAATCAAAACTGTTTTGGAAAAACTTAAACCGATCAACATTTCTATGTATCTTTATTTTTTCTGATTTTGAAACAGTACTGGTACTATTTTGAAGATAGCTCAAAATGCTAATCAACCCCATGGATTTCTCTTGTCCAAAACTTGTCATCTGCTTATAATTCATGGTGTAGTACCGGTACTGTTTTGAAAACAGTACCGGTACTGTTTTCATACTACCATAAAAAACATCAATCGATGCATAACACAAACTATCCATACGAGCCAACATCATCATATAGAACAGTGCTACATAATAAAACAGTACCGTATAAAAACAGTACCCCATAAAAACAGTACCTCATTAAAACAGCACCATTCTTTGTACGTGGTACTCCTTTTTGTGTTTAATGGTGGTCTTTGAATATTAGATACATTTGGTACTGTGTTTATACGATAATATATCTTACTAGAAACAGTACCACATAGAACAGTACCGCATAAAAAACAGTACCTCATTAAAACAACACCATTCTTTGTACGTGGTACTTCTTTTTGTGTTTAATAGTGGTCTTTGAATACTAGATACATTTGGTACTGTATTTATACGATAATACATCTTACTAGAAACAGTACCGCATAATAAAATAGTACCTTATTAAAACAGCACCATTCTTTGTACGTGGTACTTCTTTTTGTGTTTAATGGTGGTCCTTGAATACTAGATATATTTAGTACTGTGTTTATACGATAATACATCTTACTAGAAACAGTACCACATAATAAAACAGTACCGCATAAAAAATAGTACCGCATAATAAAACAGTACCGCATAAAAAACAGTACCTAATTAAAACAGCACCATTCTTTATATGTGGTTGTTCTTTTTGTGTTTAATGATGGTCTTTGAATATTAGATACATTTGGTACTGTGTTTATATAATAATACATCTTACTACAAACAGTACCACATAGAACAGTATCACATAATAAAACAGTACCGCATAAAAACAGTATCGCATAAAAAACAGTACCTCATTAAAACAACACAATTCTTTGTATGTGGTACTTCTTTTTGTGTTTAATGGTGGTTTTTGAATACTAGATACATTTGATACTGTGTTTATACGATAATACATCATATTGGAAACAGTACCACATAGAACAGTACCACATAATAAAATAGTATCGCATAAAAAATAGTACCGCATAAAAAAATAGAACCAAATTAAAATAGTACCATATGTATGTAGTACTTCTAGCTGAAATTCAACAAAAAAATTATGAACATTAACATACCATTATTCACATCCTTGCCCGTAGCTATTTATGGCCTTTTAACCGACTTTTATTTCATTACATGCTTGTTCAAATAAAAAATATATCATATATCTTCATGTGATTTCTAAGGAATGAAATAAAAACGGAAAAATGTGATTTGCAGTTATCACAATTTCTGGCAACTTCCGTTTCAATTAATTATAGAAACAAAGGGCATTTAAGTCATATTATAAATTATATTTAAAACCAAGTTGTGGGACCCACTCAAAAGTGTGACTTAAATACAAAATTTTCTACATTAATGCGACTTAAAAGCAATACTTTTTTTTTTGTGTGACTAATAGCCTTAAAAGATTACAAAGTATGACTTAAATACAATTTTCCGTATAAGGAATATGGATAATAAACTTCAAAAACTTAAAATAATAAAAAGTCTTTTTATGCATTTAAGCTAATATAAATATTCTACCTTTAATGTAACAAGGGGGGAAATACTATAAACTATAGGGGTGTAACTTTCCATTTTTGGAGTGCATTTTTATTGACATTAAATTGATATAGAAGAAAATAAATTTTGCATTTGTCTGCAAGCTTTATGTGATTGTCAAAGTTAATATTTTTATTAGAAAAAAAATTTCTAATTAAGCATCGTTAGGTTAAAAATAATTAGAATAATAACTTCATTTTGTTAGATTTTTAAAAAGCTTTACTATGTATGTTTAGATAGTTTTCCCTCGCTTTGTCATTTTCCCTTGCGGATTATTATATTTTATTTGCTAATGACAAATGCTATAAAAGGTCTGAAAATTTTAAATATGTCATATGTTGCTCACTTTTTAACTATTCAAAAGATAACAAAGGAAAATATATTAAGAAATAAGGATATGTATTTAAGAAGTTATTTATGTTTGTATCCATTTTTCTTTCTGATCTTCTAATTCTTTGCATTTGTTCCTATAATTTTTATGGTGTGCAAGGAAGTCATGCAGTCTTCAACCACATGCTACCTTGTAAATACAAAACAAGATATTTTCTTCTGACAATGTTATGGTATTCATATTCTTCTTGTACTGACTTTTTTCTTTATTGAGATGTGTTTATACAGTTGCATATTTTTGTTTTAATTTATATATGGTACTTTTCTTATGGTCAGTGAGAAATATTGTTGAATGATAGTCTTATCTACCGGCCATTTTACCATTTCCTAGATAATTTATCCTAAAACATGATAAAATTAGTTTTCCATTTCCTACAATGAAAGAGACAAAACACTGAAACTTTTTATTCGTTACTGATTTCAATAATACGAATTTCACTATTGACGCATTGTCTAATTGTGACAGCGTTATTAATATTTGAATCACCCTTAGGAATTCGAATTCGGCCAACATACAAGTATATTTGTTGCATAAGTACATTCAACAAAAACACAAAGAGTCATGTCAAGTTGATGCAAATTGACACTAACTCCAATGTGGGTAAACAGTCGCAGAAGATTCTTCTGAGCCAAAAATTGGGCACCAAAAACCAAAGGTTTCGTTGAACCAGAAGCATGGAGCTCGTGCACATAATGGGTATCAATCTTTTGGGGAAAAAAACTATCGAAATGGGTTAGTTGAAGTAGTGTAGGAATGTTTAATGGAGAGCAATTGAATTGTGAGATGGGTATTTTTCCATCTGGTGATGATTATTATATTGAATGTGCAAGAATGACGTCAGGATAGAGAAAGAAAGCAAACCAGTATTCATTGGAAGAGAATCAGCAGACACATCACACACTATGTTTAAATGTATTGCTAGATCAGTATGTTTTTTTTTTTTTCTAAAACATTGTTATAACATCTTTTTTTTATTTAATAAGTCGATTAATTCTTGTAAATTCAAAAAAAAAAAAACACAAATTAGATGCATTTGAAAATGAGGAGGGAGAAAAAAAGACATAAAAAATTTCAAAACTTACTTAAATTGAATGTTAGTTTTATTTTTACTGTACTAATTTATTCCTTTTCCATTTTTACTACCTTATGGTGATCCACAAAGTTTTTTTTTTGGTCATAATTTATTTACATTTTTTTCGAACTTTTAATCATAAAATCCGTAATCTTTCTCCATTAAATTGATTTTATGCCTTAAGTTTCTTTTCATATATTATCCTATTTGAAATTGTTGTGCTTTGTTATAAGAACATTTGTTTTCTTTTTTTTTTTCTCCCTTGGATTATTTTTTTCAAGTATTTTATTGATAGTATGTATTGGGTTTGAGAAACTTATTTCTCCAAATCATCGGAGATTGTCTTTGGACAAACTTTTAACTAGGGATGTAAATAGGTCAGGTCGGTCCGCGACCTGGCCCTGCCCAATCCTAATTTGACCATACCCAGACCCGACCCTAGTGTTCGGACGGACCCGACCTGGCCCGCCCCTCTATTTCTTGGGTCAGGGCTTGGGTCGCCCTCGACTCGGCCCGAGGCCTGACTCACCCCGACTCACGCCGCCCCGGCCCGCCCTTGGCCCCCATTTCCCTTTTTTTTTGGCCCGTTCTGCTACAGAAGTAGCTTTTTTTTTAAATATAATTAGCAACCGTTGGGGTGGTAGTGGACCGTTTGGCCCCCCCAACGGTTCATTTTGATTTTTTAAATTGTAAATAAGCCCTAAAAATTACAAAACCCCCATCCCCTTCCATTATAAATACCCTACACTCACATTCACCCACCCTTACAAAAAATTAACAAAATTTCTCTTCAAATTTCTACACTACTAAGTTACCAACACTCAAGTTTACTCTTCAATTGTGCTCAAGTGCATTCGATTTTGTCAAATTTGAAGTCAAGATTTCAAGATCAAGTGGTTCAAGGGCCGAGGTTTCAAATTATTTCAAGTTAGTAGTTAATTATTTTTTTTAATTTTCATACATACATTTTTTTAGTTTGCATAATCTAATTTTTTTTATTAAATTATTTTTTTCTAAATGGATCCACAGGACATCCATTTTTTTTTATTTGAAGGGTGGAGACTCAATATCCTTTCTTTTCAAAAACAAATGGAACAATTTGCATCACCACAAATATCAACACCTATTAGCACAGCTGGTGATGCTAGTGCATCATCTTCCTACCACGCCCAACAGCGTGGCACTTCAAAAGCATGGGACTTTTTTATTAGAATTTCATGTGATGATGGAATGCAAAAGGCTAAATACGTTATTTGTGGGGATTTATTATATGGTAAAAATACATCTGGAACTAGTCATTTAAAAAGACATTTAAACAGAAGGCACCAACAAGATTCCCGCATTAATAGTTTAATTGATCAATATTTTTCACGTACAACACAAACTCAATTAGGTAATGAAGGGGGTAATTTAAATATTTTTTTTATAACCCTACAAGAACACAAAATAACTTAGTTAGATATATTGTTAAAGACGAACAACCCTTTATAATGAGTGAAAATCAACATTTTGAAGAATTTATTCGCAATAGTTTTACACCATAATATCGTAGTTTATCAAGAAATACTTAAAAAAATAAAATTTTACGAGATTTTGAATCAAAAAAAGATGAATTAAAAACTTATTTTAATAATTTTGAAGGAAATATTTGCTTGACTGCCGATATGTGGAAATCTTGCCAATATATTGAATATGTTTGTATAACTGCACATTATATTGATGAAAATTGAAAAATAAATAAATGCATTATTTCATTTAAATTAGTTGAACAACCCTTCACTAGATTCAGCGTTGGAGAACTTATTTTGCACGAACTTGCATTGTGGCAATTATGTACAAAAATATTTTCTATTACTTTAGACAATGCTTCATATAATGATGTTTGTTTTAATTATTTAGCTAATGTTTTGTCTGCAAATGGTCCATTATTTCGTTGTCGTTGTTGTGCCCATATACTTAATTTAATTATAAATGATGGATTGGATATTTATGAATCTTCTATTGTAAAAATAAAAAGAGCTGTAGTTTGTATCATGAGTTCTCCAAAAAGAATTAGTCTATTTGCTGGCATATGTAATCAAATTGGTTTAAAACCTAGAAAATCACCAATGGAAATTAATATAAAATGGAATTTAACCTACATAATGTTAAAAGTTGCTATTAAATATCAAAAAGTAATTGATTTATTTATTTTAAGTAATCAAGCTATTGAATTAGAAAGTATTGAGTCCATTGATGGGGCAAATGCAAATTTTTATAAAAATTTTTTACATGTTTTTGATATTGCTACTAAAATATTTTGTGAAATTTGTTATCCTACTTCTTCTATTGTTATTTATCAATTAGGGGTTATTGATGAAATTTTTAACAAATATAGTACCCAAGAATATTATGCTCCTTTGGTTGTTATAATGAAGGAAAAATTTGATAAATATTTTAACCCACTTCCCATACATTTGGTATTGCTACTATTTTAGACCCTAGGTATAAAGAAGATTTTTTTTCTTCAATTTTTAGAGATGATATATAGGCATGAAAGTGTCCAAGAACAATTAAATAAAATTAGACAGCAAATGCAGGCTCTATTGGGTTGGTATGATAGTAATCGTACATCTGTCCAAACAACTATGGCCACAACGTCCTTTTCTCACCGTGACTTCGGTAGCAATACATCTCTTTGGAGAAGAACAACATCCTGACGGATAGATTCATCAACAAGTGCAAGTTCAAATTCATCTAACCTCCAACGTTATCTCAATGTACCTCCAATAGAAAATGAAGATGATTTCAGTCTTTTAGACTGGTGGAAGGAACAACAATCAAAGTTTCCAATTCTTTCAGCTTTATCTCATGATATACTCGCTTTTCCAGTTTCTACCGTAACATCCGAGCAATCATTTAGTGCTAGTGAACGCGTTATCAGCCAATTCAGGAGTCGATTGGCCTTTCCGACAGTAGAAGTCTTGATGTGTTTACGAGATTAATATCTTGCAGAAAATAGACAATAGGAATCTGTCGAAAAAGAGCAACTTGCCCTTGATTTTGATGCAATGTATTTAGGTGAAAGAGAAGAACACACTAGTGGATCTAGTGATGAATAATAATTATGTATAGATAGAGTAATATTTGTAAATGATAGTCACTCTTATAGGTGCCAACCTAGTTGGGATGTATAAGACGTGAAGTGATGCACCTTTTAATTACTCTATCATTTTTTTTTATAATATACATTCATAAATTTTAATTTTAAATTTAATGTTAATTATGTAATTAGTTGTTGTGTAATAAATTTTAATTTTTATCAATAATAATTTTAATGTATTTGTTTGAGTTTTATTTTGTATTTTATTTTCTTTAAAAAAAATTAAAAAATATTAAAATAGGCCAGGTTGACTGGGGCGGGTTAGGGGCGGGGCTGTGTGACCCTTGGCCCGACCCGACCCGAAGATTGGCTCGGGTGACAGGGGCGGGCTGGTTTAGGGGTGGGTCGACTCGAAATTTTGGGTCGGGTCGGCCCAATTTCCATCCCTACTTTTAATATCTCTCTTCTCCACATCAGCACTCCTAGATGAACTACAATCTCTTTCCCTAACACCTAAAGACTCTTCACCCATTTCTTTTATCAATAAACTAGGTATCACTTCAACATCATCAAAATCAGACGAACTATAACTTTTACCTTTTTTCTCCCAATCCATTTGCCTAAATCTTCTCTCTCCCCACCTCCCTCTTCTACTCCTAAAGCTCATCTCCTTGAGAGGGCACACATGCCCATAGCAACAGTTTCGACCCGCGTCACGAACAGTACACCGGCAATAAAATCGATCTCCACCACCCAAAATCAGCCTTATAGTAGCTGACCACTGAATTAGAGAGGATTGCCTCAACCCAGACAAGTAGCTAGGGCTTATGGGTGGCACTCTATATCCAGAATTTGCTCAAGAAGCACAGCATGATGGCGATCACAATGGCACTAAATTCGGGCGGATACAAATAGGGAAAGAAGGTCAATTGACCCCTGAAAGTAAAATTTTTATAAAAAATAGTATAACTTTTGAAATATTATTATAATTTTACTCTCATTAAATATATTTTGAGTTGTACCTGTATCTTAAATAATTTTTAAGTTTTATCTTTATTTTTATGTCGAATACATTATTTTTATTTGGCGACTTGATCCAATGTAATAAAATCTTAATTCGCATTGAAATTCCTCTCAAATCTATCATTCAGGAAGCCACACTGATCATTGAATGAAAAGGAAAGTGATCAATTACGCCTAACTAATAGAAATGAACTGACATAAGAGTCGTACATATCTTTGAGTTCCACAGAGAGAGAGAGACAGAAGAAGTGGGTTTTGGGTGATTTGTTGGATTGGTGAAGCTGAAGGTCTCGTGAAATCCCACATGGGTCTCTAGAGAGTAGATTCCTGAGCAGAAAGGAACGATTGAGGTTCCATGTCAATGCACGGGTTCAAAGAATACTGGGTTGACTCAGAACTTGGCCTTCTGGGTTAGCAGCTGATCTTGTCTCTGGGCCCAAAAATTATTTGTGCGCTGTGCCAATGGGCTGCTCCTACATTGGGAGAGTGGATTAGATTGCCTAAATATTAAACAACTTAAATTACATTCTTTAGCTACAAAATCCCTTTTCCAAGGCCTAGATAATGCTAATGCTGCCATACTAATCACCCTTTGGGGGGCATAATATCAGAGATGGCCCATCAACAAAAGTTCAAGTATATGGCGATGTAACAGATATATGTCTATTTTAGTTCCTTTCATGGGCTCTAGCCCATAAATTGTCTTAGTGAATCAAAAATTTTTTGTTTCGAGCTTAAAAGGCAGGTAGATGAGCTACTTTCCAAACTTTCCAAAGGGTTCATTCGTGAAAGTGTAAGTCCTTGTATTGTTCCAGCTCTGCTTGTACCAAAAAAAAATGGCAGTTGGCGCATGTGCGTAGATAATCGTGCTATAAACAAAATTACTATCAAGTATCGATTCCCTATTCCAAGGCTCGATGATATGTTGGATATGTTGGCTCGATTTTGTCTATTCTCAAAGATTGATTTGAAAAGTGGCTATTATCAATTACACATAAGACTAGGGTACGAATGGAAGACAGCTTTCAAGACCAAGGATGGCCTCTATGAATGGCTAGTCATGCCATTTGGTCTTATAAATGCTCCAAGTAGATTCATGCGCTTTATGACGCAAGTATTACAGCCTTTCATTGGTCACTTTCTAGTTGTTTATTTCGACGATATTCTGATATATAGCAAGACCAAGGAGGAGTATATCTTTCATCTTCAACAAGTTTTTAGGGTTCTCTGTCAAGAGAAACTCTACATTAACTTAAAGAAGTGTTTTTACATGAGTCTAAAAGTTATACTTTTGGGTTTCATTGTGTCTTCTAAGGGAGTAGAGGTCAACCCAAGTAAAGTGAAGGCCATCTTAGAGTGGCCAATTCCCACCTTCTTGCATGAAGTGTGCAGCTTTCATGGGTTGGCGACTTTTTATCGTCGATTTATTAGGAATTTCAGCATGGTAACGGCACCTATCACTAACTGTATGAAAATAGGACAGTTTGTTTGGACCAAGGCAGCAACAAAAGCTTTCAAAGACATTAAAAAAAATGATGTCTGAAGGCCCAGTTTTATGCCTTCCTGACTTTTCAAAAGTTTTTGAAGTGGCATGTGATGCATTACACATTGGGATTGGAGGTGTGCTTAGTCAAGAAGGACACCCAGTTGCTTATTTTAGTGAAAAAGTTAATGAAGCCAAGCAAAAGTATTATACCTATGACAAAGAATTTTATTCAGTAATTCAAGAACTTCGCCATTAGCAATGCTATTTTCTTTTTAAGGAGTTTGTGTTGTTTTCTGACCATGAAGCACTCAAGTTCATCAACTCTCAAAAGAAACTGAATCATCGGCATGGTAAATGGGTTTCATATCTGCAAGAGTATTCTTTTGTTATCAAACATAAGGCTGGTTCAGAGAATAAGGTTGCTAATGCCCTTAGCTGAGTGATGTATGTTCTCTCTTCCATAACTACACAAATGGTTGGCTTTGACTTACTCAAGAAAAACTATCCTTCTTGTAAGGATTTCAGCTCTATACATGCTCAGTTGCTAGTTGGACAGCAAGGAGGATATGGAGATTTTTCTTTGCATGATGGATTCATCTTCAAAGGAACTCGACTTTGTTTACCTGACACATCACTCCATGAAGAAATGATTTAGGAATTGCATTCCGGAGGGGCAGCAAGTCATTTTGGAAGAGATAAGACAATTGCTTTGGTTGAAGATCGCTTTTGTTGGCCAAAGCTGAAGCGATATGTGGGAAAGGTTGTTTCGCACTGTCATACTTGCCAACTTTCAAAAGGAAGAAAGAAGAATACAGGCTTATACACTCCACTACCTATGCCCTATAAGCCTTGGCAAGATTTAAGTATGGATTTTGTCCTTGGATTACCAAAAACCCTTCGGAAGCATGACTCTATCTTTGTGGTTGTGGATCGCTTCTCCAAAATGGCACATTTTATTCCTTGTTCAAAGACATCCAATGTTGTCCACATTGCTTTGCTATTTTTTCAAGAAGTTGTTAGACATCCTTGTTCAAAAACTATAGTTTCTAACCATGATTCGAAGTTTATGAGTTACTTTTGGCGAACACTATGGAAGTTGTTAAACACAAAGCTGAAATTTTCTTCAGCTTTTCATCCACAAACTAATGGTCAAACGGAGGTCGTTAACTGAAGTTTGGGTAATCTACTTCGTTGCCTTGTTAGTGATCATATGGGCAGTTGGGATCAAGTACTTCCTATAGTTGAATTTGCATACAATAGTTCCATGAATAGATCTACAAGTTGCAGCTTTTTGAAATTGTCACAGGATTGCTTCCTAGGAAACCTATCAATTTAGTGCCTCTACCATTCAAGCTCGCCCTTGCACCAAAGCTGAAGTTTTTAGTCAACACATCTGTGATATCCACGATGATGTGCAACGAAAGATTGCCATAAGCAATGAGAACTACAAACAACATGCCAATTTGAGATGGAGGTTTGTCGAATTTGATGAAGGACATGGTTATGGTTCGAATCAAACCAGAGCAGTATCCAAAAGGGGTTTATAAGAAACTTCATTCATAGAGTGTAGGCCCATTCAAAATTCTCAAGAAAATTAGCTCAAACGCATATGTGCTTGAGTTACCTAATGATATGGGCATAAGTAACGTGTTCAATATTGAGGATTTGACTCGATATTCCGGGCATGTTAAGGATTGTAACCAGGTTGACCCTGTGGCATTTCTCCCGGCACCCAAACATTTCCAGGATGAAATCGAAGATGTGGTCGATCATCAAATTGTTTCAACTCGACATGGGGGTTATCAAAGGATCTCATTAAGTGGAAGGGGCGTTCATTTTCAGATTGTACTTGGATTATAGATGATGACTTTTGCCGCCTCAATCCTGACCTTTATGAATAGTTTCATGCTTTTAACTCGTCAGGGTCAAGTTCTCTCAAGCCGGGGAGAGTTGATGGAAAATGGCAGCACCCAATAAAAGTTTACAAAAGACATGGACTAGATGGTTCTAAGGCCCAAGCCTTAATTTGGCATATGCTAGATGATGTGGGGCCTACTTTGGATATTAACTAGACCTGGTTCTTGGATTCCTTAAGTATCTTTTGGGGTTAGAAGTCTTTTGGTTCTCTATGTTATTAATGTAGTCTTTTGGTTATCCCATATTATTAATAAATGAGTCTTATGGGTTGGATTCCTTAGGTTAGAAGTCTTTTGGTTCTTCTATGTTATTAATGTAGAGTCACATGGAAGTTTAATATTAGTTGAAGGTCATTTAATTTGGAGAGTTCTAAAGTCAAGTTGAAACAAGTATAAATAAGATCGTAAGCCTTATGGCAAGGCATGTCGAGTGAATGAAAAAAAAAATAAGTAGCTTTAAGCTTTTGATTGTGTGATGCAATCTTTTCTTTGGTGTGATGCTAAAGAGCCCTAGGTGTGATGCTTAGACCTATCCTTCTCCAATCCTTCCTCCTTCACATACAAACACCATTTACGTCTACTGTTTACAGTCCGTAACAGTCCTATTTTCAAGTGTCTCCAACACCATTAATCCTCTTCCAAATCTGTCTTGCATCAAATTGGATCGAAGGCAGGTATTGTCTATGCCATCTCTGAATCTATCAAATAAATAAAATATTCAGCCTAGGCAGATACTCGATGGGTATTATTAATTGGCTACTATCCGCTAACCCGTTAAGTAATTCAATACTCATTGGGTAATCGAATACTCATAACCTTCAAATATGAGGTGGTTAAATCAAGAATAAGAATTAAAAAAGTATTTAAATATTTTCTTACTTACTAAAATTTATTATATTACTTTTATAAAAGTAAAATAAAAAAAAAAAACTCATATTTGATCTTATCTCACACCTCTACTATAATTAAGTAAAAAAGTAAAAAAAAAAAAAAAAAAAAGAAAGCATCCATTCGTTACGCAAGAACTAGATCCTAAGTCTAAAATAAATTATTTGGTATCAAAATCTTGAGTTATTTAGTATTAATTAAATGGATTCCGTTCTTCGAACACAATATATATAATTTAGTATCTGAATTGATGATATTATTTGTATAAATTCGGATATTCAATAATTTAGGTTGGTAATGGAATAATCTAGACAATAATCTAAACTAGTAATCGGATAACATCCGCTGAGTATCCAATAAATAGGTAATGATAATTGAGTAATACCCGTCAGGCATCCTATAATCAGGGTAATCAGGACGAGTTTAGTAATAATTGTCGAATGCATTACATTTACCATCCTCGTACCTGTACCCTATGATTATTTTATTTTTATACTTTAACCTGCCCCATTACCTGTAAAATTTGAAAATAACTGTACTTATCGAATTAGGGTTAAGTGGGTTCTTGTTGGGGTAGTTTGAAATTGCCATTCCTAATTTTATATCATAATGAGTGTTAGGACAATAATTAAAAATTCGTTATACATGTTACAACGGCTCCGTTTGGAGCATTTTTTTCTTTAAATTTTTTTAAATTTCTGAAAATTCCAAACCCACACAATCACAGACACAGTGAAAGTAATCACACAAGAGAATAACGGGGAAACCCTATCACAGGGAGAAAAACCTCTATTCACTATCAACGGGTTACAAGACTCTACTCAGACTCTCTACGAATCACTCGCACAAATCCTTTCGTCACTCTTGCTCGAATCACTCGATAAACCCTACAAGCAGGCTTTCTGCCTCACACAGAAAGTGAAAAAAGAATACAAGAAGAATTTAGAGAAAGAACATGAAAGCTCTCAATACTCAAAGACTCTTTCTCTAGGTCCCTATAATATGTTCTCCCATCTCTCCCAATTACAGAGTTGGTTTCACATATATATAGGATTACAAAGTTGCCCTAGTTTAGCAAAATAGGAAATTGAATCCAAACAAAATATTCATAGCTTGATCCCTCGCGCTCCCGTCCTCCAGCTTGCGACCTGCATTGAAATTTTTACGCTTTAGGAAATAATACAGGCGCACCCTCGGTCTCCCATCCTCTTGCCTACGGACCTCACTGGAATTTCTGAGACACCTTGGCGCACCCGCGCCGTGCCTGCGAGGTACACTGGAATTTCATTCACGTTCCAGAAAGCTGCGTCCGAATCCCATTAAGTTTTGTAATCCTTCACACCAATTAGAATTCTTCAAAATCTTGGTTAACTTGATTAATTTTATCTCCTTAATTGTTCAGAATTCTTCAAATCTTCAATTTGTATCACTTTAGGAAACTTTAATAGAATTCCTAATTTAACTAATATTTTGATTGGATTTGCCACAAGACTTTACAATTTCTTTAAAATTTTAATTCTTCATTAACCACATAAACTACGATACTATAATTTTTGTAAATTTAAACAAATTTAAATAACTCCAAACACCTTCTGTATATTTTTTCTATTTTAAAAAATTAATAATAAAAGAAATATCAAAGAAGAGAAATATTAAGACAACAAAGAAGAGAAATATTTTATCATTCTCAAAACTTATACTCAGAAAGTGACCTATTATTAATTATTATTATTATTTCTTTTTTCTCTTCCCCCTCCAAAACATTGAGGGCGCGTTTGGCGCATCAAAAATTTTTGAAAATTTTTATACATTTTTATACATTCTTATCTTCTCAAAATTTAAAAAAAAAAAGTTCAACATCTTTCAAAAAAAAGTAAATAGCTAGAATTCGGTTAATCAAATAGCAAAATTTTTTTCGCTATTTTTACCATCGACTCCCAAATTACTAAATAATATCTATTTTGACTATTTTTTGTGGCATCGTAAAAATCGTTCCAACGGATTATAGAAATTATTTCGATGGAATCACATGACCAAATTTCATCCAAACGGTTTTTATAATCCGTTTGGACGAACTGTAGTGTAAAGAAATCATGACTACTTAAAATTTCAAATCCATCTAAACGAAAATTTAATCTGTCGGAACAGAATCTTACTATTCATCTCTAAAAAAATATAATTTGAACTGTATACATTAAACGTAAAAAAATTTTTCAAACCGTATTTTATTTCATTTTATCTTTTATCACTCCAAACTAACCCTAAACCTCTTTTGACCAAGTGAGTACCAAGAATGAATTATCAGGAAACGTTCAAATTCTGGCAAAAGACTCAACGGCATTCCATACGTTTGGCTTGTTGAACCCGTCAGCACCAACGCGTACGCACAACAGTTGCTTCTGTGCAGTCCGTACTATGATATATATATATATATATATATATATATATATATAAATACGTTTGAAATGACCAAAAAACAGGTAAAATTAGAAATTTTGAGATATTTTATAAATTCATAATTCGCGTAATGAAATAAAAAATGAATAATTTTTAAAAATTTTTAAAAATTTTTAAAATTTTCAACGTTTTTTAATGCGTTAAATGAACCTTATGCAGGCTCTGTTTGAAGTGACAAAAATGATATATATATATATATATATATATATGTTTGAAATGACAAAAAAATAGATAAAATTAAAAATTTTGAGATATTTTATGAATTCATAATTTGCGTAGTGAGATAAAAAATGAATAACTTTTAAAGATTTTCAAAAAATTTAAAATTTTTCATCGTTTTTTAATGCGTTAAATGAACCTTATACAAGTTCTGTTTGGAGTGACCAAAAATTTTAAAAAATGATAAAAAAAAATTTTAAAAATTATTATTTTTTTATCTCATTACACGAATTATAAATTTATAATTTATCTCATTTTTTTTATTTTATCTTATTTTTTATCACTTTAAACGCAGCCAAAATAGTAGTTGGTTTGTATCAACAAATGATTGTATATTAATCCCCATTATCCCTAGTTATGATCAATTGTGAACATTCGTACAAATAAAAGTACCCTATTGAATTATATGACAATGTGTGAATGAGGAAATCGGCCAGTTTTGACAATATATATTGAAACGTACGCCGTGTGGCACTGCAGGGTCAATGGAAAGGAACTAGATCAGATGCGAATAGAGTTCGATAAACTCTGGTAATAATCAGGATTGTTGGACACGTAATTCAAAACCCATTTCCACGATGATTCAAGAGGGAAGACTTCAGGCCAACGGAATGGCGGTAGACGAGCCCCACGTCCTTGCAAATCTTGGATTATTGATAATATTACATCCGCATCTTGGATATTTGTCAAACATGAAGAAAACCATGCAGGTTAATTTCACAATGAGATATCAATCAATGCCGTTTGGTTCACTAACCAAAATATATATATATATATATATATATAAATAAATAATATTTATAAATTTTTTCTAACTTTTTCCAATTATTTCTATAAAACACATTTTTAATTTTTACTAACTTTCTTCAACTTTCTCCGCAGGAAAACTCGAACGGCTCGTGAGCATACTCTTGATAGAAATCACACGAGTTCGATTCTTGACTTAAATGAGATGTGTATGAGAGGCAACGTATATTTCATCGATTTATCATTAGCTATGCGTGAGATCATTTGAAGTTCCGAAAAAATTAAAAAAAAAATCAAAACTTAGTATTGAAGTAATGTAAAAGTGACGCGTGATAAGATTTGATTGGAGAAAGTTGAAAATGTTTTTAAATATTTTAAAATTTTTTGGAAAAATTTAGAGCTCCAAACAAACCATTAAAATTTTTTCTAACTTTTATAAATTTTCACCAAATATTCAACTAACCATTAAAACAACACGTGCCATCCATCATATTTTTTTTTTTTTTTTTGCCAAATGCAGCTAAAATAGAAGGTAACCTGCTCAAATTGATAGGGCATTATTTAGAGCCTATTTTAGATGACTGGGTCAGAAGTGAAAATGATACCCTTGGTTTTGTGTCTGCATAAAGTGAAAGGAAAATTATTAAGGTAAATAAAATTATGGACAAATCACGCTTACTTACCATTAATGTTTAGCTAATTATATATAAGTGTTCAATGTTTAAAATTTACAATTACACCTCTTGCATATTTTGAAGTTTGTCAAAATCAATTTTTTTTTTGTTAATTTAGACATCAATATTAAATGAAAATTAGTAGTATAATTGTATGAAAAAATTATATAAGATGTCTCTTTTATACATTTATACCAAATAAATATCCAGAATACCCTAAAAATTTTCAAAAATTAAAAACAAAAAGAACAATGTAGGTAAGAAATAATTTACTATATTTTTAATTTACTTCATTGTTTACTATATTTAAACATTAGTTTTAATTTTGAAGATGAACCTAGAGCACAATCTAAGGAAATATTTTTTTTTAACATTTACATATTTCAATAACGTTTGGACATTTTATACAGTTTAAGAGATTAAAAAGATATTTTATATGATTTTTTTACGTTAACTATACTACTTTTTGTATAACATTGACAATAACATAGATGAAAAGATTTAGTTGTAACAAATATTTTAAAATAAGAGATATGAGTATAAAGTTAGAATGTTTGAAAATATTACCTGCAATTAGTTAAATATTTAGAAAATGTATATATATTGTGTTTTATTTAGTATAGTATTTCTGTTGTAAATATTTATAAATTCTCTTTTCACTTTTTATCCAAATCCAACCTATTGAAAAAAAAAAAATAGTAACTTTCCACTTTATTTTCTTTATACACTTTCATTTTATCTTCCACACAAACCTAATATATATCTAAACATATATACGATTAAGGGGCCGTTTTGACGATCAAAAGTGACCAAAAATTAAAAAAAAAGTAGAGAATGTCAGCACTCTTTGATGTTAAAAAGACCAACCAAAAGTGATCAAAATAATCTGTTAAAACAGTGCAAAGTAAATTGTTCCAATAGTTTTGGTCAAAAAGTAGTATGAAAAGTTGACAAATATTAAAAAAAAGTGAGAAAATAGGTAATTTTTTACAAGTTTTTTAATTTTTGTAAAAGTTTGTAAAATTTAAATTTTAAAAATAAACACAAAAAATAAAAATGATAAAAGTTGATAAAAATATATAAATATTTATAATTTTTTATAATTTACAGTAAATTTTAACCCCACCAAACGGGGCTCAAATAAAGCTAAATAGACATCGGTTAATTCGCGTCTTTCATTTCAAACTGAAAAAGGTTTGTTTTTAAAAAACACCCTATTAAATTTTTGTCCCCCTTGACAAGAAATGAAGAGGCAAGCTAACGGAATCTTTCTAGAATTAAATACTGAAGCTGGCTAACTTTCTAATGCCGTAGCATTTAGTTGAAAAGACAAATTAATCAAGAAAAAGTCACAAGAGGCTGCAAAATTGTTAACCAAAAAAGTAAAACAGAGGCATTATGACGATTACGCTGTTTGTTGATTGTTACTAAAGCCTTATCCTTTTGCAAAAAGATATATTTTTTTTTAATTTTTTATAGTTCTGATATCTGAGCCCCATTTTCGCCAAACTTTTAACTTTCAAAGGAATGAACGAGGCAATGACCACAATAACAAAGTCGCCAAACATATATGTATATATATATATATATATATATATATATATATATATATATATATATATATATTTCAACGCGGTATTGACAATTGAATTAATGTAAATTAAATTGCATGAATAATGAACTCAGATTTTTTTATTATGGTTGGTTTGATAGAATTTTAATATTTATTTATTTATTTGATAGTGTGAGCAACCAATTAAGTAAGTTTTTTTGCTTAGTTGATTTAATAAAAATTTTCTTTGACTTGCCGCCCCCCTTTCTAAATCGGCGTGAACAAAAGAAAGATCCTAATAATAATCTCACAAATGAGGAATTATGTTATTTAGAATTCGTTTCATTTGTTATAAATTTTTATAAATTTTTAAATTTTATTTATTTTTTATTTAATTATACGAATTATAAACTCACAACTTATTTCATTTTATCACACTTTAAACACACATTTAATTGGGTTGTTA
Organism: Vitellaria paradoxa; assembly: GCA_019916065.1. Taxonomy (NCBI): domain Eukaryota; kingdom Viridiplantae; phylum Streptophyta; class Magnoliopsida; order Ericales; family Sapotaceae; genus Vitellaria; species Vitellaria paradoxa. The sequence goes on along the minus strand of CM034233.1, from coordinate 22,290,468 downwards.
AAGAATCCACAAAATAAAAAAAAATAGAAAATGACAAGTCTTAAGTGTTCGATTGTTCTTTTTACATATTCAAAAAATATTTTTTTTTTTTGGGAAATTGTTCGATGAAGACATTTTAAATTTAATACACGAACAACAACGGAATATTATTGTGAAATTGTCAAACTGTCTTGGGGCAGTTGGCATAGCCCGTAAAATATGTACAACAATTTGTGGTTAGGTTGGTATAATATTAGAAAATGGTTGCACCTACAAATGCCCAGGTCATTTCGTGTAAGCAGACGTGTAAATATTTGTTACGCGGAAAGGTACACGTCTTGACATGTCGCAATATTTTATTCAAGGGAATCTGTTTACGAGTTTTCCAAATGCCATGGTTTGGAACTAGCATAGGTCATCTCGGTTTCTCTCTCTCTCTCTCTCTTTTCTTTTTTTTTTTTTTCGTATAAAATGATGGCGGCTTACAAAAATGAAAAATAAAAACCCTAGGCGTGTCAAACCGACCAAATTATAAGGTCCGTTTGGAGTAAGAAAAAATAAGATAAATTGAGATAAAATATAGTTTGGAGTTAATTTTGGCGCCGTTGAAAAATCTCAAACCGTGGGAACGATTTTCCAAATCTGTTCCCATGGATTCAAAAAAAATTTAAAAAAATAGCGACAATGGTACTCATTTGAAAGCTTTCGACACGAAAAATGTGATTGTATAAAAAATTTACGCATTCGGTTAACCTATTTTTAGATTTTTTATTTTTTTTAGCGAAATATTGAAATTTTTTAAAATTAGTGATGGCAGGAAAATTAGAGGTAGATGAGTTGTTAGAGATTTATAGAGTTTCTTGAAGATTTTTTTTACTCTAAACGAGCCCATAATCATGGTTGTTCTCTCTCCACATCTCTCACTCTATCAACACTAATCGGGGGTAGTTGGCCAACAAAAACTTAAAATCTGCTGGAGTTTGACAAATTCCATCTGTTAAAAGTGAGGTTAGTAAGTGTTGACGTCGCGTAGGGTTTCGAAGAATTCATTTATTCACAAGCTAATTAAATTCAGTTCTAAGTGTTAGATAAAATAAGAAACTAAATAAAACATAAATTTTATATACATATTCTAATCAAACTCTACTCTTAATGTACTATTAATAAATATCATATATATATTGACATTAAGTTTAATTTATGATTCCATTCAAGTTCAATTTGTAATTTGTTTAAATTCGAACTCAAATTTAAAGATGTTACATTCAAAAGTTTGTGAGTTGATTCAATAATATAATATATATTTTTATAATATTTTAAATCAAAATTACATTATTTTAATTTAGCTGAGTTATTTATTTTTATTTATTATATTTTAAAAGAAAATGACATTTTTTGTTGGTTTCATCCATCCAGACTTTTTCAACTTTGATACGCAAGACATTCACTAGATATTTCGCCAAGACTTGTTGAAAATTACAGAGATCATATTTTTAGGCTCTACAACTTGAAACTCACTAAATTGTGAGCTTGCTGGCTACCTTTTTCCGAGCAAGAGATTGGATATTTTGAATATTTAATGCATTTTGAAATTCTATTTTGCATCGGAATCAATCCAGGATTTATTCAGTTATATGTTGGACAATTTTTATATTTATTTTTGAAAGATTTTCTAATATTCAAGGAAGTTCAAAACACTCACCCAAAGGTCTTCTAAGAGTTTACGTTAGTTTATCAATTATAGTTATAAATCTAATGAATACTTATTTTTAAAATAACAAGCACACACCTCTTATATCATTCTGATACTTTGCCTGATATTACTCTTTCTTCGTTATTAAAATTTTACACTACACTTAGTAAATCAATGAACTTTTAACATTTTACCCTGTGTTTGGTAAATCAATAAGTTTTAACTTTAATTTTATAATTTTTATTCTAGTGTTGATACATATTTTTTTTTTTTTGACAAAAAAATGTATGTTTGTCAAAGAAATTTAAAAAAAAAAAAAAAAAGTTGATGGTTTTGTATGTGGCCAATTTCTTTACCGTATGCGATAAATTTTGATAAGTAAATTGAAAAAAATTAGATAAAAAGAAAATTAAAAGTCATTGTTTCTTTGGGGAGGGAGGGGGGTATCAAATGCAACCTTAGTTTGGATGGGGACAATGATATACATTCTATGGCAATGCCGGTCGTGGCCATGGGTACGACGGAGGATGGTAGAATACTAGAGTTGACTAAACAAGCACCACATGCATTTTGGCCGGCCACGGTAGCCAGTATTATTCACAAGTGTCGGAAAAAAAAAAAAAAAAGAAAAAAGAAAAGTTTCACGTTAAACATGTTTTGCCTAATTATTCGACCAACTCTCCCATCAGACCAAAAATATCAGCTAAGCCGCATGATCATTACTGCTCCTCCATGGTGGGGCCAAACTATTATTGCTCATGCGGCTTTTGAATCATCCAAGTCTCTGAATGCTGGGGCATTAATTTGGTCATCAAGCATTAAGAGATAAATCTCATAGAATTCTAGAATCTTTCACGGTGTGTTCTCTTGGGACTTCTTTCACATTTATAAAATCCAAGTGTCATAAATTTGGATAAGATTCTAATAAGTATCTCTAATTTTTTTTTTTTTTTTTGTCAGTTAATTTTCAAATTAGTGCTTTTACATGGTACACAGTTAGGAAGGATTCTTGGGAACCCTTTTCGCTTCTTAATCTCCTATGTGCACTTTTCATTAATAACTCGATCGATTGTTTAAGAGCTTAGAATTTATCTTATATTAATAAAAAAATATACTTCTTAAATTAATATAAGATTTTAATGAATCTCTTTATTTTTTTTATTAACTAGTTTTAAATTGACTGATTTAACCAGACATAAATTTGATATATATATATATATATATATATATAAACTCAAAAAGAAAAGTAAATGTTGGATTTCAAATAAGGCTCTATTTGGTTTGTTGTAAAATTCTGAAAATTTTAAAAATTTTTAAAAATTATTCACTTTTTATCTAACTACACGAATTACAAACTAACAACTTATTTCATTTTTTATCACTCCAAACACATCCTAAATGTTATGTCAAACATCATCCCTACCAAATTCTATTAATGATTTAACACTATACTATAGGAATTTTCCACTATATTACCACAAATAAAACTTCTTTTTTCTTTTCATTTAATTCGAGCTCTTCTTCTATCGTTGATTGCCATTCCAAATTGCATTGGATATTCCAAGAACAAACGATATCACCAAGAGATCAGAACAAGAGTATTCCATTTCGTCTGCACCTATCGTTTCAAGGCTTTTGGCAGTTTCTCTGTGGGATATACTTTTGCCCTCCGATATGATCAAAATTATTGAATGTCTCGCTAAATTCTCTGTTTGTTTTTACGGCAAAAGGCGGTATCACCTCATATCAGCCAAGATAAAGTTGAAGATATATTTCACGTCACGCAATCAATTCATTTGACCATCTATAGAGATAATAGCGCTTAGTTGGTCCCCCAATAAAGGAGAGTGTGTGTCATTTCAAGTAATTTAACATTTGTATGACATTAATTATAATTATAGTATGTATTATCAATTAAAGTTAAAAACTTTAAACTTTGTTATCATGCATTTCATACTACCTAATTAACCAATTGCATGGTTCCGAGTAGATAATTAGGTGCTCTTACCAACATAATAAAAGAATTTTATATATATATATATATATGTACATAGCATTCTTTCTTTTTAATTGTGGGTGATGATTTTTGATGGCAACATTTTCTTTTATATATGGCCCAATTTTGACATTTCAAATGCCTCCAAATTAAATTTTAATTTTTTTTTGGCGCCATCGAATTTCATTATGGTAACACTTTATAGTAATAAGAACAATTATTTAGCTATTTTACTAAAAATATATATAATTTATTATAAATATTATAGGTGGTAATTACAACCCAAACTAATGTATCCGATCAATTAAATCTAAATTAAATAAGTTTGAACACATTTAAAATTATTAGCAGATATAATTGAGCAAATAAAGCAATATCTACTTAATTAACAAGTTTAAATAGGTTGGTAATATAACCCGTTAAACACCTAATTATCTACATAATTAATAATTGAAGTAAGAACTATGAGATAGAAATGAAAAGAAATTCTCACTTAACTAATTAATTAAGATCCACAACTGAAAATTTTATATCTAACGAATGCTAAATAGGCTGATTTTTTATATAATCCACATGTATGCATATATATATATATATATATATATATATATATATATATATATATATATATATTCTCCTCCACTTACTCTCACATCAAGTATTAATTATTTTAATAAATTATAATATTATCCTTGTTGCCCCTATACATGCTCTTTACATTAGGTGCTCATTTAGTGCATACCAAATAGCAAGCACATGACAAGGTAAGACTAACACCTAGTCTCCTACATATATGTTTTCTTAGAATTCCATTAGGTAATAGAAAAAATTCATCCCCACTTGAGGAGTCATAATGACTCTATAAAATTTTATACACATTCGATTCTCAATTTGTAAATTTATGTGAACTAGTAGACATGTAAATCAAATTATAAATATATTTACAAATACAAAAAAATGTGTTTAAAATTAAAAAAAATAAATTTTGAATCCAAATTCGAAAGTTTGGTATACATAATTTGTATCCAACCCGTCTAATAATAACATGTTATTAAATAAATATAATTGAGGCTAATCCGTTTAATCACAATCTGTTATGATCCACTCCAAACTCAACCATTTATCGGCCCTAATAAATATATATAGAATTCACCTTGTAATAGATAAAATGAAATGAAATAAAACTGTCTCAATCAGTTTTCTTCAACTTCTCTTCAATTATTATTTTTTTTGAGGGTGTCTCAATCAGTTTTTCTACTCGTCTTCATTTATTTATTTATGTATTTTCTTTAAACGTTCCTTAACCACTCCAATTTAATATATGTAGTAGAAAATATTCTCTAAACCAAAAAAAAAAAAAGCCTACAATCTATGATTTATGATAATTAGGAATTCTCCAATAACATTTCTTAGAAAACAATTTTGTCAAATTTCAATCAATAATTGATGGTTTAGTTCGGACCCCCCAAAGGGGCAACCACTTGACATCAAGAGTACTCTCAAGCAAGGGCTGCACTGCTTCTACCTTTCATCATCAGCCATGTCACACTAATTAAATTAAGCATTGCACGATTTTTGGGCCCAAAGTTTGTGGTTCCTAGCTATTGAAATCATTCTAGGCTTTGAGTGAGTCATCCATGAGTGTCGGTTGCTTTTACTTTTAATTAGGTATTCAGGAGGCATATATTTTCTTAATTAATTAATTTGCAGTTTTTTTTCCTCTTTAAATAAAAAAAAAAAGAATAACATTTCTTTTGTGTGGACTGAATTTTTTATGCTTTGAGTATTTCCAAATTTGTGAATGTGTTGATCAAGTTGCTCTAGAAAAACTTTAAATGATATGTAAATATATATACACAAGTGCGTGTGCTAAATTAAATATTTAATTAAAATGCATTTGTTTTATTTTTTTTTTGAAAGGTAAAGTTTTTTTTTTTATAGGAGATGAGAAAGACTCGAACTCGAGTCATGAGTGAGTAAAAAAGATTCTAAACCACTGAACTACAAGTTACGCTCAAAAAAAATCTGGTACAAGCCACGCTCAAGATACATTTGTTTCATTTTCAATGATAATAATAATAATAATTAATATTTTCTCTTGAAAACACAAAACAATGGAAACTTACATAAGAAACTTTTCTGGCAAACTATTTTCAAAAATTATATGAGAACAATATACCTATTTTGAACTCATTTTGCATTTTATATTTTTTGAAAATAAAGAAAATAATTCAAAACGCAGTTAGTCACTTGTATTTTAAAAATTTATTTTAGAAAATAAAAAATAGATTTACACATAAAATACAAAATGGTAAAAAGTCGTTTTGAGTGTTTTCAATCCAAAGCTAAGAAAATTTCAACACAAGGAAAATAAAAAATATCAAACCAAATGTGTTTTTCTGTTTTAATTATTTTTGAATTTCTTAAACGTAAAACACATAAAATAAAAAATAAAAAATAGAAGTACGAATCAAATACCACAGTACTTTTCGAGTAATTTTGTTCAAACTGGTCCGGTGCTCCGTGCATATAGTTCCATATACAAGAAGATCAAATTAACTATAGGAGCTAGCCAGATGAAGTCAAAACCATAGAGCGTTTAAGTGAAATTTGCCCAAAATATTTTTAAGAAAATTTAAATAAAAATGAACGTCTAGTAAAAAATATTCTATTTCATTCTGTCTAATTTTTAAAGTTCTAAAAAATTAAAAGTGAGTTTTAAAAGCTAAAATTCACTATTTTAACATTTCAGAAACTGCGTTTGTGGAAATGGGATGGTTTTACTAAGTTCGTTGTTTTTATTTTATTTTTTTTTTATTTTGGGGGGGGGGGGGGCGGATTTTGACTTTTGTTTTTAACATTAACTCCATCTATTGATCACCACCAAGCCTTTTTACAAATATATATATATATATATATATAATAATAACAAAAAAACTATATCAGAAAATAATGTGTTTTAGAACTTTTAATTTGACGTGAGTCTCTTAGGATTCTACGAAAAGTTAGATACGTTCAATATCGGAAATAAAGATATGCTAGCTTTGATGCTTTCCATGGAATAATTGATTCTTTTCTTGCAGAGACCCTTCAAAGAAATTGTCTCAGAAAATAAAAACGTACGTAGTATATTTATGTTTTAATCATTTTTCTCTTTTATTTGTTTCATTTTTCATTTATTATCCTCACTCAAAATAGAGAAGAATATCCTTTATATGAAATAAAAAAATACTTTCTTCTGAACTTAAAATAATAATAATAATAATGATTTGGCACAAACAAAAATTTTTTACGCTTGTCAATCATCCCTTGACTTGCACGTCAAGTATATACCAATCACTCACTATGGGCAAACTACAAACTAAATTCAACTAACTTGTATTGCAATTATTAATATATATATATATATATATAATCTACGTTGTTTATTAATTCATCCTATGTAAGGTTAAACAAAAATTAGAGTAGAATTGAAATTAGTTAATAGGGCCACATGCATTTATATATATAGACACTATCAGTACTCCTGCATTGTGTGGGGAAAAAAAAAATTAACCCTTTAAACTATAAGCAAATTTTTAATGTACCCTTTAACTATCAATTATCTCATATTACACTCTAAGCTATGAAGTCATATCTCAAATTATCCTAAATTACTTATGCAACTTAAATCATTAATACAAACTGTCACGTGACAAGAATATAATTTTAAGTGGATGTAAAATGGGAATAACAAGCAAAAAAGAAAGGAACAAAATACATATTTCTTAAACTTGGCTCTCGACACTTTACTTGTCAACAGTCAATTGCCTCATATTGTACTCTAATTAAATTATGACTCCGTATTTCAAATTGTTTAAATTGCTTCTTCTATTTAAATTGTCTACGTAACAAGTATATGATTTCAAGTGGAGACAAATCAAGCTAAATAAATTATATACTAAATGTTTGTATTAGAGAGGGAAATGTGAGACAATTAATAATTGCAAGGGTAAAATGGAACGTAAGTCATATAGTTTGAGGGAGATACGTGTTTTTTTTTCTCTTTCTATTTTATTTTATTTTATTTTTTTGTTCTTCCTACTTTGCCCCTCACTTTAAATCATATGACTTTGTTTTGTTAGCAATTTAATAACATAAGCAAATTAATACATGAAATTATAATTTAGGGTGCAATGTGAGACAATGGATGTGTGAGACAATTAATGGTTGAGGAGGTAACATAAAAAAATGAGTTATAGTTTAAGGAGCTCATATATATATATATTCCATGGGTATACAACTAGCATTAAGTATATATAATAAAATCTTTTCATTTTAATAGTTTGGGGTAAAAATTAATATTTATGAGATGCTACCACTCCCATTCATTAAAGTAGAAAGTAATATTAACTATTTATATAAAAGAGAAATGAAAGCTTACTTCATGAAGAAATACTTAATTAATTAGTCTTAAACATATTGGGATAGCACAAAATTGAAGATGTCGAAACTTACAATACTAGGAAAGAAAACGGATCACGTTAACTTGAGTTGACAACCTTAGGTTGGGTACACATTTAATTTGATGTAATACAACATCTGCAAGTAGTTTAATCTGTAGAAGTTGAGAAACCTAATTTAAAAACTAATAATTCAACAGGGTGGTTGTGCCCAAAAGAAAACAAAAACATTACCTTAATTGGTTAAGCATTCTGATCAATGCTTTCAAAAAATGAATGGCTATTTCGTGGAAATGGGTTGGAAATGCAAGGCATACTTTCTATGCAAGGTGTTTATCTTAAATAGATTTAGGTTAAGTTGAGTAAATTTAATGCATTTTTGTTTTTTTTTTTGTTTTTAATTCTTTGAAAAATGTTATACTATCAAAAAATATTATCAAAGTGATGTAACAGCAATATTTTTTATAAATAAAAAATAATTAAATGAACCTTTAACTTTAAACAATAAACAAACATTTACAATGCGTTGTTTTACTAGATGTTGCTAGTCATATTTTTTCAAGTGTATAACATTATTTATTTTCTTTTGCTTTGAAAAGATGGTAAGTCACGACGTGAAAAATAAATTGAATAATTGTACATATAATTTCGTGTGTATACCAAAATAAATGCAAAAGTAGTTTAAAATTAAAAAAAAAAAGGAGGTAAATTTGGTGATATTTGTTCCATCACTAAAAATTCAAAATTTATTTAGTAAGACATATTTTTTCATAAAATCATCACAATGTGATGTAATTATATTGGGTAAATTACACTTAGACCCCCTAAACATTAGCGTAATTACACATGGACCCCCTCGACATTTCAAAATTACATTAATCTCTCTTGTTTTGAAATGTTTGTAATACTTAAATCCTTCTGTTAACTTTGTCACTACCTCCGTTAAAAATTTATTAAAAAGACAAGTATGCCCTCATATATATTTATGCATATAAATATGCAAAAAATAAAAAAAAATCTGGACAGCCCTCGTTAATTCAAGCCAGTGTCGGTGACTGGCCAGCCGGCGTCATCCTCCGCATCTTCTTCCACGACTACTTGGTAGCCTTCCTGTACTGGAGATACTCTGGCGCTAGATACTCTATCTTCCCGGCCGTCAGAGTCAACACACGGCTCTTGTCGTGGTCCATCACCCTTGCCAACCCGAAATCTCCCAGCCTCGCTGGTTGCTTTCCGGGATGTTCTCCTCTTCCTGGGCATCAAATTGGGCCGCAAGAAAATTTGCAACAACGGATCTGACAGCGAAGATCCAAAAATCCCTAATTTCTGTCCCTCCTCTGCTGTCATCTACTCTGCCTCACAAAGAATAATAATAATAAACACTACTATTACCATGAAGAGAGTAACCTTTAAAAAAAAGAACAAAATACAAAACCCTCAAATTTAAAATATAAAAAAAATAACAGAAAATTAGAGAGGTTTTAGATGTAAATGTAAATGTAAATGTATAGCCCTTTGATGGTTTCTGTTAGAAGGGATGACGGAACTTAGGAGTTCATTTTCCGGGAAATTGATCGATTGTGAGAAGAGATTTGGTGCGTAGGGCAGCTTTCAGTGTAATGGAGCCGATGAGATGCAGGGGTGGGGCGGAATAGGGCTTGAGCAGGAGCCAAACCAACTGAGGCTTGCTGTCTTTGGCTGGAGGGTGGCTACATCCACGTCGATCCGACGGCGAAGATCGCCTCGCCAGGAGGCCATTCGAGGGTCGGTTCATCGTCAGCAGGAAGACCAAGCGCTCCTCTTTCCCTTGAACTTATATATATATATATATATATGTATATGTTGGTAAAAGTGTAAATTTTAATTGTTAAGAAGGGTAAATTTGATATATTAAAAATTTTTTTTAGCTAATGTCATCATTTTAACAGAAATTCTAATGGCATACTAACGGATGGGTTTAAGTCTTACAAACATTTCAAAATAAAAGAGGTTAATGTAATTTTAAAATGTCGAGGGGGTCCATGTGTAATTACGTTAATATTTAGGAGGTCTAAGTGTAATTTATCTAATTATATTTTGTTACATATTCTTATATTTTTAATGACTATACTACTTCATCACCAAAAAAAAAAAAAAAATTAATAGTGAAATATGATTCATTACTATAACTATCACTTAGTGATAATTGATGAACATCACAAAAATATAATTTTTTTTTTTTTTTTTTGCAGTGAATATTGATTTTATCCCCGTACGTAGTTAGGGACTCCATTTTTTCATCCAAGCTCCAAAAAAAAAAAAAAAAAAAAACGAAAAGAAAAGAAAAAACCTCAAAAAATAGAATATATATATATATATAGCAAGCACATTTTGATGCATGCTTAAGTATGTTTTATTAACAAATATGAATTGCACCCCAAATTATTATCCCATACCAATTCACATGATGCAATTGATATCCCTTGAAAGGGATGAGACTTATTCGAATATCCCATGTTAAAAATTTAATTCCATTTGGCTGATAGGGCTAGGGGGCTTCGTTTAAATAAGACAGACTCACGTGGGGGCATGACATGGTTGATGTGAATGTGATCTGTGTGGCATAAAAGTATGTTGCCCGACCACAATGGTGTTTCGCCGACCATAAATTTCACCCCAATCAGGGGATATATTCTAGTTAAATTGGGATTAAATAGTTGGCCAGTTATGCTGTGTAATTACTTCACTCACTACTCATAAGTGTAACAGGAGAAAAGATATGCAGAGTATATACAACAAAGCAACTTCTACACTGCTCCTAAAGTTTACATCATCAGCCATTTAATGTTAGCCACTCACCTTTACTATAAGTCATATCAAAGAAAAGTAACGGTCAAATCAGCAAAAAGTATGTCATACACTCCATCTATAAATACCAAAAACGAAGACAACGGAAAAGTTTTTTTTCGGCTCCTTTTTCTCTTATCCTCTTCTCTCTCTCTATTAGTTTACGTGAGCTTATTATATATATGAGTTACTAATTTAAGTATTGGAGTGTCCTTGGTGGGAGACTAACTCCGATCGCTTTATTTCACTATTTTCTTGCTTGCACATCGCCGTCAAGAGGGGATCTCCACGAACAAGGAAGATAATGGGTACACGGATAAAGAGAGTAAAAAATATGGCCGAATATGATCCATGCCTAACATTGATATATATAGCTAAGCAATAATAAATAAATAAATAAATAGAAATCTGATTGTCTTCGCCATTAACGAAGAAAATCTTTGAAAGAGAGAATTTCTTGGACAGGTCTCTCAACCCCGAGGCTCCCAAGGCGGCAGATTATGCCTTTGAACATGGATACCCACGTTCAAATCCTTGATTTACACGGTTATATGGTGTGCTGTCACAAAGCTCCTCTCTCTGTAATTTAGCTAGTAGATACATATATATATATGTAATATTGATATATGTTAATGCATGAGCGGACGTGACCGGCCGAGCATATATTGGGTGAAAGAATTAAGGCTACATTTGTTAGGAACAAATGAGCTTGAATGGAATGTTTGATATGTTTTATAAGTGAGAATATACATTTTCATAGGATGCCATTATATACAATACAATGTAAGAATATTCATTTTTTTCTTTCGAGTGAGGGAATTGTCGTTTTTGTAGTTTTATTTTTTAATAAAGTCAAAAGAGAATAAAAAAATAAGAAGAGTAAAATATGAAATTAAATAGTAACTGCTATTGGCAGAGGTATGCTTGGATTATGGTGCACTGTAGCTCAGGTTAGTTTTTAGTCCAAAAATGTTTTGATATTAATAGTATATAACATTCTAACTCAATTACTTGTAACCCAATTTAATATCTATCACATATCCTTAATACCCAGTTTCTAGTTTAAGACAAGAAAAAAAAATCAATTTTATCTGGTAGCACAAGGTATAGTTCAGCCCTTAACTACCACTAATCACCACTTCTCATCGTCATCATAATCACGCATCACTTTTATATCAATCTTCATTCATATTTTATCTCATCCTATTTTTGTGTCCTTAATGTTACCTAAGGAATAGGTAGTGATAATGAAGTTAGTGCAATATGAATTTGAAAGTATGAATATAATAGCAATTGTGAGGATGAAAATAATCCTTTTAAATATACATGAAAAATAAACTTCGAGGTAACAGTAGTATATTTTTTTGTAAGATTTAATAAATTGTAAAATAGAATTAAAATATAAATAAATACTCAATATTTCCCTCATATAGAATAACAATAATTTTACCAAATAATAAAAATAAGAGTAATTAATTTTGTAAATGTTTTACTAAAACTCAATCTCCTCGTATGAGAATAGGCCATTCTTGTAATTTTTAGGGGAGAATAGTTTGCATCGCATTCTACTTTCTAAGGATATACTTGCAGTGAGAATTTGGGGTAGAAAAAAGAAAATAATAAAAGAAAATGAAAGAAATAAAAATCTAAAATGTATGTCCTTAATTTAATGGATTTTAAAATATAAAAAAAATAAAAGATAATTATTAATAATAAATTATTTTTTTATTACTCAAACTTTATTTATTTTACTTTCTATTTTCTATTATGCACAATAAAATAAAATTTTTGAAAATCTATTTATTTTTCTTTTAATAAATCCTTAATAGTCACGCTAATTCAAGCTTTGTTCCACACGAATAAGCAAAACTTATTAATAGAGACAGGAACAATGTACGATTTTAATTCTGATAGTTGACCAGTCTCTCTCTCTCTCTCTCTCTCTCTATATATATATATATATATATACACACACAGATATATATGCATATATGTATATATTTTTTTTTTCATCAAGTATGACAGACGGCTATTCAATATTCATCGAGTTTGGCAGACCCGCTATTCCCTCTATTTAATTGAAGCTGTTCAGAGGCTGACACTTGGCTCAACAGCATGACTAATAATACTGCTAACATACAGACATGCATACATGCTGCTGCTGGCCAATTCCAAAGCTCACGTGACCCAGCTTGTCACGTCTCTCCTTTCTTCATGTCTCGTATTAATTATAGAAAGAGGTAGAAAATAGCGGGTCTGCATTATTAATGCCGATTTTATTTGTTGGTCTCCTATGTTAATTGCAAGATGACCCCTAAATTATTATTATATTATTTTACTCCGATCAATTTTTTTTTTTTGAAGAATATTATGAATTAACGCTTTAAACTATTAATATAAAACAACATACACAATTTTTTTGGTACGATGCCTAATTGCTCCACATATAGTTCCTCGAAACACATTTTCTAAATGAACTAAAGCCAATCCGAGTTGATCTTGTAAAAGATCCGCTACAGAACGAATACGTTTATTTTTCAAATGATTCATATCGTCAAGTGTACCCATTCCAAATTTCATTCCAATCAAATGATCCGTGGCTGCCAATATATCTCGCGGTAACAAAAATGTATTGTTTTGAGGTATATCAAGGTTCAGCCTTCGGTTCATATTTCGTCGACCAATCTTTCCTAATTCACATCTTTGTTGAAAAAATTTCTTTTGTAATTCCTTACATAAGGATTCAGAAAATACCGGATCCCCGCCTACACAAGCAAATTCTTGATAAAACTCCAAAATGGCATTTTCTTTTGACCTGCAACATTTACCTTAGGGATAAACACTGGGTGAAACTTGCTCTGTGACTCTAACCGATCAAGAACCACAAAGAATAAATTAGTTTAGACAAATTTTAACTGACTGGCTCAACCGAAAAAGTTATTAGACAGCTCCCCACAATAAAGGGACGATCGTCCTCGAAAAGGAGTCGAACTCGGGATCACATGGTCTCAAACCCTACGACACACTGCCCGAACCAACTCGACTATCCCAAATGGGTAACATACACAATTGTTAATTATACTTATGGTTGTAATTACAACAAAATTTATTTAAACAAATGCGCACACGAGCTAAAAGCAAAAATATTAAGACTAAAATGCTATGTAAAATTAAAAAAATAATCATAGTATATATAATTAAAACTTTAATTTAAAAACATCCTAATAAAATTCACTGAAATTATAAAATTAAAAACTCTAAAATTCTATGTCAATGCTATTTTATCGTAATAAACTCATAAAATATATATTCTAGCATGATTTTTTTTACCTTGTATTTGTAGTTTGACTAAATTTTATTAAAATTATGAATATTAAATTGAGAAAAGATGCGTAGTTGTTATAAATTAATAATTTTTTAAATTAAACGAGATAATTAATATAATATTAGATAATAGTTTAGAGGAATTCTTTTAATAAATAATTAATTTGTTCATATTACGTGATACTTTCAATCTTTTCATTGACCTTGACCTTGGGCAAGGGCTAAACCGAGTGGCGGAGTTTTGCCGTCCGTCATCAGAGTTCAAACCTGCGAAGCAACATTTCTCCTCCTTATATTAGTTATTTATATTTCTCTTTTTTATGGTTTTTTAAGTTACGTCTAAAATAATAAAAAGTGAGATAAAATGAGATAAATTAAAATAAATTGTGAGTTCGTAATTTATACAATAAAATAAAAAATAAGTAATTTTAACTTTTTTGATTCCTTCAAGCATAACATTAATAAAAAAAAATAGACAATATATGCTTAATGTTTATTTATTTATTTATTTATTTTTATTCAAGTCCTCAATATTCTTGCTTCTTAATTAATTATGATTTTTTTTAACTTATATGCATTGAGCCTGATTAAAAAGGAAGTCCTAATTTCAAAATTCAGAAGCTCTTTAGTTTACGCGAAAAAAAAAAAGAGAGTAAAAATATATATTATTGATATTTGTACTTTTTTATTAATTTTTTGTATTTTACAATAAGTTTAATTTGTCAAATAAAAAATGAATAATATGAAGCTGGGGAAGCTAACAAGGAGTATAAATATCCTCAACTTCAAAAATATTAATTTTTACCAATTTTCTTTAACTTTTTTCATCAAACACTTTACCAATTTTCTCTATTTTTTATTAAGTTCATCCAATTTTTATTAACATTTTTCAAAATTTTACACTTTTTGGATAATAAATCAGATGCCCAAGAGTAGAAATTTTACTTAATTTTTATTGTTTTTTTTTTATTACTAAAATTGACACTCTAAACAGCACCAAAGGGCCAAAATCAATAGGGATCCAAAGAATACTTCTTGATTTAATCAAGGTGAAGAAAATAATAATAATAATAATAATAACATCGAAACTGTGAGAAAATAAAGATTAATCGCAAAACAAATTAGCATTAGACTTTGACCATCGGAAAATTTTTTCATTACGAGACACAATTAATGCAACAATTTAATTTCGTCCGTTGTTGCGAAATGTGTATATATATATATATATATATTGTTTTCTTTTAATTTTCCATCATGGAGCGGATATACATCCATATAATTTTTCCAATCATACAAGCAACCATGACAAATCCCCCCGGGCAATTAAATTGTTCGTAATAAAGAAGGAGATTTTAATAATTTTTCTTTTAATTATGAAGCATTAATTAGCAGTAAAATAAAGAGACTTATTTACCACATACAATCTGATCTTTCTAGAAGCATGAGAAAGAAAAGGAACATTTTGATCTTGTGCGTTTAGAGTAACAAAAAAAAAAAAAAAAGATAAAATGAGATAATTTGTGAATTTGTAATTTGTGGAATAAGATAAAAAATTAATAATTTGTAGATATTTTTATAAATTTTTAAAATTTTTCAACGTTTTTTAACAAATCAAATGCATCGGTCTATTTTGATCTTGTGCGTTTAGAGTAACAAAAAAAAAAAAAAAAGATAAAATGAGATAATTTGTGAATTTGTAATTTGTGGAATAAGATAAAAAATTAATAATTTGTAGATATTTTTATAAATTTTTAAAATTTTTCAACGTTTTTTAACAAATCAAATGCATCGGTCTCTTGCTTGTCATGTATATATCCATTAATTCAAATATATATATATATATATATATATATATATATATATATTTTTGGCAGCCTTTATCAATTAAAAAATCTAGCACAAATTGAAACATTTCATTGGCCAATAAGTAAAAACAATTGTATTTTTTTTCTTTTTATTTTTAATTCAATTGGCTCAAAATTTACCCCCAAAACTTTAGTTTATCCATCAAAGGT
Source organism: Vitellaria paradoxa (assembly GCA_019916065.1). Taxonomy (NCBI): domain Eukaryota; kingdom Viridiplantae; phylum Streptophyta; class Magnoliopsida; order Ericales; family Sapotaceae; genus Vitellaria; species Vitellaria paradoxa. The sequence goes on along the minus strand of CM034233.1, from coordinate 22,274,193 downwards.
GTATTTTTTTTTAAATTTTAATTTAATTATTCTCCCCCTTTTACGTTATTATTTCAAGATCTAAAATTGTATTATTATTCCACGAGATTTATTTGCTTTTGGATTTAAGTTAAATCCGACAGCACAGGTATTCTAAGTACACATATGGTGTCAAAAATTAAGGGGTAAATGTTACTAGGATTTCTTTTTTTTTTTTTTTGTGCAACTTTTCACTCATTTTACTTTATTTCTTGAGAAATTATTAATTACTCAAAGTACTAAAATAAAACAATTGATTCAATAAGGGTTGATGTCATTGTGTTAATATTAAAAAAAACAAACAAATAATTCGATACAACGAATTAGTCAGCAACAGAAACAAAACTTCATAAATTCACGGACTTGAGAATGGAATAAAAAAATATACCGCTAACTCAACATAATTAAAAAGAGTAAAATTTTATGAGTAATATTTATTTTCTTTAAAACCCATGCCAAACGTAGCCCAAGCTTATACATGTATTGCATTTTTAAATAATAATTTAATTTGAAATGAGAGGAAAAGAAAAAAAAATCCATATGGTGAATTTAAAAAAAATAAATAATATTCCAAATAATACTTCAATATATATGTACTAATTACTATTATATATATAGAGTCTGTTTAGAATAATAAAAAATGAGATAAATTATAAATTTTTAATTCACGTAACGAAATAAAAAATAATAATTTTAAAAAATTTTCCAAATTTTATAGTAAGTCAAACGGTCCTATGTGTTTAGAAACTGCAAAGCTCGCGGGCATGTGCCCGATTTTTTGAACAGCCAGACCGGTGTCTCTTGCACGCTGCGCCCATTTGGTAGCATCTTTTAATCCTTAAATAAGTCAAACCTTTAAAACCTTTGCTCGTGGTCACCTTAATTCTTTTCATACTCCAAATTGAATTTTTACCATTTTATCTTGAAGATTTTCAAATAAAACCCAAGTTATTAATGGAAGAATTTTGAAAAATTAAATAATAATTATTGTCTCCTAATTTTATGAAAAAAGACAAATTAGTGGAAATAATTTTAAATTTAAATTAATTACGAAAATATAAATGAAAATAGTAATCTATATTAGGTTCTAGAAAGAAAATAAAAAGGAAATTCATTTATTTTGTTTGTAAATTAGGAATTAAATTAAAATAAAGTTAATTATTTCTCTTTTCATCCCTTTCATTTCCACAAATTCCAAACTTTTATCCTTAACAATTTTTTCATGAATCCGCAGTCAACTTTACGTACGTATTTTTTTTTTTACATTAAATATACGGATATATAAAAACAAATAAAAAATATATGTCCTTAATTTAATGAATTTAAATTAAGAAAAAATAAAAACAATATGTTGATGAAAAATATTAAAAAGTAATAAATTTTGTTTCTTAATTTTATAAAAAATTACAAATTAGTAGAAGTAATTTTAAATTTAAATTACAAAAATAGAAAAGAAATTGGTAATATATATTAGGTTCTATAAGGAAAAAAATAAATTCATTAATTTTGTTTGCAAATTATGAACAAAAAAAAATTAATTAATTACTTTCTCTTTCCATCCCTTTCATTTCCACAAAATTTAAAAAAAAAAAAAAAACACACAAGTTGTTAATGGAAAACACTGAAAAAGTAATAATTTTTGTTTCTTAATTTTATGGAAAATAATAAATTACTAGAAATAATTTTAAATTTAGAAGAAAATGGTAATCCATACAAGGTTCTAGAAAGACAATAAGAAAAAAGAAACTCATTAATTTCGTTTGCAAATTATGAACTAAAAAAATAAAATTAATTATTTTCTCTTTCCATTCCTTTCATTTCCACAAAATTTTAAAAAATAAAAGACAAGTTTTTAATAGAAAAATATTGAAAAAATAACAATTTTGTTTCTTAATTTTATGAAAAATAACAAATTGGTAGAAATAATTTTAAATCTAAATTACGAAAATATAAAGAAAATGGTAACCTATATTAGGTTCTAGAAATAAAATAAAAAAAATTCATTAATTTTGTTTTCAAATTACGTACTTAAAAAATAAAATTAATTATTTCTCTTTCCTTCCCTTCCATTTCAACAAATCCCAAATTTTTATACCTGACAACTTTTCATAATTTTAAGTAAATTATTCACACGCAGCATCTCACATTTCTTGTCACAGGCTGTTTGGTGCAAAACAAAAAAAAAGAAGAAGAAAAAGAAAAAAAAAAGTAATTTTGCACTTCATATTGATACGTATCACTTTAGAAATGGGTTGAATATTTCGAAAAAATTCATACAAGTGAAGAACTATTAGAGAAATTTGAAGAAATTTAGTTAAAATCGAAGAGAATATGAAAAAAGTTAGTAAAAATTGGTTTAAAGTCAGAGAAAGAGCTCATTTGGAAGTATTTTTAGGATTTTTTTGGTAATTTTTAACAAAAGTTAGGTGTAATTTTTTTATATATTTGGTAAAACATAAAGGGTCTTTTTAACAAGTGCTCCTAGAGAACCTATTAGGAACCAATAAAAATATGACATCTAGTAAATTTTATTTTAGTTCCAACGAAGTCAAAAAATATCTGACAAAATTTTATGAATTGTAGAATTCAAAAATAGAAAAGTTTATCTATTTTAATTGATAAGTTAACTTTAAGGTGAAATTACAATATTATCCATAGTTTTTCTTTGAAACAAAATCACCAAAACAAATTCAAACTCTCACTCTCTTAGGCCCGGTTTGGTAACAGTTTTATTTTTTGTTTTCCTGTTTAAATTTTCAAACTTTTGTAAATTGACAATAGAAATATGTTTGTTAAATTTGTTTACATTTTTTGTGTCCAAAAAAATAAAAACTTAAACAGAAAAACATAGACAAAAAATGTATTTTCACTCTTTTTTGTTGCTACAAATTAAAATAAATTATTTTATTCAAATACTTTATTCAATTAAAATTATTTTTAATAAATAATATAATCAAATTAAATTAATATGTAATATATACTATTAATTTATTTCTAATAAATAATTAAATTAAATTAAATTAGTCAATTTAATTAATAGGAAATATATAATATTATATTATTTTTAATAAATATTATAATTGACTAATTTAATTTAATTTAAATTAATAAATATTTAAAATAATTAATTTAACTAATATTAAACATATTTAATTAAATTATTTTTACTAAATACCATAATTAAATTAAATTAATTTAATAATTAATTTAGTTTAATTAATTTATTTAATATGAATCATATTTTATTCAATTATTTTTAATAAATAATATAATTAAATTATAATTAATATATTTTATATTTACTAGATTAAATGATCTAATACTTATATTTTATTCAACTGTTTTTAATAAATATTATAATTAAATTAATATAAAATATATTTATTAAATTCAATTAAAATTAAATATTTTAAGAAAATAAAAAATTAATAATTGTAAATAAATTGTATTTCTAAATACAATTTTAGTTTTTATTTCAGAAAAAAAAAGATAACAGAAAACAAAAAACAAAAAATATAAACATATATACGTAAGTAAAAAAATGACAGTGTTACCATGTGGCACCTTAAAAACTAATTATTAAAATATTAAAAAAATTTAAGTAGATGAATAACTACAAATAAAAAATATATACAAAAATATATTCAAATAAATATACAAAATATAAAATACATATACAAAGATTATCTTTTGTTGAATAAATCATAATTTTAATTACAACAAAAATATAAAATCTTCCTTTTCTTCTTGATAAAGCAAGGTTGATGATTATATGTAAAAACAAATTCAGTTAAATCTTACGTAGTTGTGTGAATCTTATTATATTCTTAATTGAATAAATCATAAATTTTAACGTAAGAAGAATATAAATTTTGTTTTTCTTATCACAGAGATATAAATAAAACAGGATAGAAGTTGAAGTTGATTTTATTTCAAATAAAATTTAGATAATACACACTTTCTTAAAACTCTGCAACTAATAAAATTTATTAAATTTTTTTAATTTTTTTGGACTAAAATAAAAATAAACAAGTGATATAATCTCATTGGTTTTTAAGAAATTCTTCAAGTACTTGTTAATAAATGCAAAACATAAAAAAAAAAATTTAATAATTTTTAACAAAATTTTTAATAATTTTTAAGATGCTGTCAAACATAAAAATAAACAAATAAATAAGAGTAATTATTTTTTTCCTGCTTCTAGAATCTAAACACACCAAAATTAGTAGAAATTAAAAGTGTTAGGTAGATAAATTTAAAAAAAAAATATTAGTAAAAATTGGTAATGAAACCGCCTCTGACGTCACATGTACATGGATATATATATATAATCAAATGAAGAAATACGTATACATACACATATAAATATATAATCTATATTTGCATAATTAATAAAATAGAATAAAATTTTGTCTGTTATTCTGGGAAGCTTCACACAACACAGAAAGAGAAGAGAAGACCAACTCGGGAAGACGAACAACACGGCTTTGATCCATTCTCGAAAATTTCCCGCGAAAAGAGCGAATTCCTTTTCCCCGTGCGTGTGAAATCTTTATAGCTGAAACAAATCCATCGACATTTCTTCACTCTGTTTTCTGGAGGTGCAATTTAACTTTTCCTCGACAATTCATTTTCTTTCCCCCCCCCCCACCCCCGCAAGATTTCTATAATTTCTGATTATTATATAGGAGCTGTTTCCTTCCTATCGCGTATTATTGAATTTCCATTTTTTTCTTTTTTTTTTTTAAAGCCAATGAGCGTCAACCATCTAAAGTCAAAGATGAGAGAAAAATCCAAGTCTTCGTTCAAAACTCTCAGGCAGCGAGAAAGATCAAATGCCCGAATTTTCAATGTCCTCCGTGGGTGTATATATGTGAATCTCGGCCATTTTTGTGATTTTCATGAAAGGGGTTTAGCTTAACCTCAAGTTTTTGCTTCTGGGTATTTTTTATTTTTTTGGCTGAGACTTTAGTGTTGTGTTGAGATTCATAAAATTTTTTCTAGCTCGGTTTGTGTTGGAACTTGGAAGTGTCGCCTAATCTGTCTTACTCTGTTTGCCCTGTACTGGGCAATTGCCGTCTGCTCAACTCCTCTCTCTCTCTCCCCCCCTGTCTTCTCTGTCTATCTCTCTATTTTATATCCTCTAAAGGTCTTATTTGGTGAACTTAATCTTCCACCTTTTTGTATTCCGAATTTAATTTTTGTGGATATATATATATATATATATTATTTAAATTAGTGGGTTTCTGGGGCTCTGTTCCTCGAAATTAAATTTTTCGGTGGGGGGCGTTGAAGTTGAATTTTTGGGGGTTTGTGGTTCTTGGTACCTGTTGTGGTGGTTTAACCTTGAAGATGTTGCATTATTATTGACAATTTTCTGGTGAAAAAGAAGCAGACTTTTTTTTTTTTTTTAAAATACTTGTCACTGGGTTTTGTTTGCATTTCTGGAATTGGAATTGGGGTTAGTCTTGACCCAAACAGCAGTTGAACAAGAGGGAAAATGAGAACTGGAAGGAGGAGGAAGCTGCATTTTAGCAAGATCTATTCATTTAGGTGCGGGAGAGCATCTGTTGAGGAAGATCATTCGCAGATTGGGGGGCCTGGGTTTTCTAGGGTGGTCTATTGTAATGAACCAGGTAGCCCTGAGGCTGCAATTCGTAATTATGCTGACAACTATTCAAGGAGTACAAAGTATACGCCAGCAACTTTCTTGCCCAAGGCCTTGTTTGAGCAGTTCAGGAGGGTTGCCAATTTTTACTTCCTTGTCACTGGCATCTTGGCCTTCACACCACTGGCTCCTTACATTGCTGTCAGTGCTATTGTGCCTCTAATTATTGTGATTGGAGCAACGATGGTGAAGGAAGGTATTGAGGATTGGCGACGGAAACAGCAGGTATTTCTTTAATTTGTACCTTGTTCAATGGTTAAACGAGCTCTATCTATGCTTTTCCTGTTCTTGGTCTAGTTTTAGATTTTATGCCACTTGTGTGAAAGTTTTAGGATGGATTATAGTTAATTTTTGGAAGTTTTCTGAGAATTATTTTCATAAGACTCCTATTTGGAATGTCTTCTACCATAGATGCAAAGGACAGTATGATATCTGAGCAGTATAATCATCCCAAAAATTGTAGTGAGTTTTAATCCAAGAAAATGTATAATTTTAAGGGGGAATTCTTACTTATGATTTTAGTTGCTTTCTATGCTTAAAACATTTTAAAAGATCACATGGGTGAGTTTGGAGTAAGATAAAGTGAGATAAATTGAGAGTTCCTAATGCGTGCAGTAAATGAAAAAAGTTGATGTGATATAAAGTTAACAGAGATTTATAGAGTTTTTTGGAGTTTGTTTGCAAACCAAACGGAGCCATATAAACCAGAAAGAGTTTCTATAATACTTGGAATCACTGGAGTTCCCCCCCCCCCCCCACAATCTGTATAATTTTTTTGCTTATTGGATGAATTATGTACTGAAACAAAATTTAAATAATTTTTATGTTTATTGCTCTTTGTTAAGCATCACAACTGCTCCATAACTTGAGTGTTAAAAACTTCAGGATATTGAGGTGAATAACAGAAAGGTTCAAGTACATCAGGGTGATGGGGTTTTTGTGCAGACTGTATGGAAGAATCTCACAGTAGGAGATATAGTGAAGGTCGAGAAGGATGAATTCTTTCCGGCAGATCTTCTCTTGCTCTCTTCCAGTTATGAGGATGCAATCTGTTATGTTGAAACCATGAATCTTGATGGGGAGACAAATTTGAAATTAAAACAAGCGTTAGAGGTAACTTCCTTCTTACACGAGGACTCTGACTTTAGGGATTTCAAAGCCTTTGTTAAATGTGAAGACCCAAATGCAAATCTGTATTCTTTTGTGGGGAATATGGAATTTGAAGCACGACAGCATCCTCTTACTCCTCAACAACTTCTCCTGCGAGATTCTAAACTTCGGAACACTGACTACATTTATGGGGCTGTTATCTTCACTGGTCATGATACAAAGGTTATTCAAAACTCCACTGACCCCCCTTCAAAGAGAAGCAAAATTGAGAAGAAAATGGATAAAATTATCTACTTCTTATTTTTTGTCTTATTTATGATGGGTTTTGTTGGATCAGTTTACTTTGGCATTACAACTAGAGATGATCTTGAAAATAGCACTATGAAAAGGTGGTACCTAAGACCAGACGCGTCCAGGATTTTCTTTGACCCCAAAAGGGCAACATACGCTGCAATATATCACTTTCTGACAGCGCTGATGTTGTATAGTCACTTGATCCCGATCTCCTTGTATGTGTCAATAGAAGTTGTCAAAGTTCTTCAGAGTATCTTCATCAATCAAGATGTTCACATGTACTATGAAGAAGCTGACAAACCAGCGCATGCCCGTACCTCAAATTTAAACGAGGAACTTGGACAAGTTGACACAATACTTTCTGATAAGACAGGAACATTAACTTGCAATTCCATGGAGTTCATCAAGTGCTCTGTGGCTGGGACAGCTTATGGCCGTGGTTTTACAGAGGTCGAGAGGGCAATGGCTAGAAGAAAAGGTTCTCCATTGGTTAATGGAATGGTAGATGGTAAAGACCATGTTAAGGATTCTGCCAATAAAAGATCACTTATCAAAGGCTTCAATTTTGATGACGAAAGGATTATGAATGGGAGCTGGGTTAATGAACCCCATTCAGATGTCATACAGAAATTTATTCGTTTATTGGCAATCTGTCACACGGCCATACCTGAAGTGGATGAAGACACAGGGAAGGTCTCATATGAAGCCGAGTCACCAGATGAAGCAGCTTTTGTAATTGCAGCAAGAGAACTTGGCTTTGAATTTTATAAAAGGACACAAACAAGCGTCTCATTGCATGAGTTGGACCCTGTGTCTGGCAAAACAATTGAAAGGTCAGTTTCTCTGAATTTTGTTATTTAATGGACGAAATTTATCATTGAATCTATGTCATAAAAGAAGTCTGTGCTTCACTATCTTGGCTGCCACTTGCATGCGTGGTGAATTATCTGTACATGTCACTCAGATAAAGAGGATATCCTCAAGTTGCATTCTTTACATGGTTTATAGGAAAAGAGCCATACAGCTCTGTTCCCTATTTAGCTTCTGCATGGCCTCTGGATGCTGTTTTGATATTTTCTTAATAAATGACTTAAGATTGCTTTTCTCAAACCTGCATTGAGCCAACTACAGGTATTCTTGGAGTTCTTAATACTTATACCCTGTCATTACTTCGATTTCAAAGTTCTTGTGTCAGATGAGTTCCGTGGCGTTTTAGATACAGTTTAAACACCTAATTTGTGATGTCCTTAGTAGTTATGTCTGGTGGGATGGTTGATTATTGTCATGTGAATTTCATGGATACACACACTGATGCATGTGTCCATCAATTATAAACTATATCTGTATTTGTGCTTGCATGTTTTGTGTTGATTTGGTTTCCTATACTTAAATTAATCAACAACTTGTATCTCACATGAGTACTTCCCTTTCTGCAGGTTATATAAAATTTTGAATGTTTTAGAATTTGACAGCTCGAGAAAGCGAATGTCTGTAATAGTAAGGGATGAGGAGGGGAAGATATTATTACTGTGTAAAGGTGCTGACAGGTTAGTAAATTTACATCGTTGATCACCCAGAACCCTCATATGCATGAACAAGCTTTATTTCTACATTGGGAAGTGTTCTAGACCATTATACGGTTTATACCCCTTTTTTCCCTTTCTTATTTTATTTATTTATTTATTTTTTATGTTATTTTCCATGCAGTGTCATGTTTGAAAGGCTTGCCAAAAATGGACGAGAATTTGAAGAGGAAACCAGGGAACATGTGAATGAATATGCTGATGCAGGTTTGAGGACCTTGATACTTGCTTATCGTGAACTTGAAGAGGAAGAGTACCAACGGTTCAATAAAAAATTCACAGATGCCAAGAATTTAGTAAGTGCAGATCGGGAGGCATTGATTGATGAAGTGGCAGATGAGATTGAGAAGGATTTGGTCCTTCTTGGTGCAACAGCTGTTGAGGATAAACTTCAGAATGGGGTGTGTTGAACAAATAGACTATGTTTACCAATCATAATAAGAAAGCAATCTTGTATGGGTCACAATTGGTAATTGAAAATTGATTTTTTTTTTTTCAATTGTACGTGGCAGGTTCCTGAATGCATTGACAAGCTTGCTCAAGCAGGAATTAAAATATGGGTTTTGACAGGAGATAAAATGGAGACTGCGATCAATATTGGGTATGATTGCTTCACTTTTGATACTTGTTAGTGTTGAGATTTACTTGTCTAAAAATTTCTAATTAAGAAGTTCGAATTTGCAGTTTTGCTTGTAGTTTGCTTAGACAAGGAATGAACCAGATAATAATAAACTTGGAAACACCAGAAATTAAAGCACTAGAGAAAGCAGGAGAAAAGGATACCATTGTGAAGGTAAATTTATGTTCTCTTAGGGGTATGATTATCAGTTCCTGAAGCTTTTAGTTCTGTGGAAGAAACATTAGTTTAGCAAGGAGTGAACCATTAAGTTGGTGTGCTTTAATTACCCAAAAAAAAAATAAATAAATAAAGTTGGTGTGCTTTAGCAATAGCAGAAGTATTGATATCAACATAGGCTTTTATATTATACAGTGCCTGCCCCGTGTGATTCCTATACAAACACTTAAAAGCTTTCTCAAATTTGAATTGGAAAGGCTATGTCAGATCTCACATTCTCTTAATGGGGAATATGATGATCTATTTTCCTAATTTTAGTTTTCAGTCTTTTACCAACTGAAACGTCACCCTTGAAAAATCGTGCGCTGACTTAAAATACTCAGGGAAAATGTCACGTGAGCAATGACATTGTGCTCCTTATTTCCAACCTGAGAATTTTTTTTCTTTTTATTACTAATGATTATCCATAATGATGAAGACATGATTGTCCTGTCCATGGTTTGATGGATATCTTGAATTTGTCTCTCAGGCTTCAAAGGAAAGTGTTCTCCACCAGATAACTGAAGCAAAGGCTCAAGTTACCAAGTCAAGTGGAAGCTCTGAAGCAAATGCTTTAATCATTGATGGGAAATCACTGGTGTTTGCTCTACAAGATGATATGAAGAAAATGTTTTTAGAACTTGCCATTGGCTGTGCATCTGTCATTTGCTGCCGTTCAACACCAAAACAAAAGGCACTGGTGAGTTGTTCAGTTACCGCCCTGGCAAAAAATTCTTCTGTGCTTGTCCTTTTATTCCTTTTTTTATTCTAAGTTTTCTTCGTGCATCTTTCTTAATTTCTTTGTTTAAGAGGATTGGCTAATTTAATGACCATGCTTCCTGAAAAATCACAGGTTACAAGACTTGTTAAAGCTGGAACTGGAAAGACAACATTAGCAATTGGTGATGGGGCCAATGATGTGGGAATGCTTCAAGAAGCCGATATTGGCATTGGAATCAGTGGCGTTGAAGGAATGCAGGTGCTTACCATTATTTGGATATGTTTATCATTGACTGTTTAAAAATTCTGCCCCCGCCTTTTTTTCCCCCCCAGTAACCTGATTTGTTCCAAACTTTTCTGTTTTACAAATATCAGGCAGTCATGTCAAGTGATGTTGCAATTGCTCAGTTCAGATTTTTGGAACGATTGCTACTGGTGCATGGACATTGGTGTTACAGAAGAATCTCTTCAATGGTAATGACCTCCGTTATATTTCAAATATTTCGTTTTTCTTCTGTGGTTTTTATTTTTTGACATCAGTGATGACATCAAACGTAAATCCCAAAATTCCAACGATACACTTTGTTACTACAAAAAATCTAAATATTTCGAGTCTTGATTGGTGTTATTTTATTTTTTTTTTTTAATTCATCAAATTGTAGAACCATCTTGTAATGATCAAATGATCTATTCCTTGTTTCGGCAGATATGCTACTTCTTCTATAAGAATGTCACATTTGGTACTACTGTGTTCCTATACGAGGCACATGCATCTTTCTCCGGCCAACCTGCATACAATGATTGGTTTTTGTCTCTATACAATATCTTCTTCACGTCACTTCCCGTTATTGCTCTGGGTGTTTTTGACCAGGATGTATCAGCACGCTTGTGCCTCAAGGTATGGCCTTTTATTTCTATTGTAGTATGTGGTTTAGACTAAACGTTGCTATTTATGGTGCTCATTAATTGTAAAATATACGGCTATAGTATTTCGTGAGTTGAGTCGAGTTCTAGCAGCAACGTATTGCAAAAAAAAGTGAAAGCGATTGCAAACAATTGACTTGTGCTTTTGCTTTTCTCAGTAGTGAATAACCATTTAAACCTACTTGTTTGATAGTTAGCGAATAAATATCTCACCCAAAAACCCAAACTATTAGTGGAGGGCAACTTTATTCTTGTATTATTATTTTACTCTCTCAACGCACCCCCTCACATATGACCGGATTGACCAAGCCCACGAAAGTGCAACAATTGACTATCAAATTGACATTGAGATTTGAACTCAGAACCCTTGCCTTAAAAGTTCAAGCGGTCATGGAGGATACAATTTTAGTACTCCTGTACTCGTATTACCATTTGACTCTAAAACACATTTCTCAGTGTGATCATCTCAATGCCAAATTAAAACTTATTACATAAGTTCTAGGTTTGGTTCCTCATTCTTTGTTTTTCATTGTTTGGTTCCATTTGTCATGCAGTTCCCATTACTGTACCAAGAAGGCGTGCAGAACATCCTCTTCAGTTGGCGCCGTATACTCGGCTGGATGTTCAATGGCGTTTGCAGTGCAATCATCATCTTTTTCTTCTGCACAAAGGCATTAGACCCCCAGGCTTTTAACCGGGATGGAAAAGTTGCCGGGTTCGCAGTTGTCGGGGCCACAATGTACAATTGTGTTGTATGGGTAGTGAACTGCCAGATGGCCTTAGCTATTAGTTACTTCACCTTAATACAACACATAGTCATCTGGGGGGGAATTGCTCTCTGGTATCTTTTTCTATTGATATACGGAGCCCTGCCTTCCAAATATTCCACGACTGCTTACAAAGTCTTCATCGAGTGCCTTGCCCCGTTTCCCACTTTCTGGGTCGTCACCCTCGTGGGAGTGATTTCAGCACTGATCCCATACAGCCTGTACGCATCGATCAAGATGCAGTTCTTTCCAACCTACCATGAAATGATACAGTGGATGAGGTTTGAGGGTCGAACAGATGATCTTGAGTACTGCAATGTCGTGCGACAGAGATCGATAAGGCCCACAACTGTGGGCTTCACAGCGCGGAGTATAGCAGTGAGAGATAATCGCGTCGACCAACATAGTTTTCGTAACCACAGGTGAGGCTGCTGCTGTACTCTCTGATGGATGAGTAGTTGATTTTTGCTGAAAAATCACCACCCTGTGGACTGTATATGAATAAAGCAAAATGGAGGCATCTGTGTGCCATCTCAGACATGTATAGAAGAAGCATACTTTCAGCGTATCACATGTTTGATGGGGAAGGAAAGAGCCCCGGAACAGAAGCTTTGTAAATTTTGAATGTTGCCTTGTGCGAATATATAAATATATATACATATATAATCTATTATTCTTTCATCACTTGTCTTGTACAGAATCAGGGAGTTACGTCCCACAAATGAGAAATCTGTTTGTAATTTTAGGCTGCTGCTTATTTTAGTAATAGAGAGAATAGATCATTCCCTTCGCCAAATCCCTGGAGGTTATCATCTTTCAAGTTCTATTACTTCTGTTTGGTATGATCTTTCTGGAGTATCCTATTGATGCTATAATGCACTCTCTTTGTTGTGTAGATATATGTTTACGTTCTGGTGTATAATATTTGCCTCATACGAGGATTGGAAGAAATTTTTGCCAGAATGATGTGTCGGTAGTAATTTTGTAAATAATTTATATCTTGATAATTTTTTTTTTATTTTGAAATGATAATTCCACATTTATTCACAACATTCTATTTAAATCATTCTGGTTATATATATATATATATATATATATATATATATTTATGTATATGATTGTATAACATCGACCAAATACAAAAGAGCAACCAGTTTGTGGCATTGTCCTTCCAGATAATTGTTATTCTTCTACCAATGTGCGGACAATTGACTTTTGTTTTGTTTATTCAGTTCTGTTTTTCTTTAAAAAAAAAATGTGAATTTTTTATAAAAATTATAAAAAAAAAAAAATTGATTTTTGGTTCAACCAAACGCAACCTATGATGGATGGATCTGACTGGTCAAAAGAATCCAGCCAGTTCATCGCTGATGACTAGTTCAGCTGGTTGGAAGGGGTTGAAACTGAATTGTCAGCTCAATTTATTGTGGGAACACTTTTATTTAAATCTGAGTTCTGGTGATGGCATGTACCTGCTCGTTTAGAGTATTAAATAATAGATACCCAAAAATCTTAAGGCTCTGTTTAATTTATTGTAATTTTTTAGAAGTTTTAGTAAATTTTTTAAAATTATTAAACGTTATTCAATTTTTATCTCACTATATGAATTACGAATCCATGATTTATTTTATTTTATCTCATCTTTTTTATTATTCCAAAGGTACCTTAAAAGATTAGTGAGACTGTCTATACTCCTACGGAATATTATTAATACTTTATTTATTTAAAATAAAATTATTTTAAATGATGGTCAATCATCTTAGAAAAATCAATTTGCAATCACAATCTTGTAGAATAATTTCTCTCTTAAAAAAAAAGAATACTACTTTAAAACCGCATTTATGAGGAAGTTGTTCTATTAAATAATTAATTATGTGGAGAGAAAATTGATATAAGATTCTAACTAATTTTATTTATTTATTTATTTATTTATTTTTATGTGAAGTAAGACTATGTTTGGTTTGGAGCTCAGAGAAATAGAAAAGAATGAAAATAAATTTTGTATTTGATTGTCGAGTTCGTAAAATAATAATAATACTAATAATAAATAATAGAAATAAAAAATATTGATAAACAAAACTTTATTTTTTTATCCCACATTTCCTCTTCTCATTTTTTCTTAATTTGTCTCTTCCCCTACCGCCATTCATGAGATCATTAAATGAATAGATACTGATTGTAAAGTAAGCTATACATGGGCTACATTCTGGCCAGGTACTGAAATTAAATGCATTGTTTTAATATATATATATATATATATAAATTTATAATGCTTTTTTTTTCCATTGCATGTTAAAAGAAACCAAAAAAAAATGCCAGTCAACTATAAATAAATTATTAAAAAAGTATTTCAAAAATATATTATAATAATAATTTTGTAATAAATACTTACATTATTTGATAATTTCATTTTAAATAATTAGAATCACATTATGCCGCATAGTGTTTAGTTTAATTTGGATCTTATCTTTTAATTTTATATCATTACTCATAAAAAAAAAAAAAGAAGTCCCCATTTTTGGATTTTGAATTTATAGTCGAATCACATCCTTTTAGGTGCCATTTGTCAAATCAAAAAATAAATAAATAAAACTAATTTTACAACAATTTTGACACATTATTTTGATTGTTAATTGGGTATTTAGTAAAAATTTGTAAAAATTAAAAAAAATTAATGAAAATTGATCAAAGTTGAAGAATGTTATTAAAAATTTGAAAAAATTTAGAGAAAGTTGATGAAGTATTTGATGGAGAAAGTCTGCAAAGTATTTGGTAAAAAAAATTGAAGAAAATTAATAAAATTAATAAAAATTATTTTTATTTATTTATTTATTTTTAAACCAAATAACCTCCTAATGACACGATTTTGCTGGCTAGCTCTTGCCATTTATTTGTTGTGTACCATTGCTCTCGAGATTGTGGCTGCTAAAATCCAATCACTCGGTAACTTTGCAAATAGAAGCCGACGAACGATAATGATGAATATATAAAAGCCTCAAAAGGTGTGTACAGTTTTCTTCTTGTTCTTAGGCTTTGTTTAGATATAAATAACTTTTAATTTTTTTTACCTTTTTTATATAAACTTTTTTATTAAAATTTAATTATTTTTAAAAATATAAAATTTTTAAATGTGTTAATCGCATTCGTAAAAAAATATTTAAAAATTTTACATTCATTTGAGTAAAAAATAACGAAGAAAGATATATTTTTTTATTTTTTTAGTTTTTATCCAAACAAATAAAAAATTTTTAGTTACTTTTTTTACAAATTCAATTAATACGTCTACATGTAAATTTTTTTTAAAAAAACTAAATATTAGTAAAAAATAGTCATAGAAAACGAAAAAATTAAAAAAAAAAAGTTAAAAGCGTAGCCAAACAAAGCTTTAATTATAGTCTTAATTTTGACGATGATTGATTAAAGTAACCTTTTAAAGGGTGCAAGCACTTTCTATCAAGTTCAAAAGCAATCAAACTTTTGTTTTGGTTAGACAAACTCATGATATTCTATTCACTTACTTTCATACTTTTCTTTAACTAATTTAATAGTATTAAAAGTAATATTCTAAATTAAGAATTTAATATTGAATATTTCATTCATTATTTTACTATTAAAAAATAATATAAAAAGATTAAGAAAATAATTATTTAATATTTTAAGTTTTTTACTTAAAAAATTAATATAAAATGTCATTAAATAAAAAGTGTGTAAAATAAAATAAAAAATATTATTTGTTATATTTTAAAAATTTTGTTAAAATAAGATGTATTAATGCCTTTTTTTTTTTTTCGGGGAACCGAAGATGTATGAATGTCTCCCATCAATTTTGCATATCATCGCTCAGAAAACAATTTTGCTCATGTTTCGCGAATTTGGAAACTAACAAAATTATTTTTTGAATAATATTTTTAAATTTTAAAAATAAAAAGTATTTTTTAAAATGTATTTTACATTAAAATAAATGTAGCATAATGTATTTGTTACAGAATCAGCATCCGTTGCAGAGTCAACATCTGTAACCATGACAAACAGTTGATATATATGACAAGAAAGAATAAAAGAAACACAAGGTAAGAGACCAGTCAGGTTTTTTTCTGCAGTGCTTAAGCGATTGTTGAATAGGTGGGGTTTGATTTGTCGAAAATAAATAAATAAATAAAAGTTGTTTTAAAAGCAACACCTGATAAAATTTAATTAAAGAATGTTAGTAAAAGTTAATTTTTTTTTGTATTTTTTGAGATCTAAAAACCCTCTTAATCCGAAGAGATTGACGTCAAATGTCTGTCACATTTGCATTATCGAAATTATAAGTTGTCTCATAAAAATTAAATAATTTTAAATAAAAAATAAATTTAAAAATTTTTTAAACTTATTTTTGTTATAAAATATTTGATTGTGAGTGGACAGTCTCATAATTTTAAAGTCATGAAACTAATATTGGTATTTATCTTTTTCTCCAGAAAAATCCCAAATAAATGGGAAGAAAACAAACAAGGAATGGAAACTGGACTAATTCCTGAATAATAGATGAAAACTTATTTGGAAAAAAAAAAAACAAAAAAAAAAAACAAAAAAGACAATGAACAAAATGGATCAACTTCCATTTGACACAGCGTGGGACTGAGTAGTGATAATTAAAGACGCTGCAGTAACTTAAAACGAATATGAGGACTTACATGAAACGACATCGTTTTAAGAGAAAAAAAAACACCCAAACATCATCGTTTTGAGGTTACTGTAACAACTGTAATAATCCCCTACTCTAACCCCTCTTCTCACAACTTACCAAAAGCTTTGCAACGGTATTAGTAAAATCATGTCATTTATTTCATGCATCAAGATTACTACAAAATCTACTATACAAAAAGATCAACAAACAGCAAAATGTTTATGAATGTCTCTTGCATTGAGATAGTAGGTTTTAATTAAGCTGTCAAATTATTTTTTATGATTGGGTTTATCCCACAAAGATAACCTATTCTCTCCTAAATGAAAATAAGATTTTAATGTATAGAACTCTTTTACTTATTTTGAGTTTAATATTTCAATATGATAATTAAAGCTTGGTTTAGAAGAAATCATCGCCTAACATTTCACATACAACCAAATCGAACATTTCATATGCAACAACAAAGGAGGATGTTTACTTGTACATTGGTTAAACAATATTCCATACATGATCAAGATTGGCATGTTAAGATTTATTTCATGTTAATAAAATAGTACACTTCCCAATCAGTATAAGATCTTAACCGTCTCTTTCTCAATTAATTTTAAATTTAATACTTTATCATCTATACCCAGTAATTTTTTTTTTTTTTTTTTTAAGCCGATCTCCTTTCCCTTCAAACACATACTATCTAAGTCCCATATATACCCACAAACGGAACGAAGGAAACAAACAAAGATACGAAAAATAAAAATATGCCAATTAGATCAAATCAAATTCATGCATAACCACACTCATGAATCAGAGGGGTGTGTATATATATTATATATATCCTTAGGCCTTACACATAACAACACGTACCACTGTTGATGAAATGACATGAAATTTTCCAACCCATGCATTAATAACCCTAGCTCTACGACGTACAAATATATATATATATACACACCACGTGT
Organism: Vitellaria paradoxa; assembly: GCA_019916065.1. NCBI lineage: Eukaryota > Viridiplantae > Streptophyta > Magnoliopsida > Ericales > Sapotaceae > Vitellaria > Vitellaria paradoxa. The sequence goes on along the minus strand of CM034233.1, from coordinate 22,256,649 downwards.
TAGGAAGAGACGGTGAGACCAAAATAATCAGCGGCAGATTTCCCCAAGATGTTAGCGAATTCATTGAAGCTAATGACACCGTCGCCGTTGGTGTCGGCGTCTCTTATCATCTCGGAGAGCTCGCGATACGTCAAGGGGTGTCCCATCTTGGCCATTTGACCTGCCAGCTCCACCGCCGTGATGTAGCCGTTGCCGTCGCGGTCGAAGGATCTGAAGACCTCCATGAGCTGGTCCTGGTTGATCAACACCTCCTTGCTCATGTCCGGCAATATTGCTTCGACCAATTCGTCGAACTCGATCGATCCGTTCCCGTTTGAGTCCATGTTCGATAACAAGAGGCGGATTTGGTCGCCGTGGGGCTTTAACCCGAGAGAGCGGAGGAGAGCTCCGAGCTCTAGGTGTGTGAGGCTGCCGTCCGAGTCCATGTCGAAGCGCTTGAAGATGTCCTTCAGCTGTTTGAGCTGATCGGATTGAAGCGCTTCCATGGAAAATTGGGGATGGAAAGGAGATGATAGAAGAAGACGAAGAAAGGAAGAAGAGAATGAGCCTCGGAGGAGTCTGCTTTGGGGGGCGTGGGATGGTGGTTAAAGATAGACGGGTGGTTGTGCTTTGTTTGTTTGAAAAATTAGGGAAAGAAACCGTGTGATTTGATGGTGTTGCAAGGAAGAAATAGAGAGAGGGAAAGATATATATATATATATATAGAGAGAGAGAGAGAGAGAGAGAGAGAGAGAGAGAGAGAGAGAGAATGAAGTCAACTATTTTGAGTTATGATTTGGATTCCAAGTACTTGGTTTTCTCTTTTGACCCTCCCCATGCATACTTGGTCCAACTAATGGAACACAGTCAATGATTGTAATTGAAGAATTTGTATACGTAAAAGTAAATTTAATTTTGATGCACTTTCAATTTAAAAATGTTTTACGCACACAAGCAAATTTTAAAATATAACATGTAATTTATATTTATTATTTATAAAATTATAAAATAATAATATATTATGTTATAACCCTATTTAGAATGACAAAAAATTTTTAAAAATGTCAAAAAATATTAAAAAAATTTAAAAATTATTCACTTTTTATTTTACTGTACGAATTACAAATTTATCATTTATCTCATTTTATTTTACTTTTTATCACTCTAAACGCACCCAATGTTTGTGTAAAAATTCTTTATGCTTACAGTGTATGCATATATTGATTGGTCTGGTGTAGGAGAAAATATAAGATGAGACGAGACGAGACAGCTAAATGATAGATGGCTTGCCCTAAGACATTGTTTGCTTTTCATTTGTGCATTTCAAATGGACAGCTAAGCTTAAAGGCGGAACTGCAATGAACATGTTCCTTGAAACATCGGCAAAAGGAATCGTCACCCCCTAACCTATTTGTATTTGATAAACAAATTATCAATTATTTGCGGGCGTGGCGGTGGTGTGACGGTGGCTCTAATGGGTTTATGTAAATAAGCCCGCACCGATCAGGTACGACTTTATTTTAAACTAAATTTAATTTGTTTTTTTTTATACGTGGTTATTTTAATTTTAAATATTATATATTATATATATTTATTATTTTATTTTATTTTACTTTTTGACTCATGGCCTGAGATCTGTTTTTCAGTTTTAGGTTGGATTTGAAGTTTTAAAGGCCCGAAGCGCTGGGTCTGGGCAAAATCTAATATTTGTATTTTTGTTTGGCTCCGGCCCAAATCAACTTTGATCAGTGATCACCTCTATTCCCATCATGGGATATCGCCTGTGTATACATCCATGTGGTAGATACCACCAAAATTTAGTTAAAGTGCTGCTTTCTTCCCCATTATCCACTTTGAAATTTTGCTCTTTTTAATTGTAGACAAGACTTTTATAGTGAAAGTTTCGAGTTTTTTTTTTTTCCTCGTCGCAAATCTTGTACCTCTTTATTTTCACCTTGATATTGTTTGACTGCAATGGATTGTGTGATTTTTAATTGATAATAGGGTAATTTTTTCTTGTGTTAAAAGGTGATATTTAAGATTTATTGAATGGATCTTTACGTGAAGGCGATTCAAACACAAAACCTACTTAGTATAATAGAACCAATTATGCATACTAGACAGCACACATGAAAACACGCACTGACTCTGTTAATTTTAATGTGTAACTTATTCTCTCACAAGGTTAGGCATCTGACTCATAAAATAAAAGATATTAAAGTGCTTAAACCTATAGGGAGATCTGAACGAAAATAAGATAAGAAAAATCATAATGAAATTATAAAACATTACTTTCTATTTAATTGAATTTACAACAACTTTTTTAAACCATTCTTTACTATACATTTAAAATATTCAATCCCAAGGTTAGACGATCATATGTGACTTCGTTGTTTTCCTTTTCAAAAAATTGAACAGAGTAAAAAGAGAAACAGTCTCATTTTATATTAAAAAAATTGTCAAAGCATCAACGATGTTCCCCTAAACATAAGATAAAAAACACAGCACAAATTCCCCATTTTAAGGAGACTGAAAAGAATATGATGGAAGGGGAAAAAAAAAAAAAGTCCCAATTTCCTATTTTTATTTGCCTAAAATAAGGTAATGCTTTAATGGAGAACTAGATCGAGATGTCCTGAAAGGGAAATATTATACCATTCTTCGAGAGCATGGTGCTCTAGATCATTAAAATTGTGTCACATAATCTTTATTCTTTCCAAGAGGCATTACAACCCAGAAGCAAACACAGACTAGGTTACTTCACGATTTTGCAAAAAAGTAAAAACAACCTTAAACATAAACTTTATTAACAAATAAAAAAATATATATTAATGATAACAAAAACTTCAACCTGTTTACATACAAGGGGAAAACTTTGCTAAAAATAGACAAAAAATATGTATTAGCCTCGAATAAATCTCTACTGACAAAATACTAATAAAGAGATTGACTGCTTCTGAAAGAGTCAGGTTCAAGAGCAAGGGAAAAATCAGTCCCTCCCAGTCAAGTCACCTTCGCATCTACACTAAACAGCAATCCAGCTGATCTGAATCTCCACCGCATTCTCTCAACTGTTGAAGCTACCTTGGCTAAAAAAATCTGTACTATAATCTTGGCTACCAAACGCCATCCTACGAAACAATCTAATTTCTGCAGATTGCTCGGCAGAGTTGAACATTTCACTTTCACCCACCCGCATTCCATTGGTTAGGTCTGCCATAGCCATACTATCAAAAGCTCTCACCACCTGAGAAGCATATGCACATTGCCTATAGTAAGAACTCCAACCGTCTTCCATTACCCTTAGAAGTGATTTAGAGAGAATTTCCTATCAATTGTGAATCCAAATTTACCTACCTGTCCCATTCGCGGTCTCTTTGCAGCTGAATGTCGCACACAAGCCGCAGCGGCCTCAATCATTCGAAACATTTCACCATCAACATAGTTCTTTTCAAGCCTTGGATCAGCCAATCCTTCAAATTCCTCTGTATCAAGAGCATGACTAAGCAAAGGCCGGGCCTGAAAGACATTTGAATTTTTTAACCAGGTGCATAATATATGTATTCCTTCCTCGCATTTTTGTCAATTACACTTGCAATGAAACACTAAACAAGAAATGTTCACCCATGGTACTCATAGCATTATAACAAAACCTAGACAGATGCAGGAAAGATGGGTAATGCAGATTGTGTAGCTTTTGATCAAAGTCATTGTGGGAATGAGATGAAAAATTTTAAAGACAGTCAATCAGATGCTGTTTGTCAATTAATAAGAATAGCACACATGATACTCAGCAATATATCAAAAACTAGACATACAAGAAAGCAGGGTCATTCAGATGTTGTGGTCCTTGGTCAGAGTTAATGATGTAGAATTTCGGCAAGGAAGAGTTTCTAACCCCTTGGGAAATAGTCCATGTGAAACGGGGGCAAAAAAAGGCCAAATTCAAATGAGAGTTCCAACCTCCCTGCTGTCATTCGAATGACCTTGATTAGCATTCAAATGCAAAAGGCAATGCACGTCCAAACGTCCAAGTTACCTATTTTAAGCAAGTTTCAGATTCATGATGGATTTCTATTCTATGAAGATCATCTTCATTACATAAGCATATTATTCGGGAACTACATCATGGATGTTTGGGGGGACACATGGGTAGGGACAAGAATATCTCTCTTGTGGAGGTGCATTATTATTCGCCCCAATTGAAGCAAAATGTTAAGCGGCATGTCCAAAGATGACATATTTATTAAACCTTGGGTTAAGCTCAAAATACCAGCCTTTGTAGACCACAACCTCTTCTGGATGCATCCTCGGAGGATCTTTCCACAGACTTTGTTCTAGTGTACCACCTATCCAATAAGGTGTGGATATCATCTTTTATCGTGGTTGATAAATTTTCTAAGATGGCACACTTCATACCTGGCAAGAAAACTTTGGACGATGCCTATGTTGCTCAGTTGCTCTTTAGAGAAGTGGCTCGTCTCCAAGGTTTGCCAAAGAACATTATCTCTCATCATGATAGTAAATTATTGAGTCGCTTTTGGTGAACTTAATGAAAAAAACTGGATGCTACTCTTAACTATACATGTCGTTCACAAATAGATGGCCAAACAGAGGTAGTGAATCAAACTTTGGCAATATTTTAGTTAGTGTTTGTTGAGAAAGTCCATTACAATGGGATTAGGCTCTTTCTCAAGCAGAGTTTTCATATAACAATATTCCTAACCGTTCTACTGGCAAGGCTCCTTTAGAGATTGTTTGCATATATCCTCATTTGTATATTTTGGACTTTTCTCCATTGTTTCGTTTGCCAAAGATGAGCATTGTCATGGATTATATGGGACAAAAGATGGTTCAAATTCACATGGATGTCAAGGAGGAGTCGAAAGAATCTAATGCAAAATACAAGGAAGCCATTGATCAACATCTTTAAGAGAAGATTTTCAAGGTTGGAAATATGGTGAACCTTGGCAAAGAACGCTTCTCTGTCGGTACTTACAATAAATTTAAGCAAAAGATGATTGGCACCATTCATATTCTTTAGAAGATCAACAATAATGCTTCTGTGGTGGATCTTTCTGGTTAATTGGCTATCTCTAGCACTTCCAATGTTCAAGAATAGTTTGAGTATCATGCTCCTCCGTCTATACCACTTATTCACTCCAGGAAAAGTTCTGCTAAAGAGGGAGAGAGTCGTGTGGAATGAATCGAAGAGGAGCTCAAAAAAATGCATGTGAACCCCCCCGGGGGGCACGCGCGGGGGGGTTGCAAAAATAGGCCAAATTCATGAGTATCCAAACCTCAAAGTTCAAATGCAGCAAGGCTTCTTGACCAAGATCCATAACATGCCCACCACCATTCAAACAGCCTCGATCGGCATTCGAAAGGAGCTAGGGAAGTTAGGAATTGTTCTTGACCAAGATCCATTCGAATGGATTGAAGTCCCATTTAAATAGGCCTTGGCAGATTACCCAGAAATTCCTCTCGGCCTGCTGCCATTTGAATGGGACCGTACAAACGGCCTGTCATAGGGAGCCCAATTCTGGTGGATTTCTTAGCAGTTTTGTTATGTTTTGAGTCCAATAGGTTTAGGAGTTTCACATAAGGTTTTCTTAGTTTCATGGGTCTTTTATTTCTATTGTAATTTAGGAACAGAATTGAGAAAGGAACATAAGGGATTCTTAGTTTAATGGGTCTTTTATTTCTATTGTAATTTAGGAACAAAATTGAGAAAGGATTTCCTAATCCAATTAGGAAAAGAAAACTCTTTTTAGTAATCAAAGCAGGTTTAGGTCCCCCCCCCACCCAAAAAAAAAAAAAAACTAAATATTGCTTCATGTTCTCAAATATATTTAATTCATTCAATATCATTTTCAATTGAATTACAAAACTTTGTGGTCTTGTGTGTGCTCTTGTAGATTCAAGAGCTTTTATCTGTTGTATTCAGGAACCAAATCCCACCAAACGCCCGGCTGTTGCGTCAATTATTGTGGGAATAAGATGAGGAGCTTATAAGTAGTCCCCCCCCCCCCCAAAAAAAAAAAAAAAGAAAAAAACTAAATATTGCTTCATGATCTCAAATATATTTAATTCATTCAATATCATTTTCAATTGAATTACAAAACTTTGTGGTCTTGTGTGTGTTCTTGTAGATTCAAGAGCTTTTATCTGTTGTATTCAGGAACCAAATCCCACCAAACGCCCGGCTGTTGCGTCAATTATTGTGGGAATAAGATGAGGAACTTATAAGTAGTCCCCCCCCCCCAAAAAAAAAAAAAAAAAAAAAACTAAATATTGCTTCATGATCTCAAATATATTTAATTCATTCAATATCATTTTCAATTGAATTACAAAACTTTGTGGTCTTGTGTGTGTTCTTGTAGATTCAAGAGCTTTTATCTGTTGTATTCAGGAACCAAATCCCACCAAACGCCCGACTGTTGCATCAATTATTGTGGGAATAAGATGAGGAACTTATAAGTAGTCCCCCCCCCCCCCAAAAAAAAAAAGATGAAGAACTTAAAAGAAGTCGATGAGATGTTTTGTTTGTCAAGTAATAAGCATAGCACACATGATACTCTTATCAATATCAAAACCAAGACATGCAAGAAAGATGGGTAACTCAGACTTTGTAGCCTTCGATCAAAGTTAGTGGGGATGAGATGAAAATTTTAAAAAGACAGCCGACAGCTGTATGTCAAGTAATAGGCATATTTGGAGAGCTCAATAAATGTAAACATTATCTTTGAAACTTGGATCCTAGGTTGGAAGTCAAGCAAAAAAAAAAGGGGGCTATTATATTATCCTAAGTAAGATTGGGTCTTATTTATAGGAATCTGGCAGATTTAATTAGGAATCTTCAGTGAGAGAGCAACTCAAACCTTTAAGTGTTTATCAAATTCCAGTTTCTCTACAAGGTTCAGTGGATGAAATTGAATCAAAATTCAAAACATTGGTTAAATCTGTTATATTATGTTCTAATTCAGGATTGGAAAATTCAGGACCACAAGTATGGATACCATCCTCTGTTAAGAAGGCCCATAGCTAACCACACTACTTTAATAATTGAGCTCCACCAAAGACAGATGAATCCAAGCTGTCTTTCATATCATATTCAAGAGGGAATAAAATTCAGAAATTATTTGTCTTTGATTTGAAAGGATTCCTTCTCAAATTGGCTTTTCTGTGCAAGGGTACATTCATTTAATCACGTCTGATAAGGGGATCTCATTTGACTGTGCAGGGTTAAAATCAATAATAAAACTGACAAAACAGTCAATAATAAAAATGATAAAACAATACTGTGTAATGGTATCTAAAGTTCCGATTCACATTATAGGCTGGCACAATGGTAGGAAGCTGGCACAATGGTAGGAAGCTGCCACACATAGTGGCCATTGCCACAGGAGATAATGGCTATAATGTCCCAGAAAAAATATAAGGTATTTCCATCAATTAGAACATCTCAGTGTTGTATTTCCATAAATTTGTACGTCTCAATATATCTTTTGGGAGGCAGGATCTCCAAATTCTCAGGCTAAAGAATTGTATCAAATTCTTTACCAAAAGTGGGAAAAAGGTCAGTTATTTTCATGCAACAATTGTCCCCAATCCTATTTGTATTTACAAGAGAGTGCGTATTGGTCCCCATGTTTAAGTAAAACAAATTCTCTGTGTCATTGGTTTGCACCTGTATAAGTGCACGTATGAAAATTTCAGACCTATAAAAACATAAAGGACTTTAGCTAAAATTAGACATCTGGTTTTCATCCATGAAAGGCAATATCGTTGTGCATTTGTGGATTTGAAAAATTATCAGTACTGCAGTTAGCATCTGAATCAACCAAAAATTCATTATCAAGAAATTCCTACTTAGAATCAGTGGATTTCTTTGTAAATCCACCCTTTGATTGTAATCAATTTCCTACAGGAGAAGGGGGCAATTTTTTACGAGAACTTCACTAGTCACAACTTCTCAAAAGGTTGAGTTCATGATTCAAAGCCTACAAATTTCCACAACAGAAGCATGGTTGTAGAGCCCAATGGGCCCTGCGAGCATGTCTAGCTGGGGGGAGGGGGGGGATCACCTTATGCTAAGTTGCTAACAACTGCTATAACAACAGTTCCAACAGAAAATTTGCAATATTTACACTATCAGTTGCTAACAACGATAACAGAGTACCCTCAAATAAGGAAAAGAATAAGCTCGGGATTGCACAGGTACTAAACTCATGTCTGATTATTATCTTAAGAAAGTGACTACCTTGGACAAATTTATCACTAGTTCATGCATGCCTAAACATTATAATTAGCAATATAAAAGTTGGTTAAGGTTATAGGTGACAGTAAAAGAAAACTAACGGCCAGATTCATATTCATAAAGCTTACCCATTCAACCAAACTCTCATCTCCCAAGGGTTGAGATGGATCCACAGGCTTGCGTCCAGTTATTAGCTCTAGAAGAACAACTCCAAATGAGTATACGTCAGATTTCTCAGTCAATTTACCACTTGAGGCATATTCCGGAGCCATGTATCTAAAATCAAACCAGTTGAAATATTTAGAATCATGTCAAACACAGGGGAACTATCCAAATCAACCAAACAAGCATTGTTTACCCAAAGGTTCCCATAACACGTGTGGTAACATGTGTATCTGCGTCAAGAGCTAATTTAGCAAGCCCAAAATCAGAAACCTGTAAAGTGAAAAATGAGTATTGTGAAAATAAATTCTATGGAACAAGAAGATTACGAAACTGAAATTTGAAAATTACACATACCCGAGCTTCAAAGTTGTTATCTAAGAGAATATTTGCAGACTTAATATCCCTGTGAATAATCCGAGGATGGCCTGTCATGCATATAAGAATCAATATGCAAACAGAAACAGATAAAAAAACCAGTTGCTTAAAGTTATAGTGTTAGAATAATGCATGTCAAGAAAATGAAATGGTAATAGGATTTCAAACTACATTAAAAAAAAAAATGTAAGTTGAGAAATGACCAATATGGTGGTAGGTGAATCATCTTAGTCAGCTAAGAGATATGGTTCACTGATGATCAATATAATAGTAGGTGAACAACCATAGTCCTTCATGATAATTTTCTTCGAAGGAATGCCACTGATAAACAGAAACTATGACAACAACAATTTTAGAAGTAAAAATGTTATTGCAGATTTTTCTTTGTCAAAACAAATAATTTCATATTTGAAGTAGAAAGTAGAACAATGATGGTCTCATATCTCTCTCATGCCATCCAGTTGAGGGAACATATTCTCTTCCCCAAAAATCAACATAGAGTCGTAATATTTTGATATGTGAGTGAATCATAAAGCATGATCAAACCAAATCACCAATCTTTATGAGGTCATGATTGTAATATTTTGTGCCCCTCTATTTTGTTCTTAAAGTTTTCTTTCAATGGTCTTCTTTTTGGGTGCAACACCAATGTCAAAAAAAAGTTGAAATTAGATACTCATTAATTTCAGAAAGAAAGGAGTATAAATAATTACAGTCTTCATGGAGATAAGCAATTCCACGAGCTGCACCAGCAGCGATCTTCACACGGGTAGCCCAATCCATAACTGGCCTCTCTTGTTCTGTAACATCCAAGTAAAAATCACAATATTAGTTAGCTACTATGAGACACCAAGCCTTAAATCTCGAAAAAGGAAATTTACCATGAAGATGGAAGTAAAGGGTGTTGTTAGGGACATAATCATAGACAAGAAGCCTTCGGTTCTCAGAAATGCAGTAACCTACAAGTGAAACCAAATGCCGATGGTGTATGCGACTAATAATTTCAACCTCAGCTTTAAATTCACGCTCTCCCTGTCCCCCACCAATCTTTAACTGCTTTACTGCTACCTCTCTCCCATCCACTAGGTATCCTTTGTACACAGAACCAAATCCACCTTCACCCAAAAGATTCTGCTCTGAAAAACCATTTGTGGCCTCAAATAGTTCTCCAAAAGTAAACCATGACCTTGAATTTCCTAAACCGCCTGGCTCTGATGGTGAATGTATAAAATCACTGGCAGAGCCACTTCTGAAATGGGGTGATGATGCCTGTGCCTTTAATAAGACAGAATCTGGACAGAAATTATAAACCACCATGTTATTCATTACAAAGGTCTCAAACATACATCCAATATGTCATGGACAAGCATGCCCAAGAACACGGATCAAAAACTTTTGTCCTGGAGATAGTCAACAAATCCGGGCCTACTTATTTTCTTTTGTCAGTTGATAATTGTAGTCTCTAAGCTTGCATTTATATTTAGGGATACAAAATCAAGGAATTTTGTGCTAATTACTTAAGAAGTTTTGCTCAAATATAAATTTGTTAACTTAGAGAGGGATTTCATCACTGCTTTGAATAGTTTAAAACGATAATTTTATGATAGATTAGAATTCATCACACAAAAAAAGTAATTAGCAATTATTAGAAATACTTCTATATATTACATTTACATAAATTAACTCCACCGCTCATATTTGAATGCAATTTAATATCAAATCCATTAATTTGAAATCCCTAGTTATCCAAATGAAGCCTAAGATTCTACGTTCATATTACAGCTAACAATCACTAAGATAAAATCAACACAAACACATGAATGGAAAAAGTTCAGGATAGAGAGGAATGCAAAAAGAAAAGCATGCTGAGAGAATGATTTTTAAATATACAATATTGCTTTTAAAGAATTACCTGATTTTGGTGAAGAGCCCAGTGAGGTTGGGATAATATAACCACCATTGAGACTGGAAATCTTTTTCTTTCGCCTCCTTACAAACCAGGCCGCAATTCCAATGAGACTAAGCAATATGAATACTATTACTAAAACAATAGCGACTGCTCCCCCTGTACCAAGGCCCCCATTTCCTGATTTTTCTGGTGCATTGGCACCAGAATTGTTAGTAGCTGGATTTTCTGTAGGTGGAACTGGAATTTGAGGTGTGGATGGTGGTGACGGTGGTGATTTTGGAGGAGAGTTAGAGGAGGAAGGAGAAGCAGGTGGAGAACCAGTATGAGGAGTAGGCCCAGGAGGTGGAGGGGATACACTGGGTGGCGTTGCTGGTGAAAGAGGAGGTGACTTTCTTGGTGGCGGAGGTGAAATAGTTGGTGGGTCAGGTGGAGGAGCTAGGGGTGAACTAGCTGATGGTTTAGATGGAGGAGGAGGAGGATTTGATTGTGGTGGTGATGAAGAATTTGAGCGTGGAGGTGGAACAAGGGGTGAAGGAGGTGGAGAAGGTGAAAGGGGTTGAGGAGGAGGAGAAGGAGGAGGAGAAGGTGAAACAGGTTGAGAAGGAGGTGGAGGAGGTGAAACAGGTTGAGAAGGAGGAGGAGGAGGTGGTGAAACAGGTTGAGAAGGAGGTGGAGAAGGTGAAACAGGTTGAGGAGGAGGAGAAGGTGAAACAGGTCGAGAAGGAGGAGGAGGTGGTGAAACAGGTTGAGAAGGAGGTGGAGAAGGTGAAACAGGTTGAGGAGGAGGAGGAGAAGGTGAAACAGGTCGAGAAGGAGGAGGAGAAGGTGAAACAGGTTGAGGAGGAGGAGAAGGTGAAACAGGTCGAGAAGGAGGAGGAGAAGGTGAAACAGGTTGAGGAGGAGGTGGTGGTGAAGTCACTGGGGGTTGTGGAGCTTGTGGCGGAGGAGGTGATGGGACTGGAGGAGATGTGCTGCTTGGGGCAGGTGGAGATTGAGGTGGTGGGGATAGAGTAGGAGTTGCGGGGGCTGGTGGATTCACACTGGGCTGAGATGGAAAAGTTGGAGAAGGGACTGGAGGAGGAGAGGAAGGCTGAGGTGGCGAAGGGGTGGACTCTGGTGCGGAAACAGAAGGTGTCGAATTTGGAGATGGCGAAGTAGCCATCAAACAAGTCCAGATGTATCAAAGAAAAATCAAATGCAATACGTGAATAGCCAATCATCCAGGGCAACTTTACAAGTTTCCCATGGTTTCTGTGCAAAAACAAAATTCATAGTGACCCGTTTGTATAGATTCAGCCACATCAAAATCTCCAAACAATCACTCAGCTGATTTTTGCACCTCTATTCACTCCCAAAGTCAGATGGATTTGCATTTAATACGATTCATCACCAAAACAGCAAATTTCCTCAAACACCTCACTCAAAATAAGAATTGATAGATCACTATCCACTGCCGAGTTAATCAACTGCATACGAAAAACAATAGATAACTTTCAAGCTTCGGTGAAGTGAACCCAGAACCCACGCAGCTCCTGCCCCCAAAGCAATAACCACTAATTAAAAGCTCCTTTCCTAAAGAAATTATTAATGATCAATTTCTCTCTTAAGGGAAAACCAAATGGCCCATATATCACCAAACTTCACCAACCGAACACCCAATTCGTCGAACACTCCTGCTGCAATCAGATAACCTTCCCAAAGCAAAACCCAGATCACCAAACACAAGTTGCGCAAAACCCAGATCAGCAAACGCTTATAAAGCAAAACCCAAATCAGTAATCAAGATTAGAGCAAAACCCCACTAAACCCAGATCGCTGAGCAGGTTTGATGCAAGAACCCGAATCAGCAACAAGTTTCGGGTAAATACCAAAACTCCAAAATATTGCCAAAAAAATGAAAATATCTCAATTATGTTTCAGGTAGGACTCAAAATTCATATACAGACACCAGCATTCAAAAGCAAAAATGCAACGAAAACATCAGCCAAATGCACATAGACCACAACCCAAATGCACATAGACCACAACCCAAATGCCTCAATTCCCAGAAACCTTTACCTCTTTCAAGAACGAGCAATTTTCGCAATTCCAGCCGATCAATTTTTTTTTTTTTTTTTTTTTGTTTCACATATCCCAAAAAATCTTCTTCAGACCTTGGAAGCTCGAAACCAAAAAAACTTACTGGGGTCCTAAAGTCCGAAGGCAACCAGAGATAGCCACCTCAAGAATATAAACCCCTTTTCGCTTGAACAAACGATGAATAACAGAAAGCTCTAGTCTTGCATCGACGTGTGGTATATATATGATGGCACCGATATCACCATCATGAGCATAGAGACATATAGAGCTCGGATTAGCTTTGCTTCCCTTTAACGTCAAAATCAAAAACACTTACTAATTAAATTAATACATTTTAAAGAAAGGATTTAAAACACAGCTCCGCAACGTAGAAGCCACAATGATGGTCAGCGCTGAATATCAAACCAATATTGTTTCGCCATTAATGATTTTAATGTGCCCATTCAAAGCTCCAAATAAAGTTGAATTTTCCAACTCACTCTCACCGTTACGAACCCACCGCTGTCTTCAATTCTTTCTTTCTTTTTTTTTTCCCCTTAAAAAATAAAAAATTACGTTTGTAGTTTCTGTATTTTTCTTGTTTTTAAATTTACATCCTCCCAAACGAGAATAACGTCAATCGTAAGATGACGATGAGATGAGCTAATTTGAATGGTAAAGCAGCGCAAATAAGGATTTATTGGAATTTTTTTATAATTTGAGACTTTTTTTAAAAAATTATTTAATTTCTTTTTTTTTTTTCTCAAATATATAAACTGCTCATCTTTTTATTTAAACAAAAATCTTCTCCAAAAAATTGTTTTATAATTATTATTTAATATTATTAAACATTATTTTTTAAGAAATAAATAATTATAAATAAAAAAATATTATCCTCAAAAGTTGGACATGTGGTAGCCAGGTAAACCTATACTACGTCGTAGTATGGAAAATTGGAAACCCCATTTGGATTTTTTTGTTCCTTCTTTTTTTTTTTTTGGAACACACACTTTTCACATAGTCCTCCATATCCAATGAGCCCATCCATATTAATGTGATGTAAAAGTCATAAATTCAAAAATATGATGATAGTCTAATATATTTATCAATGTAACTGTTTGGATGCACAAAAAAATTACAACTTTACATATAAAATCCACACATAATATTTTAATGATTAATTGACGGTTGGTAAAAATTTGTAAAAATTAAAGAAAGTTTGTGAAAAGTGAAGAAAATTAATCGAAATTAAAAAAATTGGTATAAGTCGAAGAAAATAAAATTTAGAATAAATTAATAAAAACTGAAGAAAGTAAAAATTGATTTTATATTTGGTAAAGAAAATTAGAAATTTTTTATAAAAGTTAATTTTTAATTTTTTTTATTTTTTTAATACGACAAACAACCCATATATCCCCCCACATCTCATTAAATCTTTAATCTTGAAACAATTCGTGCACTATATTGAGGTGGAATATCGTGAGTTATTTCATCATTAAAGTTGCATGTACGCAAAAATTCTAAATATTCAAATGAAAATATCGATCATATATATATATATTTGCCTGTCCCATTTTTTATGTGTACTTTTGTCGATTAGTGCAAGTGCACCACATGCATGTTCATTAGCCAGCAGGGGCACAACATGTATATTCATCAGCCGTATAATTTTAAGGAGAAACGAGATATCATTTGAGTCTTACTTCTAAAAAAGTCATCTTAAATGATGCTTGTTAGGTTAGTTGGTAATAAGAAGTCGGATTTTTTTTTTAACTTATATGATTTTTTTATTTAATTTCCTAATAATTCTAAGTCATATATATCATCTACATTCACGAATGGATGACCAAAAAAAAAAAAAAAAGACAACTTATTTAGAGAATGATGTTTTTAAGAATACTTGATTTTTTTTATTTTTAATCACTCTATTTTAAATATGATTAACTTGTGTAAAAGTTACCTAACAAAAAAAAAATTTAAGTTTGATGAAATGCTCATATAAACTGAAAAATTAGTTAAACAAATGAGGAGCCCATTTACACTCTACAAATGACTTGTTACACTTTATTTTACTTTTTTCATTAGGTAAAGTTATAAAACTACTTTCTTGCTAACTATTCTTATGTTATAATTTGAATAGCATAATTGTCATTAATAAAGAAAACTTTTACAAATTTGGACAAGAACTTTTAGACCTAATTTAGTACGAAGGAATTGAAATTAATGCCCATACAGTCTTGTTCTTGTTTTATTTTTAATTTTTTTTAAATGAGATATGAAAATTAAGAATATATACATTTGCATAGGGCACAAATGGCTATTTTCGAAGAGTAAGAGGCATCAGGCATTGATGGATAATAGCCAATATTGTTAAAATCTCGATTTAAATCTTAAAATCTTACGATTTTACGATGTTAGGGTGGGAAAACTTATTCGATTTTATGTAAAATCTTAATAGGGGCAAAATAGGTAAAATCTCGATTTTGGGATGTAAAATCAGTAAAGTCTCGATTTTATAGGTGATTTTACCAATTTTACAAATTAAGTGATTTTTGTATAATTTTATCAAATAAAATAAATTTTTATGATTTTTTTAAGTAATATGCCGCAACTATTTCACTTGTTACTTTTTTTTTGAGATTTTTTTATTTTATAACACTATTATTTACTATACTACACTAGCTGAGAACCATGTGTGTTATTACACCAAATTAATTACCATAAATTAAATGTAGTAACTAAGATGGAAATCAAAAAACCTATGATAAAATATTATAAATACATCTCAACTCAAACAAAAAATTAGAGTAAAATGAAATCAGTATTTTAATATCAACTGTATAGATCACATAAATCATTTTAACGGTCTCAATTGTGTAACTGGGTAAAAAAAGTACAGAACCAGATATAGGATCTTTTGTAAACTTTTTTAAGGATTCATTTTGTTAACATGAGTAAGTTTTTGTTTGTGGCATTTTTTCTTGATTACTGTCTTTTCTCTCTTCTCTTATTAATAAAATTATTAACTTATCAAAAAAAATGGAAGCTCTAAATGAAAAATTGTAACATAATAGACTATATTTTCCTTTTATAGGCATTTAATAAAATCTTACCATTTTACGATTTGATTTTTGGACCCTCCACCGATTTTAAGAAAAATCTAGATTTTAACAACCTTGATAATAGGCTTTGGAAATACTTATACATGCATGCAAAATGATTTAATTGTAACCACAGCAAATTAAAATCCTTAAAATTGTTCATAATAAATAATTAACAATAATATTTAACCTTTGATATTGAAAAATAGATGCAATTGGGAATGATTTAATTCATCTTGCCATATATGGCGCCATATAATTAAGATTTTTATTTTTATTTATTATTTTTGTGAGGGACCTGTACCTATGAAAGACTTTGCTTGCGAAAGAGTGAAGCGAAGAAGTGATGCCTTATATTCCACATCTTTTGGGCAAAGGAAAAAAGTAACATATATGTAATATTTAACATATATAAACTACAATGTATTTTAAAGTCGTGAAAGTACTCAATTCTGTCGAATGGTAACCTAGGAAGTACTCACCCTCTACATAACTCAGCCTAAAACGAACAATATTATACTGTAGATATACGAGTCATTACAAATAATATCAGACCCAATATGAGACCAAGTGAGGGCTTATGTACTATTAGGGGTCCTATAAGCGACCTTTCCACAAGAGTAAAACAGATAAGTATTACCTTCTGTCCAAGCAAATAAATAATATCTTCTGTCCTACATCGCCTAGATAGAAGAAGAAAGTATTATTAGGAACTGATTTAGTAATTAAACCTTTATAAATCCACTTTTACTCTTTCATTCCAGGTGAAACCTACTTGAGATATTAACTAATGGAGGAGGAGAGAGTAGAAAAGATGTCATTTTTTTCTTTTTCTTTTTTTTTTTTTCAATAAAAGTTTCAAATCCAATTCAAATATGAGATGTATTATTATATATAATATAAAATTTCTCTATCGATTCCTTCTAGTCTACCTTTTCAGTCTGTCATCATACCTTGAGAAGTAAAAAAAAATTACAACCCCCATTCTACCTAAAATTCTAAGAATTCATTGATGGTTAGCAAAATTCGTAAATTAGGTAGATTGATTTGTTTTAAATTTAAAATATTTGTATATGACTTTTCTTATTCTTTCTATGTCGCAGGGTTGAAACCAAAAAAAATTTGCGCTTTCTCAATGTTTTCTCACGTTTTCGATAAAACCTTCTTGTAAAAGGATTTTGACAATATTTTTAGTGATATTAGTAAATGTTATTCAAACTACTCTTTTTCTATTTATGTCAACATTTGTATAAAAATTATTTTATCCACAATAGTGTCCCTATCCATGATGGACTAAAATTATTGGTGCTCCAAATTTTGATATAATTAACATGTTTTTTTTTTACTTATTTTATTTGGTTTTGTTTAAAAATATAAATTCTTGGAGGTATATGCATGAGATACAATCTACTAATAATTTTAGTCTTTTTCTTGCCAATATCCTACTATAACTATATCATGGTCTCATCTTATATTATAATACTTTTATAACACCTTAGGAGCCAATAAAACTTATTTAGTAAACTTTAGTTCTCTCAATTCTCAAGCAATTGCCCCAAAAACCTAATTTCCTTTTGGATTTCCTTCTTGATTAATGACAACTACAGCATTTAGCATATATGTAATATGGGAGCTTGAAATAGGGGGTAAAACAGAGAATTGTTTGGATAGAGAAAGAAAATAGTAAATAAGTAACATATATATAATATTCAACATTTACACACATCACCTAGATAAAAAAAGAAAGTAACATATCTATAATATAGGAGCTTGAAGTAAAGAACGAAGCAAATGATCGCTTAAGTAGAGGAAGAAAATAGTATATATGTAATATTCAACATTTACAAAGTAGAGGAATAAAAGAAGTAATGTCTTTTATCTTATATCGCCTGAGTAAAAGAAATAAGTAGTATATATATAATATTAAATATGGCATATATGAACTATTCAACATTATAACATATTTTAAAATTGAAAAGGCACTAGATTGCATTGATGGATTTTGTTGAAACTCACATGTTTTAAAGCAGTGGGGTAGGGTTAAGCGTGCTTGAGCAAAGTAATACCACAAAGTAATATTAAGATGAGTGACTCCTTGAAAAGTACTCACTCTACACCTAACTAAGCTCAAAATGAATAATATTGTATTGTAGAGATGCGAGTCGTTATAATTTCAGTAGAACATTATTCAATATTATTATAAGCTTTTAATTAAGAGATATGTTTTTTTTTAATTGTAACATTATTCCTTATAATTAATTGCTTGAAATTTGTGACATGATTATTAAGATAAACTTATGACTCCTGTTATTATTTTTTCTTTTAAAACATTTAACGTTACATTATATGTAAAAGTCTAATGTCTTACCCCAGTCCACTCCATAAATCTCAAACACACAATCAACTTTGTGTGTGTGGGTGAGCTCTAACTCTAAAGACTTGACTTATCTCTTATTCTCGACTCCTATCAATTAACATAGGACATGTATTGTCATAATATATATGTGTATAGTATGGACACAAAATGTTCACATTGGCTCACAACTAGCATTAAAAAAAATATATTTATTCTCCCAAAGTATGCAATGCAAACTTTGAAAGTCTAAACTATGGTTTGGTTATTCAATTAATTGGCTGTCAAAATGTGAATTGGAATAATGATTTAGTAGATTATCGATTAATGTACACGCGTTTCGTTTGGAATCACTGAAAATGCTTGGACACAGATAAGTTTTAGTTATATATAATGGTGACATTTACTATTTTTTTTTTATGCAT
Organism: Vitellaria paradoxa; assembly: GCA_019916065.1. Classification (NCBI taxonomy): domain Eukaryota; kingdom Viridiplantae; phylum Streptophyta; class Magnoliopsida; order Ericales; family Sapotaceae; genus Vitellaria; species Vitellaria paradoxa. Next base: position 22,238,024 of record CM034233.1, on the reverse strand, counting down.
ATTTGTTGGGTGACTATCTGGAAATTAATTCTTCTTTAATATATATATATATATACATACATACAAATGTATCTGTCTGTGTGTATGAATGGCAATTGTGGTACAACGCTCCCTTCTGGATATTGTCAGATGAATGGGCTCCACCATATCAAAGGATGTCAAGAAAGTAACATAAAGGTTTTTGAAACAAGTGATGGAGTCATATGTGGTTGGTTTAGTTTGTTAAAAATTGTTAAAAAATTTTAAAAATTTTAAAAATTATTTATTTTTTATTTTACTGTAAAAATTATAAATTTATAAATTATTTTATTTTTATTATATTTTATCTCATTTTTCGTCACTTTAAACCAATCCATAACACTATATTCCAATTATTGTCAGAATTTTTTCGTTGCAATCAAACCCGTGAATGCCACGCCGCAGCTGCAAATTCTGAACTATTCATTCATAGGCGCCATCATAGTATTATTATTTATAATTGAGTTTATTTTTAATTAATACCCTATTATTGTATATTTTGGGCTCATTTAGAGTAAGAAAAAATAAGATAAATTGAGATAAAATGTGATTTGAAATTAATTTTGGCGCGTTTTTTTTTTTTTTTTGAAAAATCGCAAACTGTGGGAACGATTTTTCAAATCCGTTCCCAGAGATTCAAAAAAATTTAAAAAAAATAGCGACAATGGTACTCATTTGAAATCTTTCGACACGAAGAATGTGATTGTATAAAAAAATTTACACATTCGATTAACCTATTTTTAGATTTTTTTTTTAGCGAAATATTGAAATTTTTTGAAATTAGTGATGGCGGAAAAATTAGAAATAGAAGGGTTGTTCGAGATTTATAGAGTTTTTTGGAGAATTTTTTTATACCAAACGAGCCCTTTATCTACAAAAATATGATATGTTATTATTTTTTAATTTAACAAAATATGAAAAATAATAATTATAAACGCCTATCATATTAAAAAAATTACTTGTGTAAATAACTTTTAAGTTAACCGTGTATTAAAATTAATTTTTTTATAATTATGTTTATATTAACTTTTATTGGAGTGAGTTATTAAAAAAAATTTAAGCTTAATTAAACAAATAATTTTAATTGTACGACATCACTTAACAGTGAATAATTTTATTTCTGATAAAATAAAACATTTTAATATTGTAATTAGTATTTATTAAAACATATATAATTTTAACTTAATAACTTGAATAATTTTAATCATTAATAATTAATTTAATAGTAATCAATTTTAATTTTAACAAAATAAATTTTTGTGATAATATGTTACTTATTATAAATTAATTTTAAATAATAAAATATTTAAATAAAATAAATCATTTTAATAAGATGCAATAAAAATTGGAAAAGTATTACGTTTATGGACTAAATTTAACAATCTATTTATGAAAAAAAAAAAAAAAACATGATTTTTCTGTTTATATTTTAGGCCTAGTTTTTTAAACGAACATTTATTTTTTGGTAATAAAAAATAAAAATAAGCCTATCAAATATGTTTTTTTAATTTTCAAAAATTTATAAACATAAATAAAAAAATAAAAACGTTATAAATAAAGCTTAGTCCATTTGGATGGAGTGAAATGGAAAGAAAAGAAAAAAAATTAAAAATTATCACTTGTTTGCAAGTTTTTCTAGGAAAGAAAGCAAAAAAAAAAAAAAAAAAAATTATAAAAAAAATTAAGTGTTAAAATTTAAAAATTTCACCCTTCCAAAAATAAGTGAAAATGAAAACAGGAAAAAAAAAGTGAATTAATGAAACTTTCAAAATAACATATTTGCTGATCAAATAAAACTAAGAAAAAGAAAATTATAAATATATGTAGGACTAAATAAATTGATTGACAACTTTCCAACTCAAAAAATTTAATGGTAAAATAATAATTCATATATTCATTTCCTTATATTTCTTTTCAACCCACAAATGAAGAGAAATAAAGTTATTATCTTTTTTTTTTTCTTAACTTACAAATAAATAAAAAAAATATTATCATTTTTCTTATTTTCTCTTACCTAAACTAATATTTTTTTCCCTCCTAAACTCATAAAAACAAAGTCGTCTACAAAATTAAGTAAAACCGTAAGTACTCCCGATAATATTAAAATATTAATGATATTTATATATTTCTATAAGAAGAAACAAAAATAGTGTCATGAATTTGAATGTTGCAAAGTTTTGTGCTTCGCTAGCTTTTACTCTCTCTCTCTCTTGGGTGTGTTTAGAGTTATATAAAAGTGTATAAAATAAAATTATAGAAGTAAATGTCTCGTAATTCATTCAGTGAGTGAAAAATTTAAATTTTATTGTCTCATAATTCGTATTTATAAGAATTTGTAAAATTTTATTTTATTTTATGTAGCTCTAAATAGAACCTTTATTATATTAATAAAAAGTAAAAGTCTTCACAAATCCCTCTCTTTTGTTTGCTATTGCAAACTTTTTCGCCTTTGTTTTTGTCTGGTAATCACCTTTTATTATTAACAAGTGCTTAAAATGACGAGAGGAGAGAGAGAGAGAGAGAGAGAGAGAGAGGTGTCCAAATATAGAGTTTTTGCCGAGGCCTTTGTCACAAGCGGCTGTCGGTGGATATATATATATAGAGAGAGAGAGAGAGAGAGAGAGAGAGAGAGAGAGATCCGAAAAACTTTTTGAGCGTGACCCCATTCCTCCATTCACGACATCAGATGATCAGAATCTAAGCGCAAAGCATGTGGTGCAAGTCCACCCGCGCCCCCACAGTAAAAAGTGGGGCCATACGTGTAAGGCTTTAATTTTTTTTTATTAAATATTACATAATGCATTGTAAAAATCCGTAACGATGCATCCACACGGATTAGTATTTGACTAATACGTCAAATGCAGACAAGTTTGGCAGCTATCCATTAAACTGGCATAGAGATACATATATATATATATATATATATATATATTCTACTTAGAGTGACAAAAAAATTTTAAAAAAAAAATATGAAAAGAAAAAAATTTTTAAAATTATATACTTTTTATTTCACTGCACGAATTACGAATTCACAATTTATCTAATTTTATTTTATTTTTTGTCACTCTAAATACACCCACTATGTATTAAGTCTTTAGGGGGTGTTTGGCACCACACAAGAGAAAATATATATATATATATGAAACCTAGGTATTGCACATGATATTATGACTTAATCATGTGTTGTAATCAAAATAAGTAATATTATTTAATATTTCATGTTCATAGAGTCATTTGCCACTCGACCTTTCCTTTTCCTATTTTAAGCTATATTCTAGAACCATGTTTTTACTACTTCAAATTATTAATTTAGTTTAATTTTTGTCACTGACAATCAACGAACAATGTGAATATCTACTAAAAGTATATGATTGGTGGATTAAAATGGAAACCCACAATGATTCCCAAGGGGTATAAATGCTACCCCAAAACTCACAGCTAACTACCAAAGGATTTGATACTTGAAGAGTCATATTGGTAATGTGGTACTTTCTATCATCTTCAACAAAAAGGGTAACTGGAGTTCAAACTAGTCTATGGCGGCCTCTCTAGCTACTCAACCGACCATATATATATATAGGAATAAAGGAAAAAAAATAATGGAAATATATTTATCATTTTATATTTTATTTTATTTTATTTTCATTTTAACCCATTGGTTAGTCCAAATATTGTATAGCTACCATATAATTCCCCTGCTTGAGCTCCAATTTCTGAATTCACGAATTTGACATAAATTTCAATAAAGTAAAAAAGAAAAGGAATTATATAAAAAAAAAAAATTAAAACAAACATTACACCATCCGGGGGGAAAATGCTTAGCGTCTAAAAGTTTCGTCTAAATAACATGTTAACACCGTAAATGTTGGGAATTCTAAGAATTCAACCAGCTCTGGGTGGTTTGTTTTGGTAAGCAACAACAAAACCTTGGATGGTTGCCACCAGATACACAATCCTTCCCACACAACGAGGATGTGAAATTGCACGACATCCCGCAATTTTTTGAACTGAGAAAAGGAATTGGGTTGGCCCAACCATGAAATTAAGAACTCATTGAAGAGGGGATTAGAGTTTCAAGCAATTAAAGCTTGTTTGCCAACCTTGAATTTCTCCTGGAGATGATCTCGGCTGCCCAACTTTTTCCTATTTCAGTTTGGAATTTTCCTGTGAAACAAAGAACATTAAAACATCAACTACATGGGACACCCAGAGGTTAGCAGATTGAGTCAGCAGTCTTTATATATATATGGCTCCGTTTGGTTTGTTGTAATCCTCTGAAAACCTCTAAAAGTTATTTAATTTTTATTTCACTGTACGAATTACAAACTCACAACTTATCTCACTTTTTATCACTCCAAATGCACCCCATATATAGTGGAGAAATTATCAAAGTTTACCTGCCGTGGAAAGGAAAAATTCGTCCAGCACTTTCCCATGCTCTGCCGACTCATCATAACACGAAATTAGAGAAATCATATCGTTCACCAGCACAATATTCAAAAAACCAGTAGTCCAAACTTTAAAAACATAATGCAGCAATCTATTTGGAAAAAGTTTACCCAAAAAAGAAAAAAAAAAATTAAAGAAAGAAGACCAGCACCACTTGACCAAATTTGAAAGGCACACTCGATCTATTTGGAAGGAAACAATATTTGAACAAACGCAAATTAGAAGAACAATAGCAATTAAAAAATGATCATATAAGGTTAAACCAGATTCCAATGACAAAAAAAATCTCTTTACAGTTCATCTGAAAACCTTCAACCCAGGAAGAGCCTACCGAAAGATGTGACATTGATGAATTGTGATGCATCTAAATTACATGTCAGGAGCTTCTGTAAGAAACGAAGTGTTTGGAACTCCATGAAAATGTAATAAATTAATAATGCAAGCAAACATTATAGATAGAATAATTTGAAGCGGACAACAGAGTTGGCCATTTTCCTTGGCCAGGTGTTACCACATTAAATTACTAGCAATAACTCGTGCCAACGGCACTTTAAACAAAATTAATATTAAATTTCTTATACAGTTGAAACTTTAGACAAAAAGTTTAAATCAAAAGAATTTTGATAATCCATGAATTTCAATTTTTTCTTTCCAAAACTTTAGACCCTAGTAGCTACTACATGTATTTTGGTCTCTCTTTCTCCAATTAATTTTTGATAAGCACCATAAAATAAATCACAACTTATAGTGCTTTAATCTGAAAGGTTCAACTTCCTAGAAACCATAATTGGGTGGAATTTAAGTTGGTAGTTTGATTTACATATAATCTCCACCCTTGAAATGTGGTGAAATTTAAAATACCCAAACCGTTTTGTGAGATAGATAATGGTGGGATTCATTAAAATAAGAATCAAGCGGGAAGTTAAAAATATAAAAATGATTTCAATCATTAAATGAAAGAAAAAAATAATTCTTAGTCGTTGGATGTTAGTTTGTGAGATAGACATTTTCAAAAATCGTCTTGTTTTATTATATAGATTAATGACCAAAAAGGCAGCGAATACAGTTATACAGGAGTAATGATGCTGCTGCATTACTTAACATAGTTATTAGAGACATCAATGCCAACCAAAGATGGACTAAATCTGAGTGGTGTAAGTGAATTCAACCTAAAATGCCCGAAATATGTGCACGAGAGAGGGTAAAAGTAGAACTATTCCAATAATTCACAGAAATTAGCTGTATTATGTTACATTACGAGGACCCACAATTTCAAATCCCAAGTCACATAGGATGATGCAAATTCTGAACAAATGAACAAAAAAACTTGATGATATCAATTATTTTGCGTTTAATGATCGCAATGCCAAAACATAAACAAAGAAAAGAATGTACCCAGCACGTCTCCACAAAAACCAGTCATATATGTGCAAGATTCATGTAATCATTTGCAAGGCTAGGATCTTACCCATTTCATATTCCAGTGCTTGCAGAATCATTTCAACCTGGAGAAGTATGAAAATTGATTAGACAGTATGAGAAACCTCCATCATGAGAAAGGAGATCTTAGGATTTGCATGGTTTGTTTACATGAGTACACAGGCCAACATTTACAGACGCACAAAAACAAGTGCATTACAGGTAGAAATGATCAAGAGTCAGTTCTAGGCTACGGTAAAGGGTAAAATCCACGAAGTGCATTAATTTAAATGATGCCTAAATTCCAATTCATGAGAATATAGTCCAAGAAGTCGGAAGAAACATTATATCTCCATGCCTTTAGAAGCAAATTAAAAACAGGAAAATCTGATGACTGAAGGTCAAAGGTTATATGTATAAGATCTCTCCACTAACTGCTGGAATCCAACTTAACTTGCCAACTTGGAAAGAAAACCATGCGTTAGAAGTTGAAAGATTTTGTAAAGTGACTGTGGAGCAGCTAGCGCCTGTAAATGGACATAGTCATCCAACTTGCAGTCTACTGTCTTTCTGATGAATACTTGGTGCTGATTTCAAGTGTTCCATACACCAAAGCAAGCACTTATTCCCCAAAGTGATACTTGTACAAACAAAAAACACTCAAATTAAAAACACTAGAATCTTAAAAAAAAAGAAAAAGCACTTATTCCCAAAGTGACTCTGCAGTGGCTAGCGCCTGTAAACGAAAATGGACATAGTCATCCAACTGGCAGTCCACTGCCCTTCTGAAGAATGTTTAGTGCTGATTTCAAGTGTTCCATACGCCAAAACAAGCACTTAGTCCCAAAGTGATACTTGTACAAACAACAAACACTCAAACTAAAAACACTAGAATCTTTAAAAAAAAAAAAAAAAGAAACAAAAGACAATCTTTGCAAAAGGGTAAATATAGCAAGAAAGATGCTGGAATGTCAGCGGTACAGAATGTCATGACAAGACATTTGAGTTAATATGTAAGATGACACTGCTGGAAGATTGCTTTAAAATGCAAAGTATGTTTGATACTTTAAAATATTTGGAATGTCAAAAGGATGTCAGTAGCTACTTACTTTGTCAAAATCTTTCACAAGGTTAGCCTCGATTGAAGCATTATTTTCATACTCTGCCCATAGTTCTTTGATCTCTTCAGCTGCAACAAAAAATCATTGAAGCACAATCAATGCCAAGGAAATGAATATGTAAGCAATCAAGATACCGAGTGTTAGAGTACCCCTTAGACCTCCACCAAGAACTGCACACATTTCATTTAAAGCTGCTTGCTCTCGTCTGCTCTTTTCTTCTTTAGGCACACCATCAGATGGTGTTATGTCTCCAACGATTGCTATAAAAATCCGACATCCATATCAAACTCCATGTCCCAAAAACCAAAAAGGCATAGCTAACTTTTTCAATATAAGCGAGCAAAAGTCGCAGACAGCTAAAAATGATGTAGAATTTTGAAAAACTTATGATTCCCTTCCAACAACTTAAGCTTGCTGTATTAATAATACGTAGTGTACAGGGAATTTAAAAAACCGTGAAGTCTAGAATTGAGGGAAGAATAAGCATATGCAACTATGTTAGAAGTCCTACTATAATAGTCAAAATGTTGGATTTATAGCAAACAGCAGGTAACAAAACTCTTTTTTTTTTTTTTTTTTTTTGAAAGGTAACAGAACTCTGAAGAAGAAGAAAAGAAAAATAAGGACAACTAGCACTGCACTGACAGGTTTTTGCGGCATCTCCCTTAGAGAGAAGAAAGCATCCTGCCTAAAAAATTGAAAGAATTAAGATCATAACAATTGGAAAAAATTTAAAGAATAGATCATAGCAATTGGAACATTTAAAGCACTTCATTAATTCTATCCACAGTTGAGGCTCTAGCATCTAATACAACTAATATATAGACTAGAGTCTAGCAATTGCAAATGAAGTGTAGAACAATATAACAAGTTAAACGTACAGAAATTTTATCAGTCTTGCAATGTGAAAACTGATGTGCTATGGTACAATTGTCAATGCTTTACTATGAGTGAAGTTTATCACAAAAACTTGAAGCATCATCTCCAAACTCAATATGGGAAGGAAAAACCTTGCTTATGCCATAACACTCCACCAAAACCACAATCAATCCACACCAGAAACTGCAAGCTTCGGTCACAATTTAGAAAATGATAATTAAGGAGAGATGTTCAAATACTGATCCCTCTGGAACTCTTACAAGAAGCAATAAAATCTCCATGTTCAGGTCAGAGCTTAGTGTAGAAATCTTCATCTCAGCAAATTTATTCTAAGAAGACGACAAGTTTTATCATTAGACCTCAAGAACAGCAGAAAATAAATAGATTCTAAGAGATACCTTCTGCAATATCATGCACGATTGCTATCTTGATACACCTGTTTGAATTTAAAAAAAAAAAAACAGAGAGAGAGAGAGAGATGAAGTCAAAAAATTCAATTAACTTGCATGGAAAGCATTTCAAATTTTAATAAAGAATAACATTTCTTTTCTTTTTTGATACTGGAGGCATCCCCACCTTGGTGGAACTAATCTCCTAGAGCTCCTAACTCACCCCAGCCAAACTGCCAAAGACGTTCAAATTGGTGACCTCTACTTCAACTGATGGAGATCTTACCGCTCAACTACCCCGTGCAGGCATAATAAAGAATAAAAATTATGAGTCTCATATAATGGAATAACCGATTACCAAACTAAATAAGCGTGAAGAAAATTTATGAAATAGACACTGCTGATAGCAGAAGGGAAGGGATGGCAGACAAAGCACTTAAGACACGTATGAAGACCTATGTCAGGTATACCCCCCCCCCCCAACCCCAAAAAAAAAAGAAAAAAGGAAAAGAAAAACCAAATCCAGAGCTCTAACATAAAGTAGGCCAGGCAGAATTAGACACCAACCTACTTCTTTGACATCAGCACAGACCCAACTTAAGGTGAGCAACAGCACCTAGACAAGCCTATCTCCACAAACTAGCTAAGCTATACCATACAGATTTGCTTTATCTTCACCCAGTATAGAGATGGTTGGAGCTTAATTTTTTTTTTTTTTTCCAGAGCACTTAAAGAATCACATCCTTTGACCTTGTTGTTCAAGGCTATGTTACATGGACTTCAAAATGTAAGACATACCCATACTAGATTCTTGACACTTTGACAAAGATATTTTTGGTAAGGTTTACATGTCCCAATAAGATTAAATATCCGTACAACCATATTTAACAATTAAATTTTATCACATAATTATGCATGAAATACTTTCATGAAACCTTGTTAATGCCATATTTTTTATAAAAGAAGGCATAATACACAAGAGCAACCAAAGCAGGAGCAGACCTAGACATTTATCCCTCCCCACTCTATCACAAATCCTATTTTTCTTTCAGTGAATGTTGTTCTGGCACAAACCACTGTCAAAATCCTTCTCATGATTATTGCTTAACTTTTCCCATTTATTTTTGACTACTAGGACAACACACTAACTGCCCCAACCAGGATCGACACCCTGGTAGCAGCATATGCCACCAGATGTGGTAGATAGTGGTTGATAATCTTTATTCCATAAAAAGTTGTTCTACCTAGAAATTGCACTCAACTGAAATTCCAGGTCCACAAAATCTATGAACACCCTAGGGAGGCTTAAGGATTTCAGAGGGTGCTTATTAATTTATTTTAATATAGTCTACTTCAGTGGTTTGTAATTTTTATGCTCCAACAGGATTTCCTTTGTATAGATTGCAAAGTTGTTTTTTGACATTATTATAGGAATGGTTAGAGGGGGTAAGGAGTCGGAGCTACTTACTTTTTTGAACTTTGTAGATAGTTTGGAGTTGTAACGCAACCTTTGGGTTACCTTTTGCATCTTCTTGTTGCTTTTTACTAAAATTTAATTACTTCTCAAAAAAAAAAAAAAAAAGAATATGCTTACACTGTTTAATTAATCAAACCAATCCAAAGATTCCAAACAGGCTATACCCACACAAAGTGTGGACATATAGGATCAACAATGGAAGTCATGTACATTCAAGGAAGAACAGTCAAAAGCCCAAAAGAGTATACAAGTTCTAGTAAGGGTTTCATTGCAGATGAAAAAATCCATACTGTTGGCACATGTATGGAATAACATTATTGATGAATAATAATCCATGTGTATTACCGTTATACCAGCAGGTGATCGAAGCAAAAGATGGTGGTTATGATAAACCACAAAAGTGCATGACAAAGGTTGGCATGGGTTTTTTATTCAGAAGAGATGCATATTAGTTGGTTTAAAAAATGTAACCAAGTCATCTCAAGCGCTCAAATTCAAGTTACGGCACCATATAATCACTGGAAAAGAGAAGAAAGCAGGTGTTTGGTAAAACTTGTTAACATATATAAAATATAGAAATTATAATTAGGAAATCCTTTTCCTTTTCATTATAGGTTTTCTCATTATTTCTTATTCCTATTCTAATTTAATTTCCTATTCCGATTTTGATTCTACTTTGGCACCTCTATAAATAGGGTTGCTATTCTATTGTATTCAATACACAGTTCAATACAATTTAATATACAGTTTAATATACAGAATTTTCCCAATTTCCTTTTATTTCTTTTTATTTTCTTAACAAAACTAAAGTGCAAAGATCTTTACCCTTACAACACCACTGATAAGGATTTGATGGGAAAGAACTAAATATCAACTTGATTAGGCATTCAAATATTTATCCTAACACATACTTTATAAGAAAGCATTTGCATTCGCTTTTCTTCATGCAGAGAGACTCACAGTAAGAGGAAGGCGTAACAAAAATTATTAATTTTTCATTCAACATGTAAACAAACAGAGGTAACTAACCAGAACTTTCAAAAGAATAAGGAGCACAAGTCCTCATTAATTTGACCAAACCAACCTTTCTCTGTTCACACCAGGAAGGTCACCAGCAATCAAAGCCATCAATGCCATCCGATACATATGATCAGCAATAGACTCAGGGCCCTTTATCCCATGATTGATCCATCCCTTCCGCTTTGTGGTCTATAACATGGAGAGGGAGTTTAAATAATTATATAAAAGAATACAATAAAATCTTCCAAACAACAAATGCTTCATGGAAAAATCAATATTCGGGTCTCCAAATCATAGATATATAGAATTAAAAGACAAAAGGAAGTACCAGAACTCCGAATACCATATCTAGATAAAATTAACAAATAAGAAAAGAAATACTATCCTGAACTAACCATAACATACTGAAACCAAGAAATCCAATAAAAAGGAAAGGAATCAAGGTTGAATTTGCTTCCAGAGAAGTAACAAATAAATATGATTTTTTTTTTCAACACTTCTCCCTATTTTGAGAAAATTTCAACCATGCAGTTTTAAGAATCTTTCAATCCTCAATAAACAGTCATCTTTTGATGAAAGACCCAAAAAAAAAAAAAAATATCAAACAGCTCGGTTCTTCCTATTTCGCAAATTCAGCAATAGTATGCGAGCTGTAATGTGATATCATTCCCAAGTATGAAAAACAAACGCCCTTAAATTCACGAGAACACGTTCTTGAATCCATAAGAACCAAACAAGAATACTATGAATAGTCGGGTTACATCTGTAGGTTCCGACCATCTGGGAACAATGCCGCATGTCATTAGTTGCAGGACATCCTCGGAAGTGGACAAGGTGAGAGCTAGGGAAGCCCAGAGCGAGATAGAGAGAGAGAGAGAGAGAGAGAGAAAGATTGGCTAGGTGAAGTATTGAATGTAACGTCATAAATGTAAGAGGGATTAGGGGATCTGTGAGACAGTAGGTTAACGATTATGGGATTGTTGGGCTTGAATGGGTCATAGGGATTAACATCAATGGTGAGGTGACAATATTTCAGTGGCCAGCCGAGGTATGGGAATTCGGGCTTAGGGTGATGAATCCTCAGCTGTTAGTCCAAGCCATTAAGAGGTTCAAGGTGCTAGGATCTATGATCAAATACAAAGGTGCAAACTGGAAGTGTTAGTTGAGGGTATTAAATGCTGGTTTAGAAGTTTAAATATGCGGGTCTCTCTCTTATTGGGTCAATCAAAAGTACTTTGACGAACCCTCAACTTTAGCCACAAAGCCGCTCATCCTCGAATGGTCCCACAGGTGAATGCGTGTTTGTGAGTCCCTTGGAAGATCCTTATGGGAAAGCAAGGCCCCTCTGAAGGGCAGTCCCTTGGGCCTTGCTCCTGGCCCTTTGGAATTAATTGGTTTTTGAGTGTTTGATTTTGGAAATTTTCAAAGATAATCTTGCGATTGAGTCTAGAATGCTCCCAGACCCCAAATGCCACCCCCCCCGGGTCGAGAGGGGGCAGTGGGAGGGGGGGCTTGCCATGCCACAACAATGGCATGGTGCTAGAGGTTGCCGTGGGCTAGGCCATTGTGTCACAACAGAGGGTGGCGCACAGCTTGCCTTCTACAGCTAGTTGACTTTAGTCATTTACAAATACAAAGTTCTAAGATAATCTCGAATTGATTAATCATTTGAATCTCAAAAACTAAGGGGTCATTTGGTTTTTTTTTTATTTTCTGTTTTTTGTTTTTATTTTCTATTTTCTATTTTGATCTCATTTTACATTTTGTGCTTTTAAAAATAAAGAAAACAACTCAAAATTCATTTAGTTACTTGTGTTTTCAAATTTTATTTTCGAAAACTGCAAATGAGTTTACACATGAAATAAAAAATGATAAAAAATCGTTTTGAGAGTTTTCAACAAAAAATAAGAAAAATCTCAAAACAAGGAAAACAAAGCATTTTCTATTTCTTCATTTTGAGATTTTTAACACATAAAACAAAAACACAAAATAGAAAACACAAAAGTAAACCAAATGCCACCTAAGATTAAAAAGGCCCTATTAAAAAAAAAAATAATCCTATGCCGAATCATATTTGGTTTTGAAACATAGAATCTTACTCCCTACTAACAACAAAATTGCCTTTGGCACAAAATAAAAGACAAGTAATTAAATAAAACTCCTATAAAAATCATAAATCCTAATTAAACTAAGAAAAGTAACAAATCCAAAGTAGAATAGGAAAACAACATAATTGCAATTGTTCTGATGCTGAAGTCTTGAAACAAGAATCAATTTTCTAGTATTTAGTATATGTCGTCCGCACCTTGTTTGATACTATCTAGTCCTTCAACTGGGGTTCGGACTTCTTCCAAACAATAGCAGTGCAGAACCCTAAATCTTACTTGTTTTTGATTTCATCATGAGTGCAATCTCTCCCTTGATCGCTTTTATCGAGCGAGCTTGAACTTGTTCCCTATCTCTTCTCGTGTGTACTTGCCTTACATCACACGTAAAGCCATAAAAACTCTTGTCCCTCACCCAAAATCTCCATCATCACTTCCAATCTTGCTCCTTTTATTTTCTAACCAATCTTTTAACCTTGAGCCCGTTTGGAGGCTCAAAAAAAAGGCAAAAAAGTACCAAAAGTTGCATTGTTGCGTTTGGTGGAACCACAATTTTTTTCACTTTTCTGCTATGCTACAGTAATTTATTCCACAAAAATTTTTACCAAACACACAAAAATTATCACTTTTTTACTCTGCTATAGTAAAAAATTTACCAAACACAAAAAGTTACCACTTTTCTGCTCTACTACAATAAAAAGTTTACCAAACACCTAAAAGTTACAAAATATTGCTAAAAATTACACTTTGTTCCACCAAACACACCAAAAAATTATAACTACAAAAAAAAAAAAACACAAAAAACTATCAAAAGTTTTACTTTTTTGCTTTTTTTTGAACCTCTAAACGGGCTCCTTATCCTTGGAATGCAACAAATCAAATCCTCAGATTGGAAGGTTTACGTGCCTTTGGTTTGGGTTTTGGGACTTGTTGACGGTTAATTGTTGGTATCTATTTGGTAAAAATTGATGTTAAGAACAAGAGTTATTGGTTTGGCTGTAGAAGTTAACAATAACCGTAGGAAGGGGTGGTTGCAGTTGCAATTTGTCTTCTTCTAGGTAGGGATCTGGGGGTTCAAGGCTTTCACAGTCATTGTGGAGGTGATGTTGGCCTCAAGCTGCTTCGAACTCTTTTTCTGGAGGAATTTGAATATCCATGTCAACTCCATCTCAATATCCATTGACGTTAAAATGAATGCAAGTAGACAAGAAAAAGTGGGATGCCCCCTCCTCTAGCCCACCACCCACCACCCTTACTGAGAAGCATGATCCTATTCTTGACTTGCGTTGGATACTCACCTAAATGCTAAAATGTACATATATGACACAATGTGAATATAAAGACAAACATTTCGAAAAATATCAAGACATGACACGATAAAGAGACGTCAAATATATGACACAATAAAGAGACGTCAAATAATAAATGTATATTTTTATATATATTCATGAAAAACAACTATTTAGTCATTTAATTTCTCATATTACAAATACACATATCTTTTGATTATATCTATTTTAGAAAACTCAAAACTCCATAAATAAAATGGAATTTTGGCACTTAAAATTTAAAAGAAAATGAACCAATAGATATAAATTCATTTTATTGATAATTTTAATTTTTTATTAAAAATTACAATATGTTTCATGTGCCATTTAACTGATGAACATTTTTTTTTTGGTAAGTGATTTAATTGATGAACGTGTTTCTCCCAAGTGCTCAAATAGTATTTGGTTATAGAAAATTAAGAAATAAGAGGATACGTTTAGACAAGTGTCCAACATGTGTTGAATCCAATTTGTGTTGATTTCTAACATGGACCAACATTAGTTTGAACGTGTTTATTTTCCTAAATTTAATTACAATCAATCACTTTTCATTCATTAGGAGAGACGTGTGCATCACTTTGACAAAAATACATATTATAATTGTACAAGAAAGAATTGAAATTACATAATAAGATGACAACAACGTGAAATTATATCTATTAATCACTTCTTTTAATTTGAGAAATTATTAACCCAAACTTCCAATTTGATTATAAATATACATAAAAATACTTGTATTTATAAAATAAAAATGAAAAATAGTTGCTTTTTAATGTATATGCATAAAAAATAAATATTTAATCAATAATATGTTCCTCTCATGTTGTATCCTACTATTGGCATGTTGGCATGTCCACATCTATGTATCCTTGCCCCCTGCCCACTTGTGACATTCTTGGCCCTTCCCCCACCCTTTTGCATTACCTGAATCTCTCTCAAGACCTTCTCATAACATTTCATTGTTCTCTCTAAAAAATATATGTTTTGTATCTATATTTCTCTCTAATCCATCTCTGTATGTACATATATTTTGCACATATTTGTGTTTGTGCATGTGAGAATTAGATAATAGGTCTCCACAAAGGCATTAGATAAAAATTAGAAATGGACCAATTACTATCTATTACTATTGTTATTATTATTATTCTGGTCCTTGAACATTCATAAAAAAAACAAAAGAAAAGAAAAGAATAGAATATTTTGGTCACTTGAAAATGGTTCATGTCACAATCACATAGGCAATTTTCATCATTTGTACAAACATTGCAACTTAACCATACGTGAAAGAAACTGACAATTTCAATTGGGGAAAAAAAAAGGGGGGGGACAATGAATTGCATGATGAGTTAAAGGACAGTAAGGAAGTATTAGACATGAATCGTCCGATATCAGATTGATCGGGGAAAAAAAAATCAAATGCTATAAGCTAGATAATATCTAATTATGACGTGAATTTTCTTGCAAGTCATGAAATCTTTACCTGATAAGTATGAAGTCTCACTACAAAGGTTTCATAATCTACAACAAAATCTAACCCTTAGGTGATAAGACATTTAAATTTTACCACCAGCAGCGAGGGCTCCTAAAGGTTTATTTGGATCCCCTTGTCTTCTTTCAACTTGAAAACATGTTACTCAACAGCTAACTTGTGTACACACATCAATCAAGATGGATCAATAAATCACTAATCCATACACATCAATCAAGATGAATCAGTAAATCACTAATCAATATGTGATCTATCTTACGTACCAGCTCAAAACTGAGCAAAAAGGTCTAGAGTGTTAGTAACTGTTAAAAACTTAAAACAATCTTTGAAAGTAGTTAAAACCTTTAAACCACCATGCCAGCATGCAGCTCATTCCTAAGTGCTTTTACTTAGTGGTAGCTAAACCCTTCCCCCTTTGGAAATTGTTGTACGGAATCAAAAACAATTTATCAACACACAAGTGAATATAGCAAACGAACCAACAAGAACAATTGCAAAGAGAAACACAAGATTTATGTCGTTCGGCAGTATGCTTACATTCAGAAATATGGTATAATCAGATCTTTATTATAACCTCCAACAATGGAGAAAGGAATACAATAAGAAAAAAAGAACCTTAAAGAAGCCCTTACAGAAACTCTCTCACCTTACTCTTTAGTTTTTCTCTCAACCCAGTGCTTGGGAAAACCCTAATTTGAACTTAATATGGATGTACAATATGTCCTATATATAAAGGAACAAGAAACTTGATTAAAAAAAAAGACGACTCTAAAACAAATCTTAAAAAATCTAGATCACATCGGTCGCTGGGACAAGTTTTCTAGTGAGCTTCTTGTAGCCTTTGCATGCTCTTTGTTTTTCTCAGTGAGCTACCTTGGCCCTTGCTATAGAACACCATCCCTAGATTTCCCAACGACACAAACTCCTCTACACATATAATCTCTCAGATATTCCCAGCAAATCCCAACGAGATCCTAGCAAGCTTGCTAGCCCTATACTATTGTACAGTATTGCGGAGCAAGCCCTTGCACCCCTCAACTTTCTCTACACTCTCGCAAACCAATGTCAACTTGAACAAGCAGATGCCTTCATTACACTCGTTTCACTCAGGCATCTATCCTTCTTCTCTACCAGTGCATAAATGTAACGAGTATAAGCCACAACTTTAACAAAGATCAAACTCCACTTGGATAGAGTTGTTGCGGAAACCTTAGATCACCTTCTGGCAACACCTTGGTGAATAATGGTAAACATGAACACAAGAAAAATCATAGAAAATAAAAGAATACAAGATTTATGTGGTTCAGTAATTTGTTTACGTTCACAGGCGCCTAGAGAAGAAACTCCACTATGTGAAAATTTCTTACAATCATACAATTTTTCCTCTCACTCAATGCCCTAATACACCCTGACAAAGCAATTCTCCAAGCAAACTTTAACTCCCACCTCAAAAAAAGAATTTAACTAAAATACAAGTTCATCACCAAAAGCTTTGATTGGTATACCTTTTCCAATGAAAAGGAGCCTTTATTTATAACCTCACAAAGTCTCTCTGCCTTTGTGAGAAAATCGATGTGGGACAGGAGCCACTATATTAACAATCTCCACCTTGCCGAATACTCACCCCTTAGGAAAATGAACACTAGTAACACCACCTTGAGCACCATAGGTTGGGTCATCTACCATTTAGCAACTAAAAACATGAATAAAGTCCAAACAATACTTAAACTTATCTGCTGTGAGGGGCTTCATCAACATGTCTGTAGTGTTGTCAGAAGTGGAACATTCTCTACCACCAATTCACCTAAATACACCAACTCCCGGATCTTGTGGAACCTCACATCTCTATGCTTGGTTCTAGCATGATACACCTGGTTCTTTGCTAAATGGATAGCACTCTGACTATCACAGTGACGTTCAACTTCACCTTGCTGTGGACCCAACTCCTTTACAAGCCTAGCATCCCACAATGTTTCCTTGGCAGCCTCAACCACTGTCATGTATTCTGCTTTAGTCATAGAAAGAGCAACAAAAGACTAAACTACAGACATCCAACAAATAGGCCCTCCTATCATAATGAAGACATATCTAATAGTCGACCTCCTGTTATCCAAGTTCCCTGCATAATCTCCATCCACAAAACCTACAACTAAAGACTTTTCTCGCTCTCTGCTAAACATGATGTCATACCCCGTGAGACCCCACAAGCATATGAAGATCCACTTGACTGCACCCCAATATTGTCTCCTTGGATTAGCCATAAACTTGCTTACCACACTAACTTCATGTGCCAAATCCGGTCTGTGGTACAAACCATTGCATACATAAGGCACCCAACTGCACTGGCTTATGGAACTAGCTCTATGTCCCTGATCTCATCTTGGGACTTTGAGCACTGACTTGCAGACAGTCTGAAATGATCTGCCAAAAGTGTGTTCACCAATTTTGCATTTTTCATGCTAAGCCTCTTCGACACCTTCTTCCCATAAGCTCCATAAGATAACCACAATCTCCTCAAGCGTCTGTTCCTGCAAATCTCCATTCCAAGAATCTTCTTGGCTGTGCCCAAATCCTTCATTTCAAATTCCTTGCTCAACAAGGCTTTCAACTTGTTGACCTTAAGGATATCATTTGCAGAAATTAACATATCATCCACATACAATAGGAGATGTATGAAGGAACCGTTATCAAGGCATTTTACATAAATGCAACAATCATACTCACATCGCTCGTAGCCAATTCTGATAATGAAAGAGTCAAACTTCTTGTACCACTGCCATGGAGACTGCTTTAACCCATAAAGTGACTTCGTTGACTTGCAAACTAACTGCTCCTCCCCAAGTTGTTGGGTGATCTTAACCCTATCTCATTCCCAAAAACTAGCTTGTAGAGTAAGATTTTCCCTCATATTTATATATTGACCACTAGCCCCCTTCTATAATCGATATGAGAACCCCAACAATCTCCCCCTTCACACATCGGGCCTTAGGTTAGAGGAAGCAACAACCCGTTAGACTAGGACTGATGATACATTTGGGCAACCCGTTATTGCCGATGGACTAAAATTGATGGTACACCTGAGTTATGATACCAGTTGTTGGGTGGTCTTGGGTCTATCTCATGCCAAAAACTAACTCGTAGCGTGAGATTTTCCCTCACACTTATATACTGATCACTAATCCCTTCCATAATCGATATGGGAACCCCAACAATCTCTCCCTTCACACATTGGGTCTTAGGACCCCTTCAAAAACCAAAGTGGAAACCCCAACAGATAGCGCTCTCCTACCTTTTTTTTTTTTCCTTTCTTTTCACTCCAGGCAGAAGTTAGCAACATTCACCCAAAATGTACAAAAAAACTAAATATTACAAATATGATTGATATGCCAAACTCCCCAGGATCAACGGTTAGATAAAAGCCCATAGTCCTTTAAGAAAGCAAATAAGCAATGCATCAGCTCGACTGATTCAGTGCATAGTTGGTAAACCTGCAGCAATCAAAAGCAACAGCTATTCTACTTTCATCATCCCCTATTCAATGACATTTCATATTTTTAATACAAACACAAACCCCAGCAAATTTCTTCATCATATCACACAAACCCAATTGCGCGCCCCAAATTTGTTTAGAACACTGAAATCCCCCCCCCCCACAAAAAAAAACAAAAACAAAAAGTGTCTCAATTGAATTAAGTGACCGATCTCAGACAATCAACCAACAAGAAGACAAGCAGCCCCCAACAACATAAACGCATGCAATAACAATGCAATTCAATCATAGATCAGGCATGCAAAATCAAACATTTAAGTGAAAATATCAAACCCTCAGCGCAATTAATCCAATTTCCCATATTCATACACATACCTTAAGGCTATGGCACAGTGTGAGGAAATCAATGGCCGACGAAGACGAGGAAGCCGATGAGTTTCCATTGCCAGAATCGGGGCTCTGGGCACAAACCCAGACAAGCCTCGAACTCGGAGGCTCATAGAAGAAGGCCAGGTTTAGCGAGCTCCGCTGCAATCGGTGAGGGACACAACGGTTCCATGAGAATGAACAGTGAGAAGAGGAAAATAGAGAAGAGGAATTCGCTGCCATCGCTGTTTATAAAGAAGGTTGGAATTGAAAACGGTCGTCGTTTTTTGAAAAACAGGTAATTGCCTGTTATATGGTTTTTCTTCCAGCGTCGGGCAACAGAGATAGGAGAGGAAAGAGGGCTCTTTCTCGCCTATGCGGTGCCTGCATGAGACAAAACGAGGCGTGAAACTTTAGAGTATCCGTACTAGTATTTTTTTTAAGGCAATTATTTATAGATTCTGTATTCGAAAATAATTAAACTAGAGTTTTTATGCTTAATTTTTACAATATTAAATATTAATTTTTATAAATTTTAATACAAATAAGTTATTTAAAAATTATATTATTGATTATGAGAACGTTTAAAGTAACAAATAGTAAAATAAAATGAGATAAGTTGTGATTTCGTAATTTCGTTTAATGAAATAAAAAGTGAATAAGTTTTAGAGACTTTCAGAAATTTTCAGAAAATCTTAGTGCACTAAACGCACCCATATATAATTTTAAAAATAAATTAATATTTTTATAAAAAATAAAAATCATTATTATCTTTTAACAAATTAATAAATTATTATTTAAAATTAATGGTTTAGTTAAGAAAAAGAAAAGTAATGGAATTTTTTTTTGAGTAAAAATTTTGATTTGAGTCTCTACATTTATAGATTTTTTTCTTATGAAGTCTATATTTTATATACTCTAATGAGATGTGATTTTTTATTAAAATTTATATTTTAGATATATATTTATATTTATATATATATTCCAATTTAGAAATTCTAATGCGTTAAGTGTTAGCCTTTGTTGGACAGCTAGAAATGAGCTAAAATAAAAGAAAGAGGATGAGGAGGTCAAGGAAACAGAGATTGATTACTTTTTTTTTTTTTTTTTTTTTCAGAGAGAAGGGAAGGAGAATGAAAATATAGTAAGAATATGATGACAAAATATTAAATATATTTTAAAATATATTTATTTGTGATAGATACTTGAAAAAATAATAAAAAATATCAAGGATAAAATTGAGAAAATACAATTAAAAATTACTTCCATTACACCCGAAACTAGGGGTGAAAGATTTGGATTTGTGAGGCATTGGACATACTATTACACATGTTAATAGTCAAACGCAAATTTTGACCATTGATTACTTATCAATAAATCTAAAGATGGATAGTTGAAATCAATAAGTCAAGGTTGGATATTTGATATTGAGTTTGCTTTACTCTCTCCCATATAAAAGTTTGTTTGTTTAAATTATTTTGTTTCATTATCCACCACTCTCTCAAACGATTTTGTTTGCCTCTTTTATAATTTAGATTAAATTTCATAAGCTTGATTTTAACATTAGTCTATTCGTGTTAATTAATTTTATATTTTTACAAAAAAAAAAAAAGAAAAATTACATTTGTACATTACTACGTATATTTGACTTCAATTACAATGGCAAGATATTTTTTAAAATTTTGTTGGAGCTATTTTTAATAATTATTTATTTAATTATGTGAAGTTAATTTGGCTAAATTTAAATATTTGGTGGTATTTTTTAATACTTGAAATTATCATGGACATACAGTGTGATATAAATTTTTTTTTTAATATTATATTTTTCATAATGAATTATCATGAGATTTGTTACACATTAAAATCTCGAGTAAGCATGAAAAAATAGGTTGAACTAACCTTGACCTAACCTGAAAATTAACCCAACCTAGTCCTGCTTGACCCTAACCCTAAGAAAGCTTGGTTGGGCCAATCAAGGTCAAACAAATTCAATCATAAGTCATTTACTCAATGTATTTTTTGATATTTTTTAAAATATTTTTAAATAAATTAAAATAATATAAATATTCAATTGCTTTTCAAAAGAATTAATGTAATTTCAGTTGTATTTAATTTTATAAATTGTAATATATAACTTCTATTTACAAAAATGACATTTAAAAAGAGAAAAAAATATTTACAATTTACAAATAAAATCATTTAATGAATAAAATTTATTAATAAATAATTAATCAATTTTGAATTAATTAAATATTAATACATAAATACTTTAATTATTATTAATTTTAATTAAATTAATTAATTCTACATTTATTAAAAAAAGGACCCTGCTGCGGCCCCTTGGGCCCCCCTAGGGGAGGGAATAGGGTGAGGTCAACCATGAGTTGTGCTTAGGGATGGAAAAAAAGGCGGGTCAGCCTAAGACCCGACCCGACCCAACCCGAATTTTGGCCCCCCCCGCCCCACTTGCCCATACAGCCCGCCTCGCCTTGCGCCCCTAGTCCCCAAGTCTAGGCTTGAGTCAGCTAGCCCCAGCCCGCGGCCTAGCCTAAGAACCGGCCCGTCGGCCCGGCCCAAACCCGGCACGAGACCCGTGCCTTTCCCCCTCGCTGCGGTTGCCTGTCAGTGGCTGTTTGTTTGGGGGGGGGGTTAAGTTTTTTTTTTTTTTTTTTTTTCCTTTTTGACCATTGCAATTTTTTTTTTTTCTTGGCTAGGCAAATGGGCAATATGCTGGGAGGTGTTTACTATTTAACTTTAATTTTTTTCCTTTTGACTGTTGCAGGTTTCTTTTTATTTTTTTCCTTCCCTGTAATAACTGGGTAATGTGCCACTACCAGTGGTAATAAGCCATTAGGGCAGCCAATGGTATAATAATAATAATAATAATAATAATTGCAAAACCTACCCCTAAAAATTATTACAAAACCACTCAAGCTTCCATTATAAATACCCCAACCTATTTCATCCAACACTTCAAAAACATCAATTCTCTCTCAAATTTTTATACTACCAAGCTAGCAACTCTAAGTGTGTTGTTCTTCAATTGTGCTCAAGTGTATATAAGTCTGTCAAATTTGAAGTCAAAATTTAAAGATCAAGTATTCCAAAGTTTCAAATTATTCCAAGTTAGTATTTAATTTTTTTTTAATTCACAAATATACAATTTTTTTAATTTGCATACTTTAATTTTTCCATCAAAATTTTTTTTTTCTAAATGGATCCTAGAAACACTCATTTTTTTGATTTGGAGGGTAGAGACTCAATATCTTTTCCCCCTCAAGAACAAATGGCACAATTTGCATCACTACAAATACCAACACCTACTAGCACAAGTGGTGATGTTGGTGTATCATCTTTGCAACACGCCAAACAGCGTCCCTCTTCAAAAGCGTGAGATTTTTTTACTAGAATTCCATATGATGATGAAATGCATAAGTCTAAATATAATATTTGTGACAATTTATTAGATTGTACGATTACTTCTGGAATTAGTCATTTAAAAAGACATTTAAATAGAAGCTACCGACATGATCCCTGCATCAATTCTGTAATTGATTAATTTTTTTTCACATGTTACACAAACTTAATTAGATAATGAAGGAAGTAATTTAAATATTTTTTCCTATGACTCCAAAAGAACACAAAATAATTTAGTTAGATTTATTGTTAAAAATGAACAACCTTTCACAATGATTAAAAATCAACATTTTGAAGAATTTATTCACGATAGTTTTATACCACAATATTACAATTTTTTAAGAAATATTTCAAAAAATAAAGTTTTACAAGATTTTGAAACAAAAAAAGATGAATTAAAAATTTATTTTGACCATTTTGAAGGAAATGTTTGCTTGAATGCCGAAATGTGGAAGTCTTTCCAAAATATTGAATATATCTGCATAACTGTACATTACATTGATGAAAACTAGAAATTAAATAAACACATTATTTCATTTAAATTAGTTGAACAACCTTCACTAAATTGAGTATTGGGGAACTTATTTTTGATAAACTTGAATCATGAAAATTATGTAAAAAAATATTTCTATTACTTTAGATAATACTTCATATAATAACGTTTGTTTTAATTACTTACTAATGATATGACCTGTGCGATGCACTGATTTGTATATTATATGATTAAGTTAAGTATACTATCATATATTAAAACAGTTAAGTTGTAGAAATATATTTGAAAGTAATATATATTGTTATTTATGCAAATAGTGAACGTAAAAAAAATTAAAATATTGATATCATCAATAGTATCAATTCAATTAAATTCATATTCTAATAAATAAAAAGAAAAAAATCAAAAAGGTATAAGAATAACAATACTTACTTATATAATTAAACAATTTTTATAATTATTATATCTATTCTTCCTATCACAGTGTGTGTATATATATCAATTATATATAAAAACTTACAAAATATATATTAATTACATGTAAAATCTTTTAAAAAATAAAATTTAAGTACGTACCTAGCAAATCGCAAAGTCAAAGAAAAAATTATTGTAATATAAAGTTTCCAATAAATTTGAAAGAAAAGAAGACTTCATATTTATTTATAGATTTTGCATGTGAGAGAATCCTATTCTATTTAGATTAAAATACTATTTTGAAATCTTATCTTATTTCGATTATAATACTATTCTAATCGAATTAATAGTTCAAATTCAAGAAAAGTTTCAGTGGCACTTTAATTAGATTGATTTATCCATTGTTAATTTTATTTTTTAATTTCTAATATTGTTTGATATTTTTTAATAAATAATATTACAACATATATATAATTTTAATAAATAATATTACAAATTTAATTTAAGATATATCACTTATTTTATCCAATGGTATTTTGCATTATTTTATTTAATAATAATAGTTATTATTATTATTATATTTATTATATTTAAATAATAATTTATAAAAAATAAAAAATAAAGTAGTTATATGATAATTAAACAGAAGTGTCGATTCAACAAAAATATCAAGTGATATTCAAGAACATTCTAGTTTTAATAAAATTGTGAATAAGTGGTAATTATGTACAATACTAATTTTATTTAGATCATATAATAATAAATTAAGATAATTTTAATTATAAATTTATGTTAATAAATTAAAATCTTTGTTTAATAGGCTTATTATTTTTTTACATTATTTTGTTTAATAATAATAATGTTTATTATTAAAACCTTTATTTAAGAGGATAAATATTTTTTGTATTATCTTGTTTAATAACGATAATAATATTTATTATGTTTTAATTAATAATTTATTATAATATAGAAAAATAAAAAATAAAAATATGTTTTAAATAAAAATAAAAAGTTATATGATAAATAAAAATATAGATTAAATAAAAATATCAAGTGATATTTATGAACATTCTAATTTGAATAAAAGTAAAATTTGTGAATAAGTAGTAATTATATAAAATACTAATTTCTTTATTAGATAATTAAGATAACTATAATTAAGTGACACATATCATAATTATACATGTGTCACAATCATAGTGCAAGATAGTTATAATTAGGTGTCACGTGTCACGATTGTAATACAAGTTAGGTTTTATGTAACGCAACAACATTGCCAGCCTCTACTTTATATATATATAATATGATTTAATGTTTTACCAATGAAGGGTCCATTAATTCATGTGCATTGTTGTGCCCATATACTTAATTTAATTATAAAAGATATATTGGATATTTATGAATCTTCTATTGTTAAAATAAAATGAGCAGTAGTTTATACTATGAGTTCTCTAAAAAAATTAATTTATTTGCCGGCATATATAGTCAATTTAATTTAAAACCTAGAAAATTACTTATAAAAATTAATATAAGATGGAATTCAACCTATGTTATATTAAAAGTTACTATTAAATATCAAAAAGTAATTGATTTATTTATTTTAAGTAGTCAAACTATTGGTTTAGACCTAATTGAATCCATTGAATTGGCAAATATAATTTTTTATAAAAAATTTTTACATGTTTTTGATATTACTATTAAAACATTTTGTGAAATTTATTATCCTACATCTAATACTGCTGTGTATCAATTGGGGGTAATTGATGAAATTTTCAAAAAATATATTGTCAAAGAATATTATGCTACTATGGTTGTTACAATGAAGGAAAATTTTGATAAATATTTTAACTCATTTCCTATACATTTTGGTATTGCCGCTATTTTAAACTTTGGATATAAAGAAGATTTTTTTTTTTATTATTGTAGATAATATATGGCCCTGAAAATGCCCAGGAACAATTAAATAATATTAAAGAATAAATGCAAATTGTAATGGGTCAGTATGATAGTAATCGTACAACTGCCCAAACAAGTACCGCCACAATGGCATCCTGTTATCACGACTTTAGCAATACCTTCTTTTGGAGAAGAATGAAATCTCGACGGACAATTTCATCAGCGAGTAGTAGTTTAACTTCGTCTGACCTGCAACATTATCTAGGTAAACCTTTGATAGAACATGAAGAAGAGTTCAATCTTTTAGACTGGTGGAAGGGACATCAGCTTAAGTTTCTAGTTCTTTTGGCTTTACCCTGCAATATCCTCACATTTCTAGTTTTTACCTTAGCATCCGAGTATGCGTTTAGTATGAGTGGACACATTATCAATTAATTCAGGAGTCGATTGGTCTCTCCAATAGTAGAGGCCTTAATGTGTTTACGAGATTGGTATCCCGCTGAAAACAGATAACAAGAAGACGTTAAAAAATAGCAACTTATCCTTGACTTTGATGCAATGTATTTAGGTAAAAGAGAAGAACGCACTAGTGAATTTAGCGATGAATGATAATGATGTATAAATAGAGTAATATTTACAAATCATAGTCACTCTTATATGTACCAATCTAATTGGTGACCTTGGCTCCACTCGACTGGATTCAAAAAAGATGAGGGGTGGTTGGGGCAGGTTACCAATAGGTTGGGTCAACCTCGAGTCAAGGGGTGAATCAGACCCAACCCGACCCATTTATACAACTAGTTATACTAGGTGGGTGGGTAAGAGAGAGGGGCTAGGGATGGGTACGTGGGTGAGGCCCACAAGGGAAACGCAAAAGATTAAAAAAAAAAAAAAATACTAGACAGTGGAACGTTGTAGAGGGGATGGGTAAGGCCCAGCCAACAAGGCAAATGAAAAAAATAAAAAAAAATAAGAGTCCTGTTAACAAATGCCCTTAGCGTACTAATTAAGAACCAATAAAAATATGACACCTAGTAATAAAGATCTGACAAATTTTTTAAATAGTAAAATTCAAAAAAAAAAGGTTTATCTACATTAATTAATAAATTAATTTTTTAAGGTAAAATTACAATATTATCCATAGTTCTTCTTTAAAGTAAAATTACCAAGACAAACAAGTTAAAAATATATGTAAAAAATAATTTTAGATAAATATGCAAAATAAATTACATGTGAAGATTATCTTCTAATGAAAAGAGAATACGAAAATTTTTTTTCTCATCACAAATGAAGATGAAAATGAAGCAAGATAGAACTAGAAGTCTATTATATTGGTAATTTTGTAACTTTATCTTAAAAAGTAATAATTATCAATTAACATATATATTACACTCTTTCTTCGAACTCCACAACCAATAAAAATTTATTAATCTTTTTAACTTATTTGGATTAAAATAAAATAAACAAATGACATATTCTCATAGGTGCTTAATAGGTGCCCATAAGGCACCTGTTATCAAATGCAAAAAAATACAAATAACAACAACTAAATAGGTGATCCGGTCTAAATTTGAGAAGGCCAAAAATAAGGACAAAGTAGGCGAGCCAGAATGCAAGCTAGTGGGCCATGTCATCAAGTTATGTCAAGTTAACTCTGGTCGACGCAAACTCAAGCTCGGGCTTAAGAGGGGCGGGGTAGGTAGGATTAAGCCTTTACAAGAAATTAGGTCGAGTGGGTCGACCTACCTCGTTTTATATCTCGAATCTCAGGTTATGCAATATTTTTAGCTCAACCTAAGTTCTTATTTGAGTTAATTGAGCATAAAACGGTTGGTGACCCTGTGTGTTTTGTTAAGTGTCATCCTCCTATGGTAAAGCTGATATTAAATGAATAATAGGATGTTACATTGGCATTAGATTCCATCATTTCTCATTGCATAAGATTCCATTTGTTATTATTATAAGTTAAGATACCAAGCTTGTTAATTATAATGATGTTAATAATGAGTTTTGATGCTAATCTGTAGTAATAAATGTAAGAATTACGTGACCTGATTTTCAAGATGGGATATGTAGACAACTTAGACTTCAGTTGTCAAAGCCTAGTCATAATTTCACTGGATTAACCCTCGAGTGTTGGGTTCAATTAATCGTGATTGAGTTGAGATATTTGAATTAATCGAGAGACGATTTTCTTTCCTTCGCTTATTTGTACTTGGATTAATGTATCTTTATCTTTGTAAGTCAAGGTGTAAGTAACAAACTTCGATTTATGACTTTATTATTATGTTATAAAAATTGTAATACTATTATTATTACTGTTGCAGTCGTATAGGCCTTTAGAATTAGTTACTAGTGTGTTACATTTAGTTCTTTATTATGTTGATTTATATTATTTTATATGACAATTAGAAACGTAATTAGATGCTCCAGTTATATATTTGAAATGACTTAACCTTGCTTAAGGTTTTCTTATTTGTTTTAAATTAGTTCTAATATTTATCTATGCCATCCATTCTAAACTATAAAATTAGAGGCGAAACATTAAACTAATCCTAGATTTGAAGTAACGTACGTATGTTAGATATATAAAGAAATTCTATTAATGCTAGGTTTGAAATATGTATTTGTTAAAGAATTGAAAAAAAAAAGTGAAAGAAAATAATAAGAAAAGAAAATAAAGTAAAATTATTACACTTATTTTATATATCTATCTTATATAACAAACGCGAATCACTTTTAAACCTTCAGCGGCCTCTTTTAGGCCTCAACTTTTTAACTTTGCCCCTTTAATTTCTACTGTATTAACATTTTGCCCTTTTGTCCTTTTCCCGTTTCATTCGCTTTGTCTCGACTTTTTTTTTTTTTTTTTTAATGTAATCGATTTTCTATATAGTGGAAATGTGACTTTGTTTTTTAATTTTTTTTAAGAGTAACAATGAAGGTCTTTTTAGCATTTTTTTCCCATTTTGATCTTCTTCTTATATATTTAAGTTTATTATTATTTTGCCATTTTGTATGTCTGTTTGGATTCTTTTTAGAAGTTATGATTTTTTTTTCTATTTCTAGTTTGACTTTTTTTCAAAGTTATTTTTTTTTTATTTCCATTTTATCTTTTATATATCTATTCTAGATGATAAGACATAATATGCTTTTAGTGTACATTTTTTTACCATTTTTTTATTTTATATATTTTATATATTTTTTTATCCTTCAAGTGCTGTTATGTTTTTTTTCTTATAATAAGTTACAATACACTTTCAACTTATATATTTTTATCAATTTTTTCATTTTTGCCCTTATTTTTTATATTTTTTCATCCTTCAAGTGTTACTGTATTTATTTTAGAGTTTTGATTTTGCTTTGGATAAACTCAAATATTATTTTAATAATTATTTTTTTATCTTTTTTATTATGTTATTTCATCTTTATTCAACTTTTTTGGTTTTTACTTACATATTTGTATCTCTTTCTCCATGTTAAAAAAAAATAGGGACAGCGGATTAAATTATTTTTTTCTTTTATTTAGGTAGTGTTGGGATCAATACAAGGAAAATATATGAATGTAAAAATTTTAATTAGTTTAATTAAAAATTTAATATATTAATTAATGCATTTTATTTTAATTTTTTAAATCCATTCATATAAGAGTATATATTAAGGATTTTATTATTTTTTTTTCATTTTTTGTATCTTTTTCTTTTTATTTTGAAATTTTATTTTCTTACACCAAACACACATTTTTTTAAGAATTTTAGATTCTTTTTAAAAGATCAAATATTTTTTATTAGTTATTTTTTTCTTTTTTTAATTATTTTATTTCATATTATCTATTTTTTCCTCACTTATATCACTCTCTCCATAAAGGAAATGGGAAGGAATACGACTATAAAATTCATTTTCTTATTTGGGTTATGATGGAAGATGAAAAGAGAATTTAATGGAAGTCAGAAAATTAAAAAATTAATATATTAATGAATACCTTTTATTTTATTATAGTTTTTAATTCACCTGGTTCAAACCGAAGTTGATAAGCATTTTAAAATGCAATTTTACTAATTGAACTCAGTTTCTGATTATTTAATTTTTTATTTTTTTTTGAAAAAATTAAATTCATTTTGTTATATTTTAATTTTTTGATTACGTAAAAAAAAGTTAGATTTTCTTTTTCTTTTCAAATTAAATTTTATTATCAATTTGAGTCCAAAATATATCTTAGTGACATCCAAATAAAAACATTTACATCGAAAGATTATTTTAAATATTTTTATAAAATATTAAAATTAAAATGATATGAAAATAATATTTGCGTAATAAAATAAATTTTTAATATATTATCTTCTTAAAGGTTATAAACAAACATACATCTCTAATCTTTTATTCTAATTTTATGTTCAGATAGAAATTTCTAATAGTTATAAATGGTAAAATCAAACTAAACATTTAAAGGTAATTCAATTAGTAAGATCTTGTGTTAGCTCTTTTAATGGTCACTAATTCGAGTATTCTTATAATCACTGAAGGTTTATTTAGTCGTTAATTTTAGAACTCCTTTAAAAAAATAATTTTTAAATTTTTAAAAATTAATCGAGGTACGTATAAATTGAACCGCACACCTAAATTGTTTGAAAAAAAAACCGTGCGTATGGCTATAAATGGTCACGATATCAATTTATTGCTTTATTGTATGGTCCTACACAGTAATGAAAGAAAGGTGCTTTTATTAAGATCAACAGCTTGCCGTATGTACTTGTGCTTCTCCATTCTACATATGAAATTTTATTCGACCATCAAAATTAAAATATTTTTATTTATTAAATGATTTTCCATACAAATTAAAAGATTAAAAAATATAATTTCAATTCTTAAGATTTTATTTTGACTCTAAAAAATACTCAATCACTTGTTCCAAGAATAAATTAATAAGTAATTTGATTTTCAGAAAAATTTGGGTGTATGTGTGTTTAAACCCCAACCTTCATTCCAACTTGGAGTTGGACTATTAGGTTGTGTGGTAAATCTCAAAAAAATCATAATGGGTCTGGCTTGGCTCATTACTTCCTATGGGCGGTTTTGCAGTGTAGGCTTAGGCGTAAGAAAAAGATAGTGGACGGACGCTCCCACATTGCGAGAGTTTGGGTGTGTGAGTGTGCGTTTAAAACCTCAATCTTCATTCTAGTTTTGAGTTAAAAATGTTGGGTTGTGTGGTAAATCTCAAAAAAGAAGAATTAACTTCGGTTTCTTTTGTTTTAATTTTTGTAAGTATTTTATTCGCATTTATTATACAGAATTGTGAGAAAAATAAAAAATTAATGTAAAAGTAAAAAAAAATAATTTTCAAAAGAATAAATTTTAATAAAAATCATAAAAAAAATATATTTTTAAAAACCCTTCACAAACGGTTGAAATGTCATATAAGAGAAATGTGTTAATAGACCCACTTGTCTGGAAGAAATAACGTGGGGAGGAACCGACAAGATGAATTGAAGAACTCGTACGGAAAGCAAGAAACACATGGTTTGCTTCTACTTTCTTTTTTCTTCTTCTTTTTTTTTTTTTTCAACTTTTTCTGCCCGTGGACATTATTGGTTCATGTTTCCTGTTCATTTTTCAAACGTTTCACACGCTTCTAAAAGTTATGAACAAGAAAGTTTTAGTGTATCCGGGGAATCAAGGGACTCTTTTTAGTGCTGGTACAATCATAGAATAATAATCTAGAAAATTGAATTGAGTTGTTCAGGTTGACTTGTTAGTGGTTAAGGATTGGAGTCAACTTGTTCATTTAGGGGTTGTTTGGTGTGAAAAGTTCTGTTAATTTTGTAAACTAAGATGACTCGTTTCACTACTTTTTAGGTGTTGAGTATTTGATAAAAATTTATACAAATTAGTAAAAATGAGAGAAATTTGATAAACTCAATTTTGTGTTTGCTAAAGAAAGTGAAGAAAATTGATAAAAATGAGTTATTTTTAGTAAAATTTGGTAAACCAAACACCCCCTTGATAATTGAACGAGTCTAAAAAGAAAAATTAGAATAGTTCAATAAGGCTCCGTTTGATAATGTTTTATTTTCTGTTTTTCTATTTAAGTTTTCAAAATTTTGTAAACTGACAACAAAAATATGTTTGTTAAATTTGTTTACGTTTTTTTGCCAAAAAAAATAAAAAATTAAACAGAAAAACGTAAACAGAAAAAAATATATTTTCACTCTATTTTTTTCTGCTGTAAATATTTTGTCAATTCTAATACTTTGTCCATTTTAATTACATCATATCAAAATAAATTATTTTATTCAAATATTTTATTAAACTAAAATTATTTTTAATAAATAATATAATTAAATAAAAATAATTAAATTAAAATGTAATATATATTATAATTTATTTCTAATAAATAAATAAATTAAATTAGTTAATTTAATTAATACGAAATATATATTATTAAATTATTTTGAATAAAAAAAAATAATTTAATTTATTAAATAATTAAATTAATAGGAAATATATTTTATTAAATTATTTTTAATAAATATTTTAATTTAATTATTTAATTTAATTCAACTTTAATAATTAATTTAACTAATATTAAATATATTTTATTAAAATATTTTTGGTAAATATCATAATTAAACTAAATTAATTTAATAATTAAATTCAATTTATTTATTTATTTAATATGAATTACACTGTATTAAATTATTTTTAATAAATATCATAATTAAATTATTTAAATTATTATGAAATATATTTTATTTAATTATTTTTTGTAAATAATATAATTAAATTATAATTAACATAATTTATATTTACTGGATTAAATGATATAATACTTATATTTTATTCCATTGTTTTTAATAAATAATATAATTAAATTCAATTAATATAAAATATATTTATTAAAGTTAATTAGTTTTTAAAATATTTTATAAAACTAAAAAATTAGTAACTATAAAAAAAATTGTATTTCCAAAAACAGTTTCAGTTTTCATTTCAGAAAAAAGAAAAAAACAACAACAAAAAACAAAAAATAGAAAATATAAACATATAAACGTAAACAGAAAAATGACAACGTTACCAAACGACCTCTAAATAAAGCAATTTTAAATATTACCCACAGATTGAACTTGTTTAACATTTATATATAATTAAATAATACACACAAATTTATTTATTGTCTTATATTTATGTCATAATATAGTGTATTTTTCATTCTAAAGAATTACATTATAATCTTACCTTGATCTCTTATTTAATTTCCACTCATACCCTTTTTTATTATATTTGTTTTTTTTTTCAAATTCAGAACTCATTTATTAAATATAATAAATAAACTTAAATTCATATGCTAAAAATAAATAAAGAAAATCAAAACAGTTGCAACGCTATCTAGCTATTTCCATATTATTAGTCATTTGTGAATTCATTTAAGGTCCTAATTAAGCCATCTTTTCGTGACACTCCGTTTGAAAATATTTCTTTATTAGAATTAGTTTCATTTTAAAGTGAAGAATTGATTTGATTTGATAAATAAAATTTTATATTTGGAATAGATTTTGGATTTAAGAATTGATTTGATTTGATTTAAATGAAATATTAAGTTTGACCTGGTGGATTTATGGGACTTGAGGCAGTTAAACAAAGTATAGGACGATATACAGCAAATCAATATATGGTTTTTGTTTTCTAGTATTTTACGAGACTTCATGTGTGTTGTGTGGTCTCCATCTTTCATATTTTGAGACATATTGGCTAACGTATCTGAACCGAATTCTTTTGGTTAAATAATTTCTTCCAAGCTGCCCTCGAACAATTAGAAAACTTCTAGAAAAAATATGAGTTTCTACTTCTGGTGGCAATGTATTATTGGATGGTGATCCTATTTGTAAGATCAAATTAATATATTTAAAAAAATATTTAAGTATTAATCTTGTAAATATAATCAATTTCGCAAATATCATATTAAATCCCATCAAACAAATTATTTTTTAAAAAATACGAGATATTTAAAATGATATTTAGAGTTTTAAAAAAGTTAAAAAAGAATTAAAAATTAGTGTTAAAAACAACATGTATTGAATTTTTTTTAAAAAATTTAGAGTTCTAAACAAAACTTGAACCATACAAGTAAGAGAACTATTTATTAATATTAAAAAAACAAAAAAGGACATTGCATTGATGAAAATACGAGATATTTAAAATAATGTTTAAAGTTTTAAAAAATTAAAAAAAATTAAAAGTTAGTGAAAAAAATAACACATATTAAAATTTGGTTTGAAATAAGTTGCCAACTTTAAGAGATTTTAAAATTTTTAGAAAAAATTTAGAGTTCCAAATAGAACTTGAATCATACAAGTAAGAGAACTATTTATTAATATAAAAAAAAGTGAATGAACATTGCATTTATTATACGATAAAAAACTAAAAAAAAATTCTAAAAATTGGAGCCTTCTCTAACAAATTAGGGATTTAGTTCTTTTTAATAAATTTGGATTGGTTTAAAATGTAAGTTAAAAATAAAGTCCGTTAAGTGATGAAATTAAATATAAAAGAATTTAAAAAACTAGGCTTTCTATGGTTGTGGAATAAGAAGAGCCACGTCAAAAAGGGAGAAATATTGGGAATTTAGTAGTTTTTCAATAAATTCTGATTGCTTTATAATATAAATTAAAAATAAAATTTATAAAGAGATAAAAACGTAAAATAATTCTAAAACTTGGAGCCTTTTGTGGGATATGAATATTAAAGGTCTCACACGTCAAAAATTGAGAAATATTAGGGATTTAACATTTTTTTTAGTAAATCCTGATTAGTGTAACTTATAAATTAAAAATAAAATTTATTAAGGGTGTGTTTGGAGAGATAAAGAGTGAGATAAAGTGAGATAAGTTGTGAGTTCGTAATTATAAAAAAAAAAAAAGTAATTTTTAGAGATTTTCAAAAATTTTAAAAAATTTTTAGATATCTATAACAAATCAAACAGGGTTTAAATAACAAAAATGTACAAAAATTCTTAAAATTAGGAGTTTCTGTATTTGTGTAGCTCTAGACAACTGCCGTAATTATATAGTGCATTGTATAATCCTAATAATCCCAACATTAATGTATTTGATATTAATTATGTTTAATATATTTAATCAAAATTTAAAGATTAAATTTTTACTTTACTCGTTTAATTTTACTCAAAATCTGACATTAAAACGTTTTTTTTTCTTTGTAAGAGTTGACTCTTCATTAATTGCAATGGCCATCCTTTTGAAATATACATGGATTGAACTAAGGCCCTTTTTTGCAGTACAAAAATGTGTAAAAATTTATCAAAAATTGTAGAGTAAGTGTTTGGTAAAACCTATTTTTCTACTCTGCTATAATAATTTACTTTACTCAAAAGTTATTAAAAAATTTTACCAAACACATAAAAGTGGTTAAAAATTACTAAAAATTATCAAAAATTTTACTAAACACCTAGAAGTTATTAAAATTTACTAAATGTTGCCAAAAATTTTAGCAAATACCCAAAAGTTACAAAAGGTTACTAAAAATTGCCACTTATTTCAGCAAACACATCAAAAATTACAACTGGTAAATTTTGACTAAAAATTACTAAAAATTATTAAAAATTGTGCCTCAAAACGCCCTCTATATATCAATTAACTGTTAATGGTGATAGTGTAAAGGTAAAAAAATAATTGTGTGTTTACATTATAACTAATGAAAAACTTACCCTCTTAATTCTATAAAAAAAAATATAAAAATAAAAATGGGACTTCAATAAGGTCCAACGCCAACACCAAATTTGCCCAAATTTAAATAAGTTAGGTTTCATCTAACTTATTTTCTATTCTCTATTTTCTATTTTTTGTTTTTATTTTTTATTTTTTTATTTTGAGTTTATTTTTTATTTTATTCTTTTAAAAATAAAGAAAATAACTCAGAACTCATTTGGTTACTTGTGTTTTTAAATTTTGTTTTAGAAAGCAGAAAATGAGTTAACATATGAAATAAAAAATAATAAAAAATCACTTTAAGAGTTTTTAACTCAAAATAAGAAAAATCTCAAAATAAGAAAATTAGAATATTTTCTATTTCCTCGTTTTGAAATTTTTAACACATAAAATAAAAATAGAAAACAGAAAATAAAAAAGTAAACCAAATGCCACGTTAATATGTCATTCCCTTGACAAGTTAAACTTTAAATTTTAATGAAGTGAGGTAAAAAAAAAAACAAACAAAAGTTGTGGGCGTTAAAGGTTAAAAATAATTTTAATAATATTTATCCCTTAATTTTTAGTACAATACAAAACTCACACTTAGCGGGCTCTATTGAATTTTTTCTTTATACCATTTTATATAATTTTATTAATCCTCTGCCATAAAACTTTATTAATACATCCCCTATCATTCACTTGCAGTTGTTTTTTTTTTTTTCCTTTTTTGCACGAAATATATGTACAAGGTTAATTCACTGTCAAATTTATTAATTTTATTTAAATAATATTAAAATTTTAAAATTAATCTCACAAATTTTATTATATTATTAAAATTATTTTTAATAATTTTATTATAAAAATATTTTGACTATCTCTCGAGATATTATGCAATTTTCGTTCCCACTCATTAAAAATAGTGGGTCTACCTTTGTTAGGGGTGTTTGGAGCAAAGATTTGTGGATGAAAGTTGATAGAAATATAGTTGCTCATATATATTTGTTTTTTAATAATTAATTCAATAAATAATTTAATTTTGAATAAATATTTATTTTTATTCTTTTTAAATTATATAAAAAATAAAATATATTTAATATTGTTTATTTTATTTTTCTCTTCAGATAACAAGATATGTTTGGAGTTGTATAATATATAAAATTATAAAAATGAATGTCTCGTTTTTTTTACAGTGAGTAAAAAATTTAAATTTTATTATTTGATAATTTATATTTACAAAAATTTATAAAATTTTATAATATTCTCTCTTTAACTCCGAACAAAGCCATAGTCCAAAGGAGGCCATAGTCCAAAGGTGTCCGCAAAAGTCTCCGTCCAATGTGTAACGTGCAAGTCAGAAATTAATTCTGGCCGCTTGTTCTCAAAATTGATGACGTCAGACAAGATATATGTTTGTCGGATTATCAGACTTGGAAAAAGTACGTTAAAACACATGTATGGCATCCCCGTTTTTATTTGAAATCATGAAAAACATTGCACATGTTTCACACTTGTAGGGAAAACGATGCTTGCACGACAATCAAGGAGAATTATAATGACTTACAATTATCGAAACAATAATTATTATTTTATAATCTTATAATTCATGTTTATAGAGTTTTGTATTTTTTTTATTAACTCCAAATAAGACTATTGTTTTAGTCTAAAATATAATAAATAAATATTATAAAAATATAAAAATAATATATATTATTTTTTTAAGTCAATTTGTGAATTTTTAACTTAAATTTTTTTACGTTTGAATTTAAACTCGATTATAAATAAGTCACAAATTATATTTAATTTAAACTCGTTTTAGTAACAAATCATACTTAAACTGAAATTTTTTTGACTTGGGTTCGAATAATTCAAAAAAAGATCGATTCATTTTCACCACTACTTTGGTGCCAAAAAAAAAAAAAATAACTTTTTTTCAACTACTTTTTAATCTTATATAATAGTTTTCCGGTAAACTATGATTTTTTTTTTTTACTTTTAGTAGTTTTTTGGTATGTTAAGAAATATGAATTAAATAACACTTATAAATAAAAAATACAGGTGAAAAAGATCAATTAATTTAAAAAATAACTTTTTTCACATATACATAAATGATTTAAAATCCTTAATAATCTCAGTCGTGGGCAGTGATGTGAGGAGAGGTGGGTGAACCTTGACCCGGCCATGACCCGACCTGCTCCATACTATCTTGGCCCCACCCCGCTGTCACCGAGTACAAGCTTAAGGAACCTCCGTCGACTCACAACCTGAAGGCGACCTGACTTGCCCCGACTCATTATCATTGGCTTTGATTTTTTTTTTGTTGGGGGGGGGGGGTTTTGGTTTCATTCCCTCCCTTCTTCACTTACTCTTTCTCTCTCCCCTCAGGTCAATCAACGGTCTAGTGACCGTTTAAAGAACATTTTCTTTTTATTTATACCCATGATTTTATTATAGCTTATATTTATTTTTTAAGACCAAATAAATTATTTTTAAAGACTAATTGAACTATTATTATTATTTTTTATTTTTATTTTTATATATTTTTATTTATATAATTTATTAACAAATATATAAAATCAATGAATCATGATTAAATTTATCTGATCCGAACCCAACGCGAATAACAAAGAGACAGAGAAAAACAGGATCAAATAAGAATGGATCGACTCAGATCCCTAGTAGAATCAATCTCATTTACCTATGCAACCATGGGGGATTTTTATTTTAGATAATTCATGTATAAATTGGATTTTAGGGGGTGGTGTTGTTTGATTCCCCACTTTTATCAAAAAAATTAATTTTTTTAATTGTTTTTAACTTTTCAGCAAAGAACTAATTTTTACTAAATTATTTTGAATTTTTTTCTAATTTTTACTAAGTTTTACCAAACATTCAACACTCATAAAATAGTGACACTCATTAACTTAGGCTTCCTTGGGCATCCCGAACTAGTAGCTGTTACAGTGACTATTAGCTAGTAACTATTACAGTGATCGACCGAATTTACTCTCTTATAATTTAACTTTTTTTTAAATTTTTAAGGGCAAAAATATCAAATTAACCAAAACAAAAAATTTACTTAAAAAAATTACATTTTTTCCTTCTCAAATACAAAAATAACTACCTTATTTTTAGTTAGCTAGTAGTTACTTTCTTTTCTAAACCAAGCCTTAGTGTGCATAATTGAAAAAACTTTGCATATCAAACACCTCCACTCTCCTCTTTTCCTTAGATTCCTCCCTCTAATTATGTAAAAATGGGAGAATAATATAAAAAATTATATGTCATTGGAGTCGAGATCGTTAGATTAAATTTCAACGGTCCGTAAATATTCATACTTTTTAAATTAAAAAATTGTAAATGCATCTAAACTCTTAAATTTTAATCATATTACCCCCATCCTTAAATCATCGAGTTGACATAAATTGGTAGGTCAGCCCATCTAATTATGATAAACCGTGGAAGATGTTAAGGGGATATTCGTTTTATCAAAAAAATTCTAATTTTTACCAATTTTTTTAACTTTCTCTAATCATATTTCGTCATGTGTCATTTTCACACTAATTTTTTATATTTTTTAACAAGCCAAACACTGCCTATATTTGACTAACAACAATTATCGCATCAACAAATTTTATTTATTCATAGAATATTAATATATACTAAAAAATATATCAAAACAGAAAACTTAGAATGATGTAAAATTTTGTCAACTTATCAATTCAAGATATTAAACCGACTAAATATATTTTTTTGCTCAGTTTGAAGTTTCAAATTTCCTTAAAAAAATTCCAAATTTTTTAATTTCTTTTATTAAATTTTATCACGTGTACTTTTATATCAATTCAACACTAATTTTTCTTTTTCTTTTTCAACTTTTTACACCCCCTTTAACTACAATACCATTATCCCAATTATTATGTTAGAATTAAATTCATTTTAAAATAAAAAATTGATTTGATTTGATGGATAAAATTTTGCAATTGGAATAGATTTTAGATTTAAGAATTAAATTGATTTGGTTTAAATGAAATATTAAGTTTGACCATGTGAATAAAAAGTAAAACATATAGTAAATATAATATAAGAGAACAAATTTGTTCACTTACTTACTTAGATTGCTTAACAAAATAAAAAACTCTTATTAAATTTTATTATTTTGAATTAGATTTTAAATTCTGTAAAAATTTTAAAATTTAAGTAATGAAATAAAATAAATCATAATTAAAAAGTTGTCCCTAACATTTGATGTGTGATCTTAGACTTATCTCATCCTTAAAAATTAGTGTAACCCCCATTTACAATCGATGTGAGAAACCCAATGAGACACGATGGCAATCGCGTCCGAACCGAATATTTTGGTTAAATAGTTTCTTCCTAGTTGCCCGCGAGCAATTAGAAAACTTCTAGAAAAAATTAAGAGATTCTACTTCGGCTCTATAATTATTGGATAGTGATCCCATTTGTAAGATCAAATTAATGCATTTAAAAAAATATTTAAATATCAATCTTACCAATATAATCAATTTCATAAATATCATATTAAATTCCATCAATCAAAGCATTTTTTTAAAAAATATGAAATATCTAAGATAATGTTTAGAGTTTTGAAAAAAATTAAAAAAAAATTAAAAATTAGTGTAAAAAATAACACGTATTAAAATTTGATTAGTAATAAGTTGCCAACTTTTGGAGTTTTAAAAATCTTTTGAAAAAAATTTGAAGTTCCAAACAGAACTTGAGTCATACAAGTAAGAGATTTATTTATTGATTAAAAAAAAAGTGAATGGATATTAGATTGATGATAAAATAAATCTTGTGTTCGTAGTTGCGAAACAGTGGTTCAATTGATGATAAAGAAATAGAATTCTTAGTTCAATTCTCCACCTTAAAAACAAAAAAAAAAGGAGTTGATCAAATTTTATTGAGTTTGGCTCATCAGTGTTCATATGAAACTATACTTGAAAGTTTTTAAGTGATTGACCCAAGTATTTTTATGGGTTTATTGAACATCTCATAACGCATTAATAAATATTTTATTCTAATTTTTTGAACATTTAATTTGGAGTTCTAAAGGGTTCTAATGGATTCATAAAATTTTAGATACTAATACTCTTATAAAAATATTGAAATCTAAATTTCACCATTTTTAACAAAAACCTATTACTTGTAAAAACCTATTACTTATATTCTATTTCACTTCTACAACCTAAAGATTTTTTTGGTAGCAATTTTGATTTGAATTGTTTCGGAGTTTTACTGTTGATATATATATATATATATATATATATAAACAAACTTAATAAAGTCATGATCGCTATCTCTTTTTTAATTTCTTCTACTTCTTTGAGTTAATAAATTGTTTTCATTTAAAATTTTGTTGTTAAGACATTCTAGACATGCCATTACCAATCAACATTAACATAAATAATTGGAATTTAATTATTTTTATTAGTTAAAAATATAAATTAAAAATAAAATTTATTAGACAATAAAAAGCTAAAAAAGAATTCTAAAAATTGGAGCCTTCTATAACAAATATATCACGAACACTAAAAGGGAGAAATATTAGGGATTTAGCTCTTTTTAATAAATTTGGATTGGTTTAAAATATAAGTTAAAAATAAAATCTATTAAGTGGTGAAAATATAAAAGAATTTAAAAAATTAGGCTTTCTGTGGTTGTGGAATAAGAAGAGCCACGTCAAAAAGGGAGAAATATTGGGAATTTAGTAGTTTTTAATAAATTCTGATCTGATTGCTTTATAATATAAATTAAAAATTAAATTTATTAAGGGATAAAAACATAAAATAATTCTAAAAATTGGAGCCTTTGTGGGATATGAATACTAAAGGTCTCACACGTTAAAAATTTGAGAAATATTAGGGATTTAACTTTTTTTTAAAGTAAATCCTGATTAGTGTAAGTTATAAATTAAAAACAAAATTTATTAAATAACAAAGAATATACAATAATTCCTAAAATTAGGGCTTTCTACATTTGTGGAGCTCAAGACAACTGCCTTAATTATATAGTGAATTGTACTATTCTAATAATCCCAACATTAATGTGTTTGATATTAATTATGTTCGATATATTTAATAAAAATTTAAAGAGTAAATTTTTACTTTACTTGTTTAATTTTGCTCAAAATCTCACATTAAAACTTTCTTTTTTTTTTTTTTCCCTTTGTAAGAGTT
Source organism: Vitellaria paradoxa (assembly GCA_019916065.1). Classification (NCBI taxonomy): domain Eukaryota; kingdom Viridiplantae; phylum Streptophyta; class Magnoliopsida; order Ericales; family Sapotaceae; genus Vitellaria; species Vitellaria paradoxa. Next base: position 22,196,356 of record CM034233.1, on the reverse strand, counting down.
GAGTCTTCATTAATTGCAATGGCCATCTTTTGTGATGTATTTCTTTTGAAATATATATCGATTGAACTATATATCAATACAACGGCTAATGGTGATAGTGTAAAGGTAAAAAAAAATTTGTGTGTTTACATTATAAAAACTTATACCCTTAATTCTATAAAAAAGAAGAATAAAAATAAAAAATGGAACTTCAATAAGGTTCAAAGGCGAACACCAAATTTGCCCAAATTTAAATAAGTTAGGTGACATTTAGTTTACTTTTCTTTTTTCTGTTTTCATTTTATGTTTTAAAAATCTGAAAATAAAGAAAGAGAAATTGCTCTATTTTCATTATTTTGAAAATTTTCTTATTTTGGATTAAAAACACTCAAAACGACTTTTTGTCATTTTTGATTTTATATGTATACCCATTTTTTATTTTTTAAAACAAATTTGAAAACACAAGTGACCAAATGTATTTTGAATATTTTTTCTTATTTTCAAAAATATAAAATGAAAAATATGTTCAAAACAGAAAATAAAAAATAAAAACAAAAAATAAAAAATTGAAAAACAAACCAATGAGCCCTTAATATTTCATTCTCTTGACAAGTTAAACTTTAAATTTAAATAAAGTGAGGTAAAAAAAAAAAAAAAAGCAAAAGTTGTAAAAGTAAAAGGTTAAAAGTAACTTTCATAATAGTTATCTCTTATTTTTTTTCCGTCATAAAACTTTATTCATGCATCCCCCATCATTCATTTGTAGTTTCTTTTTCTTTTTCGCACGAGATATGTGTGTAAGGTTAATACACTATCAAAATTATCAATTTTGGTAAAATAATATTAATTTTTTAAAATTAATCTAAAAAATTTTATTATATTATCATAATTATTTTTAGTAATTTTATTATAAATTTTTTTCACTTCCTCTTGAGATATTATGCAATTGTCGTTCCCACTTATTAAAAACAGTGGGTCTACTCTTGTTAAGGGTGTTTGGAGCAAAGATTTGTGAAGGAAAGTTGATAGAAATATAAGAAGTGTTTGGTTGATCAAAATCAATCAAAACTCATTAATTTTCTTTAAATTTTTATATTTTTTTTAATTAAATTTCGTCACATATCAGTTTTACATCAAATTTTTATATTTTTACTATACTTTGGCCATCTTTTTTTCAACCAAACACCTTCAATTGCAGTTATATAAATGTTTTTAATAATTAATTAAATAAAAAATTTTAATTTTCGGTAAATATTTATTTATTTTTATTTTTTTAATTATATAAAAAATAAAATACCTTTAATATTGTTTACTTTATTTTTCTCTACAGATATAGTCCAAAGGTCTCCGCATATGTCTCCGTCCAATATGAAACGCGCATGTCATAAATTAATTCTGGCCACTTGTTCTCGCAATTGATGACGTCAGACAATATGAAGGTTTGTCGGATTATCAGATTCACTTCGCTTTAAAAAAAGTGCATAATGACACATTTATGTCATCCTCGTTTTTATTTGAAACCATGAAAAACGTTGCACATGTTTCACATTTGTAGGGAAACGATGGTTACACGCCAATCAAGGAGAGTTATAATGAATTAAAATTATCAAAATAATAATTATTATGAAATGATTTGCTCGAACTCTGTTTGGTAGCAAAGAACTTAAATTCACGCTTCGTTTAGTGTAATAAAAAAAAAGGTAAATTAAAGTAAAATATAATTTGAAATTAATTTTGACCTTTTTTTTTTTAATAATAACAAACCGTTCTTACGAATTCAAGAAATCCATACTCAATATTTTACTTTACATATGCACAGTATCAAAACTGTGGGAACGATTTTCTAAATTCGTTCTCACAGATTCAAAAATATTCACATAAAATAGCGACAATGGTACTCATTTAAAAGTTTTTAACCCAAAAAATATGATTGTCAAAAAAATTCACGCATTCAATTGATCAACTTTCGGATTTTTTGTTTTTTTTAGTGAAATATTGAAAATTTTTAAAATTCGTAATGGTAGGAATTTGAGTGATTATAGAGGTTATTGGAGATTTACAGTGATTTATTTTGTTTGTTGAAAATCCAAACGCACACTCAATATTGATTCAAGAGTAGCTTGATTAAATTAAAATAATATTATTTTAATTTAAAATATAATAAATAAATATTATAAAAAATATAATAAAAATATAAAAATGAAATATATATACATATATATATATATATATAATTTTGTCAAGTCAGTTCGTGAATTTTCGGACTAAATTTTTCTAAACTCGAATTTGAACTTGATTATAAATGAGTCACAAATTAAATTTAATTGGAGCTCATTTTAGTAATGAATCATACTCGAGCTAAACTTTTTTTGAATTGAGTTCGAATAATTCAAAAAATGATTGGTTCATCTCTACCCCTATTCTAGTGAAACTACTTTTTAATCTTATATAATAGTTTTTTGATAAACTGTGATTTTTTTCCACTTTTTAGCAGTTTTTTAATATGTTAAGAAATATGAATTAAAAAACACTTATAAATAAAAAAAATACAGATGAAAAAAAATCAATTAATTTAAAAAAATTAACTTTTTTCACGTATACATAAATGATTAAAAATCCTTAATAATCTCACTTGTGGGCAGTGATGTAGGGAGTGTTGGGTAAACCTTGACCCGCCCATGACCCGACCTGCTCTATACTACCTTGGCCCCACCCCGCTATCCCCGAGTCCAAGCTTAAGGCGCCTCCGCTGATTCACAACCTGAAGACCACCCGACCCGGCCCGACTCATATCATTAGACCTTAATTTTTTTTTTTTTTTTGGTTTTGTTTCACCCCCCTTTCTTCCCCACTCACTCTTTCTCTTTCCTGCTGTCAATCAACGGTCTAGTGACCATTTAAAAAACGTTTTCTTTTTATTTATGCCCAAGATTTTATTATAACTTATATTTATTTTTTAAGACCAAATAATTTATTTTTAAAGACTAATTAAACTATTATTATTATTTTAATTTTAATATATATATATATATATATATTTTTTATTTTATATAATTTATTAAAAATATTTTAAAAATATTAAAAAATATATAAAATCAACGAATCATGGTTAAATTTATTTGATCCTAACTCAACGCGAATAACAAAGAGGCAGAGAAAAACAGGATCAAATAAGAATGAATCAACTCAGAGTCCCAGTAGAACCAATCTCATTTACCTATGCAGCCACGAGAGATTTTTATTTTAGATAATTCATGTATAAATTGGATTGGGGGTGTTTGATCCCCACTTTTATTAAAAAAAAATTTTAAATTTTTAATTGTTTTTAACTTTTTAACAAAGAACTAATTTTTACTAAATTTTTAGCAAAGAACTAATTTTTACTAAATTATTATGAATTTTGTTTCAAATTTTTACTAAGTTTTACCAAACATTCAGCACACACTTATTAGCTTAGTGTGCATAATTGAAAAAAACTTTGCATACTAAACACCCCCTCTCTCCTCTTTTCTTTAGATTTCCCCCTCTGGTTTTGTAAAAATGGGAGACTATTATAGAAAGGCATCTGTCATTGGGGTTAAGATCGTTAAATTAAATTTCAACAGTTCACATATGTTCAAACTTTTTAAATTCAAAAAAATTAAAAATGCATCTGAACTCTTAGATTTTAATCATACGACCCTCAACCTTAGATCATTAAGTTGACATAGATTGGTAGGTCAACTCTCCTAATTATGATAAACCGTGCAAGATGTTAAGGAGATATTCGGTTTATCAAAAAAAATTATAACTTTTATTAAATTTTTTAACTTTCTCTAATCAAATTTCATCACGTGTCATTTTTACACTAACTTTTTATATTTTTTTAACAAGCCAAACACTGCGTAAATTTGATTAACAACAATTGTTGGATCAACAAATTTTTTTTATTCATAGAATATTAATATATACTAAAAAATATATCAAAACAAAAAACTTAGAATGATGTAAAATTCTTGTCAGCTTATCAATTTAAGATATTAAACCGATAAATATATTTTTTTGCTCAGTTTAAAGTTTCAAAATTTTTTTAAAAGATTCAAAAAATTTTAATTTCTTTTATATTAAAATTTATCGCATGTTCTTTTACCTTAATTCAACACTAATTTTGATTTTTCTTTTTCAAAAAACCCGGGGGTTGTTTCGTCAGCCGTGACGTTAGCCCACTGCCAGCGCAATGCTGGCCACACGTGTCTATTTTTTATTTATTTATTCATTTTCTTTTTTTTTTCAATTAGGTCCAAACCGAGAATTGAGGTTGAGCTTAAGAAAAAAAAATTAACTTTTTTTTTTTATAATTGATTACTAACTATCTAATAAAACTTTTTTTTTAATATTTGAGAAGAAAAAAAAATTAATTTTTTAGTGACTATCTTTTTAATTTTTTGTTAATTTGATAATTTTTTTTTTCAATGTTTAAAACAAGTTTAAAATGTAATATAACAATTTTGGTCATTTAAAAAAAAAACTAAAAAATTTATAGTTGGTAGTCGAACTACTAGGTTTTTTTTTTTCCAAACATAGCTTCCAACATCAATATACCCAACAATTTTATTTTTTTTTGTAGGAATGTAATTCAAATAATAAAAATATTTTTTGAGTTTGTGGATAATATATTGATTATATTGAATATTAAATATTCAAAAATAAAAAAAAATTATTATAAATAAAAATACCATAATAAAATTTTAGTTAGTAATATATTTTTAAAATATTTAAAAATAAAATTTATCAATATAATTTAAAATATTATAATAAAAATTTAATTATTATAAAAATTAAAGTATCTACATATACCTCATTAAACCTATTTAAAAATATTTTTTGTTATAAAAAATAAATTATACTGATTAATTATTTTTCTAAATTTTTTAACAATTGTTCTTGAATTGTTATGAAAAATTAGATAATTAATATAAAAAATAATCGTTAGGCTACATGAATACTTGAATTAATACATCAACCAATTCGATTAAAAATTTACTGAAACACCGTCCAATGGCAGCAAAATCAATATACAGCGAAACGAGTCAGTCTCTCATCAATTCTTTACATTTTAATACAAGAGTGTACATGCAAGATAACTATTTTGATATCAAGGGAGGAGGAAAAGGAAAGATAAAAATTTCTTCTCTTTCCTATTCTGCACGGAATTATGAATCCAAACACTTTTTTTGAAAGGTATGAATCCAAACAACCCTTTTGAACAGAAATGTGGAATTATTTTCCGTGGGTCGAAGAGAAACTTGCAGCCGTTACTTGAAGGTGTGCATTAGGTAAAGTCTGCCCCGTGAACCAAGCCGGCAATGACCCACAAGGTAGTAAATCAGTCTAGGCAAGTCCTGACTGACCAACTCGATTGAAGAAAATTATTAAAAATCCGTCAAAACAATAACTCACTCCCCTAAAAACAAGTCAAACATGAAATTACACGTGATCTAGACCATTGGCCGCCCCGAACTCTCGCTCGACTAACCTTTCGGGGCGACTGTGGAATTATTTTAAGCCTTCGTTGTGTGGTCCTTTAAGGCCTAGCTATGAAGTTTCATATCACTGTCACATCTTAAATTCTTTTTCATTGCCTGATGACTTATCTCTCTCCCCGCCCCCTCTCTCTCTCTCTCTCTCTCTCTCTCTCTCTCTATATATATATATATATATCCACACGCACAGAGACATATAGAGAGAGTGCTAGCTAGAATTCCCATGTTGCAGACTGTAAAAAACGTGAGCAGTTTGGTGGTAGTCATCTCAGCTCTTCTTTGCTTGCTTCTTGTTCTTCTTTTCACAGTCCATATGACCTCCATTCGCTCTCGACTTCTTCCCAAGTTCAACCCCATGATTTCTCAACAGCACTTATCTCCAGCCATAGCCCACATCAATTCAGCTTGGAATTTCCTGTTTGGTCACTCGGAATTCGATCAAATTCGCTCCAGCGAAGGGCTCAGCAGCAAGATCAGGCGATACGACCAGAAGCTGAAGAGGGGATCGGCCGATTCCGAAGAAGAAAAAGAAGCCACTGAGTGTGCGGTGTGTCTCTGCAAGGTTGAACAAGGGGATGAGATACGAGAGCTGAGATGTGAGCACCTGTTTCACTCGGTGTGCTTGGAGAGATGGGTTGGGTATAAGCACAGGACTTGTCCTCTTTGTCGCGGTTCTTTAGCTCCGCACAATAAAAGGGCTAATTATGAGCTCGTAGAGGAAGCAGATCGCGAAGTGTTGTTTCTCAACTTCACTTCTTTGAGCTCAAGGGACCGGAGTAAATGGTGGCTTCGCTAATCAACTCGTAACTATTAATTGACAAGTAGCTCCATCTACTCATGCTATATGAACACCATAGACAGGATTAAGCTAGCCTAATTCTGAGATTATGTGTGTATATATATATATATATATATATGTATAGCTTTGATATCAGCATTCTTATGAAAAATGCTTGTAATTTAGTTATTTTTACTAAGTGCATGGTTGTTTTCGGGGGTAATGAAAGATAAATTTTACGGGTAATAGTAAAAAAATTGCTGCTAGTGGGACTGCGTAGAAGAGGGTAGTGAAAAAATTATACAACTTCTTATATTATTCTGTAAAATATTTATTTTTTTAATTTAAATATAAATATCATGAGTTTATTACTTGAGGTGACAATGTTATTAGGTAATATTTATTTTCTTAATCCCTGTATTTTCAGTTTACGCGTTTTAAATCATAACCTTGTGTCCATATACTTTATTCATTTTGTTAGTTGTCACAAAAAGCAAAATAAATAAATGGTGTATTTGATGTATAAAAAAGGTTAAAAATTTTTAGAATTTATTTATTTTATATTCTATTGTACAAATTATGATTTTACAATTTATTTTAAATTATCTTATTTTATTTTATTTTTTATCCCTTCAAAGCTCCGAAAATGTGACAAAGAGGGACAAAAATGAAATTGTATACATATATATATATAAATAAAGGCCATTGGGTATTAACTAAAAATACATTTTTGTACTAGAAGTTATTAGTTTTGTCGAACGTATAAAGTGTTGGTTTTCATCAATTAACTTCCTACTAAGAGTGTTTGGTAACTCAAAAATTAGTAAAAAAATATCAAAAATTAATTTTTGTGTGTTTGGTAAAACCACAAATTTTTTCACTTTTTTGATTTGTTACAGTAAAAAGTACCACTTCATAATTACAACTTTTTTGATTTGCTACAGTAAAAAACATACCAAATACCCAAAAGTTACAACTTTTTTTGCTTTGCTACAGTAAAAAATTTACCAAACACCCAAAAGTTACTAAAAAATACTAAAAATTCCACTTGGTTCAACCAAACACATAAAAAAGTACAAAAAAAAACTATCAAAAAACTACCAAAACTTAAATTTTTTTTAACTTCCAAACACCCTCTAAATTAATAATGTGTAAAAAAAATCAATTCGTTTTTAGTTACTAAACACACAATTAGGGGCTAATCTAAAATTTAGAGTTCGCTTGAATTAAACAAAAGTTTTAAAGATAAAGTAAGTTGAATTATAAAAAAATTAAAGATTTAAAAGTAAAATGAATTGAACTACAAAAATTTAGAATCAATTAAATTTAGAAAAAATAATTTTGAACTAAAAAAAAATCCAACTGAAGTACCCAAGTATAGTCCGAAATAGTATCTGTCCTCGGTCTGCCCTTGCACACAATGCAAACTCGCTCGTAACATGGCAAACTAGCGGTAAAAAATTATAGATAAATAAGAGTGATTGGGAGTTGTAACAAGTTAGAAGAGTATAAAAAGACAGTTACTTTTCTATAGAATAAATATGAATCAACCAAAAAAAAGATCTCTCGATCTCACATCAGATTAAATTTATCTTTCTTCTTAATTCTAGTTGTATTTTTTATTTGCATCTTTAGCCTTTTTGTTTTTTAAATTCTATGTACTTAATTTTTCTATATTTTGAATTAATGCAATAAAATTGTACATTCTTCAGGAGTGGACCATCTCCCTACTCAAATCTCTAGTAAGAGCGGCACAATTCGTATTGATGATCCATCTATGTCTTTAGTAGGAGTGGCATAATTACTCTGATGATCCATCTTTATCAGTATCAATCGTATTAATGATCCATCAACCGTGTTAATGCCCCATCTTTCTCAGTATCAATTTCAATTATTGCGATAATCCAAATTATTATTCTTGTGATACTCAAACCTTTTAGTAGATCACCATTATCAGAATTAGATATTGGGGAATTTGAACTCCCTGTGATCCCTTTCCTTATTCCTTGGGCACTCTCCACACCCGCATAAATCCAAAATAAAACCATGAACAAATTCAAGATAAAATCATCAAAAAACGTGAGCTGCTTGTGTCAGTTTTTGTGAATTCTGGATCAAACAATATATATATATATATATAACATCTATCTTGTTTCAGGGAGTTAGATACAATTTAGCATTTGACTTTGATTACAGTGACAACGCTGACATAAAGGTAATGGTTATCTTTAAAAATTTCAAGATTGATTAATGCTAACATTTTTAAATTAATTTTTGAATCACTATAAATATAATTTTAAAATATCAAAATAACCTTCATAATATACTAACATTATACATCCTTAATTACCAAAAAAAAAAAAAAAACATTATACATCTTCTCTCTCTCTCTCTCTCTGTGTGTGTGTGTGTGTGTGTGTTTTATCCTCCATACTTTTTCAACTCTTGAAAATGAAGAAAGCTAGCTCGAATATTGTTGAATTACATGTAGCAGCACACTAAAGGGAGGCGACTAAGTTCAGTACGTGGCCAATCAAATTAAGGAAGACATATTTAAATGCATATCGAAGGAATTTTTTTTTTTCTTTGTTTGGGCTCGATTGGGAAGAGTTTAAAATTGTGCAACTTAATTAAACTGCTCAAACTCAACTTAATCCAAGCCCACTATTTTTCTTTTAGTTTTAACAAAAATTTTAAGCTTGTTTAATTAAATGAATGAGACTTGAAATTGTGAAAATCAGTCTAGGCACGACCCAAACTATTCAACAGGTATATTTCTTAATATTTAATGTATTTATATACTACTCTATTTATATTTTTTAATAAAAATATTTATTTTTAATTGTACTAAACTATTTTATAATTTTTAAGAATATTTTTTATCTAAAAATATAATTTAAAATATATTTAAGAAATAAATGGTTTAAATTAGTGAGCTTGGATTCAAAACTTAGACCCGATTATTTTTAAGTTCAGCCCAAATTTGAGCTTGACCTATGTCCACACATTATTGAAAGTATACGTAAAATTTAACCAGTTAAGTTTGAATATAATTTCAAACTCGATAAAATTACAATCCAAATTTAAACGATTTAATTATCACTCAATAAAATTCGACTAATTTATCGTCCTAAACAACTATAAATATGTAAGATAAATTATACTTAGCACTATACATCTTATACCTTCTATACTTTAAATCATAAAATTGTGTCTCATGTACTCTTAATCTAATTTTACTTCATTCGTTATGCTAGTTAACTGTTAAAAAAAAAAAGGAATTGTGACAAATGGAGACAAAATGAAATTCAGCATTAAACACAAAATTACTTAGTATGATTTATCCTATATATATATATATATTGAGCCCATTCGATATTAAGTAAAAATTTTCTTGTGTATTAGAAGTTACTAATATTGTTGAATTAGTTTTTACAAAATCAATAACTTTCGATTAAAAAAATAATAATAATGAATTTTTGTTAGTTACCAAACACACTGTTACGCCAAAAAACGAATTTTAATTTTTATATCAAAAGCTACTAATTTTATTAAACGTGTAAAAAAATTAACTTTTTATCAAATTAATAATTTATAATAAAAAATTAATTCTTTTTTAAGGAGATGTTTGATTAGTCAAAATTAACTAAAACTCTCCAACTCTTACAAATTTTTTTATATTTTTTTAATTAAATTTTATTCTATATTATTTTTACATCAAATTTTTATACTATTATTATATTTTTTTAATCGATCAAACACCTTCTCAGTAATCAAATAAAAGTTACACACGCAATACGCGGGCTAACGTGGCAAACGAGCAGTAAGTCGGAAAGGATACGTCGGTGGTTCACTCCACATCCCCTGTTGACATTACAGGGCTACGTTGGAATTTGGAAGTATTTATTTTTTAATGTGAATAGCACGTTTAAAATTATTAGATAAAAAATTAATAAAAAACTGACGAAATAAACAAAAGTATTTGCGAGACGGGTTCGGACTCCAATGAGACTGCAGTTAAGAAATTCACTGCAGGAATTACAGTGAAAGAATGAATAGTTAAGATTTATTTGAATTTTAATGATATGTGACCATTGGTATTTCATATTAATTGTGCTCCAATCAAATTTTTTAAACTTTTATTTTTATTTTGAAAATATTTTTAATTAAAATAAATTAGAACTATCAGATTAAGTGTAAACAAGTCTCCACAGTTCATTTTCCATTATAGCCCCTGCAGTGGATTTATTCATTGCAGCCCCCTAGAACCCGACGGGTTCCGGGAATATAGTTGGTCAATTAACGGTTATGATGTAATAACATTTTAATATAATATGTCTTTTCATATTCTTTATTAATGATCTTCTAATCATATTTTGTTTAACTTTTATTTTTATTTTGAATTTAATTTTATTATATTGAATTAAAACCATTAGATTTAATACAATTACATCATGACTGTTGATTAACTCACTATATTCCCTGTAATAGATTTTCCTACTGCAGCCCCATGAATTCTCGTGAGACGCACCAAAATTCAACCAGGCCATTTTTTTAAGGGTTCAAGGGGGTGCAGTGAAGATATCCACTGCAGGGGCTGCAGCGAAAAAATAAAGGATGGAAATTTATTTATACTTTAATAACACGTGACTTTGACATTCCATATTAATTATGCTCCAATCAGATTTTTAAAATTTTTTATTTTTATTTTAAAAATAATTTTAATTAAAATAAATAAGAACTATTGGATTAAATGTAAGTAAATCTCCACCCTTTATTTTTTACTGCAACCCCTACAATAAATATCTTTATTGCAGCCCCTTTAACCCTTTTTTTAAAGGATAGGGACGCTGAAATTATTATTATTTTAGAAGACAAGAAGTCGAGTGAGATGAGGCCAAAGTCATAATTGAAGTTCCAAAAGTAACCCCCCAGCATGTAATTCTTCGACAATCGGAACAACATTTGAAACGTGCCACTTAAAAATTAGCTAAAAAGTTCTATTCTAAACCAAATGGAACTTTGCCTTCTTCTTTTATCTATTTTTATTTTATGTTTTAAAAATCTCAAAGAAAGAAATAAGAAATATTTTATTTTTTTTATTTTGAGATTTTCTTTGTTTTAGATCAAAAACGTTCAAAATAACTTTTTGTCATTTTTCATTTTATATGTAAACTCATTTTCTCTTTTCTAAAATAAGTTTTAAAAACACAAGTGACCGAATTGTTTTAAGCTATTTTTTTTATTTTCAAAAATGTAAAATAGAAAATAAGTTCAAAAACAAAAATAAAAAAATAAACCAAATGATCCCTCAGAGATTTAAAAAGGAAAAAGTACTCATTTATCATTTCACACCTGTGTTCTATTATATATTAAGAGTGCATTTAATTTATCAAAAATTGTTAAAAAATTTTAAAAATTTTTGAAAATTATTTATTTTTTATCTCACTGTACGAAGTATGAATATACAAATTATCTCGATTTTTATCACTTCAAGTGAGCACCCCAAGAAGACAAGAAAATTGTTTGAAGAAGTTTTAGATTTGATGAAACTTTTAACTTAATAGATTTTTTTTATGACTAAAACTACTTACAATTTTAATGGTATTGAAAAATTATAATTACTATATAATTAAATAATTTTATTCTTTTATATTTTTAAAAAAATTACATTAGAATAAACTTTAGGTGAACATATTCCATTTTGATGAATTTGCTTTTTGAAATTCCCGGTAAACGAATTTTAAAATTTAAATTCCAATTTTATTAACTTTTTTTGATAAACCCAAAAATACCCTTTATTTTAACTCTCTCTCTCTCTCTCTCTCTCTCTACTTTGTTTGGAAGGAGGTAAATAAGAGGGTAAATAAAAGAAGGTAAAAAATTTATATTGTTTGGGTGGAGGTGAATAAGAGGGAAGGGAAGTAAATGGAGGTAAATTATTTAGCTCCATTAACCAATTTTCTTTCACTCCCAATTTGAGAAAATGATGTAAAAATATTTTAAAATTTATTTTCTCTATTTTGATCTTAGTATTTTTTTATTATTTTCATAAATGTCTGCCACAAATAGAATATTTTTACTTAAAAATCCATTTTTATGTAATTTTTCTTTAATTATATTTTTGTGTTTTTTAAATACCCTTTAACTACTCATTAATTTTATAATCTTTTATTTTCTTTAAATGCCCCTTAATTAGTTATTATCTACTCAAACACTCCTAATTATTTATTGTTTACTTTTTGAGACACTTTTACCCATTTGCTTTATATTTATTTTATTTAAAATAAAAAATTTAACAAAAATCACCTAGCATGTGTCCACTTCTAGTAGTTTCATATTCTAATTGCACTAGGATTTGTATTTTGATTTTAGGATGCGTTTGGAGTGTAAAACATTTCCAAAAATTTTCCAAAATTTTTAACTTTAATTTTTACTAACTTTTTTTCAGTTGTTGTGAAAAAACTTCAATTTTTACCAAGTTTTCTACACATTACAAGAACACACCAAATACCAAACTTTCCCACTTTTTATTTTTTTTTAATCAAAATTTAGCACTCCAAACACTACTTATGTAAATTACACTTACTTTTATATGTAATTATCACTAATTTTACTTTAATACTCGTATTTTTAAATCTTCACCTTTTTTTTTTGTACACTTCAATCATTTTATTTTACCCTTTTCGTTAAAAATTTATCGATGAATTTTGACACATGTAATGTGCATGACATTTTCTATCACATCTTTCTAATAATAACTGGCAAAAAGATAAAATAGAATTGGATTAAATGTAAAAAGAAATGTAAAATAAGATAATCGAAAATGTAAATCTTAAAGTATGATTAGAGATGAGTACAAATTTAATAACTGTAATTTAGCAATACATTTTGCTTTGCCAGAGCCTTGTTGACAACATAATTTTTAAAATAATTCAAGTATTATCAAGTATGTTTAAGCTATGTTTGCAACATAAATTTGTGGAGGGAAAAAATAAAAAAGAAAAAAAAAAGTAAGAATATAAAGCGAAGCAAAAAAGTTAAATTTATTTTATTTTTTTAATTAAATTAGAAAAATGAGGCTAAAGTGAGTGAATATTTATTACTGAAGTTTGACTTTTACTTGATTAAGTATACAAAAATTACAAAAATTATTAACTTATTTTTTCTTCATTTTTTCTCTCCGCAAATCCATGTTCCAAATATTGCACCAATGTTACCGATTGAAGATAAAATTGACAAATAAAATGCACTGAAAGTGGAAAAACAAATATAATATCACTTGGTAGCAAGATTTTGCCTTAATTTAACAGACATTAATTACCAATTTTAAGATCATTTTATCTTCCATCGGTATCACTTCAAGTCTTCAAGATTCTTCACAATGAATTTATTTTTATTTCTTTTTTTTTAATTACGTCACGCATTCGTCTACAAGATTCTAAACACATTTTATAAAATGAATTTTTATTTTTAACGGCCTATCATCGGTTACCATACATGAAACTGGTCTTATAATACACCTTAAAACTTTGTACAAGAAATTAAATGAATCCTACAGTCCCACTACATTTCTAACAAACTCTTTTTCATCATTTTGACTGCTATGATCCCTGCAACTCCTATAATTACATAAAAACTCCATGTCAAAAATGTGTGTGAGAGAGAGAGAGAGAGAGAGATGCCCCGAACCCACTCAATTTCTAAATACAATGGGTGTTGACTTGTTCTGTTACACTAAATAAACTTGTAGGAGTAATATTAAGAACAATGTTGGCCAATCATTAGCAATATCAAGCTACCAAACGGTAAACAACTCTGTGTGTTTGTGTGAGAGAGAGAAGGGAGAGAGAGAGAGAGAGAGAGAGTTATGCCCAGAACCCACTCAATTTCTAAATACAATGACTCTTGACTTGTTCTGTTACAATAAACATATTCGTATGAGTAATAATAGAAAGAATAATGTTTGACCAACCATAAACAATAACAAGCTACCAAATGGTAAACAACTGAAAGCTCCTACAGCAGAAAAAACCAAAACCAAGACAAAAATAAACAAATGGATGTACACAACTCTCAGCTTCACAAACATTTTAAGAGTTTGTTCTCGAAAAATCTCAACAGTTGATCCACCCCACAGGCGTAAAATTGGCAAGAAAAGCAAGGGCACTTGAGTCGAGCAGCCAAAATTTTGCACTCGGCAAACTACAGTTGATACAAACAACCAAAATCTTCACCGGTTTAGCAGCATTTGAATTGCATTTTGTTGAGCCTTTGTTAAACTCTGCAATTACCATCAAAGCGAGGGATTTCAAGATAAGGTAACGCGAACGAATTAAAAACGAGTTTGGTCCCGGTAAACTGCTACATAATGCCAAAAAAAAAAAAAAAGCGAGAGAGAGAGAGAGAGAGGAGACCTGACAAAGATGATCAAAAAATAGTCTGTCGCTTTGAGAAAACTTCACAAAGAAGTCCATGAGATAATTTGCCAAATTGATCTGCCAAGATTTAATTTGGAAGTTTAGATTATCCAAAATGTCCTACAACCGTAGGAGATCAACAAATTTATAGCTAAACGAGTAGTAAATAGAAGGAGAGCGGTACCTCGTTAAGGGGGTCAGCACCACTTAGTAATTCATCCTCATCACCATCATCTTGGTCCTTGAAATTTATTAGAACAAATGAACAAATTCATTAGGTATAAACTTACCAAAAACAGAAGTTCATTAGCTAAAGCCAAGGACACACAGATCTGTATCAAGCATGTAATGGGCAACAAAAATATATATTTTCACAAACCTCATTAAGAACTTTCGCCATTGCATCAAGATATTCGTGAGAAGGTCTGCTATATGATGGAGCACCTGCTGAATATAGTAAATCTTGGTCTGTTTCTACATCTCCTGCATGAACATCCTCCCATTCACTATCCTGCCACAATGATTGATCCAAATATCAATAATTATAATTATAGCCTGTAAATAGATATAACATGAAGCTAAAATACTACCTCATCATCACCCCCCAAAATTTGTTCTTGAATCTCAATCAACACATCCGCCAATAGAGCCAGCACCTGTCATTCCCAGTAAAAGTTGGGTCACAAGGCCATTCAATATATTTACCAATCAATTGAGCTCAATCCGCAAACCCAAGTGCATATATATTTTTACATCACACAATCTCAACAGAATTTATATTTAGTTTGTCTTATTTTATTGTAACTACACAACAGTGTAGAGGAAGTTTTAATCACATTGTTTTTACAACTTAGAAATAGAAGATTTAGTGGGAAACTTAACAATAGAAATATAACATCATGCCAACCACTTTTTTTTTGTTTAATTTCTCGTAAGTAAAAATGTGCTAACCACTTTTATTTTTATTTTTTATTTTTTTCCCTCATAAGTAACAATTTGCTAACCACTTTTGTTTTGTTTTTTGTTTTCCTCCTTTTTTCGCCCCCCCCCCCCCCCCCCCAAAAAAGGGAATAAGTAACATGATATGATCCCAAAAGACATTCAGTAGACTACAAAAAACACCTTTGCTGGAAGAGGCATTGATGTCCATTGATCCGGAGCTAATTTAGCCTTCGAGCGGGTGGTAATCCCTGCAGAGGACTTCACATGAAACTGAATAAGCTAGAATGAATGAGGGCCAACATGGTGAGATTACAGAAGGCTCCAACCTTAATTAGATGGCCTCGGACATTGATTTTCCCCAGTTCAATATGCCTCGTTGATAGCAATAAAGCCAATGCTGTTGTTGTGACTTTAATTTGGTAGGATCCCTGAATCTCCCCTGTAATCAATTACCATTTGGAAAGAAGTGTCGTTTTAGTCTCACTATTTATTTATTTTAAGTGACTAAATTGTACAAATGCCAAGTCTAACAACTTCCTGTTAAGCAACACTGTCTGAAACAAAAGGACTTTCCATCTCCATGATGTGCAAAACACCGGTGCTTCAAAATTTTCTAAAAGATTCTCACAAGACAACAAAGAACAAAAGACATTTTTTAATAACTCGGGTATTTGGGCATGCTTGCTCGCATCTCAAGTAACTCTCACAGCCTTAGAGTTAACGACCGGGTAAGCCTCAAATGGCCCTAAGAAAAATTGATAACCGTTAAAGAACTTCTTGGGAGATTTTTTGTCAGTTAAAATTTTGTATTATGATTTTTTGTTTGCAGAAGTTTATGTATGAGCATTTTAGTCCTTAATTTTTTTTCTCCTTCACTTCACATGCATTTTAGTTGAATAAATTTTACTTAAATCACAATTGTCAGCGTGTCAAACGGACACATTGTTATAAATTGATAGTTTAGGGGGTCCATATATAACTTTTTTAGTTGAAGGGGGTAAAGTGATAATGAGCCATGGTTTAAGGGACAATCATGTAATTAACCCTAATATTTAAAACTAAACAAAACAAGCAATAGAGAGACAGATATCCATGTGATAAACTAAGTACATGGTATTGAACTCCACACAAACTCCATTATGTTATTATTCAGTTATGATCCAATATTAAATGACACAGCTGTACAATAAAATGGATTTAGAAAATTATCCTTATCAATTTACTAGGAGCTTTTTGGGGTTTATATTATGGTATTAAGAATAATACTCTTCAACGCTAGTTGGCGTAATTACAATTACATTCTAGTCAGTACCCATGAAGACATAAAATCTGTAACTTACAAGAACCAGAATCCTGACTGCTTGTCTTTATAGAGGTTATTCTTGTAATCAGAGCAATCTAAAAGATGCAAAAGAGTGGGATGTAATATCTCATGAGCAAATATCATTCGATGCTTCTGTTTCCTCTATCTGTACTTCTCTTCTAAATATTAGTAATTACAATGTAACCAATATTAGACCATAGTAGAAGGGAACTGCAGAGGAGGCTAATGAATAAAACTACACTATCAAAGCAAATTATCTATAGAACTCAAGCTTCAATGCAGCTATTGGTAAGGAAGCATGATAATATTATTTATGATTAATAACAACCTATCTAAATCAGTAAAGGTGACTCACCTTGCTGCTTGGTCCATTCGGCCATCACATAAACAAAAGAATTGTCATAACCTTCAGTAGGGACTGAGATCAGCGAGTCAATAAATTGTTCCACATGCGGCACACTCATGTGGACCTGCATTAAAAAGGAAACGCAGGGACAGAGATCAGCAAAGTCAAAAAATTGGTCCAATTGTCCCAAGCCCATGTGGACCTTCATTAAAAAAGAAACTAAGTTTCAAACTATAACATTTACGCATATGGTGCATCTTTAACTCCCTAAATATAGACAGGCATCACCAGAACAGAAAAGGGTTGGAGCAATTTATATGACTGCTCTAGAGTTCAAATTGGGTATGTGCTTCAAAAATATAAAAGGAACAATTTAAGGACTTCATAAAGTTTTCCTTTGGGCCACAACTTTTAACAGTAGCTAAAAATTTCTTGTTTCTCCAGATATAGTACCTATTAAATTATATGGAGCATGAAAGTGCCATCATGCATCCACTTATAAATACCTCAACCCTTGCCAATTAATAGCATGAGTTCCATGAATGTAAATAACTCACTTAAGTGATAATAAATTAACTCTTTTTGACAATAATTAAAGAGCCATACTAGGCTAAACTTACAGAAGTTGGATTTGGAGAAATAGTTTTCACAAAAATAAGTACATAAGCAATTGTACCAATCTAGCAAAAATAAGTAGCAATGAGCTTCGCAATCCTGCAATTTTAGAAGATTGCATGCGCCTGACAAGAGCAGCAACCAAGTTTCTGATATGCGGTGCCATCTGTGAAGGTAGATGCAAAATAAGTTGCAGAATATAGCTTCCAACAAAGAGTGATCCAGAGCTTTCCAAATCAGGGTCTAGAAGCCTGCACACAGACAGACCAAAAATAAGCTCCCAGAGCACAAAAAGAAGAATAAGTCCATGGATGTGTGGTCTTTCAGTACACAGTTCACATTTCAGTGATTTCAGTGCAACCACAAGCTATTGGACTGCCTTGACAATATGCTGCTGATGGATGAATTTCATCCAAAATAACTCACCACTTTGAAGACATACTTAGAAGATATTATACAGCACATAATGCAAAAATGAAGAAAAACTTGCAGAACTGTACCCTTGGTGAACACAGAAAGCTAACTGCAGATATGGACCCAATAGATCAGCATTCAGCGAAAAGATAACATGGGGGGGGGGACATGCTGATAGAAATCACATTTGAGAGGGCAACATCTGTATAACAGATGGATTTCAGTGGATGTTAAAGAATATTGTGTAAAAATTAAAATCTAAATGAAGCATTCCATTACATTTCATGCATATAATACAACACCACTGAAAAGGGTAGACTAAGGAACAAGAAACCTAGGTGTATATTTTACTTTCTCAGTAACTTTTCCCTCTCAATCAATCTTCAGACTTCATGTGTTTGTCATAGAGATAATTCTCACAGAAGACCCAAATTGAAAAGAAAAAAGAACGGAGATTAATGCAGTGAAAAAATAAATAAATAAGATAAAATTGAAGTTTGAACATATGAGATAGTTGATCCAGATTTCAAACTTCCAGCTATGCGTGCAATTAATATTGTGTAATTACACAGATATGTTACTTCTTTTAATTTTATTTTTTAAGTTCCTTTTTTTTTTATGGGTAAGAAAATGCTATCAATTTATCCATTCTAGATTGAGTAATAAACGCGAGAGTGAGCTGGCACAACAATAAGGTTTCTCCTTTGTGACCTTGAGGTCTTGGGTTCAATACTCAAAAATATTCTCCCAGTTACAAGGGTAAAACAGCATACATTGTCCCTCCCTAGACCCCAAATAGGGGAGGAGTCTCGTGCTCCGGGTTTTCCGTAGATTGAGGATTAAACTAATGATCTTGTATATTATTAGCCATCATCTCATCTAAAAGCTTAAACTGCTAGGAAGAGGACAACCTGATCATTTATATTGGTTTATTTTCTCTCAACACACCCTCTCACATGTGGCCAAACTAAGTTTTTTGTAGGGCCAAACACATGCGACTGTTAACTATTTCTAGGTGACGGTAAGGTTTGAACTCAAGACTTTTACCGGCTTTGGTACCATATTAAATTGGTAGCCACTATCTCATCTAAAAGCTTAAATTGTTAGGAATGGAGCAACTTGATTATTTATATTGGTTTATTCTCTCTTAACAGATCTGCTTGCATACCAACATATAAAAAGCTCTTCCACAAATTCTTATTGTATTGTTCCAACACCACGGAACATTTCAAACCAGCAATCCTACAGTTGTGGACATACAAAGTGAAAAGAAATTCTTAAAGCCCAGTTTCTTAGTATCTAAATGGTACAACCCTAAGTCCAAATACTATTCAAAGCACCTGAGGATCCATCTCAGAGATATCTAGTGACTTAGACCAGCATCAATTAAATTCCTGAACAAAGCAAGTATTCCTTCACAAATGCAGAACCTTCCGTGACACAACCATAGAAGCAGGCCTACAAAAAGAAACCTCTAACAACAGACAATAAGACAGCGAACAGATGAATCCCCACCACTAAAGCTAAAAGGCTATAAAGGCAGAAAAATCAATAATGCCAAAAGCGTGGCTGAAAATATAGTCTTTAAAGTTTGAACACCTACCAGTACAAATACTACAATATTTAAGATTTTAATTAATAAGGTTAAACTTACCCACCGTAACCACCTTACATATAGTTCCCAAGGAGCCACACTTAAAAGGAATATGCCACTAACTTTGCAAGCTATGTTACATGGGACTCGCATAGAGGTCAGTTAGGTATAGATGCTAAATAAGTGCACGTTTCCAAGTATCATATCCATCTAATTCTAATATCCACAGATATGGGGGGACAGAAAAATATTCGTTTTATTATATACTTCTTTTCTTATATGGGATAAAATGGTGTTCGTAATATTTCATAAACATTTCGTGCATAATATGAGAGTTTGACGCTTAATTTCGTGAGGAACTCAAATTAATAAACACACTTGTAAGTTGTTGGAAAAATGTCCTACTACACATGTTGAACACATCCAGATACCCTTATCAAAGTGCTGAGTATCCAGCACGAGTGCATACATTTACAAGAGTCCATGTAACATAATTTAGTAGGAGTGATCTATCAACACACCTCTCAACTAAATATAAAACTAAACAGAGAATTCTCATAGTTCAAAAGGGATTATGAAACAAAAAGAATGAGTGAAAAACCTCGAAGCTATATCAAGCAAACTTCTCATTGTCAATCCAGCATCAGCACCCCAACCAAGAACTTCTTGTTTTCCGACAGATAAAAGAGCAGCTAAGCACTCTGTTGCATTCTGATCAAAATAATAGCAAAACAAATCAGACACTTCTGCAATTAGCACATTGACTGCTGAAGGGGGAGGGGGTGGAATTGCTCATGCAACATGAGGAAAGAATAAAGTGCATTTAGCAAAAGACGAAAACCTGCAATTCACTATGATCATCGGTTTGAAGAACTATGAGGATAATAGAGTCAAAACAAGTCTCATATACAGCTTTCACCACATCCCTAGGCGAATTCTGAACAATGTAAATACATGCTACCATCAGTAAAGTATTAAACATGATGAAGAGGGTTTCCAAGTATAAAAAAAAATTATTAGCCCAAAAAAAAAATTAAAAGAAAAAGAAAAAAAGAAAAACCATCAAGTATCACACCAAGCATGACTTGCCTTAATTATCATTGCCACAAGATCCAATGCACCAGCGACTAAACCATCAGGCTGCTGTTGGGGCTGATGAATATCAACAGCATACATTAGAAACAGATAAAAACTAGTATGTACCAGTTACAATGCACATCTCCACTCTGAATGGAATTTATCTAAGGTAAGTTTATCAAGCCATACTTTATTTAGGACAGGTCCAACATAAGGTAGAATTCGAGAAACAAGAGGTTGAATACAACCAGGAGCATTTTTGATTGCCTGGAAAAGGATGAAAAAAAAGTAAAACTGTTAATGTCAATTCATAAGACTAAAAATCAATGATAGAAAAAATGTTATATCTATCATAAAATTAAAAATAAATGATAGAAAAAAAAATAATATCCCCACTTTTAGAATATTGGCTCAGCAATTTAAGGATATTGAAGGCTGTCACGAGCTCATTTGTCAAAATCCACAAATTCACAATTCAAATATTAAAATTTCTTTGGGGCCCTCTTCAATTGAAACACATAGGCTGAATAAATGTTTAACGCCCTAAAAAAAATTCAAACTTTTTTGGGGGGTTTTTCCACTCAACGTAAAGAATCAATACTTAGTTAAATTACTGTGAAAAAATATGTCACAGAGCTTTTATGATAAACTTGAGCAGTTCAACATACTACCTAGAAGACCAACAAGTTTCAACACAATTACCTCCAGAACCTCAACAGCATCAATGCTGATGAAAGGGTCTGAAACATGTGATGCCCACATGTTAAGGATGATGGGAGAGAGAATAGGTTCTATAGATACTGATTCTTCATGCCCTACAATAAGCAAAACATAAAACAAGGAGATTGATACTTAGTGATTATGGAATGGTAATACAGAAGGCAATGACCAAAATCACTAGATCTCTAACCAATTTGGAATATTATTGATCCTTCATTTTAATTGTGTTGATGCCTACCTGCCTTAATTGCTGCTTGCAGGGTTTCAAGTACTAGATGCATGGTTTCATCAGATGCCTAGGAAGCAGAACAACATTAAGCATAAGCAGAACAATATCAAGCATAAGGTGCATAACTTCAACAATAACATAGAAAGAGATATTGGTGCATTACTTGGTTAAGAAGATCTACAAGTGATGAAAATAAACCCATCATATAAGGCTGAAGCATTCCCTCATTTGCATCAGCTAACAGTTGGGAAAGTGCTCTACAGGCACCAACTTTCACTGGTGGGGGCCTGTACTAGACAGAAAATTAATACCAATTGTCTTGTTGTCTTAATAATTAAATTGCCTACATGGAGACAGAAACACTTGATGGGATACTTACACATCCATGCCCACTGCCTTAATGGCAGCATACAAGCACTGCTCAACAATCGTATGGCTGATCTGTTCAAACGATATAAATTCAGTGAGAAACCCATACTAATGATAACCAAAACAATAACAAGGACACATTTTTTGTGATATTTACCACAGAAGAGAACTTAGCAATCGCTGAAAACACACGAGCAAAAAGAAATGGATATTCATTTACCCCTGCACAAGAGACAATAGAACCCATTTTATTAACAGCTAACAATCCGAATACAATTTTTGAAAACAATATTTACCTGCTCCCATATCCTCAGCAATAATTTTCTCTAAGAGGTTTCCTAAATTGACCCCAGCATGTCCTGAAACCTAAATCGAATTATATTGATTAAATATACCCAACATTTTATCTCAAGAAATGGAACTTATTGACAAAGTAAAACTTGACATCCTGCTTCTTAGAATCCTAATATTCTACTATACTCCTGTGAGTTAGCACCATACAAGTACTTTGCTCCATCATAAAAAAGACAATACACCAGAGAGAGAGAGAGAGAGAGT
Source organism: Vitellaria paradoxa (assembly GCA_019916065.1). Taxonomy (NCBI): domain Eukaryota; kingdom Viridiplantae; phylum Streptophyta; class Magnoliopsida; order Ericales; family Sapotaceae; genus Vitellaria; species Vitellaria paradoxa. The sequence continues at coordinate 22,173,469 of CM034233.1, read as the reverse complement.
ATATATACAACACACCTCTGCTTCAAGCAACTGATCTGATAAAGAAGCCAAAGCAAAAAGTATAGCTTCCCTTATCTGCCAAAGTTTACTTTTCATAAGTGAGAGAGAGTTCATAATGATCAAAATTTTTACATGCCTCAAAATCATATATATATATATATATATATTAAAACAGATGGAAAGTTTTCGGTGGTGATGGGCTAAGTCCAAATTTTTTTTTTCTTTTTTTCTTTCCCTTTAATTTATCTTCTTTTCACACACACACACACACCCCTTACTCCAGCACTCACTCTCTCCCCCCAACTTTCTTATTTTCTTTGCCTTTTTCCATGTAAAAGCTAATCTTTCTCCCTTCTCTTCTCACGCATTTTCTCTCTTCCCCTCTCTCTCTAAAAAAGTCTCTCTCATTTTCAATGTAAAAACTCCCCATTTAATTTATATTTAATGCATATAATCATCCTACTAATAAAAACTCATAATACTCTTTACTAAACATTTATATTTTTGTCATTTTTGTAATTGTACATGAGTCAACATTATCCCAAGAAAAAATTGACCGCCTCGTTTCTTAGTTTTTCATATTAACAAGAGAATGTCATCTCTATTATAATATATAACCAGTGTTGAACCATATGGTGCACAAGATTCGTGATTGTTTTATATTGATAAAACAATTAAATTTAACTCACAATATGCATAAATATTATTTAGCAATTAAACTTGCGACAAAAAATTATGTCTTCAATACATTTAACATTTAAATCATTTAAGAAATTATAATTCCAAAGTTTATTAATTATTTTAATTATTTGTTGTTAGAAGTTTTCAAAGTAAGCTAAGTTATAATTAGTGTTGACCCATGAATCTAATCATTTACATTATTAATAAACAACATTAAGTTTAATTCATTAACATGTGACCAAAAAAAAAGTCAAATTGCCAAATTTTAATTGTTTATATTGATGAAAAAAATTAAAATTTAATTCATTAAACCGGTAAAAAAAGATTATATTCTCAATATATTTGTTAGAATATTGTAAATATAATAAGATTTATGCTTTCCTACAATAGGAGATCACATTATGAGATTTGATTTGATTAGGGAGTGTAATTGAATGTTTCCTAGTTTGCATATGGCCTATGTATATAAATATACGCTGAGACAACCCCAATGGCGTCAAGCAATTCCATTCATGCCACATCTCTCACTTATCATGCCTTTGTTTTCTTGTTATCCTCTCACTTATCATGCCTTTGTTTTCTTGTTATCCTCTATTTGTACCTCTAACTCCATGCAAGGAACTTTGTCCGACTCTGGATGGCGTATTGCAATGGAGGATGAGGTGTCTGCCCTTCAAACCAATAATACTTAAGACTTGGTTCATCTTCCTCCCAGAAAGTAAGTCGTAGATTGACACTAGATTTATACAATTAAATTTTCCCTAAATCGATTGAAAACTAATTTGGTTGCTTGGGGCTATAAACGGGTATATGGATAAAACTTCTCATAAACTTTTTACTCGGTTGCTAAGATCACCTCCGTTAGCCTTTTGATCTCTTTGGCTACTGCATATTATCAATCCCTTCATCAGCTTGATATAAAGAATGTGTTTCTGCAACGTGATTTAGAGGAATAAGCTATATGGAACAGTCTCCTGAGTTTGTCGCTTAGTGTGGGGGATTAATTCGCAAACTTACGAAATCCTTATATGGGCTAAAGCAATCTCCCAGGACATGCTTTATAAAATTCAGTATAGTAGCTATTGAATTTATTCTTGCTCAATGTGGTATCAACCACTTTGTTGTCCCTCCCTCCCCCCATGGAAGGATATGGCTCTTGGTATACATAGATGACATTGCCATTACAAGAGATGATACACAATGCATCACTGATTTGAAGTCATTTCTTTAGAAAAAGTTCAGCACTAAAAACTTGGAACCATGAAATTATTTACTGGATATTTAGGCAACCCGATCACGTAAGAGGATTGCTCTCTTATGAAGGAAGTTTGTTATAGACTTTTTGTCTAATACAAGTATGCTGAGCTCTAAATCTATAGATACTCCAATAAATTCTAACAGAAAACTAGTTACAAATGAGGGTGATTTATTGAAGAATCTCAGTCAGTATAGAAGATTGGTAGGAAAGTTAAACTACTTGACAGTAACAAAACTAGATATTTCATTTCCAATGAGTGTGATTAGTCAATTTTTGGAATCACCTCATATTAATCACTAAGATGCAATTGTCTGAATCCTAAAATATTTGAACGAAGCACCAAGAAGGGGCATGTTATATCAGAATGAAGGACATACTTCATTAAGGTATACACTATACATAAATACAGATTGGACAGGATCTCCATCGTACAAATGCTTTACTACTAGTTCTTACATCTTCATTGGAGGTAATCTTGTATCACAGAAAAGCAAGAAACAGACAACCGTAGCAAGATCGAGTGCAAAGGCATGGCTTATACCTCATGTGAGTTAATCTAGATCATAGTTACCACAAATCACTACTACACCTACTAACCACCTTTTGGTATTCATATTCCAGAACGTGGTACACTAACGCTCCAATACAATAAATTTAACGTTCTAAATAAATAGTAACTACTTTATATTTTCATTAGAAAAAACCATTGAAAATGATGAATTTATAACAAATCGTGTGATAATAACTAATTAAGTTTAAGCTTTTATGAAAGGATAACGAGTAAAGATTCGGATCAAACAGAAAGTGCATTTAATTTATATTTGTGCTATTTTATTTTATTTTCTTTTTTTTGGGGGAGGGGGGGATTACTTTTATAAACCAAAACAAGTTAATAATGTGATGACTCCAAGAGAAAATTACCCATTATTGTATCGCATTTTAGAAATTAGAGCAGACACATACCATGTTCCCTTTTTCATTCTATAAGCCATTCCAAGTCTAGAAACAAAATATGTTGAAAGAATTGGTAGTTCAACACTCAATATATGGAGTTACTATGTGATAATCACGTTGTGCTTCATGTTTTCTCCAATTCAGTATTCTATGAGAAAACTAAGCACATTAAGATGTACTGTTACTTTGTCAGAGAAAAAATCATACAGAACGCCATTAAGACTCGTCATATAGAGTCTAAATACCAACTTGCTGATTTGTTTAATAAAGTCCTTGGGAGATCTTGAGTTAGGTATATTTGTACCTAACTTGAAATGTATAAAATTATACAAAAAGTATGATATATAAACTTCAGCTTGAAGAGAAGCGTTAGAATATTGTAAAAATAGTAGCATTTATCCTTTTCTAGTGTAGGATATCTGATTAAGAGATTTGATTAGGGAGTTTAATAGATTGTTTCCTAGTTTGTATGGGTCCTATGTATAAAAATATACACTGAGACAACCCTAGTGGTGTCAAGCAATTCTATTCAATCATTGTTTGTCTACATTATATATAGTAATTAAAATGTGGCAATTAAAAAAAAAGGTTATATTTTTGAAACTGTATTAAAGCTTTAGTTTTGTATAAAAAAATAGGAAGAGAGTAAGGCTTACCTTGCTATTTAAGGGGGGAGAGAGTTTTTATTTATTTTTTATTTAAGGAATTCTAAATATTTTTCTCCATTTTTATTTGAGTTATAAATATTTAAATTTTTTCCCCTTTCTTTGACACCTCCTACCAACTTTTGTTTTTAGGTTTTCGATAATTTGAAGTACTCATAGTAACGTAATATCATTGGGCATGAGAAAGGGGAATTGCATTAATTGTCCCAATCAATCACATTATTTCTCCTCCCAAGCATTAAACCAAACCAAGCCTTTTCCCACTAGGTGGGGTCGGCTATATGAATTTGTCGACGTCAATTAGATCTGTTTAGGGGCATGTCCTCCGATAAATCTAAGTAGGTTAGGTCATGTTTAATGGTTTCTTTCCAGCTTCTCTTGGGTCTTCCTCTACCTCTCTTACTCCTGCCAATCTCCATACTTTCACACCTTCTAACAGGTGCCTCTACTGGACGCCTTCTAACATGGCCAAACCATCTTAATCGGTTTTCTCTCATTTTATCTTCAATCGGTGCTATTCCTACTTTGCCCCTAATCTGCTCGTTCCTAATTTTATCTTTCCTTGTAATCCCGCACATCCACCTTAGCATCCTCATCTCCGCAACTGCCATCTTCTGACCATGATTATGCTTTACTGCCCAACACTCTGATTCATATAGCAGCGCTGGTCTAACCGCTACTTTATAATACTTTCCTTTCACCTTGAGGGGAAATTTTCGGTCGCACAAAACCCCCGAAGCACTCCTCCATTTGGTCCATCCAGCTTGAATCCTGTGACTTACATCAGTATTAATCCCTCCATCTTGTTGCACCATAGATCCAAGATACCTAAATTTATCTTTCTCTACAATCTTTTGTGTGCCTAAACTTACTTCTATACTACTCGTTATCCTACTTTGACTAAACTTACATTCCATATATTCCGTCTTGCATCAGCTTAGCCTAAACCCTTTTGTCTCTAACGTATCCCGCCACAATTCTAGCTTAGCATTTACTCCTTCTCTTCTCTCATCTACTAAAAAAATATCATCTGCAAATAGCATACACTACGGCACCTCATCTTGAATATGTCTTGTAATCTCATCCATAACTAAAGCAAACAAGTATGGGCTTAACGCTGAGCCTTGATGTAAACCAATCGTGATAGGGAACTCATTAGTCTCTCCACCAGTCGTCCGTATAGATGTCGTGGCTCTATCATACATGTCCTTTATCGCCTCAATATATGCGACACACGCTCCTTTCTTTTCCAATACTCTCCATAGGATCTCCCTAGGAACCCGATCATATGCCTTCTCTAAATCGATGAACACCATATGTAAATCTTTTTGACCTTCTCTATACTGTTCCATTAACCTCCTCAAGAGAAAGATAGCCTCCATGGTTGATCTTCCAGGCATGAAACAAATTGGTTCTCTAAAACGTTTGTTGTCCTTCTTAGTCTTCTCTCAATAACTCTCTCCCATAATTTCATCGTATGGCTCATCAATTTAATCCCGCGATAGTTCGCACAGTTCTGAATATCTCCTTTGTTCTTGTATATGGGTATAAGGATACTTTTCCTCCATACATCAGGCATCTTCTTGCTCTTTAGCACTACATTAAAAAGTTTTGTCAACCAACTTATGCCATCCTCTCCTAAGCACCTCCAAACCTCAATAGGGATACCATCTGGCCCTAACCGCTTTCCCATTATTCATCCTTTTTAATACTTCTTTTACTTCTTCCCTATTGATTCTCTTATAGAACATAAAATTTAATTTTTCCCTAAAAGTGGTAAACTGCCCCAAATGTACGTCACTACTACTGCTTTCGTTAAATAACTTGTAAAAGTAATTCTTCCAACGCTCCTTTATCCCCTCTTCCTTTACTAATACCTTTTCATCCTCATCCTTAATGCATTTATTTGGTCTAAATCCTTAGTCCGTCTATCTCTAGATTTAGCAAGCTTGAATATCTCTCTTTCGCCCTCCTTAGTGTCAAGTCGCCTATATAAATCCTCAAATATCTTTGCCTTAGCCTCACTAACTGCCTTTTTGGTTTCTCTTCTAGCTTCTCTACACCTCTCCAAGTTCGCTTCATTTCGGTCGTTTTGTCAAGATTTAAAACACACTCTTTTAACTCTTATCTTGTCTTGGACGGCCTCGTTCCACCACCATGCCTCTTTCTGTGCCGGAGCACTCCCTTTGGATTCTCCTAAAACTTCTTTCCCTACCCTCCTAATACACTTTGCTACCTTATCCCACATAATATTTGCACTCTCATTTACCGTCCAAATGTTTTCCTCTAGTACTAGTTCCCTGAATGCTGCTTGCTTATCACCTTTTAAGTTCCACCATTTAGTCTTTGAGCATCTATACAACTTCTTTTTTCTAGCCCACCTTTTAAGCTGCACATCTATAACCAACAACCTATGTTGGGCAGTCAAGCTCTCCCCCGGTATAACTTTACAATCTTTACAAGCTACACGATCTCTTTTCCTAGTTAAGAAGAAGTCAATCTGTGTCTTTGAGGAGCCACTCTTATAAGTCACCAAATGTTCCTCTCTCTTCCTAAAAAAAGTGTTCGTCACTATGAGATCATAAGCCACTGCAAACTCCAAAATATCCTTCCCTTCTTCATTTCTATCACCGTAACCATATCCCCCGTGTACTCCTATGTATCCATCTGTGTTGCGTCCTATATGACCATTCAAATCTCCTCCTATGAAGACCATCTCTCCTTGAGGTATCTCTAATAACATTCCTTCCAAGTCTTCCCAAAACTTCTCCTTATGTCCATCTCCTAAGCCCACCTGGGGGGCATAAGCACTAATTACGTTTACTATCTCTTCTCCTAACACTAACTTAATTGCAATAATCCTATCTCCACAGCATTTCACATTAACTATATCTTCTTTTAGGTCCTTACTTACTACTATGCCGACCCCATTTCTCGATCTATTAAGTCCCGTATACCATAACTTATACCCAGTCCTCTCAATCTCTTTAGCTTTCTGTCCCACCCACTTCGTCTCTTGCAAGCAAGCAATTGTGATTCTTCTCCTTTCCATTGTATCCACCACTTCCATAAGTTTCCCAGTTAAGCTCCCAATATTCCAAGTACCTAATCTCAGCCTTCTATTTTGGACTAGCTTCCTTGCCCCCCCACTCGTCCAGGAAAGTGCGAGGACTCTTGCCTATTTAACACCGCACCCAGGCGCCGATGCAGCGGTTCTTGTTTATTTAACACTGTACTCGGACCATACAGCGCGTCGCTAAGTAGGGAACGCCCCCACGAAATCTCATTAGGTGTCATAAAATCCATAAAAAAATTCGACAAAGTTTTACGCTGGCTGTCGACTACCTAACACAACCCTCCTCCTTTATCCGGGCTTGGGACCGGCCATGAAAAAACATAGGCAGAGTTTTCTCCTTCCAAGCATTATTACTATAAAATTTATTTAGAGGTTTATACCATTATATGTGGATTATTAATCCACTAAACCCACCTGGCACCCGATATCGAGTTTGAGTTAATTGTATTGACTTATCTTTTGCAAAAAGAAGCTGCTATTACAATTGTACGATATATATATATATATATATATTTATTTATTTTGCTTTGCCAATTGGGATATGAGTATCATCGAAACATTTTTTACACTTATTATAATTATTTTATTTAACTTATAGAATACAATTTAATTTTTTTTAAAGAAAGAGAGAGAGAGAAGGGGGAAAAACAAAAAAACCTCTGATCATACACACGCAGGTATCTTGCTAATAAAATATAATAGTGCAAGCCAAAAAAATTACCCTCCACCATGCAGCAGAACCAGCAACTTTTGCTTGTTGGGACTCAGCAAATCGTTTTTTTTGCAGCATCCATTATAGCATCAATTGCTTCTGTACCACAACAGTTGACAACCTCTTCCAGTAAAAAAGCACCTGCAAGCAACAATCACAATGCTACAAAGTTCAACAAGCTTTCAAAAAAGTTAAACTAAATTATAAATCCAAAGAAACACAGAAATCATGGTCAAAATACAAATGAACAGAAAGAAGATACCCACACATTTATGATTGAAAGATTTCAGTAACCAAACAGAATAATAAAATAGCATAGTATAACCTATAAACATGCGCGCACGAAACAGAGACAAGCAGACAACTCTGTCGCTATATAATTGGTTAACAAGCAATGGAAATGAACAGATGACACACAAAAAATAAACAACGTAAACGTGATATCACAATATAACTTCAATAATTTACAATAAGAATTAAATGAGAGTAATATTCTGACCACTGTTTTTGCAAACTAAAACGTTGTAATAGCAAATGAGGTTACTAACTAAACCACAAATAGAAAACCAGTTCCAAAGGTTTGAATGGAAATTGTATCACATGTGCGTGGATTTAGTGGACAACTGTAATCTATAATGGGGCGTCAGGGACAGGAATGAAGCTTTAGCATCATATGTGGTGTGTGACAAGAGAAGGTTGGAATTGATGTTTCCAACCAATTTGTTCCTCAGCCATGGATCCAAAGTCTTTGGTCACTTCTTATGTTTAGAAGGAGAACAATCACAATTAACTTGCAAGATTGGGAAGTTGACGAGTTCATGGAGCTCTGGTACATTGTATTATTTGGAGGGAGGAGTCAATGAGAATCAAGATGACACTCAATAGATAGCTCCCCATGATAACAAGTTTGGACCCTTTTTATTTTGTTCTTTCAAAAAATAAAAGATACATTTTTAGTGGAAAATGCTCTACTCTAATGGTGTTGCTTATGAGGAACAAAGTACTGTTACCATTCCTTGAAATGGTTGAAATGTTTTCATTTCCGAATAAATCAAAACCAAATTTAGTGAAATAAAAATTCTAATATTTCCATTGAAACACGGCAACACGCGTCAAAAAATAACACGATATACATTTAGATAGATTTCAATATATTTATGATATTAAACATTCAGCGGTTGCATGTATTATGCTTGCTAGTTGACTTTGTGGTGTACGTCTTTACAAGTCCATGACATCCAACTCATCAGAATTTGAATAATCATGGAAATTATCCAACAATGGAGGACATTCGCCTGCAGCAATTCTTTCTATATATTTTTATAGTTTTTGTATGACTTAGAAAATGTTTATGAATAATTTTAAAAATCCTTCTGTTTTCATACTAATCAAAATACCTACAAAAACAAAATTTTAATCCATTGTTGTTTATGATGTTGGCACCCTTCATTTGGTGCACAGTGTAAAAACGGACTATTTGACAAGTCTGTTTATTCGGCATCATTTTTTGTTAAAACGTGATGCTTATGTTTACAAGATGGAGAATTCATCACACTTGGCCCAAAGAGTATTGCGAGCTAACACAGATATTTTTGGGATGAGGAGGAGGAAGACACTGCAAAGTTGTGGAGAGGAGGAAGCTATAGATATTAGTACCTTTTTGCTTGTTTTTGGTTAATATGGATGAAACAAAAAAAGAATACCTTTACAGAGTATTGAGTGGCCATTGTGAAGATTGAAGGTAATCTTTTGTCTACCTCGTACAATGGGCCCATAGGAAGGGTTAAAGCCCAAACTAGGTCATTTCTTTGATTCCATTGCTGTTGAGAGTACAAAATAATAATTTTCATAATAAAATTCTCTATCCCACCAACAACTTGAGGTGGTGCCTAATAATTTAATACAAAAACATAATAGTAATGGTCTTGTGTTCAGATCTCACTAACAACTAATAGGTCAATAATTGCACTTGTTTGCCTGTGTCTACAAAAGGAAGCATGGCCACGGACAAGGGAACTTATTGAAAGTATAAACAAATAAAGTTGTCCCCCTCCCACTCAAGAAAATAATCATGGCCACATATGAGAAGGCATGCTAAGAGTATAAAATAATATAAATACTAGCCATCCCTCTCGCTAACAATTGGAGCCTTCATGTGAGATGGTGACTAATAATTTAACAATTCAATACCACGAAGATGTAAGATGCGTGCACTATTTCATATTTGTTACTTTGTTTTTAGTCTTCTTGCATACAGATTTAATCATCTTGAAACTTTTTAACATACGGTTTTATATTAGTGACAAAAAATTTTCAAAACCTATTGAAATATGAAAGAAATGACGAAAATAAAAATATTTAATCAATCTTGCAGCAAAATAGTTATTACAATGCACACAGAGATAAAATCACACAATACAGAATACCTACAATCTGTGATCGTAATTGCTTGATAATGGTGCATCTAGTTGAATGATATATAGCATGCCCCAATTCTACTGCGACTAATCTTGGGCATCTACAGGTTACTTTTTGTGCGTAGGTGTGAGAACAGTTCCTAGCCAAATAATTATGTTTATCAAGACCCTTTAAAGTGTATTCTCCTTACACTTTCCTTCTCCTTCGCATTATGCTTACTCCTTTGCTTCTTTTCTTAAAAAAAAAAATTGCTTACTCCTTTGCTTGCATAGATCTAATCTTAGGTATCAAATTAGAAGCATCCAAATCCTAAGGAGCCAATTCATTACAACAAACCCAAAACCTTCTTCACATTAGAATTTATACCATAAAGTTAGCATCTATGATCAAAGTTACACAACCTAGTTCACTGCATTATAACTTATGGAAGACATATCAAAGCTTAACCGTACAAATGGTTGCTGCAGTATGTAGACTATATTGCACCTTCACGTGTGGTGTGCGTGTGTGCATGCATGAGTGTGTTAATTTTCTTCTCTAAGGAGGACAATAGGTTAACCGTACATATGGAAGGAGGGGGAACTAAGGACTGTGGAAAGAAAAAAAAATAAAAATAAAAAAAAGCCCAACCAGCAAAAGTGATGGAGAAATTATAAACTTCAATGGTCAATAAAGTGGCCATACGCACGCCCAAGGCAAATCCACTTTTCCTTATCTTGATCTTGGTCAAACTCCAATGCTTGCTCCTTGCTCCCATCCTCCCCATAAAGCCCACAAAATTAAATTCTTTATTGTTGTCCTCAGTTACCATTCGTAAGTGTCAAAGATCTTCTATTGATTTACTTTTCTTATTTTGAGTAAACAAATCCTAAGTGCCACTACAACAAGCCGTAATTAAATATAACAAAAAAACTACTGGAGATGCATCGTCTACAACTTCCAACCAATAATATATGGTTAGTCATTTCATATCACTACAGATACAGTTATATTCCATGATGAAGTTTTATTACCAATTTATATCAAATTAATTCCTGGACCATCATTTAAACAAACCCACCTCTACCAACCACCATATGTAACCCAAAATCAAGCCCCAAATTTGTATATACAAAATCAAAACCCCAATATAGTTTATGTATAGTAATGTTGATATTGATGTAAGACTAGCTATGCTCTATGGAAGCGAGTGCTGGGGACTGAAAGGACAACAAGAGCAAAAAATTGGTGTAGCAGAGTTGAAAATGTTGAGATGAATGATTGGACATACAAGAAAAGATAAGATTCGGAATGATTGTATCAGGGAGAAAGTTGGGGTTGCACTTATTAAGGAGAAAATGATAGAAACCCGGTTAAAGTGGTTTGGTCATGTGCAAAGAAGACTGCTAGAGGCTCCAGTGAGGAGAGTTGATCAAATGATTTTTAGTCCAATAAAAAGAAGTAGAGGAAGACCTAAGAAAACACTTGGAGAAATTATCAGAAGAGACTTTATTATAAATGATTTACATCAAAATATGGTTTTTCATAGAACACAGTGGCACCGTGTGATCCATGTAGCCGACCCCACCTAGTGGGATAAGGCTTATGTTGTTGTTGTTGTAATGTTGATATTGATGTCCTACCGATGGTGATGGGTGTCCGTAGATTGTTGAAGTCGGTGATGGGGCACCTTGGATCACTGAATTGCCGATGGGTTGCCTTGGATTGCTGCTGATGGCAATGAGCGACCATGGTGGTTGATTAGTATAGTTATGGATAAGCATCAATTGCTACTAATAAGCGGCTTAAGGGTGAGGATGCTGACTGGCACAAGGTAACACATGAAATGGTGAGATAGGGCTCATTAATGCCGCTCACATCATTAGCAGCCGTCAGCAATTCTGGTTCCCCACAATAGTGATTTCAGCAACAGTGGGGTGGATGTTTTTGGGTGAACAGAGAAGGATAAGAAGAATTAATTTACTATTATTAAGTAATTGTTAAATTAATTTCATTTTGGTTAATATAGATGTAAGGCAATATTAGGGAATATAAAAGATATAGTCAACAACTGTTAGTTGACTAACATGGATTTGACAGTAAGGATTTGTCACAAAAAGTTGGGAAGTAAGTGCAAGTATTAGAATGCGAGGTGTATTGTCTCATTTTTCACTACAATTTACCCTATTTGTTATGCCTGTGTTTCAAAAGAATAAGTCCAGCAAACCATAGTTGGTCTAAGCCACAATTAAATTAAAATCATCAGTTTAACTCTCACTGTTTAACAAAAAAGAAAATGGTTAAGTATAGGAGAAATCAATTTCCACTTTAGACCACTTTGAAAAAAAGAAAAGCATTGTACAAGCCCACTGCTGATATACAGGATTTTAGAATGAGGAACATACAATGATGTAAATACCTCAAAAACAACTTACCAGATACACGACAACTATAAGTATTGTCATCCTCGTCAGCAACATATTGGTTTGCGTCCACTGACCAAGTATGAACCTAGATACATATGATGGTTTATCAATAGTAGAAAAGGAAGAGGTGGTAACCGAAAAACAAGCTGTAAATTTAAAGATTTAAATTCAATAGCTACCAATAAAAGCGCTCTACCAAAATGAAGAAAAGTTATAGAGTTCAATCATTTGTCACAATTTTTAAAAAATTGAATATGGTAGCAAACAACAATGTGATAATGAGAAAGATCAAGAACAAGGTCTTAAATTTCAAATGTTTCATTCTATTTGGAAGTGCAGTTCAAAAATGCTTCTCCTGAGCTCTTAAAACTTTCAGGTAAGTTTCAAAAATGTCAATTTATATTGTTTTCACTAATAATACCAAAAGTCAGCCAAATTCCAACTATTTCTTGAAAATTCAGCCAAAATTCCATCTGAGTAAATGAACAATATAAACATAGCCATTTTTCAGAAGATCCTGAGATTGAACTTTCCAAAATCCAGCCAAATATTCATTGAACAGTGTTTTGACAGACACTTTTACCAACTATTTTTTTTTTGGGGGGGGGGGGTTAAGCAACTTTTACCAACTTGAATTTGGCTATCTTTTCCGGATTAGATTTCACCGAATCTACACATTTCCACAACAAAATTCGATCATATGATCAAGAGGACAGAATATTGAAGGTCTCAATGGTTCACAATGAAAATTAAAAGTAATAAGCCCCAACCTTCCAAGTTGACAATTAGGCCATAAGCTCCTTTCCATTCCTTTGAGTTCTAAGTTAACTGTTTGCAACAAACAAAAAGATCTGATAGAACCACTAGCATTTATTTTCTCATGCAGCACTCTCCTTGAATGGTAAGGTTACTGTTAAAGCATTCAACACAAAATAAATTGGCAAGGAGTGGGGAGGCTATTAGAATCTTATACTAGTTTGGAAGCTTTATTCTATTAATGTGGGATATATTTAAACACACCCCCACACATGTGAAGTCACATGTAGAGTGGTAGATGGGTGCGTCAAATACAAGAAGTGCACAAATGAAAGACTAAGAAGCGAAAAGGGGGGACAGTGGAGGCTAAGTCCTGCCAAACCTAATTCTTATATCATGTTAAAGCATCCAACTTAAAACTAATTAGCAACGAATGAACAGGCCTATTAGAAACTTATGCCAGTTTGAAATCTTGATTTTATTGATGTACGATATATTCCAACAGCTACAAAACCCTATTCCAATCATTTATTTATTAGTCACTTCACCCGTGGTCCCTATCTTTCTGCTTGTTGCTTGTTTGGTTCTTTCACTCACAAAAAATATATTGTATGAAATGAGTGTAGCAAAAAAATGTTCAGTTTATGGTCTACTTTGAATAGATGGATTCTTGGGGAGAAGGAACCGGACTTGCAACATTTTTTGTCTTTTATGGGGCACATGGATAATTGATTTGAGATTTAGTAAAGAGTTTTTGTAATTTGGTGGCATCTCCTTAATGCCCTTTTAATACATTTTTATTCAAAAAATTAAAGAGGGGGGGGGGGGAGAACAATGTTCTGACCATGAAAGGAAAGATTACCAATTTTTCAAATCAACTCACCTCAAAGAAATTAAAAAAAAAAAGTGTAAGGATGCCATCATATCAATTTTTTAAAAACAAAAGTTGAAATGCGACTGTGGGAAGCAACTCTTTTGTATCAAAGCCAGGTTTGGATCCTGGGACCCGTGCATTATGGGCCCACCATGTCGTCATAACCCAAAAAAAAAAAGAAAAAGAAAAAAACAACTGTTAGGTAGCCTAACAACCATTAAGCAATCCAAATTGACCGTAAGCATTAAGGTTATAAACAAATTTACGACATCATTGTGCTACGTCGACATAGTAAAACTATTACATGCCCTCATCACATGAACCCTGTAACAGGTGCAAGATCATTGTTGTACAACCCATACCATAACAGCCGGTATCAAAGTTTTGGACGAGATCCAGTACAGCCAAAGATTAATTTCATACTAGTTACAATCTCAGATTATGTCATGATTTTTCAGATCATACCAGTCTTTTCCAGCAGTTTCGCAAATACAAGTGCTTCATCAAGGTTACAATAACATGGATTATTTGATAACTGTAAGTTTCAAAGCCCTCAAGTTCTAAACCTAAAAAGATCTAGTTCTAAATCCATCTCAACCAAAAATATCACATCATGTATGAGAGAGCGTCTTTCTTCATTGTAAACGCCGAAATTGTTCTTTTCTTTGATGTGGATCTAAGTTTTCTCCTAGGATTGAAGACCTAAATACTGCAACTCTACACCGAACAGCCTCTTGCCTTCCATTTTAGTTCTACTATATACATATATGTGTGTATATGCTTGTTTGTGCCTTTATTTATATATTTTTATATAAATATTCATACATATATATGTGTATATGTATGTTTTTGTGATTTACATTTCTTAAATGACACACTCCTGACCTCCCACCCCACTGTAAGTTATTAGAATGTATCTTAACGATCATTTGCACGTGATGATACCATGCTAAGTTAATACTTAGTAGCTGAACTAGAACATTAAATTCAACATTGATCCAGCCCTTGCTTTATAGGTTACTAGAAAGGGGCAATTTAGTGCATGAGATTCCGGCATTGTAGGATTTGGGGAGAGTCAAATATATGCAATCTTATCCCTGCTTGCAAAGAGATTGCTTCCAAGGTTCAAACCGTGACCCACAAGTAAAAATAGAACAACCATACCACTAATCCATGCCTTTCTTTATAGGATACTATTTGATGTAAATATTTAAGTTAAAAAATTCAATGTGTTAAATAGAATGTTTTCGGTGAATTGGATAATACTTTATGTAAATAACGTAGCAATATATATATATATATATATTAGATTTTACAATAATATTCAATTTTTTAAATAAACATATATAATTTATAACGACAAAGCATACGCCGAAACATACCAATGCCAATGTGTACCGTACCAAGATCAAAATCTTGTACCAAATTTACAACTATGTTCAAAATAGTTTTTTATCACCATTTCCTATCTTCCAAATGTATAAATTTCTAGAGAGAGAAAAAAAAAAGACAAAAAACAAAATTCAAGCATAAATTATGGTCAAAATCGCTTAGCTTAGCTTCAAAAGCTTTGAAAATTTTCTACAAGAAAGGAATAAATAGCCCATACTCCAAACATATATCAAACAAAAGTATTAATAATTAAAAAGACAAAATGCAGTACAGTGGTCCTGTTTTGTCATCATTTTGTCATGCCCTTCATAGTGGCTATATGATTATAATTATAAATTAGCAAAAGTGATAAACAATATAAACAATAGCCGACAACTAAAAATAACTACATAGATGCTGATAAAGCATAGAGTCAATCCATATCACGGATGTTGTTCCATCAAGTGCAGAAAAGCATGAACAAAGGTAAGACAAGCACATTACAAGCTTACCTGTTGTTCCGTCATTTGCAGAAAAGCTAGAGTATAATATGCCAACTCCTTGATATTATTTGCAACAACCTACATAGCACACCACATGATATTCTATACAAACTGACAGAGCAATGCAAAACATAATCACAAGTAAGGATTTTGGAACACACCTTTACAAATTTTGGGCTACCCACGATTGTCAATAGAAGCTCAAATAGCTGTACATTCAAATTTGTTTAAGAAATTAATTGACTACAAAACCAAAATTTAAATGACTTTGGATGCACACATGTAGAGATAGCAATTTTATCCATACCTAGTGGGTACCCACACACTACCCGCCAAACTAATGGGCAAGTGTATGGGTACTCCAAAAAAAAAAAGAAGGAAAAAAAAGCACCATAATGGATATGGGTAAGAGACCCCCTTTATTCATTTTCTAGCTAAATTTTCAAACATTTTTTCAACCATATATATACTAGTTGAGGATTTATATAAAATATACATTTTTTCAACCATTTGAAGATTTATATAGACGACTTGACACTAAGGAGGGCGAAAGAGAGATATTCAAGCTTGCTAAATCCAGAGATAGGCGGATCAAAGATTTAAATCAAGTTAAATGCATTAAGAATGAGGATGAAAGGGCATTAGTAAAGGAAGAGGAGATAAAGGAGTGTTGGAAGAGCTATTTCTATAAGTTATTTAACGAAAGCAGTAGTAGTGACATACAGTTGGGGCAGTTTACCACCTTTAGGAAAGAATTAAATCGTATGTTCTATAGGAGAATCAGTAGGGAAGAAGTAAAAGAAGTATTGAAAAAAATGAAGAATAAGAAAGCGGTTGGACCAGATGGTATCCCTATTGAGGTTTGGAGGTGCCTAGGGGAGTGTGACATAAGTTGGTTGACAAAACTTTTTAATGCAGTGTTAAAGAGCAAAAATATGCCTGATGCATGGAGGAAAAGTATTCTTATACCCATATACAAAAACAAAAGAGATATTCAAAACTGTGCGAACTACCACGAGATTAAATTGATGAGCCATACGATGAAATTATGGGAGAGAGTTATTGAGAGAAGACTAAGAAGGACAACAAACGTTTCAGAGAATCAATTTGATTTCATGCCTGAGAGATCAACCATGGAGCCTATCTTTCTCTTGAAGAGGTTAATGGAATAGTATAGAGAAGGTCAAAAAGATTTACATATGGTGTTCATTGATTTAGAGAAGGCCTATGACCGGGTTCCTAAGGAGATTCTATGCATAGTATTGGAAAAAAAAGGAATATGCGTCGCATATATTGAGGCAATAAAAGACATATATGATAGAGCCATGACATCCATACAGACGACTAGCGAAGACACTAAAGAATTTCCTATCACAATTGGTCTACACCAAGGCTCAGCGTTAAGCCCGTACTTGTTTGCTCTAGTTATAGATGAGATTACAAGACATATTCAGGATGAGGTGCCGTGGTGTATGCTATTTGCAGATGATATTGTTTTAGTAGATGAGATGAGAAAAATAGTGAATGCTAAGCTAGAATTGTGGCGAGAAACATTAGAGACAAAAGGGTTTAGACTAAGCCGATGCAAAATGGAATATATGGAATACAAGTTTAGTCAAAGTAGAGTAACTGATAGCATAGAAATAAGTTTAGGCACATAAAAGATTGTAGAGAAAGAAAACTTTAGGTACCTTAGATCTATGATGCAACAAAATGGAGGGATTGATACTGATGTAAGTCACAGGATTTAGGCCGAGTGGACCAAATGGAGGAGTGCTTCGGAGGTCTTGTGCAATTGAAAAGTTTCCCTCAAGGTGAAAGAAATGTATTATAAGATGGCAGTAAGACCAGTGTTGCTATATGGATCAGAGTGTTGGGCAGTAAAGCATAATCATGTCCAGAAGATGGCAGTTGCGGAGATAAGAATGCTAAGATGGATGTGCGGGATTACAAGGAGAGATAGGATTAGGAACGAGGAGATTAGGGACAAAATAGCAATAGAAATTCGATTGAAGATAAAATAAAAGAAAATTGATTAAGATGGTTCGACCATGTTAGAAGGCGTCTAACGGAGGCACCTGTTAGAAGTTGTGAAAGCATGGAGATTGCTAGGAGTAGGAGAGGAAGAGGAAGAGGAAGAGGAAGACCCAAGAGAAGTTCGAAAGAAACTATTAGACATGACCTTGTCTATGTGGATTTAACGGAAGACATGGCCCTAAACAGATTTGATTGGCGTCGTCAAATCCATATAGTCGACCCCACCTAGTGAGAAAAGGCTTAGTTTGGTTTGGTTTGGTTTGGTTTATATATAAAATATACTACATATGCACATTCAAAACAATATGAATGCATATTGAAAGTCTAACATAACACAGAAATCACTAATTCATTATAAAAATCCAATTGCAATGTAAATAAAAAGTATCCAATAGGCATAGGTTATCCTCTTCCATACTCACATGACTATGGGTAGAGACATTATTAATCGGTATGGGCAAATGGGACTCTATCCATTGCCATCCCTTGATGCATACATGACATAAACAAATAACTAAAAATAAGAGGACGCTCTTTTACTCTCTCCCTTTCAATGCATAAACCACTACTAGCATGGGCTCCTCAAGTCAAACCCATTTTAAGGGTAGTTTTGTGACTCCTAAGATATTCTCATATGATTTTAACATTAGAATTGGCCCCTGCTCTTGTTTTCATTCATTAAAGTGAGTACTTAGAGCAAAAATTAGAGAACCTTTGAGCATTATAGAATACAAAATGTTATATTCCAATTCCAGTGTAACTCAATTAAATATATGTTAAACAAAAAGGTTGTCACAAATCTTTGATTAATTATATATCTCTTTGATGCCTTTATAATTATATATTTACTAATCAAATAAAAAAGGTTTTGACAAATTATAGTCACAGGAAATTAGAAGGAAAAAAGCATGGAATGCAGACTCCTCCCTCCAGCATCCCAAGTGTTTGAGTTAGTAATGTCACCAAGCTCTTGTGATATAAATATTCAACATGGAAACACATCGATGCTAAAGAAAAAAAGGTCTTTTCCTTATTTTACTTTTTTCTGCATAAAGATTATAAGAGTTATGGAATTTCAGTCAGCTACATGCATCAATCATTTAGAGAGTTCTTTTTCTTGATCATATTTTTCTTATATGTCAAGTATAAAAGTCATGAAAATCAAGCTAATTCCGTGCTCACATACATCAATCAATAGAGAGATTCGTTTTCATCAAAATTCAAAAGGGCAGTCCAGGGGCAGCAATGCATGCAGTCTTACCCCTAGCAAATGGAGAAATTGTTTTCAAGTATTGAACTCATGAACTCTAAGTAGCAAAGAATGGAGATGGGTTGCAGCAACAGAGAGGGAGAAAAGGGGGTGGGGCCATCCTAATATCACCTACAATTGAAACTACATAACTCCACAAATGTATTTTATTATTAGTATGGAGGCGCCCTTATAATTCAATCATGACTGCAAACAATATTTATTCAGTACAATATATCATACCATGGCTCATACTGCATCTAAGATCTTTTGGGTTTACTTCCTTATTCTGGATTTTGGGTTGACTATTTCTCCTCCTTTGTCCATGCATTTTGACAATCAGGTTGTTATCTTTATCACCAGTAATCCCATTTATCATGATCACATCAAATATATTGAAGTTGATTATCCCTTCATACCTGATCCGCTATTGAATATGCAACTTGTCACTCCATATGTTCATTTTGATTTTCAACTGGGAAACATTCTCACCAAACCATTACCTAGTCTTCCTTCCAGCATCTATCACCCAACTCCACCTTGAGGGGGAATGTCAAGAGTGATTTTCACCATAAGGGAGTGATTTTGGGGAGTGAATTGCTCCATTATTAGTAGGATGAGAGCCTTTGCGATTTAACAAGTCAAGACAATGTTTATTTATTAGGATAAATATATTGTAAGATGAAATAGGCTGGACACACAGCCTTTACCTATTTCAGTTATTTCTCTCTGTTTCTTTCTTCTCCTCTTCCTCAAGAATTTGCCCAATTTTTCATTCTAACTTGTTTAATTCAAATCACCAACAAAAAATTATGAATGTAATCCTGGTAACCCATTGTTACAAACCTTCAATTAAACCTTTTTCTAACATAACTTCAGTTAGATGTTTTTCCTACAATTAAGAAACCAAATATGCAAAAGCCAGGGATTTTTACCTGGATAAGAAATGACTCAAGGCTTTGCTCTGCACCATCAGAGTCATATCTTCCTTCATAAGAATCTTCTGTACCTTCAATCGACGATCGTTCATATACACCAAGAGATGAGACAAATGTCTGCCACAGGGATCCCACAACAACTGAAATAACAAAGCTCCATAAAGACAAATAGAGACAAATCGGAGGAGACGTCAACAAACGTTACTTGAAGGAGTCTTTAATATATGATCAAATTACTGAGAAAGATTAAATGACAAACTTACCCATAAATTGCATTTCCGTAAGGCTTGGAAAGTTCTGAACAAATTGATTCAAGCACTTTAAAACCTGATGTTTAAGTTTGTAAAATATTGTAAACTAATTGCCAATTCAGATTTAAACTCGCTATGACAGTAGATCTTGACTAACCAAAATACAAACCCAACCTCCATTCTAATGCTCCAGTCATCAGGATCTTCATATTGAACAGGATGTCCAAGGATAATCGAGAACTGATCCATCCATGCCGGAACCATTGGTGATAATAGTGCACTGGTTTCTGTCTAAACACAGAGAATTACAAGATCAATCATTTTGCATTAGCAAAGAAAATTCAGACAATCTGACTTCCAAACATCCAATAATAAGAAAATACCTCGTAGACACCACTCATTACCCCCAGCATGGAAATGCAAGAATGAACAATTGAAAGAGCCTTTGTTCGTGATGTTTTGTCATATATCTGCACCAAAAGTCCCACGGTCAAATGGCTGCAAAAATGCCTATGCATATAATATCCTAACGAAATAAACAGTCCTCAGGAAATTTCTTTATACAAGAAATTATAATAAACAGCCCTCAGGAAATTTCTTTATGCGAGAAATTATCTTTCAACTCTCAATAATTCTCAGGAAGTTGTGCTTTCTATCTGCAGAGGTGATTATATTTTTGAATATCAACATTTGTGCATTGTTGTAACTCCAGCGCCAAAGCCCAACCAACCCACGATCTATGGATGATAAAGCCCCCCACTAATGCTCAACTAAAACCTCTAACAAATATTTTTAAGGCCTTCTAGTTTAACAGAAACAGAGGCAGCTATTCAAAACCAAGAAAAGAAGATGCAAGACCATGAGACAGTTAATGCAATAACATTTCCAGCTGTTGAGAGAAAAACAAGTCAATATAAACAATAAAGTTACCACCCAACCTAACAGCTTAAGCTTTGTATTGAGGTAGTGGCTAAAACTTCAACTCTAGCAAAAATATCTCAAGAATTTGGAGGTACGAAACTTCTTTTAGCATTTCATAAACTAAGGTGACGTAGCACAATGGAACAAGAAAAAAAGAACAAGAACATAAACTATAACTAAACAAATAATTCAAAATTTCAATTCCATTTCATCAAAAACTACCAATCCCTTACCATTCCTAACCTTTAGATAGGCTAAGGCAGAAAGTATCAAATCAAATAACAATTCCTAAGTTCAAGCAATGAAATAGAATAAAATCCCAATATCCAAGGAAAGCAAATAGAATCAACTCCCAAAAATCCTCAATGCCTAAAATAAACCTATCCAATTCATATTGCGTCCCCGCCGAGAATATTTGAAATGGGAACGCCCAACATGGTCCCCATCATGAGTCTTTCAGCCACTAAGGGAAGACATATACCACTTGAAAAGTACAAGCAGGATGACAAAAGTTAAGGCAAACCAAAAACAAATGTTTACGCTCCTCTACAAATCTAGAGACATAGCAATATAGGTCAAAGATGATTCTCATAAGTGAGTTAGTAATCAAATTTCTTCAAACCCAGTCATCCCCACCCCACCCAAAAGAGATAGAGTTCCAACACCTATCGCACTTTATCTTTGGAAAAATGAACATGAGAGCTCAGCCCATGTAGTATGTGTTCGAGTCCAACACTAACATAAACCCCTCAAACAACAACCAGAAAACAGAAGCAGGAGGGTGGAGAAAATGAGGGGGGAAGCTGAATTGGAACACATTACTCAAGGAAAAAGCCTTCAAAAGTAACAACTTCAACACAACATTGTGACAAAACTAACCTGAGGTGATGACACAATTGTATGCAAGCATGGGAACAAAACGGGCACTAGTATTGGCATCACTTCATCATTCAAGTCCCCCGATACAAGAGCCAAACATCTTAAAGCTCCATGCACTGCAAAATTTTGGGACAACTTTATAAATCTGCAGTGAAATTTGTCAAACACGCTAGGTCCCGAACAATAAGAAAAGTTCATGAAAAACAATCAGCAACAGCCACAGAAAATAATACATTCATAGTGAAAATGCTAACATGCACAAAGTATTTTTTTTTTTTTTTTTTTTGGAGGGGGCAGAGGAAGAAAGAAATTTTGTGGACATGTTCTTTGAGTTCTTCAAGATGGAAACTAGAAAAATAGATGCAATGGCCTAAGCACCTAATTGTACAACGTGTTAAAGTTGCGCAACTCAAGCAAATAAAGGTATCCATGGTTTAGTTCTTTTTCAAAGTTAGAGAGTTGCATTGGATTATATTTAGTCCCTATTAAGCTTTTTAATTAACAGCTACCATCTAGTGGTGTTATCAAAAGAAGCAGCAGCATGTTGGTTCATATACATAAAAAAGGAATGTCATCCATGTACATTGAAACAAAGAGAAAGTACTATAGATAAAAAAGGCCTGCAAATTACATCTCAAAATAATCAACAAAATCTTAAAAATGCTCAAGGCTGGACGCACCCTCCCTAAAAACCAACCATCCAATGTGGGAAAGCATGGTGCACACATAAGATGGCCTAATTGTTGCACAAAAGCCTCGCAAAAGATAATGGTGTCATATACATAAAGAAAATGGGAAGCCAGATAAGGGAACCATCCATCCAACCAACCTCAAGTGTTAAAACCTTTCCTAGGTCCCCTTAAACCAATTCTTCAACCATCTTCATCAAACCACCATGCCCAAAATAAGCAGCAAAGGGGACACAAGGTCCCCTTGCCCAACAAACCTAAAAGCTTGGAAGAAATTATCTAGAAAGCCACCAATTCCTATTGTAATTAGAATCACGGAGATACAAAACCAAACCCATTGCCTCCATTTATGTCTGGACTTCAAAATCCATCCTTTCCCAAAAAATGAAGTAGAAAACCCCAATTTACATGATATATATCAAAGATTACAAATCCAAACCCAATACCCACTCCCTAGCTTAGAATCCATGTACCCATTTGCCACAAGTGCAGATCTAAAATTTCTCTACATCCAAAAAAAATTCCAAAGCCACCTTAGCCAACATTCCTTTCAATTGCAAATCTAACAATAATACATACACACCCTCTCCCAATTAAGCTTATAGTCTGAAAATCATAATATCCTTCACCACTCCCTTGATGGAAACCAATGTCGAGGACTCCTCTCAAACTCTTCAGTCTCAAAATATTCTTTAGTAATCCCCATTACCTCCCTTAATTTCTTCCAAAAATGGTAAGTTAAAGATGAAGTTGTTCCATCAGAGTCTAGCCATTGTACCGTTAAAAAGCTCCATGATTTAGAACCTGTTCAACTTCCTCCTTTGACAGTAACAAAACAAATAATAAGCTCTATTCAAGAAACAAAATATTGTTTCTTTTCTATGAGGTGACCGAAATGTTCTTGTTTGCCAAGAGGCCAATATGAGACATGAAAGGAATTATACTCCTAATATTTCTGTTGAGATATAGTAACACATACTATAATATAAAATTGTTCAATTAATTTATAACTAGGTCTTCATCTTGTGGAAATATATCAACTTATACTTCTAAACATTTTTATATATTTTCATATTTTTTGGGCTTTTATCAAAATATTTGTGAAACATTTTAAAAAATATTCCCATTTCCAAAATAATCAAGACAGCTAACCAAATGAAAATTTGATCCCTGGCTACATTGAGGTCGAACACCTCAAACCCTACTAACACCAACCCTATCTTTGATGAACACTGCATCCATAACTCTACATCCACTCCTATCCGTCCATCCAAGCATGAACCAAATTTTCCACTATGGCCTTGCAAGTTGGAGCTTCTACTTCTACAACACACTAGTCTACCAATTTACCATGCACAATTTTTAAGTCTTCAATGGCCAATCTCGTAAAACCATTGCTTGAAGTTATAATTTTTGCTATATCTCCGTCCCCAAACCAGCATTTTGCTTAATCTCTTGCAAAACCCCAGCCAAATCATCCCACCCATCCCCAAACTCAAGGTCAAGAATTTTCACCTTTACACGTAACCTTACGCAAAAGAAACACCCAATTCAAAAAAAGTTCCAAGTATTGGTTTATATAATTCTAACGAACCAACATTAAATTCTGACTTTGCATGACTCATTTAGGAAGATAAAACTTGCCTGACTCATTTAGGACTATTAATAATTCATGAGGCAATTGGAGTATTATAGGCACCTTTGTTTTATACTAGGTGTAGCCCACCTTAAGTTGGACTAATCCCCCAAAGGCTAGAGCTCCTGACCCACCCCACCAGAATTTGGAGCCAGGTAAGTATTACATGCCCTTATTTTGAAGGCACCAAGAGATAAAAGTCCTCAAACACAAGTTAAAGCAAACCAGATGTTAAGGAAACTCAAAAAGAACGCCAGATACGGAAAGAACCACAAGTAGTTGTTAGAAATTTAGATCATATTAGACAAAGTAAAACTATGTCAAAGAGGTCATAGCATAATACTGAACAAGAGAAGCATTAGGTCATAGTAAATGTTACAATATATTGTGCAAGATCTGCATAAAAGAACTATACAGGCTTAGGCGAAACAAAAATGCAACAAGGGGTTACCTCCGCTCATATTAGTTTGATTGTTTATCAACTTTAGAAGAACTTGCAATAAGTCAGGCCAATCCTCTGGCCAATCATAATGTGCAATTGATGCCACAGCCATACCAACTGCTATGCATATTTTTCTATGAGAATCATCCAATGACAATAAAAGAAGTCTACGTATGATCTCCTGATAAAAAGGCCTCAATAAAATCAGAAAGAAATTTATTTCAGAAAAAAAAAGGAGTAGAAAAACAAGAAAATGAAAAACCTTAATTAAGGAAGAAACAAAGAACTGTACGTGGACAACAACAATCGGGTGAACATAAGATAATAATAAGGAAATGAATATAACTCTAAGAAAATCCAAGTAAAATAAACAAACAATAATGTTTAGTTTAAACAAAACTACCAAGAGAGAGAGAGAGAGAGAGAGAGGTAAAGAGAGAAAATACCTTCTCCTCATTGGAAACAACAGGATGTTCAAAAGTCTCCTCATCCTCCTTCCAATGTTTCTTTATGAACTGCTTTAAAAGAACAGCAGCTAGGTAAAAGCATGTTAATTCTTACAAGTAAAAGTTAATATTCAAACAAACACTAAATTTTTTGACAAGTAAGAAATAAATAAATAAATAAAAATTATATATTCTTCAATTGTGATGCGTTTGAATTGCAAATTTTCAGAGGGAAAAGGGAATGGAAGGAGATTCAAAATTACTTCTCTCGTTGGGTTGTAATGGAAAATGGTGGCGAGAAACATGGAAATTGATAAATAAGAAAATATTAAAATAGAAAATCATTGTACTGAGAAATGTTTTTCATTTCCCTATGTTTTATAACCAACTAAATAATAATTTGTATTTAAAATTTTTTCTTTCTTTTCTTTTTTTTTCAATTGTTTCCCTTCCTTGTCTTTTTGTTTCCCTTTTCTTTTCCCTTAAATCATTGAACCATACACACCCTTAAAGATTAAAAGAATGCAGCTATAATACATAAAGATTTTCCTTTCAGTGAAAAGAGAAAGAAGAAATTGAATAAGTTATGGGAAAGGATATCTGGCGCAATCCCAACGGAAACTCCCTGTTTGCAGCAACCTTGGCCAACGCACTTCCAAAACCTTCAAAAGAAATACAAAAACATCATTCAGTGGTAGTTCTTCTGTAGCACCATGCTGATCCATAAAATTGGAGAGAACATCAAAGCACGCAACTTCAAAAGAGGCATGCCAATCATTGATCAGGCATGCCATTAGGAATGAGAAGTTTTTGAAAATGAACACTAGTGGAACAAAACAACATTTTGCAATAATAATATCAAGACTTCTTCAGCCAAAACAAAAGAAGGGGGGGAGGGGGCACAACACCCTAGGTTAGCAAGCAACTAGTGCCCCCCACCCCCCACGGTGGGTTCACCGTGTACCACAGCCACAGACATTCCTCAAATTCTAGGCTTGGCCACCCTGTAGAAGGGACACTAAGAGACATATCATTATTATATATGTCAAACTCATGAGGCTAATATGTTGGATGAAACTGTAGAAGATAACGATGACATAGCAACAAAGTGAAGTTGACTTCGCATGCAACAAAACTAGGCGACGTATATGCACATTGATTAGTTAAAAAATATGAGATTTCAATGCTTGCATATGCCATTTTCATTCAAATTATATTTCTAAATATCCCAATGGAGAGACTGATATACACTAAAGCTAAGGCCAATTCAAATATTCCAAGTGCCTTCTAAATTTATTTTTTTTTTTTAAACTGGTGTAAGATTTATATCTAGATTATCAACTTTGTTCCAGGAAGAAAAGTGCAATCTACTTAGTCTGCAAAAGTCAGAATTGTGAATAGAAATGCACAATATACAGTAAAACTACCGTTATAATTATGAGAATTGCCCTTAAGTAATGGGGACAGAACCCATCCCACATCAAATTCTACTTCATATTCACACAGGTCAAAATTTAGTTATACTTCACACATAAGCAGCAAACAATACACATAGGTCTTCTGCATAAGATTAACAATAGTAATATAGATGTTTAAGCCAATACAGAATACATAACATCTGAAAGAAAATGAAAGCATCAAAGCTTAGTTAAGGTCAGATTAGCCGTTGTAAAATGTATACTTTTTTTTCTGTTCTTTTCCTTCCCCACAACTTCGGGGTCGCCAGACAGTGGTGGAGAAAGAAATCCCATATACTAACGAAATTTAAAAAAAATAATTATAATAATAATAATGAGAATTCATGGTCATCCACACTGCATTCAAAGAAGCAACCCTACTAGGAGAACTTCAATTGAAGCACAGACAAGGAACCTGGTTGAAGGGAGGCTTGACTGAGAGATGCTTCGGCAAAGGATCGAACTTGCTGACTGGTATCGAGAGTGGCATTCAAGCAGTTGATTAGCCATTGCTGGTCTTGATCGACCATGTTCGCCATCAAATTGAGATGTAAGTGCGAGGCTCTCTGCGTACTTTTTCCCGCTATCTGGAGAGAGTTCTGCGCTAAATGAGAGGGACGGAGATTTGTAAAAGGGGAATATATATACAGGACGACCAAATGAAGTTGTGGCACAAATGGAAATTTTTCAATTTCGGCGCCGATGGAGGCATGTGTTAGGGTTTGGTTGGAAATTATGCGGTCCGACCGGGTTCATAGCGAACCGGAACCCCGGTCTTTCTCATGGTGTACATCGCGGTTAAGAATTGCACACATTCGCATCCACTTCTCAGTAAGAAATTCTTTAAAATATAATAAAAATTCATTTCTCTAATTTACAATTTCTTTATTTATTAAGTGTAGTTTGGCGTCCACGGCCTTTTGTATATGCATTATTTACGTCTTATTTAGTAACGTCTATATCTATTTTTTTTATTATATTTACAAATTTTTAAAATTTAACAACAAAAACGTATTTTTAAATCTGTTTTTATTTTTTATTTCTAAAAAATTAAATAAAAAAACGTAAACAAAAAAGGTATTTGCACTCTTGTTTTTTTTTTTTTTGTTACAAATATTTTATCAATTTTAACATTTTGTTCATTTTTGTTACATCATATTAAAATAAAATATTTTATTAAAATAAAATTATTTTTAATAATTAATATAATTACACTAAATTAATTAATTAATATGAAATATATTTTTATTAAATTATTTTTAATAAATAATATATTTAAAATATATTTGATATATTTTATTTTATTGAATTATATTATTTTTAATAAATAATATAATTAAAATAATTTAATTAAACGTAAAATACAAAACCACCCCTACACTTTACCTTCTGTCTCATTTTGGTCTCACTAATTTCAATTGTGACAATTAATTCCTAGCATTTCCGGTCAAGTAATAATGTAATCCTTCCATCTGCTACTCATTAATTGCAACTATAAAACTGGGATAAAACTATCATTTCTCCATAGAATTAGGGTTTGAGGGAAAATGGGTGGCAGATGAGGAATTATGAGGCTGTCAGTTGGCTACCATGGCAGCACCGGCACTGGTGCCATCACCTAAAGCTAGACCGATTACCTTAGTAAGGGTCGCTGAAACTACCGAAAAAATAGAAGAAATAAGGCCAGAACTTTAGAGGCCGATTGCAGGGCTTTTGAGGCCAAATCTCTGGGGAATTCACCGAAATAATATCGGCAGCTTAGAGATTATTTTCCAATGCCAATTGAACAAAAACAGAGACATCTCTTCGATCTTAGCATGAATCATTAAAGAAATTCGATTAAAATTAGCAAAATGAGAAGAAATTTCATCTTGATTCTATAGGTATAGACTAATCTAAGAGGAACTCTAGTTTCTTTACCGGTAACATGAATGGGGTTAAGGTTCATTTAAGTTGCAACCGGAGAAGAAGAGACAACCAAACCAATATTCACATTACAAGGTTAAACTCACTATGGGATGATTGGAAATTACCAAAACTTGACCAGAAGTTACATCTACATCATCCAAAATGTTGGACAGCGGATTTGGGGTTCTTCAGCAACTATATTGGCTGCTAGATCGTCAGAAAATCAAGCCCAATTACCTAAAATTGAAGGAAAGAGACCAATGAGCATAGGGTCTAATGGTGTCGCCGAAAAAGGCCGAATGGCATCGGAAAATGAAGAACAGTAAAAAAAAAAAATTAAAGAGAAAAAATTTTTAGAGAGATGACATTTTTACCTTATCCTAACGGTTGAAATTAACAGGCAACAAACGGAATGACTACATTACTACTTGACCAAAAGTGCAAGAATTTGACTGTCATAATTGCAACTAATGGGACCAAAGTGAGACCGATGATAAAGTGTAGGGATAGTTTTTGTACTTTATCCTTAAATTAATAACTGTTGCAGTTTAGAATTTCACGGCTCAACCTGTATGACAATTATACACTTTAGCTCCTTAATGAAGTGTTAAACACCTCAATCGTGAGGCATTTAGACACTTTAGCCCCATAATGAATTGACTCTTGCTAGGAAGCTAAGAATGTATTGTGTCAGTCTGATTCTCACTAGGAAGCTTAGAATGGAAGATAAGTGAACTAAATAATTAAAACATTTTAAGAAAAGAACATAAAAGAAGAATTGAAGAACTTGGCGAATATTTTTTATTAATTTTCTTGGATAGTGGGGTTGGCCCTATTTATAGTCATCCACTTTCTCAATGGACTATGAGAATTTAATCCAATTAAGTAGTGATGAGGATTTAGTCTCTAGATATCCTTCACCAAAATATCTAAAATATTTATAAGACAAAGTTTCTCAAGGAAACCTCTTTCACTTACTAAAATACTTCATAATTCTCTATAATATGTACAAGAGAAGCTTCTAGGATGTACATGCACTTCTAGATTATTCAAGACTACTCTACACTTCCCAAAAATAATCTAGAACACTCTAGAGGAATATATAATGTACTAGAATATTGTAAAGTGCCTAAAAACATTTCAAAATCTTTTGGAACCCTATAAAACATTCTAAAATTTTGTTGAATGTTCTAGAACTCTCAAAAAATAGTCTAAATGATATAAAAACTTTGCCATTTTGTCACTACGATGTAGGTGTGCATGTGGTGCCACGTAGGCGCCAGCCGGCCGAGGCATGACATTCTCCCCCACCTATGTTAGCGACGTCCTCATTGCTATTTCGCTCTAATACTTGGCAAGTTGCGTCAAAAACTGCCACAAATAAACTTCGTGCTCCCAAATCGCTTTATTGTCGAGTCGACTCTTCTATTTGATTAAGTACTTGATATAGCCAGAACAGATGTCGCGTCTCAGCACAATCCTATGAACTAGAAAAATCTTATACTTCTTGGTCGTGTGAGACTATAATTCTGGCTGGTGCTCTTCTTAATACTCCTCGATTAGGGTCTTCCACAACTCTGTGATATGGCTTCATTAAGCTTACATAGAAGACAATGAATTTTCTGTAGAATTGAGGGTAACTTCAATTAGTAGAAAACTTTACCAACTCGTGGAACAATAAGGAATGGTCCCTCATATTTACGCACCGATTATTGTATGAAAATGCTTAAAAGTTGTGACATAATGTAGAAAGATCTTAAGTAAGACAAGGTCTCTTTCGTTAAACTCTACATGCTGCCTTATTATGTTTGCCCATTTTTTCATCTTCTTGGTAGCCTTAGCCAAGTATGCTTTGGCCATGTTTTTTTGCTCATGCATCTTTTAGCGAACTTAGAAGTCGCATGACTATTATCCATGCAATCAGTTTTCATATAAGAAAACTGGGCCACACCAAACAACTTGGTCCAATCCCACTAATTGGTGCTTGTGTGTGCCTCAAATACAACTCTAACAAGGCATTACCCTCTCAGTTTGGCCATCTATTTGTTGGTGAAAGCTAGTGGAGAAGTTAAGCTCTAAACCCAATATCTTGAAGAGCTCCCTACAAAAAAGTTATGTAAATCTTGAATCGATGACAATGGACTTGGAAACTCTGTAATGCCTAATTACATGCTTAAAGAATAAGCGTGTCAATTATAATATTATCTTATTGTTGAAATTGAACCAGAACCTAATTCTTTTATTTTGGAGTCAAGTTTTTTTGGTTGGGAGCAATTTATGCTCAGGGTTGATCACTTAGGTCTATACTTGAGCTCAGCTTGTGTGTGCTTGGAATAATTGCCACATCTGTAGTATAATTTTTGTACCAATAGGGACACAACTAGTGACAGCTTGATTTGGATCGTTAAATGAAAATCTAATAGTCTAAACACATTCATAAATTTTTAATTTAAAAAATATGTTTATACGTCTGGACTGTTGAATTTTATTCCAATAAAACAAATCGGGTTGTCATAGAGCGGACATCAAATTTGATGTCAGCCCCCTCAGGTTTTGCAATCTTTAAACTTTTTTTGCATTTTATTCATCGTAATAATCTAAAGTATAAATCTAACTCTATATTATAATACTAAAAGAACGTATTTTCTCTCTCATAGTCTCCTTCACTCTTATCCTACGTGGCATATTTAATTGAGCCCCATTCACTTTTTTCCCTTTTTTCATAAATTTTTAATTATTTTATAAATTCCTTCATTTCCTCTTATTTTCTTCTATTTTCTTAGTCACAAAACTTTTATTTTTTTTGTCTTACGTCAATAAAATACTATAACTTTTTTTTTTTTGTTTGGCTTATAAAAGCACTAGAATTGTGGTGATTTTTAATAAATGTAAAACAATTCAAAGGTTTCGAAAGGGACTCACTTGCTTATAAATTTCATATAAATGAATTCACAGGTTCCAAAAAAGAACTAACTTACTTATAAATTCAATATAGTTATAAAAATTATATATTTCAAATCTACATTATTATACTACTAAAAGAATGTATTTTCTCTCTCTCGCTCTCCTTCACTCTCATCTTATGTGACATGTCTAATTGAGCTTCATTTCAATTTTTATTTTTTTTTTTTATAAAACAACGTCGCAAATACGAGCCCAAAACTAGAACTCAATAAATTACACTCTAAAATAAGGAAATTTAAAATAAGAACAAACTATCAAAACCATCTATAACTAGCTATCTAACCCATTGGCCCATCACGAGCATCAATTCCTACAATATCAATGGTAGGAAGGGTGAGCATTAAGTCCGCGCATGCTCAATATACATATAAGACATCTTTCCTATCATGCATAAAAAATCAACGTTTAAAAACAATATTAAGCAAATTGATATAATAATCTCAAATAATCTACAGTCCCATCATAATATTCACACTATTCCACTTAAATAGTTTCTTAACCATGATCTCGCAATCTTAAGCTTAAATAATTCTGATCACATCACACACATTATTACATCTCAATAAAATATTATGGGTTAGGTATTTTGCAAGTTTAGTTTATGATTATAGAATTAAACCCAAAAACAACTTCCCATGCCTCAGCCATGAGATACAACTAGTCATATAGTCCTAGATGTACAATCCTGTGCCACTCAATAGCCATTGATCCCGCAATCCTAGTCAAACATATCTTGTTTCAATAGGCATCTGATCCCAGTATAATATATGTTATAATAAAGCATATAAGGCTTTGTAAGTTACTCGCCTACTGGCAATGATAACCAATCATGCCCAAGTTTTGGACTTTCAACCATTAAGGACTAGCACCCACTCTTTTAGTGCCCTCTATAACCCTAATAACAAAAATCAAACTCTACCACATTTCTATTAACAACAACACATGATACACGAGAGTTTTACTAAATTAGGTTTCTTGTATTAATCTGTTACTTACGAAATTTTATAAAATAATAATAAATAAATAATAAAAAATTCATGAATTAACTATTCATTGAAATAAACAAATTTAACAGTGTATAAATTTATCATACATCGATAAAATTGTATCACGAGAGATTTTTATTTTTTATTTCGTAAAAATAATAATATTTGTCTCTCTTTTATTTTCAACCAAAATAATATTTAATCTTCAAAAATTCTCCTTTATTTCCCATTTCTATTAAATATTGTGAAATTTTCTTTTATTTCACATAATTCACAAAATTATAATTTCTTCATCTAATTAAAATTTAAATCTTTAAATTTCTAAATATATGTCCAATTTTCCAAATTTCGTAATATATAAAATCTCAATCTAGTTAATACAAAAATGATCAAATAGTTTACACAGGAACATTCCAACTCCAACAATGAGTTTCTCTAAAACTTCCAATTATGACACAATAATCATAAAAGTAAACAAATAGATAAAAACATATAATCATGAAGAATTAAATAACAATAAAGAAAATGTATATTATCGCAAACCATTGGTAACCGTCAACCTTAAAAGCATTATTACAAATTTCTCTTTCATTAAACGGGTGAATATATATATACACATATATGTATACACATCAGTTAGGCGTCATCTCCCACTAGCATCTTATATGCCACCTAAAATTATAAAAAGATATAAATCAAAACATCTAACTCTTAACGTGATACTAACTGTGGCATAAATACGCATTTAGGTGCATTTGAAGTGACAAAAAGTGAGATAAAGTAAGATAAGTTGTGAGTTTGTAATTCGTGCAGTAAAATAAAAGATGAATAATTTTTAGAATTTTTCAACGTTTGCACCATTTTTCATAGTTTTTGTCGCTCCAAATGGAGCCTTAATTATTAAACTCTAATAATTTACTATACTGCGTCAGCAAACAAAATATAAATAAGCGGTGTGAAACTATTTCACATAACAACATCACTCATATTGCAATTCACATATATGTCCTTTGTATATAAATAAGCATATATATATATATATATATATATATATATATATATATATATATATATATATATTAAGCATTCAATCAATCCTCGTGCCTTTTACATGTATTACTCGAGATAACCCAGTCTATCTTGGAATATATATGTTGGTAAATATATATTGTTACAAAAATATGATGATGATGATAATCATAATAGGAGAGAAAATGAAAGAATGAATATTGATGTGTATCTTTACAAAAATAGATTACATCCAATATTTACAAACTACAATAATCTATACAATGAAAATAATATAACTTAGAATATGCTAAATCATATATGGTAACAGAAGATATAAAATATATTCAATAATATATTCTAACATCCCTGGTAACTCGAGGAGGTATAGTGGAGACCAACTTGAGTTTAGAGACTAAGTTTTAGAGTTTAGAAACTGAGAACTGGACTAAACTAGCTAAAAATAAAGTTGAATGAGGAGTGATAGCACGAAAGCCGAGTGCGAGTTGAAGTGGCATATGGAAACGTGTTGAATAGCTAGATGTGCGTGGAACTATTGTTGAAAGAAGTGCATGAAAGTGCGTTGAAAAAGGCATGTAAAAGCATGTTGAATAGCTAGAGTCACGTGAAAGTGCATTGAAGGAGGCGCGTGGAAGTGCATTGATTTGGGTAGCAGCAAAACGAAACCACGAAAGCAAGGCTGGTGGCTAATTATATGGAAAAGAACCGTGGTAACAAGGCCTAATTTATCTCAGGTCAAAAACATGTGCCCTGATACCCATGCTAAAAAAAGATAATAATAATAATAGGAGAAAAAATTGAATAATGAATATTGATGTATATCTTTACAAATGAGACTACATCCAATATTCATAAAATAGAATAATCTATATAAGGAAAACAATATAACCTAGAATATGGTAAATCACATATGATAACGAAATATATAAAATGTATTCAATAATGTATTCTAATATATATGTTCTTTGAAAACTATTAACTCAAGTTAGCTAGCACTTCTTATTTTTCACTTTCTAGATATTTTTTCTCCAAGCCTTTCCATGGTCCCACTCATTTTCCGACGATCATTTCAAACAAAGATGAGTTAACATAGCCCTATTTTCTCTTCTTCTCGAACTCACAGGGAGAAAAAATGAGAGTGTATAGGAGTTTTATAAATGATGAAAAAAAGTGTAATTATGATGACAGGAGATTTTATACACACTCAAATCCCTTCCCACATCTGGTTCATGCTCTACATTTACTTCCTATAATTATTACCTCCAATTCTTATATACACATTTTCTTCTCATCTCCACTCTTAAATGGTATCATCAATTCCTAAGCCACCAATCCTCATGTATAAACCATAGACAGTGTTTGATTATGGGATAAAAAATGGAGATTAGACTGGTAGTCTAATAGGACTCAAACTCCTTTATTTGGGTTTGCAAAATGACTATAGACTACAAGTCCATTTTGGATAGTATATCCTCTATTTTAAGGAATATGCAATACCATGGGGTGGTGGTGGTGTTCCATGGTATTGCATATCACCCACTCCCAGATTTACTTTTTGCAAAAATTTAAAAGTTCAAAACTATTTTCTATCATATCTTATGTCAAATTCGATCTTTTGTCTCACTTTACATCCCATTAATCAAACACTAATAAAATAATCCCATGCTATATCTAATCGCATATATTATCCTATAGCATTACTTATATCCTATCATTCAATCCCCGAAATCAAACATTACTTAAATTCATGATTCTTTGCAACCCCTTGCCTCCCTAGCACTTGTTTATTCCCCCTTTTTTCTACCAATATATATATATAAACATTAATATATGCCAAGCATAATTAACTCAAAAAAAAATTTATAATTTAAATAAATTTCAAATGAGATTTTAATAAAATTATAAATTTCAGAATTTAATATTATAATATAAAATAATTATACATTTTTTGGGTCTTTATGCTCGTGAATTGTCATGTTATTATTTAATTGTTTGAATAGGATTGCATAAGATAGTAGCAAAATTTCAATGTTATAGCAAAATTTCAATGTTACCAATGAAAACAGAAAGATGCATAGTCTGAAGAGGAAAAGTCTAGCAGTTATCTACCCGAGGCTCTTGGGTTTTACATGGATGGACTATTGAAAAAGCATATCAATGACTTTGTACAATTGTCATCATGGTATTCAAAACTCAAAAAAAACATACCTTACTATTTGGTTCAGAATTTTGGCATTTTCTACTTGTGCTTTGAATTTTCTATTTGAGATTCATTATGATAAATTAAGTTGTGTTTGGATTAAATATTTGTTAAGAAAAAAGAAATAGATAAAATTCAAAATTATTCTATAAATTTGGTTTAATAGATAAAATTCAAAACTATATAATAAAAAATATCTTTGATGTGACTTTTGTCTTACGTGGCAAGAGAGAGTTGGGGCATGAGAGAGAGAAATCGGGGAGATGGCATAGTAAGGGCCTGTTGGGTTGAAAATTTGAAATTCAAAATTCAGATTTATTTTTTAGTTGAGATTCTTTACTATCAATCAAAACTAGTCCTTCACCCCATTTTTTCTCTCTCTATAGAGGCGGATACAAAATTTTGCGAGACTATTCTTTGCGATGGGTGGTGGGCTTTGTCAACTATGCCCATGCATCAATCTAGCGGTGGATTGGGCAGGGAACGACTGGCAGAAGGTGATCTTCACGGCATCAGAGCCGCTGGATGAAACCCTAGGCCAATCCTTTTGCTACGTTCGGTCGTCTGCTCAATTTGTTTCACCTACACCATCGAATCGATTTGTATCTCCGAGTCACTCGCTTAGGTTCTCGTGGTCACACGAACCGGAAAAGTAAAGGGAGGCCAAGTAGTTTTTGGTGAGTGCGTTGCCACTTCAACCAGTGCTGTGTGGCAGAGGTGAACCCTCAGGCCTGATGGAAAGGACGTCCTTCATGTCTAGTCCGATGGAGCGTAGGGCCCTCTCTGGGCTGCTCAAAAGGACTACCAGTTTAGACAGTGGTCAAGTCCTCTTCTTGGCACCGCTCGGTGGGGGTGACTGGCATTTATGTGAAGAAGAAGAGGAAGAAAGACATATCCAAAATTCGAAAAGTGCTCTCCCGGAATTTCTCTGAGAAGAAATGGCCGTGGGTGGTTCCTGGGAGGAATGGTCAGAAAAAGATCACCTTCGCTGGAGGGGGAGGTGATTTGGAGTCCTACCAATGTCTAATAGGCCCCAAGGAAAGCAAGTGATGATTGAATGCACGTCATCATCTTAGAAGAGCATGGTTGGCTCTTCGTTAGGATTTATGACGGGTTTAATAGCCCTAATGCGCCTGAGTTTTTGATGGGTAATCTGTGATTCTGTATAAAGCTGTGTTTAATTAACTAAAGGGTTTGTTTTGGGATTTTGAGGAAGATCTCTCACAAGAATCTGAAAACGTGACTTCAGAAAATGCAATTAGGGATTTTGATGAGTTTCAGCATTTGAAACCACAATTCATTCTCTCTTTCGCTCTCTTTTCCCTACCTTCTTCAATTAGGGTTTCGCCAATCATAAAGCCCAAAAAAATGTACTTAAAAGCTTCGTTTGGAGCTCTGAAATTAACCAAAAAAGATAAAAAAATTTTAAAAATTATTTACTTTTTATCACAATGCACAAATTATGAACCAACAATTTTTATTAATTTTTATAACTTTTGTCACTCCAAACGTCTTCTTAATATGAGTCCCAAAATACCTAAATTTGTTAATTTTTTTTCATCGTTTGTCATTAATTTTATATTTGTCGGGTTAATTACGAAAAGAGAAAAGGCATTGCTTTTGTTCTCTCTCTTTGATTTTGTTTTTTGTTTTTTGTTTTTCTCTATTTTTCTCTCTTTTGATTTGCACCAAATAAAGTTGATTAAAACAGTGATAAGTTTATTGAGAAAAATCAAATGGTAGCCAAACAAGGCAGAAATGTAATTTTATAGACTCTTAGATTTGTAATTCTTTTAATTTGGACTTTTGATAATAAGAAAATTTATAATAATTTTATTACGAATTTTTTTACCAATCATATGCGTGAGCGAAACATTTTGACATTTTTATCTAAATTTTCTATCTCTCAAATTTTATTATTTTAATTAAGTAGCTAACATAATGGATGTTCATTACCGCCTATTGAACTGATACAAGAATAAAGGCATTCAAGGATGCAAATGAGAATTGATTCTAACAAAATCTCTCCTAATTTAACATTTTACCAATATTTTGTAAGTTTGTGAATATTTATAACAAATATAGTGTATTATTAGGCTTTTATAATTTAAGAAATTTTATTTTGACAAAAGAATTGCTTCTATCTTTTTAAGTGAACTAAGTTTTGATTATGTTTAAGAAATTTTTAAATAAATAATTTTACCAATATTTTGTAAGTTTGTGAATATTTACAATAAATATAGTGTAGTATTAGGCTTTCATAATTTCAGAAATTTTATTTTGATAAAAAAAAATTACTCCTAATTTTTTAAGTGAACTGAGTTTTGATTATGTTTAAGAAGTTTTTAAATAAACAATTTTACTCAAGAAATCAAGGCAAAAAAAGAAAAAAAAAAAGAGAGAGAGAGAGTACTTCACACATTGTCTTTTGCATTTCATCTTATTTTTTATTTGGCAGTTTTTATTTTTATAAGTTATTTTTATAATTTTTCATGTAAACTTAGTTTTAGTTAAAATATGTTTGGATTCTAATACATTACTCTTAATTTATTTTAATAAGTAATTTTTATTTTTACAAATTATTTTTATAATTATTATTCACATAAGTTTGTTTTATAGATTTAAGTTTGAACTTTTTGCAAATAAAATTATGTTTTCGTACCTTAGGCACGGTAATTGCTAATTATTCTATAAATTTGATTTTATACTGAAAAGTGAAATGGAAAAAAAAGTATAAGATTTAAGAAATTAAATTAAAAAATTAGTTTATTAGTTAATGTCTTTATTTTATTATTGTTTTTAATCCACTCAAATAAGAATATGCTAGGAACTTTATATTTTCTTTCATTATTTTTTATTTTTTATTTATTTTTCTTTTCCCTCACTAAATCTTAAATTCAAAAGGAAAAAAATAAAATATAACATTCCATGCATGGTTTTATTCGAGTAGATTAAAAGAATATAAAAATAAAAATAAATTATTAAATTAATTCTCTAATTTAATTATTTTTAATTTCTTAAATTTGTCATTTTATTTTAATTTTTTCCACACAAACAAACTAAATATAAGGAGTAGTTTTAAATATATATGTATATTTTTTTTAACAAATCTTTGATCCAAGTATAGGATAACATGAGAGTTTCTTGTGGGACAAACCGATAACCCAAATATTGGTAAAAATGGCATGGCTTGTACAAATGGTTTAGAAATGAAAAACAGAATAGAAGACAGTAGCAAATATTAATAAAGAAATAATTATCAGAAATAATGATCTCAGTGCTGAGTACTAATGCTATGGTAAGTGAACATCCATGGAAAGTTCTATATGGTTTAACATAACATTGACCGACTAAATACTGGAAACACTTTGACTAATGGACTACAGCAATAGGGGGATAATAGCTTTGCTTGTGTTCTTTGATTACCAACAGAGAGTTCCCTTCACTGCCGATCGTAACTCATCAATTCCAATTCCTGATCACCAACACATGATTTTCATCCTTCTCACTTGCACTTCCCCAATTAAGATGGTGCCCTGAAGATCCATCTCCGAACCCTATTATGGACTTTCTTGTCCTTTTGGACTCCTCTCTCCTTCATTGTGATCCTGCATGAACCCCCAAGAGAACTTCCATGGTGTTCCAGAAGAGTCTCGCTTCTCAAGCTACTCAAAACTGAAACTGAGACAGGTGGGTCACTAGTACTCTTCAGAACAGAGAACTGATCTGGTTTTGACTGTGTTGGTGAACCCAGTTGCAAGTCAATGAAACCTGACTCATCCTCATCCGTCAGTTCAGTTTCTTTAACTGGAAAAAAGCTTCTGCTGTTGTCACCATTTCTCATACTTTTTCTTGGCCCTACTTCACTGGAACCACTTTTTCCATTAACATCAGAAATTTTCGCACTTGAAAATGAAAAATCACTACCACCACCCCTGAAGCTACATAGCGATCTGGACCTAGGCACACCGACAAATCTTCTCTCTTCATCACAACCCTTGTCTCTTTTCTTCCTAAAGAGCCTCAGAGCAATCCTCCAAATCCCACTCCTCTTGAGCACGGCAACTTCTTCTTCAGATCTCGCCCCATTTTGGGACTTCGAATGAGGAGAGTGCTTCAAATTTGCTTCACTTCCTTCAGAGCAAGAACATGAAGAGAGGCGTTGCTCTCCACAGTCTGAGCATACAAGGTTGATCAGCCTGTCTCTTAGGCAGTAAGCACAAACCCCAACAGGAGATAAAGATGGGTGCTTTTTGCATGGAAGGTCTGATGAGCAGCAGGAGTACTCTGGAAGGTTGTAATTAACACACTCTGTTTCCACTGCTTTGCCCCTCTCTCTCATGTCTCTCTTTCTAGCTCTCGAGTTGTATCCTTTGTGAAGAGATAGCAGACAAATGTGTGAGTTATATATGTATGTATATATACACTGAATTTTGGAAAATGGGTTCTCAAGATCTAGTGCTATGTAACAGTAGAAGAAAGAATGAATGCACCTCAGCCCAGAGAGTTGGGTTTGAGTTTTAGATCCAAAATTTAGGATGTTATTGTGTCAAATTTATTGTTATTGGAGGTGGAGGTGGAGGTAAGATTGGTAGTAACTAGTAAAAGAGCACGGATAGAGATCTTGCAGAGGAGAGAGAGGGTGATAAGAAAATTAAGGCACCGTTATTTTTGATCCTGGTACACCGACTTCTTAGCGCAAGAAATAGGTGTCAAAGTGGTCCAAGTACGTGTTTGGATTGTAAAAATTTAATTTTTTTTTTTTGAAAGGTAAAGTTTTTCTTTTTATTTTTTTTTATAAGGGAGAGGGGGAAGACTCGAACTCGAGTCATGAGCGGGTAAGAGAGGCTCTTAACCACTTCAGCTATAGGCCACACTCTGTAAAAATTTAATATAAATTGATGCATAAAATAGTTTGATAATTTGTATAATGTCGTAAAAAGTTAAAATTTTATAGATATAGAGAGAGAGAGAGAGATTTATAATATATTATAAGTTCAAAAATATAAAATAGTTTCGTAATTATTAATTACAATGTAGAAAAAAGTTAAGAATATAGAGAGATTTATTGTGTATTATTTAGTTCCAAATGGAAGGGGCATCATGCTTAATTTAATTCCCATATTTATGAATTTAACTTGAAATTTGGTCAAACCTTTAAATTTGAAACCAACTCACGTTTTTCTTATTTTTTTTGAAAAGCCAACACGGGTCGGCAGAAAAGAAAAGGATGGCAACTTTTTCTTTCTTTAGTGTTTGGGAACACCTGAAAAAATTGCTAAAATTTTCTTTAATTATTTAGTAAATAATTAAAATTTTTTAAAATTACGAAAATTTTCTTTAATTTTCTATCAAATAACCAAAATATACTAAAAATTTAAAATTTTTACTAAATAGATCAAAAGTATCAATTATTAAAAATTCTTAAAATTTCACTTTTGTTGTACAGCCAAACGAACCTATATTATTATAATGAATTACTGTATATAAAATCACTAAGAGGGTGTTTAGTTGATAAAAGTTTAGTCAAAAGTATAGTAAAAATACAAAAAATTAGACGTAAAAGTGATATGTGTTAAAATTTAATTAAAAAAATATATAAAAAGTTAGTAAAGTTGGTAAGTTTTCATTGAACTTAGCCAAACAAATACCCCCTAAAACGAGTTACAAAAATGATCAACAATAGTCACTAAAAAAAAATTTTAAATACTAAAACTTCATTAACAATAGTCCAACAAGTTAGTAATGTGTTGTAATGTTTGCTATATGTTTATTTTAATCAATTTAGAAAGTGTTATAAAACTTCTAACTTAAAAAAAAAAAAATATATATATATATATATAAAATAAATTTTGTAAGACATATAAAATAAAATTAGAGAATTATACATAATTGTGCATACATATTTATAATATTTATGTATAAAACTTTTATTGTTTCAAAATATTTTATGAAATACGTTTTCCCAAGTCTGATTTGAGTACGAAAAAGTTAATTTTTAATTTTTTTACCTTTTTTTTCATTTTTTTATGACTTTCTCATTAAAATTTAATTTTCTTTTTAGAAATTATAATTTTTAGGCATTTTAAGTACATCCAAAAAAATTTTAAAAATTCACATATGTTTACATAAAATTTACCCATTTTAAAAAAAAAAAAAACTTTTACCTAAAAGAACGTGAATTTTTTTTATTTTTTCTTTTATAAATGCGTTTAACAGAATTAAAAATCACAAATTCTAAAAACTTATATAGAATAAACAAATTACCAAAAAAGAAA
Organism: Vitellaria paradoxa; assembly: GCA_019916065.1. Lineage (NCBI taxonomy): Eukaryota > Viridiplantae > Streptophyta > Magnoliopsida > Ericales > Sapotaceae > Vitellaria > Vitellaria paradoxa. Next base: position 22,131,486 of record CM034233.1, on the reverse strand, counting down.
GAAAGAAAGAAAGAAAAACAAATTACAGCAGTCTCAATCTTACTCTTACTTTCGTTGCGAGTCGGTAACGTCACCGCTAACTTTTATTTCCATAAAACAGTGCACACGTAGACGATGCAGTGATTAATATTATTGCTGTAAAGAGAAAAGAAAATTTGATTGAGTGAAGAAATCAAACAACTCATTCATTAGTCCCAATTACTCGCACTGTTCCCATGCACTGTTTTCGTCCATGCAACAAGACACACGACCACACTCCCTCCCAGCCAAAAGAAGAAAATAAAAAAAAGGAAAAAAAAACAAGAAAGGGGGGGAAAAAGTCTTGGTGTCTCCAGTGGGGATATCTATCAATCTGTCGATTTCCTTTGCCGAACCCAATTGCGAAGATCTTCCTTTTTTTCTCCCCCCTTGACTTTTGCATTGATTCTCTTACTATCTGCTATTCGATCGATCTACTGTCTTTTGCTTTTCTTGGCGACATGGAGAGTGAAAGGTTGTGGCAGCTGCTCATCACGGTATCCACGTATACTTATAATCTAAATAATAAAATAGTAGAACGATTTTTTAAAAATGTCAATATCATACATTAACGTCTAATTAATAAGAATTATTTTTTATCTTATTCAATGATTGAGAATATTTTTATATTTTTAACTTCCTTATTTATTCTTATTTTAATGGACTCTACTATCATCTATATCATAAAACGGTTTGAATATTTTAAATTTCACCATATTTCAAGAATAGAGATCATATACAAATCAAAACTGCTAATTTAAATTTCGCCCAATAATGATTTCTAGGAAGTTAATTAAACCTTTCAAATTAAAGTATTATAATTTGTGTTTTCTTTTATTGTACTTATCAAAATTTAATTAGAGAGAAAATGATCTAAATACATATAATAATTGTTAGAGTTTAAAGTTTTAAAAAAAATTAAAATGTATGTATTATCATACTTTTTTTTATTTAAACTTTTTTTTTTCTAAAATTTTAATTATATAAAAAATTTAATACTAATTTTATTTCCAGTGCCCTACGGGCGTACTATTGCTAGTAGTAGTATTATATACGCAAGGAAATCCCATCTGATCGTGTTCTTCTAATGGGGCAGAAGTGAGAAGAAAAATTTTAAGCTCGATTGGGTTTAACATTATATAAATGTCTTTACTAATTTTATGTTATTTATTAAAAATTTAAAATATTAATGTTGGAATGTTTGTTTTACTATTTTATTAATTTTTATATTGTTATTCTTTTTTGTTAATAGTTAATTTGTACATATTTTATTTGTTATCTTATTTAAAAAAAAGTAATAGAATATTAAAATTTTTAACGTGGGATAGAGTTTTTTGATTTACCAAAAAATATCCAAAAAAAAAACTTTAACTTTTATTAATTTTTTCTAATTTTTTCTAATCAAATTTTACTATGTGTTACCTTTATAATAATTTTTTTTTTTATAGCTATTCAAGCAACATAAAAATACTTATTGTATGATAAAGCTTGAGAAAGAGCAAAACAAAGAAGAATTATTTAACAAGAGAGGGTTGAGAAAAGGAAAGAGGCGGCTGACAACAAATTTACTGTCAGTTCCATAACATCAAGTGTCTGAATCGTTGAATTGAAATTCAACAGTCTAAAAATTTTATCTTTCTGAAAGTGATAAGAAATGGAAAGAAAAGAAAAGTGAATTAATGATACTTTCAAAAAAAAAAAAAACATATTTACACATAAGATAAAGAATAAGAAAAAATAAATTACAAATATGTTCTAAAACTAAATAAATTGATTATACTCCAAATTTTCAAATGATTTAATAATAAAATAACTATTTATTTTTTCTTTTCCTTCCATTTCTTCTCAACTTACAAACAAAGAGCAACAAAATTATTATTTTTCTCTCTTAAACTTATAAACTAATAGAATGAAAATGGCATGTGTTTTTATTTTTATTCTCTCTCCCTCTCTACACACTAGCACGCACCACATTAGAGTATTACCAGCAGTTTCTCCATCTCAATCCCTATCGTTAAATATAAAGATTATTAGTAAAAAAAAAGAAAAAAAAAAGAAAGCCACCGACCAGTGTCCCTATCTTTATACCCATTTTCTATTTTTTTCCAATAATATATTTGATTCCCTATATTGAGGAAATTGTTCTCTATATATAAAAAACTAAATTTTTTAAGTGGCCTCCACTATCACATCAGTAAGTAAGAGGGTCACATTGTATTTTGAAATTTGATTTTTAAATTTTGAAAAAATAATTATTTTATTTTGAATTTAGAAAAGAAAGTAGCCGTTATATCTATTGATAATAATTATATTATTTTGCAATACTAAAAATTTGTCACATTAGTAAGTAATAAAAAATAAGTGATAGGAATCTGTTAGATGTAGGAGGCTAAATAGTGACTTCTTATGCGACTTAATGGCACTGTAACACCGTTGAATGGGGATTGAAATAAAAAAACTGCTAATAATGCTCTTAAGACTGGTATATTTCAAATACATAAAGCACATTAAAACTAATATATTTCAAATACATAAGCAATTTCAAAATATATAAGTAATTTTTATTCATGATTACATTTTCTAAGTGATAGGAATCTGTTAGATGTAGGAGGCTAAATAGTGACTTCCTATGCTACTGAATGGCACTGTAACACCGTTGGATGGGGATTGAAATAGAAAAACTGCTAATAATGCTCTTAAGACTGGTATATTTCAAATACATAAAGCACATTAAGACTAATATATTTCAAATACATAAGCAATTTCAAAATATATAAGTAATTTTTATTTATGATTACATTTTCTAAATGATAGGAATCTGTTAGATGTAGGAGGCTAAATAGTGACTTCCTATGCTACTGAATGGCACTGTAACACCGTTGAATGGGGATTAAAATAGAAAAACTGCTAATAATGCTCTTAAGACTGGTATATTTCAAATACATAAAGCACATTAAGACTAATATATTTCAAATACATAAGCAATTTCAAAATATATAAGTAATTTTTATTTATGATTACATTTTCTAAAGCTCGTTGAAATATATATAAAATAGACATAAAAAGGAGAAGAAAAAAAAATTGTTTACATCTCGTATTTAGTTTGTACGTTGGAGTGGACAGCGAAAAGAAATAAAAGATATAAAAAAATAGAAAATATTTTATTTTTAGTTTTAATTACTTTTTTCATAATCCACGATAATAATAATTTTTTTTTCTCTTTCATTTGGAAATCATTTAAGAGAAATTAACTTTTTCTCATTTCACTCTCTGTTTCTCTAAATAACCAAACGAAATATATATAATTTATATCTCACACTCTTCTTTTATTCTATTTCATTTTCATAAATTCTTATTATAGTCTAAAATAGAATTAATTATTTTTTTATCCCTATACTAAAGGTGAAAATAACTAAGACCCATGAAACTTCAAAATTTTAACTTTATACTCGTATATTATAAAGTGAGGAAGTCGTGTACAATATTAAATTTTGAAGTGAAAGAATAAAAATATTCATTCAAAATCATTTTAAGTTAGTGGGTGTGAGCACAAAGAATGTGAAGTAAAGAAGGTGCAAATGTATTTTTTAAATCTAATAAAAATTAAAATAAAAAAAGAACTTTAACATTTTTTAATCTAAATTACAATAAATTTAAAATTATATGTTAAAAATAAAAAATTTAATAATTTTTGCATTTACTACAACGATATAAATATTAAGGTTTGGTTTGGGAAGGAAAGTAGCTTACTTATTTTCAGTCAACTACTTTTGTGTTTGAGAAGCGGAGAAATATGATTTTTTTTATGTGGATTTTTAGTTTTGGTTACTTTGACATTTTTATCCTTAAAAATTTAAAATAAGATTAAAATGTAAGAGAGTAAATTTAGTAATTTTATAAATTGGCAAATAAACTAATTAGTTATAAGCCAATTAGCTCATTGGATCCCAAACGATGCCTAAGGTTCCAAAATGTAAAGAAGTGGACTGGATAATAAAAAAATTGTGGGCCGAACTGTGCAATTTGGGATAAGCCCAATTCAAAAATGGGTCCACTGCATGAGGACCCTATCTAAAGTGCAGTTCTCTCGCTCTGAAACTTCTGCGTCTAACAAAGAGCCGGACGTCTTCTTCTTCATGAATTTCTTCAAGATTCATCAACGCCCATCTTTCTTCATTTCCCAAACTACCCCTCTCCTTGCGCCTCTCTCTCCTCCCCACTTTCTCTCTCTACCCTCTTCTCCAACTCCCCGTGAACCCAAACCTTCTCCGTTTCTTAGTTCATTCTCTGCTCCAATTCTCTCTTCGTTTCCCTCAATTTCTCTATCCATACCTCGCCTAAAGTTCGGACCTTTCAGGCTTTCGAAGGCTAAAGCTCAAGCTTGGGGCGATGAAGAAGAGCGGAACTCGGAGTTGGAGGAGGACTTGGCGCCGGAGGGCGCCGTTTATCAGAAGACTCTGAGGCTGGTGGAGTGCTCGATGTTCGCCGCCGTTGCCGGTTTGGTGTATTTATTGAGCAACTCTCTTGCAATTGAGGTGTGATTTTGAATCATTATTTCGGAATGTGGAACAATTGTTGCATTCGTTGACTGTTTGTGCGTTGTTTGTTTGGTTAAACTTCTTAGAGATTGGAATTTTGTGTAATCTCAGGACTCAAATTGTAGGATGAAATATTTGCTGCATTTACGTGCAGAAAAATGCAATGTTACTAGTTATACTCTTTCAAACCGCTAATGATTTTGATATCATGTAAGCTGACCCAAAGAAGCCTCTATTCTCTGTTGAGTAAAGTTGACTTAATTAGTAAAATTAGCTTAAGGGGAACAGTTTAATTTCCTCAATCTTACTTTCCTTGTGTAAAATTCCCCGAACTCATCCTTGAAGAACTATATGGTCAACTATGTTTCGAGGCGCCCCCCCTTCCCCCCAAGGGGGGGGGGGGAGATTAATAGTAATAAGGGACAGTAGTCACATTACCCAATGTTAGGGATGGTAGCCAAAAATCAATATGTTTTCAAAATGAGCATTGTCAACTATGTTTCGAGGTGCCCCCCCTCCCCCCGCCCCCCGGGGGGGGGGAGATTAATAGTAATAAGGGACAGTAGTCACATTACCCAATGTTAGGGATGGTAGCCAAAAATCAATATGTTTTCAAAATGAACATTGGTGACAATGCCAAAAAAAAAAAAAAAAAAAAAAAGGTAATAGGGAAAATTAATATGTTCCACCTAGTGGGAAAATACTTCGTTTGGTTTGGTTTTGTTAGGGAAAATTAATATGTTTTTGAGAAGATAAAGATAGTTAACTAAGGGAAAATGAGGATAGTCTATTGGGGTTGTAAGGGGTTTGGGACAAATGTCGAATGAGTGTCTTATCTGGGAAGGAGGAGATATTTGCTCGTTATACACTTGGTGAGCAACTTAAGGGGGGCGAGAGGAAGAACAAGACAACCAAGAGAGAGAGAGAGAGACTCTAGGGGTGGGTTAGTCTTGAATGCTCTAGAGTAAATGAGGTGAAACTTTTGGCATTTAAAGTGTTCGTCCTAGGTTCTTCGGCTAGGTTAACGAGGAGTCAACTAGCTGTGTACTAAGGTAGCTTGTATGGAGGGGGACAATATGAGAGAATGTTTGGGAGAATCTCTGCTATGGCAAGTTGCCATACTAGTCTGAGATACTCGCTGGTTGGGTTGCTACCTAAGGGGAGTAGGACGCACATCCCTTTGGGCAGTTCGTAGTTAGGGGGCAGTTACTATTTGGTTAGAGACATTAAATGCGCATATGGTCTCTCTCTCTCTCTCTCTCTCTCTGTGTTGGTTAATGTGCAATCCCTCGAGGGTGGGGCTTGTTGGCTTGATGAGCCCTTGCTCTTGCCTTCAATTCACTTGCATCTATTGATGATCCTAAGCAAGAAATGTTTGCTAGGGGAGGGCGCTTCTCTAACTTAGGCACTTGTTGTAATGGAGAATAGAAGGGATGGAGTGCTTTGTTGGAAATGCACTTACCTAAAGGTGCAAGGGAAATGAGGGTAAGAATGTGAGCTCATTCAAGAGCACTTGAAGCATTGTTCTGAGCAAAGGGAGGGCTCAAACAATCCCCCTTGACAAGGCACACCACGCTTAGGATAGCAAGCTAGTTCAAAGGCCTAGTCTAGGTTTCACCTCTCGAGGTTGACACATGGATGCCGGGGGTTATGCCATGCGGAATACACTAGGAGTACCCTCATCCATCAAAGGAGGTTAGACTTTGGGGGGAAAAAAAGCCATAATGTAACATTAGCTATCTACAGTGAGACTAGTGTTTGGAAATTTAGGGAGGAACAGTTTGATACAAGTTAAAGGCAGTGCAAGGACAGAAAGAGGGCTAAAATTAGCAAGTAAGAAAATTGGAATGATTAAAAAAGCATGATGGCTTGTGACTTAACATGGGATATGGCACTATGGGGAAAAGTATCCCTATGAAGATTCTACGCACCTCTTTCAAGCGGTTAGGACCTCAAAGCATTGTAAATTTTATTTGACTTGGATTGTTTTGGGGTACTGTAGTATGTGCGGTGGCATCAAAATGTGAACGGATTTTGAGAGACCGGCTAGGTTGTCTTGGATCCAGATTACCATTTGTGGTTTTAGGTGTGATATAGCTGGATTGTGGCAGAAACAAATTATGATTGGTAGTTTTAGTTGTTATATTGCTGCACCTAGATTGAGGTTTTTTATGCAACAGGCTTTTTAAATTTGCCTCGTATGCTTGGGATGCTTTTTTCTTATTTATTTGTCAAATGGATTCTGGTCTCTACTAGCTTGGCGGTATCTTATGGCAATTTCAAATTCTTGTAAGCTTTGTTGCCAACAAGATGATGGGATGGAAAAGGAACTTGTAACTTAATGCCCATCTTCGGAAATTGTCCTCACACACACACACACAACAATCCAAAGGTATGTTTATGTTCATTTGCTCCATAAAACAGCAGGAAAACTGGTTTTTTAGTGATATGAAGTTGATGAATTGGTTTCCAAAAGCACTTGTCACCATATTATTATTGTGTTTTACACTTTTTCAACAACTTAATTGGTATTGAAATGGGGTTTGATTTTATGCAGAATTACTTTGGTTGTTTCTTTGCTTTGCCAATAGTAATCTCCTCGTTGAGATGGGGTATAGCAGCTGGCAGGAAAACTATGGTTTGTCACCATCCCTGCAAATTATAGAACATTAACTATTTTTTGAGGTGTTAAATATTAATCCAGTGATTTTTTATCTTGACAGGTGGCTACTGCCATGCTATTACTCGTCTTGTCTGGCCCAGTAAAAGCACTAACCTATGTGGTGAGCCTGCTTTAACTGCCTCCAGCTCTATGACCAGTTACTCGCATGCTCATGTGCTTGTTGTTATGGTTTACTCTGCATGTTCTTATTCTGAATGCTCTGATGGCAAACAGTTCGCGTTTGATCTTTGTTTATGATAATGTGTACCTTCAATACTGTGTATGGTTTAATGATTTAAAGAACCAAATCTATTCCGTATTTTACTTGGTCAAATTGCCAACTTTCTTACTCGTTTTGGGTTGGACCTTAGTTAATTTAAGAAAGAATCAATTCAAGGCCAGTTGCCATTTTCAGTAGTTAAATAATCTTGAAATCCATAAGTTGTTTGAAATCATACAAGATTTGACTTTTGAGTTCATGTCTTAATTTGTCCACTCACGATGGTATCGATTCTGTATTAAAAAGGATTTAACGGGATCTCATCCAAGTACATGGAAATCTCAATCAGAAACTAGTGATCGAAATCTGCTCAATCAACAAAAGTCAAGATACTATGCAAATCTGGCTCTCTTTAGAACTCCAACTGTACAAAACTGACAAGAAAATGTTTTAATCCTATATAAGGAAAATTCTAGATTCTTAAAAAGATTTATTTACTTTTCTCTCAAAATCAACCATCTTATACAAAAAGGAATAATTCTCCAAACCTTTTTCCTACTTATGTGAATCTTGGCTCCCCAACAACTTTCAAATACCTTCTTTGCTTCTTTTGGAAATACTCAAGGGCCAAGACATGCCAAAACATGTTAATGCCAAATCTCACAATTCCTCCGACCATTCACAATGATACTATCTCTTTAAGGCTATATACATAGGTTGACCCTTCTTCTCAGTTCTCATTTCAGCATAATATGTATTTTATGCTATATATATTGATATGGTTTAACACTTCTAGGGTGGGAGTATAGCTAATGATGCAGGATATCTTTCTCTTGCAGCTCATGCATGGTTTAGTTGGCCTCACTATGGGTACTTTGTGGAGGTATGTTTTCCTTATTGTTCTTGTATTCTATATGCTGTTTTCTTTGGTCAAGGTACAAATATTACAGCTAAATTCCCTATGCCTCTCAAATACTCTATCATCAAACCCATTTTATCTTCTAGCAATTAAAATCTTCTTGTTGATGTTTAAGTTACTAAATAGTCACAATTATATTGAATATTTTGGATAAAAGTTGAATTATATGTGAAAGCAGCACATAAACTACACAATTCCATGACTAAGGAAATGTTGCTAATCCCATCCAAGTTGCATTGCTCTTCCCACTTAAATTTTATACTTCATTTCCTTGTTCTCGCCTGAAAAAGTAAATTGTTCTTTGTCTCAGTAACATCTGAATGAACTTGCCAAAAAACAAAAGTACAATCACTATCTTAGCGAACTAGATTCAGTTCTGTTTTGAAGAGCCACTTGCTTTATTGTTACATATGGCAAAAACTCATAAATTTGATAATTATAACTATTTTATGATCCCTTTGGGCAATACTTCTGTTGTTCTTCTGTTCTTTGAAGTTATGACTACCGGTTTTTGAATGATTCATATTCTTGTCGTAACAGCATGATGATTTCTCTTGCACCTTCTCAGGTTGGGGGCAAACTGGGGTGTTTCGATCTTCTTGTGTGCGTTTGTAGGGTTTTCTCCCTTTCTCCTTCAATTCTTGCCTCCTGTTCGGACCAGTATTTCCATTTTCCAAAGTCGATTTCAAATGAGTGGCATCTTTTTGATTTGCAGGTCCGGGCACTTGGTGCGGTAGGATATGTTTTGATATCCTCATTCTTAATAAGAGAGAACATACTTGCTTTGGTAACTGATTTATTCTTTTCTTAGTAAGTTCTGCTCCATCTTTTTGTCGGTTTCACTTACAAACTCTCTCTCTCCCATGTAGATTACCATAAATATTCACGCTTCTCTTTCTTACATAATAACTGCTGTGGGAATTAATTCAATTCCATCAATGGATCAAATATATGCCATTTTTGGCACCCTGGTAATTTTAACAAGGCGCTCTCTGTCTCTCTCTCTCTCTTTCCTGCCCAATCCATGTTCTCGTTCTAGAGGGAAACTAATTTGTTTGATTAATTAATTAATTAATTATTTTTTTTTTTTGCGTGTGTGACAGCTTATGCTTAATTGTGGTTTCTTTGTGTTCTTGCTGCACATTCTGTATTCTGTGTTCTTTACGAGACTGGGGATGAGGAATTCATTGACACTACCGGGATGGCTGCAGAGGGCTATATAATGGTGGTTGGGTGGTGGCAGCGGTGACAGTGGTTTTTTTTTTTTTTTTTAAAAAACAGGTATAATCAATCATCTCGATCACGTCCATCGTTGCAGTTATCATCGCCTAGGCTGATGTTTTATGTTCAATTGCTGTTCCACTGCATCTTGGTGAGTGATGAAGATGAAAATCAATTCGTGACTTGCATGGCTTATATTCATGTCACATATATGACATTGTTCTTGTCCATTCATTTTGATCAGAAATGTATTCAAATTGTTCATCTTTATAGTACTAAACAATCAATGTTAGAAGATTATTTGTTCACAAGTAAATTCTTATCTTTACGTTGAATCTTCATTTACGTGTTAAGTCTTTAGCCATCAAAATTCTGGTTTTATTCATACCAGTTAGTGGGGATTTGAATAAATTGGTTGCTATGTTTTGTTAAGATATTTAAATGCGTTTGGAGTGACAAAAATTGATATAAGTTATGGGTTCGTAATTCATGCAGTTGGATAAAAAGTGAATAACTTTGAAAACTTTTCAGTATTTTTTTACCTTTTTTTTTTGAGTTTTTTGCCACTCCAATTGGAGCCTAAGAGTACGTAATCCATTGGTTATTGATTTTGAAGGATGCTTACTATTTATTTGAGTGGGAACCGTTGGCTGATTATTCGGTCAAAAACCGAACTGTAGTTATTTTAAGTATGCTAAATAAACTGTAGTTAAATATTCCTTAATCTTTATTATCCATTATTATTTTTTACATGGTTACTATATTTATTTTTTTTCTTTTAATTTCTTCTTGTTTTGAAAAGAATAATTAAAAGTAACTAATGAATTCAAAATAAATCTAGGTTCAGCACTCATTCAATTTAGTTTATATATATATATATATATATGAATTTAAATTAAAAATAATATTAAATTTGAATCAATAATGGATTGTTTGATAATTACTCCATTTAAGTTTAATAATTGGTAGATTCTAAACATTAACATCAATACCATAATACCATATTACATGTCAAATCATTATTTCACATAAGACACCATTAATTATTTAAAGTGCAATTGAATGAATATCTAAATCATTTGAATATTAATTTTAATTTTTAAACAAATAAACGTAAAAATAATAATTATTTAGTTTTTGGCTTTTTAACATACAAATTATATACAGTATAAAAATCAATTTTTTTTCCTGTTTTAAAAAATAATTAGGCATATAATTTAATCAGTTACTTGATATATATATATATATATATATATATTCAAGAAAAAGAACACAAATTCATGCCTTCTCCAGCAACACGTAGCTAATGGAGATTCAAAAAACCACTCACAAGTATGAATGCAGACAAAACCATTTCAACCATCTTGCATAAACTTGTTGCATTCACCTCCTTCAATAAATGATGTTCCAAAACTGCTCCACATTGCATCTTACAGCATGTGGACTCTTCTCTCTCATAGAACAGTCAGTATGGATATTGGCTAGATTAATAAATTTTCCGTTCTACAATTTCAAGGCTCAAATTATCTGCTCTCTAGTGTAAAAGCTGTAAAGAATTACAACAATGTGAATAATATTAACTAATAAATCATGATAATCCATCAATAAGACTAATTAATTAATATTCAGCCACAATTTGCTAGCTGAAAAATGAATTTGCTGCATTGCTGGGTCATTGCCACCTGTAAACGGCGAGGAAAATTAATACATAATTGTGAAGCCAAAACATAATAAAAGAGCAGAAACACAAACAACATCAGTAATTAAACACCATATTAACCTGGCATTGACAAAATACCCAGGGTGCATCTCAAGCTTCTTTCCTTGTTATCCTGGCAAGCGACAGATAAACAGATTTGAGATTTCAAACTTCTACATTTCGCGGAGAGGACTAAAGCAGTTGCAAGAAGCATAGAATGCAATGGATCATGGCATGAGCAGTCCTCCCATTAGAGGTGGAGGAGAACCGAGATTTTTTTGAGCTATTCGAGCTTTGGCTCGAAAAAAATTTCGGTTCGAGCTCTCGATTAGTGACTAAAACAAGCTTGAATCAAATTTGATCTATAACTTGTTTAAAATCGAGCCCGAGCTCTTAAAGAAGTTTGACTCGAAAGCTCGTGAGTCAACTCGATAAAATAATATATATACATATTTTCTAATCTTTTATTTATTATATTTTAGATTAAAATGACGTCGTTTTGATTTGATCAAACTATTCGCGAGCCGATCTCAAATCTAAATTCTTCTTTATCGAACCAAGCTCGAATAAGTTAAACTCAGCTTGGCTCATTTCCTTTCCACCCCTACCCCCCTCAACCACTGTCCGTGATACCATTAAAAATGGTAATGTTGAATATAGTGTGCTTTCAGATACCCAGCTGTGATGAAGCTCAACCACACATCCTACTTGAGAGCTAAAGAAACAGATCTTGAAGAATAGAAGTTGTGGGTCTTATTAAGACAGTAATGAAGTGCTCGAATGGCATTCAACGAGTACAGAAGTAGTACGACTTCTAATTTGAGCAAACTTTTGGATATTGAAGGGGCAATGGGGGGAGAGCGCCTGAACCAAACCGGTCAATAACCTATAACATATATAACCACTTGCATTTTATAAATAACACTAAAATAATTAGATAATTTTACAACTGCAGTTAGACTACATACGTGTGCATATACTCAAATTTTTATAATTAAGATATAATAAATTTACATACACATAAGAATCAGATAACCAATGGCAAAGATTTGGACATTTCTGTTTTGTATTAGGCCTTGTTTGGAAGACAAAAAATTAGAAAAAGTTCGATGCGCCTGTCACTTTTTGACGTTTGGAAGGCAAACTCAAACTTTTTAATATAACCCATTCGAACATGGTTTCACCTACCCGTTCAAAACGGTTTTGGTTAGAAAAGTTATCAGAAGTTGGCAAAAGCTAGTAAAAGTTCGTAAAATATAGAATTTAAATAAACGCACAAAAAATGAGTGGCCAAAAGTTGGCAAACATTTGTAAAAATTTGGAAAAGTTTATAAAACACAAGCTTCCAAACGCCCCCTTAGTGACAGTCAAGCACAGTATGCCCACACACACACACAAAAGCCAAGCCCTATATCATGGTAACTGACTGCATCCACGGGCAAAGTTAACATTTCCATTCACAACCTACATGGTCAAAAAATTCAGATTTCTCACCTGAAACAGTATATTCCAAGGGCGGCTGTTATTTCATGAATGACTGACGTAGCAAAATGCAGATAGAGTGAGACTGAATACAGACCCAAAAAAGAGCAAATCGTCAGCCACAAAAATAACAAATTACAGAAAGCACAAACTGTTTTAGATTCCTAAAACAGAATTAAAAAACACAGAAAATAAGGACTAACATACTCAAAAGAAGTCAAAGCTAACCACTGGAAAATAAGGCAATATTATAAAGTTCTAAGCATCATATTAGCATATGCCAAAAAAAAGCTAATGGTAATAGCCAAACAAAGTAAACAGATTTCTAAGAAGAGAAACATTCCCCTCACAACCTTAATAATAGAATAATAGGATTCAGAAGGATTACTTGGATTACTTTGGAGGGAAAAATAAAGATCGAATTTCTGAATGTCAAACAATATATACACATAGTATTACATTAGGGAAAACAACAGGGCAGAGTCTCCTTTTATGAAGCCATGTCAAGTATTCTATTTCTAAAATTATCCAATAAAATTAACTATTTTTTATATTTTTAATTAACAGTAGCAGCCATTGTAATGGTAGTGGTGACAGTGACCTTTTTTTTTGGGGGGGGGGGGGGTGAGTAACAGTGACGTGGTTTCACCGTGTAACAGATCTAGCATAATGGTAACAGAGTCCAAAGCCATAAATTTTTTCCTACTTCGCACAAATCTGGCAAATCTCACCAATACACAAGGCTTTTTTTTTTTTTTTTTAATTTTAAGGAAAGAAACTCATACGTTATAAAATACCTTTTTCTGAGTTTTGTGTAATTCAAAAACATGATTAACATATACACTGCTAGATTGGCTACTATTTTTTGAAACATGTTTTGACATATTTTCTTTGAATAATTAATAATTCCATGATGTATGTTACAATTAAAATTGAAATCTCAGAAAATAATTTCAAATCCTCAATTTAGTCCACTAAGCATGGTTATTATGCATAAAAGTGGCACTTAACTATTATTCATTTATTTACTAACCATTGCATCATCATGAATCAGAGGGACTGAAACCATTACGCAACCAAACGGTCACTTTTTAAATCCTTGACTATTTATTAATTAATTTTAGGTATATTTTTGTAAAATTATAAACTTTTAATCACTCCTCCATGTGCTTTCCCATGTTTTGTGTCAGTTATCAAGAAAAACCTAATTTGCACATGCATTCTGTACATCACATTTCTAGTATACATAATGAAGCAAGGCAAAAGTTGTCATACCTGTGTATGCACAGTACAAGAGTAGAACCCATCTCTCATCAACTAAAGGAACTCTGCCACGGGTTATAAATTCTAATTAGTAGAGATAGAACCATGACCCTCAGAAAACCTCTAACAACATGCTAGAGGTTCCATGGCCATCTATTTTCTATTGTAATAGATCATGCCCATTGTTATTCTGTAAACTGTCCCAGATAAATAAAATGCCACATACCCATCATTGAGTCTGGCAGTGAGAGCATTTGCAATGGCAAAGGGTAGATACAACAAGGACTGCGAAAGAAAAAACAGAATTCATAACAATGGCTTAAATACTATGCAAATCTTGACAGACATTTCATCCAACAATGATGTAAGAATAAAAAGGGGAATGAGAAAAGGTAATGCAGAAATTCATAAAATCATAACATAATCAACAAAATTAATGTTAATCTTAAAATTATATAAAACATTTCAAAAAAAAGGGAACCTTCTTACTCTTATCAATGACATGTTGAACAATATATGGAAAAATTTGTAAATTCAGTCAACTAAAAACAACGTCGGGGGAAATGCAAATGTTATAAATTTCCATCATCCAAGAAATTTGTGAAAACAGAAGAAAAACATTTAATTCATCTGAATTACCAACAGCAAGGAACATTCAGACAATTACATGTCCCTCTCCTTTACTACTAGTGTACACTTCACCAAAATGACATTGAGTGGCTTTCAATAAATTGTTATCCTAGACCATAATTATGGAGTCATATTTCCAACACCAGGCTATTGCTATACCAGGATGTGCATCTATGGTGTGAACATTATGATCACAACTATGCTATACAATCTGATCTGACAGTGGGAGATCTAGTTTCTGAATTCTGCATCTACACAAAGAAATGAGTTTATTTCTTCAAAAAAGGAAGATGTAAAAGAAGCAGACTAAGGCCCACCATACAACAAAGTGACATTATGCCATTAGAGAAGGGTACTGATTTGGCCCCAAAAATTCAACCAATACAGATTAAACACTTAAAACCCAATCAACCTGAACCCAATTCAACAATCACACTACCCCTATCATGTGTTTGGAGGAAAATTGCACGTCATCAAATTGGCACCAAATACCTCTAAAAAGTTGAAGCAAGAAGGAAACTTTCAAATTAGGCAACGATGGTGGTCATTATGCTAACAATGAAGCCATGCCAGTTAATATGGATTTCTTTCAAAAAATTTTATGTTCCATTAAGTTCTTTTGACTCTGAGGATTTGGACTTTTAACATTCAACTTGTGCGTCTGCTATATGCACTTCATAAAGTGTTTTAGATATTAAAGGAATCAAACAGAACTGCTCTTTCTTCTTTCCCATTTATTTTTAGTTGAAAGGGATCATCAGCAAAGTGTTGAAACTAATCAAATTCATATGGAAGAAACAAAGTAACATAAACCTCAATACCACTAAGTAAGAATACAGTAATATTCACAAACTACGTCTGTGAAAGTGTTTTTTAAAATGCCCAACTCACTGGATAAATATATTTTATTCAAAGGCACCTAACAAACATTTGATAAATAAACAAGGTACCCGATTGGAATCAGGTTAGAAGGTAGCATAATTTTTCAGTCCAACCTATTGCCAATTCCAGTGACAATACACTGACAGACAACATATGCCAAAGCAACATGGACAACTCAGGAAGCATGAAAAAGGAAATAAAACACAAACCATGAAAGTAAAATCTATTTAAATCACCCCATAGCTGTAGGATTAAATGTGAGAATGTAACATACCATGCACATATTAGTTTTTAAACCCTTTGGTTCATCACACAAGTGAGCCAGAATCATCCTTCCCTGCCAAAATAAGGGTTACTTCAGAAATAATACGTTATATACTAATATTCAATGAGAATTTTCATACTTTGCACCAGGAAAACCAACATATTATCCAAGGAAAACATGCTTAACCATCAACCATAAATTAATAAGCACCGCTACACCTAATATCCTGGAAAATATTACATGCAAGTATCTACCCGAACCTGTGCTCTATAAGCAATATTCAAGACAGAAATGTTGAAAATAAGGAGACGGGTCTGCTAAGCATTAAAGACTTCAATCCAAAAACTCAGATAAATGGATCTAAAAATTTTAAGAGAAAAACTAAGAATAGCTTGGTAAAAGTGCTGTTTCTCCTCAAATTTTGCAGCAGGGCAACCAGCATATTATCACAAGGAAAACATGCTTAACAATCAACTATAATAAGCACATCACTAGACATGGTAGGAAGAAAATATCCAAGCAAAATAGCACACACAAGTATCTACCGAACCTGTGCTCTATAAGCATTATCTGAGATGGAAACATTCAAAATAAGGATGGGATGGATCTACTATGCATTAAATACATTAACTCTGATAAATGGATCTAAAAGTCATTTGCTTCACAAAGCAGAGAAATGTAATGCATGCTCGATCCAATGCCATTCTCGTGCTATCACTCAACACTAGAATGAATGTAGCAAAGATAATAAAATATGTAACTATGGCTTAGTGTGTTTACCCAGGATGTCACACAAACATTTCAAAAACAAATTTAGAATATATTGTTGTACCATCTTTCTACCAAAATACAAATCAAGACATCACTAAAACTATAAATTGTTCTAGAAACCAAAGTCAAGTGGGGATGCACAATTGAACTGGTCAAACTGAATCAAGCCGGCCCTTTTGGTTCAGTTTTGGTTTGGTTTTTTGAATTGACAGTTCAATTACTGATTGGAAAAATAGAAAAGCAAAGGTTTGATTCGGCTTGCGGTTTGAGAGGTTAACTGAACTAAATCCAATAGAATTAATATATATTTTATAAAATGATATATATAAAAGTTTTTTAAAATAGAAAACATAAAAAATACTACAATTGGGGATGTGTTACAATTATGGAATTGAATTTGTGAAACTATTTCCTTGAATCAATTCTCTATAACTTTTTACTTAAACAATTAAGTTGTTTTAATTTCAGGCTCCACATTCAAAATACCCTAGTAAGCATAATTGTATTTGTGTGTGTGTATATCATTTGGTAGCTATTGTCATGAATAAAGCTAAACTTAGTAATTAGGCATATTTATATGGTGCATTTGATCACGGTTTTAAAATCTTCCCAATCGATGACTAGTTGTTCGGTTTAAGTTTTAATACCCAAACCAAACCATGTGCATCCCTAGTTTCAAGAGCTACAAAATGCACCAATGGAGAATTGAATGATGATAATCTTCGTCCAAGTACATACTGTCTATGGGTGATCAGGCCTGCAAAGGAGGATTTGACCGTTTGGGAATAATATTAACAGTCGTCCATGGCCAAGTCACTGGAAACCGGTGGGTTGAGAATTAAGGCAGTCTAGAACAAGAGAATAAAGATTACAGAGAGAGAGTAATTCTGGTAATAGTAGTAATGATAGAATGATGTAATCCCCCAAGGGGGAAGGATTCATATAATTCCAGAAGGAGTCCTTTAGGGCATCAAGGCTTCAAATCCACCTAGTTAGGATCCACCCTTTAGCTAGCGCATCCCTATATGATAAGCACTCCTTTAGGAGATCTCTTTCCAGACCGGTCAAGGAAGTCTCATTGTATTCCTTGATTATAGCCATCAAACCACTAATCCCCAATGATTCCACCAAGTGAGTATATGTATATCCGTTGTTAGGGAAGTCCATGGATCTTGCTCCTTGTCCAAAGAAAGGTTTGCAACTCTGCAGAGGGTTTTCCTGCGGGGACATTCCAAGGTAACCTACTCTAAGGACGGTCCTTGCGGTCATGCAGCGTGGGGGCTACTTTAGTGTATGAGCTAGGCCGCGGCTACATGTAGTGGGGATCATTCCTAGTGCTAGCATGGATTGGGCCTTATTGACACGGCATAGGTACCTACTATGATTCATGTTCAAGTGAAAACCCAGCCCTTAAATTAATTGCTGCAACAAATGTCACATCGGATGGGACCTCTAGTAGGGCATATAGCTAGGAGTAGACTCATTGAAGCTATGAGAAATAGACAGGTACTATCCTGAGACCATTATAGAGTCAATCCAAACTGCTTAAACTCTTGCGATTCTCAATTGACCAAACCATTAAATAGTCTGGGTAGCATCAGGAGCTGAGGGCAGATGTTCTCGAGCAGGTTTATGGTAAAAACACTGATTGACTACACATCTAATGATGATCTAGAAGCCCTAAATGAGTCAACTATAATCTCCAAGAATGGATGAAAGAGTACCAGAGATAAAATTATATAAGTTAACATAATATATATCAACTCCAAAGGATTGGATTCAGAGTAGATATCTTACCACAAGGAACCCAAATGCGAGTCCAGTTCCCACTATAACCAAATGTGGATAGTTGCCAATTATATCATACGGAGATAAATAATCCCTGCACAAGAGATAAGAACCAGAATGAAAAACAAGATTATTAAATATGATTCCCCTAGCCATACATAGGAAAAACATACAGAGAAGAAAGTTGCATACCACACCAGGACTCCTCCCAAAAGAACGGCGAACGGGTAAAGCTGAAAAGAAGTAGTGACAGGACATCTATCAAGCAACTTGAGAAATGAAAGACAAAGCATCCAGTAGTAAGGTTTACCATTGCCAACGCCAGAGGCATGCTGCCTTTCCTTGACTGAACAACCTTATAAACATTGTAAATGCTGCACAAGCGCAGAATACCATGTAAATTAGGATCAACTAGATCATTGCTCGGAATTGTTAATGAAGTCATGATCATGAGCTTTGGCAAAAGCAATATATACATATATATATGATCTTGCTCATGTGAATACTGTCTAGGATAGTTATCAGATCTTACGATTCCCGATTCAAATCTTACAATTCAAGTCAATATAGCATGTAGTCGATGCAAACTTACTTCCAAATCAAATAGAGTTATGAATCGTGGATAATCAAACCGAATCTATCTGATTCATAGAGAATCTTATGATTTTTAATTACCAAAAAAAAAAAAAATCTTCTGATTTTTGCAATCCATGCAATTTAAGGAAGTATAAAAATGGATTCAGCCGGGTCATTTGGACTCAATTTGCAAAAAAATATGTACTTTTTATTTGTTTTTTTTTTTCTGTTCTTTAAAAAATAAAGTTAGAGAGGCTCATAGCATACAAGAATTCTGTAATACTTGCAAATCAACTTCACATAAATTATTTTGAACTTTTGATATCCTATTTTTTTTTTTTGAAAACTTCATAAGTGATTCAAACACTGCTTTTAATCTTTGTAAATGTAAGATTAATAATCACATTTTCAGCCATGTATGGGCAGATCCTACAAGGAGTGAGGCCCCCTCAAACGTTCAAAACTTATTTTTATGTTACTGAAGTTTGTCCATACAGTTTCATTTCATCAAGATTTCGGTCCTCTAAATTTTCATGTTTTTCAATAAGCTCCCTGATAAATTCGCCTTTGTCCCTGCTAAATATGATTTTGCATTTGACATTGTAGCCATAAGGCTAACTCCATTCCATGTAGACATTGTTATCATATTAAAATATTTGTTATTTATGTACAATAATTTTCATTATTCAATCTTATATATTTTATGGGTTTATTTTATCCACACGCCCTATGGTCTTGATTTTGTGCACCTAGACTTCACATGTTTTATAAATGTGTACTTAAGACCCCCTGAAATTTGTTATATATTTACTCAAACCCCTTCTGTTAGATTTCCCATCTAAAATGTAATTTTTGACCAATTTAATGCTATGAAATTACTTTTATACCCTTGATATTAATAAAAAAATGCATAAAAAATGCAAATTAAAAGTAAAGTTCTTCCGTTAAAGTTCTTCCATTATTGTTTAATACTAATAGAAAGAAAGTAGAAGAAAATGTGAACAAAAAATTCTTTCATGTTTAGTTTATTAAATTAATATCAGAAAAAGTAATGATATTTTATATATTAATATATATGTATATTTACTAATTTATATATATATATAAATTTAAAATGATAATGTCAACCATAATAATCTAAAGTCCTAATATAAAAAAGGTTCACAATAAAGATTTAATAAATTAATTGTAATGTAATTTAAAAAAAAAAAGATAAACGATATCATAATATAAATTTTTTTTATTATTAATACTAAGGGTATAAAGGTAATTTCATAGCATTGAATTGGTCAAAAGTTATTTTTTGGATATAAAATCTAACAGAGGAGGTCAGAGTAAATGTAATACAAACCTTAAGAGGTCTAGGTGCATATTTATGAATCGTGTGAGATCTAGGTACACAAAATTGAAATCACAGGAGTGTAAGTGAAATAAACCCTATTTTTAATATATAACATTATTTTTTTTAAACCATTTTTTAATTATATACTGAGTCTTACCATTCATGATTCTCAAAACTAAGTTTTTGATTCACAATAAGAATCTCGATTTGACAACTATGGTCTGATGCAAGATTATAGTACAAAAAGCTATATTCTTTGATAGTTATGCACATCCAATTTGCTAGAAATTTTAGAACCAATTGATGTGGACAAGAAACACAAAAAATAACAGAATCCCTCTTGGTATTGGTTATAATGAGGAAGGAAGGATGATGCGTGTTCTACTTTTTGCTAAGAATTTCAGATCAGTAACTTGAACCTTGTTCTGCAACTTCAGTCTCTTTGTCAGAGAATAGATAAACCGTTTACATGTAACATCACTACCAAATAGTACAAAGAGGCATCAGAAAGTCAAAAGGAATTTTTATTTTATTTTTTTATCATCATCATTATTATTTTGGGGGTGGGGAGGGGATTGTCAATGAAAAATGAAACACATACAAACAGACAAGCAGTAAATTTTGACATTCAAATTATGAAAACTACTTACTTGAATGAGATTGTTGGTATAACAGCAAAAGCTATCATTATAAACAACATAGCTTTGTGTGTTGGGATTTCTGAAGATAAAAAAATAAATAAATAATGAATAGATGCATAAATGACAAGAAGAAACAAATGATATTAAAGAAAGTCAAGGTTCTAAAAACTACAAGAATGAAAAACAAAATAACCAGAAAAGAAGTCATAAGGCAATTAAAAAGATGCAATCATGAAAAAGAAAAATAATCAAGAATTATTATTCACCATTTCATATGAGAATTCCAGAAATTCTTTGGGGGAAAAGAAAATATAGATCAAAAGATAGATATCAAGACAAATCAGGTTCTGAATAACATTTTTTGGGCGGAAGTATAGCTTCACCAGTAGCTACAAATCCAAAATGAATCAAGATAGTTCAACCTTTGCCCTCACAATAGTTTGTCAAACATAAAACTGAAGTTATGGCGTCTTGATCCTTGTAGGTTTGAAACACCAGATATTACAAGAGGTAGAACACTGGCACCTAAAGAAATGTATGGCCAATTAAAAAAAAAATTCAAAATACCATCATAGCCAGCTGAGAATGTAGGCAAAAGGCGCATAAATCCTAAGTGCAACAAGGAGCACTACTATCTTAGAGTAATCTTAGACTTGTTACTCCAAGAAAGTAGAAGGTATCAATCATATGATCTGTTGAATCTCAATGTGCAGAAATTTGCTAATAGCTTTCATAGGAATGCACAATGCAAGTTACAAAAACATCACTTCTACAGTTGGCTAATAATCCTAGTAAGTTTCAGCAGCAAGTCTGTGAAGCAAGTAGAATGGACCATAATGCCAGTACTGTACACATCCAAACTCAAAAAGGATACTTCTATATAATGCACGCCAGGGTGGACCATGAGCAATAACACAGGATCAAGGCATAGATGAAAAAAAAAATTTGCTACAAGTTATTTATGACATATACAGGTGTTTCTAGATATCCTGTTCTATCTATGGGCCATACCATTAATCAATGGAATCCAATTCAAAAATGGTATAGACTTTCCAAAATGTTGAGCCCACCACCCAGCACCTGAAAAGAGTTGGAACATCTAATTAAAGAACGTAGCCAGTTATAGCAAAATATAGCCAGGGAAAAAAATCCAGAACACGAGTTTTTTGGATTTATTTACTGGTTAAAACATTTATATTGATACTGAGTGGGTTATCAAAAAAATATTTATTCTGAGTGCCTTAAATATGTAAGAAGGTCATACCAACTACAGCTGTAAAGAAATGGAACAAATATATCATCATCAGACCCTCCGTAGGCCCATTGATTGCCGGCAGAATAAGGGTATTGGTGAAAAAGCTACACAGTGAAACAAATATTAATAATTTGCTAGTAGAATCCCAAATTGTTAGTACAATCCAAAAAAGAAATACTTACTATGACTAGAAAAACACTCTTGAGATCAGTCATAAACCATATAGGGATTAATAAATAATCTCACAAATACAATTTCACAGAAAAATCCAAGATTGTGACCAAAAGAACTGATAACAATTAACAGAAATCAAAAGCATGAGTGTCAAAAATCAAATTTTAACAATTGAGACGAGACCTTCTAAATGGCTTTCTATTGAAGGCATTCAAATTAGCTTTCCAAAATCCAAATGCCAGGTAAATCATAAATAGCTCCCTCAAAGGGAATGTACATATATGATAAAACATGACCTTGTTCATGTTCTCATGCAGCAAGCACCTTTCCATCTACTAATGAAACATTCGAGAACTAAAAATTAGACAAAGTCTGTCTACCTTCAGAATCCTTTAGAAATAGAAATGGATAATCAGAAAACATTTACTGGTCCAAAAAGAAAGTGCATGTTTTCACGATAATTGAACCAACTACATTAAAACAGAAGAGCCACACAAGAATGAATATGTAAGACAATGAAGCAGGATTATTAGCCGGACCACTTACTGCTCCCATGTTGCACAATAAAATGGAACAGCTGAAATCACCCAAAACCAGAAAGTGTCTCTTCCACACATTGCAGTGCTTCCAAAGGCCAAGGACTCAAACTGATAATAATCATAGCAAAGTATGAAGGAGATACACTTGCCAAGGCCAACTAAGGATAACTAAACAACAGAAGTACATACCGTACAGGCAAGGGCATCACATCCTGCAGTAGTTATCAATGCAAGAAACACATTCAATCAATATTCTACAAACACATAAAAGGAAAAACAGTCTGGAAGCGAAAGAAAAATCACCATGATCAAAAAGCTCTCCTAATGGACTAGAGGAATTTGTCCGTCTTGCTTGCTTCCCATCGACAGCGTCAAAAGTCTGGGAGTAGTTTAGAGGTCAGAACAGAAATCACTGGAAGGGAAGGAATTCCCAATCCAAAGACCAACCAATGGAAAGAAAATTCAAGCATGGTAGGGAAAATGAGGTATGTCTCCATAGGAAACAGTTTGTCAAAATAGATAAAGACATCACAATTTTTTTTTCCTTGCTATTAGCTTCTTCACTGAAGTTGATTAACTGTACTATAAAAGTAATCTAACTGTTTCTAGCATAGAGTTTTATACAAATCAAGCCACCTTACAGGAAAATGTGAAAGTATATACGTACAACATTGCCAAAAAAAAAAAAAGTTCTACATCCATGCTGAAGATTTTAACAAATCTAAGTTTGTCTTATGACTGAAATCACTTCTCCAACATCACAAAAGAATTAAAACTAAAGACCATATATACATTCCATTTCCAAAAAGTCGCTCTAAGCAGCAGGTTGCACGGTTTCAATGACAATGAATCAGACGTCTGAAGCCTGGGCAATTACCCTGGATACGAGTTATCATCACTTTGTGTGGACTGCAAATAAGTTTGTCCAGCAACTACAGTCATTTTTGTTGCACATTTCAAAATTATTATAAATAACCATATACATGTTCCACACTCAAAGGGCAACCATCAAAGTCTATCAGGATATTGGCATGTAGGTTAAGTTGCCATCTTAATATATAGGCATCAAAACAATTCCTTGAGAAAAAGTTGACGACTGTTTGAATGTATCTATTGTTAATTGCCCACTAATCTTCCATGTATATGTTAGGTAGTAGGACCCTGTAATTACTTCAGAGTAGCCCAAGAGTCTTATTTCTTGATCTACATAGGCAGATTGAGGGAATGGTCCAAGATATACCCAATACCTCTTTTAATTTTTCATCTTTTTCCAACATGGTATCGGTGCAAAAAATCCTGCTAAATTTGTCTTAAGCCATCTGCTTGTTGTTTGTATCAAGAACCAACTATCCTTGTAACTATAAATCCAATCAAGGCCCTGGCATTAGCGTTGGGGTACTTCCATACCACTATCAAAGCAGTCATACCTCACTGTCAAAGCCTATTCACCAGAATCTTCCTAGAGAACAAATGACAACTCCATCATAGGTTAATCTCACCCATTTTTTTTTTTTTTTTATTAAGGCACTGTTTCAACCAAGCATCACCTCCAGTGGCTTGGCCCTTCCCATTGACACTCTCAGGCAAAGACCTATCACCAGGGACCAAGTCACACATCCTCCCAAGTGTAGCTCTTGTCGACACGTGAAGCCCACGCACAAAAGTCTAAACAGTGCATGGAGATTCTGGTGGCCCTGCACCCACTTCCGGTGGGCTCGTCTTGCTCTGGCAACTATTAATACCTCCACTTC
The DNA here is from genome assembly GCA_019916065.1 of Vitellaria paradoxa. Lineage (NCBI taxonomy): Eukaryota > Viridiplantae > Streptophyta > Magnoliopsida > Ericales > Sapotaceae > Vitellaria > Vitellaria paradoxa. The sequence goes on along the minus strand of CM034233.1, from coordinate 22,106,850 downwards.
TCCTTTGAGCACGATTCAAGGATCTCATTTCCTGTATCTCTTGTTCGCTACTACTGGACCAAAGTCAAAGGCACCTGTTCCCGGGACAAGATTTGAAGCTCAAACAGGTTTTCTTTAATCTTGCTGAACTAAAATGTACTGACTAGTTTGATTTGATCCCCACCATATTGCTTCCATGGCTGAGTTAAAACCTATCCCTCAACCTGTTGTGCTTAAGGATGATGATTTACCCTGCTGAATAACTTCCAGGGAAAAAAAAAATCATAATGAGGAAAATTATCTTCCTTAAGCCCATTGCAGCCAGTACTTCTTAACGGGAGAGGAAAGATCAAATATATTACTGATTTAACTCTTAACTCTATTGCCTCAACATTTGAAGACTGGAAAGTGAGATCTCAATTGTTATGGGTTAGTTGTAGGTTGGTTGTGGTACAGCCTAGAGCCAATTTTTGCCACCCCAACTGAATTTTGTAATATCTCAAGAAAGGATTCCCTGTTGAATCTTTTTCTCAAAAAACTAATGTGTCCCAGGTTTATGAATTGTATGAGTGAATTTTTTTCCACTAAACAGTTTGACAAGTCATTAGCTGAGTATTATAGACCTTTTAAAAGCTTACAGGACCCATTGTTGTAACATTGACTTACTACTGATTTAGAGAAACGAAAGAGGCAATGGGAAAACTTTATGATTGGCACTTTGCTTCTTAGTCTTAATTCTGATCTCTAAGGGTTCAAAGATCATATTCTTTCTAGTGAAACTCTACCTACTGCTACAAATCCATACTCTCGATTATTACAATCATCTTTGGGACAATCACTCAACTGCTCCTCATGACTCGTATCTCTTCACCAACCTCTGTCGTAACTGCTAATCATGAAGGATAGGGAAGTCTTGGTGATTATTATGGTTCATCTCGTGATGCTAGTGGAACTGGTTGTTCTACTGGCCAAGGAAGTCGCAAGTGTATCCACTGTGGACGTACCAAATGAACCCTATTGTTGGGTGAAGCACGATAAACCACACTCTGTCCATCATGTCATCAATTCTGCTCAGTCACAGTCCGCACCTCCACAATCGTAATCAACTTTCTCTTCTCAAGGCACTCTCATTACTCATCTTAGTGAATTAGATCAAGAACTTCTTGCAACTCTTCCTCCTCGATTCACTACCTCATTTGTCGAGTCAAGTACGACTGCATTACATGAATGGGATCATCTCCTCATTGGATTATTGATCATGGCGCCAATAACCATATGTGTGGTAATTCCTCATTTTTCTCATTTATGTCCATTTCAACATTCAATTCTTCTTGTTGATTGTTCTTGTCCTGCTGTTGCTAAGGAGTCTTTCATCCTGTCAAGGTTATGTCTATATCATCAAGTTTTTTGTGCTTAATTTTCCATATAATTTACTACCAGTGAATCAATTGACCAAGTCCCTCTCAATCAAATTCTCTCTTACTTCGCGTATTTTTCAGGACCTGCAACGAAGAGGGCCATTGGTTCGGGGCATGAGAAGAATGATCTTTACTTATTGAACATTGCCAACCTACCTCCTTCATTAGCTTTAAGTGCCACTATTTCACCCCATCAATGGCATTTTTGGTTTGGAGATCCCTCGATGGCCATATTCAAAGTTAGTTATTCCTAAGTTATCCATAGTCTCTAGTCTAGATTGTGAGGCTTGTTAGTTAAGCAAGCACCATTGTGATTCCTTTCCTAGTCATGGAACTAGTCATTTATCTACACAATTTGATGCAGTCCATATGAACACATTGGGTCCTTCTTGGACTCCTGCTACTAATAAAATTTGGTATTTTGTGATCATTGTTGATGATACACTCGCATAACGTGGTTACTCTTAACGACACATGGATCAGACTTACCCTCAATTCTTTGCAAATACAAACTATAGTAGAAACCACAGAGCAGCCACCACGTTTGTCATAACATGACACATCAAGAAGGATACAAAGTACATTACAATTAAATACCAATAATATGATCATACCAAGAAGCAAAAATGCAGATAAATTGTGAGAACATAACAGGACAGAAGCATAAAATAGCCACTAGAGTTGTCATTCCATGACACATCAAGAAGGATACGATTATATCAAGAAAAAATACAGATAGATCGTAAGGAAATAACAGGAAAGAAGCATAAAACAACACTGCTAGCTCAAAATTTAAGCAAACCTGATATAAGAAGAGAAGTAATCCATGTGCAAAATGAACCCATCTAGGAGGAGGTGAATCCAGGTGAGGTGAATAAATCTGCAACATATCAATGTGAAAAAAATTATGGAGAGGTCACATTTAAATGATTAAAAGAAAGAAAACATAAAAATCAGCATAACTTTCAATCAGATAACAGCCAGGGATTTAGCTGAAAATTAGTTTCCTGAAAGAAAGTCCCTTGATACACATAATTTCTAATATGACCCTATAGAGAACTGAATATTCAAGTAAGAATCAAGATGAACATTAAAGAATTAAGATCTTCCAAAATATGGCACAGATAAGTTGGTCTCTCCGATCTTATTCTCTTCAATTTCTTCCTTAATGAACTTTAGTTCCCCCCATTCCTCTAACCCAGTAACAACAAGAAAATTAAATTAGTATTTTGAAGATCTTCATCTTGATTCAGAGAAATAGCATGCCTCTAGTACAATAGATTTAACTTAAAGCCATCATGTTTTTCATCAATCGACATAAAACAAACAAAACAAAACAAGAAAATGAAAAAACAAAAAGAGAACAGAGAAAAAAATGCGGGAGGGATACTAGGAAAAAAATGAGAACTCCTATAATTTTGTCAATAATGAAAAAAAAACTGCATGAGGAGAAGAAAGTTTGAAAATTAAATAAAATAACTCACATAACCAAGCAATGCAGATATGACCAAGAACATGAATCCTGTAAGCGTAATCTGCAGAGAGAAAGTTAAGAACAGGGTAAAAATTCATCCAACATTGAAAATTTAGGATAAGACAGCGAAGAAGGTTTTACCATATTTGGTCTGGAAAAGCACCCAGCACATGCAAAGAAAAAAAATAAACAATTAGTATCTTTCAATGAAAGACCCAGCATGGCTTACTGTATCACCATTAATAAAACATAAGCAACAATTGCTAAGAAATGAGCTAACAGCAATATAGCATTTTCTGAATCATAACTTCCTAGAGTTCTACATTTATATACAGATTGCAGCTTGTAGATGACTAAGAACTAGGCCAACTCAAAATTCAAATCAGAATAGTTAAATCATTTAATTTATAATTTTTAGCTTTACCCCTCATGTTTCCATATAGCAGCCCCCAACCCCCTCTATAAGCCACACACCCTCACAACGTATGGGATAAGCCCAAAAAGATTAAAAATAAATTCCAGGGAAACTAAAACAAGAAAGAAAATATGCGAGAACTCCAAATTTCTTTTATTTTCTACAACTCTACCAGGATTAAATGAGTCATAATGGACAGGCAAACATTTTCTGATTTTTGGGGCTCTTTTAGCTTAGAGTTAAAGCAACCTATAGTATTTTACGTATTGGGTAATAAAACCCAAAACACATAAAATACACAATGAAATGATTGATAATGGATAAGTAAACATTTTCAGGGTTACCTTAATTTATAGTTCAAGTATCATATATAACCCAATAAATATTTCCTTTTTTTTTTCTTAATGGGTAACAAAATCCAACAAATATAAAACGTAAACGCTTTATTATCTTCATAAATTCCAAACCCACCCACCCCCCCCCCCAAAAAAAATGAAACAACAATAAGCCACCATGCAGGAAATGAGCAGCTAATGAATCGAAGACTCACGGCATCCAAAGTGGGAAGAAGTTAACAAATCGACCCCAAAAGGGTTGCAATACATATTTAGCAACATAGGAATGATCCACTCCACTGTACTTGTATCTGTGCAGAGCACCAACACCATGAGCCCCTATATATCCCATTCTTCTACCTGCCCAATTTGCATCAACAAACACTCAAGTCACAGAAACTGATCTAACCATCCAATGCTTTACCAGAAACACAAAATAATTGATGAATACGAACCATAGAAGGAGCGATCTTGAAATGGGAAAACAAGGAAATGGAAAATTAACACTAAAAACAAATAAAATGGGAGAGGGGGGGGAATAAAAAAAGAAAAAAAAAAGGAAACTTTACCCAATTGGATTCGTAGATATGTAAAGAAGTGAGAGAGAAAGATCAAAGCTTTGTGGCGATTCTCTTATCTCTATTTCTCCCTTTCCCCGCCAAGGTGGGAGATTAAAAAAGAAAAATGGAATGCAATGAGAAGCGTGTGTAAGCGGCGTTTACGCGTAGGGCGCTTTTGGCTTTTGGTAGGGCCGGCATAGAAACAACCTTTGCAGTGATCTGTGGAAAAATCTTGGTAAGCACGCTGATGTTCCATGAGTATTTAGTTAGTAAGAATTTGGCCAAAAAAATTTGATAAAAATTTGATATAGAAATAATATGTAGTAAAATTTACTCAGTAGAAGGTAATAAAAAGAAATTAGTAAAAGTTTATAGATTTTAGTTAATTTTAATAAACCAAACATTTCTAATTTTTTTTCCTTATTTTAATTATATGGTATTTTTTTTACAAAACTTAATTTTATTTTTATTTTTTATCCTTTCAATGCCCTGTTTGGTTTGCAAACAAACTCCAAAAAATTTTATAAATCTCTGTTAATTTTATATCACATCAACTTTTTTCTTTCACTGCACGCATTACGAACTCTGAATTTATCTCAATTTATCTCACTCCAAACTCACCCATACCACTCATGTTTATAAAATGCAAGAAAGATGCGTTAAGAAAATTGACTCTTTTTTTTATAACTTTTTATTTTAAATATATTTTTGATATTTTTAAAATGTGAATAACAAAAAAATAAAATGTTAAATAAATAATTTTATGAGCAAAAAATTAACTTCCTTGTTTTTAATAATTTATTGGAATAAAAATGTAATTGATTTTACTTTTAAAAAATAATATTTTACTATTTAAAAAACACTTTTATTACAATTATATGTCAATAATATTGTATTATAAAAATGTCATTAAAATATTTTCAATATAATTTTAAAAAAATAAAGTACCATAATGCAATTCAGTAAACCATAGTGGTGTTCGGTTGGTTAAAAAAAAATTGTATAAGAGTGACAAGTGACAAAATTTAATTAAAGAAAGTTAGAAAAAATTGAAATTTTTTTAAGTGTTCTTTCATAAACCAAACACTACCATAAACCATAAATATAGGGGTTGTTTGGTTGAAAAAAAATGAATAAAAAGTACAGTAAAAATAAAAAGATGTGACATAAAGATGATATGTGTTAAAATTTTATTAAAAGAAAGTATAAAAAATAGTTAAAATTTGGTAACTTTTGGTATTTTTTGATCGGCCAAATAGACCCATAATACTAGACTAGATGTTGGAGTGAAAATGTGAAAATCTTACTTAGAAACATTTTTATTTTTATTTTTTTTATATAATTTAAAACTGACTATACTCTAGTTTTGAAAAACATTATATGCTTGTATACTTAGGTACCGTTTGGAACTTTATACATCATACAAAATCTCTATAAACTAATAAGTTTTCATTTGATAATTTTTTATTAAGTAGCGGCGCGGTCATTTTTAAATAAATATAATATGTAAAATCATTAATTTCTCTTCCATATTCTAATCAATGAGTCGCTTTTTTATTTTATTATGAAAAGTCGTGAAAAAACTAATAAGAAAATCAAATGAAACTTAAAAAAAATGACTCACATTATAATAAATTAGAAACATTAATTATTATAATTAATTAAAAGTTTATATACTAATTTCTTAGTTGAGTCTTTTTTTTTTCTTTTTTTATTTTAAAGTCCTGTTTGGTGGCACAAAAAGTCACTAAAACTTACCAACTTTAACTAATTATTGTACTTTTTTTAATTAAATTTTTTTACATATCTTCTTTATATCATATTTTTATATTTTTATTATATTTTTTACCAATTTTTTATCAACTAAACACCGCTAAGAAACATGAGCTTGCGTCCAGCATAAAAAGAGGTGAAGTTTAATTTATTCTAGTGGAAAAGTTCAAAGCGTTGTCTTTTATATTAAAATTTTCCGACATGCATGAAGGAGACCGTTTTCTAGTCAAACAAGTTTGACCGGAAGAAACTTTCCCCCAAACAAAAAAAAAAAAAAAGTTTGACCGGAAAGAATCTAATTTATATTTGTGTTTCGTTAATGCCGATCTTAAAAGAACTGGTAGATTTTGGTGCAGCCCCATATCAGGATCTGTTTGGCACATTATTATTATTATTATTATTATTATTTTATGCATTTTAATAAAAATATTAAAAATTAGAAAATATAAATTTTTATATGTTTAATAAAAATTTAAAAGTTAAAAAGAATTAAATTTTATAATTTTAGTGTGTGCATAAATTTTTTATTTAATTTAGTAAAACATTAAATTAAAAAATATTTTTATCGAAAGTTGTAAAAATTTTGTGTACCGAACCAAAATCTAATAATAATAGATGTTAAAGATGTTTAGTTGGTCAAAATCAATTAAAATTTACTAACTTTTAGATTTCAGAAAATTACAGTAAAAAAATCTACTAAAAAGGATTACAGTAAAAAAATAAAAAGTTGAGATTTATTTACATTTTAATGACATGTGACTTTTGATATTCTGTATTAATTGTATTTTAATTAAATTTTTTAAAATTTAATTTTTATTTTCAAAATAATTTTAATTAAATTAAGTTAGAACCATTAGATTAAATACGAATAAATCTCAACTGCAGTCCCTAAAATCCCAGCTTTGACCAACTTTTTATATTTTTTTTAATCAAATTTCACTACATATCATTATCATATCAAATTTTTGTACTTTTATGGTACTTTTTATCAATTAAATGCTCTTATTATTTACTTTTAGTTAATGTTTTAATTTTATTTTATTTTAAATATATTTTTTTAGATCTCATTCTGATTTGACCTATATTTGAAGACTTGTTCTTAAACATTTGATTAAAATTTAATTTGACACGTGGGTTTTAAAAGGAGTTTTTTTTTTTTTAATTTCACTCCGATTTGACCTCTATTTGAAGACTAGGCTACGAATTTGACCCGTTGATTAAATTTTAATTTGACAAGTGGGTTGTGAAAGTAGTTACCAGTTTTAATGGATTCTTTGTCGTAGAGTTTGTTTGGTGCATCAAAAATTTCTGAAAATTTTTAAAATTTTTAAAAAATCTTTATATATTTATATACATTCTTACTTTCTTAAAATTCAAAAAAATTCAAAAAGTTAATAAATAGAATTCGGTTAATTAAATAAGAAATTTTTTTTCACCATTCTCATCATGAACTCTCAAACTACCGAATAACACCCATTTTAACTATTTTTTTGTGGGATCGTAAAAATCATTTTAAAAGATTGTAGAAACCGTTCCAACAGATTTACGTGATCAATTTCCGTCCAAACGGTTTCTACAAATCCATTTGAACGGATTGCAGTGTAAAGAAGTGATGACTATCCAAAATTTTGAATCCGTTTAAACAGAAATCCAATCCGTTGGAACAAAATTTTATTGTTCATCTCCAAAAAATAAGTTTTGAAATGTATGCACCAAACATAAAAAATTTATTCAAATTATATTTTATCGCATTTTTATCACTCCGAGCACACTGTTTGAAGCAATTTAAGAGAGTTGGGTCTTGCCTTATATTAAATGAAGGGACCACCGTTTGGCGTAAGATCTTTTTGAAATTATTCAAAATTGTCGTTTGGAAATTATTATCAAAGCTAAACCTATGTAAAGATAAATACATAAATTCCTTATTAATGCTAAAAAAGTGCTTTTATTTATAAGAAAAGTATTAATAGTCATGGAAAGTTAAGGAGGTATTAATAGAAAAATAAAAATTTCACCGAAATTTTATTCATTTTTATTTTTCACTAAATATTTTTTATGTTCTCTTTATATAATTATATATGAATATATAAATGTAGGAACCGATTCAAAATTTGTAGTTAATTGGAGTAAAATTATATTTTTTAATAAATAGGGATAAAAGTAAAAATATATAGAAGGAAAAGTTTAATAACAATATAAAAAATTCACAATTTATAAGAAAAATAAAATAAAATTAATATTGTTAAGGCTTATTTGGAACTCTATAAAAATTTACAAAGCTCTACAAATTTCTATAAATTTTAAATTTTTTATTCATTGCACGAATTATAAGATTATAGCTTTTACAAATTGGTCGTTTGGAATAACAAAAATTGAAATAAAACGTGATTTGAGTTATGTTTTAGTATTTGGAGTGTAAATCACAAATCACAAAAAATAAAAATTAATTGCTCCGTTTGAACGAATTTAAGCAAAAATTTTTTGACTTTTTTGTCAAGACTTTTTAAAATTTGTACAAATAGTATTGGAATTTATAAAAACTTTATCGAGATTTGTAGAAATTTGTTAAGATTTGTAAATATAAATATAAATTTATAAAGATTTATAGAGATTCACAGAGATGGAAAAAATTTTGTAATGAATTATAGAATTTTTTAGAATTTTTCGGTACTTTAAACGAGGCTAAATTTATACTAATTTTTATTGGAGATATCTCTTATTACAAATATATATAATTATTAAATTTTATTGTGTATAGAATTTATTATGTTATATGTTAAAATTAATAATATTATGCACACAAAAATTTTCTAGTGTTGTAGGATAACACACTTTATTATACAAAAAATACTTGATTTGTCATAAATTTTTTTTATGTTAAAAATTTTTACATAATTTTAATTTTTTAATAAGACTAAAATATTTAAATTTTTAATTACTTTAGTTTTTTAATAAAATTAAAATAATAAAAATATTTTAATAATTTCATGTCAAAAATTAAAGAAATCACTTGCCCTCCATTTTCTTGGCTCCGCCATTGGTAGTCATGTAATTTAGCTCCAGGGGATTACGGTGGATTTTGTAATACAGGACTCCAGTGTTGAGACGAACAACATTTATTGATTTTATCAAATAACATTTATTACAGTATTAATCAACTCAATCAAATAAATATTGATTAAACCATCACCGTTCACACCTATAATCCCATGCAACCCGTTGTCAAAGGCCCCTTAATTAATGGACGGCCTGTGATTCAGTTCTGAGGCACGCATGGATGATGCACACACATCGATGCGCCCATCAGCATATCCTGACAAACTCTTTTCTCTGCAATTTGCATCGCACTAATGTTGGCCTCCTAAAGTATGGGACTGAATTTGGGGTCAATGTCTCCTTCAGGTTCGGGCCTCCCGAGAATGGTCATCCTGCTCATTTGTTGTTATATTAATGGCAATATATGGGATGGATATTTTTTTTCTAGGTAACATAGGTTGCGTTTGCTTAAAAAGTGAGAAAAAATAAGATAAAATATAATTTTAAAAAATTTTTTGTGTTTGGTGCACACTGCTCAAATCGTGTTTTTCAAAGACGAATAGTAAAATTTCGTTCCGGTGGATTGAATTTTTGTTTGGACGGATTCAAAATTTTAGGCAGTCATAACTTTTTTATATTACAATCCGTCCAAACGGATTGTAAAAATCGTTTGGACGAAAATTGCACGCGCGATTCCGTCGGAACGATTTCTACAATCCGTTGAAACAGTTTTAAAAACACTACAAAAAATAGTCAAAGTAGATGTCATTTTGTAATTTGGGAGTCCATGGTGAGAATAGTAAAAAAAATTTTGCTATTCGATTAACCGAATTCTAGTTATCGACTTTTTATGGAAAGATATTTGAACGTTTTTTAAATTTTAAGAAGGCAGTAATATATAAAATTTTATAGAGATTTTCAAATGTTGTCAAAGGTTTTCAGAGATTTTCATCAACTTTTTGTGCACCAAACGCAGCCATAGGATGGATATTGACAACGTTTAGAGTTTAAAATAAAATATAAAATTTTATAAATTTCTATAAATATAAATTACGATACTACAAAATTTGAATTCTTTACTTATTGTACAAAGCACAATACACTAATTTTTATAATTTTATATAATTTTATACAACTCCAAAAACACCCATTATCATAGCACAAATTGTTAATATCAAATTTCATTAGGTGAGTATATTTATACTTTATAAATAAATTCTTACACTTTATTTTAAATTTTTAATAAATAAAATTACACAATTAGTCTTGTTATTCTAATAAAATATTTTTGTATAATTTTAAAATTATAAATATCCTTTTAAAAAATCGAATTTATATTAATTTGAAAAAGTAAAGTGAAATACAAAAATTTATTTATGAATTATAAATAAGTCAATTCATCAATTCATATATAATTTATAAAGTAAGGTTAAAAGTCAAAATTCAAAAACTAAAGATAAATAAAGTTCTTATTTTTATATTTACTTGTTAAAAAATTTAAAATTAATATCTCTCTCCAAAACCAACTATTTTTTCTCTTTAGAAAAAATATCTCTTACACCCTCACTTATTAAAATACTAGAAATTGCACGTGACTAAAAGCATGAAAATATAATTTGGCCGACAAAGAATTTCAAATGTAAATTTATAAAACAAATATATATGAAAAACTGTAAAAATAAAAATTACTAATAAAAAAGATAACGAGTTATACATAATAGTATAACTTAAACACACATTAACCCAATCTTGTAAAAAAAAAAAAAAGTATTAGTCAATTAAATAACTAAAGTCTAAACCCGTTAAAAAAAATTATCAATCAAAAGAGATTATAAGTAATGTATATCACTATGACTCAAACACATTTTAATCAAATTAAGACTATATAAAATATATATGTATATGTGTATATATATATATATATATATATATATATATATATATATATATATATATATCAACTAATTTAATAATATGGTTAAGTAGTTATTTCATTTCACTACATACATAAACAACAAAATCTGATACAAAAACAAATCATTCATGTTGTTAGGGTATTACTTGTGTCACGCCCCGAATTTTCATAATCGAATGCCTAGGGGTGATTTGGGATTTATTTGTTAGGTATAAAAATAAAATGATAATAACACGCTGTTACACCCCAGAATTTTCCTCCAAACTGGGGTTGACCCGCAAGAAAAATTTAAGATATTCAAAATCAATTTGTTTATCCCAAACAATATTTATAAGTCATTGGACTGAACCATTTGATGGGATTTCAACTACAGGGCACAAAATAAAGATCGAGAAAAATATTACAGAGCTATCTAAGTGTCCCAACCACGCGATTAACATTACATACCAAATAAAAGTAAATTAGGTCTATGCTTAATAATTACAATCATCCAACAATTGTTACAGACCAAAAATAAAGTCCTCCAGCTCTGCGCAGGAAAGAAGAAAAAAAATAGATAATTCTTCTGATGGAATATTTAGGAGAAATTAATCTATTTCCAGCTCATCTTCTGTATCCCTGTGCTTAATATCCTGAAAAAAATATTCCCACAAGGGGTGAGCTACTAAAGCTCAGTAATCAGAATTTCCTAGGTGCTTATATGCAGTGGTTATAATACTACACTATATTAAGTGACCCATTACAGTAAATGTGTTTAGGTGACATACTGTTTATGCAACAATTAATTCAATAGATCTCAATGGAATAATGTAAATTATACTTACAATGGTTCGATGAAACCGTCACCGTAATTACTATTTTACTTACATGTAAAAATAGTTAAATATTGATGTGTGTACCACAATGAAGTCTGTGTCGCAGTGGTAGGGATCTCAGATTTAGATCTTCAAGATCTCAGGATCAAACCCCGTAGCGATACAGGTTTCATATATACATATATATTTTTTATAAAATATTCATCGAGAGGAATTAAATATAATTAAATAATTCCAATACATCATTCATACATAACAAGTGAGGTTACTAGTCACAGTAAAATTTTGTAAAGGAGTTTAATCTAAATCGTCCTAAGATAATCATACTCCTATCATCCTCTACCCTCAGCCTTGGGAACCAGTGACTTTACGGGCTTAGCATCCAATGCAAACCGACGGTGTCACCTACCAAAAACCTAGCCGTCGCGACTGGCTACTTGACTGGCCAGGTCAGAAGGGAGCATCTCCCAAATAAAATGCATGTTCCCATCTTCATCTAAAAGGCTATTTCTACCCACCCGTCACCCCATTGCCACAAATAACTTTAGCACCGAGTGCCTTAATTTCTTCTCACCCTTTTACATTCCAAGGGTATCTTGTATGGAAATAAGACATTTTTAATAACAACCGGCAATGTTCCCGGGCGATGAATCAAAAATGGGATTATTCAGTCACATGCAGTATATTTTTAAGCACTTTATCTAAATTCATAATTTAATAGTAATTCTCAATAAATCAAAGATTTAACATAATCACCAATATCATTATCACAAAGGTAGGTACTACATGTAAATTAATAAGTAGCAAGTAAAAAAAAAAAATTTAGAATACGAATTAGTATTTTAGTTAATTGTTTTGACAAGTTTATCGTACCAAATTTAATAAGAATAAAATTATTTCTAATGGTATATTAATTAGGCCGAGGTTGGTAGCTTAGTGGGTGGGCGACCCTAATTGCGATTTAAAGTCGCAAGTTCGAACCTCATTGGCTGCAAATCTCAGCTTTTGCTTCTTTTACCTTTTATTTTATTATTTTATGAAATATAAAGATAATAAATAGCTCTTGGATTTATATTTAATTTTTAGCAAAATTGATAAGTTTTATTTTATTCAAAATAATTTAAATAAATTTTCAATCATCATCTTATTTATAACCAAACCCTTATCATAGGTTTTTGGTTTCAAGATATCCACAAATGTCCACAGAATTATTCCAATGTTTAGGAAGGTATTAAATGAGTTTCATTAAATTCACTTAATCATAAAAATATAGTTATATAACATGCTAGATTGACAAAATAATGCCTAAAAATAAATCAACTTCATTTAAGAAAGATCAAATGAAAAAAACAAGTCAATTGTTTCTTTTGGGCATTTTATCAAATACTTAGCATTTTAGTTTGAATAAGTCATCCAACTATCCATGATGAAACTAATTATCTAAGTCAATTATCATCAATATTAGAGTGTCAAATAATATATAATATCCAGTTTAAAATAATTTCACATCAATAGAAATTATTAATATGACAAAAACTAACAGAAGATAATTGGAAATTTAAATAAATTTTTAAACATAATATTCTAAAAAAAATCCAAACAAGCATCAATTAAAAACTAAATTGAGACAGCAGCTTAAAAGAAAATTCATATAAAATAGAGCAAAACTCCAATATCTATAAACTTTATATCTGTAGAAACTAGACTTTAAGACCTAAAACTTTCATGTTTCACACTTTTTAAAATTCTAAGGTCTAAAGGTGCAAAAACAGCCTTGAATTATGTTTGTTCAGAAAATACAGTTTTACACGTACTCAGTATTTTTGGGCATAACTTTTGACTCACAAATCGAATTGATGCAATTCTTTTTGGGTTGGAAAGAAAACTAAAAGGGCTACAACTTTTATGTTTTAGCCGAAACCTAATTCTACCGTTTTAGGGGTCAGAAGCACATAAGAAGTTACAAATAAAGAGCTGTCAGCATACTGAGTTACATCAGTCAAAATTTTGGCTACCCCAATATACGGGTATTTTTTTTTTTATCACCATCAAGTTTCATACTTCAAACCCAAAAAATGCATCAAATATATTTAAGAGGTTCGTCATCCTATCTCAATGAAGATATTGATGACCAAGTCTGAGAAGGAAAAATGAGTTAGTTTTGAACACCACCCAAATTGAAAAATTCCAAGCCTTTCTTCTTCCTCCAAGCAACACCAATTCTTCAACCTCACTAATTAATAATTTATTATTATTTCTCTTTTATTTTCTTCTCTTTGAAGACACACAATTTATAGGAAATGTAAAGAAAGTGTCGGTAGAGAAAAACAAGTTCCACTACCTAAACTTGAAAACCACTAAAGTAGCATTATGCATTAGGTAGTATAATCTAAATAACCTAGCTTAGCCTTTTTGACTATCTAACCACATAATTAAAGATAGTTGTTGGAGGATGGATGAGGATGGGTGGCATGATCCGGGAATCATGCTAACTTTTTAACAATTTAAACAATCATGCTAGCTTTTTGACAAATTAACAAAATGCTTTAAATCATGCTAGCTTTCAAACAAAATGCTTTAAATCTTATTTGCTAAATAATTTAAAAAAGATACTTTAAGGTCATCAATGTAGGGTCTTCTTTTTGTCTAATTAGTCAAATAATTTTGAAAGATGGTGAGAGTGTATGGAAGATGAAAAATGAAGTTGTCGGGAAATAATTTAGAGCAACTATTCATGAGTCAACTAATTGAGTGATAAAGTGAGTTGAAGTGAGTTGAGGTGAGTCAAAGAAAAGGGTTGACCCATGGTTAATGGGCTTGGTTTGAACCAAATAAGTAATTGGGCTAGGAAGTGTTTGGATAAAATTTTAGAAATTCTACATTAAACTCCCACATAGGGTGAAATTAAATCCGAAAATCTTTCCAACCAATTCCAAAAATTTTCAAATCTTCAATTTTCTAGATTTTTACTGTAACAAGTATCACCACCACACTTAAGCAATTTAATTAAGAAAAAAAAAATTCAGGTTATTACAACTCGCGTCTAAAGGTACTTTCTTAAGAACAACATAATCCTAACTTATATCAATTCGAGTAACAATGGAGAAAAAAATCATTAAGGTCCATAACAAAATATAAATAAATGAATTCATGTAAACAACTTCACAATAATATTTACTTAGGATCTCAAATCAAGCAGAGTTTGAATTATTTGACGATATCCTAAACCATTTTGGGTAAAAACAAAAATCTATTTAACACATAATTTGAGGTATCTCAACACACATTAACAATTAAAAGCTAAAATAATTTTTTAACTTAAAGGAATTTGAACAATTAAAAAAATACTTTGGAGATAACAATTAAATAATTTGATTAATTCTAAGATGCACTTGAGATAATAAGAATCACTTGAATTTATCTATGAAGAAATTGATGGATAGGTACAATAAGGGGAGAGGAATGAGTAAGATGCAATTAGAGAAATGGGAGACAGAAAATGAGATTTAGTAGGACTTTTAATTAGTAGTTAGATAAGAGATAGATGATGAGATTTGGTGGTAAAGACCACAACAGATGTGCAATAAAATTGTGTAAACTATCCTTTTTTTTTTTGTGGAAAGAAAGATTTACATAAACTAATTCATGAGATAATCTTATTTATTCTGAGATAATCTTCTTTAATATTAATAAAATTTTGATAGATATATATAAGGATGAAGATAACAGGGAAAGAAAAAAATTAATATTGTGCTAAGATCATGGGGGTCACTACTTAGGAAAAAAATTTATTTGTTTATTCTTTATTAATATAAAATTTTTAATGTATTTTTTTTCCTTTTGAAAAAAATAAGATTTCATTTCTAATACTTTTACAACAAATTCAATCCCAAAGTTTCTATAATTATATATAATAAGTACACAAGAGATAATTTTTTAAAAAAACTATAAAAAAATGTTCAACTCAGACAATATAGTAGTTAAAAATAATATTAAATGAGTTCTGATATTAACAATTTCTGTTCTATGACATTATCGCCGCCCTATAATATATATAACTTTTCATTGTTATTATTGTTGTTGTTGTTTATTTTTATTTTTTTTAATGTGTTAACACCCAAAAATAATTTTGCCACTACTATAACAATCAACACAATCACTTTTTGGTCACTAAAGGTATTATAGATCAAACATAATTTGGTCACGAGTTGGTTTGTAAAGATTAGTCGCAGAAAATATTGACAATCAAAAATATATTTGGTTGGTAAAGGTATATAATCTTCACCAATCAAACTTTAGTCACTAAAAGTCTAGCTAAAAACTAAATTTAATTTTAGTGACTAATTAGTTGCTAAAAGCTGGGCTTTACTGACCAAAACTTACTTAATAGAGAAAAATATACTCTTTAACGACCAAAATTTGGTTGATGAAAGGTCTTGAAAAGCAAATAAAATTTATTTCTCTTAAGACTTGAATACGAGTTTTCTCTAAATTTATAAATACTTAACTGCTAAACTAAGCCATTACTTGTATATATATGTATATATTAAAGCTTTTGCCAACCAAAATTTGGTCAAAAAATAATTTTTGATCATTAAAAATAAAATAAAATATTTATTTTTTAGAGCCAAAAAAAAATAAAATATTTGTCACTCGTAGCGATGAATTAGTCATCAAAAACCATTCCTTCACCATTGGTGGGTAAAAACGAACATTTAGCAACCAATTGGTTGACAAATTTAATAAAAATATTATTTTTTTTTTCTAAAAAAGAATATCCTTCCAAATATATTTGGTTGCTAAAGAATAACATTTTCCCGATTAATTAGTTGTTAAAGGTCATTATTTACCAACTATCGTTAATTTAGTTAGAAAATTTACTATTAGCGATTAATCTTATTTTGTGGTAGCTAAAAATGCATTTTCTTATAGTGTCGAGACTAGCAATTAGTTTATGAGGGTTAAACATATGTCCGTCAAATAAAAAAAAAAATGGAAGTTACAAGCATATGAAGGTATTTTCTTATAACATTTAGGAGATTTTTAGGTGTATGAGTTGGATGCAAGATTTCAAATTCGAACGAATGGCAAAGGAAAAAAAAAACCACCCCACATTATGTGCTAAATAAAAGAGAAGCGGAGTTAAAGTAATTACCCCGGCATGCTTACATAATAAAATAGTTCGATAGAAGGTAAAAAGACAACACACAATATCTCCAACACTTAGGCATTTTTTTCTTTTTTTGTAATTGTAATTGCAGTTGATTGCATTGACAGAGTGATAGACATGTTTTATTCTACTTTAGTGGGTGTTGGATCTTGATTCACTTGTTGAAAATTAATAAATTAAATTTATTCATCTCATTTAATGATTAATAATTTTGGTGAGTTCTGTTTTGAGTGCCTTTCAAATATTAACAAATTTGATTTACTAACTTCATTTTTATTCTCACTTGATATATAAGGAAGTCCTGAAATATAGTATCCAAACCATGTAATGCAAAATCACTTAATCCATTTGTATCAAACCATATCCATTTGGTAGCCATATATACTTCATTTTTATTCTCGCTTGATGTCCAAGGAAGATCTGAAATCACTTGAAGATTAATAAGTTTGGTGAGTTCTACTTTTTGGGTGTTAATCTCGGTCCACCTTTCCAAGACTAACAAACTAGATTTATTTTACTTCATTTTTATTCTTTTTGTATCTAAGGAAATCTTGAGATAAACCATTCAAATCATACATGGAAAAACATCTAATCCATTTGTATCGAGCTGTCCATGTGGCAGCCTTTGTATTGAAACATATCCATTTCATTTTTATTCTCATTTAATATCCAGGTACGTCCTGAAATCACTTGAAGATCAGTAAATTTGATAAGTTTACTTTGCTGAGTGTAGATCTCAATTCGTACTTTAAATACTAACAAACCTTATTTATTTTAATTAATTTTTATTCTCGCTCGATATCAAATGAAGTACTAAAATATGACATGCAAACTATGTATGCAAATTCATCTATTCCGTTTGTATTGAGACAACCATATGTCAGCCTTTGTATTGAGTCATATCTACTTCATTTTTATTCTCACTCGATATTTAAGGACATTCTGAAATCACTAGAAGATTAGTAAGTCTAATGAGTTTTACTTTGGTGGGTATCGATCTTGGTCAGGCCTTCAAAGACTAAGAAACCTAATTTATTTTACTTCATTTTTTATTCCCACTCAATATCTAAAAAGTCTTGAAATGTAGCATCTGAAACAACGCGTTCCAAATCGCTTGATTCATCCACGTCAAGCCATATTTATGTGAAAATTGAAGATTTCATTTAATTTCTAAATATCTTATTTTATAGCTCACTCTCGATTCAGTGGAATTCAGGTTATGACAAATTTAGTCTTTTTAAAAAATAAAATAATATTTTGTTTTAATATAAAAATGAGTAAAAATATAAATTTATTTGTATGTTTTTATTAATCCATGAGATATAAATCTAATTAAATTTAATAGGTTGAATTAATTTTGTACTTTACTTTAGATCACGGGTAGGCTATTTGACTTTTAAGGTAGAAAATGAGCATTTTTTTTTATTATCAAATTTCAAAGAGCAAAGTACAATCCCCACTCTTGTATATATAAATACTATCTTTTAAAATATTTGAACAGATAGAAATACAACTCTTCGCGATCAAGTTTCTAAGTTTTTAAAATAACTAGCTAAATGCTTGCGCATTATTGCATATTTTGGTAATATATTTAAGTTTATGATAGATTAAAAAAAAAAAGAACATATGCAATGTGTAGTGTAATCAACTACTACAAATATACCATCTTGATTGATAAGCGTGAATTTTTTAAAAGTAATTATGACCAAAAAAATAAGTATTTATAATAAAAAAGAATAATAAATACCCCACGGTACACAATGAAAATCAAACTATATAATGGAAAATTGATAACACATACTAATTACTGTAAATATACACCAATTTTATATAAGAAATTTGTCAAAAAAAAAAAAAAATGGGACATTACCACTATAAGTGATACATTTTTTGAAAAAAATATAATTATTTATATTCTAACCTACCAAACAACAAAGAATATATACACCAGCTAATTTGTTTAAAAAATGTTGTAAATACTTCTAATAATAATAAATAATCTACTATAAATTTATTAAAAAATAAAAACAAAAGAAAATATAAAAATAAAAAATAAAAACACAAAAAAAATCACACAAAAAGAATTAAAAAAGCCACGTGTAGATAGGCTATCTTCTGGGGTCGGGGAGAAGCCCGCAGCCGCTACCCATGGGTGCGCACTAGGTGAAGCCCGTCTCGTGGCCCTAGCCGGTAAAGAACCACGAGGAGGTAAACCAACTTAGACAAGCCCTGGCTGACCGGCTTAGCCGAGAAGGTTGTTAGATGGCCCTCCACAATTAGAGGAAGGACTGCCCCCAAGAAGAATCGAACCCAATATCTATTGGTCCCAGGCCCTTCAGCCCGTCATCCGAACTAACTCGACTACCCCTTTCGGGGCGTAGATAGGCTATCTTTTGGGGTCAGGGAGAAGCCCGCAGCCGCTACCCAAGGGTGCGTACTGGGTGAAGCCCGCCTCGTAGACCAAGCCGGCAATTACCCACGAAGTGGTAAACTAGCCTAGGTAAGCCCTGGCTGACCGACTCGATCGAGGGAGCTGCTAGGAGGCCGCACAAGCGTGGTAACTATCCCACTGAAGGGAGATTCGAACACGGAACTATCAGACGGACGAGTCCCTCAGTCACTCCCAAACTCCACTCGACCACCCCCGAAGTAGATAGGCTATCTTTTATTCGTAGAATGTTGTTTTTTTTAGTAGTCCCATTTTAGAGTCCAATAAATTAAATTATACGTCCCGTCCAGCCTCGTTAGGTGGAAACTCGCGAGGTGCATGGTCTAACAAATCATACCAAAAGCCTGGATACGTATCATTATTGATCCTCCGACGTCCTATCCTAAAACTTTGATAAGGTATTTTTATTATTGACCATATTAAAAATAATAAAAAATTTTAATACAGCCCACAAATCGTGTCGAATATTCGACCAGTTTCGTGAAAAATACGATAATAGCATCTTTCTTTGTCGTCATTGTTCCTGTGGGTGCGTTTGGAGTTGCATTAGAGTGTGTTTATATTGATAAAAAATGAGATAAAATGAAATAATTTGTGAATTCGTAATTCGTGTAATGAGATAAAAAGTAAATAATTTTTAAATATTTTTAAAAATTTTTAAAATTTTTCAACGATTTTTGTCAAACCAAACGCACCTTAATATAAATTTATAAAAATTATAATCTCCTAATTTGTATTGTTAATAGAAAATTTAAATTTTGTACAAATTTATAGAATTTTGTTATATTTTATAACAAATTAAATACACCCCACAGGGTTAATTACATAAAAAAAATTTTCAGTCATAAATTGTTATTTGGAGTTATAAAAGTTGAGATAAAATTTAATTTTAGTTACTTTTGAGTATTTGAAGTGTAAACAATAAATTACAAAAAAATAGAGGTGAATAGTTTTAAATTTTCATCCATTAAAATGAATTTAGATAGGCACTTTTTGATTTTTTTATCAAAATTTTTTGAAATTTATAGAAATGTTACTGGAATTTATAGACATTTTATAAAAATTTGTAAAGATTTATTGAGAGTTATAAATATATAAATTTAAAGAGATTTATGTAATTTAAGATGAAAAAAATTTTGTAAAACATTGTAAAGAATTATAAAAATTTTTAAAATTTTTTTACGTTTTTGGAAAGTCAAAACAGACCTAAAATCTGATGCTTTACTCATAAATTATTAAAAAATAATTTTATTTAAGAATCCACAAACGATTTTATCCATGAAATATGAAAAGAGAATTTTATACAAGAATTGTTTAAAAATAATGATGAAAAAAAATCATCTGACTCACACGCGATGATAAAATTAAAATTGTAAATACAAAATACTTATAAAATAACAAATACAATTTTTTAAAAAATATTTAAAAAATTAAAATAATAACATATAAATAAATTAGGTGTGTTTAGAGTTGTATAAAAGTGTATAAAAAAAATAAAATTGTAAAAGTAAATGTCTCGTAATTCGTACAGTGAGCAAAGAATTTAAATTTTATTGTCTCGTAATTCGTGTTTATAGAGATTTGTAGAATTTTATTTTATTTGTTTAGCTCCAAACGGAGCCATTAGAAAAGGGAAAGAAAAAATGGCAATCGTAATTGCCTTTAACCATCCACCACCTCTTCAATAAAAAGAAACAAAAATCTCAAATTGACCCTACCATTCTTCCTTGCTCGAATTCTTCCTTCCCTTTCGAACAAACTGAGAGATTTACTCTAAAAATAATCCACACCGTGCAAGGGAAGGGGGAAAGAGTTCAATTTGAGTTTTTTTTTTTTTTCCTTTCTTTTCTTTTGAATTAAATGAAAAAGAGATTTATGCAATTCTTGCAGTTATTTCATTCCCTTCCTCTTATGTTACTTATGATATATGTATATGTTTAAAGTGGACTATTCCTGTTGATTGACAAGTAAAAAAGTAAAAGAGAAAAAAAAATGAATTTGATTCAACAACATTTCTCTCTAATTGAAATTAATTTTTAAAATGATAATTTGTTAGAATTAAAAAATAAAAGATAAAGAAATAATAGAATTAAAAAAAAATATGTAATATATATGCCTTATCATATATATTATAAAGGTTAAAAAAAAGTCTTTAATAAGTTTACGATGAATGGTGATGGGTATGATTTTTGGCAACCCAAAACTCTCCTATCATTGGGAGAAGATTTATGATTGGGGGCAAGATTTAAAAAATTAAGGAAGAGATTTATAGAATCACATTATATCTCTTAAAGATGTATACCAATTAAATATTTTCCTTATCCAAATAAGGAAATCACAATAAATTTGAGAAAATTTTTAATTTGACTCCAATTATAACTGTATAAAATATTCTTATAAATAGGGGACAAAATCATCATAACAAGTAGGAAAAAAACTCTCCCTTTCTCCTTTTCTATACAAAGACCCTGCCACCTGTATTAACTTAAGCATTTGAGATTTTTTGGCAGGCACCACACCGGCGGTGCGTTCATGGCGGACAGATTTTCATATTTTTGGCGGATCGAGTTATCGGAGGCCCGGATTCAGGATTACGAAAAATCAGCATCATCAAATGGTATATATGGTAATGTTCTAAATACCAAAATAAAACTAATTACTTACTAAATACTACAATGCAGAATGTTCTAATATAGGTAATATATATAAATAATACATCATCATTTAATGTAGAATATTCTAACAATAATTACTTTTCATAATAGTTTTTTGCAACATTCTCTATTCATAAACTTTATTACAACAATTAAATTAACTAATTAATTAGCATGATCCTAATTAACTAATTTGAGTTTATAATAATGTTGTTATTTTATTTTTAAATATATTTTAAAATAATTATTTTGTTATGATATAATAGTATTTTGAAATTAAAATCTTAATTTTATTATTACGTGCAGGCCGTTTGATTTGTTTATTATTATTAGTTTGACGTTATTTTGAAACAATTTATAAACAAAACTCCCTTCTCATATTTTATGGGTTAAAGTGTAGGATTTTACAATTGAAAGGATAAAAGTGAAAATTATCTTTAATTGGGGAGGTTTCCGTGTAATTGATTCAATGGACATATGCTATTTTTCTTAAATCCGTTGGCGGATTATTGAGTGGAATGCATTTTTTTTTTTTCAATAGTCAGATTATTAGAGTTTGTAATTGAGGGGTTTTCGTGTAATTAACCTATCCATGGGGTGTTCAGTTGACTAAAATTAATCAAAACTTATAATTTTTTTATCAATCTTTATACTTTTTTCTATTAAATTTTACTATATATTATTTTTATATCAAATTTTTATATTTTTTATATTTTTTGATTAAATTTTTGGTAACTAAACACCTTTTATAATGCATTCAGACCCGCGTGTTCGGCAATTCGTTTTGTCCTTTTGTCTTTCATCGCTCAATTACCATCTGTGCCCTCCTCTCTCATAATTATATTTTTGTGTTTTAAAAAAATTAATTTTTCAATAATTAATTTTTTAACTTTTTATTAATTCAATATTTTTACCTTTTGTGATTTAAAAAAATTTTAACAATAAAAAAATAAATTTAATTATTTTGAAAAAATAAAAAAATGAGTAGTCAAATATTAAGAAATTGACTAGGGCCCCGTTTAGAGTAAGAAAGAATAAGATAAATTGAGATGAAATGTAGTTTAAAATTGATTTTGGCGTCTTTTTTTTATGAAAAGTAGTAAATCGTGGGAACATTTTTTCAAATCCGTTCCCACGGATTCAAAAAAATTCACAAAAAATAGCGACAATGGTACTCGTTTGAAAGCTCTCGACGCGAAGAATATAATTGTATAAAAAATTTACACATTCGGTTAACCTACTTCCAAATTTTTTATTTTTTTAGCAAAATATTAGAATTTTTTTAAATTCGTAATGGCGGAGAAATTAGAGGTAGAGTGATTGTTAAAGATTTATAGAGATTGTTCGTGATGCCAAACAGGGTCTAAGTTTTCTTAATAAAATTTGACTTTAATTTAGCAACAAGCTAAATTTGTTAGGATTCGAGGGGCTGAAGTGCAAAAAGCACTTAAGGGTGGAAGTGTAAAAATTCAATGATTTTGATTTCCTTTAAATAATTTAATGATTATGATTTAACTTAATTTTTTTAATTAATGGTCTAAATCAAAACGGTTGATCTTTTACACTTTAATCCCTGAATTGCTTTTGCAATCCAATTTATTATTATATTTTTACTTTCTTGTACTTTATATGAAATTTTAATTAAATTATATTTTTATTTTAATAACTTTTAAACATGTTATTTATATTTATAGAAATTTATTAAAAATACTTAAAACTAACAAACTCATATGCAAGTTAAAAAAAAAGGTTAGTTTTTAAAAAACTTACAAAAGAATAATTAAATTTGAATTATATTTAAAAAATTAATAAATTTGAAAACATTTGAATTACACTTTTAATTTAATATCAGAGGGAATCTACAAAAAGAAAAACATTAAATTTGAATTATATTTAAAAAATTAATAATCTTAAAAACATGTGAATTACACTAATAATCTAGTATTAAAGAGAATCTTAAAAAAAATATTAATTTGAATTATATTTAAAAAATTAATAAATTTGAAAATTTGTGAATTACACTATTAATTTATTAATTAATAGTGTGTTTGGAGTGATAAAAAGTAAGATAAGTTGGAGTAAATAATTTTTAGAAATTTTTAGATAATTTTAAATATTTATAGCCAAGTAAAAGGAGGCTTAACATCAGAGGGTAGTTTAGTCTTTCGCGTCAACGAAGGAGCGCGGAGTCCGAATGCGGCGGATCCGCGAGGTCATGACAATGCGGTGGCCTCGCTCTGTATATATACGCATATTCATATCATTCATTCACTTCTCGCCACTCTCTCAAACGTGACAAAGGTTAGGTAGCAGCCTCCTCATCTCTGCGGCATTCTTCCAGCGTTTCAATCATTCTCCGACGAAATCCTCTCTGTGGCTATTTGAATTTGTAAGTATAGGCTCATATCGTGAATATATTTGAATTTGTAAGTATAGGCTTATATCGTGAATATAGACACATCCCTTCACATATTTTTTGCGTACGTATTTTCATGACGCAATGTTCTTTCTCGTTTTCTGATTCGTGCTGCTCTAATTTTGCAGGGTGTTGTGGAGGGTCGTTTCGCGTACCTTCGGCGTTTGTTTCAATCCATTAATTTTGTTTTTTTTTTTAATTTTGTAAGGTATAATATCTATAACGCTTTGATTGTTTTGATCTGTATCCGTTGGCCAAATTAGCATTTTTTATTTCTTGATTTGTCTTGAAATTGGAGTTATTACTATTACTGTTATTATATATATATATATATACATATTTGTGGTTTTGTTTGCAAAGTTTTTGTGTTTTGTCTTTTTTATTTATGTTCAAACTGTTGACGGATTGTAATACTTGTTGTGCCCTTTCTTCTACTGATTTCTGTTTGGTCATACAGTGCTTGTGTTAATATATGTATATTTTTAGTGGATTTCTGTTTGCTGTTTTCTGGATTTTGCTGGGATAAGCAATTTGCTAGTATTCAGTTTTGGATTTTTTCCTCTCTCTCTCTCTCTCTCTCTCTGTCTCTATCTCTCTCTCTCCTTTTTTTTTTGGTTTGAATTTGACTTCGGAAAAAAATTGGACCTTTACTGTGAACACGTGTTATGCGGTCGTGGTTACCAAGGTTTTATTTATTCTTGGTCAAGTAGAGAGATCTACCCGCGCAAAACATAAGATTTGTGGCTTCATTTGTTGGATTTATAATTAGTTGCATAAAAACTACGGTCTGATTAGATTCAAGCGAAAGGGAGGACAATGATTTCTAAAGTTAAAGATGGTTTTGAACATTTTGTTTATCCATGTTCTGTTTATTTTGTTTTTATTATGCAACTTAATTGATTAGAAGGATTTGTTTTTGATTACTTTTTACTCAGTGCATAGACTGAATGTTTTCGTGCTGTTTTAAAGTTAGAGGCTTCCTTTTTGAAATTTGAGGTTTCAGACAGAAAATGGTCTCAGTCACTGCCGGAGGCAAATGCAGGCAAAGGGGGCAAGTAACCCCTTTGATTTTGATTGCGAAATTACCAAAATGCCTTTGATATTTTAGCTTTATCAAAAAATAAATTAAGTCAAAATTGGGGTATTTTGGCCTTATTAAAAATTAGGGTTAATTAAAATTTACAAGGATCACACTTAGTATTTTTTGTAAAATAAAGTGCATTTTCCACTACACTGTTGAATACTTTTATGCATAATATCAGTAATATAGCATATAGCATAATAAATTCTATAAATAATAAAATTTAATAACAATTATATATATATATATATTTGGGTAATGAGGGATGTTCCTAGTAAATTATTAAAAGGGTTAGTTGAACTATTAAAATGTGAAAATTATTTTCACCGGTTTAATGTCCAAAAATAATTTTCTCTCCCCCTAAAAGCAACATCGCTTTTCTCCTACTTCTAATTTTGACGTAAGTTGTTATCCTTTTCTTGGGTCCTTGGTGACCCCCGTAGTCAAAATCCTGGACCCGCTCTTGGTCTCAGTGTTTTATAATGGTTTTGTATTTTAGAGATGCATTTTGGTATGGACTAGATTATATTTATTTTGTAAGGTATGAAGTAGAATTTTGTGTTTCATAGTATTGATATTGTGGTATGGGTCTTTCTTTTGAAAGCTATCACTAACCATCTATGTTTCATCGAGTTGGGTATGAATTTCGGATATGAGTATGTGTTTAAAGGTTGGATCTATTAATTCTCTTATTGACGCGGGAACAAGGCATTTGGTTGGAAAAATATTAATGGGGTGGGCCATGTGGCTCATAGGATTATCTTCTCATTTTTTATGATTACACTTCAATTACATATTCCTTTGCAATTTAGTACTCAATATGTTGCTACTGTTACTTTGTTGAGCAAATTTATAATTGTGTAACATCTTGTACCTTGTGGTAACAATTCTTTCATTATCCTGGTTTACTTATAATCATTTTTTTTTCCTTCAGCCATGTTATTTTCTTGTAATTGCTCCGCTTTTATTGTCTTATATAATAAGTTCTGATTTGCTATTGAGGAAGTGCCTTGGCTGAAGTGGTAAAGCTCTCAATGGCCTCTTCACCCACCCGGGTTCAACACCCGGGGTACTCACCCCCTTCCCCCACTTATTTATCAAAAAAAAAAAGTTCTGATTTGCTATTTCCTTTTTCAATTTTTGATCAGGAAGACTGAATGATCTAATGGAGTCTAAAGGTGGGAAGAAGTCTAGTAGTAGTAATTCTCAGTTTTATGAAGCTCCCCTTGGCTACATCATTGAAGACGTTCGACCTAACGGCGGAGTCAGGAAATTCAGATCTGCTGCATACTCGAACGTAAGTTTCTGGTTGATGGTTTAGAAGTTCATGCTACTAATACTTGCCTTTGTTTGGAGTTAATTGTTTTGACACTAATACCATGCCTGTATCTTTTTCTTCTATGTGCAGTGCGCTCGTAAACCATCCTGATATCCCTTAAGTTGGCTTCCTGACCACATTGTTTGAAGTGGTGTGAATTAGATATTGTAGCCTTAGGTTTATTTAATCCCTTGTCTCCTTTTCTTTTTCAATCAACCGCTTTCTAGTTTGGTGTCCTTGTAGCTGTAGTCATTCTGTTAAGTCGCCATGGCTTTGTCAGTCTCTGCAATTGGATTTGAGGGTTTTGAAAAGAGGCTTGAAATTTCATTTTTTGAGCCAAGCATATTTGCTGATCCGGAAGGAAGAGGTCTTCGGTCTCTTTCAAAAGCTCAGTTAGATGAGATTCTTGAGCCCGCAGAGTGCACTATAGTTTCTTCTTTGTCAAATGATCATGTCGACTCGTATGTCCTCTCTGAATCAAGCCTTTTCGTTTACCCTTACAAGATCATCATTAAAACGTGTGGGACAACGAAGTTGCTTCTTTCAATCCCACCGATCCTGAAGTTGGCTAATACCCTTTCCCTTACTGTACGGGCAGTAAGATATACCCGCGGAAGCTTCATTTTCCCTGCAGCTCAGTCATATCCTCATCGTAACTTCTTAGAGGAAGTTGCAGTCCTTGATAGCTATTTTGGGAAGCTGGGTTCTGGCAGTAATGCTTATTTAATGGGCAGCTTTGACAACAGACAGAAATGGCATGTCTACTCGGCTTCAGCTCAATCTGTGTGCTCCTGTGATGCCATTTACACACTGGAAATGTGTATGACTGGTTTGGACAAGGAGAAGTCTGCTGTCTTCTACAAAAGCAAATCAGGCTCAGCTGCTGTTATGACATATACATCAGGAATAGGAAAGATCCTTCCAGATTCACAGATATGCGATTTTGATTTTGATCCCTGTGGTTATTCCATGAATGCCATTGAAGGAGCTGCTATTTCAACTATTCATGTTACACCGGAGGATGGCTTCAGTTATGCAAGCTTTGAAGCTGTCGGATATGATCCAAAGGTTGTGGCTATTGACTGGCTGGTAGAGAGGGTGCTGGCATGTTTTCATCCAAGTGAATTCTCTATTGCCATCCATGCTGATGTTGAAATCAAGTTGCTGGAGCAGACATCTTCACCGAGTGTGGTGGGTTATTGTCTTGGGGACATGAGCTACGAGGGGTTTGAAATGGGTGGTTCGATTGTCTACCGGAAGTTTGTTAAGACTGTTGGAGTTGGATCTCCGAAATCTATTCTGAAATGTTTGAAAGAGGAAGATGAAGATGAAGATGAAGAAGAAAAGTAGTAGTAGTTTCAAGGGTCATGTCGGGTTGCTTTACCTACCTAAAATAAATGCCCGTCATCCAGACGGTAGCAGTAGTAGTCTTCTCTTGGAATGTTTGTCAATTGCCCTTGTCAACTGAAAATAAGTTGGATTTTATATCCAGACTTGTGTGTGTGTCAATTTATAAGGTGTCTGTTTCCCTGGTTTTAGCCCATTTCTGGTGTTATGTGACAAAAGTCTTTAATTTGGACTTGGGTGCTCAATGTACTGATAATATATTGCATTTGTTTGCTTGGTTAAACTTCCATTAATCTAGTTGCTTATAGTTATTTTTGTTTTTGTGGGTTAGTGGGGGCTGGGAACTTGCCAATTTCCTGTAAGAGGAGGATAATGCCATGCAGGTTTTTTTTAAATAGGTATTTTTCCTGGTTAGACACTCTGTTTTCTATTGAAGCTTCAGGCCTTAATGTGCAATCAAGTGGGAATCACTAGAATTGAAGTTTTACAGGTCTATCTCAGAAAAAAAAGGCCTAGGGTTTAAGCCACGGTGGGCAAATTTGCTTTGTGCAATTAGTTCTTGTTGGAACCCTTATTTTCTTCTCTAAAGCAGAGGGAGTGGAAAAAAAAAAAAAAAATCCCAAATTAGCATCTCTGGTCATTTTCTATTTTAGAAAAATTTTAAGGTGGATCTTCGAGTATAGAAAGTCATTCTACATTTTCTATTATATATAGGTGATAATTATTTAAAGAAATTGATGTAATAGTGTTTTTGAGTAGAGGATCTCTTGTGTAACTTTTTTACTCAATTTTAAAGAAACCTTTGGAGAAGTTAATATGGATCCCTAAAATTATTATCCAGTTTACAGTGCATGTATTTGGATAGGGGATTTGCATTTGGTGAAGGGGGAAAAATGGAAAGGAAAAGAAACTGAGAAAAAGGTGATGGAAAAAGAGAGAGAAACATACACTTTTAAAAAAATGTAAGCTTATAAATGCATATTATTATGAGTAAATTAAAAAATATATGAAAACAAAAGATATCTATTTATAAATTAGTTTATGATTTAATTACGGATACACTTAGCATCCTTAAAGTTAAAACTGAATTTTACTTTGTTATGTTCATTTTTAATTATAACAATTGAGTTCTCACATTTTTTGTCAAGCTTTATTTTCCATTTTGTTAGATTTGTTGATGAAAAATATTATATGTCAATCATATATGATGAACATGTGACATTTTTAATTATTTTTTTAATGCCTGTTAACGGAAGGACCAAATTAAAACTTGATCGTAAGTATAAGTGTTACAATGGGAAACATAAGAACCTAATTAAGATTCGGTGTAAAATGTATGGGTGCAAAATATAATTTCCTTTTAATTATTTCTAGTTTATCAAATTCCATGCATTTACATACTATTTTTCACTACAAACCAAACAAGAGAAATAATTTTTGAATCAATATATATATATATATATATATATTTCTTTAGACAAATCATGTACACAAACAAACCCATCAAAACTGTACATGGATATCCAAATCAAATACTTTAAACCTCTTCCCTTCTCTAAAATGTAGAGAGAAGAGTGAAAAAAACTAGGTGCATTTCTTGTGGTGTGTAAAAAAGGGAAGTTCCCATCAGATAACAGACGCTACAATTTTTTTTTTTTAACAAATAATATTTCCCATGGAATATATAAATATAATATTATAAATGAAATCCTCTTTATAGATGTTGTCCAAATATAAATATAAATATATATAAATATATATATATAATTAAATATAAAATAAAAATTAACGGGTCGCTGATCATATCGATTGACACAAACGTACACAAAAGGGGTTTGTGTTGAGATGGTTTTGTTGTACAGTAGCCTGACATTCAAGTGCTGAGAAGTTGTGCCAATTTGATTCTGACTGCACAGGGTCGGATTTGAGTTGTTACGAGTCCTTTTTGTAGCGCTCACAGGGTTGTAAACTACTTAAATTGAAGTTAACCCGAATTTGATTCGATTATAAATTCACTCGAACTCAATTCGAAATATAAACAAATTACAATTTTAAGTTCGTTATACTATTAGATTCAACTAAAATTCGATCGATAAAAACAGCATAAAACATCAAATCTAAAGTCATTTTTCTAAGTTCGCTAACCTCAACAAGTTTGATTCAATCACCCAACTAAACTTGATTTGCTACATTTGCACTCTTAATTATTCATTCAATGGAGATTTTTGTCCTCTCTCTCTCTCTCTCTCTCTCTCTTCTGATTTTTCTTGAACCTATAAGAACAATGT
This sequence comes from Vitellaria paradoxa, assembly GCA_019916065.1. Taxonomy (NCBI): domain Eukaryota; kingdom Viridiplantae; phylum Streptophyta; class Magnoliopsida; order Ericales; family Sapotaceae; genus Vitellaria; species Vitellaria paradoxa. The sequence goes on along the minus strand of CM034233.1, from coordinate 22,076,407 downwards.
TCTCCGCGAATACGGAATTTTGAGAACTGCTTTGCTTTCTGTAGAATACAGAAGAATTTCAAGGAGATTAGTTTATCTAACCCAGACTAACTGTTTATTCTAAATGTGGTTTTTCTTTTCTCTTTTCCCTTTTATTTTCTCTCTTTCATCATCAATAATATTATTATCACCAATGGAAGCCAAAATCTGACAAAAGAAAGAATAAAAAAATAAAATAAAAAAAAGAGACTTTACATAGAAAAGGCACATCACATTTTAGTCTTGCTGTATGAAGATAATTTCAGCCTTGGCAGATGCCCGCCGAAACCTCAGCAGCTCAGTCAACATACTTACTTTTCCATCCGATACGCCAGATATAATGCTCATTATCTCAAGCGCTGGTGAATTTCTAAGTAAAAATTTGATGAATTCCATCTCATGCGGCACCCCACACATCTCCGTCATCTTCACAGTCGTAAGCAGATTGAATGTGCAATCAGACGAACATTCTTTCACCCAGAAATCCAAATCAGGAGCTTCTGTCGCCACTAAAGGATTCGACTGTATCAAAATCAATAGGACATTTAAACTTTGTGCTGCTGATATGAATGTCTAAGCACCAACATATTAAAAATGGATAATAAATGGCTGTCATAATCTGAAATATATGTCATAGATGAGTCATGGATTAACTCACTGAGATTTGGAGTTCTTGTAAGCTGGGGGAGTTCACAATCAAACGAAGAACAACCAGTATTTCTTTCATGTCCTCAAAGCTCACTTGATATAATTCAATAATCTTTAGATGTCGGAATGTAATTGGAAGTTTTCCCAGATGGTTACCTATGCTTAAATACTTTGACAAAACAATAACATAAGAAAGTCATTTGGCCACAAGAATATGGAGAAGTAAATGCAGCAACCTCTTACCTTGGTGAAGTAAATATGTCCAATGAGTCTCTCAAGACATGGCACAGCGCCAAGGAACTTGTCAAAGTTGCAACTTGAATTTTGTTCAAAGTGCTCGGCAATGTCGTCAGTATCATACATAGCGACAGATATAGCAAGCAGAAGCGGGGTATTTTCGAGGCACAAGTCTTTGAATTGACCTTCCAAACATAAGTATTTGAGATTCGGAGCATGGATGGTAAGAGCTAAACTATCGACGTACGACAATGTTAGACTCTCAAGAAAAGGGCAACTTGTTATGAGGCTTTCAACAGCATCAGGGGCAATTAAAACTTGTTGAAGATTGAGGTACTTCAGACATAAGAATCCTTTAAAACTTGGAGGAGGGTCCAATTCACATCGAATTAACTCCAAACGAATCAATTTTCGACAAGAGAAAAGGCAAGAAGGAGCCCTATACCATTCATCGTCTCCTAATTCAAGAACCAACTCTTTAATATCCTTCCTCGATAGAAAAAGGAGCCATTGATCTATATCATGGGAGCTTTGCAAGTATGTACTGGACAAACTGAATTTGTGAATCGGTCCATCATGAAGAAAAAGAAATCGGGTAATAAACTTAACAAGGTTGTCCTCAACAAATTCTCTGTCATTACAGAGAGTCACACACTTGTCATCGAATACAAGTTGTGTAAGGTTAGCCCATTTATACCTCCACTTACTTGATAAAATGCTTGTCCTCACTGCATCCCTTATCGGAAGCTTTGTTAGGATGGCTTCTAGAATACTTTGAGGCAGATCACTAATCAAATCTTGGCCCACAACATTATCCATGTGCAGTTTTCAGCTGAAATGTACACGAGGAAGAAATTCAATGCATCAACAGTCTTAATAGAAGCACATCACACAATTATAAATTCCCTAACAACAATTAAATTTGAAGCAAAGACATCAAATTTTTTTTCCCTAATGTACCATTTGATATACCTGCTTTGAACCCATTTTTCATTTTGTAAATTTGAAAACAAGGAAAAAAGTTCAAAACGCATTTAATCACTTGTATTTTCAAAATTTGTTTTAGAAAATAGAAAATGAGTTTACAAATAAAATGTAAAATAACATGAAATATAAAATAATAAAAAGTTGTTTCGGGGTTTCCAACTAAAAATAAGAAAAATCTCAAAACACGAAAAATAAAAAATGTCAAATTAAATGCATTTTCTATTTTTTTTTATTTTAAAATTTTCAAAATATAAAACACGTAAAGTAGAAAATAAAAAATAAAAACAGAAAACATAAAATAGAAATACAACTAAATGGCATCTAAAATTTTGTAATTAGGCAACAACGATTAAAATTTGAAGAAAACCCATCAAAAACGATTTTTTTCCCCCTAAAAACTCCGTTTGGTTGCAAAGAAAATGTAGGTAACAGGAAAGACATCACCTTGTAAGGAACTTCAAACAACCCAGAGGAGGAAAACCCTGGATTCTACTAAAAAACTGGCATCACTGCAGTGAATGTTTAACTTTCAGATACCACAAATATCGCAAACTAGTTGATTCAGAAGCTAATTTTCAGCTCTTTCCCTCAATTGTCGTCAACCGACGAACAGAGTATTCACACCAATTCCATTTCCGACGCACAAGCGCCGATCAGAAAAAAGAAATTAACCCGAATTTCAATGTTGAAGAGATCAACCCTTATGCTGAAGAATAAGATCAAACGGGCAAACGAAATGTACGAACTGAAAAGGGGTATAAAAATACAAACTTGATGTCGAAAAACATATAAACTTGAGGTGAAATTAGCAGGAGAATATACCAGAGATCGAAAAGATGGAGAAAATCCGCTCCTTTTGATTGACCTTCTTATTTATTATGCTACTGCTGAATTTCTTCTTCCCCTCGGGAGAGAGACAGAGATCGTCTTTCTAGTATGGGCTGGCAGGAGGGCCAGACCCCTTTTAAGGCAAAATTACACGAACGTCACCAGATATTTACCGTAATTACAGAAAGACCCCTACGTATTTTGAAATTATGTGGCCGTTTGTGCTGACGACTGATTTTTTAATTTATAATTGTGGTGGTGTTTGATTAATAAAAATTAATCAAAATTTATCAATTTTTAACTAATTTTTTATTTTTTTAATTAAATTTTATCAAATATTACTTTTACATCAAATCTTTATACTTTTACTATATTTTTTAGCTCAACTTTTATCAACCAAATACTCTCTATACACATTCGTATTGATTCTTAAATATTTTTAAATTTAATATAGATTTAAAATTGAATAAAATTATGTTATAATTTTGTGCTAATATGTCACGCTACTTTATAATTTGTTTCAAGTTACTTTATATTTAAAATTCAATTTAAAATATGATTGTACATTGCATTATGTTATAGTTTTGTTTTTGAATATGTCATGTCATATTTCCCATCTTTGCGTTTTGAGGTGTTTCCGTTATGCTGATATTCAATGAAATAACTGTGGGGAACATAATGTTAGAGCTACCAACAGTGATTTATATATATATATATATATATATATAAAAGATCCAAATAAAAAATAATGATTAGTCTTTAATATTAAAAAATTTACGTTATGCGGATATATTTAACTTAGGGTGTGTTTGGAGTGATAAAAAGTGAGATAAAATAAGATAAAATAAAATAAGCTGTAGGTTCGTAATTCGTACAGTGAGATAAAAAAATGAATAATTTTAATAAATTTTAAAATATTTTTAGAAGTTTATGACAAATCAACACAGTTTTAATATTAGCTTATTTCCCTATGTTTGAATGGGTATTTGCACTTGATCGAATTTTGTATATGTAAAAAATCACATTATATTTTCAGCGAAGACAAAGAAACTCTGAATAATTTCAAGAACAAAAAATAAAAAATGAATAATGATAACGATAACTCACAAAAAAAATTGAAAAAGAAGTAGAAGATCAAAGTGCAAGAGGTGATCAAAGTTGAGAATTACTAACCATTGAGTGTTTTTTTTTTTAATTCGAATAGGAAATTAAATAGAGTTTTACCTTTTATTTATTTTTAGATTATGGTTACTCATTAATTTTTCATTTTTCGTTCTACTTCCACTTTTAATTTATTTAGCATTAATTCGTTCTATGTCTTAATCACAAGCTCTGAATACATTATTTCTTCTAATATTTTATAATTAAATCAAAATTTCACTTGTCAACTATGATTAAAGCAGTAGTTGTTGTTGTGCAAAATTTGGATTACCTTTGAATAAAATAAACAAATCAAAAAAGAATAATTACAAAATATAAATATAATATTTATATGATTCGACAATGTACTTACATTTATGAATATAGTATAACTAGATTTTTACTATAAATCTTCAATAATAGAGTAAGAATTACAATGGAAAAAAGAAAGAATCTGAAACTGACCTCAAAGAAATCCATCTCGCATTATTCTCAACTTTTCTCTCAACTCAATACTTGAAAAGTCATTATTTGAACTTAATGTATGTGTACAACACGTATTATATATATAAGAATAAGAAAAATAATCCAAAATAGATTCAAAACATTATTCTAAAAATTCTCAAATCGCATGCTCATCCCAGTGAGCTTCTATGCCGCAAAACGTAGTGCGCAGATTTTCCCATGAGCTTGCCAAAAAGCAAGCTTTTGTATTTCTTAGCAAGCTTCGGACTATTAGCACACACTCTTTTAAGTTTTTCCTAATCAGTGCTAGTGATCTCTGCACTACTGTATCTTACCATGGAGGTAAGCCCCCCACATCCCCCAACTTTTTCTATGCTCCCGTAAACTAATGTGAACCAACCTTTACTTTGCTTAGACATCTTTTACTTTGCTAAAATATGAGTATAACAAGTATAAATCACAACTATAATAGTATTTGAGTTATTCAAGCTATTAAAAACAAGTAGAATATTATATACTTTTTGTCTAAATAGACAATTGTAAGTGCCAATTAGTTTCACTTCTGTCATCTCAATAACACTTTGATTATTTGAGGATTTGAAGAGGTTAACATCACTTTTAATGTTAACCATGTGACATCAGAGTTAATCTCGAATTATTTTGACATTAATTTATCGTGTATGTTGATGCACTAAAACTAGTTTTATATGATGTGACATTTTTCTAACATACTATCATTTGTGAAGCCCGCTTTTGCTAAACTAATATTCATCCGTATTAACAACTTGTGATGTAGGGAAGCATATAAGAAACGGTTGCAACAAGACAACCACAAATAAGATATTTAAGAGAAACTCTATGTTTTTCATTCAATGATTACAAAAAAATTGACTTGCCCTTAGACTTACAACTGCTTAAATAGAAAAAGAAATCCTAATGTTAATGAACCTGGACCTCTAAAGGCAAAAAACTAATTAATTAATAAAATTACCAGAAACGAAAAATTTGAAATAAAGATAGATCCGAAAAATATAAAAAATTATAAAATTCCTCCAAAAACTCTAGCTAAAAATGAATTTATCTAACCCAAGTAATCAAACCCCAAAACTTTTCAAAGATAGCAAATTTAGACATTCGAAGGCCCAATAAGAGACGAAAGCTCGAGGACTATCGCAGGCCAGCGCAAAGCAATTGATATTGACCAATGGACCGTTTCCAATCGAACCTAAGCAGGTCCAACACCAAATTCTAAACTCAAATATTTACGACTTTACCATTCTAAGCTTAAAGAAGAACTATTCCTCCATGGCCACGATATTAGTTTGATTGTTGTGACCTACATCCTCTCAATTAAGTACTTACACATATTAATTCAACAGACAGTAAAGAAGATAACACAATATTCAACTACTAAACTATGATATATTACATATTCAGCTACTAAACTATTCACCTAAACCACAATATGCTCGCTATAGCCAATTCAAGTGTAAGCAATTCCTTGAGTACTACTTAAATTTTGGATTATAGGGGCTGAAATGTTGCCAATCAATAGTCTTAATTTTCTCCAAATGATTTAATGATTCTGATCTCCAAATGACATGACAAGACCACTGATCTGCAGCACTGCAGCCGTTAAAGTGACTCTCCCACTTCAATCCCATGTAACCACTCAAACTAAAACACTGTATGCATTATTTATCATAGATAATATAACCAACCAAAAAAAAAAAAAAAAAGTTTAGCATATGCACCTTTGCAGAGCTCCCAAATAGAGAAAAGTGCAATTGAGAAAGGATATATAAACCTTCTTAAAGCCATATCAACCCAGTGGAGATCCCCCCCCCCCCCCCCAAAAAAAAAAGGAAAAAAACACGTGAATACCCTTCAAAAGCTTTGAGAGAAGTGTACAAAGACTCCTACATGCAGAAGGCATCAAAAGGAAAGGGGCAAGATAGGAAAGGTTAGATGTCAAGAACAGATCAGAATCTTTATAGGACTAAATAATGAAAAGGGGAGGCTGACATTGAGGTGGCAGCATTAATGCATCTGGGCCCAACCTCATGTCACCAAGTTGAATTTAAAAGCTATGTCAGCACACCCAACACACACCCCCACCCCCCCCCCCCCCCCCCCGGGGGCGGGGGCAGAAAAAAAAAATCCTTCAAATAATCTAAGGTTTCACATATACTATTTCTGCCTTTGGCGATGCCCGACTAAAGCGCATCAACTCTGTCGAGATTCTGAACCCTTCATCTACATCAACTGTTCCTTTGTACCGAACAAACATCGTCTCAAGCAATGGAGAACAGGAAAGTATACGTTTGATGAAAAGCAACTCAGCCCTTGAACCATTTATAGAAGTTATGCTGACAGTTTGAAGTTGGCTCAGCATCTGATCCATGCATTCTGGTGCTTCCAAATAATTTAGATCTGGTTCTACGTGATTGTTTGGGACTGCATATGACTGCAAAAGGTGATAATTGCAAAAATAGCTCAATTAATTATTTAATTTAAGGGAAAAAATGGGAAGGAAATATTCTCATCTTTTTCAACGATCTCACCGTCATAACAAGTTTCTTCAAATTAGGAGAACTTTTGAGCAAACAAATAGCACAAGTCATTTGAGCCAGATCATTAAATCTTAGTTTGTATAATGTAAGATGCTTCAAGTGATTAAATGTAATAGAAAGCCTCCCTGGAACAGTGGCTGCATCCAAAAGCTTCAAAGCAAGAAACAAAGAAGATAAGCACGACCTACATGTTTCCATATCATATACCAATAAAAAACGCGGATCCTATACCTTGAGGAAAAAGCCATCAAAATGAAGCATATGAATGCCAGCCAAATTATCAAAAAGATTGCAAAAATTGATTTTTCTGCCTTGCCCATGGTTCTCAGCTTCCCTTCCCAGGGAAATAGACAGATAGGTCAGGTTTGGAGTGCCTTCGAAATGGATTGATTTAACATCATGACTGTTATGAACAATGAACTTTTTGAGCGTTGGAGCACGGATATTAAAATGTTCAATGCCAGTGCAGTCTGAAAATTTCAATATCTCAAGCAGTGGAGCACTAGGTACAAGAGTTCCAAATAAGTTGGCAGCAAACGAAATATTCAGAAGGTGGAGAATATTTAGGTTACGAAACCCATCAAATGCATCCGGTGGTTTAAATGTACAGTTACAGAGCTGCAAACGTCTCAATTCTTGGCAAAAGAAAACATAAGAGGGCAGTTTATAGGGAGTATGATCCAGATCCACCAGAAGGATGAGTTCCTTGATACCATTCCTTGACAGGAATAATAGCCAGTGATCAAGATGTAGGTCCCAATTATATGGATGGTCAGGAAAGGAAAAACTAAATCTCTGAATCGGGCCACTGCGAAGTAAGAGTATTTGATTGATTACGCTAACCAACTCATTTGCATACGTAGCCAGATTGTTTCTTGTGGTATACTCATGCACCTCTTCCTGGAATTGCTTACTAAACACAAGATATGGGTGAGCTGACCAAATATACCTCCACTTTCTTGATAAGATACTCGTTCTTGCCGCATCTCGAACTGGCAGGCGATCTAGAATGCTGTCTATTAAGTTTTGAGGCAGCCCACTGATTATATCATCCCTTCCATTGTCTAATGCCATCCTTCTTTTTTTTTTTTTTTTGGCTACTCTTCACTCGTTATTGCCTTATCTGTTCATTCAAAGAACAAAGACTCAATTTATAAAGAGGGAAATTTTCAAAAAACAGAAAATTCCATTTTAATGAAGTGAAAAAAAAAAAAAATTAAAAGTCTAAACACATAACTTTTTATTGCACTCCTGGTGGAGATATGTGGGAGCTCAGGTAAAATTTTAGCCTAAAATTTTTTTAGCAGTAATAGAATATAAATCCTATGCTAACTGTCTATAACCCAGCTTAATATCTAGTCCATAGCCTAAATCTATTTCAAAAATAAAAAATAAAATAGTAGCCCTAAAAGCCCCCCCCCCCCAAAAAAAAAAAAGCCAAGGCAAAGATTGAGACTATATACCTCTGCCACTGAGCAAAATTTCATTATATTTTTATCTTTTCAGTTGGGTAAAGTGTTTTTGCACTCTCTCTCTCTCTCTCTCTCTCTATATATATATATATATATATATATATCACCCCAATTGTGGTGGTTTTGCTTGGGGTTGTCGGCCTCATTTCAATTATATGATCCTCAGGTAAGCCGATTACTGAATCTCCCTCTAATATATAACATATATATATATATATGTATGAATGGTTTGAGGCATATATAATTGACCAAATTGAGATGATTCCTCAGCATGTATGAATTATGTTTTTTTAAAAAAAAAATTACATCTCACAGCTTTGAACTTTTGATTATACGTATACATGTATCAGACCAAAGTTGAGGCTCAAGGGTAAGATCGTACCCGGCAGGACTATTTGGTGAGTTCTTTACTAGTTACCCTGTTGTTTACGAAAAAAAAAAAAAAAAAATCCCTATATTTTCCCTCTTCCGTCTTTCCCTTCTTCTAATCGCTATCTTTACTACAGATTCAATAGAGAAAAAACTGAAATCGTATTCAACAGGGTAAGAGGAATTGAGTCTAAGAGAAGGAAGAGAAAGAAAAGCCCATATGCTATCAAATCTACAGAAAAAAAAAAATCAAATCAAGTTTACCTGTAACTTGCAGTTCACTCAGTCCGTGTGTAGAAAGTCGAAGCCCTAGTAGAAGAGAACGAGCAGAGTCTATGAGTGTTGTTTTTTGTCTTTCTTGTCGACTCCGACTCCGCTGTCAACGGCTGGGAAAATGGCCGAAAGTCGCAAAACCTGAACCTAAAGGGGAAAAGAAAGGACAATTATTGATTTTTTCCGTACTAAATAAGTTTAAAAATTTTAATAAAAAATATTTTTAAAGGTTAAATTTATTTACGTGAGATTTAGTTTACTTTTTAATTTTTATTTTGTATTAAAAATTTTAAAAAGAGAAAACAGAAAATATTTTATTTTTTTATTTTTAAAATTTTCATTTTTTTTATTAAAAACTTTCGAAACTGTTTTTTGTCATTTCTTATTTTATGTGTAAATTTATTTTTTGTTTTTAAAAGTAATTTTTAAAAGTGCAAGTAACCAAGTAAATTTGTTTTTAAAAGTAATTTTTAAAAGTGCAAGTAACCAAATAAATTTTAATTTATTTTCGTTATTTTTAAAATACAAAATAAAAATGAGTTCAAAATAAAAAATAAAAAATAGAAAATAAAAAAATAAATCCAATGAAACCTTAATAATTAAGGTTATTTTTTCTTTTTTTTTTCTACATTAATAGAAGATCACGACGTTATTATTTTTGTGTTTTTTTTTTTTATAAAACTATTATAATTGTGGTATATTATTTTAGTAGATGTGAATTGAACTTTAGAGTTCTAGAATGGACTCCACTTATAATGTAGTATAATTCAAAAACTTATATAATATAAATACATCACGAATTAAATTTAAAAATGCAAAAAAAAAAAAAAAAATTGTCCAAACAATAATTAGGCTTATGAAAGAATTTAAATTCTTTTACAATAACAATTATTAATATTTTTAATTTATATTAGGTTCTGGAGTAATTTTTTTCATTCTAATTTTAAATTTAAATTGGTTAAGTTGATCACATAATTAATAATAATAATATTTTTAATTAGTTGATAAATATTTAAATTTATGAATAATTGAAGATAGAACTAGTAGGTTTGTAGTTCTATTTTTATTATATGGATGACAAATGTTTTAAATGTTATTTAAAAATAGTATTTTATAGAAATATTATAATTTTAAAGTAGTATTTTACAAAAATATTATTTTATTTATAAAAGTTAAAATTGAAATATAAATGTATTATTTATTATAAAATAACTTAAAACATAAAAAATTATTAAATAACATAACATTATAAATATTATTATTTTATTACAAAAGAACTTTAAAAAAAAAAAAATCTGAAATCGGAATCAATAGGGTGAGAGGAATTGAGTCTAGGAGAAGGAAGAGAAAAAAAAGCCAAATATGCTATAAAATCTACTGAAAAAATCAAATCAAATTCTCCTGTAATTTGCAGTTTACTTGTTCCATGTGTAGAAAATCGAAGTCCTAGTAGAATGGAGCAAAGTCTACGTGTATAACTCTGCCCGTACTAGAGTCAACTGTCGTGAAAATGGGCAAAAGCCGCAAAACTGAACGTAAACGTGAAAAGAAAGAGCAGTAATTGACTATTATTATTATTATTATTATTATTATTACTATTTGCCTTGCAGATGGGCCCGTTTGGTTAAGTAAGTAGTTGCTAAAAATTATAAATATTTATTTATTTTTATTAATTTTTATTATTTTTATTTTTCGTGTGTTTAATTTTTTTTTTTTTTCCAGCCTCCCGGGCGCAAAGCGTAGTAAAGGTTGGTAGGACGGGCCTCCTTGGCTGGACGAACCGTATCCAGTTCTTGGGTGTGGGTCCGACTCCCCGCCGCTACGCGAGTTCGCGATTGACCGCTATACATGTTGAGGGGCCGGTATGTGTAGCACAAACCAAAAGAGATTCACTCTCTAGGGGTTTGGCCTAGGGAGTGAATCTCTCGAGGTTAAAAAAAAAGTTACGTTTTTTCATTTTTTTCAATATTTGTCATCTTTTCGTATTTTTTTTGACCAAATTGTTAGAACGACTTATTTTTCACTGCTCTGATGGGTTACTTTAATTGGTCTTCCAAACACTAAAAGGCGATTGACATTACTTATTTTTTTCAACTTTTGGTCACTCTTGATCATCCAAACGCCCCAAAATAATAAATTATTGAATTGGTAATGGCTTGAGCAAAATAGTGCTCTTAATTTGATTTAGTAATTGGCTTCCTTGGACCAATCATTTCAAAGTTTGACGAAGAATTAATTATATTGTATATGACTTTTGAGAAAAAAAAAAAAATGGAAGTACCTTTAGAGCTCTTACTCCATCATCGGATAATTTCACTACTTTAGCTACATTAATTTACCTAACTCTTCTTATGAGGGGGAAAAAAATTCAAATCAGTGTCTTTAAATTCTCTCTATTATATAGAATCTTAATGATTAGGCTCCAAATATATAAAAACATTAAATGATTCTCTATTTCATAAAAATTATTTAAACAATTTGATAAGAAGTGAGATTAAACATTCAATCTCTAAATTCACTTCTTATTGTATTTTAAAAGAACTATTAAGAGTAGCTCATATCAATATTAGTACTTAATAAACTTCTTGAGATTAGTCCGAATGGTTCATGACTATACTCTTCACAGAGATTATGCGGATTTGATTTCTGACTTAAGTGAAATATGTGTCAGGAACAACGTACATATATCTGATTTACCCATTGACTACACAATTAGTTGAAAGTTGTAATAAATCAGTATGAGTTCGGGTTAAAAAAAAAATAGTATTACTTAATAATAGATTTTTATGTGCTAACTTAGGGAATGCTCCTTCACCGCGTAAAAAGCAATTGAAAAAATAAATAATTCTCTACTAATTCCTAAAGAAATCTTGCTCATTGTTGCTGTATCTTGTCAAAAAAATAAAAAAATAAAAATTGATCCAAACGAAGCTTATATAGTTACGCAAATAACGATAAAAAGCAAAACAAAACCTAGCCAAGCATGATTGAGCTCTCGTTCTACAAAACCCATACATATACAAACATATATATATGCATATAGATGCACACTTTGCCTCGCCCCATTGATTTTGGCACGTGATATATATTCACATATATGCATACATGTATACATGTGTCGCTCGAGCCTTCTGTTGTACCAATGTCTGTATCAGTCAATAAGAATAAGAATTACCTGGAGAGGAGGGTTCCGACGTTGGTCTCCAGCGGGACCCTCTGCGGTGTCAGTGGTGAGCGTGGGCTTGCTCCGGGGGTGAGCCAAGGCTGGGGTGCTCGTTTGGGCGAAGTAAAAATAAGAATTTCCCAGACAAGTGTCGCTCGTGGCCCGTTTTATATCTAATTTGAAATAAAAAATAAGGGGAAATTAGTAAGTGTCAAAAATATTAAGTTTATTATACTAGATAAATTCATTAGTCAGTCTTAAGTTTAACACATGGCTATGTTTTCAGAGACATTTTTTTTTTTAAATTTTTACTAAATCTATCAACAAAACAATTATAAAGAAAATCAAACAGAAACAAATTTTAATATTTCTAACACAATTTTTATTATTTTACACTTAAACAAAGTAAAAATAAAAGTATTAAACAGAACTACGAGTTAAAAAATTATATGTTCTATTATATTATTTAGGGATAAAATTATAAATATATAATATTATATTAAACATGTATTTAGCAAGTACCCATACGAGGTATCGGATATCTTATAAGTATAAATGGGTATAGGGTATTGAATATCACATACTCTATAGGCAAATTCTAAATCCGCATGAATATTAAATTTTAATCTCCAATCTATTCCAATTCTATCAGCATATTTCTTAATAAATTTTTATCGAGTTTGATTGAATCGAGTACTCTCATATGACTCGTCTCATTAAAGTGAGTAAAGAAAAGACACGATTTGAAAATGAGAAATTTTTATTTTTTTATTATTTTTTTATTTTTAGATATCAGAGGAAGACATTTTAAATAAAAATATGCATTTATTAATTGCGTTGTCACAATCTGCATTTTTAAATGCAATGTTACACTTTATCAAATCACATATTCAAAATATGCTTTTACTAATGGTGCAATCTTAAATAGTTTTTCTTGAATAATAAATATTTCTCTAAAAATTTATTATTTTAATAGTGAAACCAAAAGAATTCTCAATTATTTGTGGCTGCTATTAAATTGACCGCCATTAAATAAAGACTTACTATCAGTGGCGGACCCAGGAATTAATGTCAGTGTAGGCCTAACCATAACTAAAATTTTAAATTTTAAATAAATGTATAAAATATGATAAAATACAAATACTATTCATTAATATCAAATGTCTATTACACAAAATAACTTTAAAATTAACAAAACAAACTACAACAATCCTCTTCGTTCTTTCATGTTCTGAAAACGTTGCAAATTAGTTTCATTGTCAATGGCTTCGAATATGTCTCTTTCAATGCATATCACCAAGCAATCATTCATCCATTCATCACTCATGCGATTACGTAGTGAAGTCTTTATAATATTCATTATAGAAAAAGCTCTCTCAACTGATGCAGTTGCAACGGGTAAAATTAGGACCAACTTCACTAGCAAGTATACCAATGGATGCACAATATCTTTTTTTGTCTCAACTAATTTTTGAGCAAGTCCACCAATCCCCACCACTTAAGAAAATTGACCATTGGACCTCATATCTATAATATAGGTCTCAAGTTGATTTTCAAGTATCACGAGATCTAATGGAGAAAAATCAAGTGGATAAAATTTTGCAAAACGAAGTAACTTTCTCTTATCAAAAGCAGAGAATGAATTGCTTGGATCAAGAGATGCCATACACAATAACAGCTCTTTACTCACCTCATTAAAACGGCTATTCAATTCTTGAAGTTGCATATCTATCACTGTATAAAATAAATCAACCTGATAATAGTGAAGATTTGTGGTTTCTTGAGCATTGCGACGTGATCTTCCTCGAAGTACAGATAAATCTTCCATGTTTGGAACACTTATGTCATGTTTACTACAAAACAATGAAACTTCATCCATCAAATTTTCCCATCCATCATCCCTCAAGTTTGTAGTCGTTGCTTGGATACATTGACAAGAGTCATGGCATTTACAATATCTTGACTTCTTCTTTGTAATGCTTGTGACAACTCATTTGTTATACCCAACACAGTTTTCATTAAATGTAACTTAAATGCAAATTCAAAAGATTAGATGGCATCTAATGCATCACTTACTTCGACCTTTTGGTCTGAATATGCTCCATCATTTTCTACAACTTCAAGCACATCAATCATTGAGGAGAATAATGCAATCAAACTCAATAATGTATAATAATGTGAACCCCAACGTGTGTCTCCAACTCTTTTCAATGTTGCTTCTTGGTTCAAACCCCACCCAGTCATAATTTCACCATTACAAATTCCTTCAAATACCTTTTCAAATTGTTTCTCTCGTAGAATATCTCTCCTTTTACAAGAAGCTCCAACAATATTTGACAAATTTGTAACCAAGTTAAAAAATGAACCAATCTTTTTATGATTTTTTGCAACTGCTACAAGTGTCAATTGAAGTTGATGAGCAAAGCAATGGACATAAAAAGCAAATTCATTCTCCAACATAATCAAAGTTTTTAGACTATTGAACTCACCTTGCATATTACTTGCTCCATCATAACCTTGGCCTCGCAAACTTGACATACTCAATCCATGTGTAGCAAAAAGAAACTCAATGGCTGCTTTAAGTGATAAGGCAGTAGTATCTCTAACATATACAATTCCTAAAAAACACTTAATGATGCATCCTCTTTTATCCACGTAACGTAAAACAACTGCCATTTATTCTTTCACTGATATGTCACGGGACTCATCAACTAAGATAGAGAATAATTCATCTCCCATATCTCTTAAGATAGCATTTGTGGTCTCAACTGCACAAGAATTCACAATATCTTTTTGAATTTTTGAATTGTGGGAGCTATCATTTTCAAGTTTTTTGGAGCATTTTTCAATACAGTTTGCTTGATAATCTAATCGTGGTCTACATACCATTGTAGAAGTTCAAGGAAGTTTCCTTGATTTCTTGATTGAACTAATTCATCATGTCCACGAAAAGATAAGCCTTGACATAAAAGAAACCTGATGCAATCAACCGATGCCGTTAAGCGAATACGATAATCAATTCGAGCTTGATCAGATTGATTTGACAGACATACTTCAATATGTTGACTTTGTTTCAATAAATCCTCACAAGCCATCACACATTTATTATGTAAACTATTATGGTCTCCAACATGTATATTTAGTCTTCTTTTTGTTTTCCAATTTGTAAATCCTTGATCAACAAATGAGTCACTACCCCCTTGTTCACCATGCTCAGGCTTAAACAAATAACAACACAAGCAAAATGCTGCATCTTTTGCTATACTATACTCCAACCAATTACCATATTCATTGAACCATGCAGGAATAAATCTACGTTTATCTTTTCCAAATTGTCTCCAAGGAAACACATGATTTCTAGGTTGACAAAGGCCTATTTGCAAATATACTTTTCGAACTCTCTCTCTATCATTAACATCATAAGCATAAATACTTTTTCTTAATCTAAGATCACCAGGAAGGTAATCTAAATTGGCATGTGCACTTGGAGTAGGAGTGAGAGGAATATTTGAAGAGACTCGTGCATTGTGAGGACTTTGACATTCTTGAGAATTGGAATCTTCCACTTCAATTCTTTTTTTCTTATAGTATCTTTCCATATCTATTCAAAATAAAACAACAAATATTATTGAAACATAAACTTACACTAATAGTATTGCTGACTGTCAATTTTTGTTTATCAATCAAAGACAACAATGAATCTATCAAAAATGGTAGCAACCATCAGCAATATACTTATTGACAAGTGAAATTGTCCCGATAAAATATGTTTTTACGACTTAGGGAATTTTTGACTCTTCTTCTCTTGGCAACTTGTAGTAAATGTGGAACCTGGAAGAATGGATATCGTCAAGTCTAAGGGTTATCATTAATTGAGGAAATAAGATTAGGAACTACCAAATCAACAACAAAGGATAAAAAAATCACACAAGTGATGCAGGACATGTAGCAATGGTATAATTCCAAGATACTTTTAGTAAGCTGATCAACCATAAATACTACGTAATTGCATACCCTTAGTACAGCAGGCATAACAAGGGATCCACTAGGAGAATTCATGGTCTAAGCATAGTACTCTAGAGCATTAACCTGTGAAAAAAAAATGACAAGAACTTATAAACTAAAATATAATGGTATCTCTTATATGTAAGCATTCACACAAGTACACATATGGGTGGAACATGTTTGTGTTCCAGCAAGAAATCAGTCAACAAAAGGATTGGATGCACTAGATTAATATAAAAGGCAATCTAGACAACAAACTGATTTAATTATAAGACCTAATAAAGTGCAGGTACAATGGGGTTCCACTTCTATTATATATTTACATACCACTGATTAATCAGCCAGGTAATTGTGTTAGAAGGAATTTTTCATTAGCAAAAGTTGTTTCAACATAACAAATCATATTCAAGAATTAAAAAAAAAAAACAGAAAAAAAAAAAGAACAAAATCTTAAATCCCAATCACCTCCAGCCAATCAAGATCACGACCAACACATTTTCAAAGCCATGCTAGTTGAGATAAAGTCTCCTTTGCACATTCAAACATCAATTTTTACAGAACAATTTGAATTATTTAAAATTCCTAGTTTGACACTTTTAAGGTAGTGTGGAGCATGAATTTCACATACAAAATTTCACATACAAACTTACCTGGAAGTTGGATCTAGCTATTGGTGTGGTGTTTAAGAGAAATGGCTTGCGGACAGCGGACTCGTTGGGCCGGCACCACTCGTGCTCATCGTTGGTAGAGAAGAGAGAGAGAGAGAGAGAGAGAGAGAGGAGAGGCTATCGGTGTTGGTGTTGGTGTTGGGGTGGGAGTCGGAGTCGCGCCGACGCCACTCGTGCTTGCCGTCAATAGAGAAGAAAGAGAGAAAGAGGCGGAGAAAGGCTATCGGTTGTCTGGGTTGGGAGCTGGGAGATGCCGATAGAGATAAGGGGCCTTAGGAATTTATACGGGTCTTCGGGTTAGGTCGGGTCTCGGGTCGAAAATTTCAGTGTAGGCGTTCGCTTACACTTAGCATACGGTGGATCCACCTCTACTTGCTATGCCATGGAAACATTAGTTTTTGAAAATTCAAATGCACTTGATTGTGTTTATTGTCTTAGTCAACTATTTATGTCATGTCATATATTAAATTAAACCTACAAAAAAAAGTATGTAAATCTGAATCGAGATCGAAATTTTTGATTTCCGGTTAATTTCTTTTGATTATTTAGTTTTTGATTTGATTTTAGTTATTTTTTAGGCTCAAATTAAAATTTGATTTGGTTTTCAATTTCGTGAAGACAAAATTGAAATAATCAAGAATCAAATTAGAAACTAAATATAAATATATAAGATAAAAAAATAATTCTGTACAAAAAAAAAAACTTGAATTTATATATTTATATATATAATATGATTTTAGATAATAAATAAATTTATTAACAAAACTTAAAAATTATATATATACATATAAAATTTTGGTTAATTCAATTTTAACTGGCAATTAACTGAATTATTTTTGCTATTTCAATTATAGATAATTCGGATCTTGATTCAGTTTCACTCATTTTTTTTAAAGAACAAAAAAAATTAAAAGTACAAAGATTGGTAAAAGTTTGACAAAAAAAATACAATAAAAATACAAAGATTTGATGTAAAAATAATATGTAATAAAATTTAATTAGAAGAAAGTACAAAAAAAATTAATAATAGTTTATAAATTTTAGTTAATTTTAACCGAGCAAAGACCCCTATCTATCCATGTGGATCCCATGGGTAGCACGCAGATGGACAGTCGGCAATGCCCTCCTCAGTAAATGGGGAAAAAAAGCAAGCTAACGGATGGGCAAGTCATCTCATCTGCCACAATAGTCAATCCCATACCAATAAAAACTACAATTACCAATTTATGGAACCTCCAAGACAGTGGAGTGGACCGCAAGAATTACCAATTGCAGACGTAGCGTTCGAACTTGATATTTTGTATTCATTAACTCTTTGTATTCATTGATTGATCTACTGAAGTGATAGAAAAAAACACTTCAACTAACCCCCCCAGGGGGGGGGGGGAAATTACGGGGACAAAGCGAATTACGGGGAAAAAAAAGTTCCGAAGCATACCCTTCTTTCAACAGGCCTCGAAGAGAACCTCAAACCAGTGTTTTTGCCTCTGGTTATGAGGGAAGTCTCTCTCCTTCCCGAGCAGAAAGGTAGCATTGCAAGGGACTTGTTGGGACTTGAAAGGAAGAAAATTACAGAGAGAACTAAACAAATAAGATTCTGAAGATTTCTCAGTGTGGGTTCCGTTAGAAGTTAATTCCGGGGTTGCAGACCCTTAAACAAGATGACTCCCAAGCCACCTATCGCCAAAGTTAAAATCAGAGAAATCTTAATGGGTTTGATTTCGGCCATGATGCTTTTCCTTTCGGCTCTTGCCTGACATGATCTCTCTCTGACAGCCTCGCAGAGAATATTGCTGATATTGTCCAGCCGATGCATGATTTGACGTTGTCCACGAGCAACATTTGAAATCTGTTCAAAAAAGAGGAAGCACGGATAGAAAATTAATGAATCAAATCGACTAGAGTCAGGAGGCAGCTCAATTGTGGCACATGATGATCTGCAAAGACAATTAGAATCATCATGTAGGAGTCACCAAACCAAACCATCATATCCTTCAAACCATGCGAACAAGAATCCATCCTTGAGATGCATATACTTGCAAGTGTAACGCAATAAAAGCCATAACTTATATAAAGGACAATCCATCGGTGAGATGCATATGTAATGCAATATAGACCATAAATTGTGTTAGTTGGATTATCCTGCTCATAAGGGTGATTTTGTAGCAATGGTCAATTTGTTCTACTGTGACCCCCGGGGGTCACGGGTTTGAGCCAGAAAACAATGTCTCTGCAAGCAAGGTTGCGTACGTCTGACCATTACCATACCCTGCCGCAATAGCGTGTCTAGTGCATCTCGTTGAATTTTTATCCAGCTCATCTATTACCTGCTAATGTAATTTCCATTACCAATGTACAAATACTTTTATCCGCCGCAAGAAACTTGATGGAAAAATGGCAATTCAATTCGCTGCGGTAAGAATGGATTTCGTTTTAGTGCTCGAAAGTTAATATTCCAAAGCTTTCGTACGTTCTCCAGTACTTGTGTGGATACCAGAGTGACTTCGTTGGAACTCACATGGTAGCCTTAATTCTAAGTTTTGCATACACCACCTAACTGTTCTAGAATCTCTGACCAAAAAGGCCTGGATTGGGACGGGTGCTAGAGGAAGATGGTGTTTCTTCCACGATCCACATTTGGTTTCTCCAACAAAAACACTCAACAAATATATATAGCACATACCCTTGATGTATCTAATGTTCTCATCTATCCAAGGGATTACTTCATTTATTTTTATGAGTAAATATTATTTATTTGGGGAAGGTTAGGGATAACTCAAACCTAGAACCTGGTGTAATTGGGGTACTTTTCCCACTTGAACTATTCTCTCCTCTCAATCCATGAGATTACTGCATGGCTTGATAGAATGTATCAAAAAACTCGTTCTAACGTTAGCATCTATACTATTAATTGAGGGAGAACTAGTTCTGGTGTTTTCTATAGCCAACTCACAATTTTTAATTTCATAAATACCCTTCTTACTTGTATTTATTTTGTTCTCCCTCAACTTCTTACTGGTATTTCTTCTAGACCTTCGGAATAATTTTTTTGGTTGTGCAAACCAAAGGGAATGATGACCTTGGGATTTATTTTTTGTCCCATAATCCCCTGCTACTATACATATTATGATTTATCATATTTGTATTTTTTTAATAAAATATGTCAATTTAATATACCAAAACAAGTTAATAATATGAGTCTACTCCTTCTGGTATCGTGGTTTAGAGTATTCTAGAGTAGACATATACCATGTTTCCATTTTCGTTTCATGTACTGAAACAATCAACGTTCTATTTAATATTAGCGTGCATTTGCCCCTATTTAAATCATAAACAACAAAAAGAATAAAAATAACAAATAGGATACTTTGATTGACCTAAATATCAGTTCTTCAAAATGAGTATCTTCCATTTTGATAGTCATTTCAGTCCATCAAATGATTATTCTCGAAGAAGACACTTCACATGGAGACAGGAGGACGGTTTGTGTCTTTTTTCTGTTTCTACATCAGTTCTGAAACATTTTAAATCTTACCAGCTCATTACATGCAATGTCAAAGCAAAAGGTTAATCTATTTGTTGTAAACCATAAATCACACTCAACTCAACATCCCATGCTCTCAATTACTTGGGGGCTCCCAAATGTGGGAAACATTTTAAACTATGTAAAGTCAAGGCTCAAGGAGCCCGTAACCCACAAGAAATAGTTCCCTCTTTACTGTTAAAAAGTTCGACCAACATCACTAAATTTCACTATGCCACTTCACCAGTCCTCTTATGTCAAACTTTTGGCTCTATGTTCTCTCTTTATTTTCTTCTTGCCATCAATCGACCTCATTTTTGGCTTCTAGATCAATAAGCATCTATTTATTTCACCACAAAAACTTCTTATTCCATTTTTCCCTATATGTGTGTTTTCAGTTATTGTAGTAAGATGACTGGAAACATCAGGCAATAAAATCGGCCATCTTTATTGTTCCTTTATTTATCAAAATAATAAAAATAATCTCCACATTACTACTATTAGCTTAGGATGACCCCTCACTTTTGCCCTAAGCTCTTGGAACCATAATTGGTAACTCATCCCATACAAATACTGCAACCAAAATAAGCACGATAATTCAAACAGGACACACAGTGAATTTCATCCTGTTACCTCTTCCATTAAAGGAGACTCCTTTGCTAGCTGGGAGGAAGATGATGAATTAGGCATCATCAGTCCAGTCAAGGAACCATTGCCCAAACCAGAGATGAAGTATGAAGTAGAAGCAGATCCATTGCATGCTTCAGCTTGTAACGCCATGTTTTGTGGGCTGGCAGAAATTCTCTTGTTGGTTAACTTGGAATTCAGTTCTTCAATCCGAGATGTAAACTCATCCATCCGGTCATTGAGGGTGGAAATTTGTTCTGACAACTGTGTGATAACTCCCTATCAAGAAAAAAAAAAAAAAAAAGGAAAAAGAAAAATATAATTGCTTAACAAAAAATTTTAATTGCTACAATATCTACACAAGAAAATGGAGTAAAAAAAAGTATAATAATTATAGGGACATGCATAAAATCACCAATCACCTGATTTGTTGACGTTGTTGGCAACCCCATTGTCCTGTCACCAAAACTTCGGTTGTTGACAGAAAATCCAGTTATCTTGGACGGATAATTGTCCCTCTGTGTAGAATATGAATGTGACATACCACTGTTTAAACAAGAATATATCAGAATCAGTTTGACAAAGCAACCAGCTATCATAGAAGGAAGGATCAAAAGTTGAGAGAGGAGAAAAAAATGGTGCACAGCATATTAGCTCCTCCATACCTACAAAAGAAGTATGATAGAAATCAATGGTACAAATAATATTGCTTAGTGGACTAATTAAGATATGCGTCTGCTCAAAAAAAGGAATAAGGTTACCTTTCAACAATTACTGTCTTACCTAATAGACATAACATTTTTTTTTTATGACATGGAACCTCCTTAAGGCACTAGATGAGCCCAGATTTACGTTTAATTGAGTGGCTAGACTCAAGGAGATATGCACCTGGTGCGACTTGAACTTGAGACTCATTTTGCCCTCACTTTTTGATTAGCCCAGGCTGGTCGGAGAAAGCCGGAAGCCTGCTGGAGACTGACGCACCAGCATGCAACTGAAAGGATTTTACACGTGATAACTGTAGTAAATGCTCTCTCTAGCGTGTGAAGGCATGTCAGAGGACTTCCGTCACACCGGTGCTCCTGGCGGTGTTGTTGACGGTTGTTGGCGGGAACCCACGTGATGAACAACGTTGATGAACAGCAGATAGGGTTTCTTGCTAAAAAAATGAGATGCGCAGAAGAAGAAAGATTTGAAGGCCTACATAATAGAATGTTCCTGAAAGGGTGGAACAGGGAGAAGGAACAGATTTATCATCATTTAAGTGGCTACATGAGTTTGTGCCACAAAGAACGATGATTCATCAATAGTTAACATATGATTCCCAAAATGATTAAATTTTAAACTTAGAAAGTACGGACTCACCATCAAAGGTGTTATCTGTGAGTTTGACTCACGAGGGATTTCGACATGCAGTGAACATGCCCTAGACACCTGATTATTTATTTATTTATTTTTTATGTCGAAACACAGCTTAAATGCGTCACAAACTCGTTTTGGACACAAGTTAGACTCATCTTAATTTTTTTTTTAATATTTCTTTGTTAATTTTTAAGCTACATGATATAGTTTATTGTCATTTTTTTATGGGATGTAATCATCATGTGGCTTTTTTAATGACTTTTGGAATGTGAAATACATTTTTAATTTTACTTAGTGTTATGCATTATTTCTATTATATTTGAAAAAATATTAATAACATAAAAAATATATATTTTTGTCGAATCCCCGCCATATCATGTATTTGCATTTTTTTTTTTTTTAAATCGCCAAGTCAGCGTATCCATGTGGTATCATGTTAGCATCCCAAGTCAGCATCTGTGCTTCTTAGTCTCATCCCCAAGTCACATTAAGAATGTATGATAAATATTACTACCCAATGTGCACCTTTTAAGATGCCTATTTCTCATTGCCACCCTTTCTGCGGAGGCTCGAGAAAGTGCTTCTTTGGGGCTTGCGACCAGATCCTCATCTATGCTGAGCTTTGTCTTTAAGTCATCTGGAAGGGCCTGCAGAATGATTAGATCAGGACAAAAGTACAGGAGAAGGCATCACAAGCTCTGAAGCTGCCATACCATAACCTCATTCACAAGCTTTTCCAGCTGTATTTGTTCTATGTATGTATGAGGAACGTATGAACCTTCCAATCCCAACTGTTCCGCCACATCCTTTACAATTAAGCGCTCTTTTCCTTGCACCTTTTTATCAAAAAAGAAGAATTGGGGGGGGGGGGGGACACATTTCAATTAGAAGTTTTAGCTTGATTTAATCCAAGCATATTAGATAAACTTGTCACAATGGTACAGTTTATTAGAACAAAAATGAAAAATACAATATCATCAAGGTAAATCACTAATTCTTCTATACTGATAGTCTAACCACAAATTCTTCTATAGTCTTAAGGCTATGTTTGTTTGATGAGATTGGATGATGGGGGATAAATAATACCATAGATAATATATGGGACTGGATAAAAGATGGGATTAATTTTTTATGTGGGATTATTTTTTTGGTATTTGGTTGGTAGGATATAAAGTGGAATAAAAGAGGTGATTTGATATGTGATGTGATAGGAAATAATTTTGGACTTTTGGATCTTGGAGGGAAACAATCCGGAGATGGCGGATTATTAATCCCACACCCCCCGTGGGATAACTCATCCCACAAAACCTTCATTATTCATCCAATCCATGGGGCCCACAGATACCAAACAAACACTTCATTACTCCTCCAATCCGTGGGACCCATGGATTACACATCCAATCCCACCTCCTCATCCCGCTAACAAACACGCCCTAAGTGCTTGGGGGAGTGTACTTTTGCACACCAGAAGCGGATGTACAGGCTGCACATGAAATAATGCAAGCTGTATGCCGGGATTTTAGGCAACTAGACTTTTCCTACAGCAACTCCAACATTTTTGGGTAAGAACTCCATAAAATAACTGACTGACCTCTAGTCTCACATTCTAAATTCCCCGTAGTGCAATTAAATTTTTTTTGAGTAATGTGGTATGAATAGTTTCTGTTACCTTCATAATGCAAACTGCTATTTTTTAGAGCACATGCATGCACATGCCTAGATAATGATTATTAACCAAATTTATCTAAGATCTATTCACAACAGTGATGAAAATATGCAAGTATTCAACAAGTCCATTTCTATTGGCCTCAATTTATTTACCATATAAGCCAATAGTAGAGTAAATTACACAAACAAACCCAACAAAAACAAAGCATGCCTCTCCATATTAGACATAAAATACACTTGGAAGCCTATAATAATTTGAAAGCTAAGAAAGACTAACGAACTGTACATGGTAGCGTAAATTTATTGATAAACAGTGAATATGTAACAAGTAAGTTCCTACAGAAATCATATAAGATTGCTTCTGATTATCAGAGAAAAAAAAAAAAGAAGCTTGAAAAGGCAAATGCAACACCAACTTAAATGAAAATGAAATGGGAAAATACTGATGTATGGTTCCATCCTAGTTCTCCCTAGTAAGCAGATGAAGAAACATACTGTACTACCTGAACATAATGGCGATTCAGTTGTTCTAGCCAATCAATTTTCACGCACACCCTTTCATCAGAGAATGCATGGCTACTTCTTTTCAGGATTGCTGCTATTGTATATCCCAAGGCCATCAGGCCACCAAGAAGCCGCACACTGACTTCAAAAGTTATTCTAGGTGATATGACAAAGGGAGAATCAGTAACCCATTCCTGAAATTCAAAAGCATAACCAGATTGATTAGATAATATCATGCAACATTTCACTTTTGCTTCTTATCAATATTTGAAGCAAATTCAACAAACCCAAAAAGGGTATATACCCAGTGTAAAAGAAGAAACTGGATAAGCTTATCCAAAACTAGAAACAATTTTTAACCAGAGACTGAATAAGAAAACAGAAAACTGGTGCAAACAAAACAGCACAAAGAAAACACAGATTTTGTGTGTTTTGGATGAAAGGCAATGTCCATAGGCGAGGACAATAAGAAATTTCACTAGCGGGAGAAGAAGATGGTGAATTAATGGCAGCTTCCCTTAAAGCACCAACACCTTGTGTAGTTATGCCAACTTTTAAGGAATGAGCCCAATCTCCACAAAATCCTTACCCTTATATAACCAGGTTAAAACATGCAAGAGAAATATCCTCAAAAGCATGGATATGGACATATCATGGAACATATTAATTTTGAATGTGAGGACCCAGACGCAGCAGAATACAGTAAAAACATATTTTTCATGCAGTATCAGTTATATATGTGAATATAACATCTAGAGTTCTAGAGAACACCAAAAGTACTGAAAAATTTCAGCATTTCAATTCATAACTTGAAATATACATGCAAAAAGTAACACAAAAATGAAAAGAAAAATATTTTGGTATGTTTGAGGCATATGCATGTCCAATATGTGTTCGACAAGGACATGACAACCCTTTTGAAGTCGCAGTGCTTTATAGGAAACAGCCCACTATGTTAGACTGGGGGCGCTGAACCTGGATCCCTGGAGCTGAACTGAGCCTTTCTTGGATGTAAGATGTATTGTTTGGTTCCCAAAGAAGAAGAGACTTCTCTATTATTGTTATTTTTCATGCTTGCTTGGTTGAAGGCAGACTATCATTCTCTATTTTATGACTTCTCATGTAATTAAATTTATGTATCCCAGGCAATCTTAGAAGGCCATTAGCCTGTTACACAGTCTGTGCACAAAACTCACTTCATATACAACATTAAAAGCTACCTCCTCTCAGGGACGGAGTCGGAAATATATATGTGGGTGGGCACTGATTATAAGACACATAAATAGTTTAAATCTTATATACTATATAAAATTTTCATTGACAAAAAGGGCCAAAAGTTGAAATTTTTCGTTATATTAGGTCAATTAGGTACAATTGTATTGGTGTGTATTGGGCTGAAATTTGTTTTCTTCATTGGGTGGACACAATTGGTATTAGGCTAATTTTTTTTTTCTTTTTTTGGGTGGGCACAATTGATATTGTGCTGAATTTTTTTTTTCTTTTTCTTGGATGGGCGCAATGGAGCACTAACAACAATATCAACTCCAAAAAAAAAGTAATAAAATAATTTTTTCCATGGTGGGCACATTCCCTCCTCCCCGGGATCTGATAGTGGCTCCGCTTGTCCAAATATGAGAGAATAATATCCAACAATTATTAGTATGACCAAGCTATAATGTAGAATTAAATGGCAAAGAAACATCAATTCAAACCTAAAATTTTCAAAAGAAGCTGTCTAAAAGGACACTTCACCTTTAAATTACTTGCAAGTCAGTGACACAAGTCATCTAGAAGAAACACCATTTTACAAGATATCATAAAACCTAATATAGAACATTAATTTTTTCCTTTTTGCCAGTTCACCACCTACTGAATCACTGATGTCTACATTCATCAGGAATACAACAGCATCAAAGAATATATGAACACTTCAAGCATGCAAATATAACAGAAGATAATCCAATGACATTAAGATTGGTGAGTAGTTAGGCTTGGCGAAAATGCAACTAATTCGAGAAGAGTTATAGCTAAATAAAATAAAAGGAAGATTATCAGGTAACTAAGGATATCAAGATGTTCAATGTGCCAAGTGAAACACACCATCTATGTCCGAATAACATGCGTGCAATTAAAATTTTTGGCATCTTCAGTCTGTGAAGAGCAAAAGGAATTGCTTTACCTCAATAAAATCCTCTTCAGTAACTCCTTGGTGTCTATATTCAATACATAGGCAAAAGGAATTGCTTTACCTCATAAAAATTTCTCAATAAAATCCCCTTCAGTAACTCCTTTGTGTGTACATTCAATAGATCTACAAATATTTCCAGTTTTTTAATAAAAACACCTTAAAATTATATGCAAATATCTGCTAACATTACAATTACTTCATGAACGATGTACATAACATGCAGGAATTTTAACTGGTCATTGTTTTCTCAAATCTTCTCGCTGCTGAAAGGAGCTAAGTTAACATGAAAAAAGAAACTAAGTTTCTGAAAAAATTGCTCGTGACATCCTAAGGTGACAATTATTTTGACAAAGGAGCAAACCTCAAACATGAGATTGTATTTTCCATCTTTATTCCGCATCCTCAAATATGACTGGCATGACTCTGGATCTTCACCAGGTGGTAAAAGAAATATATCATATATCTGTTCCATGGTTTCTGTGTACTCTTCAGACATCACAGCCTTGATCTGATCCACTGTCACACTCTTTAATGACTACAATAAATTGGTAGCATACAGTTATTGAAATAAATCTATATAACTTATTGAAGAAAATTTTTGACTCAAGTCATTGATCAACAACATAAAATATGCAAACAAAGAAATATATGTAAATGTGCTTATCATAAAAATAAAAAAATAAGAGAGCAAGCGAGAAAGAGAGAAGATGTGCATAGCTTGCTCACGCGTGCTTGGATGCTTGAGAGAGATCAAACCTTTAAAATGTAAATAGGAGATTGGAATCCAGTGAATGGGTTGAACTTGTTACTGATTTTTATATGAGCCGTCTGGAGATCAGGTTCGATAAAAGCCTTGTACATTGGATAAACCTGCGAAACAGGGCGTAGCAGAGAATTTACAGAGGAGAAGCCCCTCAAATTTGATAAGAAAATTAAGCAGAGGACAATAGTAAAAAACCGTTTCCGATATCTGGTGGATTATTTCTTCTGGTTCTTGCCCAGCACGTTGTATGTCCCGCAACACCCGTTTAACAAGGTCAAAGTGAACTCCTCCGGTAATAGACACTCGAAGATCCAGCAAAGGCCTCAATTTCTCATTCAAAGCATAGATACCCTCAATAATCACAATACGGGAGCTGGGCACTTCGAGTGTCCTGCTGCCAGGACATGCTTAAATGAGTTCCAAGAACTAGTTCATGAGAATGGAGCAATGGACAATTTAATCAAACATCTAACCTCAAACAACAAAAAGTTGAAAGAAAAAAAAAGGGGTTAGCTACAAAAAAATAAATAAATAGACTTCAATTATGAAGAACGAAAAATAACAAACGGCAAGAGCCAACTCTATCAATCTAGAGAATAGTACAACATAAAAGATAGGAACTATAATATACTAGAAAATTCAATTGCATGGAGGTGATCAGATAATAATATATATAATATGAAAAACCCATCAAACAAAGACACAGAGACAATAATGATCCAAAACAATCCAAAATGACCAGCTACTGTCTCTTCAAGAAAAGGAGTATCCTCAAGGGATAGAAGACAAAACACAAAACACATAAAGATCGTTCCACTTTTTTGGGAAGTGAATTTATACAGTTGGAAGAAATTTTTTTAACTGGTTGATATTAGGAGAATCCCGCTGCCACTTTTTTGCCACCATTCAATATATTCAATTATAATTATTCTAACAACTCTCCATGGGAAGACAACACGAGAAAATGGGAAAGGGAGGAAGGGCTGAAGAAATATAAACTGCTAATCCTCATATACTCATATTGGCAATAAGCTAAACAATAAAATAGAATTTAATTATATGCATTTTTAGGCAGCATTGAGATGGGTTAAGCAACAAAGTTATGATGGGTGATGAAGCCTTGTAGATAACATAAAATGCTCATTTCACAAAATGGAGAACTTGACCTGTATCCTGAGCGGGAACTAGACTTAAAATCGTATATTGGGATCTCAACCTGCTTCCCTGCCTTGAGGTCATGGATATTCCTAAGCAATGCGTCATAATCTGTCAAGCGCGGGTCTGTACAAACGAACATATAATTAGCCAAAAGTTACATGTTCTATGTTTCATCTTTACATCAGTAATGAAAGGAAATCCGAGAATATTCTCCGCGGGACTTCAAATTCAGGAAAACAGAGACATATCAGTTTAGTAGATAGATTTACATGCTTGCCACTAGCCAGTATCGCCAGTATAGTTTTCAATATGCCAATGGACATGCAATAAAAATATATTTCATGAGATAAAAATATTCTTGAAACTTGAGAATATTCTTTGCAGGACCTAAAATCCAGGAACATTAAGCATCACAGTCTAGTTGAAAACATAGATCTACATGCTCACCACTTCCCAGAGCAATCTAGAATATACCAATGAACGTGTAATAAAGACGTTCATGAAATTATACTAGCATTGGCTAAACATGTGAATTGTACCATTTTTTGTTTTTCTTTTTAACTTGTGTTTGGTTGTGTTCACCCATTCAAAAAAAAAAAAAAAAAAAAAAATATGCATAAATAGGGGTTTGAAAGAATTAAAAAAATAATCTTTTGATTAATAAATTAGAATTCTTTGAAAAAAAATTTTTGATCCGACCACAAGGTCTGAATATTAAGTGTGAATCATAGTTCAAATATTTCTTAATTTATTTCATATCCTTAAGATGTCATTTGTGTGGGTGTGTGCCCCCAACTGCACCACCAAGTTTTTGACTTCTTGTGCTGGGTGGTGTTCACCAAAAATAGCGGCTTCCTTGGCAGAGTTGTTTTCATGCTTCATGTGACTGTCAAGTGATGCAAATTGATTTGCAGTAATCCAAACAACTCTTTCCATACCATTCCTTGAATGCAATGGTAGTAGGCCCAGAAATTTTTTTAAGTGGGGGTTCAAGGTGAAGATATTTGGATTTTTTGAGGGACCAAAATACAATTTTTAAATTCTGAAGGAGCCAAACCAATACACTATTTTTGATGATATATATACAAAACTTGTAGAGCTTTAATAGGACTTAAAAAAAATTGGGGCCCCCACTAGCTACCTCCTCTGTCCACCATTGCTTTGAATGAGAGAGAGGCAGCCATATGCCTGTTTGATAATCCCAGGAGGTCATACATCCAAAAACCAAGGTCTGTAAGAATTAAATGCACACCAAAGAAATGTGACTGCAAATTTCTTACAAGCACCTAACAAATGAATATTTATTTAGTTATAAGACTATTTTATATTATCACACTCTATATGCGTCTAAGACTGTTAAAAATATTAGAAGCTTGCAGACAAGCTTTTGAGCATAGCCAAGTTCAAGTGCCTACAATGGGAAAAGAATTTCACAGCAAGGAAGCTGAATTGGAGCCTCTCTATCCTTCCTTGAAATATTAAAGCAGAAAACAGAGTTATGCAATTGCTTCAGTTTCCCTTTCTTCCAACATCATGAAGTGCCTAAATTCTATACAAGCACCACTTGAGTCTCCACCGATCAACAAATTCATTGTAAATCTGTTATTATAGCTAACACCTAACCAAAAACTCAGGGAACAAAATTTTTGACAAAATATCTTTCAACTATTGGAAACTACCAAATACCAAAGTATACAATAAAGAGGCAATGTTACCTCTGTGCCAACATTAACACCCCCATCAAGGGAAAGAAAATATTAACAGAGACTCCATCAGCATCATACCAAACCTTAGAGAAGCCCAAGGGCCCAAAATTCCACCAAGCAATGACTGGCATACAATTAATATATTATACAGTTAACATATCATATTAAGTATTTCTCTTACATATGGAGACCTATTCAGTGCCACCCATTTCAAATGGCCCACGGTCAATTTAGTGGAGAACTTGATCATAACAAGGAAACAAATCTGATCTCTGTCCTCACTGACCAACGGTTCTGGCAAGGATAATTTTTGGCATGCTGCTCTCAAACTCCCTTTCTTTTCTCATGATTGACAGGCCAAGCTTTTACTGTGATGCCAAGCAATGGCTTCAAAAACCTTAGAAACAAAAGAGGCCTGACAAAAAAAGGCATTGACTATTGGCATTTAATTAGGCTTGTTATCTACTTTGTATCATTTCCCAAAACAAGTTTTTCACAATATATAGCATCCTTACCACAATCATATATTTGTTCTCTTGGAGGAATTTTTGGAGTCTTCAATGCTTTGGGAAACAAACTAGCTGTGGAATACGGAAAGCTAATGTTGGGAGCTGTGAAGTGGACCTAATAAGTTCCACAAAAAGATGCAACCAAGGGTGAGCGCCATTTTGCTGCTGGATATACAGGCACATAAACCTTCAAGCTTACTGTAATGTCCTTTACTACTCTAGCAAGATTCCATCATTATCACCAAATTGGAAACTACATGAGTGCCTAGACCCCTAGGCAAGAAGGCTTTCTAGTTTCTTGACACCTAGGATGCTCAGTACTCAGCAATATTAAGGTATTCACATGCCAAACTTGTGATTTTACAAACCAATAACAAAAATGTATCAGTTAATTAGTTACCAACCAGGGGTTTACCTAAGGATATATTCCATAAATAATCATTCACGATGTACATTACCTTCTATTTATTATTTTTCAAAATCAATTATAGGGAAAATGATTAATATGCATCATTTTGCTGCTGGTAACTTGCATTTAAATATTAATTTCTGATGATGATCATCTTGAGAGAAGGAAAACAGAATATGAAAAACCATCTATGGAAGCTGATGGAATTGAGCCCTAAACAGGAAGATTTGGTAGCAAAGCAGTTTAGTTTGACAAAGGTTTTCATGAATAATGTTGTGTCTACAAAATTAGCATTTTTTATGAGTGAACTTTTTTTTTTGGGATAAATATTTTTTGAGTAAATTACATTGAATACCCCTGAGGTTTTGATGAAAGTACACAAAATACCCTATAGTTCCTGAAATTACACTTATTGCACCCACTTTTAGATTATGTTACAAATTTTCCCTAATTTGGTATGGTTCTCTCAATTGGTGCCAACTCATAACTAATTGATGCTTAAGCTTAGATATGTGATTTTTTGACAGTTTTGAGCTATTTGGAATGTTAGATTGTGATCTTTGAAATGCATTTAACCTAGTTACGTAATTGAGAACATAGATCTTCAATTGAAGCTTATTTGAGATTCCTAGAATGACTACATTTGTTTGGATAATTTTAAGGGTGTTCCATTGTTAACCTGATGTTAGCAGGATCACTTGGTGTACTAGCGACATAAATGGTCAAGGTTTCCTATGTAGAACCTTATGAGCTCATCCATACGTCAGCTTTCGTAATAGTAACATACTCTAAAAGTGGGAGTAGGAGTAGTAAGTGTAATTTCGGACACCACAGGGATAATTTGTTTATTTTCATCAAACCTTAGGGGTAGTCAATATAATTTATCCTTTTTCTATGAGCAAACTTGTCCTAATTCTAAAACGTGTCAACTATTTTTGCATAATCATCACTATTTTTATTTTGATAAATATTGCTAGAATTAACTGTAAGGATTATTCCTCGTCTATAGGGCCTAATACAGTTTTAAAGTTTCACATATATCAAATAATTATTTAAAAACACATCCTATTCAACAGGATAAGTCAGACTCCTCACTTTTCTTTTAACTTACATCTTCCAATTGAATATTTAAAGCAGTATAAAAGCAACGTACACACACACACACACACAAACAGAGAGAGAGAGAGAGGAAGCAAAAGCAAATTTCTCCAGGATGGGGAAAGCTTATAATAAGAAGCTTATTATGGTGAACACCATAAGGAATCAAATCAGGGAGTGTTCTCAAGAGAATCCCAAAGCAGAACTACAAAAAGAGGAGCTTACCATCATAGTTGCCATCAATAATTCGACTTGAATCATTGTAGTTGTCCATTGATATGACTGCAATGCTAGGCATAAATGTGAGTATCTTTTCAGTAAATACAGTCTTCCCAGCTCCAGAAGGTCCAGCTAACCCTACTAATATTATTCCATCATTCTTTTGGGCTAACAATTGGCACACACGGACAACAATAAAGAAACCCTTCTCAAATGATAGAGGATGTTGGATAGAGACAATCTCATAACGTTCAGAATCTTTTCGCTTAATCAACCGAACTTGATCTTTTAAGAGGCCCTGCTTTCGCTGATTTGATTCAGCAATAGATGCATCTTGAGCCATAACCAGTACACTAGCTTAATCTGATAAAACAGAAACCAGATATGCAGTTATCTACAAATAAAGTTACTTTGAAGCAAAGACCCCTAGGGTGCATCATCATGTACAAAAGGAAATCAATTGTATGTAAGCTGGACATAATTGTTTTTGATAAGTAAATAATATTTATTAGAGAAGGGGAATGTAAGTTGGGCATCTTAGATAAATGAAGATGTTTTGCAAATTCTGAACAGCATTTGAAGTGTTACATTAAAATGGAGAAGTGACCACAATCACCAATGGGATAAAAGTACTGTAAAATTTAGATTTCATTACAATCCGAAGAACAAAGGATATGGAACATAAAGCAATTGAATGCTATAAGAATACAATTACTCAAATCACAAAAGCTATGAAACAAGGCAGTAATTAACTATGAATTTCATCATGGCAGTTGCATAGACAGATGCAATGTCAAACCATGTTTGTGGAACAATAACCTGACTAAATATTCCATACATCGATCTTTCATTGATGATCCAATTATGTGGAAATGAATTGAAAACCCATGGCTGTAAGAATAACAAAGTGCTCAGGACAAGTCACACAGAAGCACAGTAAATCTTTTATACATCGTAGACTATTGAAGCATGATGGAAGCAAATGAACTGATGTGAAGGTGAGAAAAAATTGCTTGTTTAGGGATTGAAATAAGTTGAAATTTGAAAATTACGTGATCTGACAATTGAACAAAGGAGGCCTATTTTCACTCATCAAATTGGCAATGGGCCTCAATGTATTGATCTCAATTTAACTTAGTCAACAAAAGGACAGCTAATATAACTTAGATCAATAACACATTTTATTCCACATTTGCCGCATTAATCGATCTTCCTTTCATGAGGAGGCAGACTTGTGTTATCTTATTGAAGAAATAATCCGAATGTTGTCACAAACTGTCACCATTTCCCGCTCATAAAAACTGCACAACGTAGTTACATGCTGGATCAATAGAAGCAAAACCACTATATTAGAAAAACGGATATATGTCAGCAAACAGCCAAATATTAGCAAGTTTGATGATCAGCACCCAACCACCTTAGCTTGGCTACCAAACCGGCGTCACAATGTGTTTCCATTCAAATTAAATAGCACAACTGAAGTAGTTATCTACATCCAGGTCCTTTAAGAACCAATCCAATAGGAAAGTGTGAGCAAACAACCCACAACCAGCAAGGTGGAGAATCCTTACCAAAGGTCCTTAAAAACCAAACTCACAGGAAATTCCTATTCCTGTACCCTTATTAGATCAGTACCATTAAAAATCAATAGCTATGCATAATCATTGCTTGATACCATTGTTCACTTATTATGGGTCATATGTTCATAATTATGATATTCAATTCTAGAACTTGGACATTTACTCTATATTCAATTCTGGAGCTTGGACATTTACTCTATATTCAATTCTAGAACTTGGACATTTACTCTATATTCTAATATTTGTGTCAAATAAAAGAACAAGTAAAATGGAGTCCCAAAATTGACCTCTAATAAACAATAAATACCATCTTTCTTCTTTAATTAGTACCCACATTTTTACCAGAAAAAACATTCAACTCAGACAAGGTACCAACCTTTACAGAGATATAAAAATTCTCATTCTTGCACAATCACCTGATGACAAATTTGTGGCTTAACAAATGCCACCACTATGGGAGCATTAAACAGGGATCACCAAAAAGTAAAATCAAAGAAAGCACATATGCAGATGTGAGTAACAGCGCAAAATTGATTGAACACGAGCAAAAGCCACAAAAAAAGGGAGTTAACCGATAGTTTACAGGAGTTAGTCCGATCTGCCACACATGTACGCAATAAACCGACTTAAAAAGAAAGAATCAGATTACCAAATAAATAAACCAAGAAAAACCCATTGCATAAAAAAGAGTGAAAAACAAAACCCAGAAGATAAAAAATGGATCAAAATCAATCCAATGCGTAACCAAGATACTAACCGAGTCACAACAGTGAGTTCAGCAGGAAAACCGTAGAAGCCTGTTCATTTATGGGGCATATATACGTATAAATTTATGTTTCGTTGGATGTGATTTTACTTTTCCTCGAAAGGAAAGGAATGTAAATTTCCGGGATATTTTCTGCGAAACGGAAAGTCTGTCAGTTTTGACACGGATTTGGAAGAACAATCCAAAGAGAATGGACTCAAACGGGGAGAGAGAGAGAGAGAGAGAGAGAGAGGGAGAGGGAGAGACATTTAATACTCCTAAAAAAACAAAATTAATTTTATTAGCTTGTGAAAAATTATTTGTGTAACAATTTTTAAATTTTTAATAATTTTTTTAAAAATTAC
The DNA here is from genome assembly GCA_019916065.1 of Vitellaria paradoxa. Lineage (NCBI taxonomy): Eukaryota > Viridiplantae > Streptophyta > Magnoliopsida > Ericales > Sapotaceae > Vitellaria > Vitellaria paradoxa. The sequence goes on along the minus strand of CM034233.1, from coordinate 22,041,137 downwards.
TCAAAAAATAAGTTTATTTGTACTTTACAAATAAAATTTTAAACTCCGTTTTACTTTTTTATTAAATAAAATTAAATAACCACTTTCATTATTCTAATAAGATTTATTATATAATTTTAATATCATAAATACTTTTTTTATAAGAAGGAAGGTAATTGTGTAATTTTATTTAATGAAAAAGTAAAATAGAGTATAAAAATTTATTTGTGGAGTGTAAATAGAACCATTCTAAAAAATTTATATTAATATTTTATCAAATATAAAAAAAAATTTCAAACAAAAATTTCTGGCAAAAAAAAAAAATCATTGGATTACTAAAAATTTATTTACCAAATGCACCATAAAAAATGTTTAACGGTAGTTGCACGTTATGATTTCGCATAAAAATACGATGCTCTCAAAGTTCTTATTCAATAATGTTTCTAATTGTACGTTGAAATTAATTTGAGAAAAAATTTTGCAAAAATGAATAAATAAAAATACATATTTATTTATTTTTTAATATTATTAAACTAAAATAATGTTTTGTTTTTTAAAAGGAATCAATACAAAATTTGTAAATAATGTTTTATATTTTAAAACTATTTTTTTTATATAACTGTATATGAGTTTTCATGCCATTTACACAAAAGCTGATTAAGTTTAGAAAATTTTATAAAATTTATAATTTAATTTAAATTATAAATTAACACTTTTTTTTAGAATAATTGTCTTTTAATCTCCACTACTTAACGTGAAAATCACTTATATTCTCAGAATTTTAAAAACATTCCTTTATATCCTTTGTATTTTGAATTGAGGTAAAATTGTAAATAATATTTAATTTTTAAGTGAAACGACAAAAATACCCATTAAAATCTAAATAGAATCAGGGGTATACCTTTCAGAAAAAATCAGGGAATATAAATGTAGGTAATATAAAGTAAAGGGAATATAAATATAATTTTTAAATTTACTTAGAATCAAAATTATTATGTTAGATGAATTTTTAACGTTTTCACTTTAATCCAAAGTATAAGAGATATAAAGGTAAGTTTTTAAAATTAAAGAGATGTTAGTGATTTTCACCTTAAGTACTAGAGATAAAAAGACAATTATCTTTTTTTCCCCTTTAAACAAAAAAAAAATGTCTTACTTTTATATTGGCAATGTTTGGAGTTAAATAAAAAAAAATAAAACTCTACAAATCTCTGTAAACACGAATTACAAGAATATAAAATTTAAATTCTCTACTTACTACACAAAATACAAAACGTTAATTTTTACAATTTTATATAATTTTACAACTCTAAATACCCCCTTACAGTTATAACCGGCCAACCGAGCACCGCCATGATTCGTCAGTGGCCTCGTGAGAACTATTGTTGTGATCTATTTTAATTTGCGTTTTTTTTATAATATTTTAATAAGAATTAATAGGGATATATTTTTATGTTAACTAATTGTCAATTTTATTTTGAACCTATTAATTCCTTCCAATAGTTTTTAACAATCAATTCAATCGCCAAAATATATATATATATAAAAATATATATATATATATAAATGAATAACTTTATTGTTATTATTATTTTTTTTTTTGTAACGGGAGAATTTACACAGCGATTTTACCCATTGATTTACAAACTCTCGGGGAACTAGCGCAGCAACCTATCGTCACGATCTCCCACTTAAATCCTGTCCGCTCCAGGTGAGAATCAAACTTGCGACCTGGGTATATCACTCAAATCTAAGAGTTGACTCCTTCTCCACTAGACCAACCAGGGTGGATAGCTTTATTATTATTATTAGTGTAACACCGGTGGCTTTAAATTACTTGGACTGATTTAACTCGATTTGGGCATATAAGGATGAAGTGTCGATAATTTCATAGGCCTTAATATAAGGCGTCCAAAGGTAATATTTGATGAATGACTGATTGCCCTTCCTCTACAATACATGTAAGCACTTGCTACTTCCTCTCACTTGCTCCAAATACCCAAAAGGCACTGCGATCAGGTTCGTTCAATTGTTCCTCCGGCTAGACACTTGAATATTTATGAAGTGAGGGAGCTAAAGTTTTTTGTATGGAGAAGCATGCATCTTTTATCGTTGTCGTCCATTAATTTATATAGAATTTGTGCCAAACTCACGGCCATCACCCAAAGTGTGGTCGGACCATATTTGATAGTCGGTGGTTAAGCTGAGTCGTGAGTATAAGAGTGGAGAATAAGAAAATCCCCTTACTTCCCATGTACACCACTATTTCCGGATCGAGAGATGATGTAAAATGTGGTATCTTGAATTTTTATTATATTATTAATTTAATTTTTATTTTATACTTAAGAATTGTTATTTTGTTAATTTGGTACGTATTATTTTAATTTTAATTGGAGTAATTTGCATATACTATTATATTTTTAAACTTTATTTAAGTTTAATTTAAATTGATCAGTGAATTAATTAAGTTGTTAATTAATTAATTAAGAGTACGCTTGTAGTAACAAAAAATAAGATAAAACGAGATAAAATGAGATAAGTTGTGAGTTTATAATTCGTGCAGTTAAATAAAAAGTAATAATTTTTGAAATTTTTTAATTTTTTTATTATTTTTTAAAATTTTTCGTCACCTAAGGGCTTAATTGGATGGAACTAAAATCTTAGGGGGATAAGTTTTAGAGAGGGTATAAAATAAGAATGGGTATTATTTTTAAAGAGTTGGCCCACATTGATGTGATATTTATTGAGGGGGATAACTTTTGACTTAGTTTGGATGTTTTATAAATAAAAGGGGGTGAACGATGGAAAAATCAGTCAAATGACTCTTTTGCCCTTGTAGTGTCCCAAACTTAGTTACCTATTAAATTAAATATTAAATTACAAAACCTACTCTATTTAATTATTTTTGAACAATTTGAAGTTATATTATTTATTTCATTGAAAATTTAATTTTTTATAAATTTATTTAAAAACTTTTTTTAATATGTACTTTTGAATGGTTGATTATTATCTAATTTTTTTTAATTATATTTATTTTGACTTGTTGGCCTATCTATTATTTTTTTATTAATATTATATTTATTTTAATTAAGTTAGCAATACTATTGACGAGAGTTAAAAACGTCAAAACCCTCCATTTAAAGGGGGATAATTTTTAGCTAGCCCCTAGGGTGCCTAAAAATTATCCCCCGCATGGAGAAAATGAAGAGGAGGTAAAACTAGGAGGGGGAAAGAGGAGGAGAAGAAAAGTATTGTCAAATTATGATAAAGAGGTGAGACCCACCATTACGGGAGGGTAAAAACTTTGGAGGGATTTCTACCCCCATCCAATCGATGCCTAAAGGTACTGAGTGATGTTAAAAGGTCACGTGGATAGCACGTCGAAAGTTGGAGGTGCGCGTAGGTTGTCTAAACTACATGCTACATGAGTCTTACGCGTGGGTGTTAGTAGCCTAGCGTATGTATAGTACATGTGTGTGTGAGTGGGTAAGGTTAATAGCTGCGTGGCTAAGCTAGGGGGGGAAAAAAGCAAATAAAGGAAGAGAAAGTGAATGAAGTAATCTAGGCGATGAGGCCCGGGGAATATATATACATATATATATATATATATATATATGTATTCCTAGTGTGTTTGCAGAGCGAGGAAGGGGAAAAAAACAGTATTGAAGAGAAAAAACAGTAAGTGGTAAGATTAACGGCTGCGTGGCAACTTAGGGGGGGGGGGAAAGAAAAGAAAGTGAAAAAAAGTAGTTTAGGCGGCAGTTTAGGCGGTGAAGCCGGGGAAACATATATATATATATATATATATGTATGTATGTATGTATGTATAACTAGTATGTTTGCAGCGCGAGAAAGGAAAAAACAGTATTGAAGAGAAAAATAGTAAGGAAAGTAAAAAACCGTGAGAAAGCAAGAGAGAATAAAAATTAGGAATTTTGGTTAAATTGTTGAGATAAATTATTTTATTTTGTTAGTTTAAAATTAATTTTATAAAAGATTAAATAAATTAATGAGGCATTTGGTTTATTTTGTTGTTTTTTTATTTTTATTTTATGTTTTATGCTTTAAAAATCTTAAAACAAAAAATAGAAAATACTTTATTTTCGTTATTTTGAATTTTTTTATTTTGAATTAAAAACGTTCAAAATAATTTTTTGTTATTTTTTATTTTATGTGCGTAAATTTATTTTATGTTTTTAAAACAAAATTTGAAAATATAAGTAACTAAATGTATTTTGAGGTATTTTCTTTATTTTCAAAAAGTGTAAAATGAAAAATGATGTCAAAATAGAAAATAAAAAATAGAAAAACAAATCAAATGCCACCTAAATATGTTAAAAAGGGAGTGGTTGGATTCCATTTATTAGATTTATATTATTAATCGATTTGGTTTATATCTTAACTGTTGAATTTTTTTATTTGTATAATTTATTTGAGTTAAAATTAGGACTCGAGGATAATCAGCAGTAACCACCCTAATAATTTGACTTTTTCAGAATATTTGCTATTTAAGTAAGTGTATTAAACTTAAAGGTAAAATGTATTAAATATAAATTGATAAAATTTTATTGATTTATTATTGTTATTAATTGTTTTTTAGATATGAAATGCTAATTATTTATGGATTTATTGTGCTAGATGCAAATTGTGATTATTTGTGGATTGATAAATTTGAAAAATAATATTTTATTTGAGAAAAATAATATTGCATATCAGCATGAATTGTGTGCATTTCATTTATATTATAGTTAGATATGACCAGGACAGATGAGCTAGAAAAAGAAAATAAAAAAGTGTGGCCAGATGGAATTGGAAAATAAAAATGCCAGATGGGGGCCAGAGAAAATAATATTGTCAAATGAGACTAATGGGACATGTTAAATTAAAATCACTGTTCATAATTGAGCGTTCATAGGTCAGAAGGGGCCAAATGTATGTTGCATTATTAATTAAATCATTTATCATGTAAATATGCCATGAAATGGCTAGTTGGGGCTTAGTGATGATGATGATGGTTGTTAAATGAAAAGTAACGATAAATTGTGTGTTAAGATATTTTTATCACTATTAATTATAATACATTTAAATTAATTATTATTTATTGGTGAGACAGTTGTTTTTATAATTACTGTAGATTATCTTTGGTGTATATTTATTAACTTTTATGTTAAGTATAATACTATCATTGAGTGTGTGACACTTATATCTAAATTTGCATATTTTAAGTTAAGTTTTAGAAGTGGCTGCAAGTGCTTGGAGAAGACTCTGAGTTGTTTATTTCCTTATTTCAATTCTATGTTAGAATTTGGAATTTGTGTAAATAAATCTAGAGTTTCAATATTATCAGACTGAGATTTTTTTTTTTAATATTTTAGAAGTTATAAGTTGATTTGTACATATTTAAGTACTTGTAAGATTTCCATTTACTTTACCAAGAAATTAACATAAAGCCGGGTTATGTTTTATTTTAATGTGGGTTTTTATATGATTTGTAATTATTGATATATTATGAATAGAGGATATAGAGGTGTCCCCTCTATTTAAAGAATTAAATATATATTTTAAAATAGGAGTACGACACAAAATCATGTAATAATGCCTAATAATATGGTTAGAGGTAAAAATTGTGCTTTGATTTAAAAAAAAAAAAACTATGGAGAATAGTTGAAAAATTACAAAAATTTGGGAGAATGAGTTGAAAAGTGAATAATTTAGGACTCATTTGGTTTGTTTTTCTATTTTTTATTTTCTGTTTTTATTTTCTATTTTCTGTTTTGAGCTCATTTTTCATTTTATATTTTAAAAAATAAAGAAGATAGCTCAAAATTTATTTGGTTACTTATGTTTTTAAAATTTATTTTCAAAAACTGAAAATGAGTTTACACATGAAATAAAAAATGATAAAAAGTCGTTTTGAGATTTTTTAACAAAAAATAAAGAAAATTTTAAAATAAAAAAAATAAAATATTTTTTGTTTCCTCATTTTAAGATTTTTAACACGTAAAATAAAAACAAAAAATACAAAATATAAAAATAAACCAAATGCGATCTTAATTTTTCTCTCAATTGCAAGTCAATGATCCAGGGAGAGCATTAGAAATTGCGTTAGAGTATGATATTATGAATGCTTTATACACTGGATGATATTTCACATGCATGTGGAGCATTTTTCACTTCTAGCCTTATACGGACAATTCATGATTTTTTTAATTATTCGATTCATGATATGCAGTGCGTGAGATTGCTTTATATTCAGAGGCTGTTTACCCAACAAAAAAAAAATCAAAAGTTATCAAATTTTAACTACTTTTTATACTTTCTTCTAATTAAATTTTAACATCTATTACCTTTATGTCACATCTTTCTATTTTTGTTTTACTTTTTAACCAAAGTTAGCCAACTAAACAGCCCCTCAAAAAGATAATTTTTATTCAAAAAGATAGTTTCACTTGTTTTTTAAGATTGGCACAAAAGATAGTATACAGTAATTTTAAAATTTCAGTAATGTATTATGGGGCAATAATTCTAATTAGTATTATGTTTAATTATTAACAAAATTATTCTCATCCTATTATTCTACAAAATTTAGATTCTCTCTTATTAATTTATCTCATTATATCTATTCATCTCTATATTTTTTCTCTTATTTATTCAGGAGGTGTTTGGAGCTCCAAAAAATAACAAAAAAAATAGTTTGGATAACTTTTTGGCGTTTAGAGCTTAACCACCAAACCATATTTTTAAGAGATGAATAATTCCATTCAAACAGACTTTTGCTTGTTCGAATGAATTTTAGGAAAAACTTTTTAACTTTTGCGTCAGAATATTTGACTTTACATTCATTCGAATGGACGAAATTTGAATGGATTTTTCGTCCATTCGAATTAATTTATATTAGAACTTTTTAAAAATTATTGAAAAGTTATTGTAATTTGTAAAAATATTATTCGGATTTGTGAAAATGTTATCAGAATTTATAAAAATTTGTTGGAATATGTAAAGATATATAAATTTACAAAAATTTTATGAAATACGAGGTGAACAAAATATGTTAGAGATTTTTAAAATTTTTCACAAAATTTCGATATTTTTTCGAATACCAAATGCACCTTTAAAAAACATATTATTCTCTCTTTGTTTATATTCAAAAAACATCTCTCTTTAAAATATAATTAAATAATAAATTTCTTGTTTTAAATATTAAAAATTATTAACTTGCCATTAAACTATAAAATATGACTATTTATTTATAATATTTATATGATATATTTGAAGGTTTCTCGTTGGCATGATATTTTTTTTTAAATTAATGAAATTTCAATACAACTGTATAAAAGAAAAATCTATGCTACAAAGTTTGTTTTCCTTTCTAATTTTTATTCATTATTCTTTTTTTTTTCACTCTTTTTAGTATAGGGGGTATAATACAATTATTTTTATTTTGATTTTAATTTTTACTTTTCGTACAGAGGTATAAAGATAATTAATTTTTTATTTTAAAAATCTAACTTTTTATCTTTACACAAGCCTAAAATAAAATCGTAAACGGTACTAAATTAAAAAAACAAAGATAAAAATATCAATTCAAAATCAAATAAAATCAAGACATATAAATGTAAGAAATATAAAATTCGTGAAGTATAAAATAAAATCGTGAATTGTAATGAAATTAAAAAAATAAACATACCTATTGGAAGTCAAATAGGACAAGAATTTATAAATATAAACAACGCGAATTGAATTGCATGAGGTGTAAATATTTTTTAAAACTATTATAATACCCAAATTTGTAAACTTCCACGAATTCTTCGATGTTTGAACTTTAATATGAAACATGAAGGGTGTAAAAATAAAGTTTTTGAAATTTAGATGTATTAATGACTTATTTTAATCTTTAAAACAGGAAGTATAAAGATAATTAAATAATAAAAAAAACACTTCCCCAAATGAATCTAAAATAATAATAATTTTAAAAAATTCATTACATAAAAATTAAAATGTACCACTCCTTGACATGACAAACAACAGATTTTATGTGGGGCGCGCGCTCTCTCTCTCTCTCTCTCTCTCTCTTGACAAACGAGCAATTATTAATTAAAATGTGTGTATCACATCTTGACATGACAAACAAATGTAAAAATAACAAATTATGCGTGTCGCTTTCTCTCTCTTCACAAACCTGCAATTATTAATCTTTTCCAATCCTACAAATTTTGGAGCTCTATGTGTTGACGAACCTGCAATTCCTCCTCACCTCCCCGTCGTCTGGATTCGCAATGTTTCCCAACTTCACCATGGACTCCGAGAACTGCTCGAAAAAAGCAATCTGATTCTCAGCGTACTTCTTTACGAGCTTCTTCGTCTCAATCCCGAACACACTCGAGTAGAGCTCCTGGTCAGAATTCAGCAGCCCCTCCCCTTTCAACAGCGTGTGATAAAAAGAGTTGTCGAAGATATTAGGAGTCATAAAGTCCATTGCAGTTTCATTGTTGTCCCCTCCCCCTGCGGCGGGGCATATTGATCTCAACTTGCTCAGGTATGCCTCGGAACTCGAATCCCCACCTGAAGTTTTCTCGAAATCTCCGTAGATTCTTGCTCGGAAGTTCACGCATCGCCCCATTCCAATTGTATGAGCCCCTGCAGCAAGTCAATCGACGAGGTGTCAAAATCTAGTTTGGGAACACGCACGGATTTGACCTCTAAAATCTCTTTACTGGTTTGAGAAGGTCGGAGCGGGGCCTTCAGTACGCGAAGAACTGCTGCCGCAGCAGTAGGCACAAACGGCTGCGTTTTGCAAAAACACGACACTGTTTTGATGAATAAAAAAACAAAGGAAACAGAGTGGGTAAAGTGTAAAAAAAAAAAAAAAAAATCTGGACGATAGATCACAAAAGAAAAACAGGAGGTGTCCGGTAATTAAAAAAATTAAATTTTTTATAAAAAGCCACTAATTTAGTAAAATTTAATTTTTTATTTATTTGATAAAATTAGATTTGGTTTGAATTTAAAAAAAAAAACTAACTTTTTTTAATTGGTTACTACTTAACTACTAAAAAATTATTTTTTATATTTAAAAAGGAAAAAAAAAGCGCTCAGGTGGTATTTGTTTACTTTTCTATTTTTTATTTTTTCTTTTTATTTTTTATTTTCTATTTTATGTGTTTTATGTTTTAAAAATCCCAAAACATGAAAAATACAAAATGCGTTTAGTTTAACATTTTTTGTTTTTCTTATTTTGCGTTAAAAACGCTCAAAATGACTTTTTGTCATTTTTTATTTTATATGTAAATTCATTTTATAAAAAATGAACTCAAAAAAAAAAAATAAACATTGAAGGACAAAAATGTTAAATTAATAAAAAATAAAAAACTAATACTAAAAAGTTAAGTTCAAAAATTTAAACATTGAAGGGTCAAAATATTAAATTAACAAAAAATAAAAAAACTAACTACTAAAAAATTAAGTACAATTTGGTATACCTGTTTTGAGTTTATTTTTCATTTTATATTTTTTTTGAAATAAGAAAAATAGTTCAAAACGCATTTGGTTACTTGTATTTTCAAAATCTATTTTAGAAAATAGAAAATGAATTTATACATAAAATGAAAAAATGATAAAAAGTTATTTTGTGCGTTTTTAATACAAAAGAAGGAAAATCTCAAAATATAAAAAAATAGAAAATGTTAAACTAAATGTGCTTTCTGTTTTTTGTTTTCCCCTTTTATTTTCTAATTTCTATTTTATGTGTTTTCTGTTTCTCATGTTTTGAAAATTTCAAAACAAAAAACACATAAAATAGAAATTAGAAAATAAAAGGGGAAAACAAAAAATAGAAAAGCAAATCAAATATCATCTTAGCTTTTTTTTTTTTTAAATACAAAAAAAAAAAAATTTAGTAGTTAAGTAGTAACCAATTACAAAAAAAAAGAGATAAATTTTTTTCTTTTCAAACCAGCCTAAATCTAATTTTATCAAATAAATAAAAAAATTAACTTTTTTTTGATAAATATGTATAATTTGGACTGACTGAAAAAATATTTATGATATGTTAGGGGCATACCAAACATTATACTCTCCGTTTTTTTTTTCTATGCGCTAACGCCCTAGATTATTATTATTTTATTTTTGTGCTTTACCCACTCCGTTTCCTTTATTTTTTCATTTATTGAAACGGTGTCGTGTTTTGTAAAACGCAGCCGTTTGCGCCTGCTGCGGCAGCAGTTCTTCGCGTACTGCAGCCCCCGGCTCCGTGAGAAGGTGGCAATGTTCTATGATTCAATGGGTCTCACCAGAAAGGGCTACCAGGTCAGTAACTGAGAGGCCTTGGTAAAGAAACTTGGAGATAATAGAGAAAAATCCCTCATCCGAAGAAGGAATATTTGTGTCTGCGAGGGAATAGCCAGCTGTTTTGGAGTCCTTTCTTCCCAGGGGCACATCCCAATAAGGCCCACCAACCTGCAAATAAATATTAAAACCATATTTTTAACAATTAAGGATTTGAGTTTTCCATTTGTCGCAATAGGCCCGTTCGGTTTGAATGAATCAAATAAATAAATAAATACTAATTTTTTTTGTATTTTATGTGTTTAATAAAATATTAAAAAGTTTCTAATAATCTTGCGTGGCAACTTACCAATATATCAATTTTTGCTGAGTTAATGAGAGGTATAATAATCATTTCATTTTAACTAAATTTAAAAGTAACAAAAATTTTTACTAAATACACACAAAATTACCAAAAATTACTAAAAAGTTTTATGTATTAGCAAACACCTCAAATTTGTCAAAAGTTACTAAAATTTTATGTTTGTTTTACCAAATATATCAAAAGTTTTATCTACCAATGTTTATTAAAAAAATTCTAAAAATTGTCTAAAAACTTGACATTCAAACCAGACTGAAGTGACTATTTTATCCATTTACTCTCGTCATAATTGTCTGATTAATTAGTACAAATTTCAAACGAAAAAAAAAATCACTACAAGATAAATTACAACTAATGAAAATTGCATACCCAATTTTCTTTTAGATTCAGGACAGCTCACATCGCTCCTCCGTTCCAATGTCACCGAAAAAATCACATCTAGATCATTGAATTTAAATTTAATGATTCAGATTTATTCACATATTTTTATTTAAAAATACTTAAATAAATTTGAACTGTTGAGCTTCAATATCCTAAAACCAGATGTGCAATGTTACCCTCTCCATTTTCTTTTTTGGAAACGGTATTACCGGCGAACTCATAGCGATTAAAGCGAAATTTACCCAATTCCGTTTTTTTTTTTTGGATATTATAATATTAGTCAGCACTTTAGATACAACTAGAATATACATACCAGAACAACTGCATCCCTAGCAGCGACGGTAAGGATATCGGCGCATGAGACAATGCCGCGGCACTCCGACTCGAGCTTGTTCTTGATTCTGTCGATGATTCTGAAGCCTTTCAAGGCATTTATGTTAATGGAAGCCGTCTTCTCTCCCTGTAGATTGAACGTATCGTCTAGCAAAACCGATCCATCACATCCCTGCAATCCATTGGATTGAACTAACAGATAATTCAATAACGTACGATTACAATTCACCTGCTATTAAAAACACTTCGGAATGCCAACATGGCCGGGCCCAACAACCTCAATAAGCGAGGACAAAAAATATTATCAACAGTTTATTGGTCTGAATTAATATATATACATATATATATATATATAGATATATATATATATATATATACATATATATATATATATATATGTGTGTGTGTGTGTGTGTAGTTTATTGAAGATAATTATGATAACGTACGTAATAAAGTTTGTGGGAATAATTTAAAAAACATTTAAAATTATTGCAAGCAGTGAACTGCCTATTACATGTGCGTTTGGCAATGGGGACAAAATTCTGAAGATTTCTTTTGTTCAGTTGAAAGAGAAGGGAGCTTTAATGTCTAGTTTGGGAAGAAGAAAAGAAGTTTTTTTTTTTTTTTTTTTTTAATTAGTTAACTTAGCTATTTTTGTATTTTGGAAGGGAAAAAATTAATTTTTTAATTGTTAGTTTTTAATTTTTTTTTAATTTAACATTTTTGTACTTCAGAATGTAAAATAAATTTAAAATGTAAAATGATGATTCTTATCATTTTAAATAAGTCAAAAAGTTGAGTAGTACTAAGGAAAAAAAATGGTTAAGCTGCCCAAACAAAGTTTAAGAGTGCAATTTCCAGTTAAGTATGGGTCCACCCCTCAATGTTGAATGTGGAAGAGGAAGAGGAAGAAGTTAACCTGAACAAAGCAGTCATGGAAATGGAGGCGAAGAATCAAGGCTGCATTTCGTGGATCAGAAAGCACTGCACATTCCATTTCCTTCTTCACAATCTCGAGAGCATTTGGGCAGGTTGATGCATAGTAGTCTAGTGTTAAAGGAGGGTCACTTGCACGCAAGCTGAAGACAAAAATGGACAAAACTAGAAGCATGAGTTGCAGAGAGGATGGCCATGAATAAGGAGATAGCACCATTTTTCTTTTCTTTTTTGCCCTTAATTACACTTATTTTGTTTCAAGATGTAGATTGAGAGATGAGTGGGACTATTATATATATGTACATATATATATATATATATATATATATATATAAGAACAATTTAGGATTCATTGCACATTGTTATAGTCCTGGTCATTTTAGAATATTATTTGTGTTCGGATTTTCGTAGTCAACAGAGGATGCAACTAACATTATTGGTTTGGTGGGTACTACCAAACCACAGTTTACATGTACATCAGTTTTGTATATTCTTTAGATGATATGGGCAAGCAACCAAACCAAAACCCAGGATTTTCCAGTAGCAGAAACTGAAGATCCAATTAGAAACTGAAGATCCAACTTGATTTTGATCTCTCTGGTAAGAATATAAGAGATTAAAGTAGTCATAATGAGGATTCTTTGGTGAGAAAAATAGAGACTGAAGCAGTCGTGACGAGGGTATGTTGGGTGGGAAAAAATGGTCTTCTAAATATATTAATTGCCCAAGACCATTTGATAATCTGATATTTTTTATAACTGGTCTTCGAAGTGCAGTTCACCGGCTAAGTGGTTTGATCTACATATCTATTATATAAGCAAGTGCTTGACTTCAACGCATTAACAACTTGGATTGTTCGATCATGACAAAGTCAAACTTTGCTTCCTGGCTTTTTATTATTCTTTTTACACATAATTTATGATCAATGTATTTTTTTTTTTTAAACTTTGATCCTATGTTTGAGGATGCTGAAGCCAAATGCATGCATCCGTTGATATTCATTGCAAATAAAGGAATTTCACTGCTGATATTTCTTTTTGGAAGTAATGCGTGGATCCATTAACCTCTTTCTCACCTACTCTAAGGTATGTTTGATTGAGATACTGGGGAGAGGGAATTGGATTAATTGCTTGTGGCCCCTCCTTATTGCACAATATTGCAGCAGAAACCTAGGCAGTGTTTAATTTGAATCAGGGTTTGAAGTTACTTTTTAATTTTATACTCCTGTGACTAAATCTCATCCCTTTTATTTAATATCAAGTTAATCTGATCGTTTAATTTAAAAACACAATTTTAAATTTTTTAGAAGATAAATTGGTAATTACTAATATTACAAACTCAAACCCTATTCGCTTTTTACAAAATTTGTGCGTTTCTCCTGATTCTTCGCTGTTTGCAATAATAGAGTCACCATTAATTTCTTCTTCTTCTTCTATTTCCTCCATTGGGCCACAATTCGCTCAAAAGGGATTAATTAGTGCCCGTGATAAGAATAAGATTGTATATGGTATCAACGAGATAAAGGATAAATTGAATTAAGGGAATGTGGAGGACTAATAGAGAGGATATACACGTGAATATCGAAGTTGCCCTTCTGAACTTGATTGGTGATCTCAAGAATAACGACAACAGGCATAAATGCATATATATATATATATATGTGTGTGTGTGTGTGAATTTAATTAGTTCGTTTGATTTGCGTTTGTGAATCGATTGTACTTGAGCGATTTCAAGTTTTCAAACTTACCGTTTATAACTGCAAAAGCACTAATGTTTGAATTTGTTCTTATAAGTTATAAGCAATTATTGATTTATCCTTTAAAAAATTTAAAAATTATGTTTTTAAATTGAATGGTTAGACTAACTTAAGATTAAATGAACGACTGAAATTCAATTTTAGGAGTCTAAAATTAGAAGGCAAGTTTAGGGGTCAGATATGTTTAATTGATATAGTATTTAATTAAAGTATTAGTGAGGAATAATTGAATTAGTTACCCGCAAACCCAACCTTATAGCATATTATTGTAACAAATATGAAGTCCAAATTCTAGAATATACAATATCATGGAAGAATGATAATATGGGGGCGTTTGGAGTGCCAAAAAAACTAAAAAAATCAAAAGTTAGTGTTAATATGATATAAAAGTGACATGTGACAAAATTTGATTGAAGAAATTTAAAAACTTTTAAGGTTTTTCTGAATTTTTTGAAAAAATTTGGAACACCAAATGGCCCTTATATATTTTTATTCTCTAGATTATTTCCATCAAGATTAAAAAGTTCAAAAATATCAATTGTTAAATCAAATATTTTATCTCACTAACCAAACACAAAAACATAAACAAATAATCTCACATAAAAATTAAGTGCCATGCTATACATTCAATCCATATATTTTTTCAAGGTGTTACTACTCCCTCCAGTGTGAGGGTCAATAGCTTTCCTCGATATTTTGCTTCCCTTACTGCTGCAGAAATTTGAAGTGGATGCTATTACCATCGCCAAGTCATTCACAAAATAGGATTCTTACAATAAGGGCCCGTTTAAAAATGCTGTCTTTTTTTATTGTTATTTTTCTGTTACCGTTTTTAATTTTTTATTTTCTGTTGCCATTTATTTTTTTTTAAAATGAAAATTGAAATTACGTTTAAAAATGCAAGTTTGTTTATAGTTATTAATTTTTTATTTTAGAAAATATTTAATTTTATTAGTTTTAAAAAATTAATAGAACTTAATAAAATATATTTTATATTAATTTAATTTAATTAATATAATTAATTAAATTAATACACTTAATTATTTATTAAAATCATTTAATTCAATAAATATAAAATATATTAAATTATATTATTTATTTAAAATAATTTAATAAAATATATTTCATATTAAATAAATAATTAAATTATATTAATTATTAAATTAAATTATTTATTTTTGAATTCATTAAATTCATTTAATTATTTATTAAAATAATTTAATAAAATATATTTTATATAAATTAACTTAAATCATAAACAATTTAATTATGATATTTATTTAAAATAATTTAATAATAATTATTAAATTGAATTAAATTAAATTAAAAAGCAATGTAATTTAATTTTTTATTATTAATTATTTTTATATAAATTAATTTAATTATTAAATTAAATAAATTAATTATGATATTTATTTTAGATAATTTAGCAATAATTAATTATTAAATTAAATTAATTAATTTAGTTTTATTATTTATTAAAAATAATTTATATTAATTTATATAATTAATTTAATTTATTGAATTTAATTATATTATTTATTAAAATAACTTATTTTAATAAAATATTTGAATAAAATAATTTATTTTTATGTAATGTAACAAAAATAGACAGTTTTAAAATTGACAAAATATTGACAGCAGAAAAGAAAATAAGAGTGAAAACACATTTTTCCGGTTTACGTTTTTTTATTTATGTTTTCATTTTTTTTTGGAAACAAAAAACGTAAACAAATTTATCAAATACGTTTCTGTTGCGAGTTTACAAAATTGTGAAAATATAGACAGAAAAAAAGAAAACGAAAATATTACCAAACGGGACCTAAATAATACACATTTATATAATAAAATAAAACAGTTTTTAAAAATATTCCTCACAAACTAAAACCTAGTGACTAAGAATTATTTTTTTTTCATTCAGCGATTGAAATCATTTTTATATTTTTAATTGTTCACTCAATTCTTATTTTAGTAAATCCTATTATCATCTATCTCACAAAATAGTTTGAACATTTTAAATTTTACCAAATTTCAAAGGTAAAGATCATATGTAAAGTAAAACTGTCAACTTAAATTTCACTTAATTATATTTTTTACGAAATTAAAACTTCCAAATTAAAGTACCATAATTTGTATTTTTTTATGGTACTTATCAAAAATTAATTAAAGAGAGAGAAACTAAAACACATATAATAGATGCTAAGGTCTAAAAGTTTTGAAAAAAAAAAAGTTAAACCCCATAGATTATTATAATTTTTTTAATTTGGACTTTTTGTCAAAAATTTTAACTATATAAAAAATTTAATACTAATTTTATTCAGAATGTATGGATTATTGGTAGTGCATCTACGTGACGGTAAATTCAAAACCAGTTTTGACTTTCATCCTTCTTGAAGGCAATGTCTTGACCTCACCTTGGTTTCCCCTCTGTACAATCTAATCAAGAAATGATATTACCATTGGTTGGCTGATTGCATCATATTCAGATTTTGAACACCTGTACTTTTAACCATCTGAAGACCATCAGCCTACTTTAAATAGAATTTCTTCAAATTCCACTGGCTATAGACTATATCATGCAACACAAATGACTATATACATGCAAGTAGAATAAAACAGTCACGAAAAATTTTTTTTCATAGTTTTCCCCTCAAAATGTGGAGAGTTAAGTTCTTCAAAGCACAATTTTAACAGATCAGTTGAAGTTCCCATAAAATGCAAATGAAGATGCCCTCATGAGTAAATGGTTTTGAAACTTACCACCTTCCCTAAAATTGAATACAAAGTAAAAAGTAAAAGGGAAAGCTGCCTAGCATCACAAACTATCTCATCAGGTATATAACTCGGAATCAAGAGAATTATCCTTTAATTGACCAAACCTCAAACGTTCGCTCTCATCTTCATCATCAATGTGACTTTCCAAGCCAGGTAAGACATCCTTGAGCAATAGAGACTTAATTAATGATGCCACAGAAGTTCCAGATTCAGGCCACGAAACACACAGTGTTGCCTTGATCTTCCTCATCTGGCACCGAGCCAACAAAGCAGCACCCAACCCATCAATTACACTTCCTGTTGGAAAATAGTCTATACCTTTTAACAGCGACAAATTTCCACAATCATTGCCCAATCTCTTTCTTTCCTGTGACGTTTCCAGCTTGAAGGCAAATGTTTCATCTGGTGAAAGCCTACCCCGGAAGTTTCGGCTTTGAACTGAATCCAAGATCAACACCTTTTCAGGAACAATCTGCTCACCAATAAGCAGCTTTGCAAAAGCATGAGATCTCTCTGCAGCAACCTGGTATTGGACAGAGATGATGACAACAGAATTATCATTGTCATTGAGGGCATAGACGTTGCATGATTTGTCCCTGAGAGAAGGTTTGATAGTGTTGCCAGAGAATGGGATCTCAGGTAGGATGAGGGTTCCTATTAATGTTTTAGCAGTGTGATGGAACAAATAAAGAGATGGAGAAGACACAGCAATGAGAAGGAGGGATGGGCAAATGGGCTTGTTTGTGTTAGGCTTAGAGAACAACAGGAAGGGGGGTGGAACAGATGGTGATGGAGGAGTGAAGTTGTTGAGATCTTCTAAAAAGAACCTTGAAGGAGGAGGAATGTCTGTTATCACATCATCCATCTCTTTGTTTAATTCTAATCACCAAAATTCTGCCAAATCAGGGGAGAAGAAAAGTTAACAGCATTCACAACCTCAAATAGCTAGGTGCAGCCTAGAAAGCTAAGCAAACTGATATAAGCAACCAGGTTGGAAAAGAAATAAAATGACATCATATGAAAGATTTTGATTATAAGCATTCAATCCGTCTTACTAAAATAAATATGGAAATCACCCAAAGCACACTCATGAGACACCAATTTTTATCCAGACAGGACATTATGTAGTCACTAGTCAAATTATTAATTGGTCCCTTTGGAGACCAAATGGCTAAGGCTGCATACCCCAGTAAAGGGACTTGGGTTCTAGTCTTGTGAAGTTTATCCAAAAAAAAAAATCATTTGATAATATTATAGATACTTACTTGGACCCTCCCTCCAGGGGCATATATACTTCAAGACCCTAGTTTATTTCTTGCTTTACTTATCAATATATATATATACACACTCTTTCAGATCCTTTCATTTTTCAAGAAGTGCGCTAGCTGGTTAAGGTTAGTTTTGGAAGTTTTCAATGAAGGGTTTAGGAAGGTCAAACATGTTTAAAGAAGGTTAATGACCATGCCAAAGTCTAGAAAGGTTCCCTTTTGATTTATGGTTGCAGAAAATTAAAAGGATTAAAAAGAATAACCTTTGTTTGGGAAAGTGGGAGGGGAGGAGAAGGGAAAGAAGATTAATTACTTTATCTTGTTTGGGAGAGATGAGATGGGGACTAGAGGTAAACTATTATTTCCTTGTTTGTGAGGATAGAGGGGAATGGAGGTGATATGATTAAAAATACCATCATATCCTTTAAAACATATTTACTTAAGATGGACATTAATGTAAATAATAAAAACTACCAAGGACAAGACAAAAGAAACACAACTAAAATATTTTAGCCATTCCCTTTTACACAGGTTAAACCCCAAATTGGGGGTGAAGGAAAACTTGCCTTATGGAGGTGAATAGGGGTGACTTGGTTGACTCCACTCCCATCCAATCCCTCCCCCCTTCCTCTCCCAAACAAGGTTAACCTTTCACCCCTTCTAGTTCCCTTCCCTTCGCCTCCATTTAACTCCTCCCAAACAAAGGCTAAGAAGAGGGAACCTAAAAGGCCATCAAGACGAGGGGGTAAGCACTTGCACCTGAGGAAGATGCTTCCACATCCACAGATTATAGGCTTAAAATAGTTATTTTTCATGACTTTGCTCTCAAAGAACTAACACATTGCATGTATATATATATATATAGAAGGCCAACTTGTTGGTCAACAACTTGGAGAACAAGCAAACTTGGTTCCCATAAAAAGACTAAACCAAGAGTTATATTTGACCTAATTAATGCCACATAATTATGTTGGTCTTGGAATCCAATTTTCAGCTCTTTTTTTAGTACCTTCCTAAATTTCCTTGCATTTGCTTTGTGTCAGCTTTACCACAAAATGCTAAGTAGAATCTTGCCAAATAATTATATTGGCCTTGGAATCCAATATTTCAACTTCCTTCATAGCACTTCAAATTTTCCAGCATTTCGTTCACATCAGCTTCACCACAAATATGCTGCTCCCTGCATTTTCATTGCATCAGCTTTACCACAAAAATGCAAAATAGATTCTTACCAGATAATTATGTTGGCCTTGATCCGATTTTCAAACTCTTTCATATTACTTTTCTAAATTTTCCTGCACTTCCTTCACAGCAGTTTCACCACAATTATGCAGCCTAATTGTTGAAAGTTATTTTAGGCAGACAAACAAAAGGCTTTTCTTAAACTTTAATAACGATAAAGGCTACCCAACATTAACCGACCTACCAGGGTTTTGAACTAAACTAGCTTAAAACTAGTAAACTTTGATATAAAGGTTTCTCAATGTCTAGTCTAGAAGCATGCTGGAGTCCCTGAACTATGTTAAAAGAAGACTTGGACCATCCCATGAACATATTTATTCCCAAAAATGCTCTGATCATATTTAACATTACTTTTTTCTTTCAATCAACAGAAGAAATCAACAGGCACCCAAGGAGTAGAAACTTAAGAAAACACTGAGTTTGTGGAGAAAGAAATCTAGAAGTAGAACTATGAATAATGACAATCAAAAACCTCAAAACTAACTAGAGCAACCAACAACAACAAAAAATCCCCATCAAAAACCAAAACAAGAGGGGCTTGAAGAACATTTCCTTCACTGCATAAACCATGTTCTCTATTCTCCCAAAGAAATACATGTCTCCTTAAACCCAGATAGTGCTTGGGAGCCATAATTGTGCTGCCTTCATGTCTACCAATAGAACAGCACCTTGCTAACATCCAACACCTCAATGATCATTTGAGGCATAACCATTGCTAAACTTTAAGGGGTAAATTATACTTATCTCCCTTGAGGTATATTGAAAAGTAAGAAAATTCCCCTCATATCTTAAAAATTACACTAACAAACCCAGTTAGGAATTGATGGTTAATAGTGCTAATATTTGGAGTAAATTTAACATAATAATACCCTCCATTGTCCCCCCCCCAAAAAAAAAAAACAAAATATTATTATTATCTCTCTCTCTCTATCTCTCCCTTTTCTTTCTACACCATGTCTAATTGTAACTCACTTGATTTGCAAACCCAACTTAAACATGAAACATCCCTCTCCCCTAATTTCATTAGTCAACGTCGTCAACCAAACATTACTCATCCATCTGCGATTACCCTCCATGTTAGGTGCCACACCCCTACCACCTTCCTTCTTCCCTCACCCTCCTAAATCTTTTGATACTAAACCTAGCCTATACCCAACTTGGCATCTATTATCTATTACAATCGGAGCCCTGAACTGCATCCCTCATGCCAACACAGCTACCACGCCTCCTCGAGCATATAACTTCCACCACTGCCACGCCAATGATGCCACGATATCTCTCTCCTCCTCTCTCTATATCACTAACTAGTCACCGGTTTACGAAATTGAAACCATCTTCACCAATTTTGGGCAACCAAGTGAATAAATCAACAACAATAATCAGACAATATGGTAAGATTTCATCATGCAACAATCGGAAAATTGGATATATCAGTTTCTAATTCCTTCACGG
Source organism: Vitellaria paradoxa (assembly GCA_019916065.1). Taxonomy (NCBI): domain Eukaryota; kingdom Viridiplantae; phylum Streptophyta; class Magnoliopsida; order Ericales; family Sapotaceae; genus Vitellaria; species Vitellaria paradoxa. The sequence goes on along the minus strand of CM034233.1, from coordinate 22,020,370 downwards.
TTCAAATTCACAGCCCTGTGTCTCTATACCAGTAATTAGTAACACCCCATTCTACTGCACTTAGCCTTCACCCTCACAACCCTCAGCCGCCATGGCCCTGCGATTTCATCGCAACAAACCATTTTCCATGCGATTTCATCACATAGTCAATATCAATTAAGCTATCATCATTAATTACACAATCAATGACGCATACTCTAGCATACCACAATATTTTAGCAAACGCCGCCAAGACACATACCAATGGCAAATGTGCACATATATATGTATATATATATATATATAGAGACAGAGAGAGAGGAACCAACCTCGATCTTCCGGAGCACCGAAAGCCGTCGCCGTCCAGCAGAGAGAGAGAGAGAGAGAGAGAGAGGGAGAGATGTAATCGTACAAGCTAAGAAGCGAAAAGTGAGAAATGGTGGAGTAAGCAGAAAGGCACCGACGGTCAGATGATTTGTGCTGCGATTCGACCCACGATCTTCTCCTAAAGAGCGTGCTTTTGGTGAACCGGTTATCAAGGGGCTAAGCCAAACCGTCCCGTTTAAGAACTATTACGGTTCCGGTTCGTTGAGAGAAAACAAAATTAGAGAAAATACTAGAGAAACAAAAATTGGGTTAGAAATATAATAATAAAATAAACATATGTTTATGGAAATTTTTGGTGTCATTTGATTTATTTTTTTATTTTTTATTTTTTATTTTTTATTTTTATTTTATGTTTAGAGTTTTTTTTCTTCATTTTGTACTTTTGAAAACAACGAATACAGCTTAAAATTCATTTGATTACTTATGTTTTCAAATTTTATTTTAGAAAATAAAAAATGAATTTACACATGAAATGAAAAATGGTAAAAAATCATTTTAAAAGTTTTTAACTCAAAATAAAAAAAAATATCAAAATAAAGAAAATAGAACTCTTTTGTTTCCTCGTTTTGAATTTTTTAATGCATAAAACAGAATTAGAAAATAAAAAACGAAAAAGTAAGCTAAATGCCACCTTTAATTTTTACTTGTTAATTATAAAAAATGATAGGAGCTTATAATTTTATTTTACTTTAATTTTTTCTCCATAAATTCATGTTCTAAACATATTCTAAATCGGGAACAAATCACACTTCAATTATCAATTTCAATTTTTCAATGCAAATTTGGTTAAATCCTCAAATGTATATGATTAAATTCTTTAGTTTAAAATAAGTTTGCTTTTTCTTTTTAATTTTAAAAGATTAATAGGTTACTAGCATAACTTAAAAACAGTTAAAAGTTATCAATAAAAAATTTCAAATGCACCAATTTTATTAATAATAATTGAAGAAGCTAATGAATGTTATTTGCTATTTATCTATTTTGATTTATTTACAAAGCATTCTCTTGCTTCTAACTTAAATATATGCGATGAGTTTTTCAAAAAATTAATGCATAAAATATAAAAATTAAACAATTATACATAATTAGATATATATATATATATATATATATATATATATATATATATATATTTGTAACATTTACATATAAATTTGGAGATGATGTTCCAACTCTCATAAACATAGACGAACCCAAACAATAGCACCTCACTCATGGACAACGCAAACCCAAAATCATTAAAAAAGCATCTTGCATAACTTTATAAAAGTGTCTTCTGCTTTGAAATAAATTTTTCATGAATTTTAGAATTTTTTAGATACTTAGAAAAATAAGTTAAAAAAGATTTTTAAGCAAAACTTAATTTTTTAAGTATGGAATGGACATCTTAAAAATACAATCATAGTGACTGTATTAAACAAATATATTTATGTTACAAGTGATGTTATATAATCAGAAAATATTTCACTAAAAAATAAAGAATTGTGAACTTTTGATCTTAAATTATAATACTTATTAAGATATATTTTAATTGTACAAATGTCTTTACTGTATTATTTTAGTTAATATTTTTTATAAAATGATATATATATATATATATATATATATATATATATATATATATATATAAAGAATTTTAAGAATAACAAAAAAAAAAAATTTACAATAAAATAAGTTACATATAATTCATGATAGTTTAGTGTCATTGTAAAACTTTCTTTAACCATTTAAATTATAAAATCATTAAAAATGTTTTTAACAATAGCCTCTTACAAAAACTTTGAAAAAACTATTGAAAAAACTATTATTAAGGTTATGTTTGAAATATAAATTTGTGAAAAGAAAGAAAAAAATTAAAAAAAAATAGTAAAAATACAAAATAAAGTGAAAAAATTAAATTTATTTCATTTTTTATTGAGACTAAAATCAACAAATATTTATCAACAAAATTTAACTTGTATTTAGTTAAACGTACAAAAATTACACAAATTATAAAATTTATTTTTCCTACGTTTTTTCTTTCCCTTTACAAATCCATGTTCCAAATATAATACGAAACTTTTTTTTTTTCTCAACAACATTAAAAAAATAATAATAAGTGAAAAAACTAAAAATTATTCATTAAATATTTTAATCATAATTACAATTATCTCCTCCAATCATTTAATATTTATGAAGACCTCCACCGACTATTTAAAATTTACCCCAAACTATAATTATAAAAAGATCAATTACTTTAAAATATTATTTTGTTTCTAGTAATACACTCATTGCTAGAGTTAAGCAGAGTTTCATATTAATCCACAAATCATTCCTCGCTTTATTTAATAGCCAATTTAGTTAATTCCTAAAAATAATTTATTATTCATTTTAATCTAATTTTTCTAACTCAATAAAAAATAAAATAAAATCAATTTGACATTTTCACTTCATTTTACATTCTCACCATTTTCCTTCACATTTCCTTTCCCGTCACAAATCCATATTCCAAACATAACCTGTTAAAAGTTTTATATTCCTATGGCATAAATAAGAACAAAATAATAAGTGGAGAATTAAATGAAATAAAATTAATAAATTAACAAGCCAATCAACCTCCCTAAGTCATAACAATTTCAGTAGGTTCCTTCTATCTCTACTTAAAAAAAGTGACTCACAACCCTAAGCTACAACTTGTCCACCCATGGACACCAAAGGTTACAAGGAAGAAGAGCAGAAAAACTCAGAGTTGCACTGCAGATTCTTATTGTAACAATGAAGGGAACAAAAAAATTAAAAAATAATAAAACAAAATAAAAAGAGTGCCTCACTATGTAGTTTCACTAAAGAATCCAATCACAAATGCCAGTCATGAACTTCCCTCGCAAAAATTTACTCTGTAAGAAGGCGGCAGCAGCAGCAGGACCCAAAAGTTATATGTAATGAATTGCTCAAAAAAAAAAAAAAAAAATTCCAAATTCCAATCGAAACTTCTGTCGACATTCTACCGTGTTTACTCTAATTTTGCACCTGATCATAAATCAATGTACAAATTTGATCTTAAACTTGAGTGGTGCAAACAAGAATTTATGAACCTCAACAGTTTCCTAGGCTACCTGCAAAGAGAATGGTGGAAAGAGTAGTAATTTCTCAATCTGCGCAACAAAAGGATGAAAGGAGATATGTACAAATTACACTGGGGGGACATTTTTTGATCGTTCTGTGGAAATTAGATCATAAAGGCTGCTTGAAATAAGAGGCAAGTGCTGTTTTTGCAATTTACTAATCCAAGTAGGTTACTTTAGAATACTGATATATGACTTGAATATTTCGTTTCTAATTATAACATCATGATAATTAAATTGTTCCATGGAATGTTAGAATGCCTTCTTACGGATTTCAGAGTACCTCAGCATGTATCAAAGCCGGGACTGCAAATCTGTATAATGATCAATCTTCATGTTCGTCTTCACCGTCGGAATCTGCGTGGGTGAAAAGGCCCCAATTAAAGATTGGGGAAAAAAAAAATGGGGGTTACAACTGAAGGCATACAATAGTTTGAATTTCACCAACACATTCAAAAGCATGACCACAAAACAAAAATGTAACCAAACTTTCCAATTTGGGCAGGGCAATTTTTTGCATGACCTGTTATCTCCCTGCCCTTAAGCAAATTGAATTCCATTTGAATCTATACAAGTATACTAGAAAAAAGCAGGTTTGAGAGGGCTTAGAATTTGCTGATATCCAGCTGAAGCATAAATGACTGTTGAAATTTTCCTCCCTGATCCTTTACCTTTTTCTTCTCCTTTTCCCATACGTTTGCATAAGCCTAAATGCCTCCAAATTTAGATTGCTATCATGCCTTTTGAAGGAATTTCAGCAATTGAAAAAGCTAATGCAACAATGATCATATTTCTATCCTCCTATTTTCTCTCTCTTCCTTTCTTTTCTTGACCTCTTCCTTTATTCTATTTTTAAGCTTTTACATGTCTCCATAATAATGGTCGTCCATTTTGAGAACAATTTCAACACTCATAAATACTTCATTTTTTTAAAGGAAAACCAAAATGCTGACAAATAAAAGAATTCTGCTTTTCTATACTGTTTGCCTAACGAAACAACTTATTCAACCATGTGTTATTGATTATTCATATCAATTACTAAGACAGTTACCATTTATACTTAAATTGAAATAAAAGGTAATATGCAATCCCAAAAAAATTTTAGGTCTGGAAACTCCTTTTTCCTCAAGTTTGTCCTTTTCTCGTAATTATTTATTTGCATGCCTGATATAAACTATTAGAAAATGTCCCGCATCGGCCCCTAATAAAAGTTATTTTTCCCATATAAAAGATAGACTTCCCTTATTTATATGAGATGGACTTCCCTCACCTTAACACTTAGATTTTAAGGTTGAGGCCCTTCTTTTGTGTGTTATGGGGCTTCTTGACATAAACAATGGAGGAAAATGATCTATGTAGCTGATTCTAACTAGTTAGGGAATAAGCCTCTGTTGACTTGAGTCGAGTCTCACATAAACATTATTCAAGCCAAATAACATTAAATTCATCATTTCTTCCCCAATACGACACAACTGATGTTTAATTCTCACATCTCCAAATCAAAACGAAAAAGTTTTTTTTGTTCTAAATCAATAAAATTATGTATATAAGAAGATGATTGAGGGGTAAAATCCATGGACAAAAAGGCAACAACAAAAGGAAAAATTACCATGTGCTTTATAAACTCGTTACACCTACACATTGTCAACAAAATCTAATAATTGATTCAAGTTAGGCCTAACTCCTACAGATAACCAACTATCCAAAATAACAACCCCCCCCCCCCCCCCCCCCCCAAAAAAAAATAATCAATTCCTTGAAACATCCTTTTACTCCTTTCTACGTATACAAGTCAAAGCATACATAAGTACATGTTGAAAAGGAGTGTATGCAATCCAACGAAGAAATAAGCCTTGCAACTCACAATGCAATTTCATATGGTTCAATTTTCTCCCATCATTTCTCTTTCTCCATTTCTTTCTTACAATAGGCATTTCTTTCCAATGCATATTTAAATCCCACAAATATATAAATATAGAAAATAGCTAAAAACAGGGCAAACAAGTTTTTTAGTGACAAGGAACCTCCCTAAGTCAAGATCATATTAGACCCACCTCTAGAAAATAACCCAGACTCGCGAACCACCCCAAAAGACCCATGAACTAGGCAAGTATAAGCAAAGCTTATGTGAATGGCCTTCCGAGGGAGAAACCTTTGTAGAATTTCAAACCCACGAGCTCTCCAAGTACACAAATTGAGGAGTGTGTCTTCCGTACCACTAGGCTATCCTCAAAGGTTAGGGTGAGCATTAGTTTGATTACTTCAAACAATGAATTTTCATTTTTTTTATGAGTAATGACTGAATGCAATAAGTGTTCAAAGTTTTACAAATTGGTACCAGTAATCTATTTCTTTATGTGATATTGACATTATGTGCAAGATAGAATTCAATTTGCATCAAGTCTTTCAGATACCTACAGTTACCAAATTTAGATCAGGGGTTCCATACACCTCAAACCAGTTTTAATAAAATGTTAGGAAAACCAATTACACTCAAACACAATAGTGCGTGAAATCATTAGTTCAGTGCAACGCTAAAACATGCAAGGTGCCTTTACAGAGAGCTTCATTTGTGATATTTATAATGAATAACAATCATTTAGTCCATTAGCAAATATAAAAGAAAGAGCCTATTTTATCAAGTATGAATTATAATAAACAAAAAATTCCTAACGTTGTCAGCCCACAAAGAGTGAGCGAAATTTAGTTCAGTGCAATGCCAAGATGTGCAAGGTGCCACTGAAGCAAGCTTCATTTGTGATAATATTATAATAAAAACAAAATTCATATTGCTGTAAAAGGAATCCAGCTTTTCCCTGGCCCAAACACTCGGATGGTGAACTCCCACAACAGTGAATGAATTTGTTAGTGCAGATATTAATTATATCAAGGAACTCATTTTTAGAAAATATTTTTTCTCTTCTTCAGTTGGATTTCACACCTACTCGTGTAAAAGTATTCAGTTTACAATACCAACCAAGTCCCCACCATGGTAAAGAAAGACTAAGTCGCTATTCACTTACCAGATCGAACATCTTCACTAAGTTGGCCTCTTGCTTGTATTTGTTTAACAAGCATCCGATATATCAACACCCACCAATAAATGTGAAGAACAAGCAAGCAAATAAGAAGAGAATTGAACAGGTAATAGTAGATAGGTCCCTCCACCTTATGCTTCTCTCCATCCAATGTCTGTATAACTTCATAGCTGCCATATGGACAACAAAAGGTTATATAAGTAAATGAGTCGATGACATATAATAATACAAGCCCCTCAAGCCTAACACGTAAATTACTAAACAAAAGCAATTTATATGTGCACAATATTAGAAGAGAGAAGCCACAAAACAAGATGTGAGCAACATTCATATCATAGATGCCTTTGAACCAACACATAAATCCTTTATCAGTAAGATGCAGCAACAAAACTACATACAAACTAAAAGCAGATAGAAAAATTCTTAGACCATCCAGACAGAAACACATCATAGCTAACATAGATGGAAACAAAGAAAACAATTGCCCCAATGGCAATCAAAGTGAAGCATGCTAATAAATGATGACAGCTACAGTAGTTCAAGCAAGCTTAAGAAAATAAAGGTTTTGACTGCTGAAATATACAGAAATTAGGACGACATATTAACTTTTCAACCACGACGTAACGCCACATTTTCGAATGATTCATCATTCGAAAATAACTACAATCCAATAGATACACTTCTCATTTCAAATGATTCATCATTTGCTAATAATGCACCATTGGAAATGTTGGTCTTCTAGTGATCACAATAACTTCATGCATCTCAGTGCAAAGCACGTGTTTAATTAGAGTAGGTGTTCAAATTCAGTGGAACTGCAGAGTAAAATGTAGCACTGAATACCCTGATAAACTTAAAATTAATGATACTATGATAAACTTAAAACAGCCAGGAGATACAAATATAAACATATTAACAGATAAATAAACAAATGTACTACTAATATCAACGTCACAACTGGATTCATTCAAGTATTGGACAATTCCAAGAATGATGAATCTGGAGTTCATTAACATTGCAACATTGTCTAACAATCCTAAACTACCAAAAATTTCATAAATCATGGTTTACAATGCTTGTGGTTATCAAGATTTTGGAATCAAATTTTCATATTAAACTAATCCATGTAAATACAGCGCCCAAGAAATTACACTGTTAGACAACCAACTGCATGTATGCAACAAAATAATCTCACCTTGTACTCCAGATAACCCAAAATGGATAGTAAATAAGGCGAAGTAGGATCCAAGATAAAACAAAAAGAATAAACACAAAGCTAGCAAGAGTTTCTGCACCACCGTATTTAGACATCTTCCCTATTTCCAGAAATATATCACTAGCATCATGAAGAGCTAAAACTACAGAACCAACACGAGCAAATCTGCAAGACACGGGAAGCAGACAAAGTTATACAAGTACGCATACATATATAAAAAAAAAAGTGACATAATAATAAATCATTAGCACTTGCAAGCCTGACATCCAAATTTTCCAAAAAGAAACGCGAGCTACAACCATATGATTTTCTGAAAAGCCTTTAAGAGTAACATATTAATGTCTCCAGGCATTTGTTCACACTTTTTTTGCAGCTTAGTCAACATTCAACCCACATTCATTTGAATATTGTATATAAAAAACTAACGCTAACCTCTCTCAAACATACCTTAATATGTAAGAAAGTACAATTAGTATGACAGTTGTAACATGATGACCCATTGACACCCCAAAATCAGAGCGCCTTGTTTCCCAGAAAATCAGAGCAAATATAGAGTATGTGTAGAATCCAGCTGCATACATATATACTCCTTTCAATTTTAACCTGGATATTCCACAAACAGTCACTTAACCAATTTGAGGGCTTGACAAAATCAAGGATGGGGTATAGCAAAAATGGATGCTTGAAGAAACAACCACGGAAGCATAGTATTCAGAATCTTACTTAACCATCTGCTCAGGCCATACTTGATCTCCTGGCCCCACCCAAAAAAATCTTGTGCTAGTGAACCACGGCTCATTATAAGTGACAAAAAGCACCAGAACCTCTGCCGAAAGAAAATAAACACATTTCCATGCTGATTCTTTGAATTTTCGTATCTTCTTTCTCATGTCATCTGTCTCAACATACAGAGTCTGTTTTTCTTTCCCAAATATCCATCGTCTACCCAATTTCTACAACATGTAAATTCAATCCAAACTGAACCATAGAACTAGAAGGAAAAAAAATAAAAAAGGAGAAAATATAGGTGTGGAAAATGATTCCAAGGTTGCAAAAGCACGCTTATTCGTATTTCATTATTATAAAAGAAATATAAAAGGCATAGGTATGGAATACGCTCATTATTATTATTGTTATAAGCAACAAATTATTAGATAAGGGAAACGATGACCCAAAAAAAAAAAAAGGCTTGGGGGGGAGGGGAGAAGAAGTCCACAAAGTAAAGGAGAAGAAATGATAAAATCAATAAGCAGAAACATTGTAGAGAAAAACATTTATAAGGATCATAAATCTAAATGCAGCAGTGTTCCCAGTTGTGCTTGATAAGGAAGAAAGGAATTCAATTGAAGTCCGAAGTGAATGAAGCCCACAGTGACACCAACAATCTGATTATATCCCACAGATATTCAAATCATTGATAGAATCTTCAAAATTTGGAGTTTCTTTCAGTCCAATTAACCTAATTTAAAGTAAACACTGCAAAGCCCCAGAGTATTGGCCTTGCGCCCCTTTCCAAGACCCCAAAATTTTGTAATCAGCAGTATGCTCATTATAGTGAAGAGAATATAATTTTCTTTAAATCAAATATCAAAAGTTTAAAGAAAACCTTTCAATCTGTTGGTTTGATTTTCACGGTGTTAGAAACCATTTCAAAAGTGATAAAAAGAATTTGAAAATATAAAGAAATGTTTGTAAACTTAAATTGAAATATATGATCAAACGCAAGAAAGGAAAAAGATTAACTAATTAAACATACTGAGGTGTATATATATATATATATATATATTTTGGGGTGATAAATAACATCTTGGATATACCTGGATGGACTTATTCAACAAAGAACAAGGGTTAAAAAAAAAAAAAAAAATCAATGTTGCTGTCATCCAAAAGTTAAGTATTGTCAAATAACTCAATTTTATTAAAACAAACACAAGTATAAATGATTCTAAAAGTCTGTAAGAATCCCAACAAAATAAGGTCTAAAAATTTACTAATACAATATCTAAGAAGTGGTCACTTCTAGGAAGATGATGTGTCTATGCCATATCCTAATATGTTATAAAATTGTTGAGTCATATCTGTGTCCCTTGCTTGTATCCATATTTCTTAGTACAAAAGTCAAAATGGTATTCTTATATAATAATAATTCTTAATATAGTAAAATACGACCTTTTGTATTTAAAAAAAAAAAAAAATTGCATAAACATTTATGAAGATCACCATGATTATGTCAAAATATTCGGTGGATGACCTTGTATTTTGGTGTATTTTGTAGTGTTTTGGTCTATTTCGGTAGAAAAACTAGAATTTCATTATACCAGTGGTATTTTATTTTTCACTCCCAACTCCCCATAAATGGAACCATTTCAGTCATTTCAATTCTCAATCCCCTTTTTACAAGTTAGAACGAGAGAAGTTGTATCAAATGTAAAATTAAATCTTTTCATCACCAAATAAGGCTTATTATGCAAGTTGCGAAATGACAATGATAAAGCATTCATTTCTCCATCCCTATATGCAATGGTAAAAGATTGTATACTATGAGTTATATAAGACAAGGCATATAGTGGAAAAACGTGATCTACCAAATTTATATGACCAATTTAAAGCATAAACATATATTAAAAAAAAAACTTTGCTCAATTAACTAGGGATTCTTAGACTAAATAGTTTACAATGGAAACAATCAGATTACCGAACCTTTCAGGCTAAAGGCCTAGTTTTGAGTTTTGATTGGATCTAAGCATTGACACCATTCGTAAAGTAATATTTACAGTTCCAGATAAGAAAAATGAAAATCTCAATTCAATTTTATTTTGCTGTCTCAGTGAAAATATAACCTTGCAAAAAAAAATGTCAATCTTTATTCAATGTCCAATCCAATAATTCCAAAGTTCAAACACTTCTTTAAGATTCAAGAACAATCAAACTAGAGCAAAAGAACAAACAACAAGCACTCTATCTGTCAGAGGCAATAAGAGTATTACCGCCCCCCAAAAAAAAAAAGGCCAGTTACCAGTGTAAATGCTACGAAGTTCAAAACGCACTTAAACAATTGCATCTGAAAAATGCGTGTGTTTGTCTGTGTGCCTCCCGTTTTTTGTGTGGAACAATCTAATTTACAAAAGCAGAGCGATACAATCATTTTTACAAACGTGTGTGTATATATGAATAGTACCTCAAAAACAAATCTGTCGAGAAAGAAACGAACAGAAGGGAAGAAGAGGGCAAAAAAGGGGAGGACAATGAAATCGCTATATTCCGGGTACGATTCTTGTTCCCAGTCAACAGACCGTAGGAATTCAGGCAGAGCCATTACAGTTTTCCGAGCAACCAAACGAACCACGTGTGAGAGTAATCAGAGCCGATGGATCGAGAGTTGAAGCACAGGCATGAGTGTGTTTCTCTCTCTAGCTTCGGCCGGTGGTCGGAGTGGGTACGGCCTTTTCGAGGAAGGTTCCGTCTGGAGTTCGAACTCAAAAAGAGAGCGACCGGTAGAATCAAAACGGCGCTTTTTAGTTGGTTGTGAATGGATAAAATTGGCCTCAGCCCTGGCTGTTATTTTGCGGGAACGCCACTGGTTTTGTTGATCGACGAAACTACCCACATGGTTTGACCATTTTTGCGGGTGTATTTGGAGTGGAAAAAAAATTAGGATAAAATACAAAAATCACTCTTATACTTTGTCATTAGTTTCACTTTAATCCCAATGATTTTAATTGTAATAGTCAAATTTTTATACTTTCAATCAAGTAACAATCAAGTCTCCCTCCCTCTGTTGCCAGTTACAAATCACCAGAGTCTATCCATTACCAGTGATGACGGTGAAGACGTGACATCCAACCACCGTTAAGACGATGGTAAAACTATTATTTCGTAATATAGTCCACGTAAAAGAATGATGACATGAAGACTGTCTACCATATGTCAGATTACTAATTGTCCACTTAGCAGAATGATGATGTGGCACCCTCGATGAGTTGGGAACTATCTGTCTGTCATGTGTCAGACGCTTACTCGTTTACGTGTACTAGTTAGATTGCTAATTGTCCACGTGGTAGAGTAATGAAATGGCACCCTCGGAAACTACTAAAGCGATAATGGTGATGACATAGCACCTAACCATTGCTAAAGCGAGGATAAAACCGTTATTTCATAAGATAGTTCATATGGTAGAGTGATGACATGAAAATTGTCCATCATGTGTTAAATTGCTAACTTTCCACGTGACAGAGTAATAACGTGGCACCCATCAAATGAGACGGGGACTGTCTTCTGCCATGTGTCAGATGCTCACTCATCCACGTGTACTAGTCAGATTAGTAATTATCCACGTGGCAGAGTGACAACGTAGCACTCTCGTATAAGGTAGGGACTATCTGTCTATCTACCTCGTGTCATACGCTTACTCGTTCACGTATACTAGTGTTGGCTGATGTGAGTTATTACCATGAGGTAGCTTCACTTTAAAAAAAAAATTATAAATTATGCTACCCCAAAAAATCGAATCAAAAATCTTAATGATAGGGAAGCAGTAACAAGACCAATTCACCAAGGGTTCGGTTTATGTAAGATTCTTAGATAAATTTTATATATATTAAAAAGTTGAAGTAGATTCTTCCTCATTATAACATTTATATATATTTATATATATTTATTTATGAATAAATATTTATATATTTAGATAATATATATCCATATATTATTAAAAAATAAGGGAGATAATATATATTTATATAATTTATATTAAAATATATAATATTTGTATATATTTATATAGAAGATGTGGAAGAATTTACTTTAGTTTTTGAATATATATAAATATTATCTAATAACCTTAAGTCCTTAGTGAGTTGGTTTTGTTGTTGGCTCCCTATTCTCAAGGTTCTCGATTCCTAAGGGTTGGTTCAATTCTGATGATAGTATAACATGTAATACTTTATTTTCTTTTTTAAAGTGAAGTAACTTAATGGCAGAAACTAAAACGAGTGAGTGTTTGATACATGACGAACAATCTCCACATCATCCAATGGTGCTGCGTTGTCACTCTGCTGCCACGTGGACTATATTACAAAATAACAGTTTTACTCTCGCATTAACAGTGGTAACGTGTCATCATTTTGTCACGTGAATCATATTGTAAAATGACAATTTTACCCTCGCCTTAACTGTGGTTTGTAACGGACAATAGATGGAGGAATCTGATTGTCACTTAACCGAAAGTGTAGGGATTTAACTATCCCAATTGAAACCATAGGGACCAAAATGAGATCGATGGTAAAATGTAGGGGTGGTTTCCATACTTTACCAAAAAAATTAATAAAAATTGATGAAAGTTATAAGAGGTGTTTGGAGTTTTGAAAAAAATTAAAAATTTGTATTGAAATAATGTAAAAATAACTTGTAACAAAATTTGATTAGAGTAAATTGGAAACTTTTGAAAATTTTCAGAATTTTTTTAAAATATTTGGAGATGTAATGAAAAAAAATTAAAATTTTTAAAAATTTTAAAGTTTTTTTTTTTTTTTTAGTGAAATTTGGTAGTTGGTTTTAATGTAAAATATTTTAATGAAAATATTTACATTTTAAAAAATATTTTTTTAAAATATTAAATTTTTGAGGAGTGCAGGGCATAGGGAAAGAAGTCTATTTTGAAAAGATTAGAGGCAGCTTCTCGAGAAAACAGCCACAGAAATATCAAAATCCACTTGTATCCTCATAAAAAAAATATTTGCTTCATATATTATATTATTAAATCAGATAATATAAGCCTTTGTTTATCATTCTGTTACACAATTATTATTTTCCAATCTCCATATTATTTGTTGTTATTTCTTATCCGGAATGATTGCTTAGGCAAGTGCTTTGATCCGGGTCATCCGGCCAAACAATTACAACTCTATCTAGGATAGGAGAGTGCACCTTCCAAAAATGTTGAGTGTTCAACAAAAATTCAACAAGGCTTTACTTAGGAAAATAGACTTAGACACGTGTTCTACAGATAGACTATGATTTTATTGTTTAATCTAAAAATTTAAAAAAAAAATAATATAAATTTCTTGTAAAGAAGAATTCTTTAATAATAATTTTATGGGTCCCGTTAACGAGTCCTCTTAGAACACCCATTAAGAATTAATAAAAATATGACACTTAGCAAATTTTATTTTGACTCCAACGAATTCAAAAACATTTTAATTATTTTATGGATGGTAGAATTCCAAAAAAAAAAAAAAAAAAAAAGAGAGAAAGAGAGAGAATGGTTTATCTACATTAATTGATAAGTTACCTTTAAGGTAAAATTATAACATTAATCACCAAAACAAATCAAACTCCAACTTTTGGAAACCTATTAGGTAGATGAATAACTACAAATAAAAAATATATGCAAAAATATATTCAGATAAATGTGCAAAGTATAAAATATATACTTGTGTAAAGATTATCTTCTATTGAATAAATCAAGATTTTTATAAAATACATATTTATATGAAGATTATCTTCTTTTGAATAAATCATAATTTTGGATGGAAGGAGAAAAAAAAAACTTTATTTTCTTCTTCATATCCCACAGATCAAGCAGGGTAGAAGGAATTTGATGATTATATGTAAATAAATTCAGACAAATATGCAAAATATAAAATTATATATTTGTGGGAAGATTATCTTCTCACTTGAATAAATCATAATTTTGGATGAAGAATACAAAATATTTTCTTTTTTATCGCACATACAAAAATGAAATAAGATAGAAGTAGAAGATGATTTTGTTTTCAAAGAAGAGTATAAGCAATTTTGTAGGTTTATCTTAAAAAATAAAAATTATTAATTAATGTAGATAATACGCACTTCCTTTAAACTATACAATGGATAAAATTTATTAAACCTTTTCAATTATTTGGACCAAAATAAAAATAAACAAATGGCATATTTTTATTGGTTCTTAATGAGGTTCTTAATGAGTGCCCAGAGACACTCATTAACAAATGCGTAATTTTATTAATCAAAATTCACCCTTGCCATAAAAACTTGCAATGTAATAAGTAAAAAAACTAAAAGTAGGAAACAAGATAACGTAAAATTTAATAAACAAGATAACTACCAGAATCGAGAAATTAACATTCTAAAATCATATTTAGAAATATAGTAAGTATTTTAAAACTAATTCTAAATAAATGAAAGCTATTTGTCAAATAATATTATTTGACAAATACCCTAAATCAACATAGGAAATATTAATCATAAAATTCTTTTGCATCAACATGTTAATGGGACAAATTTAAGAAGGTACTTGATTGGATTAAATTCGTTCAAAATTTGTTGAGAAATGTTTTAATAGGATTGGAACTGATTTGAAATTAAAATTCAATATTTGTGTGAGTTTGTTATGGGTTTAAAATTTGCGTATAAGGTACCCGATACTCAAGACATATTTATACTTATAGGGATCCGCCTAACACCCATTTAATATAATATAATACATACATTTAAATAATTAAAATTTTTATTTTGAAAAATAAAAGTGGTTAAACTCTTGTACCTATGGCTATTTGATGTGGATTACTGTCAGATAGTTCACATTTTTAGTGATAGTTAAATGATTAATTTTGTAAAATCATTTAAACATATAAGTAGTAGTTGAAGTTATATGTAATATGTTACTTCTTGTTTATTTGAATAAGAGCAATAAAATCTTAATAAAGCAATATATCCATAAATATAATTGTTAGGCATTATAAAAGGCACATCAATTGTTTTAAAAAATTTAATTTATAAATAAATATTTAGTGAGTTTTTTTAAATGGGTATTTAATGGGTGGGACGGAATGGAACAAGCTTTGGATGAGACGAATTTGAGATTTAACTAATAAAATGAAGGGGTTTGAGATCTAACTAATAAAATAAACGGGTTTGAGATGGTAATAGGTAGGAAAAAATAAACAAATTTAATAATGGTGATGACAAATTAGACAGGTATCCGACCCGTTTATATCTCTAGAATAAGCAAGTGTTTTTTTTTTAATTTTTATAAAAATGTAAATAAATAAGTTACGGACAATATAAAGCTAAGTTTAGAAATTAATCTTGTTACGAAGGTATTGTAGTCCTATGCAAATTCCCATTCAATTGTTATATTGAGAAATACTAGCATATCATAGGCAAATTGAAAAGTAAATTGTTCAAGAAATATAAAGACGTGTTTGGGTTTAAAATGAATTTATTTCTCCAACTATTAAATGACTGGCAAGTTAGATTAGTTGTTCAACTTCTTCTTGATGTATGTAATTATACTATAGAGTAATATAGTTTAAGTTTTGTTCAGTCGGCTCTTACTAAATTTGCATTTCGCAATTGTTAGCTACTACTAGAAATAATGGATAATTAACCCTCAAGATTATAACCATTGCACAAATATATCTTCATAATTTAATTTATAACAATTTTATACCTGAATTAACAATAATATATAAATAAGCTATTGAATTTATACATAATATTTAATTACACTTTATAATTTAATTTGTAACAATTCTCTCCTTAAATCAAGAAACAATTAATAAATAAGTTCCTAACTTTATACCTAATGTGCAAATACACCATTAAGTGAAAATGAGTATATGAAAGACACTTAAAAAAAAAAAAAAGCCTAATAATGACCGCCTCTCCTAATTTTTGGCAATTCCCAATTCTTTGCAATTGAAACTCTAACATTAACTTAAGACAAATTTACTTAATGGTGTAACAGTTTACTTATTAGTATTCATTAATAATAGTTTGACTACAAGAAAGAGAGTTGAATATATCAACATCCCAGGGACAATTCCCCCCTCATTATATCTATATATGTGTCAAGCTAGCACACTAAAAATTTGGTCTGCACTAATGCATTGTCGGTGTTTTCAAATGGGCATATTATGCACTATTCCTTAGTTCAAGAATATAATCATTACAGACTGAATTATAGAGATATTTTTGTGCATTAGGCATAAATTTGGAGTTAATTTATATATTACTCTTCTCTTGTATAATATTCAATTTGTGTTTATACACGTGCGCACGCGCACACACAAAAATGATGGAAAAGAGGTAAATAAATTGTTAAATCCAAATTGTTTTTTCTTAGATATACTATTTTTTCTTTGTTCAAATAAGGTAGCAAATTTTGAGTATAAAACAACTAATTTTTGTTTTTTATTTTGAAAAAATACCAATTTTTGCTACTAATCTACTCAGTTATAGTAACTTGTAAACTCAAAAGTTATTAAAATTTTTACCAAATACACAAAAAGTTGTCAAAAATTACTAAAAATTATCAAAATTTGTCAAAAAAATTTACCAAACATCCAAAAATTGTCAAAAATTACTAAAAATTTGTTACTTACTTTACCAAGTACATCAAAAATTTTAACCATCAACTTTTAGTTAAAAAATGTCAAAAAAGATTAGATTTTCAAACAGCATCTAAAAAGGTTGTCAATGTATATAAATTTAATTATTCTTTTTTATTTACGAATTATGAGTCATTCCACTAAATATTTTTGCACATTGTGTAGTGGTTAAATTTTTGTGGAGATAAATATTATTAAAGCGATTATTTATATTTTACGCCTCATAACCTTTAGCTCTTTTGCCTCTATCTCTGTAATAACCTGAATTTTTTTTTTAATTTGCTTAAATATGGTTGTGATATTTATCATAGTAAAAATCTAGAAAATTGAGGATTTGAAAATTTTTGGAAGATAAAATTAGTTGGAAAGATTTTCGGATTTAATTTCACCTTGTGTGGGAGTTTAATGTAAAATTTCTAAACTTTTATCCAAACAATTCCTAACTTAATTACCTATTTGGTTTAACCCAAGCCCATTAACCCATGGGTCGACCCTTTCTTTAACTCATCTCAACTCACTTCAACTCACTTTATCACTCACTGAGTTGACTCATGAATAGTAGCTTTAAATCATTTCCCGGCAAACTTCACTTTCCATCCATCTTTTCTTTCATACATCTCTCACAATCTCTCAAATTATTTAGTTTATTAGTCAAAAGAAAGACCCTACATTGATCACTTTAAAGAATTTATTTCAAATTATTTAGCAAGCATGATTTAAAGACTTAAAGCATCTTTTAAATAATTTATTTAATTAGTCGAAAAGCTAGCATGATTCCCGGTTCATGCCACCTCCATACATCTTCCCCAATACCTCTCTTAAATTATATGGTTAGATAGTCAAAAAGCAAAGCATGATTCTTAGATCATGCTACCTATTGTGATCCTACCTTAATGACTTTGAAGTATGGGAAGTGGATATTATTTTCTCCACCGATACTTTCTCTACACTCTCATGACTTCTTATAAATTTGTGTGCCTTCAACGAGAAAAAAATAAGAGAAAAAAAATTATTATTTAGTGTGGTTGGAGATTCGGTGTTACTTGGAGGAAGAAGAAAGCTTTGGAACTTTCCAATTGGGTGGTGTTCAAAGCTCAACTCCTTTTTCATTCTCAGACTTGGTCATCAATATCTTCATTGAGGTAGGATGACGAACCTCCTAAAATGTATTTGATGCCTTCAATTTGAAGCTAAAACATTTTCTGGATTTGAAGTATGAAACTTGATTGTGATAAAAAAAAACCTGCATATTGGGGTTAGGGAAGCCAAAACTTTGACTGATATAGCCCAGCATGTTGACAGCTCTCTATTTGTAACTTCTGATGTGTTTCTGACCTCTAAAATGGTGGAATGAGGCTTCGGCTAAAACACAAAAGTTGTAGCCCTTTAAGTTTTCTTTCCAATCCAGAAAGATTTGCATCAATCTGATTTGTGAGTCAAAAGTTATGCCCAAAATACTGAGCACGTGTAAAACTGTATCTTATGAACAAACTGAATTCAAGGCTGTTTTTGAACCTTTAGACTTTAGAATTTTAAAAAGTGTAAAACATGAAAGTTGTAGGTTCTAAAGTCTAGTTTTTATAGATATAAAGTTTATAAATATCAGAGTTCTACTCTATTTTATATGAATTTTCTTTTATACTGCTATTTCTGCTTAGCTTTTTATTGATGCTTGTTTGGATTTTTTTTAGAATGTCATGTTTAAAGATTTGTTGAAATTTCCAATTACCTTCTATTAGTTATTGTCATGTTAATAATTTCTATTGATGTGTAAGTTTGTTCACAAGGCCTGATATGGTAAAACACTTATACTATTTAATACTGAAGTGGACTCTTAAGTTGATACTACTTAATTATTTTTCAATTGATATGAAATTATTTTAAATTGAATATTATGTATTATTCGACACTCTAATATTTATGATAACTGACTTAGACAATCAGTTACCTCATGGATAGTTGAATGACTTGTTCAAATTAAAATGGCTAAGTAGAGCCAAGTATTTGATAAAATGTCCAAATGAAACAGTGGACCTATTCTTTCCTCATTTGGTCTTCCTTAAATGAATTTGATTTATTTTAATTGATTTTTAGGCATTGTTTTGTCAACCTAGCAAGTTATATAACTATATTTTTATGATTAAGTGAATTTAATGAAAATTATTTAATATCTTCCTAAATATTGGAATAATTCTATGGACATTTGTGGATATCTTGAAGCCGAAAACCTATGATAAGGGTTTGGTTATAAATAAGATGATGATTGGAATTTATTCAAAATATTTTGAATAATATTATTCTCCTACCAAATCAAAAGTTTAGAATGAATTAGCTTTGTAATCTCACATTGGCTTGATTGTTCTATAATAAAACTTATAATTTTTTATAAAATTAAATATAAGTCCAAAAAGCTATTTATTATCTTTATATTCCATAAATTAATAAAATAAAAAGGAAAAAGAGGCAAAAATCGATATCGCAACCAATGAGGTTCGAACTCGCGACTTCAAATCGCAATTAGGGTCGCCCGCCCACTAAGTTGCCAACCTCGGCTAATTAATATATCATTAGAAAAAATTTTATATTTATCAAAGGTAATACGGCAAACTTGTCAAAACAATTAACTAAAATACTAATTCAAATTCTAAATTATTGTTAGTTACTTGTTACTTATTAATTTACATGTAGTACTTACTTTTGTGATAATAATATTGGTGACTATGTTAAATCTTAGATTTATTGATAATTATTATCAAATTATGAATTTAGATAAAGTACTTAAAAATATACTGCATGTGACTGAATAATCCCACTTATGATTCATCGCCCAAGAACATTGCCGGTTGTTATTAAAAATGTCTTATTTCCATGCAAGGTACCTTTAGGAGTGTAAAAGGGTGAGAAGAAATTAAGACACTCGGTACTAAAGTTATTTTTGGCAATGGGGTGATGGGTGGGTAGAAATTGCCTTTTAGATGGAGACGGGAACATATGCATTTTATTTGAGAGATGCTCCCTTCTGACCTGGCCAGTCAGGTAGCCGATCACGACAGCTGGGTTTTTTTTTTTTTTTTTTTTTACTGGGTGATACCATCGGAATGCATTGGATGCTAAGCCCGTAAAGTCACTTGTTCCCAAGGCTG
Source organism: Vitellaria paradoxa (assembly GCA_019916065.1). Classification (NCBI taxonomy): domain Eukaryota; kingdom Viridiplantae; phylum Streptophyta; class Magnoliopsida; order Ericales; family Sapotaceae; genus Vitellaria; species Vitellaria paradoxa. The sequence continues at coordinate 22,000,117 of CM034233.1, read as the reverse complement.
AGGCTAGAGGAGGATAGAAGTATGATTACCTTAGGAGGATTTAGATTAAACCTCTTTATCAAATTTTACTATGACTGGCAACCTCTTTTGCTTATGTATGAATGATGTGTTGGAATTATTTAATTTTGTTTAATTCTTTTAGATGAATATTTTATAAAATGATGTAGAAAAAAAATATATATGAAACTGTATCGCTATGGGGTTTGACCCCGAGACCTTGAAAATCTGAATCTGAGATCCTCACCACTGCGACACCGATTTCATTGTGGTACACATATCAACATTAAACTATTTTACGTATAAGTAAAATAGTAGTTACAATAACGGTTTCATCGAACCGTTGAAAGTATAATTTACATTATTCAGTTGGGATCTATTGAAATAATTGTTGCATGAACAATATGCCACTTAATCACATTCACTGTATTGGGTCACCTAATACAGTGTAGTATTACGACCACTGTATATAGGCACCTAGGAGATTCTGATTACTGGGTTTTAGTAACTCACCCCTTTGTGGAAATATTTTTTTCAAGATATTAAGCATAGGGATATTGAAAATGAGCTGGAAAGAGACTAATTTCTCTTAACTATTCCACTAGAAGAGTTATCTATTTTTTTTCTTGCACAATATTGAAAGACTTTATTTATTATTATGGTCTGTAATAATAATTGTTAAATGATTGTAATCATTAAGTTTAGGCCTAGTTGTTTTTATTTGATATGTAATGTTAATCGCATGGTTGGGACGCTTAGACGGCTCTATAATACTACTTTCTATCTTTATTTGGTACTCTGCGGTTGAAGCCTACCAAATGATTCAGCCTAATGGCTTATAAATATTGGTTGGGATAAATTACGGATTTTGAATACCTTAAATTTTTATTGCGAGTCAACCCCAGTTTGAAAGAAAATTTAGAGTGTAACGGCGTGTTGTTATTATCTTATTTTTATAGCGAACAAATAATCCTAAGTCACCCTCAGTCATTCAGGCTATGAAAATTCGGGGCGTGACAATCTCTAAAAAGTATAAAATTATTTAACATAATTAAAAACAATAAAATTATATAAAAATAGGCCAAATGCACCCTAAAATAAAAAAAAATCTAAATTTGGGGTGTTTAGTTTATGAAATTTTATCTAAAAAAAATTAAATTTTATTAATTTTCTATGACTTTCTTCATCAAACATAAAATCAATTTTTACTAAATTTTTCTAATTTTTACTAATTTTTACCAACTTTTATTAATTTTTATCAAACACTCAACACTTAAAAAAATAGTGACACATGTCAATTTGATGTGCAAAATTGACATTTTTTTTAGGTTGGAAAGGGTTGTAGTGTATTTACAGTTCATCGGCTGAAGTGTGAAATACCAACCGTTGTATTTTTTCTCTAAATAATCAACGGGGGAATTTTATTTTAATCAAATTAATTAGGATCATTAGATCATTTGGAGAAAAAATTGATGATTGATATTTCACACTTCAGCGCAGCTAAAGTGTAAATACATTGTAGCCCCTCCAATTTAATTTTTTGGCACCAAACGACCCCTTAGACATATGTTCATAAATGAGAATTCATGTCTTCGTAAATGAGAATTCAATTAGAATGGAACTTGTTCATTTTTATCTTTAATGATGGCATGATTGAGAGAAAGATATTCCCTTTTATGGGGGGTATTAGGGGCAATTTATTAGTGGTAGGCGGCTATGAATTATAAATGGGTACCCCATTAATTATCGTAAGATATCTAACGATACTTTATTCCTTTTAAGGAAACCTCTTCTGGTACGTAGAAGTTCGCAGCCGCTACCCCGTACTGGGGTGCGCACAGGGCGAAGCACGTTCCAGGACCCTAGCCGGCAAAGGCCCCTGGAGAGTTAACCAGCCTAGGCAAGCCCTGGCTGACCGGCACGACCAAGAGGAGGCCATTAGGCATCCGCCATTACAGCGGTAACCCACCTCCCGTGGGAGAGTCGAACCCGGAACCTCGAGAGGCCTAAGCTCTAAGGCAAGCCCGACATCCACTCGACCACCCCCGAAGGGGCAAGGAAACCTCTTTAATGCATGCATTGACAACCTGTATCTTTTATTTTTCTTCAATTTAGCATCAGATGATACTGACACTCCACTTCCCTCCCAAAAAACTGCAGTAGACTCTCCCCATATAACTTTGACACATCATTATTTAGCCGAAGTGGATGTAGTACCATTCAGAGTGTTAAAATTTTAGTTAGAAAAATAGATAAATTTTAAATTGTTGAGTATTTAATGAAAGTTAGTAAAAATTAGTAAAAATTAATAAAAGTTAACAAAATCGAAGATTTTGTGTTTAGAAAATTAGAAAAAAGTTGAAAAAAATTAAAAAAAAAAGTTATAAACTTTTTGTTAAATTTCTCACTCCAAACATAAACATAACCTCAGTGGCCGAGCATGACCAGTCTATTTTATTTTGAACTTACAAATTCTTCAAAACTCGATTTTATTCAGATTAGGTTTGGGATTATCTTCGAGTTATGAAAAATTAAAGAAAGATAATTTTTATATTTTATGTGTTCATATATTATTTTATTTATATTTTTAATAAATAATTAAGTTTATATATATTAAGTTTTATTAAACATATTTATTTTAATACTAAGGGTACGTTTAGAGTGATAAAAAGTGAGATAAAATGAGATAAAGTGAGATAAGTTGTGGGTTTATAATTCGTGCAGTGAAATAAAAAATGAATAACTTTTAAAATTTTTTAGTATTTTTCACCATTTTTCAGAATTTTTTGTTACCCGAAACGGAACTTAAATAACTTAATTCCATAGTCTTAAAAAAATGTTTATATCTACAAATATTTTTAAAATAAATTAATTTCGTAGGCGAGTTTAGGATTCAACTTAGTCTTTAATTTTGAACTTTTTAGTGACCCTACTCGGCCTGATTCAATGGATCGACAACATATTTACTGTTAACCCGACTCGAGTCCGACCTAACACATTCGTCAACCAAACCCTATTCATCATTCACATAGCAAGGGTGGGAATATCAACAAGCAGGTATTAAGGGGAATCCTTTCGCTTCCCGTGTTTAGTAATTCTCATCTCATCCCCTTCTCCGCCCCTCCATTTAAAAATTAAAATTATCAATTACATTAAAATAATATTATAAAATATTTATAAAAAATAAATATTATACATATTTTAAGTTTATATATTGACGTACACCATTATATAAATATAATTAAAAATGTTGTTTGATATTATCTCTTTATGTAAAATGTTTTTAGAAAATATATTTATTTATATTTTTAATATATAAGTAAAATTATTTTTTTAAATATATTTTATATTAAAACAAATGAAACCTTAAGACTGCAAATCTTGGGAGATTGTTAGCAAAAGGGTCAAAAAAGGCATAGGATTATTGATATGCCAATCTCATTACTTCTAATTAGGACCGTTAAGTTAAAGATTAACAGTACAAATGTATTCATATTTTTTAAAAATTAAAATAATAAAAATATATCTACATTATTTGATTTTAATCCAATGCTCTTAATATTAATTTACAAGATTGACATATCATTATTATATCAGCCTTTCCTTTTCAAAGGTAGAAACTTAATTAGGCATCATTTAGGATCCAAGGAGTTAATTGGTTTATTTGCCAATGTATAAAATAATCAAATTTACTCACTTACATTTTAATTTTCTTTTAAACTTTTAAAGGTAAAAATGTTAAATTAATCAAAATTAAAATTTCACCTAAAAAAAGGTTATCTTTTTTTCTTTTCCAACACAAAAGTAGCTCATTTATTTTTAACTAACTACTTTCCTTCTCAAAAGTAATCCGTTATTAGCCGAATAAAAATAAATTAGGTATTTTCTTTCTAAACCAAACCTTAGAACAGGGGCTTTTTAGGCAAAGAAAAAAAAATCTTCGGGGACAACTTTGGAATTTTGGTGCACATGTACTAAAATTTTTAACGCACGGCAGGGAGGTCTATTTGCCCATCAAAAAGGTACAGAAGTCTATTTTGAAAAGATCAGAGGCAGCTTCTTAGACAATTTTCAGAGAAAACAATCACACAAATGGTCGGTTTAACTCAGTATAAAGGATGTGTTTGAAATTGTATAAAAGTATATAAAATAAAATTATAAAAGTAAATATTTCAAAATTTGTATAGTGTGTAAAAAATATTAAATTTTATTATCTCGTAATTCGTGTTTGTAGAGATTTATAAGATTTTTTTTATTTTGTATAGCTCTAGACGGAGCCAAAATATTAAAAAATTTTAAAAATTATTTATTTTTTATATCACTGTATAAATTACGAATTTATAAAATATCTTAAATTATTTCATTTTATCTTATTTTTTGTCACTTCAAACATTCCAAAATATAAAAATTTACTTATGTCCTTGTAAAATATTTTTATTTTTTTACATATTTCATTCTAATACATATATTGTATTTTTAAATTAGATAATATAAGCCTTTGCCGCATTCCTTATCAAGCCCATGAGCCCCTCTTCGTGGAAGTCGCTAAGATGACCCCAAAACTCGAATTTTACAGTGGAGAGGCTTTATTAATAACTAGAAGTGGAGACACGATATGTGTATAATTTTTATTAACATTTTATTTTAATTGAAATAAAATTATTAAAGAAAAATTAATAAAGTGACTAAAATGGTAATTAATTAGGAGTTGCTGGTATTAAGTATATAATAATTAATTAAGTAGTATTTAAAGAAAACAAAAAAATTACTAAAGTAGTGTATAGTTCAAAGATATTTAAGAAAGATAAAAATATAAATTATGAAATTACTTAATTCTGTGACAGTTATTAAAATTTACTTTTCAATGTTATTGAAGTTTTAGGTAATTATAAACAGTATTAAGGCATTATAGGGATACCAAAGTTTTACTAAAATAAAATTTCATAAATTTTAAAATTTTAACATTCCCATACTGAATTCCCATACTGTTTGTGTCATATAAGATGTGTTTGGAGTGATAAAAAGTGAAATAAAATGAAATAAGTTATGAATTTGTAATTCGTACGGTAAAATAAAAAGTAAATAATTTTTAAAAATTTTTAAAAAATTTTAAAAATTTTTAGAATTTTTTAACAAATCAAATGCAGTTATAATAATATATATTCAGTTATAAGAGACTTTATTATGTATTGCAAAAGAAAGGTTCTACAACTAGAAATTTGGGGTGGGGGTAATTTAACTTTTTTTCAACTAAATTCTTTCTTTTAGTTAACTTTTAGTTATGTAATACCAAACTAAGCTTGCTATCACCTAGAAATTGTAAATATAACTCAAGGTTAGACTAATTATCCCAAGGGTAGCGTTTGATTCTAAAAATTACAAATATAATTTTATAAAAATAAAAAGTTTACGCAGAATTTTACAATATTAACTTTTACCTGAAAATATTCATCAAAAATAATTATTAATTATTAGAAGTGTCGCCACGACGTGCCTAGAATTTTCTTGATAATAATTATGTAGTTTTGGAATTTTCCTCTCTGTGCGCAATACAGACAAAATTGGAAGGTGCGTGGAGCGATTTCTGCCGTCAAGGATTCAAAGGACCGGTCGGTCTGTTTGGTAACACCATGAAGCCCGATCTTGGTTGGATTGGACCTCGACCGGGTTGTGGTGAAATGAATCCGACCCATAAAACGAAAACTCCTAATCCAATTCGATCAGGTGACCCAACAGCCTCTTTCAGGTCCAATCTAGAAAAAACCAATATCTAATTTAATCCAATCCAGAAATGTCAATACACTGTATCCAGATACGAAGACTTAATGGCTCTCCTATATTTGTATATAAATAGAGCATATTTAATATATAAAAAATAATGAAATTACTTATATATTCGTTTTTTATGATAATTAAATAAAAATTAGTTTTTTTAACATATATATATATTTTTCTCACTTTTTCAAAGTTCCTAACACAAGAGATCACCTAGATAACATAGAAAAAGGTTGTATTTGCTTCCTCTCCTCTGGAAATACTTCCACACAGGGCCCAGCTTGAGAATTTGGGGCCTCACCTAGATTTTTTATTGAAAATGTTTTATATAAAATTTTATAATAAAAAAATATATGCTACATGAAAAACAATAATAGGATAAAAAATCGTAAGTTAAGTTAAATATTAATTTCACTATTTTTTAAGAATGTTTAAATTTTTTCCTCAAATATTATATTTGACTTTTTGAAATAAAATATACAATAAATAAAAAATAATTTTCAATTTTTATATGATTAATATATATCATACACAGCTTTCATCACATGTGGAAAATTTAAGCCAATGTCACGCTTACCTAAAGAAAGGATTGACATTGCTTCCACATAACCTAAATGAGTAATTATCCTATTCTTAAATAAAACAGTTAATGAATTTAACTTGTAAGTCATAAACATATACAACATATGTATAGATATTGGGGATGGCAATTTTAACTTGTCTCAACAGGTACTTGCTCCACCCTGATTTGATAAATGCAAGTATCTTTAAATTTTGTGGATAATGGAACTAGTTAGATTATAAAATACTCGTCGTGTTTAGGTTTTGAAACTGTCTACGTAGTGTCCCCGACTGGTATTACTCAAGCTCGTCTCATTTACTCGTGTAAATTACTCGATTATTTATCCAAATTATTAAATATCCAAATTTATATAAATAACATCATCAATTTAGTTACTAAATTATATTGTGTTTAAAGAATAAGATTCTTTAGTTAATATCAAATAACTCAAAATTCTGGTACCACATAATTTATTTGAGGTTTATGATTTGATTCTTAATTATAGTAGAGATTTAAGATGAAATCAAATATTAGATTTTTTTAAAATTTCATTTTTATAAAAGTAATATAATAAATTTTACTAAGTATAAAATATTTTAAAACTTTTATTGAAAGATAATTTTTTTAATCTTTTTAAGATGTAAAAGTTATTGTATATAAAGAATTTTTTTAATTCTTATTCTTAACGTAACCATCTAAGGTTATTAATACCCGATTACCTGATGAATTAAAGGACGGTAGTCAATTAAAAATATCCATTGGGTAACCGCTTAGTCAGGGTAATATTTTTGCTTGATGGATTAAAAAATGATAAAAGACAATACACCAGTCTGACCCGTTGCAATCCTAATGGTGATCAACATAGCCTAGTGCATTGACAAAGTGTGATAACATTTAATTCCATTTATATCCAAGATGGAGAAAACTTTTTTTTTTTTTTTTTTTCTTTATAGGAAATCTGTTCTCCGTCCAAAAAAAGCTGCCAAACGGATACCCGACGCTCTTATCCTATTCTTGTTTCAACTCCAGAAAGCTACTGTAATAAAGGCTTAACTGGGGATGGAGAAATTCAAGAACAGAGTTATCCATGGCTGTATCAAACTGAGTATATTCAAAGAATATATCCCACTAAGAGCATTGTATTATTATTACAAATCATTTTCATTTCATATGTCTCTTCCAAGTTTAAGGACAGTGATTTGCATGAGACTACTCCATGGATTGAAAAGACACAAAAGTCAATAATGCTTATAACCATGAAGCTGATAATAGAATTCAGTAACCTCTCGAATTATTTTGTCATCTGTGATAAAATTAATTGAACCTGTTGGGGAGATTGTTTGGAAGGGGATAGTGAGTAAGAGAAAGTCTCATCAGATAACTAATAGGATTGAGATAGGTCTAAAATTATCCAATAATATCAGAATTCAGATTTATCACCAATTTCAGCTAACTAAGGGAAACGGGTTGTCGTTTACTTACACGTACAGAGTGATAGCCCTTTCCACAACCATGTTGTCGCTCCCTTACGCTTGTTGACAGCAGTTCTAGTTACTTCCCCCAATCAAAATGTGATACACCATATGATGCGTGTAAGAAGAAGGATGGATGAAGAAGAGTACTTTCTAGCCACTGCAACTGGGGGATTATTGCACTGAAAAGGACTCGAGACTTGAACTGGATAAGAAAACAAAGAGTTCGTAAAGTTAATGTCAATCAATCTCAATCCACCACATTATCACAATGCATTGTCTTTAATTGAGCTGTGGGATGAAAATTTAATTAATTTTGCAAATGAACAAGAAGCCAGCTCGGGGAATCCTGTCTCATTGTCAACAAGCTTCCAATGTATTATCTTTCACATGGAGCCCAAAACCCACGAGCTGAGTCAAGTTGCAATGATATCAAAAAGGACAGGCACTAAGAGGGGGGAAAATGATGCAGATGGGCCTCTCTCTCTCTTGCTTAGTTTGAACAGATAATAAAGCCAAGAGAAGGAATGATGGGCAGTTGGATTCACTGCACATTTCACTGCACAGTTGGATGACACAGATAATAAAGCCACCTGACCTTTTATAAAACGCCAAAAACACAGTTGGATTCACTGCACATTTCACAAGAAAAAGGCTGTTCTTTGTTGATAACAAGACACACAGAATTTTAAAGAAGTTTCACAGTAAAAGGAAGGAAGGAATTGAAGTGGCCTTCCTCTTTTTTTAACTATTTGAGATCCAGGGTCTCTCATGTTCTTTCCCGCCGCTTGTGTAGTGAGTGGGTTCTCAACTGTATTCCAATTCAAAAGCTCCTTATAGAGAAGGCCAGTGGGTGATATTTCTGGCTATTCAATAAAGGAGGTTGGCTCTACATACTCAGTATGAGATGGGTCTCTATGTTCTCTGGATGGATGGATCATAGAGTCAGAGATATCTTTGGGTTTTCCTTGTGAGGTGGATTGTGTTTGTCTACAAGCGGAAACTGAGGTCCCTGCTATTGTTGTATATATTCAAAGTTTTTTCAGTTTGTCTCTTCAGTTCAGTCCACGCAATTAATGAAGTCTTCCAAAGTCCTTGGAGGTTCAGAAGAATGCAGCAGCAGTGAGTCTGGCTGGACAACGTATATTGCCTCCCCAGTTCATGAAGATAGCTATTATGAGAACAATGATCTTGATCACAGTGGTAACAAAGACGAATATAGCGACAAAAGTGATGATTCCATGGCTTCAGATGCCTCTTCCGGGCCAAGCCATCAAAAACTTCCACATGGAAGTGCCAAGGGAGGTCACCATGTGTTGGGTCATTTCAAGCATTCATCAGATCGTTGGGAAGATAGCAGGAGCAAGTGTTGTTCCTCGGGCAAGAAACCTTCCAAACAGGCGGAGAAGAAAACACATAAGAAGAGAACAAAAGCAGAGAAGCAAGTTCAACTGCCAGGCCATAATCCAAATAGTGATGCTGGTCATGCTCAGACTGGAGCAAAGGTAAGAAAACTCAAAAAGGAGAAAAAATAGGACAGTCCAATTTTTGTTCAGAAATTCCTCCTCCCTGTTTGTGTTGGGGTTGCATACATAGATTTTCATCCATGATGTTTAATAGGTTACAGAAAGAAGATTCTGAAGTCTTGGTTTGAATGTTTAAAACAAGAAATGTGATTGACAGATAGCTAGCATATGCATTGATACACCATGAATGTGCCTGTACAACTGTGCTTCCACATATTCTATATGTATCACATATGCATACATAGCTTACATATTCTATTGCGTAGATGCTTGCAAATGTGTATTTGTGTAGTTTGATTGTATGTAATGTAAAGTGTTTCTTCTTGTGGTACAATGAGGTAAGAGACAGGCTAGTTTATAGTTGGAGACATTACAATACAAGGAATTGACTTGGAAAAAGAAAAAGTGCAAAAGGGGGAAGAAAGTATATTGTCATGTAAAATTAGTTACATGCTATCTAAAGTTATGTCTTGCTCTTGCAAAATTGGGGTTCCCTCCATCATTTTATGGTAGTTCATCAACTTATAAATCATTACTGCACAGGCAGTTCAATGGCAACCCTGAGTCATTAATATAAAACAAAGACTTATATTTTAAACTGGAAATAAGTTGAGTGTTTAAACTAATTGAAAAAAATTTTTTTTTCTTAAGGGTGTACTTCCATTCATATTTTTGTGTGTGACTAGTTTGATAGTGACTGAAATAAAACTAGTTGTTTTACAAAAAATTTTACTAGTGTTATTATAATTGATTGAATAGTACTATGATGGTGTTGGGATGGTTAACTTTACAAAAAAAATTAGGATTAAAGTGACTTGTAACAAAATTTGATTGGAGGAAGTTGAAAAAAATTAAATTTTTTTAGTATATTTTAGTAAGCCAAACGTCCCTTATCTTATGTCTAATAACTATTAAGGTAAAAAGTAAATTTTTAGTGATAATTTTATAATTTTTAGCAATAATTAATTAATTTATTAATAATTTTGTAATTTCTTAAAAATATACGTGTAAATATAATTTCGTACTTCTGTAATTTGTTAAACCAATGCGTGTAAATTTGTTTTAAATTTCTATAGATAAGGTATTTTAGGAATTACATAGATTAAGTAGATTAAGTAAGGGCTTTTAGAAAATCAATAAGAATTAAGTGAATTACATTAACTGCTCCTAGATTTTAATGAGGATACACAAAGCACTCTCGTGCTTTTAAAATTACACTTACTACCCCTACTATTTAAATGTTGTTACAAGTTTTACCTGCCATTAAAATATGTGAATGAATTCAAAAAATTTTAAATAAGAACTCTTGATCATTTAATCATAAAAAAATAAAGATCCCATCTTTAAAAGCTACATCAAGTGATTTTACCAGCATTGGGTTAATGCTGTGACACTGTGAAGATGATCTAGAGAGATCTAATAATTTTAAAATTTTTAAATAAGGCCCAATTAAAGATTTATGCACTCAGTTATATAAGTGGATCAAATATCACCATACATCTAAAATATCATAAAATTTGTGGACAATCAGGTACTTCAGAAGCTCTGATGAACGATCAAATGGTCAAAATATCTCAAAATATTTCAGAAAGGAGGTTTTACTGCTACAAGGATTAAGATCCTTTAATAGAGAGTAAGAAAGCTAGAAAAATTCCCAAATTAACCTCCACGAGAAACATATTATGATATCTTGATTTGAAAACCTAGCCTCTGTAAGACAAAAACACAAAATAGCAGGAGACAAATATCCACTTTCAGTCAGAAGAGGAACATTATTGAGTTCAATAACAATCATCCGATAGGAAAAGACGACCACCAACAGAAATCACATCTTTGACTGTTTAGCAAGCTTGAACCATTCAGTATGGAAGGACCCGGGCACATCAATCCTCTCATATGTATGAGCACCAAAGTAATCTCTCTGAGCTTGAACCAAATTTGCAGGCAGTCGTTCCCTCCTGTATGTATCAAAATAAGCAAGACTAGAAGACATACCAGGAGTGCTAATGCCAGCATTGATAGCAAGGCAGACAACCCTTCGCCAAGCAGCCTGTCGGTCAATTATCTCCTTCGCAAACTCTGGATCAACAAGAAGGTTTGCAAGCTCTGGATTTCTGTCATAGGCCTTCTTAATGCGGTCCAAAAATATAGCGCGGATAATGCAACCACCCTTCCAAATTCTAGCTAACTCCCCAAGTTTCAAGTCCCATCCTTCTGTACTCTTTTCACGGATCAAATTCATTCCCTGGGCATAACTACATATTTTGGATGCATAAAGTGCTTGTCTCACGTCATCAATCAACTTCTGCTTATCAACAGCTTGGTTAGTGAGGATGTCACCAACCCCACTAGATTTGAAGACCTTGGCAGCTTGAACCCTTTCTTCCTTCAACGCACTGAGGAACCTTGAATCCAAAGACGAAGCTATGGTGGGTGCTGCAACAGAAAGATCAGCAGCTTGCTGAACTGTCCATTTACCGGTACCCTTCATGCCAGTTTTGTCCAGAACCTTGTCCACCAAATACCCATCTGCCTTATCATCCTTAATTGAAAATATATCTGCAGTGATCTCAATCAAGAAGCTTAGAAGTTCCCCCTTGTTCCACTCTGAGAAAACCTGGTGCAACTCCTCGTTAGAGAGCTTCCCAACTGATTTCAGGACATCATAGGCCTCTGCAATTAGCTGCATATCACCATATTCAATCCCATTGTGAACCATCTTGACAAAATTGCCAGATCCACCTTTCCCAACGTAAGTAACACATGGACCACTATCAGGGACCTGAGCAGCCACCTTAAGAAGGATATCTTCTATGTACTTGTAGGCCTCAAAAGAACCTCCTGGCATCAATGAGGGCCCATGCCGAGCACCCTCTTCACCACCTGAAACTCCCATTCCAAGATAAAGAAGACCCAACTCAGCTGCTTCTTTCTGTCTCCTCTCAGTGTTTTCATACCACTCATTACCACCGTCAATGATGCAGTCTCCTTTCTCCATGTAAACAGAAAGACTTTTTATGGTTTGATCAACAGGCAGACCAGCCTTAACAAGCATTATTATAACGCGAGGTTTTTGGATTGAATGAACAAAGGATTCAGGATCATGAAAGCCAAACACTGGAAGGTTTCCTTCCTGTTTGGCTCGCTTAACTGCCTCGTCAACTTTTGAAGTGGTCCGGTTGTACACTGAAATAGGGAATCCTTTCTCAGCAATGTTGAGAGCAAGATTTTGGCCCATGACAGCAAGGCCGGCGAGACCAATTCTTGTTGGGGCAGCCATTTGTTTTCCCTGTTCAACATGTCAGATTATTGATGGATAGATCCAAGAACCTTTGAGAAACAGCAGGAAATTTGTTAACGAGCTCCAACAGAAACAAGCAACAACCCACAATATATACCGTCAAATTAGGAACATAACAGAAACAGAGAAATTTCCACAGGTTTCTTAAAAATGAAACCAATGAATGCAACTTAGAAAGTATCAAGTCTAACAGCAGGGTAGATCCCCCGGGAAGAAACGAAACAAAATTAAGAAAAGAGCACAATATCAACATTTATCAAGGATTACTAGAGGTCTAGAACTAAGAACTTCAGACAAGGACAGCTGCTAGGTTTAGTCCCTCTGTAATAGAAATCAGGAGGCATAATTTGAACTCTGCAACTAGGATTTTTTTTTTTTTGATCAATAAATAAAGATTGTATTAATTCGAAATGCAACTAAGATGCTTCAAATGCTAATGAATTTACAATTTCTTCTTGTTTTTGTTTTTTTAAATAATCCAAGCTATGTCTTGTTCCCAATCCATAAAAACAATAAAATGGGTTAGAAAAGTTCTGATTCAGGAAATTCGAATTACAAATAATTCCACTGACAGCAAAAGATCAAAGGGAAAAATTCATGAAATCTTAATCCTCATCATATACAGCACGAAAGAATATGATCCAACTAAGAGACACCAAATAAGCAAAACTTGCAAAATCCCTCCAGAAAGGAACACATACACGGTTGAATCTTTAGCTAGCACATCAAAAACGGAGCAGATTCTTTAATCAGTAATATAAAAATAATGAAAAAAAATTAAAGGAACAAACTTTAAGATCCCAAAAGGAAGTATTTAGGAACTCTACAAGCCAAGCCGCCAAAATCAAACACATCAAAGGCAAAGATCATCATATGAAAAACGCAACAGACTAGCAATTTAGGACAAAACTGAAAAAATAAAGACAAACAATTGATTTATCATACGTGCAAGCTGCTGCATTGGACAAAGAGCGATATACAAATAAACTGAATCCCAAATGCTCACTGCTATTACCTCGCAAAAGTGCAAAGCCACGAAAATCTATCTGCAACCCAGAGAAATTTTGAGATCTGGCTATCTGGGCTTTGAAGAAAGAAGAACGGTTGGGTGGAAAGTGAGTATATTTAATATTTATACGGGAATACGTATCGCTACATCTACACCTACCACCAACGATCTGGGGACGAGAGCTTGCAGAGTCGTATCTCCTTATCTCACGCGCCACGGCGCGCAAGTCAAATACGACTCTATTTGATTCATAGATTTCCCTTTTTCAAAAATTGGACGAGAGCTTGCAGAGTCGTATCTCCTTATCTCACGCGCCACGGCTCGCAAGTCAAATACGGCTCTATTTGATTCATTGATTTTCCTTTTTAAAAATAAAAATAACTTCGTTGAGATTCGTCACCCGGCAAGTGCTAAGGACAGTGGCAGTTGGGGACGTAAAATAGGCCGAATTTACCCGGCCCAACCCCATTTTTGAACCGATCACAGCTGACTCGTCGCCCCAAGCTCCATTGAGTTTGAGGCACGGGCGGGTTCAGAAATTTTGTTGAGTGGAGGTAAAATTTAAAAAAAATAAATATTAAAAAATTTTAAATAATAACTAAATTTTAGTGGAGGTAATTTATATATTTATATAGTAAAAGAATAAAAAAAATTATATAAAATATATATAAAATATACAAATTTTTAATAGTCAGACAATTGCCCCTACTCACCTCTTCATGGATCCACCCCTAGTTAGAGGAGACTATAGTGTATTTACATTTCAGAGGCTGAGATATGAAATATTAGTTGCTAAATTTTCTTTTCAAATAATCTAATAGTTCTGATTAACTTGATTAAAATAAAATAAATAAATTACACTTATCTCTTCTTAATATTTTGGTAATTACGCTTAACACGCATAATTTTTAAAAGTTACACTTGTTTTCTTTATTTTGAAATGTTATTAATATTATCACATTTCCATTCAAATTAGCCATTAAAATTTAACATAAAATGTCAAATTAATTTAAATTTTAAATATTTTTTTATTTTACCTCTTTCCCTCTCATATCTCGTTAGTTTTCTTTACAAAAATTCTCAAGAATTTTTTTTTTTTGCTTTTTTAACATATTTTTTTAGAATTTTGTAAAAAAAAAACTGATAAAAATATAGAAATGGAGTGATAAAATTAGGCCTGTGAATGAGACGGATCTAGATTTAATCTAGACCAAATCCGTCAGATCCAAATCCAATTATAATGAATCTGATTCAAATCTAAAAGTAATTGGATTCGATTTATAAGATCCAGTCTGAATCCACATACCCGACAGATCCGATCTGTTTTAAAAAATAAATTTTTAAATCATAATTTCTTAAAAATAAAAAATATATTTTATTCAAAATATATTATATATAAAATTGTATATATATTATAATTGGATGCATATAAAACTTGATCCAGAATTTACAGGAGAGAGAGAGAGGGCTAACCTCAATTATTCTTTTTCTGAACTCAGTCAACAATTATACATGTATATAATTGAGATAATGCTGACCTCAATTATATATATACATAATTGTATTTATAATTATATGCATATGAAATTTGATTCCAATTTAAGAGAGAGAGAGAGATGCTGAACGTTGGAACTGGAGGGCTTTTTGAGCAGCATATGCATATAAAATTGGATTCTAGTTCAGAGAGAGAGAGAGTAAATTGTTAAAATAATTTATTTTATTTCACGAAAATTTTTTATTTTTTTAAATATTTTAAAATTTTAAATTTTTTATTTTTAAATATTTTTTTTAAATAATAGTTTTGACAGATTATCCGGATCTAGATCTATTGAGTCACCAATTTAATTGGACGGATCTAGATTCGTTGGGTCTAATATTATTTGATCTGGTCGGAGTTGTATCTGGACCAAATCTAACCCAATGACAAACATAGATAAAACAATAAAAACATTTAAAATTTAGTCACATTTGTTTTGCGCATGATCTTTTTATTCTATGTTATCCAAACGTACCCTCCTTTTAGATTATTCGCAAAACACTTATGAAATTCTATAAGTTCTCTGGATTGCAACCCCATAATCATAAAAGCAAAGTGTATATAGTTGGTGTTCATGAGCAAGAGCAAAACGACTTATATTCTGTCTTAGGCTTCCAAATTGGCAAGCTACAGTCAAATATCTAGTGCACCTTTCATGTTCACGAACCTAAAATTTAATGATTGTACTGAGCTCATCAATAAGATCTTTGCTTATATCAAAAGTTGGGCAAACAAGGTTCTTTCATATGTCGGGTGCCTCTAACATATCAAGTCAGACTTATTTAGCATTCAAATCGATAGGAGCTTACACTTTATTATTCCAAAGAAAGTCTATCAATTTATTAAGCAAATGTTGAGGAGATTTCTATGGTCAAGATCGAAAATGAAAAAAAGTTAGCAGTAAGGTGCCTGGGGAAGATGTTTGTTGCCTCAAAGTAGAAGGTGGTCTCGGCTTAAGGAGAATGGAATAAAGTGTCAATGCTTCACCATTTATCGTCTATTTGCACAAAAAGGTCAACTCTATTGGTAAAATAGTGTCACTCCTATCTCCTAAAGAGTAAGGACTTTTGACAAATTAAGCCCTCCACTGATTGCTTATGGACTTGGAGGAAGATCCTCATGCTTAGGTATGATGTTTCTATCATATGCAAATATCAAATGGGAATGGTGAAGACACTGCTCTATGGTATGGTAATTAGCATCCACTAGACCCTCTTGTGCCAAAATATGGAAGCTGAGTAACCTATGATGAAAAACTCCCTCATAACTCTAAATTGTAATTTCTAATAGGAGCTTGAATTGGCTTTCACCTACTACATGGGAGCTAAAAGAAATTGTCAGACACAATCCTCCTCCTCTTAATTGCCATATGAGAGATAAGTTCCTATAGCTTGCTTCTAAAAGTAATCTATATGTTGCTAAACCAACTTGAGAGGTCATAAGAGTTCATAAATCAAAGGTCCATCGGCAAAATTGATTTGGTTTCTAAAAAATATACCAAGGCATAGTTTTATATCTTGGCTTGCAATTTGAGGTAAGCTTTTCACCAAAGATAAGTTGATCTCTTGGGGCATAAATGCAGATCCCTCATGTATTTCTTTGTGGGGCTGATGATGAAAGTATTGATCACCTAATCTTCCACTGCCAATTTTCCCAAGAACTTAGAGCGGCTATTTCTAGCCTATGCCTTAGCCACAAGAGTAAACAAAATTGACAAGGAGAGATCAAATAGACAATAGGTAAGTTCAACAGCAAAAACTTTGCCAGTTTAATCTGTAAACTTGCATGGACAAGCTTAGTTTATCACATTTGGCTTGAAAGGCATATAAGAATCTTCACTAGTATTATTACAGACCCTCACGGAATTATTAATAAGACCAAGCATGAGTCAGGCTAAAAACTTCCTAACTTAAAGCATTAATCCTACTACCATTAACGTTGCAATATGTTCAAAATGAGGGATTCCTAACTTTTGTATAGGCTAATTATAGACCTGTATAACTAACTTGTAAAGGAGCTTTTAAAGTCTGTCTTTGTATATGATGTATATCGAGGATATGCCATCTAAATATTCTAACTTATTTCCCTATCAATCCAAAATTATCTTACCAACCAAAAAAAAAAAAAAATCTAAAATTTTAGTTATTTTAGCATTTTTTGTTAAGTTTTAACAATTAATTTTATTGAAAGAGAATCAATGTTAATAATATTTCAAAATAAGTAAGGTAAGTGTAACTTTTAAATGTTAAGGTAAGTGTAACTTTTAAATGTTGTGGACGCTAAGTGTATTTATCCAAATGTTAAGAGAAGGTAGATATAATTCACCCAAATAAAATTCTACCATTGATCATTAAAAAAAAAAAAAAAGGATGACAATTAGTATTTCATGCTTTAACTTAAAATTCTACCATTGATCAGTACCAAAAAAAAAAAAATTCTTAATGACTAATATTTCACTTTAATCGCTGAAAAATGCACTCTAGTTACTCTAACCTAACCCCTACTCTTCCATTCTCCTCATACACCTGTAGCATCTGCTTGCTTTTAACCTCTTCTTCTTTATTTTTCCTTATTTTCTTATGGGCCCCATAGTCTCACTCCATCCCTGTCTATCTTACACACCCTACCTACCCAAGAAAATGACCTCAGTGGGCATCTCTATAGTAGTTTATACAGAATTTGGTCAGTTTTGAACTTTTTACTAAAACATGATCAAATTTGTTTGTTGAGTACAAGAGTTCATTTAATTAAAATCGTTTGTTGAATACACTATTTTAAGCTTTGAAGAACCAAAAAATCGTTTACTTTGTAAATGAAGTTACCTTAAATTCGTTTACTCAACAGATGAATTTATTTATACACCCTACTACAGCAAACAGTTTTAAGCAGTATCAACTAAAGAATAAGATGTAATGAACAAGATTAGGGAGTGTAGGACGATGATTGTGGTGAGCGAGATATAATCGTCAGGCCACCCAGATCTGTTGCATAGTGATCCACTATAGCAACGTTGCACGGCCTCCGCCGTCCTCCTTTACTCCCTCAGTCTCCCTCCTCATGCAGCCCAGTGCACCTTTGCCCCTGCCAATAAAATCTAAATTTGGGAAAAATGTTAAGCTAAACTCGTGATCAATATTTTTCTCAAATTTAGATTTCACTGGCAGGGGTGGAGGCGCATTGGGCTATGGGGGAAAGGAGATTGAGGGAGTAAAGGAGGATGGTGGAGGCTGTGCAACACTATTATGGCGAGTCACTGTATAACAGATCTAGGCGGCGTGACGGATTCTATTTCACTCACCACAGTCATCGTCCTACATCCCTTAACCTCATTCATTACATCTTACTCTTCAATTGATGCTGCTTAAAATCGTTTGTTATAGTAATATTCATCAGTTCAGTAAACAAATTTAAGGTAACATTATTTATAGAGTAAACGATTTTTTGGTTCTTCAGAGCTTAAAATCGTGTATTAAACAAACGATTTTGATCCTGTTTTAGTAAAAAAGTTCAAAACTGATCCAAGTCTATATAAACTACTATAGAGATGCCCATTGAGGTCATTGTCTCCCATCGTCCCCATTCCTCTCTCCCCCTCCCCTACCCTCCTCCCTGTCCCTTTCAATAAAATTAAAAATAATTAATTTATTAATAATTAATAATATCTAAAATTATTTATTTATTAATAATTAATTAATTCAAATATAATTAATTATTTATTAATAAAATTTATTTATTAAATGATTCTAATTTTATTTATAAATTGTAATTGTTTTTCTATTTTTAAATATCATTTTTATAAATAAAAATTATTTTATGACTTACAAAAATAGAAAATTTTTAAACTTTGAATTTAATGAATTTATTAAATGCAAGTTTTTCAATGGCTCTAGATGAAATTTTAGTATTTTTGTTTGTTCGAAATAAAATTGTAAAAATTTAACAAATTAACCCAATATTTGTATTTTGATAAAATAAAACAAAATAATACGAAATTAGAAACAAAATCCGAGATCAAAACTGGTGAAGTTCAACCTTACAACCTTAGGGTCTACAACTTGGGTCGCCCATCCGGCGAACTACCGATTTCATTGCAACGACTACATTTTTGGTTGGTGGCACTAACGGTATAATCGAAAGCAGAGTTCAAAAAATCATTTTTGGGTGACGGCTAACTACGCACTCGAGAGTAGAGGCCGGAAAAACATTAAGGATGAAATAGTGGAGCATATGATTTCAATTTATATATAAAATTACAATATTAATGAATACTAAATTATTCTTTATTGCGGATATTAAGATATATTTTTAAATTACTATTTATCGTGGATATTAAGATAAAAAAATCTACTCAAAGTTTGTATTGCTATGTGTTCGATCTTGAGATCTCAAAGGACTAAATGTGAGATCCCCGACTACTGCAGTATCTACTTCAAATTGTTATAGAGTTTTTACTCTTGGAATATAATGTAATACTTGAATTCTCCTATTACTCATGATTGTAAGTGTAGCATTTTTTATTACTCATGATTGCAGGTGTAGCATTATTTTACTTATACTTTGTAAATATTTAATAGTTACATAAACATCATGTTATCTAATCTCAATTACTGTACCAGATCAACAGGTATAATATAATATCATTCCCACTGTATATAGGCACCAAAAAAGTTTTGATTATTGAGTTTTAGTAACTCAACAAAAAACAAACATTTTAGATTTTATTTCGGAAGCAAGAGAAAAATATACTGAGATGTGATAGTGATGACTATGAGACGATCAATATTATTTTTATTATTATAATTATTATAATAAACATTTGAGGTTAACTTTTAGTTGTGCGTTATGACTTAACCTAAATTTCAGTAATATTATATTTATTAAAATTATTTATGTTATATTATTCACCCGGTTCTGTAGAATTTGGGGCGTGAGAGAATGCATAACAATATACTCGCGCAATCAACCCATAATTTTTTATTGATACACCCTCTTGAACTTTCTAACTCTAAATGCAAAGAATGAGAGGAAGAAAACACTCTGGAATTGAATGAAAATAAACTAGGCAGGAGGGTTTATTTTGTAGAAAACTTCCTTTCTTCCAATGTGGGTTTATGCATTCATTTTTATTTATTCATTCATTTTTTTATTCATTTTGAATAAATAAATATAGTGTGTTACTGGTTGAGCAAAACGCGTTTAACAACTCTATAATAGAATAGATTCCTCTTTAATTTAGCTCTCAAAATGACCAAAAATAACATTTTTGTCTAACAAAAATTCCTCAAAGAATAGCTTCAATAACTACTCCAAAGTCTTTCAAAATTCCATAACCGCTTCGAATCCTTATTGCTACCACCTAGAATTGAATAGGATCCCCTTACCACAGCTAAACTTAGTTGCTTACCAACACTTTAAAGAGAGGCTAACCATCACTTTCAATACTATGAAGCCAGAGCAAAAAATTGCACTTCATTTAGTCCCAAAATGAGAAACTTATCAGGGAAAAAAAAAAAAAAAAAAGATCACATGAAAGGTGCTCCCAGGGCTCTTCACTACCTGTACTGCATCCAGAATGGCACTAGAGTCACCGGAGGGTTGACAAATTATATGCCATGTATGAAAGATAAAAAAATTCAGCACTGCCACCATAAGAGTTGAAATGTCCCTTGAATCTTTTACTTCAGATAACTGGAAAAAAACCCCCAAATTCTCTAGTTACATGAAAATAGAATCAAAATGAGGACACAATCCCCTTGGTGTCAAAGCTATTTTCGAACTCAAAACCTACATCTTTTCTGCAACACTAAACAACAAAAATAACTCGTGCTCATGACTATTCACCCAACTTCATTCTTCTTGTTCCAGTTTCCATTGGAAAGCGCCAAATTGGTCAAAGCAGGTGAGAGTCTACACAGGATATGTTAGAAAGTAGAACATACTACCATTTATTCCAACTTCATCAGAGAATACTGTTCCTGCAAACAGAAACAAACATATTGCCCAGATTAACTTTCACTTATTCATGAAAAAAAAAAAAAATTTAATGGTAATACATATGATTGAAATAGGTACCAAATTTTCAATTTATCACGCACACGCACACGCACACAACGGCAAGTCCAAGAACTCACTGCAAATGACAACATATTGCAACTTCAACCATATTGGGGACAGTTTTATAGAAAATCTGTTGTTAAATTAATACAGTAAAAGCTGCAGTTCAATAATTAGATGCTGAGTATAGGACTATTAAATAGCATCCTGCTTATATCTATCTCACGTGGTATGCAGAGGACTAGTCATCTTTAGGTTTTTGAAGTAGGTATTCTACGACAACAGTCCAAGTCTTTTATTTGCTAAGCCATTAGCATATTGTCACCGGGTAGAACTTTTAGATATTTGCATTAATTTTAACAAGACTGCTTCTATATGCTAAATAAAATTGCGTTATGGGTCATGTTCATGAGGCTCTCTCAAACGGTTGGTACTAACCTTCAAAGAGTCTACCTTTTGAAAGGGACATGTACCAACATGTGCTCAATTGAGGCTTTGATGAACAACACTTATTATAGGTTTAGAAAGATAATCATGTTTTATATTACTAGAAAAAACATATAAAAGGAGACTAGCTCCTCAAACAAATTTTTGTAAATTTTTAAAATTACAACACCAATTCACTTTTTGTCCCCACTATTAGTCGTCAATTCCACAACCGTCCCACAAGAATAAAGATATTTAACTTGGATGTCACACAAGTTGATAGAATAGAGATATTTAACTTGGATGTTAAGTGTTGTTAAAATTGAGCTAGATGTTTTGGCAGGGTGGGAACAGTGCAGATAGTCGTCAATGATAGAACTCACGGGAGGGAAGCAGGGTGAGATTTAGGGTGGAGTAAAGCAGAGAAAGAGGGAGAGGGAGATAGATCACCGAAGCAAGGTTTTGGCTAACGTGAATGGTTCAAATGCAGATACAAATACAATAGATGAAGGGGGTATAAATAGGTCAAGGAGGTTGGGTTTCACGGGCCTGAGAAGGTGGTATCTGAGATGGTTAAACTCTACATGGCCCGATCTAACCATTAATTGGAGATCTAACCAAGTAGTGGCCAGCTCTCCAGTCACATAGTGGGTAGTTAGTGGATTGTGGGTATATTGTACTTGTGCGCACGTTCTGATTAGTCTGTCCTATAGTTGTCGGTTCCGAAAATGCTGAGCAGGAGTACGGGGGCCGTGAGACTCTTGGGGGTGCTGATGGGTGAAGGGCTCCCCAGGTAGGAAATCCTTGGGTCTTACTCCTAATCAAGGATGGTAGTTGTTCTTGCTGAAGTTAAGTTTTGAGATCTTGGAGGGAAGGTTGCGAGGTTCAGTCGCAGCGATAGGTTCCTAGAAATCCTAAGGGCCCAAAATGCTCCAATTTGGATTTTAGAATGCCCCCACAAGAAAATAGGTGGCCATGGGAATAGCTTGTTACAGTTGGAGAGCTCTGATTGTGACATCGAACTAGTTATCTCAAATACCCCTGTTGGAGGGTGCAACAGGTAGGTTTTGATCCAAGTGTCAGATTCCTCATGTTGATGTGGTACCCGAAGTAGGGTTGACATGGCAACTACCACCCACACATCACACGTTAGATAGTTCCTATTATCATCTTTTTCTTGATGGAAACGATGAGAAACATGCAAGTGCTTACTTATCTCAAATGACTCAAAGCCTTGGTTTCTCCTTTTAGATCAGCAAATTCCTAGAGCAATTCAATTCTTTAGATCGCAATAGTGAAAAGGACGGATTAAAAGGATGGGTCAATACACAAGGCTTCCACCTATGAGGGGTCTAGGCAGCGAAAATGTACGTAGCTTTACCCCCCAAAACTAAAGAGATTGTATTAAACTCACGACTTCCAAATTGCAAAGAGCAACCTTACTATTGCGCTAAAACTCCCCCCTCATTTAGCAATAGTTAAAACTGGAAAACTTAGTAGTAAGGATGCATAAATCCTATAAGATTAGGCCACCTTCCTATCACTAAGTACATTCCTTGGGAAAGAAACATGATAAATACATGAGTTTGTGAAGTTAGGCAAGTATTCTTTTTTTTCCTAGACAAATATAGATTGCATTTCAAGCCCCAAAACTAGGATTAGACCAGACACTGAGGACCTGATTGTATCTGACCAAATATTGCTGTGGAAGGTTATAAAATGCTGATAGACATGATATATTTCTTTAAATGTGGCATTCTACTGCTTATAAATGTGGGAGTCTACTGCTCATATGTTTCTTTAAAATCATATTCCAGCAATGTAATTCCTCTTTGTTACATTTGCATATTTGTGGTACCAACCCTTCCAGTTAACTAATCTATTACAACTCCTTTGCACCATAGTCATTGATTTACAAGGGAAAAAGGAAAAGAAGATAGAAAATGAAAAAGAAAAATTAATTGGAGCATTTGGAGAAAGAAAAAGAAGAAATATAACTGTATTCTAGCATGGGAATAAGGCTAGCCTAGGCATGCAAAGAGGGTTGGGTTGATCCTAGACTAACTTGGTTTTGACCCGATCTGACCCTAACCCCATGTCTGTACAGGCTTGACCATGGCCCGCCCCTCCACCTAGGGTTACTGCTTTGGGGGCTCGCAACCCTACCCTGGCCCTATAAATTTAATTTTGTTTCCATTATTTTTTTCAAATTTTTATTTACATTGTATCAAAAAGGATAATAGATAATAGTATTTTTATGATGATGAGAATGAGCACTTAATTAATTCCCTCGTTCGTGATTGAAAAATCCCAATACTTACAAATCTACAATAACTATTGATAGAATTTAGGGTTAATTGCCTTTACACCCTTTATACTTAGGCCAAAAATCACTTAGACCCCATCGACTATATATTATGCACTAATACTCTTGTACTATTCACTAAAGTGCAAAAGCAAACAAAATTGTGTGATTTACATGTGTAACAGATGTGAAGAGTATGCCATCTTTAAGTGAAAATACCAAAATGAAAAGACTAAAATACCCCTGAAGTTCAACAAAAAAAAGGGGAGTTGTTCGTCCTTCTTCTCTTTCATCATTCTTCGCCTGTAAATTGTCGCTAAGCTAATGGATAAGGGAAGGAAGGTTGTAAGCTACTGGAACATAAGATTCCGGAGAACATGGAAAACCACTCGACATCAAAAGATGGAGAGTTCAACTCCGACAAGTGGATTGAGAGTTTGACAAGTTACGTATTTTTTGGGTTTGTTTTTTTAGTTTATGTATTTTTGGATTCAATTTCTAAACATTGAATCAATGTGGGTTTTTTTTTGGGTTTATATATTATTTGGATTCAATTTCTAAACATTGATTCGATGTGGGTTTTTTTGCATAGAAAGCCTTTGAATGCTTTCTTCGCCTTCTTGTATGCAATATTATATATATTTATATATATATATTAGATGGTTTTCCTTGAGAATCTTTCTGTTATTCATTTCTTCTTGTCTACCATTGTCTTAAGCTCCTTCATGTTTGTAATGAACTTTGGGATCGTCCCATTGAACTGATTCAAACCTAGATTGATGTGGGTTAGAATTTGTGTTGGAGATTTTTTGAGAATGATTTTGGAGATTTTGAAGAGTTTGGAGAATCTGTGTGGCGTATAAAGGATTTGCGATTTTGGGATTTTGTCCGCGCGTGCACACACACACACCCCCGCATATACGCAGATGATTTTGGGTTTAATAGATTATTTTTGGAGATGATTATGGGTATGGTGTTCATCAAAGGTGAAATGTTTGCTTTAGGTGAAGAGGAGAGAAGGGACCAAACACAGGCCGTTGATACAGGAGAGTGAGCGGAGGATAATTTTGTTTTTTTACATGTTAACGTGACGCCGTCAATTTTTGTACTTTAGTGAATAGTATAGGGAATATTAGTACATAATAATTGAAGTCAAGGAGGTCTAAGTGAATTTCAGCCTAAGTACAAGGGATGTAAAGGCAATTAACCCTATAATTTATTTATTTTTATGACCAATTGGTTAATTATTTTATTTTAGGTTTGAGTTATAATTAATTTATTTTAAAAAATTATAAAAAAAATTAAAAAATACATAAGGTCATTGGTCAAAGCAAGGTCAAATATTACCCAACCCGATCCAACTAGGGGCAAATTGGGTTGGGTTAGGTGGGGTTGACCAATTTTACATGCCTAGACTGGCTACGAGACGATATTTTTTTGTATTGCTTGAGCTTAGTTTGTGACCTTAACGAGCTCGATCATATTTGTGACTTGTTTATGATCAAGCACTAACTCAAACCTAAAAAAACTCGTCTTGAATACATGTGAACCGACTCGAAAAATAACATACATTATATAATTTTTATAATATTTTATTTATTATATTTTGGATCAAAACGACGTCGTTTTAATTTAATTGAACTATTTACAAACCAATCTCGAATTTAAATTCTTGTTGAGCCAAGCTCAAACTTAGTATAAATAACCTAAGTGGAGTTTGAGTAAGTCAAAACTCGATTGAGCATGAATCCACCCCTAGTTGGGAGGAACTAACACGTAAATAAAAGTTAAATGTGTAGAATGATTGTGTCAAAAATCAGAACCATATCATACAAGAAAACATAAGAAACCAAGCACAGGAACTGTCTACTGATAGGAACAGCTACTTCCAACCATCTTCCCCAGACTATCGAGAACAACAATAATAACATCACCAATTTATGAGAAACTATCTCAAAAAAAGGGGGGGGTGGCATTGGAGCCCAAGGGATCTATTGTAAATTGTACACACACCAAAATAAAAAACAAAACTCTTTTACATCCTTTTTTCTTTTTATTATTATTATTTGGGAAGTAACTATTTGTGCATCCTCTTAAATCCCAGAAGTTCCAGAATGTTAACATTAATTTAGAGCCCATAAAAGAGATTTAGAAATCCATCACTTGTTTGTAAGCTTTTTTAGAAGAAAAGAAAAAAAAAAAAAAAGAGAGATAGAAAGAAGTGGAAAAAAAAAGTGTTAAAATTTTAAAAATTTCATAGGAGTGGGCAAAAATGAAGAGAAAAAACAAAAAATAAGAAAATAAAATAATAAAACTTTTGAAATGACATAATTGCCAATAAAATAAAAAATGATAAAAAAATTACAAATGTATTATAGGATTAAATAAATTGGTAACATTCAAATTCATCTCTTAATAGTAAAATAACGATATACACCACTTTCTTCCTTTTCCATTCCTTCTCAACTCACAACAGGAAAAAAATAAATAAATAAATACAAATCATTATCCTTTATCTTCCAACTGACAAATAAATAAACTATTATCATTTATTCTTTTATCTTCTTTCCCAACTAATGATTTCTTTTCCTTACTTTTCTCTCCTAAACTCACAAATAAGGGGGAAAAAAAAAATACACCCCATCTAGATCCAGCTCAAAAGGGTATCATTCAGAAATCGAAAAAACCAAACATTGCTCTAAAACAACCACAAACAGATACGGAAAACCAACACAGTCAAGAGTTACCTCATAAAGCACAATGTCAAACGACACTCCCCCTTAAACCAACACTAGAAGCATCAATCGATCAACGAAATTAACTGTATAAACTCGGAAATCAAATGATTTCGCCGAGACCCACTAAGTAATACTGTCCAAAATTCTCAAAAAATGAATGCAGCTGAATTACCAGAAGAGATTACCTTTTGATTTTGGAGGGATCAAGAGACGGCCTTGACGTTTTGGATGAAAGCAAGAGAGCAGAGGATGGAAGCAGTGAACGCAAAAATCCCTAACCCAATTACAAGAGAAATCCCTGCTACCACTAGGTCCATCATGCACTGCAAACTCACACCCATCAGCAACATCTTCACCTTCCCTCTCGCTTTTTGACTTGAATATGATTCTGTGTCTATAGTTCTATGCTATAATTTCAAATGGCTCCGCTCAAAATGGGCTATGAGGTTTCTCTGCATCACTATAGATAGATAACACATACCTATAGATATACACAGAAGGGGAAGAGGAGAGTGAAGATCACAAGATAATCCAGACTCTCGGATGACGCCTTACCTTGGGATGCTGAAGCATAAAAATGATCGCCAGATCCTGATATGCCGGTTCCAGCCAAAAGCACTCGTCTTTATCTGGCTAGAGTTGGGAATTTAGCTGGGGAGGTAAAGGTGGTATCGTACATTTATGTTCCAACGACTTACACGTTAAATAATCAACTAATTTTAAAATTAGACTAAGAGTGTGTGTAGCAGAATAAATAAATAAGTATTTTATGTATTTTTGTTAATAAATATGAAGAAAATCATATGTATCAGGCTCTCCAAAGTTACAACTATTTTTATTCCTGCTATAGTAACTCTTCATTTCTGTCGAGTTACTGTTCACCAAATAAATAATTATTTATTATTTATTGAAGAAGACAATGACCTTTATATTGAAGAAATAATGGATTTTAATTTTAGAAAATTAATTTTTAATAAACAATTGGTAAAATGTATAGTATTAATGTGGCTTGAAAAAGAAAAATTACTAGCTAAATTCAAAATGTATACTATTTATTAGATAATTTAGCTATTTGTTGGTACACTTACTCTAAATTATGTTAATTTTCAATCATATTATTTAAGCCGTGACAAACTTTCTACTAGTAATTTTGTTTTTATGTTTGTGTTGTCGATATTAATGTCGTATTTAAAATTGTCGATCTCTATAAAAAATTGTCATATATTCGAAAAAGTTTTGCGCCCAAAAGGGTTTGATCGTTGGTGTAATACTTTTTTAACTTATTAAGCCGTATTAAGTTTTAAACGTGAATTCAAAAACTAAGGTGGTATTTAATTTGTTTTTTATTTTTTATTCTTATTTTATATATTAAAAAATCTCAAATTAAAGAAACAAAAAATATTTTATTTCTTTATTTTAAGATTTTTCTTATTTTTTATTAAAAACCCTCAAAAAAAATTTTTTGTCATTTTTTATTTTCTGTGTAAATTCATCTTCTATTTTCGAAAACAAATTTTAAAAACACAAGTAACCAAATGAGTTTTGAACTGTTTTCCTTATTTTCAAAAGTACAAAATAAAAAATGAGCTGAAAATATAAAATAAAAAGGGTAAAGTACAAAAAATACTTCTACAGTTTACCCTCAGTATTACTTTGGTCCCACACGTTTCAATTGCAATAGTTAAATCCCTACACTTTCGGTCAAGTATCAATTTGGTCCTTCTGTTAGTTAACTGTTAGAAATAACCGTTAGATCGAGGATAAAATGGTAATTTCATTTATAGTTTACCATCAATATCATTTTCAATCTAACGGTTGTTTTTAACGGTCAACTAACGGAAGGACCGAATTGATACTTGACCGAAAGTGTATGAATTTGACTGTTGCAATTGAAACGTGTGGGACCAAAGTGATACTGAGGGTAAACTATAAGGGTATTTTTTGTACTTTACCCAAATAAAAAACAAAAATAAAAAATAAAAAACAAAAAATAAATCAAATAACGCCTAATTAACTTATATTGTCACACATGTTAATTTGATTGAATCCTTATTCTTCTGAATGAATTTTAAAATAATTTGATTAAGCTCATCAAATCGAATTTTAATTGAGCTGAGTTTTGAAACCTTGTTAAATTTGATTACATAACGTGTTTATCTCTATCGAGATTTTAACAACTTAGAAATTA
The DNA here is from genome assembly GCA_019916065.1 of Vitellaria paradoxa. Classification (NCBI taxonomy): domain Eukaryota; kingdom Viridiplantae; phylum Streptophyta; class Magnoliopsida; order Ericales; family Sapotaceae; genus Vitellaria; species Vitellaria paradoxa. The sequence continues at coordinate 21,971,227 of CM034233.1, read as the reverse complement.
ATCAATTAATCCTAGTAAAAACATTGGCATGAAATGGCAATGGGGTGTAATTTTGAGAGGCTTTACGGCTTATTATTAGGCCCGGTTGATAAGTCTTCTAGTTTTTAATCTTTGTTTTTATTTTTTTAAACTAAACAAGAAAACACATTTAATAAGTTTATTTTCAATTTTCAGTTCTAAAAAATAAAAATTATTTATAAAATTTTTAGAAACTATGAAAATATAAAATATTGTTTTCCCAAGTTTTTATTTTCCAATAGCATCACCACTAGTTACAACCACCACTTATCATCAACCACCACTCGCATAACCACCTCTCCGGTCACTTACTATTATTTGTACCAGTGGGCGCCACCTCCTTCTGGCGTCTGCTACCAATCATCCACTTTCGATTACTACCCCTATCATTGACTGCCACTCAATGCCAATTGCTACTCACAATCTCTGTTAATCCTCTAACTTTATAATTATCAATCAATTAGTGTTGTTATGAAATATGTTTTTAAGTTTTTATTTTTTATTTTGAAAATAAAAAATAAATGTAAAAATTAAAAATTAGTTGTTTTGTCAAACATCAAACGGGTCCAAGGCAGGTCAATCTTGGTTCATTGGCTATCATTGAATACGACAATTATGCACGAGGGTTGCGAATTCAGGATGCATAAATTTAGAGAAAGAAGTACTAACGGAAGGTGGGGGCTATCGTCCTCCCTACTAATATAATTCTTATACATGTCTTATATTTTTTAAAGTTAAAAAATTTAAAATAAAAATTTGGCCACTTTATGTTAGAAATTCAATTTCATATATATTTTAGCTCCCTCACTTGTTATTTATGGGCTATCTCATATCGAGATAGTTAAGGTGTGTACGTGAGTTAATATATCCTTGACGTTCCAACTAAATGTTGGGTCACGGGTTTCTCTTAAAAAAAAATATTGTTTGGGTCCCATCTAGTGTTTCACTCTTCTTGTGGGTAGTGTGGACTACAACTCACACTTCATCAGTTGCTTGGGTCTCGTCAAGTGCTCCACTCTCCCTGTGGGCTGCGTAGACTACGGCCTACACTTCGTCAGTCTAGGCCTTGACCCACGGGGATGCAGTGGGTAAGTTATCTCACATTGGAATAGTTAAGGTGTGTGCGTAAGTTAATATACCCTTCCCAACATTCCAACTCCCCATGGATTACTAGGTATGGCTTACATTTCGTCAGTCTAGATCTCGATCTCAACCCAAGGAGATGCCAATGGGCATACTCATTTTAGTTTTTGAACTGCTGAAATATTGGGTTATGGATTTCTGTTAAAAAAAACGGAAAATTGTATCCAAGTCATACTTGGTAATCTTTTAAAGTTATTAGTCATACTCAAAAAAAAGTATTACTTTTAAGTCACATTAATGTGAAAAGTTTTGTATTTAAGTCATACTTTTGAGTGGGTCCCACGAATTTGTTTTAAATATAATTTATAATATGACTTAAATGCCCTTTTTCTATAATTAACTGAGATGAAGTTGCCGAAAATTATGGAACCGAGAATCACGTTTTTCGTTTTTGTTTCATTCCTTATCAATTGTGTGAAGATATAGTGAGATAAAAATCCGTTAAAGGATTATATACGAAGGAATACACACGGATTATGCGAGTTTGTGCTGTGAGATTAACGTCGATTGAATGAATATATACAGATCTGGATTACGTATTTAAACACATGACTACGGTACTGTTTTTTTTAGGATGCATGCTCGTTCAAATACAGTACCGCGTTCAAAAACAGTACCGCATGACAATATCATGCAAACATCACATGTAAACACAAAAATAGTTCACATATCAAACGAATAACCGACAGTACCGCATGTGTGACAGTACCATATTCTGCGGTACTGTTTTTTTTAGGATGCATGCTCGTTCAAAAACAGTACCGCATGACTCTATCATGCAAACATCACACGTAAACACAAAAATAGTTCACATATCAAACGAATGACCGACAGTACCGCATGTGTGACAGTATCACATGTCTGCGGTACTGTTTTTTTAGGATGCATGCTCGTTCAAAAACAGTACCGCATGACTATATCATGCAAATATCACATGTAAACACAAAAATAGTTCACATATCAAACGAATGACCGACAGTACCGTATGTGTGACAGTACCACGTCTGCGGTACTGTTTTTTTTAGGATGCATGATCGTTCAAAAACAGTACCGCATGACTCTATCATGCAAACATCACATATAAACACAAAAATAGTTCACATATCAAACGAATGACCGACAGTACCGCATGTGTGACAGTACCACATGTCTGCGGTACTGTTTTTTTTAGAATGCATGCTCGTTCAAAAACAGTACCGCATGACAATATCATGCAAACATCACATGTAAACACGAAAATAGTTCACATATCAAACGAATGACCGATAGTACCGCATGTGTGACAGTACCACATGTCTGCGGTACTGTTTTTTTTAGGATGCATGATCGTTCAAAAACAGTACCGCATGACTCTATCATGCAAACATCACATGTAAACACAAAAATAGTTCACATATCAAACGAATGACCGACAGTACCGCATGTGTGACAGTACCACATGTCTGCGGTACTGTTTTTTTTAGGATGCATGCTCGTTCAAAAACAGTACCGCATGACAATATCATGCAAACATCACATGTAAACACAAAAATAGTTCACATATCAAACGAATGACCGACAGTACCGTATGTGTGACAGTACCACGTCTGCGGTACTATTTTTTTTAGGATGCATGCTCGTTCAAAAACAGTACCGCATGACTATATCATGCAAATATCACATGTAAACACAAAAATAGTTCACATATCAAACGAATGACCGACAGTACCGCATGTGTGACAGTACCACATGTCTGCGGTACTGTTTTTTTTAGGATGCATGCTCGTTCAAAAACAGTACTGCATGACTATATCATGCAAAGAATGGTGCTGTTTTAATGAGGTACTGTTTATTATGCGATACTGTTTTATTATGCGGTACTTTTTTTATGCGGTACTATTTTTTTATGCGGTACTATTTTATTATGTGGTACTGTTTTTTATGCGGTACTGTTTTTATGCGATAATGTTTTATTATGTGGTATTATTTTTTATGCGATATTGTTTTATTATGTGGTACTGTTTTCCTAAATAGTTTTGATTTTGTTTCCAAAAATCAATTTTACTTGTTTTGTAAAGAAGATGAAAAGTCGCGGAATTAGGTTTTTCTCAAACAGTTTTGATTTTGTTTCCAAAAATCAGTTTTACTTGCTTTATAAAGAAGATGAAAAGTCACGGAAGTTATGAGTAAAGTGTGCACTATTTTCGGATAAAACTGACAGTTTTGAAATATAGTAAAATACGCGTGATATCCTTTTTGGTCTTTTTGTTGCAAGTGTGACTTATTCACAAATAAGATTTTTGGGTATGACTTAAATCTTTATAAGTCTATAAATAGTGACCGTCCTCCAAAAACCCCTAAAAAAAAATTGTCATTTATGCTTCCCTATATATATTTTAGATACATTTTAATCACTTTATTTATTTTCAAATTATTGAATTTACATTTCAATTATTGAATATATGTGAAGCCATTATATATATATATATATATATTAACATTTTTAAAAGAACGTCAATTGATCTAGGAAGCGTTTAGAATAACAAAAAAAATTAAAATAAAGTGAGATAATTTGTAAGTTGTAATTTGTGTGATAAGATAAAAAATAAATAATTTTTAAAAATTTTCAGAAGCTTTCAGAGTTTTTCAGTAGACCAAATAACACCCTTAATTAATTAGTAATTAGAGTTAATGTGAAGGTATAAATTCACGATCACTTATGGGGCATTTAGAGTGATAAAAAATGAAATAAAGTAAGATAATTTGACAAAAATTGTGAATTTTTAATACGTGCGGTGAGATAAAAAGTAAATAACTTTTAGAATTTTTAAAAGATTTTCAGAAAATTTCTGCACGCCAGATTCACCATTTCTGAGAAAGTGGCCAGCCCTAACCCTAAGAATTTGACTTTTGCAATTTCAAAATTTGAAATCCAGCTTCAGTAACATGAAATTGGAATCCTCTTTGGTTCTGAAGCACAATTGCAGGGTGCATGGGATATCCCCATTCAGAAGTGAGTTGGATCCAAACAACTGTCACATCTTGCTCCTTTCTTCTTCACAAGACTACCGTTGTTTATCCAGTGCTAATTTGCGGTGGAAATGCTTGTTGCCTCAATGGGCACCATGGTAATTTGACGCAAATCAAGGGGCAGAATTTATACTGCTACACTGGCAAGTCAAGTTCATCTATCATCGGCACTGCGAACAAAGGATTGATGCAAATTCTGGTCTAGAACTCCTGAAAATTCCTTTTTGTATCTGAAATAGCAGCCGTAACGAGACAAAATCGAGCTCCATCGACCCACAAACTAAAAGCCCATGGGTCCAACACCTGCATGAACAAAATGGAGTTTGATACACATCACAAGCTAGATACAAAAGCGTTAGACAAGAACTGTTTGAGAGTCAGTTTATTACCTGAACGCATTGGTTTTCTCATTTGGATGGGCTCCGGTTCCTTGATGTCCACAACAACTGCATCAGATGTCAAAAATACACTGGCAACAGATGCTGCATTCTCCAAACAACATCTAACTACCTGTTTTCCAAATTTAATTAATAATCAAGATGATTTTAACAGTTGACTATAAAAGCCCATACAGGGAAAAGAGATCCAATACAACTCAACCCTGATAAAAGCTTAGTCCCAAAGTAGTTCAGATCAGCTACGTGAATTTTCTTTCTCCATTCATTATTGTCATGGGTTATATGCTCTGTGAGTTTATGTGAAATTAAATATTTTTTCACAATTTCCATTCATGCAATTTTAGATCTACCATTTGTTATCTTTTCTCTTTGATACACCTTTTTTTTTTTGAGCTTTAAGAGATTCTTTCACTCATTGTTACTGGTGGATTTTTAGGTCTATGTTTGATAAGACCAAATCATCTTAAACACTTTCTTTAAACTTCTTTTCAATCGGTGCCACCTCAACTTTTTTTCCAATATATTCATGACTTATCTTATTACTACATATCCATCTTAACATTTTTATTTCCGCGACACTTATTTTATAAGTGTTGCTTCTTGATGGTTTAATACTTTTTATCATAGAGCATAGTTGATCTTAATAAGTTATGAGAGCGTATCTTAATCAAACTTTTTTTTTTAAATAAATAAACTTTTAAATCAAACCATAAGGGCCTCTATAAGTCATAAGTGTTGCTTCTTGATGGTCTAATACTTTTTATCGTAGAACATAGTCGGTCTTAACAATATATGAGAGCGTGACTTTTTAGTCAAACTTTTTTTTTTTTTTTAAATAAATAAAGGTTTAAATCAAAGGGTAGGGCAGGGCCACCAGAGGTCTAGTTGTATTATGACCTTGTACCAATCACCTACAAGTCTACAGCATAAGGGAAGTGACAAGTGCTTTCAGTGCAAAGCCCATAAAGATGAATCATGATAATACCTTCGATGGATCAATAATTCCAGCACCCACTAAATCCTCATAGCGGTCTTTTGCAGCATTGTACCCATAGCTTACATTGGCACTGGACAGAACCTGCAAAAGCAATAAATCTCAACGAGGTCTTTTACTGGATTCAAATTCCATCTTAAAGTCATTTCACCTTTTATTTTTATTTATTTTTTTGTTTGGCTCCACCTCTTCAATCTATTGATGATGTAGAGGCATATGATGCAGTAATAACAGCATTACCTTCTCTATAACGATGTTGCCATTTACGCCAGCATTTTTGGCTATCTGCCTTATAGGATAGGTCAAAGCTTTTCTAAAGATCTCAGCTCCAATCTGCATGCACAAATATAAATATAGTTTCAAAATTCTATAAAGGGTATAAATTTCTTATAGTAATACGACAAAACCATATAAAACGATGCCCATTTCATGGAATCAGAGAATTCTTTAACTCTACGTTCCAAATATGAAATTGTGGAGGGAAAAGAAAAATAAAGGAAAATGGTAAGAAAACAAACTGAAGTGAAAAAGTCAAACTTATTTCGTTTTTTTGGTTGACTTAGAAAAATGAATAGATATTTGTAAATAATAATAATAATAATTTTTACCTGGTCAAGTTAAAATAATATGAACTAAGAATTTTATTTCTCTTCACTTTTCTTTTTCCTCAACAAATCCATGTTAGAAACAGAATGTAAATAGCAACAAATAATCATCACTTCTCACGACCGTAACTTAAATTGCAGGCTAAACATTGTTCGACTAAAAACTTGCCATGAAGATAAAAGGCAGAGAAGATAAACCTTCTGCTCTCCGTTGTCCAGAAGTTCCTTGATATGATCCACTTTTAAAGATAGCCTCAAAAGGCTACAACCACCACCAACTACGATGCCTTCCTCAACAGCTGCCTAGAACAAAACTACAGAAGGTTACAACTACTGGCCCCAAAAAAAAAAAAAAAAAAAAAAAAAAAAAAAAAAAAAAAAAAAAGAATTTGCAGAAAAAAAAGTCAACTGGCTACCTTAGTCGCATTTAGAGCATCTTCGATCCTCAAGTGTTTATCCTTCAGCTCTACTTCCGTTTGTGCTCCTACCTGTTAACCATTTCATACAATTAAATGCATCAAAATCAGTTTCAAAAACTCCATATCATCAGAGTGTCAGCTCCAGCAATTACCAATTTACCTGAAGAATGGCAATTCCTCCAGATAACCTTGCTATTCTTTCATTCAGTATTTTCTTTTGATATTTTTCTTCGGTGTTCTAAAAAGAAAGCCAGAGTCAGTATTCTCAGAGAAAACCATCCACTGAACGCCTTTGAATCCTTGTTAGGATTCCATTAAAATGCCAGCCAATACATCATTTTATATCATTATTAAGGTCAGATAATGACTAAGCACCTTTTGGTCCATTTCATCACAATTCACAAGAGGAAGCCCAAACAAACCTCAAGAAATTAATAGGGTCCCCCCCCCGGGGGGGGGTAATCATGTTCACTTGTTCCCATTAAAAAATCCAAATCTGAAAACAGGTCTAAATTGAATAAAAAAATTATGTTTCTGTTCACTTGGAAAGAAGTTCAATTGAAAAGAAGCATCAAACTGCATGGATAGCAGTTCAAAAAAAAGGAAAAAGCAAAAACACTATATTTACCTCAACAAGCTTTTGGATTTGAGAAACCCTCTTCTTAACAGCAGCTTGAGTGCTCCCATCGGTTACTATCAATGTGGAATCCTTAGTTATCACTACCTTTGTCGCAGTACCCAGTACCTCCTTTCCAGCCTTCTCTAGGGTCAAGCCCATGTCCTCCCTGATTATGGTCCCTGCAAAACACATGTAAGCTCAGCACATAAATAAGTACAAAAACAAAACAAATTGTTAAGTGGTCCATGGACTTGATAATGAAAGGAAATGTACCCACAATTTGAGCCATTTTAGCTTTCTATGTAACCAGAGACATTTTAGGATTTAAAGCTAACAAAATTCAAGAAAAAAAAAAATTAACCACTTCTGCCAAGATATCATCACCATTATCATCACCGCATGGTATCATTATAGTCAGTCCCAGATCTTGGATTTTTCCCAGAACAAAGGATGTATTTCTTCCTTACAAAAAGCAAAATATAATAATATAATAAAACACATGTTTTGTTTCAAGTATACGCAATTTGTTTCTTAGCTTATGTTTAGATCAAGGATTTAAGGGAAAGAAAACGAAATAGAGATTCAAAATTGTTTCTTATATTTGGTTTGTGATAAAAAATAGAAGGAAAAATGGATGGGATTTTGAGAAATTAAAAATAATTAAATTTAAAAACTAATTAATTGATGAACGCCATTTATTTAATTTTTCTATTTTTGGATTTATTTAAATAAGAATATGTATATTGGATTTTTATGATTCCTTCCCTTTTTTCCTACCTTTTCCTTCTATTTTTACCTTCCTATTCCTTTTCCCTCACCAAATCCTCACTTCAAACACACCTTTAAAAACTCCTCTCCATGTAGAGGAATTGCAAATAGGTTCATGCAGGTATGTTTAAGTATATTAATGAAATTAATTTATTCCACAAGTGATGGTGTGCTTTGATTAATCATAGGCACCATTTACTTGAAAGACACAAATTATTATGTTCTTTAATAGTTAATTCACTACCTCCAGTCAAGATAGCAATGTCATCTAAGTAGTGGCTCTTGCGCTCACCAAAGGCAGGAGCTTTTATAGCAGCTGCCTTCAGGACGCCCCTGAGTTTGTTTCTAATTACTGGAGCCAGAGCTTCCTGCTCAATGCCCTCTGCAACTATCAGAATTGGGTACTTCTCCTTAACCGCACTGTCCAATAATTTAAACATCTCCTTCGGGTTTGTGATTTTTTTGTCGACCAGAAGTAACTGCAACCAAAGAATTGCACACCCTTTGAATATTGTGGTGGAGAATGCTGAAAAATGTTTGACAAAGTTAACAGCCCTACCTTGCAATCGTGAAACTCCACTATCATCTTCTGTCGATCAGTTACGAAATAGGGAGACAAGTATCCACGATCAAAATGCATTCCTTCAACAAGTTGCAAAGCATTCTCAGCATAATTTCCTTTCTCAATTGTGACTACACCCCTCCTCCCCACTTGCCGAAGAGCATCAGAAATCATGTTTCCTACTGCATAGTCATTTCCTGCACTTACAGCAGCAACATCTGCAAGCTCATGATCCTTAACCTGAATATAGTCAATATTTGCTGTTAGTTTTTCACATGAGCTAATAAGTAGGTGGTTGCTAATGTTTTGCATCACTGCCATGCATGAGCTAAGGTTGGAATTACAGTATACCTCTCTTGACATCAGTTTGAGTTCAGAAACAAGCACCTTTGCAGTTTTCTCGATTCCCCGGCAGATCTGAACAGGATTCATGCCTGCTGCAATAACCTAGTGAATAGACACATTCAGAAAACTGCAACAAGGAGAAAAATCACAAACATTCATGCCTTCTAAACCCTCCAGACACTGCTTTACTACCCATAAAAGTGAAAAGAGTGATAGAAAGGGCAACAGGGTTGCTTCTCATTACTAATAAGTCAAGGCAAATGATATTGCCAGAGCACTTTTTGTTTTTGCCAGAGCAAAACACTTGTACCATGTGCATTGGTAATTACATATTACTCTGGATGAATCAAAAAATGATCTAGCAATATCATTTGCCTAAGTTAACATCTCCAAAAAATAGGCTTCTTTTCAACAACAATGATACATATAATGTGCTTTCCTTTGTGTATCAAAACAGATTACTGTTGTTGTTCTGATAGGATAGATATACTTCTTATATAATAGCATCCTGTTCGTACCTTCACACCTTCAGCAATCAGACCTTGAGCAAGCACTATTGATGTAGTGGAACCATCACCAGCAGCATCATTTGTTTTTGCTCCAGCCTGCCTTACCAATTTCACTCCAACATTTTCCAAAGGGTCTTCCAGCTCTATCTGATTGATTAAAGCAAATTAAAGACATCCAAAAGGAGAAGGAACACAATCCAAAGAGAAAAAATTGATGACTTCTACTCGTATAGATTTGAAACATATAAGAAATTTAAGCCAAGGAGACAAGAAATAGCCGCGAGAGAGAGAGAGAGAGAGAGAGAGAGAGAGAGAGAGAGAAGCTTAGGAGAAGGACATAAGAGGGAGACAAAAATCACATCACAAGCTTCATTTCAATATCAATTCATAATATTCAGTCATCATCTCTACCAACACAAGCACCTTTTTAAATGAAAAAACAGAAAAGCTAATAAAAAGTTATACCTAAAGAAAAACCATTCTAGGGGAGACAAATAAACCATTAAAGTGGAATGTTTCTTAATTTAATAACCTAGGCAGGTATATAATCCAAGGGAAATGTTTATTTATTTAATAGCCTAGGGAGATGTATATCGTTGATGTCCCATAAATTCTCCCGGTTCGAGAAGAAACCCGATGCCATCAAGTTGAAAACCACCTGCTCCAACATCAATAACCAAGCCATGAACAGAGAGGGTATGTAAGTTCCTTCCAAAGTTCATGCACACGTGTAAGTGGCGGAACAAACCTGGTGTCTCCACCAACTCTCTCGGTGTGGAAAGAACTCGACTTTGAAGAGAGATCACGTGTACTCCAAAAAAAATGCCAGAACCAAATCATATTGTGGGAGGGATGTTGCAACGGAGATGACAAAATCCTAAGGGATATTGCAGGAACAAGGAAATGTCTTCAATTTAGGTTGAAACATCGCACCAATAGGAATCTAGGCAGTGCAAGCTTTCTTACTGATCTAGTCAATTGTTCTAGGTGGTGCAATGAGGTAAGGCACAACATTACCCAAATCAACAAACTTTTCAGGCTTAAGTTCAAAATCCTAAGCTGCTAGATGGTCCTCAACAGCCCTCTTCCTCATTGATTTGGACAAACTCTTTAGGTAGTATATCAGTGCACAACACATTATCAACCAAATCATCAAAGATTTGGTTATAAAAATCATCACCAAAATCATCAAACTCCTCAATATTAGGCTCATAAATTAGAACTTCTAATGATCCTTGTCATGCTCCTTTGACCATGACTCAATGGCCACAGTGAGAACATCCTTCATCGGTGAAGTACTAAAAGGAGGAGGACATAACATTAACTTTGGATTTGAAGATGACACTTGGTTTGAAGAGTGGAGCCACATATTGACATGGTCATGTTTGAATTGCTCATTATCACTCCTAGCATAATGGATACAACGAGGGGCCACATCCAACGAAAATAGGACCTCTCAAGCTTACCAATTCTAATAGCAAATTCTTGACACTCTTCCCAGAGAGCAGCAAATTGATATCATGTCTCTTGCAGAGAGGAAAGGATTTGAATCAACTAACTTTTTATTGTTTAATTCTAGGTGGAATTCATAGAAGCAAAATTGGAATAGGAAATTTGGCTCTGGTACGTAGCATGATATGAAACAAAGAAGAAATTTAAGCCAAGGAGAGAAGAAATAGCCAAGACAGATAAAGAAAGAAATAAGCTTAGTAGAAGAAGAGAAATTAGCTCACAAGCTTCATTTCAATATCAATTCATAATATTCAGTCATCATCTCTACCAACACATGCACCTCTTTAAATAGAAAAACGTAAAAGATAATAAAAAATCATACTCTAGGGAAGATCATCCTAAGGGAAACAAATAAACCATTCAAGGGGAATGTTTCTTTGCCTAATAACCTAGGGAGATGTATATTTTTAAAGGGGAATTTTTATGTAATAACCTGGAAAGGTGTATATAGTTTAAGGGAACGTTTGGTATGAGGTGAATTTTTTTTTTTTTGAAAGGTAAAAAAGTGTGAGGTGAAAATTTTGGGGTGAAAGATTATAGAGGTAATTGTTACCCCAATAATAATTAATGAGGTAACAAGTTTATGATGCTTATATTTTGATTGAGAGAGTAAATATCACCCCTATAATAATTATATTATATTTGGAATGCTAAAAAATTTGAAGGGTTAAAGGTTAATTGTATTTGAAATGAGGATAAATTGACTAAGAGAGAATATTGCCTAGAGTTTTACAGTGGTATAAAGAAATATTTTACGGGTGCAATGAGAAAATGGCATAATTTTTCCATTACTCCTTGTTACCGACTCCCTCACCAGTAATAATTTATCCCCATAAGGGGGTAATCAATGTAATTGTTACCTTATCTTCCAAACTAAAGCAATGGAGGGCAAAAATTACCGGAGTAAAATTTATCCCTTGTTATCCCCAAAACAAACATGCCCTAAGGGGAATGTTTCTTTATTTAATAGCGTAGGGAGATGTACATAGTTGATGTCCCATCACATATAGTTGAGGATTTCTAAAACCCCTAGATTTTAATGATTTATAACTTCATCATAGCATGTATCACCACTCTTAAGTGCAAATTAGAGTTTGAATAGAAGGAAATTCCATCAAAATATTCGATTCTAATTTTTATCTGACATTAAGATGGAAAAGAAAATTTTTCCTACTAATTAAAAGTAATTAGTTTTATCCAGGATAGATTGAAGAATTAATATGATTAACGTCAAACAGCTACTGACAGAGTGCAACAATGAAAAAGGAAAACAACAGTTGCAATGAATGTAGAAAATCAGCAAATTTAAACTACAATGTAATGGAAAACATCATGTTGGAGAAAAGTGTTATGTAAACATTCTTCTTTGTAGCCCACAATGGAAGGCTTTGAACATTATATAAATCATTCACAGAAGTCCTAACATTGTGAAATTACCTCAAAGATTATCTTCAATTGGGCTCCAGTTACATGGAAACTTGAACTCGTTACATAGTTGATTTTCAACCTCTGAACCTCTATAGGTTCAATTAGTTAAAGTTTTAAACTGCATTATCAACTACATTCACATCACATCCTGGTCTCTTGCATTAAAACAAATTTTCTTTTGGCATTTCTTCAAACACATTCTAAGGGTTGACAAAAATCCCTTTTCGAAGCAAATATAAAAAGACTAACCAGTGCGCAAGACTCTAGCCTATGCTGGATCTGGGAAGGGGCAGTCTCAACCCCAGCAATTGAAGAGACCGAAAAGAATCCAAAATTTTCTTTCATGATGATAGAACAATTTTGTTTTGGGTAACTAACAGGAAAATAATTATGGCAGAAATTCATCAAAATTCACCATTATAACACTGTTGCTCAATTTTAAATCCCAAGAACTTATGAGCATAAGGCTGATCTACGAGTTCTTCCAAATGATTGAAATGTTTAGCATATTGATAATCTACGACCACAACATGATTTTCATAACATCACCATCAATCTTCACAATTCCCTCCTCCAATTGGCCCAATCAGAACTATGAGCAAAAAGAGAAGTTAAACCACTGTAAGTGGAGTAGTAAACTAATTTCTAATTTTGTTTAGAAGTTAGAATTAGACCCACTATCTTCAAGATTTGAATCACCCAAATTCAAAACTAGAGCCAAACTTTACCTCAAGACTACAAAAATGACGAGCCACATATGTATATATGTTACCTCTTTGAGAACAGTTTCACCATCATTGACAATCTTGGGAGGTCCATACTTGTTCTGCAACACCACATTCCTACCCTTTGGACCCAAAGTCACTCCAACCAAGTCTGCCACCAAATCAACCCCTGCCTGCACCAAAAAAAAATTCTAATTTTCACCATGTGGGTCAAGCAATAAACAATTATTGTGAAAATCAGACAACCAAAGATTGTCTTCAAAATCTGACCAGGAGTTTCTTTGTGGCTGAACCATCATGGTTGAAGTAAAGCTCTTTAGCCATGGCTCTCGTGTTCAGTACAGAAGCTGAAGGTCTCCTACTAAAACTGGGGAATGTTTGGTTGGCAGAAAAAATTGGGGATATGGGTGTGAGTGAACATGCCATGCTGTTTCACTGAGCGAAATTGAGATCAGTTTAAATTGTTGGAATGGCTGAAATGAATTATGGGTTCGCCAGATTATATATGGACTGGAGGATAAGGGAAAAATATCTTGGAAAATCAGTTTGGCCTTATTGGAGGAGCAGGACTAATTGCAATTCCCAGTTCCCTTATGAATTCTCACATTTCTCCCGTAATGATGTATCAATATTGATGTGACAAAACACAATATTCTGAAAATTCACTCTTTATGATTTTCAGTACACCATAACACTAAAAGTTATTAAAGAAAAACTAACAAATTTTAATTATAAAACCCATATAAGAGGAGAAAGTAACCGGGGAAAAAAAAACATATTTCTTATAAAAATTAAGTCATTGATATCATTGACATATTTCCAAAAGTTTTGGCAAACACACGGAATTTACATACATAAAATTTTGGAAATATTATAGTTTGAAACATGTATTTTTCATTAAATTTTATTTTAGGATCTAATATTTTAATTTAATTCAAAATTAATAACTATAATTGGCTTGTTGGCAAATCTTTAACAAAATAAATTTGATGAAAAATCTAACTATGAAGTGCAAATGGGCTCTCCGTTCACCGCTTGGATGCACTTTTCTCAATTACGTGACAAGGGAAAAAACAACCAATATGGCTTGTAATGTAAGAGAGGACATAGACTTGAAAAGTTTGGGCCCAAGAGCCCAACCTATATGAGGCCCACAAATTTAGGCCCCAAATAACAGCCCATTCTGTGCACTCATAACTGCCTGAAATGGCTTTCACCCAAGTCTTCTCTCTTTTGTTTGACTTGGAATTCCTCCTCCTCCCACAATTAAAGATCTTCAACCCTGTACCCAGTTCAATAATATTGAATCAATTTGTCAGGTCAATAAAGTTGAATCATTTTTGTCACCGTTGCATATATTAGAAAATATGGCATAAAATGATAAATGGATGAATAAGAAATTGTATTTCAAAAAAACACCATTGAATTGAAAAGAAAATAACAAGGCTAAGTGGAAAATGGGAAAACTCTTATCCTACATTGAAAATGAGATAAGGAATTGAGTACTTTATATATAGTTATACCTTTAAGAGTGGTAAGCAATTACAAGAGACACTATGCCTCGCGCGCCTATGTGGGGGGTGCAAATCCAACGCCAAGACAGAGGCCCAACGAACTTCTATCGTATGCAAGCACACGACCTACGGACACGAATGCGGAATCGGAGAGTGGGTCTCGCCAAGAGCTCAATTTTAGCCTTTTGTTTTAATTTTTTCCATGCAGTTACAGATATAATTAGTAGAATTAAATCTGTTATTATAGGGTTTTGAATTTTGAATTTTAAATACTGTAACAGCAGTGTTATTATAGATTTAAATGGCTACAGAATTTAATTTCTGTAACAGCTGAATTTGAATTTGAATACAAGTTTGAATACTGTAACTGCTACAGTATTATTACATATTTAAATGACTGCAGAATTTAATTTCTGTTTTGAATTCTATAACAGCTGCTAATTTGAATTTGAATTGGGATTTAAATGTTGTAACTGCAGTATTATTATAGAATTTGAATTCTGTAACGGCAGCTTTAATATGCCGTGTAATTCCAAAATTACCCTATACATATTGCCTAAAATAGAGACACCCGTTCTGTTTTCAAAACACACCAGAAATTCTCTTCCTCTTGTTTTTCTCTGCACTTGCATACTTTAAACAAAGATAGTGTTCTGACATTGTTCAAGTTCGCCGAAAGTGTTGAAGTATTGTGCTTACTTCATTACTGCCAACCGTTGTATCCTGGGAGACAGACATTCAAGAACCCTCGAGCACATATGAGAGGGGATGAATATGTTTTAAGGAAATTGTGTCTAACACAATCCTCGGTTTTTACACTGGTACAATATGTTCTTAAATTTTTTTTCTTTAAAAATAAAAAAAAGAAAAAATTTCTTTTTCACTAAAGCCAGTTTGAATATATTTTTTATTTCGACTAACAATCTTAAAACAGATTCAAAACTCAATTTCAAAAATGGCTTCCAAAAATAATGTTCTTGATGTGATTGCTACAAACGCAAATGAGGCCAAAGGCTTTGCTTCTGCTTCTACTTTCCCACTACATGGATCAACTTCTGCACCTATGGTTTTTGTGAACCATGATGAGAAACCTGAAAAGTTCAACGGTTCAAACTTTAAAATGTGGCAGCAAAAGATGCTGTTCTATCTTACCAGCTTGAATCTTGTAAGATTCTTGACTGAGGAAGCTCCAAAACTATCTGAGGGAGAAATAGATATATAAGTCATTAACGCTGTTGAGGCTTGGAAGCATTCTGATTTCTTGTGCAGGAATTATGTCATGAATGACTTACATGACTCATTGTACAATGTTTATTGTATGATAAAGACTGCAAAGGAGTTGTCGGAATCCTTGGACCGGAAATATAAAACAGAGGATGTAGGGGCAAAGAAATTTGTGGTCGGTCGATTCTTGGATCATAAGATAGTGGATTCTAAGACTGTGATAAGTCAAGTGCAAAAAATTCAACTGATTTTGTATGAGATTCAGGCTGAAGGAATGATTTTGAGTGAAACCTTCCAAGTAGCTGCAATTGTTGAGAAGCTACCTCCAGGGTGGCAGGATTTCAAAAACTACCTTAAGCACAAGCGAAAGGAAATGAACTTGGAAGAACTGATTGTTAGACTTCGAATCAAAGAAGACAACAGAAGTTTTGAACGTAAAGGGTTCAATCTTGCTGTTGCTAAGGCAAATGTTGTGGAGTATAAGCAAGGCCCCAAAAACAAGAAAATTGCTAAGCCGAAGTTAGGCCCAAAAGAAGGAATTTCCAAAAACAAGTTTCAAGGGAAATGCTTTAACTGTGGCAAGATAGGTCACAGATCTGTGGATTGTAGACTTCCAAAGAAGAAGAATCATAAGGCAAATGTGGTGAATGACGCTGCTTAAAATGTGTCAAATATAAATCTCTCTGCAATGATTTTTGAAGTAAACCTGGTAGGATCCAACCCAAAGGAACGGTGGATTGACACTGGTGCCACTAGGCACGTATGCTCTAACAAGGACCTATTCACCACTTTCAAACCAATTGATGGGAAAAAAATTTTCATGGGAAATTTTGCTACTTCTGCTGTTGAAGGCCAAGGGAAGGTGCTTCTGAAGATGAGTTCTGGGAAAAAGCTGACTCTGAATAATGTATTGTATGTACCAGAAATCCACAAGAACCTGGTGTCCGGGTTACTGCTAAACAAATATGGATTTTGTATGGTTTTTGAGTCAAACAAAGTAATTTTGTCAAAATCTAGAATGTATATGGGAAATGGTTATGTAACTGATGGGCTTTTTAAGCTTAATGTAATGACCATTATTAATAAAATTAATAAGTCTTCTGCTTATTTGCTTGAGTCTTCCAATTTGTGGCATGGTAGACTAGGGTATATTAATTTTGACACATTGCGTAGATTAATTAACTTGGATCACATACTCGCATTCCAAATTGATTCAAAACATAAATGTGAAATTTGTGTTGAGGCAAAATTAACAAGGTTATCATTTCAAACAATTGAAAGAAATACCAAACCCCTTGAATTAATTCATAGTGATGTTTTTGATTTGAAATGTGTACAAACACGAGGTGGTAATAAATATTTTGTCATTTTTGTTGATGATAGCACAAAATACTGCTATGTGTATTTGCTTAAAAGCAAAGATGAAGTTTTAGAGAAATTTATTCTCTATAAGAATGAAGTTGAAAATCAACTTAATAAGAAGATTAAAATATTGAGAAGTGATAGAGATGGTGAGTATGAAATACGAATTGGTGAATTTTGTGCTCAACATGGAATTATACATGAAATCACTACACCTTATTCACCTCAATCAAATGGTGTTGTTGAACGTAAAAATCGTACATTGAAAGAAATGATGAATGCAATGTTACTAAGTTCAGGATTACCTCAAAATATGTGGGGTGAAGCTATTTTGTCAAGCAATTATCTTTTAAATAAGGTACGCCGAAAGAAAAAGGGAAAAACCCTTTATGAGTTATGGAAAGGTAGAAGACCATCCTACAAATACTTGCGAGTGTGGGGGGTGTCTTGCAAAAATAGCTATTCCAACACCAAAGAAAACAAAGATAGGTCTTAAAATGGTGGACTTTATTTTCATTGGCTATGCACATAACAGTAATGCATATCAGTTTCTTGTACATGAATCTAAAATACCAGATATACATAAGAACACAATACTGGAATCAAAGAATGTATCGTTCTTTGAAGATGTTTTTCCTTCTAAATCCAACGAGGGATCAAGTTCGTCTAAATGAACAAATGAAACTATGAATGGAGAAAATCATTATTCAAATCATGAACTAGAACTGAGACGTAACAAAAGAGCAAGAGTGGAAAAATCATTTGGAAATGATTTTCTAACTTATTTGTTAGAAAAGGAACCACTAAGTTATGCAGAGGCTGTAAGTTCTTCTGAGGGACATTTATGGAAAGAAGCAATTCAAAGTGAAGTAGATTCTATATTACAGAATCACACTTAGAAGTTAGCGGATCTTCTTTCTGGTTGTAAACCTTTAGGGTCCAAATGGATCTTTGAAAGGAAAATGAAAGCAGATGGCTCCATTGATAACTATAAAGCCAGGCTTGTAATCAAAGGGTACAGGCAACAAGAAAGCTTAGATTATTTTAATACTTATTCTCCTATGACGAGAATTAATTCCATTAGGATGATACTTGCGATTGCAGCTTTGCGAAACTTAGAAGTACATCAAACGGATGTAAAAACAGCTTTCCTGAATGGTGATTTAGATGAAAAAAATTTATATGGAACAACCTGAGAGTTTTATAGTTCTAGGACAAGAAAGGAAAGTCTGTAAATTGGTAAAATCACTGTATGGCTTAAAACAAGCACTAAAGCAATGGCATGAAAAGTTTGATAATGTAATGATTACCAATGGATTTAAGATAAATGAGTGTGATAAATGTGTTTATATTAAAGAGACTGAAAATGGGTATGTCATTTTGTGTCTATCTATAGAGTAGATGACATACTCATTGTTGGTAGTGATTACAAAATGATCAAATCTATCAAGAATATGTTGAATTCAAGATTTGACATGAAAGACATGGGGCTTGCTAATGTGGTTTTAGGAATTAAAATCACAAAAACACTAGATGGTCTTATATTGAATCAGACACACTATGTGGATAAGATTCTTGAAAAATTCAACAAGAATAATTCTAGAATTGCAAGAACACCATTAGACAATAGTCTTCATTTATCTAAGAATAGAGGAGAGGTATTTCTCAAGTAGAGTACTCCAAAGTTACTGGAAGTCTAATGTACTTAATAAGTTGTACTAGGCCGGATATTGCCTATACGGTTAGTAGGTTAAGTAGATACACAAGTAATCTAAGTGTTGACCATTGGAAAGCAATAGTAAGAGTCCTTAGGTACTTACGATATACTTAGAATTATGGTCTGTATTATACCAGATACCCAGCTGTTTTAGAAGGATATAGTGATGCAAATTGGATATCTAATATAAATGACTCAAAATTTACTAGTGGATATATATTTACACTAGCAAGTGCAGCAGTATCGTGGAAATCCTGTAAACAGACTGTTATAGCCAGATCCACAATAGAGTATGAACTTATGGCTTTGGATAAATGTGGTGAAGAGGCTGAATGGTAACGGCAATTTTTAGAGGATATTCCAAAATAGAAAAAACCCGTGTCACCAATCTGTATACATTGTGATAGCCAATTTGCGATTGGAAGGGCACAAAGTAACATGTATAATAGTAAGTCCAGACATATACGTTGCAGACATAATACCATTCGACAACTACTCTCAACTGGAATTATCTCTATTGACTACGTAAAGTCAAAAGATAATATTGTGGATCCGCTAACCAAAGGATTAAATAGAGAGTTAGTTGAAAAGTTGTCAAAGGGAATGGGACTGAAACCCATGGAAAAATAAGTTTTTATAAAGAGAACCCAACCTAACTAACTGGAGATCCCAAGATTTAGGTTCAAAGGGACAACCTAATTATAAAAACTTAATGAGGTCATTGTGGGGGATTATTCCTCAAACCATTCCTATAATGAAATAGTGATATTGAAAGGAAAAATGATAGTAAAGTTTTGCTTTAATGATTCTTAAGTGGAGTAAGCAAATTACTCAAGATTAAGTAATCACCTATGTGAGAGAGAAATGGGGCCGTTTCAAAGGAGAATTGTTTGGGGCTCAATTCTTTAGAAAGTCTTGCAGAACCAGGTTGATGTTCATGGCCAAAACGAACATAATCATGAGAACTGAACAAATGTTTAGATGATTCTTGTGTGCAATATATGGTTCATTTATATAAGAAAGCAGGATAGTTCAAGGACATCATGTCCACTGGATAACTAGTAAAGAAAATATATTGTCACAAGGGAAGGTTCAAAGGGTAAATCCTACCTATCCTATGCAAGTTTCAACTGTTGAACACTATCATATAGTCAAAACTAAAACAATTTTTATTCATGTGGGGGACTCTTGGAAAATATGGTATGAAATGATAAATGGGTGAATGAGAAATTGTATTTCAAAAAAGAACCCTTGAATTAGAAAGAAAACAACAAGGTTAAGTGGAAAGTGGGAAAACTCTTGTCCCACATTGAAAATGAGATAAGGAATTGAGTACTTTATATATAGTTACACTCTTTAAGAGTAGTAACCAATTACAAGAGGCATTATGCCTCGCGCGCCTACGCTGGGGGGTGCAAATCTAACGCCCTGATGGAGGCCCAACGAACTTCTGTCATGTGCAAGCGCGCGACCTGTGGACACAAATGCAGAACTAAAAAGTGGGTCTTGCGAAGAGCCCAATTTTAGCCTTTTGTTTTAATTTTTTCCAAGCAGTTACAGATATAATTAGCAGAATTTTTATTTGCTATTGTAGGGTTTTGAAATTTGAATTTTAAATACTGTAACAGCAGTGTTATTATAGATTTAAATGGCTACAGAATTTAATTTCTGTAACAGCTGCATTTGAATTTGAATATAGGTTTGAATACTGTAACTACTATAGTATTATTACATATTTAAATGACTGTAGAATTTAATTTCTGTTTTGAATTCTGTAACAACTACTAATTTGAATTTGAATTGGGATTTAAATGTTGTAACTGTAGTATTATTACAGAATTTGAATTCTGTAACGACAGTTTTAATATGCTGTGTAATTCCAAAATTACCCTACACATGTTGCCTAAAATAGAGACACCCGTTCTATTTTCAAAACACACCAGAAATTCTCTTCCTCTTGTTTTTCTCTGCACTTGTATACTTTAAACAAAGATAGTGTTCTGACATTGTTCAAGTTCGTCGAAAGTGTTGAAGTATTGTGCTTACTTCATTACTGCCAACCATTGTATCCTGGGAGATAGACGTTCAAGAAACCTTGAGCACATACGAGAGGGGATGAATCTGTTTTAAGGAAATTGTGTCTAACACAATCCCTGGTTTTTACACCGGTACAATTTGCTCTTAAATTATTTTTCTTTAAAAGTAAAAAAAAGAAAAAAATTTCTTTTTCACTGAAGCCAATTTGAATATATTTTTATTTTCTACTAACAGCATATAGTTCTCACAATCGTTGCTCACAAGCACTGAAAAGAACCGTCATTCTTTTTTTTTTTTTGTGTTTTTGAATCAGCTAAGGTTTTATGAGCAAATTAGATCGTGTTGTATGTTTCCTATTTATTTATAGGGAACCACATGGTGACCCACTTGGATGCTTGTTATTTGCATACGAGTGTTGTGTGTGTATTTGGGTATGTATATTTATGTGAGGAAATATATGCATATTGTATTTGTGGTATAAAGGGGTGTGCATCTTAAGAGAAGATATGATTGTGAGTGTTAGATAGTGATTCTATTTGAACATGAGTGCTACATAGTGATTCTATTTAAACTTGGGATAATTTTTGATTGACTATATAACTTGTTAGCAAGACGATTATAGACTAACTATACTTTATGGTGCTAATTAAACTTTATCGTGCAAAGTGTTGGATCATTAAAAATAACATTGTCATGAGATGAATGTAGTGAAAATGAGTGTGTTAAGATGGATATGTGGTAACACAACATGCACACAAATAGGATAAGAAATGAATATATATGAAAGAAAGTTGAGGAGAAGAGAAGTTGCGACCATGTTGTTTAAGATGGTTTGATCATATCTAGCATAGACTTAGACTCCATTTGGGAAAGTGAGCTAATAGCTGCTACAGTGGCCGACCAAATTTACTCTCTTGCATTTTAACCTTCTTTTAAACTTTCAAGGGCAAAATGTCAAATTAGCCAAAACTAAAAATTCACCTAAAAAAAGTAACCTTTTTTTCCTTTCCAAACACAAAATAGCTGACTTATTTTTAGCTGCTACAGTAGCTAACTAAAAATAAGCCAGCTACCTTTTTTCCCAAATGGAGCCTTAGATATCCACTAGTAAAAAAAAGAGAGCTGATCTAAGTAGAAGGAGTAAAGAAGATAAAAAGTCGACCTAAGATTACATACATATTAAAATTGCAAAGAAAGACCTAATTTCATATAAACTCACATAAAATTTAATCCATGAAAGAAATGAAAATAAGAAAATTCATGTAGCTGACCCCAACCCATTTGGGACTAAGACTAGGCTGAGTTGAGTTTATATAGTTTGAATATAAAGAATAACTAGGCAACTAACTGTAGGTGTGCGTGTGTAGTTTATGAAAAGATATGATGGTGAGTGTTGGATAGTGTCTCTGTTTGAAATTGAGATAATTCAATTAACTATATAATTTGAATATAACAATAATTAGGTAGCTAGCTGTATTCCCTGATGTTTATGGAGGGTGGGGAATAAAAGGTCCTCTAAGAATTAGGAGAGTTCTTTCATGTGCTTGAAGGACATATTTCATTTCTCTTCAATTACAATCTTATTCAGTAAGGATTTTGGGAGAGTTCCCATTGTTATAGGCTTTTTGAGGTATATTTCATGTATACAGGGCTTGCAACCCTAATTCGAAGCCTCTTTTAATCAATTTTACTCACCAAAAATTAAAAAGGGTAGCTACTTGTGACTAAGGAAGTTAATTTGGTATGGAGTATTAATACAGAGCTAATTTTGAAGGGGAAAATGATTCTTTTCATACTTGTGATTTTTATGCACGTTTATAGTGAAAAAAGACCATACATATATTTTATATGAAGGTTTATACATCTAAATTTAGCGATAAGCTGAACCATCCCCACACTTTGTATGTACTAAAATTGTACTCTTGGTATTGAAGCTATTTTATTGACACTAGGATAGACGTTTCAGAAATTTAACAATTCTATGATTAAGAGAAATTATTTGAAGTAAGATCTTAATAAGAAAATATACAATATAACATTGGAGCATGATTGATGAAGAAGTTAATGCTTCTTGAGGGTTGTAGAATCATTGAACTTTAATTTTGTCAAATGGAAAAGTTTGGAATGTTTATAGTGACTATTTTGGTAGTTTGGATATTGAGAAAAATTACAAAAAATGATGTAACCCAAAATAGGACAGGAAGATCCCCCCAGCTTGCCCCCCAGTGGTGGGGACCTTAATCCAACTTATGGAGTATGGCGTTCAAACCCCATCCCTCCCCCCCCCCCCCCCCAAAAAAAAAATTAAAAAAAAAAAAAAAAAAATAAAAAGGATATGAAACCTATGAGTACGGAGCAAGTTGAATATACCAAATTAGAGATTATTGGCAGAAGCTAGGCATTGGAGGGCCAATTAAGGAAAGACGATGTAAAATTTTAAAATGGTTTGTTCATTGGAAACTAAAAATGTTGCAACTCCAATGGCAAGAAGTATTTGATTCAAGTTGAAGGTATAATAAAGGAAAGAGGAAGCATAAAAATAGTAATTTGTTAAGGTGTTGAGAAAAGAATGGTGTCCTATGCTTTGACTGGGTTTTGTAATCCCTACCACATTGGAGGCATATATGAATGTATTTCATGCCCCAACTCAAATCAGCTCATATATGCATTTTAAGTGAGAATACAGACCAATGCAGACCCCTCCACTTGATGATGCAAACCACTACATTAGTTGGACTCCTAAAATATATCAGCATGTATTTGTGTTTATTTCTTTTTTTTTTTTTTGATAAATACAACCCAACACACTTATTCATGTATATGCATATATTTGAATGTGTTCATGATTAATTGACCCAACGAAATTTGTCCCCTTCAATTAAAAATTAAGTTTTAAATTGCTTTTATGTTGATTCCTCTTTTTATACCATGGTATTAGAATTCAAATGTATATGTTCTTCTTATGGGATTCTGGTTTTGGAAAAAAGGGGGGGGGGGTTGTTGGTGTTAAAATGGACTGAGTTTGTGGCATTATTAATTTCCTTGAGCAAACAAGAACGATGCTGAAACTGAATCAACAAATGAGAATGACATGTAATTGCATGCGTTTTTAATAAATTTATAAATTTCATAAAATAATTAGTTATTGTGGGATTGACTTTATTTTTTTTGGATAGGCAAAATTATTAAAAAGCATCAACATGTTGCCTCCCAAATACAATGAAACTACTCCTAATGATCTCAGCTAAACATCCAGATTCTCAACTCACCTAGTCTCTTCTAAACTAAATTGGATCTGTTATATGGATATTTCTTCCATTATGCTAAATTAATTGTCACTTCCTCAGTTAAATTTCAGCGAGCCATGTCTTTATTTATTTGTTTTACCCACAACATTAGTTTTGGTCGACCTTGCCCACGCACATCACCCATGATTTGGATGCTATCTACCTGTCTCTGTGTTTATGTGGCCAAACAACCTTTACTAATTTTTCCTTAATTTATCTAGCGGTCTTGATTTTCTGCTTTTCAATCTATACAATGCAAACTTAATGTTTTGAAAAAGTTTTTCGATTCAACTCCCTTCAAATAATCCACCAAAGATAAAAAGTAATTTAGTGCCAAACTTTCCTCCATCATTTTTGAATAGGAGCAACCCCACAAAGCCTCGGAAATGCTTTGCCATCTTCTGAAACACCCAATGAATCCAAAAACACATTAAAACCTATCCCAAAGCTCCTTAGTCCAGGAACAACGAACAAAAAAGTGATTAATTGAGTCACTATCCCTCTTGCAAAGCAACAAAAATTCACCAAAATTTTCCTTCACTTTAAGAGATTATCCATAGTGAGAGTCTTATCATGCATCAAACACCAAGCGGAAAGACAATCTTATTGTGGGATTAACTTTACATATGAGAAAGCATTGGGTTTATTTATTTATTAATTTGTGTCTGTGTGCAAGACAGAGAGAGAGAGAGAGAAAGAGAGAGAGAGAGAGAGAGAGAGAGGCAGTTTTGAAATTTTTGAGTGGGATGGGGGCACAGAGGAACTTGCCTGTGCAAATTGTATGTCAATATAAAGAAAATTTACTTTCCAGTGCAACACCACCTGAGATAGAGTCCCTTTTGATAAAATCCAAATTTATGAAAACAATGCAAGCTGCCGGGTAAACCAAGTCAGAGAGGCTTTGATGTTCTCACAAAAAGCTATAAACAGTATATGGGTTTTTAGTGGACTGCCTTTTCAAAGGCTTTGATTCTTATAGTAGTTCTTTGTATTATAAGCCACTACCACCAGCACTACCACCACCGTTTGTCTCTTTGCCTGCAGTATTGTGTGTAACACAGGACTGGTAATGGGGCCAGCCTTCAATTTTTTTTTTGCTTGTTCTTCATTGAGGGCACCTATTATAGCCAACACTTGTTCTTGACCTTGCTTTATTACATTTGACAAACAATTATTGCTTCCTCATTTAACTGTGAAACATTGAATTTTCTATTATCTGCTTTATTTTCTTCTTATAATTTATCTTTTTTCCCCCTTCTTAAAGGATTATTTGATACTCTTTATCTGATTTGCGCATCAGCTGATTAATCCATGATTGACACCTGTGAGGTTCTGAAAATGATTATTGCATAAACGTCATTATGGAGTCTTTGAATTGTGTTGGGAGCCTGTTTTAGATATCATTTTCACATATTTTCTCGCACATGCCACTGTATAATTATGCGGCGAGAAGAGCTGGAAACAGTTTTATTGAAGCATGGATATGTACGGAGTGCTAGACTTTAATTAGCCAAGTTGGATGACATGGTTGAAAGATGTTATTGCCCAGTTTGTTTTTGATCTCATACAGCTGAGGTGAAGGCCATTAAAGACTGATAAAACATCCATACTAAACCATAGTAACTTAAAAAGAAAAAATAATAATAACAGTAATAATATGAAAGCAGATAGAAAATTAGGACTCTCTCTCAGTGAAGAAGATTTGTGGAAGCAGTGATGGACTGGTTGGAGGACTCAGCTGTTAGATGAGCTGTGTTGCAAGTAACCTCCTCCAGGTCGCTCAGAGCAGGATAAGGACTAATTTGGAGCTCGTTGAGCATTTGGCGAAAGCCAGAGGCTTCTTCCTTCAGCCTCACATTTTCTTGAACAACCTTGTCATGGCACTCCGACATGTGGTTCAACTTGTCTATGAGAGTGTGATTCTCAGTTCTCAGCCGGACCACCTGCGACCACAGCTCATCGAGGTGCCTCTGTTTCCGCATGCGCGACCTGCGTGCTGATTCTCTGTTAGATATCATCCGCCTTTGCTTCCTTTCATCGATGATGCCTAGTTGGTGCTCCTCTGCTTCATCTGAGGTCGAGTTGTTGCTGATGCACGAGGACTGTGGAGTGAAATCGTGGACAGGAAGAGATGGCTGAGAATTGGGCAAGTTGGTGAGAAATCCGCTGAAGTTGAGTGATGGTATGTTGTTTTGCGCCATGGAAAAATTTGTCGGAAACAGGGGCGGGTTGTCAGAAGTGAGGTAGTGGATTGCTGCAACTTCTGATGGAAGCATGGCTAAAAATATATCTGGAAATGATAATTTGAGATTGGTTTTTTTGCAGAGAATGCTGAGAAGGTAGCGAAGAACAGCACAAGAACTGGAGGGGTTTTATAGGAGGGGAAGGCATGTTTGTGGGCCAGATTGATCAACAAATAGCAACAGTATCAGGGGCTTACGAGAGCGGAACTTGACATGATGCATGGCAATGGCACTTCAAACATGTATGGTATGTATGCAACTACATATATATGCATGTTTTGTGTTAAAATCTTGTACACTTAAAAGAGCTACTTTACTTGATGTTGGCTCAATATAACATGATAATGACATGTATATGATGTGCATGTATGTATTTCCTTCTTCCATGCATGCGTTGCACTAATGGATAATTCAGGTTTTGGATAATCATTGAACATCAGATGTAATGCTCACCAAGGGAGGGGAAAAAAAAGTCATATGGGGAGTATAATTATTCAGGTGGAGAATGGTTCTGCAAAGGAGAAGAAAAAGTATAATGAAATATGGACTCTGTTTGGTTTGCTGTAAATCTCAAAAAATTTCTAAAAATTCTTGAAAATTTTTAAAAGTTATTAACTTTTTAGCTCACTGCACAAATTACGAACTCACATTTTATCTCACTTTTTATCACTCCAAATATAACCATGGTGCTAAAAGTCAAATCTCAAAAAAAAAAAAAAAAAAAAAGTTTTCCCTTAGTTATGGCCAATTTTAGCGTCATATATATTAAACCCTTTCAGCCAATTACACCTAATGATTGATGACGAAATGCAGGTCAAATCCAAAAGCAAGAAAATTGCTAAATCAGAATGGGATTTCGATGGCCATTTTAATAATAATTTTGGTGACTCATGGGGCACTTTGAATTTGGTTAGAATGGAATGGAGCCATCAAAATAGTTTTCACATCAATTACCTGAATTTAGGCACGTCATATATATATAAATGTATTTATGTTTTTCCAAAGATTCCATTAGTCTCTGAATTAGGCGTAAACACTTCATGTAAATCTCTCATGGGAATTTTTGTGTAACTTCATTTTCTACTTTGCTTTATTGGCTCATTGGATAGATTGTCTGTCATTTTATCTGCTTGATTTGGTTGGACACCTAGTCACGGCAAATGAAAACCTTTTAGTAAAACAGTGCTACAAGCATCCCACACCAGAAAGGCTATCTAATGTGTGTATACTCTTTTATTTCTTTAGGTTAATTTGGTGGAGTTGAAAAGACTTGTGATACACTTGCTATAATGGTAAAAGTTTGAGCAGCCAGATTTAAGGATATAGGTTCAGGTTCTAGTAGAAGAGTACGTGGTCATTTTCTGTGTTCTAGCAAATATCATACTGGGTAGGGCTGTATAATGAACGGGTCAGATCAGGTTTGAAATAGATTTTTGGTCCATCGAGTTGGGCTAAAACAAATTCGAATATAAGTTTATTTCCCAGACACATTTAAACACATTTATACTTAAAAAGAAAAAAGTAACTATATTTTTTAAATAAAAATATTTTAAAAACACTTCCGGATTAGTTTAACTTGTCAAGTTCAAGTTTACTCCTCAATAATCACACGTATGAATTAGGGATATGAACGGGTAGGGTACCTGCTAATTAGTCAATCTCGTTATTAAACTCATTTATTTTTTGTTTATCATTACTGTCCTAAACCCATTTATTTTTTTTGTTAGAATCTCAAACCCGTCCCAAATCTATGAAACCCGTTCCAAACCCATGAAACCCGTCCCAAACCTATGAAATTAGTTTATGTTCAATTGGTCAAATTACCTGTTAAGTAACCATTAAATACCTGATTTGAGATAAAAATAAAAAAATTAGTAAGTGACAAAATTGTTAAATTTATTAAATTGAACAAATTCATTAATCAAAAGGCCTCTATTTTTTTTTGAAAAGTAAAAGAAATATATTATAAATAATAGAAATAAATGTACAAAATACACAAGGGCATACTCCTAAAATAGTACAATAGAAATCATAATTCATAAAGGACTTTCAAACTCAATATGGAACAATCAATGACATGTGAAAATAATATACAACAAAACTTTGGCTTAAGAATTTCAAAAATTTTATTTTAGGAATAAAATTGTAAATATATAAATATGTATTATACTTTATTTAATTTTTTTAAACGGGTTTAACGGGTACCCTACAAGTATTGGGCATCGTATATCCTATAAGTATAAATAGGTATCGAGTATCGGGTATCCTACAGGCAAATCCTGAATCTGTTTCAAATCTGCACGGGTATTAAATTTCTATCTTAAACTTGTCAAATTCCCATTAGGATATTTTCTAAGGAGTTTTTATCGGATTTGGTTAGGTCGAGTACTCTAATATACATGTCCCATTGACATTTCTAGTACGAATTTCCTTAAGACCATTTGAGGCATACCTCCTTGTTAATTTCAGGACACAAAGAATTAATTAAGATACGCATAAATTGACCGAACATTTTGATTTATTAAAAAAATTATTTAAAAAATAATAAAAAGGTAGTTTAGTATTAAAACATATACTTTCTATAAATTTTGATAAGAAAATATAAATAAAATAATATATAAATGTACAAAGTATGTGTTTTTAAAATTTCAAGTTGGCGTGGCAATTTAAGCTTGGTTCAAATAACTAAACAAACTCGAAAAGTTTTCTAAGCTTGGAAAAAAAAGAGTGGTCTTGGTAGGTTGAGTTTAAAATGTCCACACCTATACTGATGCCCTCATGTTCTTGAATAGACTAAATGCGATTGCACACACAATGTGATGATAATTATTTCTTTATATAATAAATAGTTAAGGGTATAAAAATAAAAGAACAATGATGATCATAGAGCAACATATTAAAACTTAACATTAAAAAAAGTAGTTTCAAAAAATTAATTAGTTAAAGAAGTATTAGCGGAATAACAAAAAAAAAAAAAAAAAAAGTATACCAAATTTAGTGGCTTTATCAAATTTACGGCTTCACCGATAGCAACTAGTTTTTTTTTCCTTTTTTCTTTAATTATAACAGTGCAAATATCAACTTAGTAAATTTGCTATTGTTAAATAATTAGTCCTAAAACTTTTGTCTTTGACACTCTTTGCCTGTAGAGCTGATCATAGGTTTAAAAGCTTGAGGCGCCCAACTTGCTTGTCTCATGCCTCCTTATTTTGTCCATGATAGAATAGTATCAGAGCACCAAGTAGCATATATTCCTGAACTACGAGATTAGGAGCATGACAGAATAGTATCAGATCTCTAAGTTGCGTATATTTTTAGGTTTGGGATAGTGAAACCTACGCGTTTTCGTTGTATTTTACTGCTTTATCATGTTATTTGTCGATTATGGGAGTTGATGATTGTTATATTTGTAGAATGGGTGGACCTGGTTGAGATGATAATTAGGATTGTAGTAGATGGAGAATAGAGAATGCATTTGTCATTATATTACACTTGCATTGAATATATTATATTTTGTTGATATTGTTATGAATTATATTGTACACTTGAGTTATGTATACTTGTACACACTTGCACAGTTTTACCAATTAAGCAGTGATGCTCACTCCTTCTATATTATAGGTGATCCTATGATACCAGGAAGCAGCCACCCACAATTGAGCTGAGACTGATGAAAACAACTTAATTTTTGTATTTATTTTCTTATTTGAATGATTGTATTTTTATTTGTGCGACTTAGAGTGTGGGCTCCAACTGATATTTAAACTTATATTGTGATGATTATGTATGTTGTGGCCATGTAGGCCTTGGATGTTGTTAGTGGGGTGTGATGTTTGTTTAGTTTATGATGATGCACTTTATTTAATTAATATGGGAATGAGGGATGATAATATCATAATAGATACTTCGATTGATGTATAATGCTTTGAGTAAACTTTGGATTGTGTTTTTATTTGATTTTTACTAGTTTTCATAATTCCATGTCGTCTATACCAGGGCTTGACAACTTGACCCATATTTTGAGAAGGTTTGAACTAATATTTTAGGCTTGTCATCCAAATTAAAAAAAAAAAAATGCTTTATTTAAATTTCGAGCAAGGCTTGGAATTAGGACCATAGGCTTAGTTAGGCTAGATATTTTTTTTCAAAACTAAATTTAACATATATTTTTAGGCATTAGGCTGAAATTGGCAAAATTTTTTGGTTGAAATGACCAGCTTAGTCTAGCTCGGCCTCGACTGAAGTCTGTTATAATCATTAAAAACTATAGCATAATCTTGGAGATATTCTAATATTCAGACAGAAAATTACTTTGTTGGTAAGAATTAAAATTTCGTTTCGATATAGTGTTTTGCTTAGTGTGAAAATAAAAACATTTTGAAAGTGGCACAAAAATATAGAAATAAATAAAAATATCTAAAAGTATAATTAAAATCTATTTATATAAAATAAATTTATCAATAAATTTATTAAACAATTTATTATTTTGATACAATATATATATATATATATATATATTTTGCGTTTTACTTTATTTTAAATAGAGATGTTGAAATTATTATCCTATTAGTGTTATCTTTTTGTTGCTTAAGCAAACAAAAACTTTATGACTCTTTTGTAGAGACTTAAAAAATCTGATATTTTATTTGTTACTTGTGGATGCAACATTATTCAATAACATTTTCCCTGAATGGGTGCATGATTTGGCAATCACAACTAAAAATAGAAAAGTGGAGATAGATCTTTTTTTTTTTTTTTTTTTCCGTTAACCTTGAAGCAGTGCCTTTAATAATTTCGATGTACATTATTTTAGGAACAATGAGATGATTTAATTTTATGGCAAAATTTTTGGGTTCCAAGGCTGCAATGGATTTTTGGGACTGCAGTGTTTAAATAAAGAGTCAAGATGCAATCAAGGTTAATTTGATTGAATTAATAAATATTATAATAAATATTGTTTGATAAAATTAATAAATCTTAATTGTATTCTGACTTTTTATTTAAAAACTACAGTTCTTACAGTAAAAAATTCACTGCAGTCTCTTAAAACCTAATTTTTTGGATCCATGGAATGTGTTTAATCAATTATTAATCATTAATTCGTGCTTTCTTTGTATATACAAATCGAAGTTTTTGTAAGATTTCAAGAGGTTACAGTGAAAAAATTTACTGTAGAGCTACAGTGAAAAATGAAGGGTTGAGTTTTGTTTGTATTTAATCCAATTGTTCCAATTTATTGTAATTAATTTTATTTTCAAAATAAAAATAATAGTTTAAAAAACCTGATTGGAGCACAGTTAATGCAAAATGTCAAAAATTGCGTGTCATTAAAGTACAAATAAATCTTAACCGTTTATTTTTTCACTACAGCCCTTGTAATGAATTTTTTCATTATAGCCCCCTCCATCTCCTTTTTGTAATGATTGCAAAAGTAACATTGTAAAATTTTAGTCCATTTGTATCAGTTTTTAAGTTAAAGTTAAAAGTCTGCTAAAAATAAGTTTGGTATCAAATTTTAAGCTAAAAGTCATAAAAATAAATCGTACATTTAAGTTGGTTGAAATAAAAAATATTGTAAGTGTAATTTAGATTAGCTTTTGTGTTGGCAATATCCGAGACAGTACTTTGCGTGTAATAGTTCATTTTAGATTTTGTAGAATGTCACAAGTTAGGTTTTTAGATGCTTAGGCATATGCCAAAGAGTGTTTAAGCATCCTTATTGATGGTTGAGAAGAGCATTGAAGTGGGAAGAGAAGTGGTTACTGGTTCAACAAGCTTTTGATCATCCCATTTGGACCCAAATTGTCACTATCCAAAGAATTGAGAAGTCTCATAAGCAGTTCGTGAGGAGTTTATGCCCACGAGATGCCTGTGACATCTGAAAAATTCTGTCCAGTATGCAAGAGGGTCTTGTGAGCAGTTCATGTGCAGTCTGTGCCCACGACCTACCTGTGACGACGTCCAGATTTTTAAAATCTGTCCAAATGACTTTTTTAACCCTCTCTTTTGATATAAATATAACTTTTCTCTTCTTAACCCTAACCTTTGGGACAGAACGTCACACTCACTAAGCTTATTTGAGAAAGAAACCAAAAGGGAATGATGGGATGCTTAACTTGCTTGATTCTTAACATCACCAACTATCTTTGGTAAAGATTCATCTTCAACCAGCTCAGATCTATGGATGTGCATCAGATCAGGTGAGCTTCTTCAAGTTTTTGAAGGTTTTCTTCTTCACGGGCTGAGGTGTATTGCGGGATGTCTAGCAAACAAGGTTAGAATGGGTTCTTAGGCAAGTAGATCAACGGGTAGTTGGTTGGGAAAACTTGTAATCCATGTTTATGTACCTTGTAACCTCTGATTTTATAGTGAAGAAGGTTTAGTCTGATCCGTTTAAGGATCCGGGATTGTTTTCTCCTTAGTGTTCTAAGGGATTTTTTTGCCCTAGTCAACAAATTCTTGTGTCTCTTTGGTTTATCTTATTGTTTTTAGCTGTGAATGCTTTGATTTGGGAAACTATTGTGTGAGATGTGGGACTTTCAAGTGGTATCAGAGCCTTGGGTGCTCTCTGTTTAGTTTCTAGACCTTTTGTTTGAGAGTTGGTCCATTTAGTATCCATGGCTAGCCAAAGAGAGGGACAATCTACAGTTAGGCCTCTGTTTCTTGATGGCACTAACTATCACTATTGGAAGGCAAGAATGAGGGCTTTTCTCAAATCAATAGATGAACGTGTTTGGGATTCTGTTGTAGACGGATGGAGACCACCTACTGTGAGTGAGACTAATCTCTCACCGAAACCAAAGAGGGATTGGTCATCTGCTGACAATAAAGTTGCTGGGTGGAATAGCAAAGCATTGAATGCTATTTTCTGTAGTCTTTCACAGGATGAGTTCAGGAGAATTTCCAACTGTGAGGTTGCAAAAGAAGCTTGGAATGTTCTTCAAGTTACATATGAAAGAACTACAGCAGTAAAAATAGCAAAGTTGCAGAGACTTACTACTGCTTTTGAGGTAATCCAAATGGCTGAGAATGAAACATTTGATCAATTTTATATTAAGCTGAGTGATATTGTGAATTCTTTAATAAAACTTAGTGAGACTTATCCACAATCCAAGATTGTTCGCAAAATACTGAGGTCTTTGCCAGACAGATTTCAACCTAAAGTAACTGCTATTGAGGAAAGTAAAGATGTTGATCAGATGAGAGTTGAAGAATTAGTTGGATCAATACAAACTTATGAGGTTAACATGAATTAGAACAAGAGGAACAAAGGAATAGCCTTAAATTCAGTATGTGAAGATGAAAATGAAGAAATAGATACCTCAAAAGTAAGTGTAGAGGACATTACTTTTCTTGTCAAAAAATTCAAGAATTTTTTAAAGAAGTCTCCTTAAAACAAGTCAAAGTTTTTTAGAGGAAAGAAAAAGTTAAGTGATGGGATTAAAACCGAGAAGAAGCAAGAAAGATTTGGTGAAAAACAATGCTTTGAATGTAAGGGGTATGGACACTTTGCTAATGAATGTGTGCAAATAGAATGAAGAGAAAGAATAAGAATGTTTTTGCTGCCTCTTGGGACAATGAAGAGGATTCAAGCAGTGAAGGAGATCAAGTTGAGGGTGAGTCAACTGGTTCTGAAAATGACTCTTCAAATGTCATAGCATTTATGGTGAAAGCTGATGATTCTTCACTGAAGGAAAATTCTGAAATTGGTATTTCTCAAATAAGTCTTGATGGAAGTGGAGAGAGTGACATCTCTTATTCTTATTTTGAAGAAGACATTCAAGAAAAGTTTGATTTGTTGCAAGAAAAATATGACGAGTTGTATCAACAGTCTCTGACCCTTACTAAGCAAAAAGCCAAAGCACTTTCCAAGTTGAATAAGGTTGAGAATGAGAAAGAGATCTTGAAAAGTGAAGTAGAAAATCATAAGACTTATTTGGCTGAATTGGAGAAAATGGTTGAGACCTTGAAAAAGAATGAGGAGAGTTTGATGTCCATGAAAGTATCACTTGAGAAAGAGGTGGAAGAGTTGAAGGAGAAGATTACAAAGACATCTAGTTCATTCAAGAAATGGGATGCCGGAACCAAGAAGCTAGATGACATATTGGAAGCTCAAAGATTTTCCAATGATAGAACCGGAATTGGATGTGCAAAATCGTCTTCTTCTTCTCCAACTCAAGGAATTGGACCAATCAAATTTGTTCCAGCAACCAAGAAAATTGAGAATAACACCAGCAAACTTCACTTCATTCCAAAGAATAGAAAAGTTAAAACTGAAAAGTCAAAAGGAAATGCAGAAAGGAGTCAAAGTTTCCAACAGAACGTGTCTTTTGGTGCAAGTAAGATGAATAACTACATTCGAGGTAAAGGTTCTTCCAACTATGTTTCAGGTTTCAAAGGTAAAAATCTCATTAAATCTGATTTATTTTCTTCAAATTCTGCAAGCTCTAAGAAGTTTGTTCCCATTTGTTATCATTGTGGAATTAAAGGCCACATAAGACCTTTTTGTCATAAATTGCATGGATTACCATTAGATTATGTCAAATCCAAAGTTGATTCTAACAGAGGTCTTAGAGGAAAAGAATTTTTGTCAAATAGGTTCAATGGTCTCCAATTCCATAATGAAAATGACTTCCGAGCTCCATTCAAACCAAAAAGAGAGTTTTCAAGTGGAGAATTATATAAATTCAATGCCAAGAAAATTTCAAAAACTGTTTTCAAAGGAGAAATTTCCTCAAATAACAAAGTTAAAAAGGCATGGATTAGATGTGATGATTTGAA
Source organism: Vitellaria paradoxa (assembly GCA_019916065.1). Lineage (NCBI taxonomy): Eukaryota > Viridiplantae > Streptophyta > Magnoliopsida > Ericales > Sapotaceae > Vitellaria > Vitellaria paradoxa. The sequence goes on along the minus strand of CM034233.1, from coordinate 21,936,008 downwards.
ATGCTTTATTGCACACACTGCTTTTAGAGCTCAAAATTCCAATATGTGGTACTTAGATAGTGGTTCCTCTAAGCATATGTGTGGTATCAAGTCCATGTTTTCTTCTTTGGCTAATTGTGATGAAGGGTCTGTCACATTTGGTGATGGTAGCAAATCCAAGATTCTTGGTATTGGATGTATTGATCGTCCGGGTCTACCTAGACTCAAGGATGTTTTGTATGTTGATGGGTTGAAAGCAAATTTGATTAGTATTAGTCAAATTATACTAATCAAATTTGCGATTCTCACTACAATGTTATGTTTGCTAGAAATGAATGTTCAATTCTAGATAAAGATAACAAAGTTGTGTTGAAAGGAATTAGAACTGCAGATAATTGTTATGGACTTTCTACTATCGAAAATCTTACTTGTAATGTTGCACAGGATGACACCACAGAACTTTGGCATCAAAAGCTTGGACATGTGAATTATCAGGATCTTGCAAGATTATCAAAGTCTGAGATTGTGAAAGGATTGCCAAAGTTTGCAAAAGTCAAGAAAGTTGTTTGTGGACCGTGTCAAAAAGGGAAACAAACAAAGGCTATTCACAAAAAGACAAATAGAATAGCTACTTCTTCTCCTTTAGAACTTGTGCATGTTGATTTAATGGGTCCTATTAGGACTGAAAGTTTAGGTGGCAAAAAATATATTTTTGTAATGGTTGATGACTTTTCAAGATTTACTTGGGTAAACTTTTTGAGAGAAAAATCAGATACTTTTCAATCTTTTAAAGTTTTGTGCAATAAGCTCCAAAATGAAAAAGGAGTCAAGATTGGTAGGATCATTAGATTGAGAAGTGATCATGGTAAAGAATTTGAAAACTCTGAATTCTCTGATTTTTGTGTTGAATGTGGTATTTTGCATGAATTTTCTACTCCTAAAACACCTCCACAAAATGGGGTTGTTGAAAGGAAAAATAGAGTTCTCCAAGAAATGACTCGTGTAATGTTGCATGGTTAGAACATGCCCTTAAGATTTTGGGCTGAGGGATTAAATACTACTTGTTACATTAGTAACAGGGTATTTGTGAGGAGGGGAACAAAAGCCACCTCATACGAACTTTGGAATGGTAAGAAACCAAGTGTGAAATACTTTCACATCTTTGGGAGTAAATGTTATATTTACCGTGATAGAGAATTGTTGGGTAAATTTGATGCAAGATGTGATGAAGGAATTTTTTTTGGTTACTCCACAAACAGTAGAGCTTATAGAGTTTTTAACTTGAAACATTCTACTGTTATGGAGTACATAAATGTGATTGTTGATGATGATCCTGTTAATTTTGTTTGCAGGTTAAACTCAGGAGAGGATGAGCATGAATTCACAATTTATCCTCATGAAGAATCCATGTTAGAGAGACAAAAAGATGTGTAGGAAATTGGAGTTGACACTAGTGGAGATATGCCGAGAGATGAAGAAGAAGAAAAAGAGGATGAAAATCAGCAATTGACCCTCAATCCTTCATCAAGAGTGAAGTTGAATCATCCACTCACACAAGTCATTAGAGAGGTAATAGCCCCTATGAAAACTAGGAGGCAAGTTCACAATGAGGTAACTTATTTGTGTTATACTTCAAGCATTGAACCTAAAAATGTTAAAGAGGCTCTTCTTGACTCTCATTGGATTAATGCCATGCATGAGGAACTAGAACAATTTTCTAGAAATGAAGTTTGGGAACTTGTGCCTAGACCTAGTGATGTTAATGTTATAGGGACCAAATAGATTTTCAAAAAAAAAAAATCGATGAATTTGGCACTATTGTTAGAAATAAAGCTAGACTAGTTGCATAAGGGTACACTCAAGTTGAAGGAGTGGATTTTGATGAGACTTTTGCACCCGTGGCTAGACTAGAATCAATTCAGATTTTGTTGGCTATTTGTTGCTATTTAAGATTCAAACTTTTTCAAATGGATGTAAAAAGTGCATTTTTGAATGGTTTTATACAAGAAGAAGTTTTTGTTGAGCAACCAAAAGGCTTCATTGATCCTAAACATCCCAATCATGTGTTTCGTTTAAATAAGGCATTGTATGGTTTAAAACAAGCTCCAAGAGCTTGGTATGAAAGACTTACCAAATTTTTGGTAGAGTCAAATTTTTCAAGGGGAAGTGTAGACAAAACATTGTTCATATATAAAAATTATAAGGAAATTACCATTGCACAAATCTATGTGGATGACATTGTTTTTGGCTCAACTTCAAAAAAACATGCCTTAAAGTTTACTGAACTCATGAAAAATCAATTTGAAATGAACATGGTTGGTGAGCTGAATTTTTTTTTGGGGTTGCAAATTAAACAAGTGAAAAATGGCATTTTCATATCTCAATCCAAGTATGCAAGAAATTTGGTTCAAAAGTTTGGACTCTCTACAACTAAGCATGCTAGGACTCCCATGGGTACAACTACCAAATTAAACAAAGATGAATCCTGGAAGAGTGTTGATCAAACACTATACCGTAGCATGATTGGTAGCCTATTGTACTTGACTGCTAGTTGTCCAGACATTGCATTTAGTGTAGGCATTTGTGCTAGGTATCAATCCTATCCCAAAGAGTCTCATTTGACAGCTGTCAAACGCATCATTCGTTATGTAAATGGGACTCTAGATTATGGCATCTGGTTTTCTAATGGTTCTTCTTCAGAAATTACCTGTTATTCAGATGCAGATTGGGCAGGGTGTTGTGATGATAGAAAAAGCACTTCAGGAGGCTGTTTTTACATAGGAGGAAACTTGGTGGCTTGGCATAGCAAGAAGTAGAACTCCATTTCACTTTCAACAGCCGAAGCTGAGTACATTGCAGCAAGGAGCTGTTGGGCTCAAGTTTTGTGGATGAAGCAGATGCTTTCAGATTATGGAATCAATCAAGGTACTATGTCCTTGTTTTGTGATAACTTGAGTGCTATTAATATTTTCAAAAATCTTGTTCAACATTCTCACACAAACACATTGACATAAGGCATCATTTTATAAGAGATCTTGTTGAGAGACAAGTGTTAAGTGTAGAACACATTTCCATTGACCAACAGCTTGCTGATATGTTTACAAAGCCATTGGAAGCTTCAAGATTTGAATATCTTCATTCATCTCTTGGAGTGATACTTCTTGAATAGTTTTATCTCAAGTCTGCGAATAAATGATCTTACATTTATTGCTATGAATTTAAATTGAAAGTAAGATCATATTGTGTCCCTTAAGTGTTTGAAATATTCAAAAGAGCAAGAATTTGTTTGAACTTGATATTTCCTTACACTTTCAATTTTTGGCCAATTGTTTTGTTTTTGTAGATTTCTTTTTAAATGTCATGGTGTGTGGAGATTGTGTTGAAAATGTTGATTATTGAAATCACACTTATGTTTTACTTTTACCTTGGCTGATGTCGAACACATGGTCAAATGAGATGGAAACTTTCTTGAATTCCTAGTATGATGTTTGCTTTGGATTGACCCATAGTTGATTAGCCCACAATTCTCTCTACTCCAAGTTACAAAGGTTAGGAATATTAAAGTTGTTGAGTATGTTTCCCAATTAAAGTGATGAAAAGGGTTACCACTTCGTTCTCTAACGTTCCTCAAAAAGGTATTGAAAGTGGAAAATAAAATAAAAAAGGAGAAAAGTGTGTGAAAACCTTCATCACATTGCACTTATTGAATTAAATTTTGTTTTGGAGAGATAAGGATGTTTAAATTTAAATTGCAATATCAAATTTCATCTCTCACAATTTGAGAAAGCTGCTGTGTTACTAGTGTTGGGCAATTGATTGGTTTGACTTCCAAATAGACATCTTCTAGAGAATTTGAATGTGGTTCTACAGCTAGTATCATGTCTCGAGATGTCGATCGAGTTAATTGAAAAACATTTGTGTGAAATTAAAGTCTTATTTGATATACTTCTCTGCCCATTATGTGTATTCTTAAAAGATTTTTATAAGGATATAGACATTGAGTAAATGATTTATTGTGTTTGTCAATATTTTGCTTTTATAAATTCTAAAAATTGAGTATTTTGACTCTTAATTGAGGCAGTGTGTTCAAACAGTTGATTTTTATTCATAGCTTTAATTGTCTGAATCAATCATTCTATGTTGATTGAGATAATTCTCTATAAGAAAGTGTTTTCATTGATAGTGGTTTTTGTTGACTGACTTTTAGCATAAATTTGCTATATTGAAATATGTTTCTGTGCAAGGGTTGTGGGAAGTTCATATGATTGTTTTGGGCACGAAATTCACCTGGTAAATCTCATATACTCTGAAGGGGTATGTTTTGTTTGGGCTAATTATTTAATGTTTCTTATGGAAAAAGATCCTTGACCTTGTTTGTTTTTCATTAATTCTGTTTGGCAGATCAATTTTGTTTCTTTTATCTTTTTGTATGCCCCACTAATTTCTTTTTTCTGCAGCGTAAGAAGTGGAGTGACTAACTTGGGCAATTTTCTGATTTGCTAAGTGCACCGTACAGATTTGGAACAAAATTGTGTTGATGTGCTGATATCATTTCCATGTATTGAAATTTAATTGGCTTGGGTCTTTTTCAAATTGATTTTTTTCTGCCAATTTCGATGTGAGGTACATCTGTTTACATGTTGAATAACATACGCTTGTCCTCCATTGTCCTTTCTTCTTTATTTATTATTTTGTGATTTTATATTTTGGGTGTTTATCTCAAACACAGGTTTCAAAATTCAGTCGAAGCATTAAATTTTTCCCTTTTCCCCACCAACAGCTGCCATCTCTTCTAACTGCTCACATCGTTTCACACACACAAACCTCTTCATCTTCTTCTGAGCACCATAAAACCCAAATCCTCTAAAAAACACATTCATGCCTCGATCTCAAAAATCTCATCTTGAAGGACTCCTTGAAATCATCTTGGACTCTTCCTCTCCACTCTTTCTAGGTGCGTTTGTCTTAGGTTTGTGTATATACCTATATCAGATTACATCAAAACCCTCTCTCGTGCCTCATCAGAAACCCTTGTCATTTGGACTCCATCTGTTCATTATTCTCCATTTCACATACCTTGATCCTTACTTAGAACCCTGTTCCAGTCAACAACAATGGCAAAGATCAGACTACCCAAGGGCTATCGTCGATCGGGACCAAAATCAACCAAAATCCCTCTTAAATCAGCCATGCAAAAGAAGAAGGGTTCTTCCACCCGTGGTGGGTCTTCGGCAACTTCCAGAACCACGGCAGCATTCGTCAATGAAGGACCTTCATCGAAGCCCTCCTTTACACCTCCGGTAAGGTGTGACTCTGACTCTTCATCTTTCGAGTCTGAAACCTTTATTTCTGGTGGCCAAAACCTATTTGAGTCAGTTTTCTCTCATCGACTGGTTCTCCTTGAACGGCCGGTTGATTTCTCCCAATTTACTGGGGATTTTGCCTTCATCAAAGAGATCTTTTATAACTGGGGCTAGGTAGGAGTCTGTACTGAGTATGGGCATGCATCAGAAAACATTGTGCGAGAGTTGTATACTAACATGCGTAATTTTTCACATGGTTTTGAGTCCTTTGACACCAAAGTCAAAAGGGGTGTCTTTCACTTTCACCGTAGACTCTCTTGCCACATACTTTCGCATTCTCTGTGTTTCTGATGCCCAATATCCAAAACTAGATTGGATGTCTCTTCCCCCTCCATCTGAAATGGCTAACCCAATGAGAGATGCACCACAACCTTGGTTCCCGGGCATGAGTTTCAAACACAGTGAGTTTACTGTTCCATTCAGAATTTTGAATCTGATTGTTGATTCTGTCATCTCTCCTGCACATCACTGTTCTGACATTTCTGAGGAAAGGGTCAAATTCCTCTATTGTCTCACCCATGACATTCCTATAGAACTTCCATCTATTTTGTTCCAAAATATCTGTAATGCCTTCAAGAAGAAGGGTACTCGAGTTGGACTGCCTTACGGTGTTTTTATCACCAATCTTCTCAAGTCCCAATTTAACTTAGTTCGTCGAGTTGATGAGTTAGCCCTTGCCCAAGAAAAACCCATTAATCGGGTAACCATCTCTTGTACAATTGCTCAGAAGAAACCCACTGTGGCCTCCTCTTATTTTGTCTCTTTTGGATATTTTGTACATCGTTTTGACTATCTTGATTTTGCTACTTGTCTGGACTGTCAGTTTAAATTGTTAAGCTTTATGTGCAATCTATTGCTACTCTTATGTCAATGATTTTTGATCCTTGTTATTTGTTTGTTGTTTGTCAGTTCCGAACAAAAGGGGGAGAAATTTGGGATTTAGAGGAAGTGATTTCTAGTGGTTTATTCTGCTTGAGCTGGTGCTGTTGAATGAATTTGATTTTTGATTCTGCTCACTATTGAATTGCTTTTCTGGTTTACAGTTATGGTTGCTGATCAGGGTTAGAACTTGTGACAATTTTTTTTCCATTGTAATTTGGGGACTTGGGGTGTTTTGTCTCGGAATTGCCAAAGGGGGAGATTGTAAGTGTAATTTAGATTAGCTTTTGTGTTGGCAATATCCGAGACATCACTTTGCGTGTAATAGTTCATTCTAGATTTTGTAGAATGTCACAAGTTAGGTTTTTAGATGCTTAGGCATATGCCAAAGAGTGTTTAAGCATCCTTATTAATGGTTGAGAAGAGCACTGAAGTGGGAAGAGAAGTGGTTACTGGTTCAACAAGCTTTTGATCATCCCATTTGGACCCAAATTGTCACTATCCAAAAAATTGAGAAGTCTCATAAGCAGTTCGTGAGGAGTTTATGCTCACGAGATGCCTGTGACATCTGAAAAATTCTGTTCAATATGCAAGAGGGTCTTGTGAGCAGTTCATGTGCAGTCTGTGCCCACGACCTGCCTGTGATGACGTCCATATTTTTAAAATCTGTCCAAATGACTTTTTTAACCTTCTCTTTTGATATAAATAGAACTTTTCTCTTCTTAACCCTAACCTTTTGGACAGAACGTCACACTCACTAAGCTTATTTGAGAAAGAAACCAAAAGGGAATGATGGGATGCTTAACTTGCTTGATTCTTGACATCACCAACTATCTTTGGTAAAGATTCATCATCAACCAGCTCAGATCTATGGATGTGCATCAGATCAGATGAGCTTCTTCAAGTTTTTGAAGGTCTTCTTCTTCACGGGCTGAGGTGTATTGCGGGATGTCTAGCAAACAAGGTTAGAATGGGTTCTTAGGCAAGTAGATCAACGGGTAGTTGGTTGGAAAAACTTGTAATCCATGTCTATGTGCCTTGTAACCTCTGATTTTATAGTGAAGAAGATTTAGTCTGATTCGTTTAAGGATCCGGGGTTGTTTTCTCCTTAGTGTTATAAGGGGTTTTTTTTACCCTAGTCAACAAATCCTTGTGTCTCTTTGGTTTATCTTATTGTTTCCAGTTGTGAATGTTTTGATTTGAGATACTATTGTGTGAGATTTGGGACTTTCAAATATTATGTAGAATTTGGTAATATGTCAAAAAGCTAATTTTTATTCATACATTTGCGCATAAATTGTTGGGTACTAATAAAAAAATTGGTTGTTTTATACAAAAATTATTACAATGCCTTTGTAATTAATTGAATAATATTATGTTATCTATATAATAAAATAGAATGGTTTTTTAAAATGTCACTCTCACAAATTAAGATTCAACGGTTAAAAATTATTTTTTCTTTCATCCAACGATTGAGATCATTTTTATATTTTTAACTTCCCACTCAATTCTCATTTTAGTGGATCCTACTACCATCTATCTTATAAAATCGTTTGGACATTTTAAATTTCATTGTATTTCAAGGGTGGAGATCGTATGCGAATCAAAACTATTAATCTAAATTCTGTCCAATTATGATTTTTAAAAAGTTGAACATTCCAAATTAAAGTAACATAATTTGTGTTTTCTCTTATAGTGCTTATTAAAAATTAACTGGAGAGAAAGAGACCAAAATACAAGTAGTACTTGTTAGGGTATAAAGTTTTGGGAAAAAAATTAAAGCTCATGAATTATCATAATTTTTTGATTTAAACTTTTTGTCTAAAATTTTAACTATATAAGAAACTTAATATTAATTTTGTTCAAAGTGCTGTAGGCACAGGTTATTGCTAGTATTTAATAATAACACTACAACAAATCACACTTTTAGCGATCACTTTTCGTGATCAAATATAAATTTGGTCGCTAAAGGTGACTTTTTCCGACCAAATATAAATTTAGTTGCCAATAGTCACTTTTCCCCGACCAAAAAAATGTTAGTCGCCAAAAAATAACTTTTTCTGACTAATTGGTCGCTAAAGAGCAACTTTTCCCTACCAAATAGAAATTTGGTCGCTAAAGGTGAACTTTTCCCGACCAATTTACACTTTTCCTGACCAATTGGTCGGCAAAAGTGTAAAAAAATTATTACAAAGAAAGTTAAAATAATTAAATAAAAATAATAAAAATTTTAACACTTTTGGCGACCAATTGGTCGGCAAAAGTGTAAAAAAAAATTATTAAAAAAAAGTTAAAATAATTAAATAAAGATAGAAAAAATTTTAGCACTTTTGGCGACCAATTGGTCGCTAAAGGGAAACTTTTCCCGACCAATTGGTCGGCAAAAGTGTTAAAATTTTTTAATATATATATATAAATATGTAAAATATATATACAAATGAAAGTTTGGACTAGTGGCCAAACACGCCAGCTTCCAAAGAGATGGCATGAGTTCAAGTCTCAACAACAATAACAACAAAAATCTCAAAAATATAGAGACGACACGTGACACAATCATAGATCGACACGAGACATAACACCAAGGTGCCATGTGGCATGAAGACATGTCAACAAATAATACCACGTGGCACCACATTGAAATTTTTATTTTTTTAAATTAATTTAAATTTTCAATTCTAAACTTTTTGCCGATCAATTGGTCGAGAAAAGTATACAATTGCTGACCAATTGGTCAGGGAAAGTGTACAATTGCCGACCAATTGGTCGGGAAAAGTGAAGAATTGCCGACCAATTGGTCGGCAAAAGATTTTGTATTTTTTCCCATTAAATATTCTTTGCCGACCAATTAGTCGGAAAAGGTTTTACATTTGTCGACCAAATGATTTTTTGGTCGGGAAAAGTTTCCCCAATGAGCCTTCGTCAGCCAAATACCGACCAAATAAGTTTGGTCGGGAAAAGTTTCGCTAACTAAATTGTACCCCTCAACGACCAAATTTTTGGTCAGCAATTGTGTGATTTTTTGTAGTGTAAGGCTAAAATGTAACTTTTTTAATGATAATTTTAGAGAAACAATTAATTTATTAATAATTTTATAATTTACTAAAAATATAATTATTTTTGAAATTTTATAATTTATTTTAAATTAATTTAATAAATAAATGTGGATTAAAAAATAAAAAAATATGCTATGGAGAATAATCACAACCAATCACAACAAAAGCGAAGACACAAGATGTTAATGAGGAAAAACCCTAGAACCTCTTCTAAGTAAAATCTCGAGTTTATAAGGTGACTAACCTAAAAAATCACCCACTATAAAATTAAAAGGTTACAAGAGACTCACTAAATACAAAGTAAAACTAGATCTCGTCCTAATTCTATTCTTTTTTTGCTTGCTAGAACTCGTGATGAACCAAGCCCATAGATTAACTCCGTTCTTCAACTTGAACGATACCTCTTAAAATCCAAAGATATTCTTCTTCATTAAGATGAAAGATTGGATCGTTATTCTTTTGAAACCTCCTTGGTGATTTCTTCAGTTTGGATGGTGGAGATTTGTATTTTAGTGTTTATTCAATGGAACAGAAGAGATGTCTGCGGTTGTTTGAAAAAAAAAAAAACTTTTTATACTCTTATGAAATTAAGGTAACAAAAATTCTAGTCAGGCCGTTCGATCAAGTTTTGAACTCTTTTTTTAAAATCTTGAGTGCTTGAACTCCATTTGAACTTTTTTTTCCAGAATCCTGCGTGCTTGAACTATCTTTGAGCTTTCTCCCTTTTAGAAAAATTATTTGAAGCAATATTTTTTAAACCGAGAAGCGACTCAACCAATTTTAGTATTTTATATAGTTGTCAAAATCGTACAATTTCACTTGTACCCTTGCTAAACATTATCCGCTACTATAGGGACAAGACTAATTTCTTTTTATTTAGATGTCATGATTATATTAAATTATTAATTTTTAAGTAAAATAATATTTATTATTTAATTTTATAAAATTTTGATATATAAATATCATTTTTTATCATTTTTTAATTTTATAAAGATATAAAAACAAGTTGCACAATCCAAAGTTTTTCAAAAAAAATCCAATGTGATATGCTTCTAGTATTTCGACTATAACTTTTCACTTAGACATTTTATTGATATGATATTTACTTTATTAGAAAAAAAGACTAAAAAATCTACAACTTTATCTATAATACACGTTTCCTAATTTTGACATTTCGGGAGTAAAAAATACAACTAAAGTCAGGCCCTCAACTGAAGCCTGACAATATTTGATTCAAATGCAATTTGGACTCCATTTTTGTGCATTCAACCTAAAATTGTGTAAAAACTATATATGAATTAATTTTTATAGATTTTTGAATATTGTAATCCACTTTTTTTCATTCTAAATTCATCTTTTCTATTTCCTTTGTTTTTTCCTTCATGAATTTGTAATTAGACATGTGTTAGATTTAAGATGAAACTATTGTATTTATGTAATTATTATTTATTTAATAAGAGTAATGCAATTTTTTAAAAATATTTTTCCTTTTTTGTGGATGAATGATTGATTTTTGATTTGTTTTGTAATATTGTTAATTTGTGTGACTGAAAATTTAATGTTTTTAATATATCCATTGCTTCTAACACTTAAGAATAAATTGACATTGTGTCGTTAATATTCAAATAAATCTTTTCAATCAAAACAACTTTTATGGAAAATTATTTTGAATTGGATATATGTTCGTTGGATATCTATTCGAGTTATAAAAATTATTAAATAAAAATACAAAAATGAAGAAGATAATAAATATTAAAAATAAAATTTATTCTTTTATTATGTTTTCATCATTTAGATCTTATTTTTATCATATATTTTACTTCACTTCATTCTTGATCATAATTATTATACACTAAATATTAGTTTTTTTTTTTTTAGTTTGAATGCCTACCAAATAAATAAATAAATATTAGTTTGAAAACCGACACCCTGTTGATTCAACTCTAGACTTATAAAAATATTATTTGGTGACACTCTTACACTTGAAATGATTACATATAATAATATCAATCACACAATCACATGAATATTTATAGCATGAATTTAAAAAAATTATTACAAGGAAATACACTTTTAACAACCATTGGTTGGAAAAATGTTAAATTTAACTATTTAGCACCAATTTTCTAGGTTAGTTGCACTTTTAGTGACTAAAATTTTCGCCACTAAATGTTTCAAAAAAATTTAATAATTAAATAAAAATAATAAATTTTTTAGCATATTTCCCAACTAATTGATTGAAAAAAAAATAGGTGGTTAAATAAAAATAAAATTTTTTATCACATTTCCTGACCAATTGGTTGGCATGAGTTTGATTTTTAATAACAACAACAAAAATTTCAAATATTTAAGTCTACTACGTGAGTTTAAGTGTGAACTTTACTGGAGAAAGAATTGAAATTAGACAAAGTATAATTGCGAGATTATTCTATTATTCACAATATGCTCTAAAATTAATAGATTTTCCATTTAAAAATGTTACAAGATATTGAGCCCTCTAAACAAGGTGGTATGTTAAAAAAGGATCATTAACTACTTAATTCTTCTAAGTATTCATTATTTGCCCATTCGTTCAATCAAAAAGTTTTCAACAAAACAACCCACTATTTCGTGTTTTGATAACATTACCACTATATCAATTTGCCTCTAAGCACAATAATAATGTGAAAAGCATATGGTTGTACTCATCTCTTGAGTACTAAAGTTTCGTCACCCATTTATGCCTAACGACGTGTTGCCACATCCGTTACATCTCTATCTCTCTCTCTTTCATTAATAATAATTATAAAAACTAAAATTCGGCGCATAATCTCTTCATCTAATCTACTCAACCAAATACATATTATAACTGATTATTTTTTACTAATACAAAATTTTTTAATCTCCTGCACTGAATCTAATTGGGCTGATCCCTACCAACCATTTGTTGAGCAAAAAAGATGGCAATAAAGTATAGTGGAATTAGATCACAAAGTCTTTGCAAATCTCAGAGGCAGCAACTTGCAACCGCATGTTTCATGCTGTTTTATTAATAAGAGTTCAGTAATCTACCACCATATTTGTTGTTTATATATATTATATATATGTGTGTGTATATATATATATATTATATTTCTATATTAATGCGTGTAAAGTTTTGGTGATTGCCCACTATGAAACTTCTTCCTTGCCGTGCATCTCCAAACAATGCAGATAAGAATTAGGGGAATGACAAAGGAAGTCCCCATGCATTTCATCTCACTAATTAAAGGCAAAGCAAGGGCTTTTTTGGATATGTCACTCTTGTCAACATACTGTGCTTCTTTAAAATATTTTAATATACTTTAGCAAAGAAAGAGAATATGATTAGATTACTGAATAATCCATAATTTTTTTTTTCTTGCTTCCTTTTTGTACGTGTGACCGAGTTGTAATGTTGGGCTTCATTAATTTTGTTGATGATCGTTATTACCCAATTTTGAACAATATTGTTACTTTAATTTCTAACAAGTTTCACTAGACTGGTCACACCGAAATTATTATTCATTTTGGGCTTCAAAAAAAAAAAAAAAAAAGAGAGAGAGAGATCTGCATACCTATAAATTAGCCGCACAGAACCGCAAACATCATAATAGAGTGGTAAAAATAAACAACTGGAGGGCAACAAGGTTGCTAGTCTGTCCGTTAAAAAAAAAAAAAAATTGCTTTCTCCAACTCCTTAAATGTAATTCGAGAATCCATTTTGATGGAACCATTGGGACAACACCAAAGTTTGTGGTCCAACCCATGAAAGAAAACAACAAAAGAAATAGAAATAAGGAGAAGGAGAGAGAGAATCTGTGGCTACACTTTCCATCTGTCTGTCTATCTATCTGTCTCTCTCTCCCTCTCTCTCACTATATATATATATATTGTTTGTCCCTGTGCTTTAAATGTGTAATATTGTAAATAGATAATGTGTCTGTGTAGTGAACAGCCTTGTCGATGCTTGAATGGTCAGAAAGGGTGCAGAGGAAAAGTGGTAGGAGAGAAGGGCCGACTAGGAATTGCTAGGGGTGACGATGTGATGTGTACGGAGGGGACTCGATTTTACGGCTTCCATTTCTGCTCCTTTTTCTTTTTTTTTTTCCTTTCCTTTTTTGTCTTGGGCGCTTGGAGAGGGTAACAAATGAAGGGAAAGGGGAAACTTACATAAGTTTTTATATTAGTTCAATAATTAGATTAAAATTTAATAATTTAAATGTATTTATATTTTTTTAATTAAAAAAATATAAATATATGTGGGCTATTAGATAAAGAGTTAACTTTCATCAAATGATTCATATCTAAAAGGAGGCAAAAAGTTATCACGTGATCAACTTGGAATTTAATTTTTAAGGACAAAGATTAAAGAATAATGAACAACTAAGGATTAAAGTTTTTAAAAAAAAATTAGGAAGAGACTTAAGAAGTATTAAATTTTTTTAATATTTTAGGAATTTTAAAAATTTTATCGGGACTGATTGTTTTTCTCAACCCTAAATCTATCGTTGGGTCCTAAAGCATAGTCACCCCCATTTTATAAAATTCCTAGTGATTTAATGTAATTTTAACAAAAATTTTAAATATCCATGTCACGCCCTGGATTTTCATAAACGAATGCCCAGGGGTGACTTGGAATTTATTTGTTAGGTATAAAAATAAGATGATAATAACACGCTATCACATCCCAGAGTTTTCCTCCAAATTGGGGTTGACCCGTAAGAAAAATTTAAGATAGTCGAAATCCTATGATTATCCCAAACAATATTTATAAGTCATTGGACTGAACCATTTGATGGGATTTCAACTACAGGGCACAAAATAAAGATAGAGAAAAATATTACAGAGCCATCTAAGTGTCCCAACCACGCGATTAACATTACATACCAAATAAAAGCAAATTAGGTCTATGCTTAATAATTACAATCATCCAACAATTATTACAGACCAAAAATAAAGTCCTCCAGCTCTGTGCAGGAAAGAAGAAAAAAATAGATAACTCTTCTGATGAAATATTTAAGAGAAATTAATCTCTTTCCAGTTCATCTTCTGTATTCCTGTGCTTAATATCCTGAAAAAAATATTCCCACAAGGGGTGAGCTACTAAAGCCCAGTAATCAGAATCTCCTAGGTGCCTATATGCAGTGGTTGTAATACTACACTGTATTAAATGAATGTATTTAGGTGGCATACTATTTATGCAACAATTAATTCAATAGATCTCAACTGAATAATGTAAATTATACTTACAACGGCTCGATGAAACCGTCACCGTAACTACTATTTTACTTACATGTAAAATAGTTAAATACTGATGTGTATACCACAATGAAGTCTGTGTCGCAGTGGTAGGGATCTCAGATTTAGATCTTCAAGGTCTCGGGATCAAACCCCGTAGCGATACAGGTTTCATACATATATATATATATATATATATATATATATATATATATATATATATATATATATTATAAAATATTAATCGAGAGGAATTAAATATAATTAAATAATTCCAACACATCATTCATACATAACAAGAGAGGTTGCTGGTCACAGTAAAATTTTGTAAAGGAGTTTAATCTAAATCCTCCTAAGATAATCATACTCCTATCCTCCTCTACCCCCAGCCTTAGGAACCAGTGACTTTACGGGCTTAGCATCCAATGCATACCGACGGTGTCACCTACCAAAAACCTAGCCGTCGCGACCGGCTACCTGACTGGTCAGGTCAGAAGGGAGCATCTCCTAAATAAAATGCATGTTCCCATCTTCATCTAAAAGGCCATTTCTACCCACCCATCACCCCATTGCCAAAAACAGCTTTAGCACCAAGTGCCTTAATTTCTTCTCACCCTTTTACATTCCAAGGGTACCTTGTATGGAAATCAGACATTTTTAATAACAACCGGCAATGTTCCCGGGCGATGAATCAAGAGTGAGATTATTTAGTCACATGCAATATATTTTTAAGCACTTTATCTATATCCATACTTTAATAGTAATTCTCAATAAATCAAAGATTTAACATAGTCATCAATATCATTATCACAAAGGTAGGCACTATATGTAAATTAACAATTAGCAAGTAAAAAAAAAAATTTAGAATACAAATTAGTATTTTAGTTAATTGTTTTGACAAGTTTACCGTACCAAATTTGATAAGAATAAAATTATTTCTAATGGTATATTAATTAGGCCGAGGTTGGTAGCTTAGTGGGTGAGCGACCCTAATTGCGATTTAAAGTCGCAAGTTCGAACCTCATTGGCTACAAATCTCGGTTTTTGCTCCTTTTACCTTTTATTTTATTATTTTATGGAATATAAAGATAATAAATAGCTCTTGGACTTATATTTAATTTTTAGCAAAATTGATAAGTTTTATTTTATTCAAAAAAAAATTTAAATAAATTTTCAATCATCATCTTATTTATAACCAAACCTTTATCATAGGTTTTTGGCTTCAAGATATCCACAAATGTCCACAGAATTATCCCAATGTTTAGGAAGGTATTAAATGAGTTTCATTAAATTCACTTAATCATAAAAATATAATTATATAACTTGCTAGGTTGACAAAACAATGCCAAAAATAAATCAAATTCATTTAAGAAAGACCAAATGAGAAAAGAACAAGTCCATTGTTTCTTTTGGGCATTTTATCAAATACTAGCATTTTAGTTTGAATAAGTCATCCAACTATCCATGATGAAACTGATTATCTAAGTCAATTATCATCAATATTAGAGTGTCAAATAATACCTAATATCTAGTTTAAAATAATTTCATATCAATAGAAATTATTAACATGACAATAACTAACAGAAGGAAATTGGAAATTTAAATAATCTTTAAACATAATATTCTAAACAAATCCAAACAAGCATCAATTAAAGCTAAGCAGAATAGCAGCTTGAAAGAAAATTTATATAAAATAGAGTAAGACTCCAATATCTATAAACTTTATATCTGTAGAAACTAGACTTCAAGACCTACAACTTTCATGTTTTACACTTTTTAAAATTTTAAGGTCTAAAGGTACAAAAACAGCTTTGAATTCAGTTTGTCCAGAAAATACAATTTTACACGTGCTCAGTATTTTGGGCATAACTTTTGACTCACAAATCGGATTGATGCAATTCTTTTTGGGTTGAAAAGAAAACTGAAAGGGCTACAACTTTTATGTTTTAGCCAAAGCCTAATTCCACCGTTTTAGGGGTTAGAAGCACATAAGAAGTTACAAATAGAGAGCTGTCAGCATACTGAGTTACTTTAGTCAAAATTTTGGCTTCCCTACCCCCAATATACGGGTATTTATTTTTATCACAATTAAGTTTCATACTTCAAACCAGAAAATGCATCAAATATATTTTAGGAGATTCATAATCCTACCTCAATGAAGATATTAATGACCAAGTCTGAGAAGGAAAATGAGTTAGCTTTGAACACCACCCAAATTGGAAAATTCCAAGCCTTTCTTCTTCCTCCAAGCAACACCAAATCTTCAGCCTCACTAATCAATAATTTATTATTATTTCTCTCTTATTTTTTTCTCTTGGAAGACACACAATTTATAGGGAGTGTAGAGAAAATTATTAGTTGAAAAAAAAATCAACTAAGGTAAGATCATGCCTATACAATTGGTAGCATGATCCAAGAATCATGCATACTTTTTGACTATCTAACCATATCATTAAAGAAAAGCATTGGGGAAGATGTATGGAGGTGGCATGATCCGGGAATCAAGCTAACTTTTTGACAAATTTAAACAATCATGCTAGCTTTTTGACAATTTAACCAAATGCTTTAAATCATGCTAGCTTTCAAACAAAATGCTTTAAATCTTGTTTGCTAAATAATTTGAAAAAGATGCTTTAAGGTCATCAATGTGGGTCTTCTCTTTGTCCAATTAGTCAAATAATTTTGAAAGATGGTGAGAGTGTATGGAAGATGGAAATGAAGTTGTCGGGAAATAATTTAGAGCAACTATTCATGAGTCAATTCATTGAGTGATAAAGTGAGTTGAAGTGAGTTGAGGTGGGTCAAAGAAAAGGGTTGACCCATGGGTTAATGGTCTTGGTTTGAACCAAATAAGTAATTGGGCTAAGAAGTGTTTGGATAAAAATTTTAGAAATCTACATTAAACTCCCACATAGGGTGAAATTAAATCCGAAAATCTTTCCAACCAATTCCAAAAATTTTCAAATCCTCAATTTTCTAGATTTTTATTATAACAAGTATCACGACCACACTTAAGCAATTTAATTAAGAAAAAAATTCAGGTTATTACAATCCCTGTAACCCCCAATCTTTTTTCAGAAAAGTTTTAACAGCCATTTTGTAATAATAAACTAATAATAGCACTACCTCGTTCTTATATATAGTGCTATTTTGTACTTCTTTAAATTCTTTTGAATTTGTATACAGGAGAAAGCAAGACCACTTGATAATGAGAACGAAAACAAGGGATCCTTCGGGGTGACCGAGTGGAGTTTGGGAGTGGCTGATGGGGTCGGTCCTTAAGGTTCTAAGTTCGAATCTCCCTTCAGTGGAACAGCTTTCCGTTTATTGTGGCGGGCTTCTAACAGCTCCCTCGGTCGAGTCGGTCAGCCAGGACTTGCCTAGGCTAGTTTACCCTTCGTGGCCCTTTGCTGGCTAGGGTCACGGAGTGTGCCTCGCCCTGAGCGCACCCTTACGGGGAAGCAACTGCGGACTTCCATGTACTAGGAGAACAAAAACAAGAGATGCTAATTAAAAAGTTACATCCATAAATTTTTTTTTTATTTTGTATATAGATTAATCAGCGGAGAGTTTCTGTGAAGAGCCGTAAGGCCTTTGAAGCTCCAAAAAATTTTAAAAAACACTAAAAATATTTAATATTTTTTTATTTTTTCTAATTAAATTTTATCAGGTATATATCACTTTTATACTAATTTTTTTTATCTATTTTAAGTGACATTTAGTTTGCATTTCTATTTTTGTTTTATGTTGTTGTTTCCTATTTTTTGTTTGTGTTTTATGTTTTTAAAATTTCAAAACAAGAAAACAGAAAATGCACTTAATTAGATATTTTTTGCTTTTCATATTTTGAAATTTTTTTTTTTGGTTGAAAACGCTCAAAAAGATTTTTTGTCATTTTATATTTCGTGTGTAAACTTATTTTTTATTTTTTAAAATAAATTTTAAAAAACAAAAGAGCAAATACGTTTTAAGTTATTTTTTTATTTTTAAAAATATTAAATAAAAAATAAATTCAAAATAAAAATATTAAATAACACTTTAACTGTTTTTTTTTTAAAAACTCCAAGCCTATAAAATTTTGCATATATTGGTCGTTGTCGGAGTAAGTAATGAAATGGGACCCCTTGTTCGAAGGGCGTGTGGGTGGCTTGTGCACCATTCTGCCACCCTATTGCTCATCCAGTCAATTCAACTCCGCACGCAAATGTATTCTTGGCCTTGCGTTTTCGAGGGACGGCAAAGCAAAGCCACCAGACCCTTGACTCTAATAGGAAAAAGCACTTCCCACGCTTGCACCCATAATTCGCAACTGACTGTGGGGTATCCGGTTGGTAAAAATTTGTCAAAAAAATATAATAAAAATATAAAAATTTAATGTAAAAGTAATATTTAGTAAAATATGATTAGAAAAAAAGTATAAAAATTGATAAAAATTGGAGAATTTTGATTAATTTTTACCAATCAACCACTTGTCACGTTAATTTATTTAGCATCAAATTTTCTAAAATATAATAAAAAATTTCATTCCTTTACTACAAGTTATTTATTTACAGAACTAAATTCTATAAATTATAATATTTAATATTTTTTACGTACTTTTACAAATATATATATATATATCATTTTAAGTAGTGGTCAATATATAACGATACTTATCAAAAATATATATATATATATATAATGATGACTGCCATTAAAAGAGATTCAAGAAGAAATGCGAAAAAAAGTGGTTTAGAACAGCTATAATATTATTCCAAGTGGCACAACTCTAATATAAAGTGTTCGTGCACAAGTGAAAACCGTTGCACAAAATTGTGTCGTGGGTGCTCTTACTGTTAAAACAAGTAAACCTATCTTTGTAGGTTTTTTCCTTTTTTTTTTTTAAACATTCAAATGGATTTGCTTTTTTTGTTTTTCTTAATTAAGGGTGAATTTAAAGCCACCGAATCTAATCTAAGGCCATACAATGTGATGTGTAGCTGTTAAAATTTTTACTTAGTTTGTGTTCTGGCTAGATATAGGCATGTATGCTAGTATATATGTATATATTCTCTTGTTATATTCATTCTAAAACAAAAAGAAAGAACAAGTTTCTCCTTCAAGAATAAAATTCTTTCTTCTTTCTTATTTATTTATTTATTTTTGGTGTGCAACATACATCAATTATTTTCTTGCCTCCTGCATTTGGCATCAGAGCCACTAATATTAGTAGAAATTAAATTATGGCAGCAAGTAATTCAATTCAACTGTAGTTTCCAAAGTTTACTTGAAAAAAAATTTATAACTAGTCCATCTAGTTGAAAGAATTTTTTCGGTTTCAAGATCTCTGGAATTTGGTGGAGAATGGCTTCACCAATATAACCGATGCAATTCAGAGTATTTGAGGCATTAACAAAGAAGGAGAAAGGCATGTTGCTAGAAACTCGTAAGAAAGATCAAAAGGTATTAGATGCCATTTTTAAGCTATAGAAGAGCCGATATTTGAAAAAATATTGGGGGTGGAAACAACGTATACAGTGTGGGATATTCTACAGAAATCCTACAAAAGTGATGATCGAGTAAAGCGAGTATGATTATAAATACTTAGAAGCAATTTTGAGTCTTTAAGCATGAATGTCTGGGAATCAATTTCTACTTATTTTGATCGAGCTCATTCCATTGTCAACCAATTACTAGTAAATGGTGAACATATGGATGATTAAAGGGCAATTGAAAAGATCATGTGATCTTTGAGCATGAGATTGATTATGTTGTTGCAGCAATAGCAGAGGAACAAGATATATCAACTATGTCAATTGAAAGGTTGATGGGTTCATTATACTCACATGAATAGCATATGAACCAAAAAACCAATAGCTCTAACATAGAGTAGGCTTTGCAAAGCAGGATGGTTCAAGGAAACCATGGAGGTAATCAAATAGTCAAGGTCGTGGACATAGTCAAAGCAGAGGAGGAAATTACAACAATACTACCAGGGACAAAATAACAAAAGGTCTTGGCTCTATAGCAGGAGCATATAGCAAGTTCAACATCAAGTGCTACAGGGGTAATCGGTTCAGACATTACAAGTCTGCATGTCGGACAAAATTACAAAATGAGCAAACGGAGCATGCACATACTACTAGAAGAAAATTTAGTATTTGCCTGCAAAAAAGTCGAACCAAATCCCGAGTGGTCAAACATTTAGTATCTTGACATAGGATGCAATAATCACATGAGCGGGAGAAAAAAATTGTTCTCACAATTGGACGAATTAGTTTGTGGAGAAGTCAATTTTGGAAACAAATCCAAAATTCTAGTAATAGGCAAAGGTAATATTAATATTCATTCTAAGGATGGCACTAAAATTACAATTACAAATGTTTTTTTATTTTTATTTTTTGTGCTAGGACTTTTTTTTTGAAATTTGTTGAGTATAGGACAACTTTCTTAAAAAGGACACAATATTAATATTCACAATGGTGTCTATACGATCAAAACCAAAAACAACTGAATGATTGCAAAGGTATTACGTATAGAGTTAGACTTATTATTCGCTTTATAGAGAAGCCTTACCAATCACACTTTCAAGTAGCAAAATGAATTTTGTGGTATATAAGTGGTAACTAGGATTATGGAATTTTTTATACTTATAATTTCAATCTAGTAGAGTACACAGACAGTGATTAGGTATGTGATATAGAGACTTGATTACACTTGAAAAGGGTAACTATAAACCTTGATTTCCATACTAATTCTGGTAATTTGTGTTTTAATATGTCTATTTTAGTTTAATTTTATTTATTTATGTTAGTTTGTTTATTTGTGCAGGTTTTAGTAGAAAATACACTAGAATAGTTTGTTGGAAAGAGAGATATGCATAATTTTGATGTGGAAGGAGTTTCAGAAATTAAAAGTAGTCTTCAGTAAAGTTGTAATAGATATGTAAAGTTTATAAGAAATATATCGTGGGTCAAAATTCAAGTTTGTTTGATTCATGAAACATTTCTTAAAATTCATGATTAGAAAGTTGGACAAATCCTAATCATGGTAGGATTTTGGGCATATCTTAAGTTTTAAGGATCCAATTAAGGTTACTCAAAAGCCTAAAATCAAGTACACATTCTAAGCTACAATTTTCACGAAGAGCCAATTCCCAAATAGGTCTTTATCTACCCCAAAATCAGCTCGTAAAGTTGCACAATTTAGAATTTTTCAGATGGTTCAACATAACACTCAGTCAGTGTTTTGACCATAACTTTTTTCTCACAATTCCGATTGATGCGATTCTTCTTAAGTTAGAAAGAAAACTTGAAAGGCTACAATTTATGTTGGAGCTGAACACTATCTCCTTGTGTTCCAATGGCGTCCTAATGCCACAATCCTGACATTTCAGATTTTAGGATTTTTCTAGTTGTCTATAAATATAGAACTTGTATTAGAGCTTGGAAGAGCTATTCATATGTTAGGTTTAGTTTTGCTTCAGTTTCCCTTTAGCTTAGTGAGTGCTTTAGTTAGTTTTTCATTCAAGTTTGGATTGAAGCTTTGATTATGTACCAGTTTTCAATACTAGTTGTAGCATTTTCATTTATAGAGTTTTCTTTCTTTACCTTCTTTTTTATTTTCTATTTTACTTATTTCTTTGATATGCTAGCATAGACCCATTATTGATTCAACCCATCAATGATGGGTGGATGCTTGTTTGATTGCTAGATGTGAACGAATCCAACCATCCAACATGAAACTTGCATGTTAGGGTTCTTGTTTTTAGATTTGTCTTCTAATTTTTCAAAACCTTGGAAACTTGTGTAATTAATTATATTTCCTTGAGATCATTGATAAATACACAAGATTAAAACTTTCTAAATACTTTGAAAATATAAGAGATTGAATCTATATATGTTTTCTAGGTTTCGTTTTCTTTTGGTTTTCAAAATATTCAAAAACTTGTAACCTCGATCATGTTTCGTTGAAATCCCTGATGACGTTACTTGATTAAAACTTTCTTTATATCTTGAAATCAAAGAAAAGAGTTTTGGACCAAAGAATGTTTTTAAGACGAAATCTTTCCAATTTTAGTTATTCTAAACGTGATTTCAAGACTGTGCTTTGGAATATATGTTTTCGCGATAAAATCTTTCCGATTTACTTTTACTAAACGTGAGCTGTAAACTAAAATAATAATCACTTCTAATATAAGAATAAGTTATTCACCCGGATTTGTCGGTTGGATCGAGTTTCTTTCATATATTATCTTTAAATCCTAGTTTTATTTGTTTCTATTGTTTCAGTTTAGTTTGTTATAAATATTACTATTTCTATATTTAAAATAGAATTTATTTAAGTACCTACATTTTAAGTTCTTTCGATTATTTGCAATTTTATTTAATTGTTTAGTTGTTAGTAGAAATTAAATCTAACTTTCCAAAACCAAAATCATTTTATTTTATTGTTTTTAAAAGAGAGAACAGTAGTTAAAAGAATTTAGAAGCCATAGGCTTCATTCGTAGTTTCCTGTGGATACAATTCTAGTCTTACCAGGTAAAATTACACTGCACGTCTTTATACTTGGGGGTTGTTTTTACTATACATTTGCAAGGCAATCAAGACTCGGAAAAGCACACTCGGGTATGTTTTTTATCTTGAAATAGGAGTGTTTTCATGGTCATCTAAGAAGCAACAAGTGATGTAGACGTAGCTACAATCAAATTACTGGGCCAGTTGGATTTCATCTCAAATATTATCGACTGGAAGACAATATAAATTAGATATGCTTATTTAAGAATTGAGAAATTCTTGGGAGATAATTTTATTTACTTTCCTTTGATAATTTTAATTAGTTTCATTAAATAATGAAATTTTATTTTATTTTAGGGTTAGAGAACTATATAAATCACCTTATGTTATTTTGTTGGGATTATTATTCATTCTTAAGTTGAGAAATATAAAACCTTAAAATTCTGTTTTGAGTTTTCTTTTAATACTCTAAGAGGATTTTAAGATTTTGATTTTGTCATTGAACAAGTCAGTTTATCCTTACTGTACGCTGCATCGTTACCTTGTCAACCATAGAAGCAGAATACATGACAGCAACCTCTATGAGATGTCAAGCAATTTGGCTTCACAAAATGCTTAATGAATTAAGAAATGAGTAGGGAGTTCCTACAAAAATCATATGTGAGAACAAGTATGCTATAGCATTAGCCAAAAATCTGGTATTTCATGGTCAAAGTAAACACATTGGCATCAAATATCATTATATTTGAGATTTAGTCAAAGATGGGGAAATCGAGCTTGAAAATTTCCAGTGAAAAGAATAGGTAGCAGATATTTTAACAAAACCATTAAAAGCAAGCTTATTTGAAAAATTGAAGATTATGCTTGGTGTTATTGATTTCAAAGACAGGTTTAAGGGAGACTGTTAAAACAAGTAAACCCACCTTTGTAAATTTTTTTTAACCATTCAAATAGATTTACTTTTTATGTTTTTTCTTAATTAAGAGTGAAATTAAGGCCACTGAACCTAAAGCCATACAATGTGATTTGTGGCTGTTAAAGTTTTTACTTAGTTTGTGTTTTGCCTAGATATAGGCATGTATACTAGTATATATATATATATATTCTATTCTATTCATTTGGAAACTGATTACACTTGAAAAATGTAATTACAAGCCTCAAATTAGATTGTAGCTCATGCATCCATTAATTAATTATGAAAGTTTTTAGTTACTTTTAATGTTTATTTTGAGTTTGTCTCCAAATTACAAAAAAAGCCCACAAATCATTGAGATTAGCGAGGTGAAGATGATGAGAAAAAGGCCCTTATTGTCTCGACAGTTTGACATTCAGTCCGGACAGTAGCAAAAAGGCAGCTGGCAAAAATAAATAAATAAATAAATAAAGGCCAAATTTGGGTTTGAACTTTCTCGTGTCTGTACACCCCAATCGAGCGGTCTAGACACCAACGACTATCTTGCACAAAATTTAAGTTTAAGGTTGGCAATTTATTCTATAAATATTGTATTTTGACATCCGTAGTTGTAGGCTTTTTTAGTCAATATTTTCCACAAATTCAAAATATATTTTACAGAGTTTTTAGTTTAGTTTTTGGAGAGTTTTCGGATTGATTACTTTCTCATTCAAGTTTAATTTATTGCAAAGAATGGTACACGTTTCGTTTTATTCAATAAAATTTATTTTGTTTTTGTATTATCTTCTTACTTGTTGTTTTATTATAAAAACCATGCTAGGCTAAAATTATTATCTTGATCTAACCATAATAATGAAGGGTGAATCATTATAAATATTTCGATGTGCTTAGATCGATGCATGTATTGGGAAAACGTTCATGCATTGATTTATATTTTTTAGATTTTTATTTAGTCTCTTTCAAATACCTTTGAAAACGAATATTTTTGTTCATATTCTCTGGAATACCTAAAAAGAGTTTTCGATTTTAATTTCATAAAAAGATTGAATTGAATAGGTCAAATCTAAAACCAAGAATTTATATCTTCTAATCATGTCCTCAATTTTGAAAGGGTTTCACAAAAACATATTCCAGTTTATATTTCCTCGTACATAAAATATGAATTATATAGATGGTGAAAACACATCAAACTATAAAATAATAGATTCTTAGATTTAAAAGTTATATCAAGATTCGTCCTATTGATCTTTAATATTTACATTGCACGCTGTTTTTATTTTAATTCTTAGTTGCTTTGAATCATTATATTTATTTGCCCTCTATGTTTAATTGAACTCTTAGGTTGTTAATTAAATTATCCATTTGACAACTCAAATTGAAAACTTTCGTTACCTTTCATCTGAGCATTAAATAATACAACCTAGCTATAATTTGAAACTAATATTTATTTAATTTCTTGAGGATATGATTTTGGTCTCACCAAGTTAAAATTATATTGTAAGAAGGTTTATTTTAAATGCATTATTTAGATGCGGTCAAAAAAACAAAAAAACAAAAAAAAAAAAAAACAAGTTTCTCCTTCAAGAATAAAATTTTTTCTTCTTCCTCTATTAATTAATTATTTATTTTTTTGGTGTGCAACATCAATTATTTTCTTGCCTCCTACACTTATTACTCTCTACTTAGCTATACCATAATGTTTCTCAAATATTTATGCATAAAAATGAGTAGTTATGCATACACGAATGCAAAGTACGTATGTATTGTTGTAATATATTAGAAGTATATTAGTATTTTCACTATATAATCGGGTAACTGGGTAGGTAAGCCTTGCTTTTATCTTCAATATTTAATCTTAACTCGTATGGATTTTAAATATATTTCTCATGCCCAACCTTAACTTGTTTGTATGAATCTCATACATGTCTCATTAAAATTGGGCTCAAAAGCCATATGTCTGGATTAAATTACCATCCTTGAGCGACAAAGTTGTGACTCGTTCGTGAGAGTGATGTTATGCAAACAGATTTTTTTTTTTTGAAATTGTTTCCTTGTTTATTGAAATGATATTAGTTAACAATACGTATACAACAAATTAATATATCTCCTATATTTAAGTATTTTATTTAGTATAAGTGCATTTCGAACTCCAAAAAAAAAAAAAATTATAATTTGTCAAAAGTTATAGTCTCAAATTTGATAAAAGGTGTAAAAAGTTAAGAAAAGTTGAAACTTTATGGGGCTCAAAACAGTAGTTATTGAGAAAAAAAAGTCAATATGAATGATAAAATTATCTCTTCACCAAAAACTTAAACATTTAGGTGAGATAGTACTATAAAACAAGTATAAAAGGTTTTGAATGTAAATCTCATCGTTGCAGAAAAAAAATACTAGTCCCATGTGATTGACCTATCTGAAGAGTCACTCAAAAACATCACTACTCTCACATGTTTGATTCATTTAAAACAAATCAATTTGGTCACATATCATTCAGCACGTTCAAGAGAAAATATAGCAATATCAATGATAAATTTACTCTTTTCTAACGGTTTAAAACTTTAATTAAGATTTTGCCTAGCAATCTAACAATTATCATATATATATATATATATATAAATTTGAGAGAAACGTTTATGAGTAACATTTTCTATGCTTGTTGAAAGAAAACTGTTTTTACTTCACTATAATTCGGTGATATATATCATATATGAGCCTTGCTAACACACAAATCAAATACTGCAAGCAATTAATCTCACATAAAAAGAAGTACAAAAGTTGAATATGAGATCATATCTTCTGAGTTGTGTGAATTCAATTTCTGTTGATGCACAAATGAAAAACCCAAAACCGTGTTCTCCTAAGCTGTTTGGGAGAATGGATGGGATGGGAGGTGAACTGAAGTAAACAAGGGGGACGAGAAGGAATGGAAACGAAGGTTAATAATTTTTTTTTGGGGGGGGGGGGGGGGGAATGAGAAGGGAAATGGAGCATAGGATAAAGAATTTAATTAAAATAACTATTACACTCTTTAAAATATATTTCTTTATGATGTACATTTGTAAAAATAATAAAAAAATAGTAAAGGCAAAAAAGAAAAATCATTCTATAATTTTTTTTTTAACACTCATTCCCATCCAAATTAGAATTAAAGAAAGTTGGTTAATGAATGTAAATAAGTTATCTCCATTTACTTTTTTTTTTTTCCCTTCCCATTCACTTCCTCCCAAACAACTTTATTTTGTTCACCTCCTTTAATTTACTTCATTTCACTGCCATCCACCACTCTCAAACAAGGCCTAAACCATCTATGTAAATAGATATACATTTGGGGGATAATTATTGATCACATGAATAGTAAGTGTTACTTATGCGCGTGTGTTTTTGGTTCTATGCAAGTTATATCGGCTAGCATGAAAGCTAGGTAATTTATATACATTTCCCTCCTAGAGTTGAAGCAGTGTTCCCATGCAATTTACATGGTTTTAGAACTATCACTTTTTGATGGTCACAAACCTATCTGTGGAAGAGGAGGAATTGCCCGCACTTGATTCTCCCAACTCCTCCTGTGCCTATACTTACATGCATTTACACCTAATGCCCCACTACTCTAGTTATACCACTAAAAGACACAAAATCGTGGTTATCTCATTTACCAAACACTATATGTTTTGTTTGCCAAATTTTTATTTTGTTTTTTGAAGGAGAGCAATACATCCAAAATTTTTATTGAATATCTTCACTTAATTATAAGAAAGAAAAACCGTGGCTATATTAGTGGAGGATTACATTAATCCATCGTTTAACCAAATAAAGATTGCATGATGATGCCATTTAACCAATGTAACTATGCAAACAACTAGCTAGGAATTTTGCAACCATAAAATAATGAACCTGAAAAAAAAAATTACCATACTAGAATATATATAAGTTACGTGTTGTGCAAAA
The DNA here is from genome assembly GCA_019916065.1 of Vitellaria paradoxa. NCBI lineage: Eukaryota > Viridiplantae > Streptophyta > Magnoliopsida > Ericales > Sapotaceae > Vitellaria > Vitellaria paradoxa. The sequence goes on along the minus strand of CM034233.1, from coordinate 21,908,142 downwards.
TCTTGATAAATCCTAATAACAATAGCGGATATATGCTTAAAAAAATAAATTAAAGAGCAAAAATATAACAACATATGATTTATGTAGTCCGATTAACTGTCAATGTTCACAGATAATATACCTGATTTTTTATTAGCAATATCTAATAATAAAATATGAATGAATACAAGAATGAGATTAAGAAAGTTCAAGTAACACTTAAAATACTCTTCTCACTTTAGTTTTTATTTTTCTCTTACACAAATAGTAAAAAGACCTTGATTTGAACTTGTACAATGCATAGAACATGTACTTTTACATAAAATTTTGAAATAGACTCTAAAAAAATCTTTAAAATATCATAATTCGTGCCGCTTACTGGGATGATATTCCTAGTGTGAATTCCTATCACACTGCATAGTCTCTATATTTTTAAATGACATCCAATGAATTTTCTAGTTATTCTCAAATTTTCTGTACACCTTTCTTATAATTTCTAGTGGCTCCTAATGAGTTTGCTAGCCAGCAACTAATAAAGTCTTTCAAAATTTGCTAGAAATGTTGACAACAATCACACCACTTTGCTCAAACATCTAACATTTTGATAAAACGTTAGTCAAACATCCATAAATGAACCAAAACTTTAATATTGTACCACACAATTACAATCATAACCATCCATCTTGTGGGTTTCACAATGAAACTTACCCATTTTGCAGAGTCTCAACTGCACGATATTGCGTAGACTTCCTGTTTGTTTACATGTATATACTCCTTAAAAATACACAACTATATTTATTCAAAATGTTGATAGGTAGAAGCAGCAAATGCTCATCCAAATTAAAGTGACTGCTACTATTGCAACACGCGTGGCAGAATCCACCGCATTATGAATATTCCATGCTACCATCTGTCACCACATCTACGTTTCTTTTCAAAGCCTTTGAGCTTTCATCATCAAATAGCGATTTTTTTGCCTTTCTTTTTTTTTTTGGGGCACCATATTTGTACCATGTGTTGTTCCCTGTCTCCACTTTCCCCCCACTCAAACAACCCCAACTTTCTTTCTGCCTCAGTCTATTCCTTCCATATGAGATCATCACATTTTGATTGGTTTAAAGAGGATAACCTCATCACCTTACATTCTCTATTCATAAGCTTTTTCTCTTCTTTGTAATCTTACAAGCTTATCACATTATTATACTACCCAATTCATTAGATTCTTGATTTTATTTATCTAATTTTAATTCTAATGAGGCATTTTCATCCGCCTCATGGCATTGTGTGCTTTTTTTTTTTTTTTATTACTATTATTTCATGGTGTATGCTTCGTCCGGTAATAATAATGGCAGATGGTGCGGTTTAGAATAATATATATACATATATATAGACACACACTTCCTTACACGCAAGTTACTTATGCGTACGCAAGTACTTTGAGGTCTAAATCCACTAGCAATGTGCTGTTTAATTAGTGCTCTAAACAAATGGTATTTGTCTAAAGCATTGATTACTTTTATTTTCTTGGATATGGTATTTCTACTTTGTTGTGTATCTTGTATTGTAGCGTGTCAACCAACCATCCGCACACATGACTAAATGTCACTCTTGTCTGTAAATTTTTGAGTTAAAAACTTTTATGATATAATTCCCCTCTTTTACTGCTAAAAAAGAGAAATATGTAATCAATGGAGGACACGGATAGATGTCCACTTTGAAGCGGTCATTTATAAACCATTTAGGTTTGATTGTCTCAAGTGTTGTTAACGTTAAATTGATTCCCCTAAGATTTTCCCTTTTCCCGCTCTAACTCTGCTATCTCTCTCCCTCTCTCATATCTGATCTCTCACTCTCCCGCTCTTTCTTTTCGCTCTACTCCTTACTCCGTCACTCTCGATTATCTTTCCCTTCAAGTTGCTGCCGTCATTTTCATTTTGCTAACCGCGGCCGTCGAGGCCGCTAGTCACCGCCAGAGTCAAATTGCATTCACTATTATCACCATCACCGCCACCAATTATATGCCATCGATCGGATAACTCTTTCTTAACCTGTAAATCTCTCATTTTTTAAAGTATATAAAAATAGTTCTAATCTAAATATTTAAAAATTTTTTAAACTCATTATGAATACCTCAATATAAATAATATTTAAGAATTTGAGAAAAATAAAATAAAGGAGGAAAATAAAAAAAAAATTTAAACTCATTATGAATACCTCAATATAAATAATATTTAAGAATTTGAGAAAAATAAAATAAAGGAGGAAAATAAAAAAAAAAAACAAGGTTAGTTCACGTAAAATTAAAAAAATATCAATTTTTATTGCAAGTATAAATTGGACATTTTAAAAAAAAATTTTAAAGTAAAATGAATGAGCCTAAAGACGAGCCTTGGCACGAAAATTCCTTGCTTTGTCCGTGGTGCCGTTCATCTATCTCTTCAGAAGAGGATTAATTTGTCACATTCGCATACTTCCTAGTACCATCTTGAAGTCACTGTGTGGCCTAATTTGTGACCTTTCATTGTGCCAAAAGACATCAGTCTCTATCCTTTCGAGATGTTTACACTAATTATGAATTGCCACATCTTTGGAACTATTCTATTATATGTTTCGTCCCGTTAATTAGTACCACTCAAGAGCCAAATCTAGCTTTGTGGTGATCAATTGGTTAATTGTCATAATGCTCGTTAGCTCATTGAAACACTTTCAAACAGGAAAAAAAAAAAAAAAAAAGAAAGGAACACTAGATTCTGATTAGTTGGTTTGAGCTAATCATCTTAACAATATATTATTAATTTGAGTGTTCTTTCATTAGTAGATGATAAAGACAACTCTTCCAAGTACTTGCAAACCGCAAGAATTCTTTCCCTTCCCCACCCCAATTATCCAATTCTCTAATGACATCAAATGCATAACTATGCACTCGCCATTAATGCAAGTGCTCATTGTTTTACTTATCTGTCATCTTCGAAGTTTGTGCCTAACCAAGGAGAGAAAAAAAAAAAAAAAAAAGGGTGGTATAACCATGTCAACTTCATTGCTTTTTGGTGACTCCATTACGAACTTCATTTGCCTCACAAGACACTAACTTGTGTTTCAAACAATGAAAATTGTTAATTATTAAAACCATTTCTTCAAACATTACTAAAAAAAAGAACCCAGAAATTAAACCATTTGCTACATATATGCACTGTGTATATGTATGTAAATGGTTTGTTTCCTCACAGACCAAGTGTTTATCAGCTTACAAGGGTTTATTTTCTGCAACATAAGGCTTTGCTTTGTAAGATTGGAACATCAATGAGATGGGGGGGGGGGGAGGATAATTATAAGGGGATGGATTTGTTGAAGAGAGAGTACTAAATTTGTAGAGGAAAAGAAAAATTGAGTTTGCCGAGAGAAAAAAAAATTAAGTTTGTATATAGAGTATGAAATTGCATAGTGGGAATAAATGATTGATTTCTAGAGAGAGAGAAGTGGTGTGTATATTTGTAAACTGAGAAATGGACTAGATAATAGAAGCAAGAGGAGGACTCAGCTTTTGAGAGAGAAAAAGAGAGGAGGAGAAAATGTTGCGCTAACTACTATCTGTCTCACCCTATAAAATTTCGGCTGTGGATCTATTTTACCTTGTTTTAAGCCCAATTTTCATAAAATATTGATCATACACTTTGCTGGACCTGTTGAAACAACGAAAACAATTTAACTGCATTAGGAAACAAAGATTCAGTTTAGGATACTTTAGTGTTCGTTAGCTAAGTCACTGGAAACTTGTATGAATAAGCATCAGAAAATTTCAACATATTTAAGATAAAGTTTAAAGCTGAAAACTTCCAATGTATTTAACGATGGATTCCTTCATCGAATATGGAAACAATAAGAATTCTACTCGTCCCTTGAAATTAGTCCGAATGGCTCGTTGATATATTTTCCACAGAAATTATATATGTTTGATTTCTAACTCAAATGAGATGTATGTGAGAGACAGTATACATTTTCTCAGTTTACTTATTAATTATGTGATTTGTCGAGAATTACAATAAATTGATGAAGATTCTGAATTATAAAAAAATAAATAAATAAATAAATAAGAATCCTAATCATGTTCTAGATTGGATTCTTATCGTGCTAAGTCTATATATAGAGGGATATTTCCGTAGGCATACGACATGCAAGATTAATCGAGAGAGAATAATACCATATTCATTAACTGTGGTTCAAAGAAACTTCTCCCATACACTTAATTAGTCAAAAATACATTTTTCCATGATCGATGTTGCGGACTATGCATGAATTCGATTCTCGTATGGTGGTTTTTTGGCTTGAAGCCAGCGAGTTATAGATTTGAGCAAAGAGTTCATGCTATACGATTGACAAGTCAATTGCAGAATTATTGTATAGAAGCATTGTTAACCACAATTACGCAATGGGAGAGTTTTGACCGTACGAATAGGGACGAGGTTTTCTCTCATCACGTTTGGTAAGGTTTGTTTCCATAAAAATTTTTTTGTATGTTCTTTTATTTTTACGCATGTGTGATTATTTGGTTGGCTGTTTGAAATTACATTAGATAATACTAGCACCACAAAATTTCAAAGTCATGCTATTCTGTTAAAATAATATATCAATGGCAAGTTTACAATTACAATACAAATTGAGAATGTTTACATTTAAAATGGAAGTAGATTAAAAAATCTTGCATTATTAGTTTAACTGTTTTTGACAGAATATAATTTATTCAAATATTTATTTGACACCCTAGCAAGCAACACTGCTGAGGTTGATGCAATCATTTTATGGGGGAGTCTGGACAAGTAGTTTTCCAGAAAGTGACTTTACCATAATAATGAATAATGCCAATTTTGCTTCATGTTGGACAATTTGAATTTTTCTGCACACAACAACATTTTATCTTTTTCTGCACCACATACAATGTCGCTAGTTAGTGGGAGCGTTCTGGAGCCATTGTCTTGATATATGTAAACTTTCTCTACCAAGATTAATGCAAGCGTAAAACCATTCAAAAAAAAAAAATTAGCTACTCGGGTTAATTCGGTTGGTCAGCCTTTATGACTTTCATTTGAAATGTCACAAGTTTAAATTTAATCACGAAGGATTTATCTCTCATAAATTTTCTAAAATTATTTAGTTGAAAAATACATAAAGTGGCCAAATCATCACTATATTAAATTAAAAAAAAAAGTCCTAGTGTGGGTAGAAAATATCATTTGAGGAGAAAGAAGCGCAAATTCAGAGGGCAAACCAAAGCCACTCGTTAAGAATTCCATTGACGTAAAAGGTCTTTGGTGGCAATGAGTGCTGGTTTGATTGCATTTAGAGACACTTGTGGCCTGCCGGACATCCCCCATTAACGCATAGGACAGCTGAGTTTCTTGTGCATGTCCTCTCTTTCTCTCTCTCTCTCTCTCTCGTTTCAAGAACCACATGAAGGCACATCTATAGATATATGCTTTATGAGCACATCATTATCAGGTATGCCGTCTATAATTCTGAACTGAGCATCCCCCTTTTTTTTTTTTTGGGTCCTGTGTCCATGAAGTCATTGGCGTAAGTGCCTCGACTGTGTCCAAAGTTGCAAAAGTTCAACGTGCATGTGCCATTTCTCCATTTCATTATATCGAGCTATTATATCATGCAAGTATAACCCTAGAATTTAGTCCTTGACGCACTACATTTTGCTCCAGTTTGCTCGTGTGACTTGGATAGTGAATATTGTGGAAGATTTGCAGCATATCAAAATTGTGTTTGCAGTTTTTTTTTTTTTTTTTTCTTCTTTTTTTTCCGAATAAGGTGTTTGTTTTGTTCACACCTTAATAATAATCAAGTAAGCTCTCGAGTAGTCTGACAACGACTAAGTAAGACTTTCATTAGTCAGAAAAAATTTGAATCAGTAACTATTAAAAATAAATTCAAAATTTTACTAATTGAATTATTTTTAAAAAAATTATGTTTATAACTTTTAGATGTAACAAGAAACACTTTTTAATTTTTTTTAACTGCGACATCCACCTTCCACGATATTGTTATGGGATTATATGTCAGACTCTTAAAGGATAGAATAAAACTAACAGAATCGGTTTAATTAAAATTAAATTAATTTAAAGGTGGTCAAAACTAAAAGTAAATGAATTTAATGTAGACAATCAAATTAATACAAACGTGTGGCTTCACGCCACAATGCACCAGAGTATACTAAAAGTCCAAAACCTTTATGACTGCATGTAACTTGAGAATGCATATGTTGGATTAAATTAAGAGGTTGAAAGTCTTTTGAATTTCCAACGTGAGAGAATACAAAACTCCCAAAATCCATTTAATATAACCTATGCATCAATAAATCCAACGAATATGTATTTTGAGCAATGTATGGCATGCATGTTTGGAACATAGATTTGTAGAAAAAGAAAAACAGAAAAGAAAAAAACTATTAATTCACTTTATGTTTTTTCATTCATTGCCAAGTTGAAAATATCTATTAATTTTCCTTTTATCTTTCAAAATCACAGGAAGGATAAAAGAAATTTTTCACTACATTTTACTTTTCTACACCTTTCTATCACTTCTCTTTCACAACCACATATTCATATTCTAAACATAATAATACCCCTTCTTTGGGAGGAAGTAAACGGAGGAGGAATGGAGAGGTAAAATAATTAACTTTATTTGGGAGAAGAGTAGGGGAAGGGTGGGATAGAAGGGAATATAGAGGAATAGTTCATAATCATTTATCTCCATTAATCCAATTTTATTTCATCTCCAATTTTGGGTAAGAAGAGGAACGGGTGTAGAAAATTTGGCTTAAATTTTATTTAATATAATTTACTATTTTATACTTAAGATTTTTATTTATTTTTAAAAATACTTTACACAGATAAACCCTAATATATTAATTCTTTACGTTTTATTTTACGGATTGTTACAAGATTTTGTATTTATTATTTACTTTGGTACCATTAATATTTGGTGTGGTAAATTATTATTATTATTGTTGTTATTGCTTGAGGTAAGTTTAGTATTGTGATTCTCGAGTTACATGAGCTGTTTGATTGAAAATTGAGTTGTCTTATAAAAAAATATTTTGTATTTGGATTAAATTTTATTTTTTAATAATCATGTATATTATTTGTAAATATTTTGATAATATATTAAAATAAATAATGTGATATATTGAATTTAATATAATAATATATTTTAAAAGGTATAATAGTTTTTTTTTTTTAACCATCGCATTCTTTTCATTTCCTTTCAAACAAGAAGATAGCTATATATATGCACCTCTTTTTTCCTTTCCATCTCTTTCAAATAACAAAAATAATTAATCTTACTTCTCTTCCCTTCTAATATCCCAAACAAGGACTTGGCATATTTTACTTTGATTTTATATCGAAGGAGGTTGAATATTTAGGAAGATTTGACAGGCACTAAATGTCTATTAATAAACATAGGGAAGAACAGTGTCTAGATAAGTTTCTTGTATTTGCCATCTATCTTCTGTCAGTCAGTATAGACCCGTGTGTCTCAAATTTTTTTCTCGTTTTGGCAATAGTTTTTATAGATTCTCCTTTATCTTTTCTCATCACCAGCCAAGGATTGTAAAATGAAAAATCCTCTTACTCCTTGAATAATTGTCAAACGTAAATTCCCATCTCTTTTGTGAGCTTGTGATTTAGGGGTATTTGGAGTGACAAAAAGTATAATAAAATAAAATAATTTGTTATAATTTGTAAGTTCGTAATTCGTGCAGTGAGATAAAAATAAATAATTTTTAAAAATTTTTAAAATTTTTTAATACGCCAAACACACCCTTAATAAAGTTGTGACTCAAGAAGAAGAGGTGATTAGAGTACATGAGGGGTCAAGTGGAAAACCAAACTTCCAAGCCCTTATTCTAGCCCAGAGAATGGGCCGGTAGTGTCATTCTTCTTGGCCTGATGGTGAAGGCTCGTATGTATCTATGGTTCAACAAAATTGAGATGCAAATATGCCATGCAACAATATATATAACTTCACGGATAATATGTACGTAAGAAAATACATATAAAGAAGCTAATTTATTGTAATTTTAATACCAAATCATCACTGGTTTCTCACGGTTCAAATTTCGTCAATGGTGTACTCGGAGTGAGAATTGATGAGCCAAAAGAAAAGGGAAAGGGAAAAAAAAAAGATAGAAAAAGCAGGAAAAATGAGAAAGAAATATAAAATTTCAAATATTATTTTAAATAATACAAGTGATATGGTTTTATCATGTTGGATTAATAATTGCCGACTAAATAATCATTTCATGATAGTGGTTTGGTAGGATATTTTTATATGTTTTCTGAATAACAGGCATATGTGATTTAGTACTTACTCCCCTGTAACTGATATTGGAAATCCGAAAAATGTAGAGCATAAGCATTCAGTTAAGCCCAATAATTCTTTTGCTATTTAGCCTTTATTATAAGGTAGCGTTTATATATTATATATAAAATTTACGGTTGCGTTTCTGGATCAGGTTGAGACCAGTTATATATGGAGCTTTGTTACCTAGATTATGACTGAGTTTCTACAGCTATTCATGTAATTTATATTTTTTTCACTCCAGATATCATTGTTTTGCTCTAATATTGGGTTGAAGGTGATGGGCTATGTTGCTTTAATATTGGGTTGAAGATGATGGGCTATATATTTACATTTAATTAGTTTACATCTCAAAGTTATGAAAATTTAAGGAGTGACAATTTGAAACTGATTAACTTTTTAATTATTGGTGATGAGACTCCATTTATTGTCTCTCTCAATACCCTATGTAAGCGAGAGTGTCATGCATAGGGGTGTGCACGATTTGGTTAAAAATTGATTTTCGAACTATACCGACTAAATTTAAGAATTTGGTTCGGTTATTTATTTAGTAACGATCGGTTTGATTATTTTTTGTAAAAATAACGATTATTGATTTTAGATATGGTTTTAAAATTCTAAAACCAAATAAATCAAATTAACCAAATTAAATTTACTTAATATTTAACACACACACACACACATATATATAATATAGTTAACCTAAATATCCACTCTTATCAATCGTTTTGTCTTTTGAAATCTCAAAGATTTAAGAAATTAACAAATTATTATAATATTAAATACACATTTTGAGTCTCAAATAGCATTTATATAAAAATTGTTATTTGATTTTCATAATTAAATTATAAAATATATTTAAATTTATAAACGTATATAACCAAGCTGACTACAATTGAACCGATATAATTCAGTTCAATTAATGCATATTTTTTGGCCAGTTTGATTATCATTTATGATTTTTAAAACATAATCAGTTCAGTTATAAAAATTACTATTTTCAAATCATATCAACCGATATTTGTACCCCTAGTCATGCGTTAGATTGTCCTAATTATGTTTGGTATATTCAGGTATGTTTCAATTGAATTTTGTAAAGTCAAATTTATAGCAAGTCAAAACAAAAGAATTAAATTTGTAATTAAGGACAAGATTTCCTAATTGGACATGGAATGGGATTCAAGTTTACTAAATCAAACAATGATAGAGTTTTCAAATCGGATAAGGATTGAGTTTCTTGATATGTTGTTGATATAATTAGGAAATCTAAATAAAGAAAGAAACCGGATGAAGATTGAGTTCTTGTAAATCAAAGAAGAATTGTTTAAATTTCTAAATTCTAAAGAGTCCCAGCAACACTTGGAGAATTTCCTAATGAAGATTTAGAATGATATGAAGATTTTGTTTTCATTTTGGGAAATTTGCTTATGTATTTGAGTTTAATTGAAATAGGATTTTGTAAGTTTATATATACAGCCAAGTTTAATGTACAAATAACAATTGAAGAGATATATTATAGAGTCTTGTAAGTGAGGGAATTTTTTCTTGTGAGCTTATAAATCTCTCTTTTTCTTTTCTTTACTTTTCGTTCAGTCTGCTCACTTTTTACGGAGCTGGAAAGTTTGTTTCCATTTGGTCTTAGTGTATCGAAGATTCAAGCAAGTACTTGAAATAAGTCGTGCGAGAAGTCGTAGAGATTTCAAATGGATGGTTATAACCTAATTATATATTAGAAGTTTGGGTAGTCTTCAAAATTAGACTTAGAGTTTTGCCATTACTAGTTAGTAAAAAGTTTTTTCGTTACTAATCTCGTGTTCATTATTTCTGTGATTGGTTGATTGATTTGGTTGATTTGAAAATTTCAAATTTGATATAAAAAAAGAAAAAATGAAATAAAATATAAAATTCTAAATACATGTTTGTTTAATATAAAAAATAGAATACATTTGTTAATAAACTTTTTTTTTAATTAAGTCTTTTTAATTTATCAAATAATCTTTATTTTTCATCGCATACCAAACATAAGGAGTGTTTGAATCATATCATTTCCGTGATTGATTGATTGATTTGGGTGATTCGAAAATTTCAAATTTGATATAGAAAAAGAAAAAAAATAAAATAAAATATAAAATTCTAAATACATGTTTATTTGAATGATTTAAAAATTATAAAAAATAGAATACATTTGTTAACAAACTTTTTTTTAATTAAGTTATTTTAATTTACCAAATACTCTTTATTTTTCATCACATACCAAACATAAGGAGTGTTTGAATCATATCATTTCCCTTTTTCTTTAGCAAATCCTTCGTCAAAACACACCCTTCATGCAATATAAAAAAGTTAATATTTTTACCTCAAGTCACGAAAGACATTAAATGTTAATTAAGGATTGAAGCAACAATGGTGAAAACTTACAGAAATGAAAAGTTAAAAATTACTCCCACGATATTTACTCTTTATATTTTTAACCATATACAAATGCATCCTAACAATTAAAAAAAAAATCCAATGTTCGGATGCGTGGTCTAAGTTGATATTTTTCATAAATGAAATGAAATGTGCTTTTTGTTTTCAAGAAATCTGGATTATGTTGAAGTCATAGAGTCTTGAGAATTTTAGGCTAGGAAGTTCATATTAATTAGCTGAAGCCCGAAAACCTTTTTCTTGGTTCTATTGATATTTTACGCACTAAAAAAAGTAATGCTGTCGAAAAAATAGTATTTTAACTTTTACTGTTAATGAGAAAGCGGTATTATCATACTACGGTGGTTGGGCTGGCCTGAAACGTTATATGATATAGTGATTATTTCAAATTAAAAAAGGATAAAATCTGATATCATTTAGCGGGTTTTGAGGAGACACTATTTGGAAACGCGGTTCTTCAAGAACCACTATCTGAAAAAGTGGTTTCACCTAAAATCTTACACAACATATGAAAACGCATTTTTGGCATTTTATAAGCCTTCCCAGACCATTCTCTCAGTCATTTGGTCTTTCTCTCACTCTCTGAATGTCTCGCTTTCCTCTCTCTCACCTGAAGCTTGCCAAACTGTTCGTCAATCATCTTTGTCACCGGCAATCCCCATCTTCGGGTTTGACAGCGCTTCTCTACCACTTCTATAAGTTCTCTCACCTCCCTTCTTCGTCACTCATCTTTATCTCATATTGCTTTTTCATAGACACTTGAATGGAGCACTTCTCAACTTCACATATCTACATTGTTAATTTGGAAAGAAAAATCAATTATCATTGAATTACGAAGATCAAATCAATAACATTGTCAATTTGGGTCTGTTGATTTCATTATGTGATTACTAATTTGGGTTTTTAAATAAAAATTGTGAGATTGTTGAATTTGAGTTTTTAATTGTTAATTTGGATTTTCAAATAGAAATTGCGACATTGTTGAATATGAGTTTTTGATTGTTAATACAGGCTTTTAATTACAAATTGTGACATTGTTGAGTTTGGTGATGTTAATTTGGGTTTGTTTATTTTATTATGTGATTGTTAATTTGAGTTTTTCAAGTAGAAATTGTGAAAGAGAAGTGATTTTCTTTCCTGCATTTTACATCACTAGGAATCACTGCTCTTTAGAGACATGTGAGCCCATCCCAGCCTCCTCGTTGGTTGCTCTCCTCATACAAATTAAAACTATTGTTTATTTCCAGAGTAGAAACTATTGTTATTGCTTTCTGTTCAAGGTTAACTTGTAATTTCCTTGAAGCAGAGAAAGGAAGACCAAGATTCATTGTTCTATTCATCAAAATCAAATTCAGATGATTGCAGAAAGAAATTTAGAAAAGCTTGTCTTCAATGGTGTTACATTCAGTTGATCACCCATCTTAATCTCTAAGTAAAGAACGTTGCAGTATGATGAGTTTGCCTGGACATTTTTACAAGCCAAACTCAAGGCAACAACATCATCATAATCCTGACGAGATTGACGAAGAAGTAAACAATTTGACTGCTAGAGGCCAGGGCAATGTAGCTGAGTTTCTTATTATTTTAAACTTCTAAATTAAATTTATCTATTGGACCCTGAGACAATTTGTATTTTTCTTTTTTTTTTTTTTCCTCTTTTTTCCCCTTGGTCTGAATTACCTTAGGCAGCATGCCCGCTATTATTTTATTGCTAATATTTCCCACCTGAATTAAGGGGAGAAAATACCTCTACTGGAAAATGAACCCATGAATTGAATTTATCATGATTTTGCTTCTGCTTATATATATATATATATTTGTTATTTAATATTTTAACTTGAAAATATATTTCAATTGAAGTAACAGCTAGCAAGAAATCGCAGTGGGTATTTATATTTATAATTCCATAAAGCTACTTTTGGAATAGTTTTGGTGTCTCATTTGGGCTTGCTCCCTACATTGTATTCATTAGGTGGAGGCCCCAAATTCCCAACTGCAGCTCTCGGGCTTCACTTTGCCAAGAAATGATGGGACTATGAGAATTAGTAATTTGGTGGTGTTCCATTAAAAATATCTTTTTAAAAGTTGTAGATAACCCCAAGGTCTCCAATTTGAACTTGAAATGAGTTCACTAACACAAGTTCTTTTTGTTTGTAGTATGGATCGCTGCTTGCATATGCAGCAACACTTCAGCAGAAACTTCATATAGAGTTTGTTGGAAAAGGATATCCTCGTGAAGCTTCCTTGAGGAATTGAACTTTGCGGATGTGGTTAAGAAAAAAGGAGTCCGCCTGTTGGCAGGAGAGAAAGCATGTTATGACTGAAATTGAAGACTACATTTGTGAAATTCGCTTCGTTTTTCAAACTTATAAATTAAAATTCCTCCAAAACTTTATTTTGTCTTAGTTTGTCATAAATTTTTTTTTTTTTGGTTAGCTTTTCGTTTACTTTGAGGTTACTACGGAAAATTTATTTTGTTGTAATTTGTCATGATATTTATATATATATACAATATATTCTTAGCTTTCAGTTTGTATAGGACATAACAAAAATACTCAGCACTGCAAGCTTGTGTTTTCTCCCTTATCCCATGCCTAAGAACGAAGAAAAGCAGTACGGTACAGGTTATACGGCTCTTTAGTTGTGATATTTGACTGCTATTTTTTGTGAGTATTCTATTCATTATAGCCTACTTATGATTCATGAGCACCATGTTAGCTCTATGCAAACGTCAACTGGGATCTTAGGAAAGTTATCCCTCAATGGGCCTTCTGCTTTCAAGAAATCAGGCACTTGGAATGGTATAGATCCCATTTTTTTTTTTTTTTTTCTGTAATTTGCCGTATCCTTTGCCATATGCAGGATGGTGTAGGAAAGCTGTTGAAGTTTGAGCTGAAGTTATTGCTTTTGGCGTCAAATGCCAACGTTGGAGGGGCTTCAATGGCTTGTGCTACTGCTAAGGGATGGAGTTCTTTAGTGGTTCCTGGTGTTCTTGCTGGCGTCTTTGGTACTGCCTGCCTTGGCATTGGTCTTGGGGCCACGGTCCACGAGTACTTGTAATTCACTTTTGGTTTCTCTACTTTATTTTCTCTCCAAATAAATAATTCTTTTGGAGTACAATAAGTCAAAAACAGAGCAAAACGTAAAGTGCGTGGACCATCTTTCATATAAAAAAAATATAATAATTACAAAATTAAAAGTGAAAATATTTAATTCTCTAACTTTTAAAATTTATTTATTAAAACACTTGAAATAGATAATTACAATATTGCACAAAATTAGAAATGTAAATGAACCAAGTCGAATAAAAATATAAACTTTAATGTTAATGCTACGCAAGTGGCACAAACAATATTTTTATTTATCAAAAAAAAAAAAGAACCGAGTTAATCATAAATAGACTTAAACTCGGCTCAACTTATTTATTTAATAAATTAAATCAACTAAATCTATATAGAAAAATTAGGCACACGTTGTAAATAAGTTGAACCAAAACATTATAAAACTTTGCTCGTTGAGGGATTGGCCTTGTTTAATATTTATATATATAATAAAATAATATTTATTTAATTTGTAAAAAAAAATATCTTTAAACATTTTAAATATATCTATTACTTTTCATTTTCGTTATAATGTATTTTTATTTAAAAAATTACATTACATTTTATTTAAGATTATAGTGGAGTTTTTTTTTTGGTAAGTGAAAATTCTAGCGGAGTTATATTAGTAATTAATTACTGTTTGAACAATCATACCTTATAATTCAAAATTCGTACTTGAACTATTGTACGAATCAATCTAATAAATTTAAAATTAATTAATAAAAACTCATTGATTTATTAAAATATTAAAAATAATACACTATAAAATTATATTTATCTCATTAAATTTGAAAATTTTCTGAACGTTTCTACAATTTCTTTATTATAATAATTAAATATATAAATGCTATTAAATGATTTTAATTATTTTATCTTGTGAAAAATAACTTTATCACGAAATTTTTTAATTTAATTTAATTTTACAAGAAATTCTATATGGAAATGGTTAAATTTCCTGGTGAGCTGCCTTGCCTAGCCATTAAAGCATCGCCAGACATACACCAAGGAGGCAAGCACATGGTAGGCCCTCATTTTGCGATTCTCAACCGGCTTGCGCACTAAAAACTCAGTTTGATTTTGTGATAACCCCAAAATTTTATTCTTTTAATATACATATTATTTTTTATAAATAAAATTAAAATAAAATAAGATAATAATTAATTAAATTGTATGGTAATAATTTTTACTTGGCCAAACATGGCCTAACAAATGAAGCTTAGGGGATAAGTAGCCTTGCGGCTACTAAACGCGTGGCTAAAACAAAAAAAAAAAACAAAAAAAAAAAAAAAAGAAAAACTCTCATTTGGCCGAAGCCTCACGAAGCCACCTGATCGCTATCATGCAACATATGTATATATATACATATATAGCTATGTGTGTGTGATTGGCTAACAAAAAAAAACCACCAAACGTGGCACCCTGTACCCATGAGTCACTGCCTATTCTTTAGCCCTTACATACATGTGTATACATATAGGTGTTGTATGTGGGCTGGAAGAGCAAGTCGGGATGTGGAAAAAAAAATGGGAGAAAAAGGAAAAGAAAGAAAGAGAGAGAGAGGGAAAAAAATAGAGAAGGGAAAGAGAAAGATTAGTGCCCAACCTAAATTAATTCTCAAGTCTTCTAATTAAACTCGTTCCCCACGCGCTTGTGCTGTTCGATTGCAAAAAAGGAGATTCGGCTTGTGCGTATGACAAATTTCTAAGTATAAGGTAGGAAAATTAATGTATTATTTATATTTTTGTAATACTTATTTTGATACATATATATTTGTGAATTTAAGTTTATATTATTATTAAATTAATATGAGTTTAATAATTTGATTTTTAATGGTACTAAGCTTGTAATTAGATTGATAGGATTTTCTATTCAATGATCAGACATGTTATGATATGTTGGAAATATGATGGACATGGGGTTGTTGTGAATTAGATGATAAGACAGAAACATGAAAAAGTGGATACATACTCATGGATACTGTTGCTAAGCTTTAACAACATAAAAGAAAAAGGTAAGAAAATGTTGATTTTGTGGGGAAAGTGAGGATACTAAACAAAAATAGGGAGGGTTAAGAGATACCTTTGGGTTGAAAGACCCTAAACCTGAACAGGACTGAGTAAACGTGCTCATGGACTAGTAATCCAAAACGACGTCAGATGTGATTAAGGCTCATCGTGGCCCTTGGACTCGGATCCATAAACGACAACACATGGGTGATTCGCGACCCATATATTTACACGAACTGGCGATGGATTTGGGCTACCACTAGATTTGTGGGACAGTCTTGCAGAGTATCCTTCCCCACCTTGGGAAAAGAAAATTATGAATGAAGAAAAATTGACAGGAAAAGTAACAGTTATGAATGATGTGTCCTATTCTGCTATGTGTTGATGTGTTTGGTGATTTCTTGCTACATTCCTTGTTTTTATGTGATTCCTAAAAATCATTACAAAAGTATATTTCTATACATCATGAGCACAAGTAGTTGGGTGCTCATGTCCCTACAGACTGTGTTGCAGGGGTACAGAACCTGATACCTAGGAAGGTCGGTATAACCGTTTGAAGCCCTATGGTGCGATTGAGCAACTTTTACGATTTAGATGTGATAACCTTGCAAGCGCATAGATATAAAAATACCGTTTTATAAATAAAAGAAATTTATTTTATCTGGTTCTAATTTAAATTTGACTACGTGGTTTATTATAAAATAATAATTATCATCATCTACATTAATTAGAGAAGGATCAATAGTTCTGAAAAATAAATAGTGAGACTATAATGGACCGGGTGCATTAAATTTTTCAATTTAAACTCACTCCTTGGGATCTTTGGATTTTGGGCCGTGACAGGGTGGTATCAGAGCCAAGGTTAGAATACCTAAGGGACAATGGAAGTTTGGCATTACATGTTGCATGCTTGTACGTTATAACCAACATTTAGTGATTTCTGAAAAGGGACTTATTGGTATTTTATGGTATGTGGCGTAAGTGGATATGATTGGTAATGTTGTTCGAACAATAACCCTATTAGTAAAGGACATGAAAACTTATGAAATATCCTTAACGGATGGTAAATAAAGCTAGTAGGTGAGCAAGTAGTGTAACCAGGAATGATTTTTGGGCTTAAACATAAGGTGTGAAAAGATATTTTGGTGGTAATTCTGACATCAAGAATGATGGTTAGATGTAGATGTGAGTATGATAAAGAGATTTTAAATTTGAAGTCTCAGAAGCTTAAAAAGTTTAACATAGTGACTCGGGGATTTAGTAAAATTGCATTTTATTGTCGAGTAATGTGTAATTGTGGTGTAATTTTGAGGTAGTAATGGTTATAGTAAAGATTTAAATTTTGAAATAGATGAATTAGCAACTTTATAAGTGGTGAATGACCGTTTTTATGGATTAGTGACGACTATCTTGATCGATGACACCATAGTTTAGATTTGAGATAAAGCAAAAATAATGCTACTTCTCCATTAATGGTATTAAGTATATTTGGAAAACTTTGTATTCACATAGCCAACTTGAGAAGGGGTCTCAATTTTGTTTTCATACATAATGTGTAGATTGTGGAGGTGTTTCTTAAGCAAAAGTAGGGTTAGTTTCTGTAAGGGTAAATTAGTTTTTTTCTAGATTTTAAGTCGGATGCCTCTCCTATTTCAATGGTACTGATTAAACTTTGGAAGTTCAGAATTCTATTAAGTGGTTTGTGGACCTATGGTTTTAACTAATGTAGTATTTTGTTGAGGGGAGCTTTAAAAATCCTCGTTAAGAGGCGATGATAGTTGGAGATTGTTAGACTTAGAAGTAATTGAGGAGACATAATGGTTACCTAGTTTTAGCAATGGACGGAAGGGTTATGCATGAGTCTGGTTTATTTAAGATAAAATTTGGAGTCAAATGATATTTGGTCGGGTAATTGCGATGGATCCTCTAAAAGTTTTAGTTCTATAAACTTAGTATGATTGAGGTTATGTTTGATATCCAAACATTGAGAGCCCAGCGGATTATTACCACTGCCTTATTTAGGATATGCCTCAGTTGATGGATTTATTGATTTGACTAATTTAGGAAAGAGTTAGAAATTGATAAGGTAAATTTAATAAGAACATTTTATGCGAAATTTTATGCTAGTTATTTTTACCCATAGAAATGGGTTACCTTAAATATTGTAGTGGAGTACGAGAAAATTTAGGTTGTTTGCTAATGCCTAATTGATGAACAGATGATGACGTAAGGCAAGGTAGTCAAAATCACATGAGAATGATTAACTAAAATGGTTTTGCATTGAAATCTTGATAGAATTAGCGAAATGACAAAAGAGTTTACAATGTATTCAGAACACTGAGATTTCAGGTTATGATTTATGCAACGTGATTGACTGTGAGATAATGCAATTGAGTAAAGTACTAGAAGATTCTGGTTTTAACATTTCTGATTCGAGTGAGACTAATGTAATGGCCGATGCTTTAAAAGATCGAGGAGTTTTGTTGCTAAGGTTGATTTCAGTAAATTCTTTAAGGAAATACTTGGAATTTTAGGATTCTTGGGATGAAAATTATGACAATAGAAGAATAAATTTCTTGGAATGGAGTTATTCTAGAATGGTATTGATAATATGAATAGGGTGTTAGGGGATTGCAGCTGCGAGATGTTGAGGACGAGTATTAGGTATCATTTACCAAGAATTGAAGAATTGTTGACCAGTTGGAAAGATCATTGATATTTTGAAAGACTAATTTAAGGTTTGGGTACCATAAATTGAGGAAAAGGTTAGAAGATATTTCTAAGACGATGTTCTGCAAAGTTTCTAATTAAATTGATCAATGTCCCAATAATATTTATGAATTTGATGAACAGGGTGTTTAATGATTATCTAGACAAACTGTAGAAGTGTGCATGTTTTAGGGTCATTTGTATGCTGAATTCTTGATTAATGAAAGATTATTGCTGAAGTCTAAGGTGAAATTGACATGATATGTGGACATATGTGTGTACAATTGAAATAAGAAAGATGGTATTAAATAGGGGACATGGAATTTCATATGCTCATAGTCTAGGCTGGAGCTTATAATGATAATAATGTATGCTTTCCTAAGTTGAAACCTTAGGTTATCAACTGAATTAGGGTGTGCAAGTGGATATATAAGAATATCAAGTTAGGTGAAAGAGATAACCCCTGGTGAAAAGAATTATTTGGGTGAAAGTGAGAAGCTAACAAAGGGGTACTGTTACAGTTGGAATGGCAAATGGAATGAATATGTAGCAGGAGAGGGGTTTGAAATGGAATAAATACCCTACCATGTTTATTTGACATCTCTGTTATCAGGTTATTAATTATGTTGTGAATAACATGGTAAATTGCGGTTTAGAATTTATGGATTTTAATTACGGAAAATTGTATCCAAGTCATACTTGGTAATCTTTAAAAGTTATTAGTCACACTCAAAAAAAAGTATTGCTTTTAAGTCACATTAATGTGAAAAGTTTTGTATTTAAGTCATACTTTTGAGTGGGTCCCACGAGTTTGTTTTGAATATAATTTATAATATGACTTAAATGCCCTTTTTCTATAATTAACTGAGATGGAGTTGCCGAAAATTATGGAACCGAAAATCACGTTTTCCGTTTTTGTTTCATTCCTTATCAATTGCGTGAACATATAGTGAGATAAAAATCTGTTAAAAGATTATATACGAAGGAATACACACGGATTACGCGAGTTTGTGCTGTGAGATTAACGTCGATCGAATGAATATATACAGATTTGGATTACGTATTTAAACACATGACTGCGGTACTGTTTTTTTTAGGATGCATGCTCGTTCAAAAACAGTACCGCGTTCAAAAACAGTACCGCATGACTCTATCATATAAACATCATATGTAAATACAAAAAATAGTTCACATATCAAACGAATAATCGACAGTACCGCATGTATGACAGTATCACATGTCTGCGGTACTGTTTTTTTTAGGATGCATGCTCGTTCAAAAACAGTACCGCACGACTCTATCATGCAAACATCACATGTAAACACAAAAATAGTTCACATATCAAACGAATGACCGACAGTACCGCATGTGTGACAGTACCGCATGTGTCTGCGGTACTGTTTTTTTCAGGATGCAAGCTCGTTCAAAAACAGTACCGCATGACTCTATCATGCAAACATCACATGTAAACACAAAAATAGTTCACATATCAAACGAATAACCGACAGTACCGCATGACTATATCATGCAAACATCACATGTAAACACAAAAATAGTTCGCATATCAAACGAATAACCGACAGTACCGCATGTGTGACAGTACCACATGTCTGCGGTACTGTTTTTTTTTAGGATGCATGCTCGTTCAAAAACAGTACCGCACGACTCTATCATGCAAACATCACATGTAAACACAAAAATAGTTCACATATCAAACGAATAACCGACAGTACCGCATGTGTGACAGTACGACATGTCTGCGGTACTGTTTTTTTTAGAATGCATGCTCGTTCAAAAACAGTACCGCACGACTCTATCATGCAAACATCACATGTAAACACAAAAATAGTTCACATATCAAACGAATAACCGACAGTACCGCATGTGTGACAGTACGACATGTCTGCGGTACTGTTTTTTTTAGGATGCATGCTCGTTCAAAAACAGTACCGCACGACTCTATCATGCAAATATCACATGTAAACACAAAAATAGTTCACATATCAAACGAATGACCGACAGTACCGCATGTGTGACAGTACCACATGTCTGCGGTACTATTTTTTTTAGGATGCATGCTCGTTCAAAAACAGTACCGCACGACTCTATCATGCAAACATCACATGTAAACACAAAAATAGTTCACATATCAAACGAATGACCGACAGTACCGCATGTGTGACAGTACCACATGTCTGCGGTACTGTTTTTTTTAGGATGCATGCTCATTCAAAAACAGTACCGCACGACTCTATCATGCAAACATCACATGTAAACACAAAAATAGTTCACATATCAAACGAATGACCGACAGTACCGCATGTGTGACAGTACCACATGTCTGCGGTACTGTTTTTTTTAGGATGCATGCTCGTTCCAAAACAGTACCGCATGACTATATCATGCAAAGAATGGTGCTGTTTTAATGAGGTACTGTTTTTTTATACGGTACTGTTTTATTATGTGGTACTGTTTTATTATGTAGTACTGTTTTTATGCGGTACTGTTTTTATGCGATAATGTTTTATTATGTGGTATTATTTTTTATGCGGTATTGTTTTATTATGTGGTACTGTTTTCCTTAATAGTTTTGATTTTGTTTCCAAAAATCAGTTTTGCTTATTTTGTAAAGAAGATGGAAAATCGTGGAATTAGGTTTTTCTCAAACAGTTTTGATTTTGTTTCCAAAAATCAGTTTTACTTGCTTTATAAAGAAGATGGAAAGTCACGGAAGTTATGAGTAAAGTGTGCACTATTTTCGGATAAAACTGGCAGTTTTGAAATGTAGTGAAAAACGCGTGATATCCTTTTTGGTCTTTTTGTTGTAAGTGTGACTTATTCACAAATAAGATTTTTGGGTATGACTTAAATATTTATAAGTTCATAAATAGTGACCGGCCTCCAAAAACCCCTTTTAATTAATATATGATGAGTTAGGCTAGATCAAAAGGTTGATAACTTATTGGAGTTAATGTGAGTGTGGAAATACTAGGAAAAAAAATTGAGATGGAAACAGTACTTGAGAATCAGAGGTGTAGAGATAAAAAGAGAAATTATAAAGTCGGAATCAATAAAAGATTTGTGATTTAATATGGTTAGTAGTTATGCTTGAATTTAAATATGATACATTTGGTGTTGTGTCTTTATATGATTGGTATGGCCTAATTGTGATTTGTGATGATTGGCGATTTGAGATGAGTTTTTGAAAAAAAACTTTTTTTTTGGATTTTTGAAAAAGGAAAATTGCTAATATATTTCAATTTCAAATGCGTGCATATTTAATTTTTGTTAAGGAGTGCGATAGAAATGGGTTATTCACTAGCAAAAAATATTAATCATTATTTTATTTATTAATATATTTATAATTGTATAATTTGACAATTAAGTAATAAATAAAAAATATAATAAAATTATAAATTTAATTATTTTAATATTTTAAAATTTATTTTTGGAGAAGTTGATGTGAAGAATATTATTTTTTACATTATAATATGATTTTGTATTATTGTGAAGAAAAAATAGATAAATAATTATTTAATATTTTAGAAATTGTGTTTAAAAAATGATATATCATGCTTTTGATCAGAGGGTTCATAAAATAAAATATATATATATATATATATTTATTTTAAAGAATATGTTAAAAAAGAATTAAGTATGAATGACTTTGGCGGCATTTGAAATGGTAAAAATTAGATAAAGTGAGATAATTTAACAAAAGTTATGAGTTCGTAATTCGTGCAATGAGATAAAAAGTTAATAATTTTTAAATATTTTCAAAAACTTTTAGAAAATTTGAAAGCGCTAAAGGGTGTGCCAACACACCCTTTGCACCATTCTTTATAATTTTATTTATTTTTAATAATATTAATATATTATTCAGACAATAAAATTTTAAAAAATACTGGTAAATTTTGGGTGTGATTACCTGGGCTAGCGCCTAGCTCGGGCTATGACATGAATTAAGTTTAAGATTAAAATCGGGTGTATTTAGAATTGTATAAATTTGTATAAATTTATAAAAATTAATGTCTCATACTCTGTGTAGTGAGTAAAAAATTTAAATTTTATAGTATCGTAATTCATATTTGTAAAATTTATAGAGTTTTGTATTTTTGTAACTTCAAACATTGTCATCATCAATTCCAAAATCTGATTAATTTCATCACGCTCCCCTGACATCCCACAAAATCTAATTAATTTCACCACGCTCCCCTGACATCCCACATTATTGATTGTGGAAGGGTTAATGATTAGTATATAAGTGTAAGAGAAAAATTTATCCTACGAGTTAATTTTTGTGGATAAGAGATATTTAAGATCACTTAATAACTAATAATAGAACTTGGGTTTATCATTAATCTTAGCGCATTAAGAGAAACGGATTATCACCAGCTCCCAATGTGTGAGGAGAGTGATTACTGGGATATCACGTAACAGTTATGAAAGAGATTGATAGTTAATATGTAAGTATGAAAGAAAATTTTGCTTATAAGGGAATGAAAGAGTTACAAGGCTATCCGATAATTAGTATCCGAACTCAAATTCGCCACCAATCGCATCACATTATATCACATACGTTATCCTCTGGATAACTGATGCCCCCCGCGATAACTCATGTCCCCCGCCTTGTAAGTCGTGAACCACCCAAATATTGGACGAAATCTTCACGCATGTTCCCAACGATATTCTCTCCCAC
Organism: Vitellaria paradoxa; assembly: GCA_019916065.1. NCBI lineage: Eukaryota > Viridiplantae > Streptophyta > Magnoliopsida > Ericales > Sapotaceae > Vitellaria > Vitellaria paradoxa. The sequence goes on along the minus strand of CM034233.1, from coordinate 21,884,857 downwards.
CCTTCACCGGAGAGGATGACCGGAGAGGATGACGGTAACCACTCTACTACAGAGTCACTCTCTCTCCTCTCCCTTTGCTCTCCAATTCCCGACCCGGAGGTCTCTTCCTCGCAGATCCACCACAATCTTCAATATCCTCCACTCTCCCCTCCGTCGCCTAGCGCTTCTTAGCCGCCGCCGCCGCCGAAGGCCTAGTTTCAAGGTTTGGCCTCTCAAATTACGCCCTCTTCGTTGCAATTCTGAGGTCATGATTCTGAGTTTGCAGCGGTCTTTAATTACATTGCACAGGTTATTCGAAGTTCAGTGAAAGAAGAGAGTGAGATAAAGGAAATCGCTGATCCCGAACTACTGGTGGCGAGCTGCATTACGCGTACACTACCGCCGGTGCTGACGCTGGAGCACGGTCTGCAGAAGCTTAAAGACGCTGTTGATGAATTGAAGACAAACCCACCTCGATCCGCGAGTGGGATGTACAGAATTCAGGTTCAGCTCGCAATGCAATTGAAATGAATGCCAATTTGTTAGGCCCGTTTGGTTTATAAAAAGTTATAATCCGTTTGAACGGAGTTGAATGATACCTTTCAAACGGAAAAACAGTTTGAACGAGTTATTTAAATCCATTCCATCGAATTTGTCAGAAAAATTTAGTTGGTCTTCCAAAGATCAAGAAGTGACTGACGCAATATATATATATATATATATCTGTACTATTTGGTTACGCCCATTGCATGAATTGGATAGACTACTGTGGGTTCTGAAATTCCCGGAATTGTCAATTCGCAGGTTGCTGTGCCCCCCAGTGCCAAAGCTTTGAACTGGTTTTGCTGCCAACCGGAGTCATCGGAAGTGTTTCCTCAGTTTTTCCTATCGAAAGAGAGGGGTAATCCAACATTCAGATCGATTTATTTGGGTGGAGTCCGGGGCATTTTCGGCATTGGAGCTTCTCTTTTCTTCAAAGGGTCATGTTATGAAGAGTGGAGTTCACTAAAAAGGTGAACTATTTTATCCCCTTAGCCGTTTGAGAAACCCTAATAATATCTTGTAGACCGGCCGTGGACCGGGTCCCGTTAGGCCCAGTCCGAACCTGAGCCCTTGAACAACTTTGGAAACATGGCTGGAGTAATTCTTTCTGAAGACACTTATTTTATGAGGTGTTTGGCGTAACGGAACCCATCAACCGTGGAGTCCCTGAGTGCTTAAAATTACCGACGCCCCGTTTGACAAAGCTTTCACTTTTTAATTTTAATTTTTTAAAAACTTAGGGGCCGATTGGATACTACAAAATGTGACCTCCATAAATAATAAACCTTTATAAGCTTTGATGTGATATTTTTTACTTGGTTTGAGAAGTAAAATTTCTCTCCTCTAAAAATTATCCTCCCTTCTTAATCTTGGAAGAAGGTGTATTATTTTTGAAGAGGGTTTGAGCTCTCCAAAAATTATCCCCTCTTATATGGACTAAATTGAACATTATGCCCCTTCGCATCCTCTTCTCACCTACAAAATGTATTTTATATTAAAAATAATTTTTTTTCTAATGGAAAAATGTATTAAAAAATTATATTAATAAAAATAAAAAAATATGAAAAATATAATTTTTTTCCGAATAGGGGATCGTGTGATTAAAAAAATATATTTTTTCCAAATAAGGTGATGTGATTTTAAGATAATAATATTATTTTTTAGCAAATATGATAATATTATTTTTTAGTAAATTTGTACAAAATTACACATATATTGATATTTTTTAAATAAGGAGAAAAAAAATTAGCGATTAAGGAAATTTCGGATAAATTGAGATGTTATTGTCTACGAAACTAATTTATATATTTTATAAAGTTTAATTTATTAATAATATAATTTATTTATAATTAATTTGTCTAAAATTAATTTGTACTGGTTGGTTTTCACATCATATAATTAACATAAACATATAATTAAGTTTGGGTAACCAAGTTTAATTTAATGGATAATCAAGTTTGGGACACCACAAGAGCAAAAGAGTCATTTGACTGTTTTTTCCATCATTCACCTTCTCTTATTTATAAAACATCAAAACCAAGTCAAAAGTTATTCCCCTTCATAAACATCACATTAATGTGAGCCAACCCTCTAAAACTAATATCTCTCTTATCTTATACCCTATCTAAAACTTATATCTCTGAAATTTTAGCACTATCCAATTGAGCTCTTAACATGAAAATTTATATGGTAAATTTATTTATAATTTTCATTAAAAATTATTTTCAAAATTTTTAAAAACTATGAAAATATAAAAAAATTATATTTTTTTTCAACCATCACTTACCATCCATTGCAGCCCAACTACCATCAAACCCGCCGGTCGCCGCCACCTTGACCGACCCATTTTCGACCATCGCTACTGCCACCAGTGCTGACCTCAAACTACCGTCAACTGACTACCTCTGACCACTGCTGGCCAACCACCTCTGCCATAGTCCATAGACCGCAATGCAACTTTCGGGGACCATTGCCACGAACCGACCACCACCCACTTTGGATCACCTATTGCCACCGACTGACCATCATCCACCTTTGATTACTGCCAGCGCCGCTAGCCGCAGCCCGCCGCCACCGGCACCACCACCACCACCACTCTCCCTTGGACCACTTTTAATTTATTGCTTAATTAATTTATTATTAGGCTTTCATATGTTTGGATAAATTTCAATTTATACTTTTAAATATCTATATATGGTTTCATATTGTTTTCCAATTTAAAAATGTTTCCGTAATATTTCCATCTCCCTCTTAACCAAAACACCAACCGAGTAGAAAATTGATCCATGCTTGCTCTAATCAGGCGAATCTCAAATGTTGTGAGAGGGATGTTTTCTTGTTCCTAACCAGATGAATGGAGGTTTTTTATTTTTTCCCTTCTAAAATTATTAGAAGCTATTTGTAGTAAATGTCATGGAAAATTTTCTATTTGTAGTAAACGTTATGGAAAATTTTCATGATATAATGGGCTTGTGAAAATAAGTTGATGAACTTTTGTGGGTCTTTTTACAGATATCATTCAGTAGATTCAACACTTGTAACAGCTTATGGTTTTATGGATGTCAATTTTGATTTAGAGTCATCTTCTATGAAGCACATGAGAGATTCATTTTACCTTTTTATACCTGAGGTAACATTACTTTCTTTTGCTCATTATTCTTCTAATTGTCCTGTACTTGCATCCCCATCTTTCATGTATATTATCATCCATTGATCAGCCTTTGAAGTTAGTTACCTCATATATTTTGGTAGCTAGGTTTTTTTATTTTAAGCAAGGAGTAAGACTTTAGACCTGTTTGAGTTGGTTGTTTTTTACTTTCACTTCCAAGAGCTACTCTGGACGTGTCTATGTCCTGAAAAGAGAATACTACTTAACAGATTGAGTTAGATGAGTTTGAAGGTATATCTACTTTAGCGGCAACATTGGTGTGGGATGACTCCTTGCATTGTACATTTGAGGAGGCCATTCAATCTTATGAGTTAGCTTTCCAGCAGGTATTCTAAGGTTCTAATCTTTCATCTATCAATGCTATCCTTCCCTATTTTCTTACCAAAACTTTCCATTTTCATCTGGTTTCAACCATTAGAAAAGATAAAACAGGACCGATGTTCTGCAGTCAATACTTATTTGGAAAACTGAATTATTCTTAAGAAAAGGTGTAGATTTACTTTGGCATTACTTCAAACTACTTTACTTTTGACCACCAGACAATGTTGATCCTAAAATCTCTTGCATTGTTCAAATTATGCTGCTATTTGTATGGGCAAGTATTAGACATTTGGTGGTGATAATCTGAAAATGTTGGGTACCATTTAACTGAAGCTCAAAAGGTTCTGCTAAAATGCATAAAATATTAATTGGTGGCCCTAATTTAAACCAGACCAGAAGTTTGAATTCTTGTCAGAACAGACTCAGCTTTTGCTTTATAAAATTGTTTCTAAGCTATTGAACTTACACCAAAATAAATTAATATTGATTCAAATTAAGTTATTTATATACTTTCTCCATTATGTGGTGGTGATATTTTCATGTCCTTTATTTAATTCCATTTTTGGGATTAACTTCTCTCTTTAGGTCAGTCATCATTTTTGGCCTACCACAGAGAAAACATGTAACAAATGCATCAGATCTGCTCTCAAAAAGTTCTATGCAGAGGATATAAAAACTCAAATGGTATGGGGTCGCTATTTCTGAACTTGAATTGGAAGTAAATTATATGCATGAATTCTTTGAAATTAATGGCAGCCTTTGGATTTTTTCTTCTCTAATATTAGAACACGGCATAGTGTTTAATTGAAATATTCCCTACGTTAACTACATTTCTTTGTAACTATACACATTCTTTTCATAACCAAAATTTCTGGCTCAGCATTTATTGCTTTTTGGTTACCCATTAAAGTGTCTTTCAAACTGGATTGATGGTTGAAATTAGAAGATGTAGGCTATGTTTGGCATAGAATGGAATGGAAGTGAATTGGAAGTTGGAATGGAAAGAAGGTGGGAATGGAATAGAATAACCATTCCCATTCTCTTGCTTGGTTTCCAAATTAAATTAAGTTAGGATAGAATTGACTAGTTTGATTTTAATAGTAGCTTAGATTAAATAGGTGGGAATGGAATAGAATAACAATTCCTAGTCTCTTGCTTGGTTTCCAAATTAAATAAAGTTGGGATAGAATTGACTAGTTTAATTTTAATAATAGTTTAGATTTAATTAAAATTAAATTGAATAGAAAAATTCTAGAAGTGGTGGAGGATAGGTGGTGTGCACTGGTGAACATAGAGATGCAAGCGGAGGAGGTGATTGGCGGTTACAAATGGGGTTGGACTGATGGTAACGGTGGTGATGGTTGTTGTTGTGGTAGTGGCGGGTGGTGGTAGTGTTAGATGGTAATGGAGGTGGTAGAAGGTGGTGGCAGAGGACAATGCCCCGTGGTGGTGGAGGTGGTAGATGATGATAATAGTGGTAGAAGGTGTTAATCTATGTTAATGTACATTCATGTACCTAGTATATCTAGTATTTATGTATTTAAGAGATATGCACCTAGTGTAAGTTCCTTGTATATGTGTATATTGTATGTGTATAAATACCAAATAGTGACAATCCATTTGGGTGTGTCAAGCCTCTCAGTGAATCCTTTTCAATTTACATGGTATCAGAGAAATAACGATCCTAGAAAATTAAAAAAAAAAAAAGGAGTTGTCAGCGTGAGTGTCGTCCTCAGTCGCCGCCAAAGTTATCACCAATCCAGTAAAAAGTTTAATCGTTCATCAGCAATTTTGCGATCGTTAGCAACCATCATTGGCATCGCTATCCTCAATTGCCGGCTATGTCATTACTTGAAGTCGAAGCCAGTTGAAGTTAAATCAACTCCAGTCGAAACCTCATTCGACAATCGCCAGTCGAGTCTCAGTGTTTGACTCCAATTAAGAACCCATGCTATTCGGTTGATCCGTTGGTCACGAGGTGTATACCAGTAAAGTTGCTCGCCACTGATGAGCCCGACCGTCAGAGCCCTCTCGCCGAAAAGTTAGCCACGTGTTGCCGTACAATCGTTGGCATATGAAGCCCATTCGTAGCACTCTCATCAGCACGTGAGAGCACGTGTTTCACTTGTTCTTTCAGCTGTTTCTTTGGCATGGTTGTTCCCTTTCGGCGAGTCTTATGGCGGTGTTTATCTTCTGGTTTGGACAAATTTCTGATAGGCCACAACTTGTTTTTTACTTGTCCAAGTCTCTGTCTGCTGCTTTGGGCTCGGAAGTCTATAGACTGTTAGTATCACTAGTTTCTTCAAATTTTCAAGAGTAAGTTTAGTGTTGGAGTTGATTGGAACCCCCACAATGGTACAGAGTCTTTTCAGATTCTTCTACTAGCAAGTATTCACAGACTGTAACTCTTTCTGAAGAAGAGTATTCAAGACTCATACAGTATCAGACAGCTCATCAAGCCTCTATTCCTTTCTTTTCCTTTGCTCAACAAGGTAATTCCATTGTATATCTCTCCACTCATTCTCCTCTCTCTTGGATTAGAGACTCTGGTGTTTTTGATCATATATGTAGAACGTCTTCACTGTTTTTTAATATTCAATATTCTACCTCACTCCCAACAATTACCTAAGCCAATGGGTCAAGCACCTTAGTCAATGGTGTTGGTACAGTCATTCTTTCCCCTTCTCTTTGTTTAGCTTCAGTATTCTATATTCCTTCTTTTCCTTTTAATCTTATGTTTGTTAGTCAGCTCACCAAACACCATAATTGTTCAGTGACCTTTCCTAATTCTGTTGTTGTTCATGAGATGACGACAAGGGAGAAAATTGGCGAAAGGCATGAAGCTGGAGGAGTCTATTATCTTGATACCGAGATACCTAGAGCTTGTCTTGCAATAGCTTCCCTTTAGAAATTCATTGTCGTCTTGGTCATTCATTTTTCGATAGACTAAAATGGATGATTTTTAGTTTACATCATTTACAGTCTTTAAATAGTGAGTCATGTGAGCTGGAAAAGCATCATCGCGTGCCTTTTGCTTATTAAGTCAATAAAAGGTCGTTGACTCTATTTTCGTTGGTTCATTCAGATGTTTGAGGTCCTACTCAAGTTACTTTAAAATTGGGGTTTCATTATTTTGTCACTTTTGTGGACAATTCCTTAAGAGTTACATGGATTTATTTGATAAAAGATTGTCCTGAACTATTTTCTATTTTCCAAGGTTTCTGTACTGAAAATAAAAACTAATTTGATGTACCTGTGAGAATTCTTCGCAGTGATAATGTAAAAGAATATTTTTCTGGACCTTTTGTTGATTGCATAACCTCTTCTGGTATACTTCATCAGTCTTCCTGTTCCTGTATACTACAACAAAATAGGGTTACGAAAAGAAAGAATTTGCACCTTATTGAAATAGCTCAATGTCTACTTTTTCAAATGAATGTTCCTAAAATCTTCTAGAGTGATGCTGTTTTAACTGCATGCTATTTAATCAATCACATGCCCTCTTTTGTTCTCAAAGGATTAATCCCTCGTTCTATGTTATTCCCTAACAAACTTTTGTTTTCTCTTGCACCTCGGATTTTTAGGTGCATTTTATTTGTTCATCAACTTGCTCCTGGGATTGATAAATTGGATGCTCATGCTCATAAGTGCATCTTTTTAGGGTATTCTAAGTTACAAAATGGTTACCATTGTTATAGTCCTTCTTTTAACCCCCTAATTTTTTTTTTTTTTTTTGTGTAGAAGTCACTCTCTTTGAGTCCACCCCATTCTTTTCTTAGCCATATTCTCAATCTATTCTTAATGAGAGTCTTCCTTTCCCGCTTATCCCAATTCAGTCTATTTTAGCAAGTCCTTATACTCCTTTGAGTTCATTTGGTTGTTTGTCTCGTCTTGATTTATAGGTGTATACTCGGTGTCAAGGAGTGACTGCTCCACCTCCTGCTTTTAGTGCTCTGCCACCAGCTTCTCTTATGTCGTATGCTCTTGTAAGTGATTTAGATGTTCCTATCACTTTTTGAAAGGATAAACGTTTTTGCACTTCTCATTCTATCTATAGTTTTGTGTCTTATGATACATTATCACATTCCTATCGTTCATTTGTTACATCTTTATCTCCCGTTTCTATTCCTAACACAGTTTTTGAAGCAGGTGGCATTCCGCTATGGAAGATGAAATGTCTGCTTTTCGAGCTAATGGTACTTGGACCTTGTTACTCTTCTGCCTAATAAGTCTGTAGTTGGTTATTGCTGAATATATACTATCAAAGTTCATCCTAATGGTAATGTGGACAGCTTAAAGTTCATCCTTATGGTTTGGACTTCTTTGAAACTTTTTCTTCTGTTACTATGATTACCTCTATTCGTCTTATTATCTCTCTAGTTGCAGTCTATTATGGATCTCCACACCAACTTGATGTGAAAAAAGCATTTCTGTATGGTGATCTCGCTAAGGAGATATATATGGAGCAACCTCCTGGGTTTATTGCTTAGGGAGAGTTTGGGTTGGTTTATAAACTGAAGAAATCATTATATGACTTGAAATAGTCTCCTGAAGCATGGTTTGGCCGATTCAAAACTGTTGTCAGTAAATTTGGCTTAGTTCGGTGTAGAGTTGATCATTTAGTCTTTTGTCATCATTCTACTAAAGGACATATTTGGCTCCGTGTGTATGTAGATGACATTGTTATTACAGGTAATGTTTCATAGGGTATTGCTGATCTGAAGTTGTCCCTTCAAAATAAGTTTAGCACCAAGGATTCGGGACCATTGAAATGCTTCTTGGGAATTGAGGTTGCTTGGTCATGTATGGGTATTTCTCTCTCTTAAAGAAAGTATGTTCTTGATTTGTTGATCGAGACACTCCAATGAATCCAAATACCAAGTTGGTTGCCGATTAGGGAGAGTTGTTACATGATCCTAGTTAGTATTGAAGGTTAGTTTGGAAGCTAAATTACTTGACAATCATCAAACCTGATATATTATTTGCCACGAGTGTGATCAATCAGTTCCTAGAATCATTTCTTAGTGGTCACTGGGATGTTGTTGCCTGTATTTTGAATACTTGAAATGTGCACCAGGTAAAGGCTTATTGTACAAAGATAATTGACACACTTTAATTAATAGGTACACCGATGCCGACTGGGCTATCACCATTAGATAGACGATCTATAACTGGATATTGTATTTCTGTTAGAGAAAATCCAGTATCCTGGAAGAGTAAAAAGTGGACTGTAGTAGCACGGTCAAGTGTTGAGTGAGAGTATAAAGTCATGGCACACACATCTTGGGAGTTGATCTCGATACAAAAGTTGTTGAAAGAATTGGGAGTGTGTCACTCATAGTCTATTGAGTTATTATGTGATAACCAGGCTGCGATTTATATTGCCTATAATCCCGTATTCCATGAGAGGACTAAAAATATTGAGGTTAGCTGTCATTTTGTCAGAGAAAAGATTGTACAGAATGTGATCAAAACTAGTAATGTGAAGTCTGAAGATCAACTTGCTAATTTGTTTGCCAAAGCTCTTGGGGAATCTAGAGTAAAGTTTATTTGTAACAAATTTGAAACATAAAACATATATGCTCCAGCTTGAGGGGGAGTGTTAATGTACATTTATGTATCTATTGTATCTAGTATTTATGTATTTAGACGATATGTACCGACTCTAGGTTTCTTGTACAATATTTATTGTATGTGTATAAATATCAAGTAATGACAACCCATTTGAGCGTATCAAGTCTTTCAGTAAATTTTCTCCAGTTTACGGAGGGTAGTGTTTGAACTTGTGGTAAGGGTGGTGGTGATAGCAGTTATGACCATTGGTGACAATGGTGGAGGGTGGCAGTAGGATGGTGGTGAATGATAGTGGAGGATATGTGAAACTGATGAGGGTGGGCAGTGGTGGTTGGCAAGTAAAACATTTGCTTTCTCATTCCTTTTTTTTTATTTTTCCAATTTCTTTGTATTATTTCATGAGAAGAAATGGTTATTCCCACATTTTATCGGAATAGCCATTTCATGCGAATGTGTATTCTCTCTTCTTATATTCGTACCAAATGAGGGAATAAGAATGATGCACTGGAGTAGGCATTCCATTCTAAGCCATTCCTCATACCAAATGCAAGTGTATAAAGATTCTGTTACAACGGTGACTTTCTCCAAACAATTGAACTTTGTTAGATTTATTATCTCATTTACATATCCACTCTTTCAGCATTCTACTATTGAGTGTGATGATTGTATAGGTATGTATGAATGCTCTCTCTATAGGTGGAAGCTATCCTGGGAATGATACTACAAAACTGGTATCCCCTTTGACCTTGCAGTTTTAATCCTTCAAGTACTTCAAGTCTTATTTTGCTAGGAAATTGCTGTTCCTTTTGCTCAGCTCAGGCTAGATGTTGCTTCCTTCTTTTTTGTCGTTTTGAACCAATTCTAGTTGACTCTTTTAATCGTTACTATTGTTCTTTTTTCTTATTTTTTCTACATTTTTTTGGGTGCAGAAAGAGTTTTCATCATCTTGTCAATTTTTTGTCAGGCTTTCACATAGTTTGGCAATTGCGAATAACATGGTATGGCACTGTCATATATGCACTTGCGATATGTATAGAATAGTCAGCTTACAACAAAGTGTAGTTCTAATTTGATTTACTATTACTAAATAAGGAAAATATGCTAATTCGCTTAATGACTAGGAAGCATATGCACTTCAAAGAATGCGCCTCGTCCATGTTGGTCACGCAGCATACATGGACACTAGTGGGACACTTCAACACTTGTCATATACTTGTTCAAACGCGACCCATTCTTTTTTTGAAACAGGTTCAAAGAGGCACTCTTTGAACACTTGAAGGACATAGGTCTCCATTACTTGTCATGTTACACATAAAACATAATACAATTTTGGAAGAAAGCAATTGAAATTAAATAATAAAAAAAAATGAGATAAATTTATACTTGTTAATTCTTGATTAATCCTTTAAATTATTTAGTTCTAGAAATCCATAACACATAACTTTTAATATGCTTACGAATAAGGCTTTGTAAGATAAATGTTAGGACTTTTTGTTAATGTTTATTTGCTAATATGTATAACCAAAAAAAAAAAAAAAAATCTTATAATCGCGCATTAATAATGCTATAATATATTTTTAATGAAAAAAGGAAATTATTGTCACTACCATGTATACACATGAAAATATACAATTATTTGTTGATGTGTCCTTGTCGTGTCATGTTTTTCTTTTTCTTTTGAAAAAGAAATTGCAGTACGTGCTTGTCTGTGTTGTTTCATATCCATATCACGTGTTCATATTTGTACTTCTTACCTCGTTGAATAGGATGGTCAATCGAATCATATTATCCGTCCATTTGTGCATGGCCTTATTTACTTGATCATAAAATTTGCTTCCAAAAACAACAAAGTGATTTGAAGGTGTTCTAAATAATTATTAGTGGTTGAAAATTAAAATTATTTAACTTCTTAGTCCCTTGTCCCCTTCCCATCTTACTTAGATTAAAAAACCCTAAACATGGACATGTTTAGTTGTTTCTAATTTGGGTTGATGTGTGGCATCTTATGGTTAAGTTCATTCTATTCCTTAATTTGTTAATTTTGTAGTTTTAGCATCTTAGAATGGAACAGGCTATGTTCAAGTTTTTCAGGCTACGTCTCTTTTCTGGTGTCAGTTGGATCATGCAAACAGAATGGGTCACTCTCTTCAAAACTATCCCAACATCAATGCTCTGTGGGCAACTCTTATAATTGAAGAATGCTGTCGACTTGGTTTGACGGTGAGATTGCATTCGCAGTTCATTCTATTTCTGTTGGGGTACAGGTTTTTTGATTTTTCCTCCTCCTATGACAAGTAATGCTAATATAGAACACCCACAAATGGGGTGAAACCATTTATGACCATCATATACATGTTTCTGATTTGTTCTTCATCTAGTATTTCTGTGTAGCTCCAGGATCTCGATCGTCTCCACTTACTATTGCCGCTTCTACTCATCCCCTTACGACTTGTGTTGCATGTTTTGATGAGCGCTCGCTAGCATTTCATGCAGTTGGTTATGCCAGAGGTTCTCGTAAACCAGCAGTGGTCATAACAACATCTGGCACTGCAGTATCAAATCTACTTCCTGCTGTGAGTTCTATACGGTACAATTTACATAAAGATTTATTGATTAGATGCAAGTTAACATTTTCAATGATCTTCTCTTTAAGATATTTTCTCTGCTTCATCCTTAGAATTTGATTGTCATTTAGTTGGGTTGAAACTAAGCCTTCAGCTTTACCACATCCTTTTTGTTATCATTAAACCTTGTGTTAGAAAACAAGAACTAAATGAAAGGCTTGACAACTTTACGGTTGTCTTAGCATGTATTTATACTTGTATGAGATATATACAACCCAGGAAAGCATTACAATCATGTATAAGAAAGGAAAGAGAATAAAATAAGAGCTAAATCAAATCCTATTTTTATTCTATTCCATATATCTAACACTCCTCCCCCTCAAGGTGAAGCATGTATATTATATGTTCCAAGGCGCACCTTGACTGCACATATCCATCTGCATCGAACAATTGACTTTCTAGAAGAAAGATCAACCAAGTTCCATGTATTATTTGCTTAAAGGGAAGATATCTCTTCTTCCATGGTAGTGTACTAACTAGCGTGAAATAAGACTTCATGCATAGAGTTGGGAATGTATATAGAAGCTAAAGAAGAAGCACGGGCATGATAGGAAGGAGATAAGGCAGAATATGAGATAAAACTAGAAATGGGGTGAGAAGTATGAGTACATTTACCTTTTCAGGTGGTAATAGGTAGATCTAAATCATTAACAAGTTCTGTAGATTTAGGAGAAGGTGACGGAGTGACTTAGGCTACAGGAGGGGCTCAATTATCTGACGTTTGCCATAAACCTGCAAATCAGGATAAGATAAACTACCAAAGGGAGAGGGAGAAGACTCACATCAAGAAAAGACACATGCTGAGAAGGAAGAATTGGTAAGGAAAGACTCTCGTCAAGAGAAGATACCGATTGAGATTTAGGGAAGAATGGTGTGGACTCAAACAATGTGACATCAGCACATAGAAGGTACCTATAAGAGAGGGATTGAAACATTTATATTTCTTTTATAAATGAGAATACTCTAGAAAGCCACATTTATGGGCGCGGGAAGCCAATTTATCAATTTCACTATCAAACTAGTGAACAAAAGCCACACACTTGAATATGAGTGATGAGACATGAAAGAGGGATTATTTGGGAAACAAGATGGAATGGGGTGATTGACCACATAATGCAAATGAAGGCATCCGACTAATCAAATAGCACACATTAAGGACTCATCTCCCCTGTAGGCTTCAATGACATTCCTTTGAAATAGAAAACAACATGACGTCTCAATAAGGTGCAAGTTCTTTTTCTCAGCAACCCCATTTGTTATGGAATGTGAGAGCAAGAGGATTGATGAAGCATGCCATGAGAGGACATAAAGTCAATGAATGGTTTGGAAAATGCTCCTTGGCATTGTCATTGCGAAGAATTTTAGTAGGCACACCAAATTGAGTTTGAATTTCAGTGCAAAAAGATTTAGCGATGGAAAATATCTTAGAACAATCTTTCATTAAGTAAAGTTAAGTAGTTCAGGAGAAATCATCCACAAATGTAACGAAGTACCAAATTCCTAATTTGGAAATGACATGAGTTGGACCCCACTTATCTGAATGGACTAAATGAAAAGGATGGAAAGCCCTATTATCAACTCTAGGATAATAGGAAGCGCAACGATGCTTCTCTAACTAACATGACTCACGATTTAAAGATTGTAGCTGACACAAATTGGGAATCATAGATTTTAACCTAGCAAGAGAACGATGATTGAGGCAGCAATGAGTTTCCAGTGGAGAGGCAATTGCAAAACATGATGTAAACGGTGACAAGGATTATGAGTCAAGGTAGTAGATTCCTTTAGTTTCATGTCCTCGACCAATCCTTTCTTTTGTCGTCATATTCTAAATAATAACAAAATAAGGAAAAAAATGTTACTAAATAGTTTAATTGCTTGGTGAGTTTATGATGGCTTGAGATTATATGAGAAAGAAAGTACATATAAAATATGACATAAAGGTGGAGAAGGAGATGAGAAAGATGTACCAATGCCACCAACTAGATTAGTGGATCCTTAGCGGTAATAACATGTGGAATGTGAGATGAGTGTTGAATATCAGAAAGCAATGTAAGTGTACTAGATATATGGCCAGAACACCAAAGTCAAGAATCCAAGGTGCAGAAGGATGGTTAAATAGACAACCAATAGGATTACCTCAATGAATAAGAGTTGTAGTTGGAAAAAATGCCTACTAAGTTGCCTAATATTGAAGGAACTTGGAATATTAGGCTCATCGCGATGAATGTCATCGGGTTGAGATTGCAACGGACTCATGAGGATTCTTCGACTGCAACTGCGAGTGATGATTGGAGGGATTGTGTCATTGGTGTATTTGAAGGTCATCGTCAAAGAGCTAGCGACTGGACCTCGTTGTTGATGAGCTGATGTCTAGACACCAAGGACAATGAGATCATTGATGAGGTGTGATCATTGGAAGGTTGTCGGTAAGGTTGTGAGCAATAGGCGATGATGATCGATGAGTGTTGAGACCCGTTGCGATGATTGCCGAAGTCCTAAGTGATGATGATCGATGACTGAAGATTGGATTTGGGAGTTTGACTATTATTGGCGACAACTAAAGAAATGGTCAGCGACAATGACCAGTGGGTCTAGTTACCATTGTTGGTGATTAATGTTAGGTTCTTGAACTGAATTGAGAAAAATTAGGGTTTCTTGATACTCCTAACTAGAAGAAAATACAGAACTTAGGATCTTTGGCTCTGATACTATGTCAGGAAACAAGAATTGAATGAAAGGCTTGACACCCTTAGGTTGTCTTAGCATATATTTATACTTATATGAGATATGTGCAAACTCTGAAATGATTACAATCATGTACAAAGAGGGAAAGAGAATAAAATTAGAGCTAAGTGTATTTCTGTTTTTATTCTATTCCATGTATTTAACACCTTTTTATTACATCTTCTACAGAAGCTTGTTTCATCCTAATGAATTTACCCTTATTCTCTTTGCATCATTTTGCCTCACTAAACTTAATTTGTTCTCTCCTTCTCCCTTTCTCTCTCTCTCTCTCTCTATATATATATATCAGTGACCTGCTCAAGCCTTTTATTAACTTGAAGAGGAGAGCATGTCGAATAAAAGTATTTTGCTTCTCTTTTGAATTTTCAGTGCAATATGTGCTAACTGGTGTTGCTTAGGTTGTGGAAGCGAGTCAAGACTTTGTGCCACTTTTATTACTCACAGCTGATCGTCCTCCAGAGCTGCAGGACGCTGGAGCAAACCAATCAATCAATCAGGTATATAAATATTTCTTCCTTGTTACTAAATCCAACTGAACTAGCAATAACTCAAACGGAATAATGATAAAACTAACTTTGAATGGCCATAATATTATACTGAGTAGGATGAACTGAAAAAATGAAATTATGCATCATGTAGTAGAAGTGCAACTAGAAAAAACATAAGCAAATCATTAGAATGTCCACTAACTGGGCCAAACAAGCAAGGAAACTGTATGTGCCAGACTGGGCTTGAAGGAAAAATCTAAGACACAGTTGAAGCAGTCCAAGAAATAAGAGGAAAGGAAGAGCCTAGCATTGAAACAACCTAAACTGAGTTGAGAAGATGGTGAACTGGACAGAATTCAAGCTTAACAGAGCCTTAACAGAGCTGAACTGAATGAGGAAATGTTTGAACTGGACATTGAACAAAGCTGAACCACATATACTTCTGTATTGAGTCTGGCTGGGGGAGAAGGCAATTGGATCGAATATAACTGTAAAAGAAAATTGAACCCAACTGCAATTAAACAATTTAAACCTGAACCAAAATGAACTCAAAAGAAGCTAGATGGTAGGAACTATGTTACATGCACTCGGGTATAGGTGTTGGGTTTGGATACGTGTCTACAAGTTCATTAATTTTCTTACTCAAGGATACATAGACATGGAAAAATATTTATGTTTTTAATATAATTATCTTATTTTGTAGAATCATATGGTATTAATGAGATTCTATTAGAGTATTTCATGCATAAAATATAAATTTTATGTATAATTGTATGCTAAAATTGAATTGTTAAAATATATATATATGTTCGTATAGATATTCAATTATATTGGAACACGGATATCATATCCTTGCACAACTATCTTTGTTCAAGCGTCAGGTATCCAGCACAGGTATGTCATATATTTAGAAGAGTCCATATAACATAGAATATTAGTAAGCCTGATATTTATAATTTGGATTCTGGATAGAACTCATATTGCTCCAGCAACCAAACATCACATATCTTCTTCAAACACCAAGCTCCGAGAACATTATAACCATATCTAAGTCTCAGCGATCATCCTGTGCTCATCAAACAGCCCTTTTATCACTGGTTATGGTAAAATCGAGTGATCAAGGAGCACCAACAGAGTCAAGCCATGGATCAGTCATGATCCAAGGTAGTCCATACAATCAGTGGCAATTGACTAGTGAATGTTCAAATGAACCTTAGTCATTTGAATTTGGTACTGAAAGAAAAATCACAATTGAAGGGAATTGACACTAACAAAGTTAATTGGCCACTGTGTTAACTAAGGAGCAAGACTTAATCAAAATATGATCAGCAGCTGATTCGGACTAGGATTTACTTTCGATGATGGCTTCTGTATCAATGTCATATGGGTACAAAAGAAAAGGAGATGCTTAAACAATTTGAAAAGATGCAGAAGCATGACACATTAGGAATCATATCTTCTTAGTCTTGTAGTGGGTCAGAGTCCTTGTCTGCAATCATTTTTTCTATTGTTATGCCATATTTACTTCCCTTCAACTTTATGTATAACAAATCTAAAGGAACATGTTTTTATGGGAGTAGTAGTTTTTGCTTTTCTGTCCAGACTTTCTCTCTGTTTCAGCCTCCATAGCTGAAATTTTGGGTTAACCATTCCTCAAAAAACACATTAAGCTAAGTCTAGGTATGTCATTTCCTTGTTACAAGTGTAGGGTGACTCATCTTTTCCTCAACAAAAGCTGCAGGTGCAGAGGACTAATGAGTTATGCATTAAAATTTACTATTTGACAAGGAAATGAGTGAGTGTGTATTATGGAAATGCTAGAATTATATGTGTTCCTGGACTTGGATCGGAAAATGTACAAGGGGTATAGGCGAATTTGGTCAGGGAATGTAATTATTTGTTGATTTGGATAACTATCAAACCCAAAGGCATGGCCTGAAGTGGGTATAATTTTTGCCTTTTTCATTCTTTAAGTTTTTTATTTTGTCCGAATTTGGTCGGGAATGTAATTATTTGTTGATTTGGATAAATATCAAACACAAAGGCATGGCCTCAAGTGGGTATAATTTTTGCGTTTTTCATTCTTTAAGTTTTTTATTTTGTTTGTGAACAGCTGACAACTTTTTATTTCTTAAAATGGATGCTGTGTCCGTTTGACCATACCATTGAACTTATTTCTTTTCTGACATAATAGGATGTCCAATAACCTTGCAGCTATGAGGGACTCAGTTATTAGGTCAAAACCTCCAGTCCAATGTAGAAGCATGATCTCTCTACAGTGTGTTTTCTGATTGACACTTGCATTTATGAATATTCTTTTTTCTCTTTATTTATTTTTTTTCTGTCTTTTCTTTTTCTTATCCTCTTTCTACTATGGGTGCACCTTGCATTCTAACCTAATATATATATATCAATTAAGCCATTGGTTAATGATTTTGTATTAGTAGTATTGGTATTGTATCCATGTACCTTTTATAATTGTCACTCTTGAGCAAGTAACAGCTAGTTGATAATTAACCATCTAACATTCAGTTTATAATCTAATATATCTAATTCTACATATTTTTTTGTCTCCCAGTAATTAACTTATTTCAGTTTTGTTTATAGGTCAACCATTTTGGTCAATTAGTGAGGTTTTTCAATGGCCTTCCTTCACCCTCTGATAACATTCCTGCACGGATGGTGCTTACCACCGTTGACTCTGCTGTATATCGGGCAACTAGTTCACCATGTGGTCCTGTACACGTCAACTGTCCTTTTAGGGAACCACTGGATAACAGTTCAAGTCCATGGATGTTGAGCTGTTTAGAAGGATTAGATTTTTGGATGTCCAGTGCTCAGCCATTTACAAATTATACTCAATTGCAGTATTCTTATGCATGCAATGGTAATTACAGCCAAATGGAGGAGGTTCTGGAACTGATTAAAGGGGCAGACCAGGGGCTTCTACTGATTGGTGCCATTCATAGAGAGGATGACATATGGGCAGCTCTTCTCCTGGCAAAGCACCTTTTGTGGCCAGTTGTGGCTGACATTTTGTCAGGTTTACGGTTGAGGAAGTATTCAACTTACTTTGAAATGGAGAAAAACATTTTATTCATTGATCATCTCGATCATTCTCTCCTCTCAAATTCGGTCAGGAGTTGGGCACGTGCTGATGTGATTGTTCAGGTTTGTTTCTTTTATCTATTTTTGTTAAATGTTAGAGATATTGTAAATATAGCAGTAGGATCAGATTGATTAGGTGTGATTAGGAGTGATTGATGTGATTTATCATCCTAACATTGTTAATGTTCATATACATAAATATAAATGGTTCTTACCCATAGTGGTTAAGCCATTCCATTCAATATAATGTCAAAGTATGGTGAGATAGTGGCTAACTGTTTAATATAATGTCAAAGTATGGTGACTTGACATCTTATATCGGAGTAGGCAAAATTCCTGAGTTCAAATCTTATAGTCACCCAAAAGTTAATTGGTGCACATGTTTGGTCTTGTCAAAAAATAAAAAGCAGTCTGGCAACACATAAGGGGCATGTTGAGAGAATGTAAATATAAATTATAAAATTCTGTCTCTCTCTCTCTCTCTTTCAGCGCCTAATAGTAACAAACAAAAAACTTTGCATACTCATCTTGTTGCAAAGTTTTGTTGTGATATGTGAGTATTTGTTGAACAACTTACTTTTAATGAAATTCTTGTCAACCATATGTTCTGAATCATGTTGGTAAAACTTATTTTGCTATAACAGATCGGGACTAAGATAACAAGCAAGCGAATTTCTCAGATGCTAGAGGAATGCTTTCCATGCTCCTATATAGTAGTAGGGAACCATCCAAGTCGTTGTGATCCGTCACACATTGTAACACACAGGATTCAGGGTACCATTACTCAATTTGCTGATTGTCTGCTTAAAGCTCACATACCAAAGATCAGCAGCAAATGGTGTGGTTTTCTACAAGCTTTGGATAAAATGGTATCTGTTCTCTACATAATATTCTTTCCTTACAATCTCTATTATTTGGGTGTTTGGTATTTCCCTCCCATGTTGACACTTTTCAACTCCAATAACCTCCTTTCAAATTTATAACTTGCTGAATATGGGGTCAAGCTGACACGCTGGACATCCACTGATAAGATCAAACAGTTGGTAAATTACTTGGGGACAGTTTTATGGTGCCTTTGATCATTGAACACTGATCTTGGCTTATTACAATAAATATGAGACAAGGACATAGAAACGATGCCAAGGACACTAAAACATAGCAGATATTATGCAAAGAACTAGAAACCTCATCTAGCTATGGTGCTGCAAGTCAAAAAGATGAATGACACACTGGGTGTACGCCATACCAATTGATTTAAGAGCTAAATGGAAACAGTCCATGCCTATCAAGTTTATCAACAATCCCAACTATCTTTCCTGGTTGATTATCTGCAAAAAAACAAATGAAAGTGTATAATCATGGTCAGCAACATGAATAATTACAAGATAACCAAATAAAGTTTAGGGATGAAAGAACAAGTGAAGCTGGCCAGGTGGAATCAGACTAGGAAGTGAGAGTGCTCTTTTAAGATATAGTAAAAGCTTAACAGGTAAGATGATATTACTCATTATATGAACTGGAGAATGCAAGGTGTTGATTGAGAAGTGTGTGTTTACCATAAGTGAAGGGAAATACTTTATATACAAAAGATTGCAGATATGGTGGACTGCACACATTAATAATGGCGAACAATCACTGATTGGATTTGGCATGATGTTTTTAGTTCTTTAACTTGTGTTTAAATCACTAGAAAAATCAATAGTTCTACCATTCAAGGTTTGGCAAATAGGAAACTATTGAAACTATTGGTTTTGCAAATAGATGATGATCTGGTAGTCCGTAAATTATTTTTTTGTGATCTCTCCATGCTCTTTTTTCTCAAGTTTCTTTTCCATGTTTTCTTAGGTTGCATGGGAGATATCATTTCTAATCTACTCTGAATACTGCTTGACTGAACCCTACATTGCACATGTGATCCCGGAAGCACTCCACTACGACTCTGCTATATTTATCGGTAACAGCATGGCCATACGTGATTTGGACATGTATGGATGTAACAGGGCAGAGTGTACTGATAATACTGCAGTGATATTAAGCTTGGAGTTACCATGTAATGGAATACAGGTGGCTGGGAACAGGGGAGCTAGTGGTATTGATGGTTTGCTTAGCACGGCCATTGGTTTTGCTGTGGGATGCAACAAACGAGTGAGTATTAAAAGAATTTCTTAATAATTGCTCGCCTTGGAGTAAATATTTGTTATCATTCTCATCGTTTGGTTGGTGTTACAATTGTTCATAGTTTGTAATTATGTTTAGGTAATTTGTATCATTGGAGATGTTTCGTTTCTGCATGATACAAATGGATTGGCACTTTTGAAACAAAGGTAACAAGTTCTGTAATTGAATCTTATATTTAATTTGACATAATTATGCATCTGTACACATTGTTAAGTGTTTCCATATGTTAGTTTGTATGGATATAATTGTGGACATTCATTACCATGGCCAACCAAACTTCCTTAACAAGTATACTGGTAAAACTATTGTCTAATGAGAACTTTGAAGTTTTAACTTTTATCTTAGCTTATTTTTCTTTACCAATTGTGTTGGAAGATTGAGTCAATTTTGTAATCAATTTGATATGTAATTAGCGTATAATTAGCTGAAATTTAGGGTCAGAATTTCTGTAATTAGCTGATTTTTTGGATCAGAATTCCTTTTAATTTTCTCATTAATATGGGGATTTAATTTCTTAAAATAAGTTGTCAAGGGATCTATAAATCCCTTTGTAAATTCCTGAATAATGTATGATGAATACAATTCATTTTCCCATAATAGTCTTCCCTGTTTTTATGGTAACAGAGCTATGTTAGAAACCCTAGGGACCAATCCTATTCATCATCGTTTCTTCTTCTGTTCTTTATCCTTTCTTTCCATTTTCCACCATGTTTGAAGTCACATCCGAGTCAACCCGTGTTCCATCATCTCACACCGAAACCTCCTGAATTCCCTTTGATAATAAGCCCATACAGATTACAACCATTCACCTTAATGGAGATAATTTTCTTTGATGGTCTCAATCTATCCGCATGTATCTCAGGGGGAGAGGCAAAATCGGTTACATTACTAGAGATGCTAAGTGTCTTGACATGAAGGTTCTAACCTTTTCCACTTGGGATGATGAAAACTTAATGGTAATGACCTGGTTGGTGAATTCTATGGTTGAGGAGATTGGCGCTTACTACTTGTGCTATTCCACTGCCAAAGAACTCTAGGATAATGTATCGCAAATGTATTCTGACCTTGGGAATCAGTCTCAAGTCTATGAACTGACTTTACAACTTGGGGAAATTTGCCAAGTTGAGGACTCTGTCACAAAGTACTATAATTCCCTTAAAAGAATTTGGCAGGATCTCAACTTGTTCAATGATTACGAGTGGAAATCAATGGAAGATGGCAATCACTACAAGAAGATGGTGGATGTCAATCGGGTCTTCAAGTTCCTCGCTGGTCTGAATGTTGAATTCAACGAAGTACGTGGTCGACTCATTGGGCGGAATCCTTTATCTCCAATTAGTGAGGTGTTTGCTGAAGTTCATCGTGAGGAAAGCCGAAGACATGTGATGTTGTGGAAGAAGACATCTAATGCAATCGGACCTGTAGAGAGTTCAGCCTTGGCAATCCCCGAAGCTCATGCCAGTCGCAAAAATACCCACAACCAGCATGGGAATGATGACAAATCTCACCTGCGTTGTGATTACTGTGGCAAACCTAGACACACTCAGGAGACATGCTACAAACTACATGGAAGGCCTTCAAACGGTAAGGGAAACAAGTCATCCGAGCACGGTAAGTGTAATCCTCCAACTGCTAATGAAGCCGAGGCTTGTCCTTTCAACAAAGAGCAGTTAGATCATCTTCTCAAGCTCCTAAAATCCCATTCGTCACCTAGTCTTCCTAGCGGTTCTATGGCGCACACAGGTAGTAATTCCGTGGCACACTTAGGTAATGATTCCTTGACACTCTCCGTTCTTTCAAAAACTGGTCCTTGGATTATCGATTCAAGGGTTTCTGACCACATGACTAGTGCTTCTCATATATTAAGCTCATATTCTCCCTGTTCTGGTGCCAAAAAAATCGGGATAGCTGATGGCAGTTTTTCACCTATTGCAGGCAAAGGGCATGTTAAAATTTCTAAAAACGTTGTTCTCAAATCTGTCTTACATGTTCCAAAACTTGCCTGCAACCTTTTCTCTGTCAGTAAATTATCCCAAAATTCTAACTGTTGTGTTGTCTTTTTTTCTTCTCATTATGTCTTTCAAGATTGGAGCTCGGGAAAGATGATTGGAGCTGCTAGAGAAATAAATGGATTGTATTACTTTGATGAGATTGCTTTCGATAATAAAAAGGCTCAGGGCTTAAGTAGTACTAGTTCAAACTTTGTTTATGATCGAATAATGCTGTGGCATAAAAAAGTAGGACATCCTAGTTTTCCATATCTTATACGTTTATTTCCTGAATTGTTTAAAGGAATAGATTGTTCAATTACTCATTGTGAAGCTTGTCATCTGGCAAAAGATCATCGTGTTTCATTTCCTTTGAAACCTTATTTTGCATCAAAACGATTTTATATGTTTCATAGTGATATTTGGGGCCCGTCTAGAGTAACCATACATACTCGGAAAAAATGGTTTGGGACTTTTATTGATGATCATACATGGTTGTGTTGGGTATATCTATTGAGAAAAAAATCTGAAGTTGAACAACGTGTTAAAGATTTTTTCCATATGATTGAAAATCAGTTTCAAACAAAAATTGGCATCCTGCAAATAGATAATGGAACCAAGTATGTTAATGAATGTTTGGGAAAATTCTTTCTGGAAAAAGGTGTTATTCATCAATCCACATGTCGTGACACACCACAACAAAATGGAATTGTAGAACAAAAAAATAGACACTTACTAGAAGTGGCACGTGCTATCATGTTTTCAATGAATGTTCCTAAGTACCTTTGGGGTGATACGATTCTAACTGCATACTACTTGATTAACAGAATGCCATCTCGAGTTTTGCAGTTTGAAACACCTTTAAATTGCTTGAAAAAGAGCTTTCCCACATCTCATTTAAGCTCAGATCTACCTCTAAAAGTTTTTGGCTGTACAAGTTATGTTTACATACCCAACAACTTTCGGTCCAAATTGGATCCAAAATCTGAAAAATGTGTTTTCATTGGATATGCATCAATAAAAAAGGGTACAAATGCTTTAACCCTGTTACAAAGAAATTTTTTGAAAGTATGGATGTGTCCTTTCTTGAAAACCAACATTTTTTTCAAAAAAATTCTCTTCAGGGGGAGAGTCTGAAGGAAGATAATTTTTGGGAGACTTTACCCCTACTAGACATTTCAACAATTGAGTTCACGTCTTTGATCAACTCTGGTAAACAAACTCAAGAAAAAACCATTTTGGATATGAAAAATCCTAACAATAATTTTATTTCATCAGAGATAGGGGGAGAAGTACTACAAAAGGATCATGATAATCCTCACACTGAGCTTCAGGTCTATACTAGAAGGAAGTTTCACAAAGATTCTACTGCACCAGTTATTTCTCCAACAGATGACTAATCAAATTTGCTGAGCAGTGATCCTTCCACTCAAGGTAATCCATCTCCTGTCCTTATTCTTTCTTCTTCTGTTTTGCCAGTTTTACCTCCTTCAAACCTTGATCTTCCAATTGCTGTTAGAAAAGGAATTAGAACATGTACCAAACATCCTATTGCCAAATATTTATCTTATAAAAGACTTTCGAAGAGTCAGAAGGCATATGTGTCTCGGATTTCTAACTTGTTTGTTCCTAGAACTGTCCAAGAAGCCTTAGGTGATCCAAATTGGAAATTGGCAGTGATGGAAGAAATAAATACTCTTAGAAAAAATGACACATGGAGTGTGGTTGATCTACCAATAGATAAGAAGACAGTGGGCTGTAAATGGGTATTTACTGTCAAATGTAAAGCAGATGGGAGTGTGGAGTGATACAAAGCAAGGTTCGTGGCAAAGGGGTTTACTCAGACCCACGGTATAGATTACCAAGAAACCTGTGCTCCTGTTGCTAAGATTAATTCCATCCGGATACTTCTCTCCCTTGCAGTTAACTCCAAATGGCCACTTCACCAGTTAGATGTGAAGAATGCATTCTTGAATGGAGATTTGGAGGAAGAAGTGTACATGGATTTGCCATCTGGATTTGAAGAACAACTTGGTGAAGGCAAGGTGTGTAAGTTAAAAAAATCCTTGTATGGTCTAAAATAGTCTCCAAGAGCCTGGTTTGAGCGATTTGGGAAAGCTGTCAAGAAACATGGTTTCTCTCAAAGCCAAGTTGATTATACGATGTTTTATAAGCACTTCAGATAAGGTAAAGTTGCTATTCTTATTGTGTATGTTGATGACATAATCATAATTGGGGATGATTTTGGTGGGATTAACAACTTAAAGAATAAACTTGCTGTTGAGTTTGAAATCAAGGACTTAGGTACGTTGAAGTAGTTCCTTGGTATGGAGTTTGCTAGGTCTAAGGAGGGAATCTTTGTCAATCAACGCAAATATGTTCTTAACTTGCTTAAAGAAACAAGTATGACTGGTTGCAAGGCTACAGACACGCCAATTGAGCCCAACTTGAAGCTAGAGCCAACTGCTACTAACAAAGTAGTGGATCGGGAGAAGTATCAAAGATTAGTTGGGAGACTAATCTATTTAGCTCACACACGACCAAACATAGCTTTTGTAGTGAGTATGGTAGGCCAATTCATGCATTCACCTGGAACTGCTCATTTTGAAGTTGTTTTTAGAATTTTGAGATATCTTAAAGGGACTCCTGGAAAGGGGCTTTTTTTTTCAAAAACAGAGGACATCTACAGATAGAAGCCTACACTGATGCAGATTGGGTAGGCAGTATAAGTGACAGAAGATCTACTTCCGGTTACTGTACATTTGTTGGAGGTAATTTGGTTACTTGGAGGAGTAAAAAGCAGAATGTAGTAGTTAGAAGTAGTGCAAAGGTAGAATTTCGATCAGTTGCATATGGATTTTGTGAAGTTCTATGGATTAGAAGATTATTGGAAGAATTGAAGGTTCCTACACCATCACCTATCAAGGTTTATTGCGACAACAAAGCTGTTATCTCAATTGCTCACAATCCCGTTCTACATGATAGGACAAAACATGTTGAGGTAGACAAGCATTTCATCAAGGAGAAATTGGATAGTGGTGTGATATGTATGCCTTACATACTAACCACTAGTCAAGTTGCAGACATCCTCACCAAAGGACTTAATAAAGTCCAATTCGAGAATTTTGTTGGCAAGCTCGCAATGGATGATATCTTCATGCCAGCTTGAGGGGGAGTGTTGGAAGATTGAGTTAATTTTGTAATCAATTTGATATGTAATTAGTGTATAATGAGCTGAAATTTAGGGTTCGAATTTCTGTAATTAGCTGATTTTTAGGATCAGAAATTCCTTTTAATTTTCTCATTAATATGGAGATTTTATTTCTTAAAATAAGCTATCAAGGGATCTATAAATCGCTTTGTAAATTCCTGAATAATGTATGATGAATACAATTCATTTTCCCATAGTAGTCTTCTCTGTTTTTAAATCGTTAGGCCAACTTCGTTCTATCTGTAGTTTATGTTCTCGCAAATTTTTGTATGTCTTTATGCGTATTAGGGTTGCTTTCCTTCCCTTCGTTTCATATGGTGTTTATCTCCAAGGAGGAAAAATATCAGGAGTTTAATTACAATTATAGTTTCAAATTATTTCCTCTTGAACGAAAGGAAGTTTTTTTTTTTCTATTAAACTCATGAATCGGTTGAATGAATGTGATTAGTAACCATCATATGAGACATTATACAAGTGGCAAAGGACTAAGGCAACGTTTGATTGGAGGGGATTGGATGATAGGAGATAAATAATATGATGAGATAAGATATGGGCTTGGATATAATATGAGATTAATTTTCTATATGGGATTATTTTATTAGTGTTTGGTTGATGGGATATAAAGTGACATAAGAGATGTAATTTGATAGGAGATGTAACAAGAAATAATTTTTGACTTTTTAGATTTTAGCGAGAAGCAAATCCAGGAGAGGCAGGTATGCCATCTTAACCCCTTGGTATTCCATGTCTGTCATTTTGAGGGATCCCTCTTTTTTTGATTATCAAACGTAGGATTTGTGGGACTCGCGGATGGCAAATCCAATCCAGAGCCCCACATCTCCCAAACAAACACAGCCTAAGTGGATGAAAAAAAATTTCTATTCATTAAAAATCTTAAATAAATGTTTGATATTTTATTCATTTTTCTTCCATTTAAAGAAAAAAAAAAAGTTAAAATTTCTTTTAGTTCTTGAGTGCATTTAGTTCTGCAGGCCAGATGATTGTTTCTCACATTTTATTTCTCTGCTCTTTTTTTGTTTACCTTGGGCGCTCATGGTATACCTAACTATCTATGTTTTCATTTGTAATGATTGTTTTATATACCACATCTCTTCTCAAAGTATTAACTAATCTTTTTTGTTTGAAGGATATTCCGGAGACCAATGACAATTCTTGTAATAAACAATCATGGCGGGGCAATATTCAAGTTCCTTCCTATTGCAGATAGAATTGAAAAAAGAGTGTTGGATCAATATTTCTACACTTCTCATAATGTTTTGATTCAGAACCTATGTCTGGCACATGGGTAAGAGTTAAAATGCCAAATGGTACACATATTATACGTTCATCTATTTCCAAGCTGAAAAGCATGTGGACACAGTGCATGGATACATGAGTCAGCCATTTTGACACAAACACTTTCAAAAAGAATTAGGACAATAAGATACATATAATAAATAAATATTTACTTTTATATATACATGAAAATAGTACCAGTTTCTTCATTTTTTATTTTATAAATACATCTGGTGTTATTTTGTAAGAAAATAATAAGAAATTATGTTCAGTATTCCATATATTGAAAAAGAATTGTGAAAAAACAATCACAATAGTTATTTCATAAAGCTCAATTCATCATCAAGTTGATTGTTTATGCATTTTTTTTCTTAATTTTTTAATGGAAAAAGTTTTAAGCTTTAGAACTATTAGAATATTGTAACTACGGTAGGATTTAGTCTTAGCTAGTGTAGGAAATTTGATTTGATTGGGAAGAATTTGTTGATTCCTAGTTTGTACTAGCTTTTATGCACTAGCTTTTAAGTTGCTTCATATAATACTTCTCTTTGAATCAGCATTCATAGCTGCACTATATAGATGTGAATGAATGATCAACCAAAACACTCTTAAACAGTCTGCTGTTTTGTGCAGTGTAAAGCATGTTCAAGTGCAGACAAAAATGGAATTGCAAGATGCCTTGTTGACATGTCACCAAGAGGAGACTGATTGTATCATAGAGGTTGAGAGCTGTATTGATGTCAATGCTACTTTCCACAGGTAATATGGTTTTATCACCACTTTTACGTGTATAGCCTGACACATATCAACTCAGTTCCTCACTAAAATGTTTTCCACTTCTTTTCAGTAGCTTGAGACAATTTGCATGTGAAGCAGCAGATAATGCCTTCAGCATTATTTCAAGGCTTTCAATTTCAGATTATGTGTTAGATGGCTTCTCTGGTATTAACATTTGTAAAATGGAGTACTCTCTCTATAGGTGAGCTTTATTCCATTGAATACAAAACTACTTGAATCACATTTTCAAATTCTAGAAATATGCAATATATGTTTTTCGAACTTCTGTTGTGACAGAATTCAGCTATGCGACCCACCTACTTCAAAATCTATTTGTGATGATCCAATTAGCTGCAATCGAGAAGGCTTCATTATAGCTCTATCCCTTGAAGATGGAAGTGTGGGGTTTGGTGAAGTTAGTATGTTACTTTTAACTTGTTTTTTTTATTTTTTTTAAAATTTTCCATGTTCAAGGAGAAATATTTTTGTTTTTTTCTTTTATAAATTTTGTGTATGGAAAAATATTAATGTTTTCTTCTTGTGATGAATTAATAGCACGGAACAATATTCCGTTTGTTTCTGCTGGGAAAAAAAAAGTTTATATTTCTTAAGAGATTGAAATGAAGTACTAGTAGAATAATGAAATTGTACTGTTTCCATCTAAACATAGTGGATCATAGTGAAATACAGCTTAATACAACAATAGATTCCATTATAATAAGTTATGTTCTCACAAAAGTAGGATTATTATTTCTTTTTTCTATTACCAGTTGAAGCTTGAAACTTCATAACTATTATCAATCCAATCTCAAACAATCACACGTGCAAAATTGTAAAGAAGCCACGAGAACTTTTACCTGGAAAATCCTTGTTAACAGAAGGGTGAAAAACCAAAAGTCTCATATTGGAGGATGAATTAAACTTCTTCCACCATAAAACGATGTTACAAGTTTCAACAAGAAAGTTGCACAATCGAGACCCATTGAACTGTTGTTCACGGTCCGTGATTTACCAAGCCAAGCAAAAGACCAATTTTCAAGTCTTTGAAGATCAACACCGGATTTGAATGATGTTTTAGGGTTTAACTATTGAGAGAGCTCTTTTGAGGCTTAATTGATCTAGAATGAAGTATTCTCTCTGCAAAAATCCTTGGAGAAAGCTTCTTTAAATAGTTGAGGATGATTCCAATTTTGTGCAAGATTTCGAAAATCAGTTTCCTAAAAATTCTGCATAGCTCGTTGCAGTGAACTAGCCAAAGAGGCCATCAAGCTTCCAACACCAAGAATTTTTCCCACGCCTAAACCAAAACATACTTCCAATATTTGTAGTGGAGCCAGCGATCATCCAGGGAGCCACCGATCAGTGACAAAATTCAGCTTAACTTGTCGTACTTCCTATTGAAGATAGTGAGGCTATAAACCTTGTCCTATTCAACTGTGCTTTGTTCTATTAAGCTCAATTTTGTCTACATCAACTCAAGCCTATATTCTTGGACACTTTAGTGTAATGACTGAATATATAATCTTGAAATCATTGTTTTGTTTACAAATTGCCAATTACAATGATTAAAACTCTAAGGGGAGAAATTTGGCCCACGAAGTCATTATTCGCTTTGGGAGTATTGTTCACAGGAACGGACTTACATTGGGACTAGTGGGGGCAGCTGCCCCCACTAGCTGCAGAATTTCATATGTTTTATATTAATTTTTTATTTTTTAATATATAATATATAAAATGCCCCTACTGAAAATGCTAGCTGTGGAATTTCATATGTTTTATATTAATTTTTTATTTTTTAATAGATAATATATAAAATGCCCCTACTGAAAATGCCTCCAATGAAATAAAAAAATTGCTCTTTTTTATTTTTAAATCAACTAAAAGGTTATTTTGTACTTTCCATTATTTTTTTTTTAACTTTTTCTACTGTCTCTCCAAACTAAGCCCACATAATTTAATATCTCTAACTCTTCATCTTTCATTTTCCCCTGCCTCCCTCTCTCTCCCTCTCCCTCTCACTTTCTTTTGCTAAACCCAATTTGCAATCTCTCGTTAAACCTAAGCACCTCTTTTATTTTATTTTATTTTATTTTTTTCACACCCCTCTCTTTTAATCCACCTTTCTCTAATTCACTGTCTCTCAGCCCACTCTTTCTATTTTCTTAAACCCTCGCTCTTTCCTAATCAAAACATCATTTTAATATATGTTGAAACTTCTTCAATTTGAAAATATTTTGTCTTAAGAATCAAGGTTCAATCTCATCGCTTCAAAAAACAACTAAGGTATTTTGTGTTCAAATTATGATTTGATTCTAATTCAATATTTTAACATTTTAATGCTTTAATTTATTACACATATTTTTCATGTTTGACTTAATAATATGAACCTTTATGATATTATATAATTTATGTTGTCTATATTTTATTACAATTGATTATTTATATTAGTTGTCTTACTTATTGTTTGTGTTATTTGAAGAATAATTGATTTATTTATTGAGGTTTAAAATTTTATTGATATATATTTGAACTAGGGTTGTTTAATAAAAAAGGTTGGGAATTTTTATTTTTAACTATTAAATTTAGGAATTATATTTCTAATGATTTGTCTTAGAATTAATTTTTTTTTTAATTTATATAGTTATGGAGAGATATTAAAAAAAAATCGAAGTTTAATTTTGCCCCCCTCAACAAAATTTATGGGTTCGCCCTTGATTGTTCGTACATTACCTAATGGGTGGACCCACCGCTTTGGCAGTGCATGCAAACTTTCTCGTGGATTTATTTTAGTATAAATGTTCGTCTTTCCTCTCAAACCCCTGATCTCTTAGTTGATAGTAGTAGAAGTTGAGAAGTACACCCATCCACCTGTTTGGACGGATAAAAGTATGAGGACTACATTGTAAGTATAAGTCAGCCACGTGGTCGGCCCTTTATGGATGAATCACATGGTAAGTTACATTGTCAACATGTGGTAGTACTTGTTTTGGCTTGCATGTAGCTCCATTATCAGTTATGGGAATAATGATATTCCACCTCGGGCATTGGGTGCACTGTCCTATCTTAGCCTTCTAGAAGATTATAAATTATCTAATAGATTTGGTAAAGGGAAATCTCTGGGATTGTTTAGGCAACAATTTTGCATTACAAACCTTGAGATCACACGAGAATATTTAAGGGGAGTTAACTATTCACATGGTTGCCAACGTGGCAGAAGTGAGCTAGTATAGTCAGTCACAAGTACGTGACTATATAATGATAAGAGGTGAATGTTTGAGTTACACTCTACATGGTCTATAGAATCTCTCTTCTCTATTGTTCATTTTGTCTTGCAACTAACTTGTTGGTGTCTCGTCAATCGACACTTGTTTTGCTTTGACCTTGGTTCTTTTGAAGGCTCGTTTGGGAAGAGGTAGAAGCTTGCTCGTGGAGCACAACTTTAACTCTAAAAGTCTTGGTCCCAAACTAGTTGGGGTTGGCGCTACATGCTTGTAGAGCATGCACTGTTGTATTTTTTTTCCCATGCAAAAACCTAGCAAAGTTATTACCTATCAACTTATCTAAATATTTGAACTATTTAAACTCATAAAAGATGTAACTTTATTAATATATTATATTCAACATATCACTTTGCCCAACCTTAAAAAAGTAACATTCCAGATTCCCATTAGAGTGAGGAAATGTAGGTCCTAAATAACAAACTAAACACCGAATGAACTCAGCCTTTGTCACGCCCTGGATCTCGCGACCCGAGGGATGAGTGATAAACACACATATCATGCACTAACATAGTTATTTCATGATCAGAGCAAAACTTTAACCTCTAAGTGAGCCCAAGACACAAGTTGAAATAACATGAATTTAACCTTAGCTATTGCCAGGTTATATACTCCATGCATACTTCCTATCAATACATAGCTTGGGCCTTAGGACCTTTACAACCATATAGCTTGGGCCTTAGGACCTTTACAACCATATCGAATAGTCTCACAATGAAATGACATTACAATTTCAATTAAAAATTTAAACTAAGTGCCCAAAAGTTCTGCTAAATTTAGAAGGGCTCATGCATAACCACTCCTAGCTCAACCCCCATCAGCCCACCTGATTGTTATGATCTGTTCCTGCATCAAAATCTGTAGGGACGTGAGCATGGGTCCACTTATGCCCACGATGCCTCATACAAACATATATGATATGCAATCCAATCATGCATGCTATTTATGGTATAGATAGCTACCTTATCATTGTTTAAAGCTATAACAATTCACCAACATTACGACATAACCAATTTGGAATATAACATATTATCACACAACAATATCATAATAAGAATTCAATTCCAAATAAAACTCAACTTTTGAAATCTCACTGATTAAATTCAAATCACATTCCATTTTCACTTTATTATTTAATCACCATTCAACCACCTAACCATATCCACATTACCATTATTCATCATTAAATCACATTGTCACATCCACATTATCACTCTTCATCAATCCATCACATAACCATAGTCACACGAGTCATCGGGGGTTGATTGCATACACAACACCGTCTTTTATGAGTCCAGACCTAACGGAAACGGTAAACTGAACACCATCGTTTAGGATCACAGTCTAGAGTCATGGGTAATCCTTACACACACAATGTTGTGGGTTACTAACCCACTGGCATTGACACCAAATCTTGCGCAGGTTCTGAGTCTTTCAACCCGAGGGTAATCTCAAAACCCTTCCTATTTTTCACACCCCACCACGGCTCCCGGCACATCATCAATCACATTCCGATTTATTCAAACATATATTTACCTTCATCATCATTTAGTTTTCAACAACACACAATCACAATTCCACTTGATCAAGGTTCACATCCCATGGTCCCCTTTCAAATTCATTTTATTCAAGGTAACATTTGTTCATCTTTACAAGTTAATTTCCATTAGCTTATGACAATCAACTCTTAAAAACCCTTTTATAACATAATTTCCCCTTTTTAATCCATGCAATTAAATAAACAAGGCTTTATGCAAAAAAAAACATGTCACTAGACTCTTTAATAATCCTAAGGTAGAAGGTCAAAATAAGCAAAATCAGGAAATGGACCTAGGCTCGGTGGATGCCCAAGCTGGCACTTAGCCGTGCGCCCAAGAGTTTGTGCACCCAAGGAGGCCGGGCGCCCATGCCTTGTGCGCCCAAGGTGCTGGGTGCCCAACTGTTTCTCACCTTGTGTGCTCACAGCTTGGTCCGAGTTACAGGTTTTATGCTCTGTTTTCTGGGTTCTTGGTTCCTAATACTTGGGACCTCAAATTGATCAAGTTTAAGTTAGAATACTTAAAATTTCATGTTTCTAACATCAACATTAGTCTCTTAGGCATCAAAAGTAACCAACAATTTTAGTTTTCATCAGCTATTGGCCAAGGTATGAATCAAAACAGAAACTTCACTCTCTCAACCTATACATACGTATATATGTATATAACTTCTATTTTCTTCCATAGATACAATCAACACTTGAAAAAGGTTCTCTAATGGTGTTCTACTCCTTGTTACACATTACATATGTAAGAAAGAAGTATTAAATCCCTACCTCAAGTTGAAAGAAGATGGATCAACAAGATGGTATCCTTTGATTCCAAGCTTCCAAACTTTGATGGGTTCAATCCTTTCACTCCTTGATTCAAACTACAAATGAATCGCATCGAAGGGTTCCTTGAGGGTCTAATTACACTTTTACAAGGTTAATTTGATTTCTACTTAGGCTAGAAGAACTTACTCTCAAGGATTCCACCCGGTTCCTCTTCTCCTTCTTCCTTGCTTTTCTTTGCTTCTCACCCGGTTCCTTCTTCTCCAAACAATTTCTCTCTCTCTCTCTTGCATCATCTCACACATATATATTTAGCCAA
Organism: Vitellaria paradoxa; assembly: GCA_019916065.1. NCBI lineage: Eukaryota > Viridiplantae > Streptophyta > Magnoliopsida > Ericales > Sapotaceae > Vitellaria > Vitellaria paradoxa. The sequence goes on along the minus strand of CM034233.1, from coordinate 21,851,446 downwards.
TATTTTAATCTCCAACAGTAAATTTCAGACCTCCCCCACTCCCCCTAGCTAGTTATAGACTTATAGGTGTGAGGGGTCGGCTGCACAATTTAGAGCAACCATACCTGTCAAGCTTGCTGTACCTTGGGCGCCCAAACCCTTTTGCGCCCAAACCCTTTTCAGGTGTGCGCCCAAGGTCTTGGGCGCTTATGCTCGGTGCGCCCAAGGTGTCCTCCTCCTGCACTCTTGCTAAAATGCCATCTTTTGATTGCTTAGCTCACCTCTTTCGAAGTTCTCAACTCTAGAGTATGATTAATGATCCATACTACTAAATTAGCATAACATCACTTCCAAAATGTACCAAAACCATAAATTTAGGTTTAATACAAAAGTCTGGGGTATTACAGCCTTGCACACAACCAGGCTTACATAATTGGCAAGCATTATAATTATCAAGTGATGAAGATTGCTATCGGGAAAATTACAGGAAGCAACGTGCAATTAATTAAAAAATTTCAGGAACTCACTGGTTTTTTATACTTGTGCTGTATGCCATAATATATTGTAAATTTAAATGCTTTTATCCTTAAAAAAAATGAAAATGAAAAAAGAAAAAGGAAAATAAAAAAACTCTTTTCAATTGGAAGATGTAGCAAGAGATTATAGTGTTTGTTTCATCGCATTTTAATGGAGCTACCCTTTCATTGTTAAAATGCACCATTGTGCTTTTCTTTTACTGCTGTCAATTCCCCTACCCCCAAAGTTTACTTTCTGTTGATATATAAATAAGTGGACTAGTTAATTTAAATAAATCCTGATTTAAGGCACTCAAGTAGATAATGTAGTGATATAGGAGTTTCAATTGCTGTTTAATAGACATATGTTTTCTGCAGATTTTAATCATCAATTTACTTCCCATGTCATTTCATGTTTGTATTCTCCCATTAAAAGACTTCACAGAACGTTTTATGTTTGAATTTTCAAGATAGTTAATAAAAAGCCTTAAAAGGTCTCTGTAGTTCTACAAACTACTGCTTTTATTGGAATTGGATAAGAATAGATTTGTGGCCGTATTCATTTATTACCTCAGCCAATGTATGGGTTCTTTGAATATAAATTTACCCCAGCCAACAGCTATGTTGTAACAACAATTAATTGTGTGAGTTGTAAGATTTTACTTACTGGCTGACGTGTGTGGCTGGTAACCTTGAAGTCTTCATTTCAATTAGTTTCGTGAGAAATATAGGGATCTTGTAATCAATGTTTTAGCTGCAAAATTGTGAGAAGGCAATATATATACATATATATATTATATTCTTCTCCTACTATTGCTCATAATGTACTATTTTGAGCAGGTTGCATCCATGAAGAAAACCTCATTGATGTTGAAGAGCAACTTCGGTTTTTTATTCATGTCATACAACATGCAAAGATTAGTCTCTCTATTCCTCTGCTAAAGGGTTCATTTTCTTCTTGGTTATGGAACAGTTTAGGAATCTTGGTATGTCCATGCAACTTCATTCTGCCAAATACTACTGTCTAGATATATATTACAATAAACAACAGAAGATGATGTGTAAAGAATTTCTTGCTATTCCTCAACTTTGCTTATATAGATAAACACTTACAGCTCTTTTCTTGTTACATAGCCAGGCTCAATCTTTCCAAGTGTCAGATGTGGTTTGGAAATGGCCGTCCTTACTGCCATAGCAGCAAGTGAAGATTCCAGTTTATTGAATATACTTCGTCCTAAGACAGCTGCAGATGAATTATCTGAAAGATCATCTACTGTTCAAATTTGTGCTCTTATTGACTCCAGTGGGACTCCTGAAGATGTTGCTGATATTGCTGCTGCACTTGTTGAAGAAGGGTTCACTGCAATAAAGCTAAAAGTTATATCTTTCCTAAATTACAGTTTCAAGCTTACTTTTTTCCAGATAAAATTTTATAAAGAAATTTGGTATTGGGTCTCTTATGTCTTGCAAATTATTAGTTTAGTGAAGGTTTATGGTCAGAGACTATCTCAAACTACCTGGCTTACTATATATAGTTCCAGTAACAGGTAGCACGTCGTTCAGATCCCATTGAAGATGCGATGGTTATACAAGAAGTTAGAAAGAAAGTTGGCCACCAGATTTACCTCCGTGCTGATGCAAATCGGAAATGGACCTATGAAGAAGCAGTTCAATTTGGTTCTTGCATGATGAATTGTGACCTGCAGTACATCGAGGTATACTAAAATTTAATGGGAATTGCAAGGGAGATATTTAGTGCTTCAGAATGCAAATTGTTTTAATCACAATTTTGATATCTGTGTTGTTGACAATTTTGAATAACTTATCAGAGGGTTTACGCAAATCTCATTGTCTCAGGAACCTGTTCGAGATGAAAATGGTATAATTAATTTCTGTGAAGAAACCGGGTTACCTGTAGCACTGGATGAAACCATTGAAAATATCAAAGAAAATCATGAAAATCTTCATGGAAGGCTGGCAAAGTTCACTCACTCGGGAGTAGCTGCTGTTGTAAGTGGAAGTGTATTTTCGTTATGGTGGTTATTGGGATGAGCAATATGTAATGTGCAACGTAGCAAACTTGTCAGTGCATGCCTCATAGTGTTCACAATCTATGCCTTCCTAGAAAACATTTTTTTGGCAAACTGATTAGCCAATCAGGTGACCAGAATTGCAGGGAATAATAAATAAATAAATCCAACCATATGCCTGGAACCATGCATACTTGAATGAACTTATTTTTTGGATTTCTCAATTTCATCATGGTGGTAGAAAGGGAAAATAGTGGACTAATTTATTTCTTCCATGCCTTGATGAGGTCTAGATTCCCATAACTTTTGTTCTGATTTTGGTCATGACGGTAATCAGGGAAAATAGAATGATAGTTTGTTTCTTGCATGGCAACACCATAGCAGTCATCTGTTGTAGGCCTTCTGATAATATGGGTACGGTAGTTTTGACAATGCAGGATAGCTAGATTTCTTCTTGATAGGATTGTTACTACCCATTGGAAATTGCTTTTCTGTTTATGGAAAATGAAAACCACTACTGTCAGAACTGACAAACTGCACCATTTATTAGGATTCTTCGGTCACAATTTTCAAAATTTTGTCCATTGAACTTTTATTTGCCTGTTGATATGGATTTGAGAATTGGGGTAAATTCACTAGTATAAACCTAAACTGGGTTTGTTTTGTATTTCTTATCAGGTTATCAAACCAAGTGTTGTTGGGGGCTTTGAAAATGCAGCATTGGTTGCAAGATGGGCTCAGCAGCAGGGGAAAATGAGTGTTCTTAGTGCCACATATGAAAGTAGCCTAGGTTTGTCAGCTTATGTCCAGTTTTCTCGATATCTCGAGCTGCAAAATGCAGATATATGCAAAGCAATGAACAAAGAACCTTCCCCATCTATTGCACATGGTCTTGGAACTTATCGGTGGCTTAAAGATGATATAACCATGAAACCTCTGAATATCCATTGTAATCCATGCAGTGGCTTTGTCGAAGCATCTGTTGATGACGCTGACTGTCTCTTGAGGAAATTTCAATTGAACCACAAGGTCATACTACGAAATTTTACTGGCGAAGAAGTTCGTAATTACCAGTTAGCAGTTGACTTGGAGGATTTCTCTTTCATTATCAATGTACAAGAGATCGGACCAAGTACTGAAGTAAGGGCAAGAATTTTATGCCATCTATGTTTTTAATGTTTTGTATTTCAAAGTCTTTGATCCATTTGAATTTACTAGAAAAACCCCAAGCAATTCTATTAAAAACACCTGTGTATTTTCAGACAATTAGGCACTTGATCGCAAAGTACTGGAAAGTGAATTGATACCTGTCTATTATTTTATTTTATTTTTTATTTTTTATTTTATTCTATTATTATTTTTTTTGTAGCTTACTGTACATAGTGTATAAAAATAAAGGAATGTCATTAATGCAGGATGGGAAGTTAGGCATGCCAATATGCTATCTTTTGTTTTGAGACCTGAAGAGTATGCCCGCATTTTCTGAATCTAGCACTTGAAATTGAAAACTATCCTCTTTTGTTTCACTTTTTACAGTGGCATGCCATTTGCAGAATCATTTGTTAGACAGACTGAAATTAAGCTACTTTTAGTTATTCTTCTTCACTTATTCTTTCACGATTTAGCGGATGCAGAATAATGTACTACTGTTTCTTCATGGGTTCCTTGGAACTGGCGAAGACTGGTTGCCCATCATGAAGGCCATCTCAGGATCTGCAAGATGCATTGCAGTTGACCTTCCTGGCCATGGGAGATCAAACTTGGAAAATTATGGCATTCAGGAAGGAGCTAGGGAGCCAAGTTTGTCAATTGAGGTAGTTGCAGATATAGTGCAGAAGTTGCTTCATAATATTACTCCTGGAAAAGTTACACTTGTTGGATACTCAATGGGAGCAAGAATCGCACTGTACATGGCTATGAGGTGTGCCACTAAGGTATAGTGATGAATGTTTATTTATTTGAATTTATTTCCTTTTATTTTTTTATTTTATTTTATATTTTTTGAGTTGAGACATTTTAAAATGAAACTTCTCTGATACAAGGTTGGAGGAGCTGTCATAGTATCTGGAAGCCCTGGACTGAAAGATGTGTCAGCAAGAAAGATCCGTAGGGCTAAAGATGACTCGAGAGCATGCTCTCTGATTGCTTATGGCTTAGAACTCTTTCTAGATGACTGGTATGCTGGAGAGCTGTGGAATAGGTAATTTCTGCATTCCCCTCGTTAAACTCTCCTGTTGCTGTTTTGATTGCACCTAAATGATTAATAACACATGGTTTCTTTCCATGTGCAGTTTAAGAGATCATCCCCATTTCAAGCGGATAGTTTCTAACCGTTTGCGGCACGATGACATACACGCCCTTGCAAAAGCTGTGTCTGATTTAAGTATCGGGAGGCAGCCGTAAGCTTGACTGGTTTTCCTGAATAATCCATACAACAGTTTTAATATCAGCTTAACTATTTTATATCTTTTTAATAATTGCCTTCTTGGCTTGCTGTATGATTTCTTATGAGTGGCTCATAATTATCATGGGGCTGCGTGACGAAGAACGGAGCGTTACACTGCCGCTGGCCCCTCCCTGGTGGGGCGGTGCAAGTAATTGCCTGAGATGAAGGGGGGTTACATAGACTTAGGTATTGTTTGGGAAGCAAGAGCTAGTTGGCTTATCCGTTAATTGGCTTATTTGCTTATTTGTAATATGATCAAATTTATCCTCTTACATTTTAATCTTCTTTTAAATCCTCAAGGGCAAAAATATCAAATTAACCAAAACTAAAAAGTCACCTTTTTTTCTCTTCCCAAACGCAAAAATAGCTGGCTTAACTCGGCTATTTTCCTTCCCAAACCAAGTCTTAGCTTGAGCTTGGGAAAAAAAACAAATCCCCCTCGAGATGAAAGGAAAGTATTATAAGGTGGCCGTTAGACCAGCGCTGTTATATGGATTAGTGTTGGATAGTAAAGTATAACTAGGGTCAGAAGATGGCAGTTGCGGAGATGAAGATACTAAGGTGGATGTGCGGGATTATAAGGAAAAATAGGATTAGAAACGAGGAGATTGGGGGTAAAGTAGGAATAGCACCGATTGAAGATAAAATGAGAGAAAATCGATTAAGATGGTTTGACCATGTTAGAAGGCGTCCAGCGGAGGCATCTGTTAGAAGGTGTGAAAGTATGGCGATTGCCAAGAATAGGAGAGGTAGAGGACGACTCAAGAGAAGTTAGAAAGAAACTCTTAAACATGACCTATCTTACCTAGGTCTATTGGAGGACATGGCACTAAACAGATTTAATTGGCATCGACAAATCCATATAGCCGACCTCACCTAATGGGAAAAGGCTTGATTTGGTTTGATATTTTTGCTTTTCAAAGTTTAAAAAAAAATTAAAATATAAGAAAATAAATTTAGTCAATTTAGAAAAAGCTAGTAGTTAGAAGTTAAACCACTAGTTTTTTTTTTTTTCAAGATCACTTCAACGGTATGGGTATTTTGGTTAAAATTTGTGCAAGTTAAGATTAGGGTTTCAGTTGTATGTCAACACCTCCTCCTGTAACCTATAAACCTAACAGACTGAATACGTAATACCTCTGTGGACATAGGCGCATTGTCTAATCATATGCATCTGTCTCTCACCTTCTTGGTTGTTTCTCTTGTTTAGTCTGCTTGTGTGATCATAATTTGCTGCAACAAATTGGTACCAATTGTTGGATTTTGTATGGGTGGTTGGTATTTGACACCCGAGCTTCGCATCCCGCTATCAACCAAGTGAAACCGAGCGTAGGGCAGCCCTAAGGGGCCTTCCTTGATGGGTCGGTGCAAATATTGAAGGGATAAAGAATCTACTCTTATAGACGTAGGCACATTATCGAACTACGTAAATTTATCTGTCTCGCCGTTTTGTTTATTTCATTGTATGATGCGTTGTCAGCTGTATCATTTATTTTATGGAATTTCCTGCCGTCCAATATTAAAATCATTTACGTTGACATTTTATTTTCCTTCTGCGTGGTAGGCCATTATGGGAAGACTTGAGGCACTGCGAAGTACCTCTTCTGCTTCTTGTTGGGGGAAAAGACAAGAAGTTCAAAAGGATTGCTGAGGAAATGTTCCGAGAAGTCAACCATGGTGTGGATAATACAAAGGAGCTTTGCCAAATGCTTGAGGTTCCAAATTGTGGTCACGCTGTTCACTTAGAGAATCCCCTCCCTGTAATAAGAGCCATAAGAATGTTTCTGAGAAAGCCCAAAGGAGTTTGATATCCAAATCAGGGTTCGTTATATTCTTCATTCTAGTTTTAATCCACAATGCCAAGGAATGATACATGTGACAACACACATGATATTCAACTGAATTAATTTGTTGCTTGTTTCAATCATTATATTTGAGCTTTTTGTTGTTTCAATATAAAATATTTTTGTTATGGTTTAAGAATATATTTTACATAGTTTTTTTTTTTTTTTTTTTTTTACATAGTTTTTTTTTTTTTGATCCAGTTAATTTTATTTCTAAATTTTGATTTATTTGTCTTCTTATTTTCTAACATTACCCAAAAATAAGGAAATGAATTTTGAATTAGTATTGTTTCTTATTTCTTTTATGGAGGGACAGAAATATATATAGAGACACAAGTGAGATACAAAAGGAAATTAGATAATATAAAATAAAATAATAAAAATAAAAAGTAAAAAATAATTAATACAAAAACATTTGAGCTTCTTAAAAAAAATTCTAAAACTTTAAAAAAGAAGTGTGTTTGGAGTAAGAATTTGGTGCCCAAAAAATGACAAATGAAGTGAATAAAAAGAAAAGGGTGTGAAAAAATGAAAAAAAGAAAAAAAGAAAAACATAACTTTGTAAATATATACACTTAACTGAATGGATTTAAAAAAATTAAATAAAGACATTAACTAATATACTAATTTTTTTATTTTAATTAATTTTAATTTTTTAAATTTCATACATTTTTCTTTGTATTTTGTATCGTGGCCTAAATAAGAAAAGAAATTTTGAATCTCTCTCTCATTTTACTTTCTCTCTCTCTCTATCTCCCTCTCATTTTGTATCATTCTTTTTTGTGATGAAAACTTGATTCTAAGAAAAAAATTTGAATCTCTCTCTCTCTCTCTCTTTCATACACGGGGAGAAGATACAAAGACGTTAGTGAAAAATTAAAAAAAAAAATTGAATATGGGATGAAATTTTTTATTTAAGTCTATTAAAAAAAAGTCTTTGATAAAATTAATTTTATGATACAATCAAGAAAGATTAAGATATATATATATATATCTCTACTATTATAAAAAAAAATTCCAATGTTTGAAAAAATTTTTTGACTAGTTTATCCCATTTTTTTCAATTTGACTCAACTATGTCTCTTCATTATTCTAATTTTAATTCAATCTTATAATCTAACTTCACTAGAATTCCTCATAATGGTGCAATATTTTTTTTTTTTCAGTTTAAGTGAATTCTAATCCAACTCTATAACCAACTCTACTAGAATTCTTTATGATGAATTAGTTTAGGTTTATATTGACTATATCATCTAGAAGAAAGAAAAAAAAAATTTCAACTTCCTATTTTATCTTTACTATTCTTGATTTTCCGTCTAATAAATTATTCGTCCAGGATTGAATTGTTCTAAGTGGTGTAATTAATTGTTAGGTAGATTTAGCACGTGATCCAAAGTTTAATCCATACTCGATTGGTTCATTCATCATACATATAGGTATTTTGAGAGTGTTTCAATCCAAAATATATATTGGTATTTTTTTTCTTATTTTCACATAATTGGGAATTATTTTTGTCAGAGTCCGTGATTATTTTCTATCTCTTTTTCTTTGGAATTTTTCTATCTATTTTTTTTTTAGATTTTTTTTCTAGGTTTTGGATTTTAATTAACGGGTTTGTCTTCGATTTTTGTTTTGATCAGGTGTTGGTGGGCATGCTTACCTTCTAGAGCCGCTCTGGTGGTTGGAAATGATCATAAGTGAAACTTTTTCTTTTTATTTTGTTTTAATTCTTTTGATACAATTAATCATTTTTTTTTTATTCATCCATTCATCCACGGAAACATAAGTTTCAATATATTATTGGATTTTTTTTTTGGGGATTGATTAAATATATTATTAATATTGAAATATATTTTATTAAAATATATATTTTATTGAAATATTTTATTAAATTAAACTAAATTTTATTCAATGACAATTTATTCTTAATTCATGTACTTCACTTATGTATCTTATTAAAATTAATTATTATTAATAATAAATAAATTATAAAATAATTTAAAAATATATTCAATAAATTAAATATTTCTTTAGATAAATTTAATTACAGTAAATAAAATTACACTTTTAAATGTGTTTTCTATTTCTATGTTGGGAAAAAAGACAATTAAAAAAAAAAACTAGAAAACAAAACTAATACAAATAAACAAAAAAATAAATAAAATATTTTTTGATATCAAAATATGTTATCAAAAAAAGCCAAACCTTACACATTTGAAGTTTAATATATTAATTTTTAATGAGCTACAGGTTCAAATAATCAAATATTTGAAATGTATTGAAGTAGATAATATATTCATATTTAAAATATAATATAAATCCACATGAAATTTTAATACACATAGTAAGTTTAAAAAAATATATAAAATAGTATTCACGTTCAGAAAAAATTTGTTAAAATTTTACTACGATGATTTTTATTTATAATTAACATAGTTAAAAGGGAGAGAGTGCGTAGAATATAATATTATTTGTTAATTTTTTGGGTCATTAAGAATACAAATGAATTTACTATATTTATTTTTATTAGATGATATTCCTTTATATAAAAGTTATTTTTTTATGCATTTATTTTTTAACTTATTTTTTAATTCGTTTATTAAAATATATTAGGTATGACAAATCTCAATATATATGTGTAAGGAAAAGTAAGATTAATTTCTAAAAAGGAATTAAGTGTATTATTGAATAATTAGATTGTTTTAAAAAGGTGAAAATCTTATTAGATATGTAAAGACTGAATGAACAAAAGTAATATTAAAAGCTAATTAAGGAGTTTTTATTTTTAATTGACTAGTGTCTCAAAAGATATAATATAAATTTGTTTTTTGGGCCAATTGCCTTTATACTCTTGTATTTAAGGTGAAAATGACTTGTATCTTAGAATTAAAAAGGCATGCTTTTACACCTTTTTTTTTTCTGATTAAAATGAAACTGTTAAACAAAATCTACCAAAGATAGCGGTTCTAATACGAGAGGTACAAAAATAGATTTTTGAAATTCGAGTTGTGTAAATAATTTTCACCTTAAATCTAAGGTTAAAAAAAAAAAGAAATTATTCCTTTTTTTTTTTTTTTACTGATTTTCCAATATTGTTCAAGTATGATACAAATTAATCATTCCCATTTATTCTTAATTTTCATTAATTATTTAGTACGATAATTAATTAACTCTTAATTATAATTCCTATTAAACAGGTACTTTAATTGTGTTTAATACTTTTTTTTTATCTCTTTGTTTCAAACACAACTTTAAACATGTATGTTTAAAATATTGTTTTAAAAAAATAAATTTATTTATAATTTAAAATAACATTTTTTGAAAAATTGAAAAATATTTGCTTTAAAATATTTTATATCAAAATAAATGAAGCATTAGTTGGAAATTGTCTTATTTAATGAACTCAAAAAATTCAAATGACCCCCATTTTGCACTTCGGGACCATTTTGATCCATTGACATGACGTTAACGGGCCAATGCCAATTTATGAGATCATAAAAACCGGGTTGAGTTCAATTGTGCCACTGAAAAAAAAAATTGTGTAAATTATACGAACTCCTCTTTAATAGTTGAATAAATATACTTATAGTCATTTAACATTTAAAAATTATATATTTTTTTTATTTTAAAATGTTGTTATTATTGATCATCTTCTATCAAAGTAAAGTTAAAACTTAATAAAAATGTCAAAATAACTAAAATTTTAGATAACTTTCTTTTTTTATTCTCACTCTAACGGCTTTGTGCTAATGGTTAATAAGAAAATGATAAAATTGCTATTTGATCCAAAGTGTAGGAATTTAAGTGTTACAATCGAAATGTGAAGAATTAAACTGTAGAAATAATTTTTATACTTTATTTATTTTTATTTTTATAAAATAATGATTTAAAAAATTTTATTTTTGAAAATGTACCGGATTCATGTATCTAGATTAGATCTAAATTTTGTAAAATCGAACCAGCTAGTTTTAGATTTAAATTAAATTTATTATCAATGGATTCGAGTCGACATTGGATTTGGTGGATCTGAACCAAACCTGACTATAAACATTCAAAAATTCTCAAATTACAAAAGAAAAAAAAATTGTCAAATTCTACTCGCATAATCATGTAATCATTGTTTCCTAACATTGACATGAACCAATTCAAAATATTACTAAAACAAAATTACATAAATTCAACTATAGTATTTAAAAAATTAATTTCTATCCTTTACTATTTCGTCGATATATAACGTGTCCTATGCCAGATGTCATCATCTCAGAGGAGTTTCTAAGTAATTGAGTGAAATTTCAGATTGTAATTCTCGTACCTGGTCGCAGCCATTTGGTAATGCTAATTGCAGGCTGGTGAAAACTGAATGGTAACGGCCATAATAAATAATGTTTACCCTCATTTCTTATTTTACTTTCGTCAGTCATCGTGAAAAATATTCAATCCTATAATTTATAGGATAATTTTTTTGGTCTTATTATTATTTTAATAAATAATGTAAAGATACTGTATATTTGAAAATATTTATCAAAATGTTAATACTGAAAACGCACTTTCATATAATGGGTTTTCATTAAGCGAAAAATGTTTTTTTATTCTGCGATTTCTTATTATTTTGGCTGTCCTAAAAATACATTTTTATTTTATGTTTTAATCCAGTTAATTTTGCCTAGAAAAAACAATATGAGAAAATGCGCACTTGTGTTTAAATTGAAAGCGCATTTTTTATAATGCGCTTTCCTAATAACACCTAGCCGTACGGAAAATTGTCAAAGCTCTGCCTCCGTCATTTGCTTAATAGACCTCCACATTCATTGAACCAGAAAATTTCAAACATAAACAAATTACATTGAACTAAAATCAGAAAATAAAATTAAAGCCTATCATGTATACGTACATACATTACCTAGAGAGGAATAGAGGGAGCAGCGGCGTCACTGAATGACGAATGGTGTTGACGGTGACCGTTGTCTGAATGACGAAAAGTGGCATATTGTTTTAGGTTGTCTGGCGATCAACTTTTAGAGAGAGAGAGAGAGAGAGAGAGAGAGAGGGGGGGGGAGGAGGGAGAAGATGCACTAAGACAGTTGACAGGGGGGAGATGCAGTGGAGGGAAGTTCCGTAAGGAGAGAGTTAAAGTTTCAAATGGCGTTTTCTGGTTCAGGTAAAACATAAAATGAAAATGCATTTTGGGAGGTAACCAAAAAACAAAGAAAACGTAAGATAAAAGGTGTTTTTCTAAACTTATTGAATACGTGTTATGAAGCTACGTTTTCATTAATAGTATTCTAATAATTATTTTTAAATGGATAACTTTTTTTGTATTTTTATTAAAATAACAGTAAATAAAAAAAATTAAATAGGATATCTATTCGTAGAATAATTATTTCAAACTCGTCAAGTATCATACAATGCTACTTGTGTGAACAACTTAGAATATCGTACTCCTGGAGTGCATAATAAATTCTCAGGATAATTATTTTTTTCTTCCCTACAGTTAAGGTGAAAGTTATTTATGTTTTTAAATTTTAAAAATTTATATTTATACCTTTCATATTTAAGACTAAAATAAAATTATAAATAACGTTAAATTTTAAATGAAAAGATAAAAAATATCTACGGAGATATAAATGTAAGTTTCTTAAATTCAGAGATACAAGTGATTTTCACCTTAAGTACAACGGGTATAGTATTTAATTTAGACTTTATTACACAGTTTTTAATTTCTTTGTTTGACATCATAATAATAATAATAATAATAATAATAATAATAAATCTTTTATAGTTACTGTAGTAGTTGACCTTTGACATTTTTTCCGAGTATTTCTGCGACACATTTGCGATTGACTTTTGGAGACATGCTAACAATTAAATGGTTTAATTTAACGTAACATATATGTCATCACAACTAGGATAAAATTATTGGATGTAGATTTGACTTTCGGATTTTATTATTCTGGGAATTTACGTTCGTCATTATTATAAAAATTAAATGGGTTATCTAACATGGAAAAAAAGAAAAAGAAAGAAAGAAATAGAAAGATAAAAAAGAATAAATAAAAATAAATATATATAAACAAGCAAGAGCGTATAAAAAAAAAAACAAAGGGATTTCCTAACAAAATTTTAGATTCAGTCGCTAACAAAGAGATTTTATTACCATATTTACAATTTGTATTCATTTATTTTTTGATGATATATATTATTTCTAATTAATTATTATTTAGTATTAAGATTTTTTTTTTAGAAACTGCATTTGTCTCTTAGCCAAATAGAATAGCAAATTTGTGTTTCTTATGTTAATTTGCTTTACTTATAAATATCTCCCGTCAATAGTAGCTAAAGAATCTCAACGAAAAAAGTAAATAAAAATTAAAAAATAGTTCATATAAAATAAAGTAAAATAGAAGGAAGAACATGAAAAAAAAAAAAAAGAAAGAAAAGGTCTTCTACATGTATTTTCTTCAGAATTACGTTACAAAAATGTTGAACTTCGATGCTTCCTTAAAAAATAAATAAATAATAGAGATAATTTCCTTTTCACCCATATACTTAAAGTAAAAATCAATTACACTCTCTAAACTTTATAACCGACCTTTACACATATTGTGCTTTTCATTGAAGTGAATTTATGAATGGTACTAAATTTTTAAGTAAAAAAGTAAAAATACTTATTAAAAATAAAATAGAATCACAAGATACAAGTGTAACTAATATAAAATATAAGAGTTGAAAGCTCCAGTTTAATCATGTATCATGTATTATTTTTATACTAAATTTTAATTTTTTTTTTTTTTTTAAATCATCCAAGCACTGCCAAAGTTTCAAACTTAATTTTCTGCTTCACGTTTATTATCTGTGATATATTACTACTGCCCACATAGGTACTAGCAATTATATTATTTGCTACCTAATATAGACTACCATATATGTTGTTACTTTATACAGTAGAAAAGGACTTATATATATATGTCTATGTATATATAGGCTGGAATTGGTAATATAAATGCAATATAATATTACAGCTTATACAATTGTAAATATCAAATATGTTATTATAAATATCAAACATGATGAACCAAACGCGTTTTCCTGGACATATATGACTCATTCTGCCAATATATTCACACTTTGCCTATCTAAATCAGCGCAGGAGCAGAGAGTAGTCTTAGCAATTCTGAAGGATATGCAAAGAAGATAGGAATATACCACCGCGTTGTGGCTATTTGGAGAATAAAGGTTAGTAATTCAAAATTTTTTTTTTCTGTTTATTTATTTTTATTTTGGATAAATGCAAGTGAAGTTACATATGACCTAATTACCAAAAAAAAAAAAAAAAAGTTACATATGACCTTGTTGGAACCAACTCTTTTGTTTTTGGAAATAAGAAATGCTGCCAGGGATAAAGTTTAAATTGTCGTCTAAATTACCATGTAAAAGAAAAAAAATTTATTTTTATTTTTATTTTTAAAGATGGTGTTTACATCCTCCAATAGCATGAATACTCGCCTTGTCCCTTGAATCAACCAAAACAAGGCCAGTTAGAGAAATATAACCCGCGAATTGGGGACGTTCCGTCGACGGTTACTCTCTGAAATCGACCTGTAATAACGATGAGGGGGGCCATATGCATTGTTGGAGCTGCGTGTATTTGGCGAGAGACCAAAATAAGATGTTAGTCGAATCTGTTAGTTATTCCTTCCAATATGATAGGATATTTAAGAGTCATAGTTTTCTTTTTCTTTTTTTATTATTGCTCGTTTAATGGTGTGTTCATTGAGATTTTTCCTCCATGTGTATAGATGAGACGTTGAGATTAGAGGAAAATTGAGGTGGAACAAAATCTGTAAGGAAGGATTGCGAGTGTTTGTATTTAGAGATGGCTGAATAGTTTTTATTATAATTTTTGGCGTAATAATTGTAGTAGAATAGGCAAAAATAAATATAGACATGCCGTGAACTAGACTACTATAAATATCATGATAAAATTCTAGGCGACCGAGGATAGGTAAGAAAAATCTGTAAAAATTATTTTTTTTCGTTTGTAACCTTTAACAATGAAAATATGAATTTTAGCAAAGAAAGTTTTTTCTGGCCTATATTCAAATTTCTTGTAGTGTCAGTATTTCTCTCTCCTACGTCTTTTAATTCTGAAATTCCGAACAGAATCACTATAGCGCACAAAAACTGCAATGGTATGAAGTCCATATTCCCCGCTTTGATTACTACATCTCCATGGCATGGATCCTAGTTCGATAAGCTCCAGTGATGACTGCCAAATCATTTCTAAACCCAATTCCTATCGAAGAATAACTAGGCATGACTTTGTCAGTGGGGAGAAGTTATATTAATGCATTAGATCCAAAAGTTACATAAACCATGTCCATATATATGGTCTTTGTCCTTGGCTATTCTTGGATATATGGCTAGTAATTTGTAAAATGCCTTCTTCTCGGCGTTGGTGGATTTCTTCTTGGGTTGTGAATAAGCCTTGATCACTTTGCTCGGCATTAACCACCTACAGTTTCGCAATTCAAGTGCACCTGCGCTCGATAGTGCGGGGAGCACGTTGAGGAAGCAAGAAGCGGAATTTCGTTCCACAGCTTCGATGGGAAGACCGTCGTCGTTTTTTACCGCCCCCCGAAGGGGGGCGGAGTCGTCGGGACAGAGAATTGCACAGAGTTCGCATTGAAGAAGAGAAAAGAGGGGAAAAGAACGAGATTCTTCCATAGCCAGAACCCCCACTCACAACAAGCATAGCCATATTAAGGGAAATATCAAGAGGTAGAGAATAGGTGAAGGGAACGTTCTCGTGCGGTCGACGTAGTGAGCTTCAGTACCGCGTCCAAAATTTCTGTTGTCGACGATTGATTCTGCTGAGGCAGACCTGAGACCTTGCGGGGGTTCGGGATGGCTGCAGCAGTCGAGGAAGGATCTGTTGTTGGTGAACTAAATCCAATTTCCTATGGGGCCTAGAAAACCCATGTCTGGGTTTCTGAAATATCCGTCTCTAATATTAGGGGTGTTGCTTCTTTTCTTTGATCGGATTTCACATAAATGGAAACACGAATGAGCCATTGCCAGCTTCAAAAAAAAAAAAAAAAAAAGGTGCTGTTGGTGTTAGTTTGAGGAAATAATCTTTATTACAATCAAATATATCTTAGTCTTGGTGATAATGAAAATTTTCTTATGTTAAGTGAACGCTCCATCACATCTCTCAGGGAAACTTTGATGATTCAACTGCCACTTTTTCTTTTTTGGTAGTACGTGCAAATTGAAATTAATAATTTCCCACTGATGGTGTCAATCGCACGAGAAAATATTGTCGCTCGCACACCAACACTCCTCGCTTGCTCGATGAATCTGCAATACAAAAACTGATCAGATAATACGATCGGTGAGGGCCCAACAGGAGATATTCTAACAATCAACTAAGTCAGCGGACTTGCTTTTGCAATGATAAAAGAGAGTTTGTAAAAATGCACCTTTGGCATGGGCAGGTTACCTTAATATCGCTAACGAAGTTAATCGTTTTGGTAAAAGTTCATCGAGGACTGTATGGGAATGACACTAGTCGCTTTCCTTAGCAATGTTGATCATCTTCCTATATGAGATCTTTTCCTTTCAAGGAGAAATTGTGTTAGTATTATCTAAACTTACAGATCAGCTACATGCTTTTTGATATCGCGGGGTACTGGAGTGTGGTATTGCTATGTATCACTAGGTGATTTTTCTCCCTTCCTACTAGGAAATATATATACCTTAATGTTCTACTCCGGCCAGCACTCAAGTTCTAAAAAGAAGGTGGCCAAGTGTTCAGCGCCGGCCAACACTCAACTTCTAAAGGAAAGATGGACTAGTGTTCGACTCCGACCGGTACTCAAGTTTTAGAAAATATGGCCTAGTTTTCGGCTTGGGCAAACACTTACGTTCAAAGAGAAAATATGGCCTCGTGTTCCGCTTTCGGCAAATACCGAGGATCTAAAAGAAATTTTGGCCTACTGTTCGGCTTCGGCCAACGGCGCTCAGGTTCCAAGTGAAAAAATGGCGAGTATTCAGCTTTGTCCAACACTCAGGTTCTAAAAAAGAATGTCTCGTGTTTGGCTCCGACCAGCACCTAGCTTAAAAAATGGTAACGGGTTACACTTAGCTTAAAAAATGGTAACGAGTACTGCAATAGTAACGGCCGTGATGTTACAAGAGCCAGATGTAACAAGTATTGCATAAACAAAAATGAATTTTAAGTGTGAGTGTCACATACTCAGTGAAGGTATTATAATTAAAATAAAAGATAATAAATATAAACCAAAGATAATCACAGTGATTACATAGACAATCATCCCACAATCCAATAATAATTAATTTAAAAATATTGTAACTAACAGTAATACAAATATCTTAACACACAATTCATCATTGCTTTTCATTTAACAACCGTTATCATTATCATTAGGCCTCAACTGACCATCTTGTGGTACACTCGCATCATAAATGATCTAAATAATAATACAACACACATTTAATCTCATATGGCCTATGAGTTGAGAGCTCAACTGTAGATAGTGACTTTAATTTAGCATGTCTCATTAGCCCCATCTAAGCCTTTTTATTTATCTTTTTTTCTAGCCTAATCTGGCCTCTTTTTTTATTTTTTTGGCCTCATCTGACCATATATAAGTATAATGCACACAATTCATGTTAGTATGCAATAATATCTTTTTCCAAGTAAAATATTACTTTCAAAATTTATCATTTTACAAAGAACCACAATTATCAACTAACACAACAAAATTATAAATACTCAGCACTTCATATTAGAACAAATAATTAACAACAACAACAATAAATTAATAAAATTTATCAATTTATATTTAATACCTTTTACCTTTAAGTATGATACACCTACCTGAACTGCGGATATTTTGGAAAAATCAAATTATTGGGATGATTATTGTTGATTATCATCGAGTCCTAATTTTAACCCAAACAAATTATACAAATCAAAAATTCAACAGTTAAAATATAAACTAAATTAATTAATAATTTAAATTTAACAAATAGAGTAGAACTATTATATCGTCAGTATATTTAATTATTTTAATCTCTCATGAAATTAATTTTAAATTTTAAAAATAAAATAACTTACCTTAACAATTTAACCAAAATTCTTAATTTTTTTCCCCGCCTCTCTTAATCTTGCTCACTGTTTTTCTTTTCCCTTATTATTTCCTTTTTTTTTACCACTCTAATTGCTATATGCATATAAACGTACCCCCCCGGCAGTAAACTGCCTCGCTTAACTTTCATTTCATCATTTTTTTTTTTTCATGCCTTCCACGTCAAACCCTCAGGCCACTTCCAACGCCACCCGTTCACCACGTGGCTTCCAGAGGAGAATTTTGGCCTCAGCTCATATGAGGCATTTGCATATATATATATATATATAAGTTCACGCCACCATTACTTCTAATTGATTAAACTAACTGAAACATTACCGGTTATTAATAACTTAATTAACCAATTAATTAATTTAAATTATAACTACTTAAATTTCAAAATAATATTAACGCAATTAAAATTTCCAAGCATTAAATCAAAATTAAATTACTAATGCATTAAAAAATAATAAAAATTTAAGATACCACAATAACTAATATTTTAGTTATTATGATATGATATAATAATGATACTTAATTAATAAATGTCAGTATAATTAATATAAATTACATAATATTTTAATATAAAATTTTATTACAATATTAAAAATAACTTAAGATATTTATACTAAAACTTAATATAATATATATATATATATATATATATATTAACATTACATGTTTATTACTTAAAGTTATCGATGCTATAACATCCATCATCAATGTCGATTCGACACCCCCAATTCCGCCCAAAATCCTAATACCAAGGAACCTACCTACTGCCCACAATGAAATTGCTTTCAGCCTTTACACCTTCTTCTTCACTTTAGACTTCTCAATCTCTACTTCCTCCATCATCGCTTCTTCACTTGAAAGCTCAATCCGATTCTTCACGTTTCAGGCTCATCGTTCTCTGGTTGCAAAGTTGTCGCTTCATTCAGTTGAAAGTTGAAACCGAAAGAACACGAACTGATGGAGTTGTTTGCTTTTAATTATTTCACAATTTTTTATTTCTCAAACGACCTAATCTGATATTTCTTAAATATTTATTTTTTTAGATTTTGGATCTAATTTTTGTAAAAAAATTAGTTTTTTTTGGGAATCTCTGTTAAAAGATGGAGGTCATTTTTTTTCCCCCTTTTTTTCCTTAGTTGCGATGAGTATTTATGGTTTTATTCATTTCTTTTATTGATTTGTCTACCAAGGATCAGTGTAATACCAGTGGTACGTTATTGTGTGATTGCCATTCCACACTATGTAACGATGCTTTAACGGTATTCATACCTTCTGATTCCGTTACGTAACGAGTGATTTCATTACGTATTAAAAATTTTTAATACCATGGCACTTAGGTTTAAAAGTGATTGGCTATGACTATCACTCTAGTTCTAAAAAAATGGCCTAATGTTATTTGACCAAAGTATTAGGTTCTTGAAGACTCAGTTATTATTCAGCTTTGGTCAAATTCCACGAGGCCTCTGATTGTATGTTTTGCTTTTGATATTTTTTAGTAAATTAGAGCAGGCTTCTCGTGAGCTTTCTACACAGTTTGGTTTTCTTATGGAGCTATCGATATCTTCTCGCAACTTCGAGTGCCCTTCTCGCGTGATTACCTCGGGCATCCAACGGGATGGAGTGCCCTCCCCATAGGAATGACTTGCCAATTTTGATTCTATGTTCATTTGACTCACTTGAATGAAATATTTTATATGATGGATATATATCATGATTATACACTCTTAAGATTATGAGATTTCTATATGGATGCTTGAGTATAGTATGCCATTATTTTAATGTTGAGAAATTACTATTGATTATATATGATTGAACATATCATATGCATGAGGTTGGGATAGTATCATTTGAATTTATATTGTGATTATTGATTGACCGAGAGTGCTATGATGATACTTTTAACATGCCAAAGCAAGGGTCATATATGTAGATGAGATCCATAATTTTGAGAAAAACGATAAAATGTGATTATTAAAATACTAGATGACTCACAATCATTATATGTGATTAGAGATTAGTTATTAGAGTTAGGATGTCATTAATCTTAAGATGTTATATTGAGATTATTTTTCTAAATTACAATTGGACCCTACTTGAGATAAAGAGATGCCTGATTAGGGGTGTAACACAGTTATCTAAGATAAAGGTTAGGGGATGTAATATGGTTTTGCTAAGTCTTGCACCTATGGGATATAACAAGGTTCCCCACTTGTGATACATTAAGATATGCATTTGTCATAAGCCTAAATGATATGGTTGGTGGCCCGCATGGTTTACTAAACGTCACTTGTCTCAAGATAAGGTTGAGAGTAAGTGAAAACTAGAGAATGCATTGGTCATTTATATACACTTGCATTGAATATATTATATTTTATTGTGATTGTTATGAGTTATATAGTGTACTTAATTATTGTAAACTGAGCACACAAGCACGATCTTACGTACTAGCTGGTAGTGCTCACTCATTCTTTATTTTAGGTTACCCCACGAGGTCAGGGAGCAATCCCTTAGAGCTGAGCTAAAACTGACGGATTGGACCTAACATTGTACTATTATATTATTATTTGTGTGACCCGAGGTGTGGATCCCTATTGAGATTCTAATTTGTATTACTATGATAAGGGTATATTGTGGCCATGTAGGCTATAGATGCTATCAACGGAGTGTGACGTTTAATTTAATTTATGATGTTTTACTTTATATTATTTTGATATGGGGATGAGGGACGATTAATAGATGATGTGATTGATGTTTTTTTATTTGACTTAATCTTAGGTTAGGCTTTAATTAATTTTATTTAGTTTTCATATTCTCATGTCGTCTGTCTCAGATAACGAAATTAGGGGCGTGACATTATGGCTCTCTGGCACCGTAATCAATGAGATATTTAATCATAAAAGAAGAAAAAAAAAGAAAAGAGAGAGAGAGAGAGAGAGAGGGTTTCTGGGTTAGTCCAAAAATCACACGTGTTAGGTTTCCTACTTTCTGTATATAATGAGTGGCTATTACCCCACATTTTCATGTTGCATAGTTGAGGCTACTTTTGTCTTATATGACAGACCGATGGTGATGCGGATGGCTTAATGAGAGATTGGATGAGTCACTACCAAAATGCAATAAAACACCCTTAACCAAATTGCTTAGGTAGAGTTAAGTGAATTTTTATATACGCAATATTTAACATCTTTATAATACAACATATTTTAAAGTTACACAAGCACAGGATTCCATTAGAACTTGATAGTTAAGTTTACTTAAGCAAGAATAATACCAGGACAAGTAAACCCTACGTATTCCTCACATTATGCCAAACCTAGCCGACTAGGGAGAATATTGTATTGCGGCAATGTGGATCATTAGAAATATATCAGATTCAATACCCAGCCAGACTTGTAGGCCATGTGGGGCACATGCCTAAAAGAAAGAAGATATGATGAATTGACGATGATGTTAGCAAGTCAACTAGAAATTGGGCAAGCTACCATTGAGGCACGGTGATTCACTCCTATCCCATATCACCTTGCTAGAGCTGACTTAAGTTTTATATATGTAATATTAAATATTTCTCTAATACAACATATTCTAAGTTCATGTGGCATTGAATTCAATTGAAACTCTATAGTTAAACTTATTTAGGCAAGAGTAGTACCAAAATGTTTGACCATTTGAGAATTTCTCGCATGACGCCTACCCAAGCCCAAAACGGATAATATTATAATATAAGAATGTGGATTATGTCATACACTAAATTTAAGGATGAGATTGGCCGTGAACAATAGTGCCTTGGCCTATAGGATATGCAAATTTTCTGTCTCACATTACCTAGGTAGAGAAATAAATTGGCATGCATATATTTCATGTTCGACATTTATAAAATATAATGCATCTTAAAGTTGTGAGAGTACTAGATTCAATGAAAATTTCAGGGCTAAGCATGCTCAAGCGTGGCCAGTACCAGGATGGGTGACCTCCTTAAAAGCAACTAACTAAACCTAAAGTCAATAATATTGTACCATTTAGATGCTGATCGTTACAAATAATATCCAAAACAATACCTAGCCAAAAGTGTGGAGCCACACGGGGGCATGTTCTATGTGAGGGACTTTGCCTATGTGAGAGAGAAGTGGTGCCTTCTATCTGACACTACCTAAGTAGGAAAAGAAAGTAGCATATATGTAATATTTGACAACTATAAAGGACAATGCATTTTAAAGTCATGATGGCACTAGATTCAATGATAACTCTAGAGTTAAGCATGCTCAAGTGAGGGGGGTATCAGGATGATTGCCCCTTGTGAAGTAGCTAATCAAGCTCAAAACGAATAATATTATATTATGTAGATCCGAGTCAATACAAATAGTATCAAAGCTAATAACTAGCTTAAAGTAGGGGTTTTCTAGTTTAAATATTTTTTAAATTACCAGATAAAAATGATAAAACAAATATTATTTTAAATAAATAATGTTAGATTCTTGCGTGGAACTGTAAGTAATAAATTTTGAAAAAAAATAAATTTATAAAGAGTCTTATTTAATTGATGAACTGTGAGAATTATCGAAAATTTATTTTATTTTACAAAGTCTTGATTTATTTAAGTTGCGTAATCATTTAATAAGTTTTATTAGTTACCTACATGAATTGGATATATATATTTATTTAACGTTAACATTTTTATAAGATGTGGATTAGCAATGTGATAAAAATTTTATAATATTAAATTTTGAATTATGGTGAGAATCTGGAATATCAAAAAATAAAGTATACGTTTAGAATAAATAATAATTATTTATTCATTGATTAGTGATATTGATTTTGGATTGTAATATTGTTATAAATTTAAAAATTTATATTTATCTTATTTTATTAAAATAAATTATTGATATTTGAATTTGATGTTGTATCAAGATTTAGTTTTGGTTAAAAGGTATTCATGATAAATTGTGGTTATATACACACACACACATGCATAAGTTAGAAGTTTCTAAAGTTATGTGAAAGTTTAATTATCATTCTAGTAGGTGAGTAACCTTGCAAATTTTTCTTAACGATACTTATGATAGCATATTTTCATGACTTAAGCATGAATAGACACTGTTGATTGATGTGTTTTAATAAGAATTGTTGGCCATGGGTTAGCCATAGAGTGTACCTAAAACTAATAAGTTTTGGTCTTTGGCTATGATTAAAATTTGATTATTAAATACTATTTCGAATCACACAAATGATAAGATTGTGTCATCTTGATTTACTAAATTGTCGATTATAAATTATCATTAATTCACGGTAATAATATAATAAAACATTATTAATATTTTGTTACATAGTAAGCCCACGTAATTTAGTACTAATTCTCCAACAATTGATGTTGAAAGTCTAATTTTTTTGGAGTCTGAGCATTTAGTTGGACTTGCTGGGTGAGGAGTTTAATTTTATTTATTTCTTTTGTTAACTTAGCCTCTGTTCTGGGTCAGCATTTGCATGCACATTATACACTAGACTTACAATTGGTTTTCTCGACCAAGTGGAGTCCAGTTGTACAAGGAGATTAGTTACCTAGTTTTCATCTATGGTTCTACAGTTATTTTTATAATTTATCTTTTGTTTAGTCTAGAGATTGTGGTTCACTTGGATATGGGATTATAAATAAGGAAATACTATATGATTACATGTGATTATTTTTTTGAAAGGTATGTGATTAGTTCACATTCCTAAGTTTTGAAAATTTGTAGCGTGACATTTATTTATTGTGTTTTATTAAATTCTTAGGTTTCATTTGGTTACAAAAATACAGTAGAAGCTTTTTTTTTTAGCTTTTTTTTCAACTTATATGGATTTATTTCATCATTTTTTTAGTTGCAAGTTTTAGGCATGTTAATCACATTCAAAAAAAAAATCACGTTTGTTTGGGGAAAAAAAACAAAAAAACTGATATTTTATTTTTTTTAATTTTTACCCAAATTGACGTAAATTTTTTTATTTTTTTCATAAATGCATTTATCACACCTAAAACTTATAAATTCTAATAAAATTAAATTTTGGTAAAAAAATACCATATAAAACGAAAAAAAAAATAGAAACCTTTTTTTTTTAAATCAAACCAAGATCCAAGTTCCTTTTTGGGACAATGGGTACTAATGTAACAACTTGCATTATTTCCAACGGGAGGAAAATAATTATTAGGTGAATTTAATTTTACCTTCCCCACGAAGTTGCTCTTGGTCTTAAAGTAATTTTTTAAGAGTATCTAAATTAAGAATTTATTACGA
Source organism: Vitellaria paradoxa (assembly GCA_019916065.1). Classification (NCBI taxonomy): domain Eukaryota; kingdom Viridiplantae; phylum Streptophyta; class Magnoliopsida; order Ericales; family Sapotaceae; genus Vitellaria; species Vitellaria paradoxa. The sequence goes on along the minus strand of CM034233.1, from coordinate 21,827,201 downwards.
GAAAAAGATAATGGTATTTAAATTGATCTCATGCTTTTTTCTCAACAAAATGGTGGAGGAGAAACTTTAGATTTAAAAAATTAGACATCGATTTATTATATACATTTTATTTAATTATGTATTTTTTCTAATCAAATTGAATAACAACTTGCATTAATTCAAGGTTATATATTTAACTGCTATTTTCCCTTCTCTCCCTTTATTTCCTCTTTCATTTTTACTTTTTCTTTCCCACTTTTTTTTTTTCAAATAATTACTTCAAACACAATTTAAAAGATTGAATCAGGCAGCATTTAATTAAAAAAAAAAGAAAGAAAAATTATCAAGAGAAATTGCGAAGTAAATATATTAATTTCTATTTTTATTTTTCCAATCATCACGTTTTTATTACACTAAAGCAATAAAAGTGCATGCGATGAGCTCCTTCTGCCAAACAGCCTCAGCTGATCATGGGTGACCGTCCAACTTGAATTTGTCTTTGGGTGGGCATTCACCGCATACGCACTTCGGTAGTTCTTCCTCCAAGCAGCAATCCTCCATGCAGAATGCTTGGCACGGCTCTGTACATTTTGTCGATTTTGCCAAAGCCCCTGGCAACACACCTGTTGACAATATATACATATATACGTATATTTCATTAGTCAGCTTCATTCATTTTATACAATGAATTTACTACTCATGTACGGAATTTGTGAGAGAGAGAGAGAGACTAATGCCTTCAAAACCCAATATATTTAAAGGGTTGGAAAGGGTTGTATGTGTCATGTGGGCAATTAGTGGTTTGAAAATGCCTTCAATGAGGAGTAAATATTAAAGGTAAATAATTATTTGATTAGTAAATTTAAGGTTTTTTTTTTTTAACCATAATAAGAAGGTTTGGAAGAGAAAATACAAAAATAAAATCAAAAGTTATTTACATGGACAGAGACAAAACCGTCAACGCTACTGACATTGTCTAAAATTCAAGATAAAATGTTACTATAGAAATCATATATAATTTATAATAGGAATGGATAAATTACAAATTACAAAATAATAAGAACAATTATTGCATATTTTGATTAAGTTTAATTACTTAACAAATTTAGTTATTTTTTATATGGAGTAAATTCTAAAAAAGACGTGTATTATTAATCACTTATAGTGTTCTAAAAGATTAAAAAAAAAGACGTGTATTATTTTTTATATGGAGTCCCCTCGCCGCCTTCCCGCAAGGCTTACTCTTGGGCTTTCTAAAGTTTCGTTTTGAAGTCTGTGCATCCCAAGTTTTATTATATATATCTCTAAACATGCGTAGGGTTTAACACACAAAGAGAAGATTCATCAATAAGAAGTAGTTTTAAAGTTCTCCCAATTATTTAGCCAAGATGTTTAGTATTCAATCCAAATGAGTTCGGGTTCGAGGTTTGTGATAGTTGAGGATTTAGCAAAACTACTGAGGAGTCAGTATTGTACCTTTAAGGAGTCAGAGGGCTTTCATTAAAGGAGTTGATACATTGTTGATTTGAGTAAACATCAATAGAATATAGAGTTGAGAAGTCGATTTATCGAGAGTTTTAAGTTTACAACCAACGCTTACTTTTAGTGAAAGTTTTTACGGCTTTTTTGTATAAGTTTCCTCCTTTATTATACTGCCTTCTACATTCATATTTGTGGAATTGATTGATTGAGATAACTAGCGAATTTTAAAATTTCAAGTTAAGAAGTACCATTTTGAATCATACAAAGATATGATTTTGTCATTTTGGTTTACTAAATTGTCGATTATAAACTACCATTAGTTCACAATAATAGCATGATAAAACATTATTAAATAGTTTGCTGCATAACGAGTGCACATAATTTAGTATTCACTCCCGTGCAGTTGATGTTGAGACCCTAATATTGTAAAGTCTGAGTACTGGGTGAGAAGTTTAGTTTTATTTATTTCTTTTGTTCATTTAACCTTTGTTGCGAAGCAACATTTGTACATTATATACCAGACTTACAATTGAGTTTTTGGACCGAGTGGAATCCACTTGTACAAGGAGATTAATTACTTAGTTTATATCTAGGGTTTTACAGTTATTTATGTAATTTATCTTTTTTTTACTTTAGATATTGTGGTTCTACTATGATATAAGATTATAAATGACGAATTATATGATTACATATAATTAGTTCATGTTCTTATGTTTTAAAAATTCGAAATGGGACATTTATTGTGTTTTATTAAGTTTTTAGGCTTCATTTGGTTATTAAAAAAAATTAATTTTTTTTGTAACTTTTTTCATCTTATATGGATTTTTTTACCAATTTATTTATTTATTTATTTATTTTTTAGGCTGTGACTTTGAGGTATCTTATTGTATTCGGAAAAAAAGATAGAAACCTTTTCCATAACCAAACCAAGTTCCAAATTCCTTTTTGGGACAATAGGTTCTATAATTAACAACTTGCATTATTTCTAATGAGAGGAAAATAATTCAGTTAAATTGAATTTTATCTTTTCGACAAAAGGTGTTCTTGGTCTCAAGTAGTTTTAAGAGGATATTTGAATTAAGAATTGTTACGCTAAAAAAGAGGATGACATTAAAACTGATCTCTTGTTTTTTTTCTCACAAAAATGGTGAAGAAGTCACTTTAGATTTGAAAAATAAAACGTTAATTTATTATATACATTTTATTTATGTATATTTTCTAATCAAATTTAATGAAACTTGTATTCAAGATTACATATTTAACACCGTCTTTTTTTCTTTCATTTCATTTCCCTTATCATTTCTACTTTTCTTTCCCACTCTTTCTTTTTTTTTTTCAAATAATTAATTCAAACGCAATTTAAAAGGTTGAATCAAGCAGCATTCAATAAAAAAAAAAAAAGAAAAATTATCGAGAGAAATTGTGAATTAAATATATTAATTTCTATTTTATTTTTCCAGTCGTCACATTTTTATTATAATAAAGTAATAGTGCATGTGATGAGCTGATCCTTCTGCCAAACAGCCTCAGCTGATTACGGGTGAATGTCCAACTTGAATTTGTCTTTGGGTGGGCATGCAACGCATACGCACTTGGGCAGTTCTTCTTTTATGCAGCAATCCCCTATGCACAGTGTTTGGCATGGCTTTGTACATTTTGTTGGATTTGCCAAAGTCCCTGGCAACACACCTGCCCACAATATATATATATATATATATTTCATTTGTCAGCTTAATTCATTTTACGCAATGAATTTACTATTAATATACCGAATTTCAGAGAGAGGGGGGGAGAGAGAGAGAGAGACTAACCCAATGCAGTTGTAATCAAGAGGAAGGAAAGAAGAACAATTTTAAGGGAAGCCTTGTCCATCATAAACTTCGAGATATCCAATAGCTACTAGATATATAATGTTGTCAATTGAATTTCCTTTCTGTGTTGAAGCTCCAAAACCCAATATATTTATAGGGCTAGAGTGGATATTAAAGGTAAAAATTATTTGATTAGTAAATTTATTTATTAAATTTTCATATGGAAATGCCTTTATTTCATTAGTAAATATAATTATTATATAATATATTTATTTTAGGTATATAATATTAATATGATAGTATTATAATAATTATGTATTATTTTTAGGGTGATAATAATGATAGTAACATTATTTGCTTTGACATTACCTTAATTAGTGAATGAATTAGTAAAATTTTTTATATCAAAATTTTCAACAATAAAAGATAAATATAAAAAATATATCCAAACTAAAAGATAAATATAAAAAATATATCCAAACTAAAAGATAAATATAAAAAATTTAAAATTTAAATCTAATTATCCAGTTACTACATTAACAAGTACAATTTATTATTAGAGCAAATTTTGTGACTAAAAAGATAAATTAATAAATTTTAGATGTTAGATTTAATTATTCTAATTACTTTTGTTTTTAAGAGCATTTGGATTACTATTATTATATTAATATTTTTTAAAAATAAAATATAAGATATCATTTTGTGAGAAACTAGAGAAAGAAAAATAAATACTAATTTAAAAGTTTGTTTATTTAATAGATAGTAAATATTATATTAAATTTTTCATCAATTAAATAAGGGTAAAATTGTTAGCATATAAAAAGCATATTAAATATGCTCCAACATTAATAATGTTTGCTCTGTCATTATCATCACCATGATTAGCTTTATAATATTAACAAATTCAGTTATTTTCTTATGGAGTAAATTCTAAGAAAGTAAAGGTATTAATTACATATGGTGTTTTAACGAGAAGAAAATCTCAATATATTTGAAAAATACTTAATGAAAAATATTTTAATCAAAAGCCAAAAAAGTCACATGTTAAAATAAAAAAATATACTCAATTAATTTAAAATATATATTTTGTCTTAATAGATTAAAAATATATTAAAATAAAAGACATTCATTAATATATTATTTTAATTTAATTAATTTTAATTATTTTCTTTTCTATTTTTATCTTTTTTAAAGGTATTTTGTCACGCCCTGAATTTCACAACCCGAGTACGTGAACCAAAGAACGCACATTACACTATTTAATAACATTCCATGTCCCACATCAGAGGCATAAACACACACTATGGAGCAATGAATATAAAAATAAATAAAACTATACTTTAAATTTAAATAAATGTCTTAGTCAAAATCAACTAGGCAATAAGCTCCAAAAGCTAAGCCCAAATATTCTTCCAAAGCTAAATAAAATAATTAATAATAACCTCACAAATAGAGACTTAATAAAATTCGTTAAAAAAATAATTTCTTAGAGTCTAAAACAATTACATAAAAATAATAAATAAAACTTTAATTCCTATGCTCAGAAGATCTAGCACGTGACTCAAATTTATTACCTGCATCATAAGCTGTAAGGGGTTTAGCACTAATACCACGTGTACTCGAAACTCTAATAATAATAATATAAATGCAGTATGCCCTAACATGCTACTAAGTGAAACAATTATGCACAAGTAGTAATTTCAAACAAGAATTTCAATTTATTTATCAATTTATCTTTTCATTACCATTAATTGCCTTGTAGTACCACATAATACATCAAAGAAAACAAATTGATTCCTAGATACTGCTGCTTGGTTGTCCCGTAGAAATAGGACCCAACCAATATACATCATCATTCGATGTCTGCTTGGTTGTCTCGTAGAAACAAGATCCAACCAATATACACCATCCTTCGGTGCCTGCTTCCTAGACCAAAGTCTTAGGAATATGATATGTCACCCTTAGACATCTGCTCATTCGTAGGTTACTAGCCTACTGGAATCGATAACCAACCCCGTGCGGGTTTTGGAACTTTTGACCATTGGGTACATATACCCGATATTTTCAGTACCCTAAATTCAAACAACATGCATCCACTTTCATTTTAAACAAACATCAAATAAATTCTTTATTTAAATTCATTATTTATTAAATCCTTATGAATTCATCATAATATTTTAAATAATCCGTAAATCTTAACACGTAAATAATAATAACTATAATTACTGAAGAATTATAGCACAACAAATTACCAAATATGTTTCTTACAATTAATACAAAAGCTTTCAAAACAAACTAACATGTAAGACAAAATTCACAAAAAGACAAACTATCATATAAGGACAAAAGTCAAAGTTTCTTTGCTTTATTCATTTAATGGCTTTGTTGGACACCTAATTTTCACACATTTAACATATATATGTATATAAAGTAATAATATGTATACCATCCAATCATGGAGGATTTCAAATATATATAATAGAAATTTTTGTCTTCTAGTAGCCAAGCAAATCTAGGTACTCAATACAATTCACGTTTACCAACTAAAAAAATATAAATAAATAAATAAGTAAATAAATAACAAGTGAACCTCATATTCCAATCAATCACGTCATAAGTTTAAAGTAAAAAATAAAAATAAAAATCTAATCAATCATATGTTCACAACAATAAAAATCTGATGAGTCTAATATATATATTTACATATATATATATATATATATATATCATTATATTCATATCACCGAATTCAGTATGAGGACTAATCAATTAATACACATATATGTATTGTTGATTACAATATAGACTCACAGGTCATTCGTCCAGAAAATAAATTTATATTTATACATATATATATGCATTACTTTTAAAAGTCTCACCCCTTACCTCAAATTAAATCTGCAGAAAGAACACCCAAGTCAAAACGAAACCCAAAACTCAATCAACAAATCAGACTAAGATCACCGTGGCCATCAAGAAGCTGGTAATCTCCACAGCATTCACATTAGATTTTTTTTTCCTCTGCCGCCACTACCTCTTATCTTTTCTTCTCTCTCTCTCTCTCTCTCTTTAACCCTTTAACTTTACTGCCGAAGAACGTATGTTATATATACATACACGTATACCTAAACTAGCTATTAGTTGGTAGAATCCTAATGGAAAAATGATTAGAATTCAAATTAAACAAGACTTCCAACTCCATGTACTCACTATTAGTTGGTAAAATCCTAATGGAAAAATGATTAGAATTCAAATTAGACTAGACTTCTAATTTCATGCATCATAATAAAAATTGAATTTAATTTATGTCTCCAAAAATTTAAATCTATAAAAATTTTATTTTTACCAAATTAAATATTAATTAACAATTCATCAAATCATTAAAATTTTGAGTCATCACATATTTTATTTGTTATCACAATCCGAATAAGAGAAAAAGTTTTAATACCTATAATTTTTTTTTTTTTTTTTTTGAAAACTCCTTGTTCCAAACACAACTCCAAACTTATTTGTTTTAATGTAAAATATCTTTCAAAAAAAATAAATTTATTTATAAATTAAAATAATATTTTTAGAAAAATTAAAAATATTTTCTTTAAAAAAATATATTAAAATAAGTGGATAAAATTGTCTAATTTAGTGAAAATCAAAAAATTCAAATGACCCCAATTTTGCGCTTCGGGACCATTTTGATCCGTTGATGTGATGTTACCGGGCCAACTCATGAGATCGTATAACCCGGTTGAGTTCAATTCCATTGCCTTAAAAAAATTGGGTAAACTATACTTACCGTTGCTTAATATTTGAATAATTATATTTATTATCATTCAATGTTTAAAAATTATACTTATATTCTTTATTTTGAAATATTAACTGTTAAAATTTAATAAAAATATCAAAATAATCAAAATTTTAATTTTTTTTATATTACTTCTTCCTCTTTCGTATCTTTGTTAGTCTTACAAAAATTTCTAAAAAATTTATCTTTCTTCTATTTTTTTTAAAAATTTTTGTTAAGAAAATTAATAAAAATTTGACAAGAAAGAGAAAAATAAAAAAATACTTAAAATTTTAATTAATTTAACATTTTTTATTAAGTTTTAACGACTGATTTAATAAAAATAAGATCGATATTGATAATATTTTAAAATAAAAAATATAAATGTAATTTTTTAATATTGATGGGTGATAATTCTAATTACCCAAATATTAAGAAAATGCAGGTATAATTTACTTTCAAAACTTATCCACAAGTGGTTTCCGATTGGGTTAACGACTGATCAATTAAAATTTTAAATTATATTCAGAATGAATTTGTTAACATTTAACCAGTCGCTTTTAATTTGGCGCGTCAATCCATTAACAGAACGCTAGAGGGTTTTTAATCGCAGAAAAATATCATTAGTATATAAAATTTTGGAATAATTATTTTTTTTTACCTTTTATGTTTTAAGTAAAAATTACTTACATTCCTTTGCACCCCTTGTATTTTTAACTGAAGTAAAATCATGAACAATGTTAAGTTTTTAAATAAAAGGACAAAAATGTTCATTAAAAATTAAGTAGAATTAAAGAATGTTAAAAAAGTAATATAAACTACCGTGACATAAATGTAATTTTTAAACTTATTAGGAGCCAAAACCATTTATCTTTGCTAGATTTTTTTAACATTTTCATTTTAATCTAAAGAACAAAAGCTACAAGAAGTACACTTTTAAAGTTTAGAAAATGTAAGTGATTTTCACTAAAGAATGAAGGAGAGTGCCACATATGATCTAAACACAGGAAAAGATGAGAAAGAAAATATTATTTTATTATAGAAAAAATGGTCAACCAGATAAATTTTGATTTAAAATTAGAATTTAAAAAATAAATTACTCTAAATATTAATTTTATTCAAAAATTTGTAAAAATAAAAAATTAGAATGGTGAATACAAAGAGCGTCATGTAAGATTTAATAATAATTTTTTGATTGGTTTATAAAAGTAACTCAAATTAGAAGTATTATTATTAATTTTATGTTATGTTTTATAAAAGAAAACAAAAATATGGTCAAAGTGACCAATTTAAATTTAAAATTAAAAATTTTAAAAATAATTACTCATAAACCTAATTAATATTTAGGTAATTTTTTGCATTTTTAAATTTTAAAAATATTAATAGTTGTTATTATGATGGAAATAACATAATTATTATTTAAACATTTTTTATTTGTGTTTTATACCTTAATTTTTAATTCATTTTAAATATTTATATTTTATAACTATATTAAATTTATAAACAAGTGGACCATTATTAGAGCCTATGAGTTCAATTCGCATTTATTAAAATTATTATTGCCACAATTATAGTGGTTTTGTATGCAAAAGCAAATGTGAAGTCGGAGTCATTTAGTAATGTGTGACAAAAAAAAAAGATAAATTTTATGAATGAAAATAAAGAAAAGAAAATGAGGGAATGAAAGAGATGAGGGCAAGTATGATTGAAATAAAGGTGAAGAGGGAAGAGAAGATTTGGTAATAACTTTTCGATTAGTTTTATAAAAATAACTTTAATTAAGATAATTATTATTAATTGTACATCATTATAAAAAACAAAATGATCAATTCGTATTTAAAATTAGAAACTAGAAAAAATTATACTCAATATTAATTTTATTCAAAGATTTATAAAAAGTAAAAATATAGAATGATAAATATGGAAAATACCTAATAAAATCATTTAGTTGGTTTTATAAAAATAACTCAAGTTAGAAATATTATTATTAATTTTATGCTGCAATTTATAAAATAAAACAAGTACAGCCAATGTAATCAATTTAAATTTAAAATTAAATTTAAAACTCGATTAGATTAGATATAAATATTTAGCTCTCATTCTTACCTCCTTCCTTTCCTTTGTTTCACTTTTCATTTTTACTTTTTCTTTTCCATCTCTTGTTTTTGTTTTTTAAATAATTAATTCAAGCACAAATTAAATGGTTGAATTATGCAACATTTAATAAAAAATAAAAGAAAAAAGAAAACATTTATCAAGAGAAATTGCGAATAAGTAAATTTATTTTATTATTTTATTTTTCCAACTAATCGTCGCATTTTTATTGTACAAAAGCAATGCTTATATGACGATCGAGCTTCCCTGCCAAACAGCCTTTGCTCATGGGTGAATTTCCATCTTGGATTTGTCACTGGGGATGCATGAAATACATACGCAAGTGGGTAGATCTTCTTAACTGCAGCAATTGCCTACGCACAGTTTTGCGCATACTCCTTTACATTTAGTTGGAGTACGAGTTGCCAAAGCCCCTAGCAACACACCTGTTGACAGGATATACATATATATCATTCATCAGCCTAATTCATTTTAAACAATGAATTTTCTATTCATGTACTGCATTTGAGAGAGAGTAACCCAATATAGTTGTAATCAAGAGGAAGGAAAGAAGAACAATTTTAAGGGAAGCCTTCTTCATCATAAACTTCAAGATGTGCAACAACTACTAAATATATAATATTGTCAATTGAATTTCCTTGCTGCATTGGAGCTCCTAAACCCAATATATTTATAGGGTTGGAAAGGGTTGTGTCATGTGGGCATACTTGGTGGTTTGAAAATGCCTTTAACAAGGAGTAAATATTAAAGGTAAATAGTTATTTGATTAGTAAATTTGAGGGTTTTTTTTCGTCATGATAAAGAGTATGGAAGGACAAATATTAAAACAAAATCAAAATAAACTTATTTACTAGGGTAGAGGGAAAGTCGCCTTTAAAATTTAGGATAACATGTCACTACTATTAAAGAGACTAAAATCATAAGGATAAAACCCCAAGGGGTTAGATGGGATGGTCTTGGACTGGGACTTAGGGGCTTACCACCCCAAGGTCTCAAGTTCAACTCTCCTCTCTAGCAAAAACTTGGGGCCAGCCTCCCGGGCGCAAAGCGTAGTAAAGGTTGGTAGGACGGGCCTCCTTGGCTGGACGAACCGTATCCAGTTCTTGGGTGTGGGTCCGACTCCCCGCCGCTACGCGAGTTCGCGATTGACCGCTATACATGTTGAGGGGCCGGTATGTGTGGCACAAACCAAAAGAGATTCACTCTCTAAGGGTTTGATCTAGGGAGTGAATCTCTCGAGGTTAAATCCTTTTTTTTTTTTTTTTTTTTAAATCATAAGGATAAGTATTTAAATTCGTAAATTTTTATAAAATAATCAAGATAAGTATTTAAATTTATCTATTTTTTTGTTTATAAATTAACCACTCTCATGAATAAATAAGTATTTTTAATTTATAAATAAATGATAGATATTTAAATTTGTAAATAATTGAAGATAGAGATGGTAGGTTTATAATTCTATTTTTATTATAGAGATGATGTAAATTTTAAAATTCCTTTCTATTTGTAACTCCTTTTATAAATATACAAATAAAAATATATTATTTTGTAAAAGTTAAAAAGTAAATATAATTTTATTTGAAATAATTGTAAGATATATGTGCAGTTATTACATATTTTGATTAAATTTATATATTTAACAAATTTATATAGTTATTTTTCATGTGGAGAAATTTCTACAAAAGTAGCGCATTATTAAATACTTAGAGTGTTCTAAAAAGATGAAAATCTCAATAGATATGTAGAGACGGAATAAAGAAAAGTAATATTAATTTCTAAAAAAAGAAGTGTAATATTAATTATTTGGAGTGTTCCAAAAAGATGAAAATCTCAATAGATACGTAAAGATTGAAGGAGGAAAAGTAATATTAATTTAAAAAAAAAATATGTCATTAAGTGTTCTTAAAAGATGAAAATCTCAATAGATATGCAAAGACTAAATGAGAAAAATTAATATTAATTTTTAAATAAGAAGTGTATCATTAATTAATTAGAATGTTCTAAAATGATGAGAATCTCAATATATATGTAAAGAGTGAATAAGGAAAAGTAATATCAATTTCTAAAAAAGAAATGTATTATTGAATAATTAGACTGTTTTAAAAAAGATGAAAATCTCAATAGATATGTAAAGATTGAGTGAACAAAAGTAATATTAAAAGCTCAACGAGGAGTTTTTATTTTGAATTGACTAGTGTCTCAAAAGATATAATATGAATTTGTTTTTTGGGTCAATTACGTTTATATATTTCTTGTACTTAACGTGAAAATTATTTATACTTTGACACCTAAATTACTTGTACTTTAGAATTAAAGAAGCATACTTTTACACCCTTCTTTATTTCTGATTAAAATGAAACTATTAAACAAAATCTGCTAAAGATAGCAGCTCTAATATGAGAGGTACAAAAATAGATTTTTGAAATTCAAGTGGTGTAAATAATTCTCACCTTAAATCTAAGCTTAAATCTAAGGTTAAAAAAAAAAGAAATTGTTTCTTTTTTTTTATTGATTTTCCAATATTGTTCAAGTATGATGCAAATTAATCGTTCCCATTTATTGTTAATTTTCATTAATTATTTAATATGATAATTAATTGACTCTTGATTATAATTCTTATTAAACATGTAGTTTAATGGTGTTTAATACTTTTTTTATCTCCTTGTTTCAAACACAACTTTAAACATGTATGTTTAAAATATTGTTTTAAAAAATAAATTTATTTATTATTTAAAACAATATTTTTTGAAAAATTAAAAAAATTTGCTTTAAAATATTTTATATCAAAATAAATGAAGCATTAATTGAAAATTTTCTTATTTAATGAACTCAAAAAATTCAAATGATCCCCATTTTGCACTTGGGGACCATTTTGATCCATTGATGTGACGTTAACGGGCCAATGCCAATTTATGAGATCATAATAACCGGGTTGAGTTCAATTGTACTGCTTAAAAAAAAAAAGTGTGTAAATTATACGTACTCCTCTTTAATATTTGAATAAATATGCTTATAATCATTTAACATTTAAAAATTATATTCTTTTTCTTATTTTGAAATATTGTTATTATTGATTATTTTCTATTAAATTAACTATTAAAACTTAATAAAAAAAATTAAAATAATTAAAATTTTAGATATTTTTTTTTATTCTCATTTGAATGACTGTTTGTTAACAATTGCTAAAAAAATGATCAAATTGTTGTTTGATTGAAAAAGTAGGAATTTAAGTGTTCTAATCGAAACGTGAAGGATTAAAGTGATATTGATAATTAACTGTGGGGATAGTTTTTGTACTTTACTTATTTTTATATTTATAAAATAATGATTTAAAAAAATTTATTTTTGAAAATGAATTAGATTCAGGTATCTAGATTAAATCTGAATCTTGTGAAATCGAACCAGCTAGTTTTGAATTTAAATTGAATTTATTATTAATGAATTCAAATCGACTTTGAATTTGATGGATCTGAATCAAACCTGACTACAAACATCCAAAAATTCTCAAATTACAAAAGAAAAAATAATTGTCAAATTCTACTCGCATAATCATGTAATCATTGTTCCTAGCATTGACATGAACCAATTCAAAATATTACTAAAACAAAATTACATAAATTCAGCTATAGTATTTAAAAAATTAATTTCTATCCTTTACTATTTCGTCGATATATAACTTGTCCTATGCCAGGTGTCATCATCTCAAAGGAGTTTCTAAGTAATTGAGTGAAACTTTAGATTGTAATTCTCGTACATGGTCGCAGCCATTTGGTAATGCTAATTGCAGGCTGGTGAAAACTGAATGGTAATGGCCATAATAAATAATGTTTACCGTCATTTCTTATTTTATTTTCGTCTGTCATCATGAAAAATATTCAATCCTATAATAAATAGGATAATTTTTTTTGGTCTTATTATTATTTTAATAAATAATGTAAAAATATTGTATATCTAAAAATATTTATCAAAATGTTATTACTGAAAACACACTTTCATGTAATCGGTTTTTATTAAGCGAAAAATGTATTTTTATTCTGAGGTTTCTTATTATTTTGGCTGCCCCAGAAACGCACTTTTACTTTATGTTTTGATCCAGTCAATTTTGGCTAGAAAACGCAATATGAGAAAATGTGCTTTTTTGTCTAAATTGAAAGCGCATTTTTTTAGAGTGCGCTTTCCTAATAACACCTAGCCCCTGCAGAAAGTTGTTAAACCTCTACCTTAGTCGTTAAGCCTCTACCTTAGTCACTTGCATAATAGACCTGCACATTAATTGAACTAGAAAATCGCAAATATAAACAAATCACATTGAACTAAAATCAGAAAATAAAATTAAAACCTGTCATGTATATGCACATACATTACCTAGAGAGGAATAGAGGGAGTAGTGGTGTCACTGAATGACGAATGGCGTTGATGGTGACCGTTACCTAAATGACAAATGGCGACGATTGTAATAATCTGAATTTTTTTTTCTCTTCAATAATTTGCTTAAGTGTGGTGGTGATATTTATTATAGTAAAAAAAATCTATCAAATTGAGCATTTGAAAATTTTGGAATGATAAAAATTAGTTGGAAAGATTTTCGGATTTAATTCCACCCTATGTGGGAGTTTAATGTAAAATTTTTAAACTTTTATCCAAACAATTCATAACCCAATTACCTATTTGGTTCAACCCAAACCCATTAACCCATTGGTCAATCCATTTTCTTTGGCTCACCTCAACTCACTTCAACTCACTTTATCACTTACTGAGTTAACTCATGACTAGTAGCTCTAAATCATTTCCCGGCAAACTTCATTTTCCATCCATCATTTCTTCCATAGATCTTTCACACTCTCTCAAATTATTTGGCTAATTAGTCAAAAAGAAGACCCTACATTGATGACTTTAAAGCATCTTTTTAATTATTTAACAAACATGATTTAAACACTTAAAGTATCTTTCAAATAATTTTGTTTAATTTGTTAAAAAGCTAGCATGATTCCCAGATCATGCCACCTCTATACATCTTCCCCAATACTTTTCTTAAATGATATGGTTAGATAGTCAAAAAGTAAGCATGATTCTTGGATCATGCTACCAATTGTATATGTATGATCTTACCTTAGTTGATTTGAAGCATGATTATTTTCTCCACCAATAACTTTCTCTACACTCGCATGATTTTTATAAATTGTGTGCCTTCAAAGAGAAGAAAAAAAATAAGAGAGAAAAAATATATATATTTTTATCAAGTTTGGTTAGACTTTTGGTGTTGTTTGGAGAAAGGAGAAAGGGTTGGAATTTTTCAATTGGGTGGTGTTCAAAGCTTAACTCATTTTTCCTTTACAGGCTTGGTCACCAATATCTTCATTGAGGTAGGATGACGAACCTCCTAAAATATATTTGATGCCTTCAATATTGAAGCTAAAGCATTTTTTTAGGTTTAAAGTATGAAATTTGATTGTGATAAAAATATAATACGCGTATATTGGGGGTAGGAAAGCCGAATGTTTGACTGATGTAGCCCAATATGCTAACAGCTCACTATTTGTAACTTCTGATGTATTCTTGACCCCTAAAATGGTGGAATTAGGCTTCGGCTAAAATATAAAAGTTGTAGCCCTTTAAGTTTTCTTTCCAACCCAAAAAGATTTACATCAATCCAATTTGTGAGTCAAAAGTTATGCCCAAAATACTGAGCACGTGTAAAACTGTATCTTCTGAACAAACTGAATTCAAGACTATTTTTGCACCTATAGACCTTAGAATTTTAAAAAGTGTAAAACATAAAAGCTGTAGGTCTTAAAGTCTGGTTTCTACAGATATAAAGTTTATAGATATTGGAGTTCTGCTCTATTTTATATGAATTTTCTTTTAAACTGCTGTCTCTGTTTAGTTTTTATTTGATGCTTGTTTGAATTTTTTTAGAATATTATATTTAAAGATTTATTTACATTTCCAATTACTTTCTGTTAATTATTATCATGTTAATAATTTCTATTGACGTATAATTTTGTTTACAAAGCCTGATATAGTAAAACACTTATACTATTTTGATATAATACTAAAGTGGACTGTTAAGTTGATTCTACTTAATTATTTTCCAATTGATATGAAATTATTTTAAACTGGATATTATGTATCATTTGACACTCTAATATTTATGATAACTGAGTTAAACAATCAATTTCATCATAGATAGTTGGATAACTTATTCAAACTAAAATGGCTAATTAGAACCTAGTATTTGATAAAAATGCCAAATGAAACGATGGACTTATTCTTTCCTCATTTGGTATTCCTTAAAAAAATTTTTGATTTATTTTAATTGATTCTTTTAGGCATTGTTTTGTCAACCTAGCAAGTTATATAACTATATTTTTATGATTAAGTGAATTTAATGAAACTTATTTAATATCTTCTTAAATATTGGAATAATTCTATGGATATTTGTGGATATCTTGAAGCCGAAAACCTATGATAAGGGTTTGGTTATAAATAAGATGATGATTGGAAATTTATTCAAATTGTTTTGAATAAAATAAAACTTATAAATTTTTCTAAAATTTAATGAGTCCAAAGAGCTATTTATTATCTTTATATTCCATAAAATAATAAAATAAAAAGGTAAAAACCGAGATCGCAGCCAATGAGGTTTGAACTTATAACTTCAAATCGCAATTAAGGTCGCTCGCCCACTAAACTGCCAACCTCGACTTAATTAATATACCATTAGAAATAATTTTATTCTTATCAAAGGTAGTACGGAAAACTTGTCAAAATAATTAACTAAAATACTAATTTGAATTCTAAATTATTTTTAGCTGCTTGCTATTTGTTAATTTACATGTAGTACCTACCTTTGTGATGATAATATTGGTGACTATGTTAAATCTTTGATTTATTAATAATTATTATTGAATTAGGGATTTAAATAAAGTACTTAAAAATATATTGCATGTGACTGAATAATCTCACTTTTGATTCATCACCTGGGAACATTGTCGGTTGTAATTAAAAATGTCTTATTACCCTTGGGAATGTAAAAGGGTGAGAAAAAAATTTAAGGCACTTGGTGCCAAAGTTATTTTTGGCAATGGGGTGATTTGTGGGTAGAAATGGCCTTTTAGATGAAGATGGGGACACGCATTTTATTTAAGAGATGCTCCCTTCTGACCTGGCTAGTCAGGTAGCTAGTCGCGACAGCCAGGTTTTTGGTGGGTGACACCATCAGTATGCATTGAATGCTAAGCCCGTAAAGTCACTGGTTCCCAAGGCTGGGGGTAGAGGAAGATAGGAGTATGATTATCCTAGGAGGATTTAGATTAAACTACTTTACTAAATTTTACTGTGACTAGCAACCTCTCTTGTTTATGTATGAATGATGTGTTGAAATTATTCAATTATATTTAATTCCTCTTGATGAATATTTTATAAATATATATATATATATATATATATGAAACTTGTATCGCTACGGGGTTTGATCCCGAGACCTTGAACATCTGAATCTGAGATCCCTACCACTGTGACACAGACTTCATTGTGATACACACATCAATATTTAATTATTTTTACATGTAAGTAAAATAGTAGTTACGGTGACAGTTTATCGAACCGTTGTAAGTATAATTTATATTATTCAATTGGGATCTATTGAATTAATTATTACATAAACAGTATGCTACCTAATCACATTTACTGTAATGGGTCACTTAATACAGTGTAGCATTACAACCACTGCATATAGGCACCTAGGAGATTCTGATTACTGGGCTTTAGTAGCTTACCCCTTATGGGAATATTTTTTTTAGGATATTAAGCATAGGGATACTAAAGATGAGCTAGAAAGAGATTAATTTCTCTTAAATATTCCATCAGAAGAGTTATCTATTTTTTTTCTTTCCTGCACAGAGCTGGAAGACTTTATTCTTGTGGTCTATAATAATAATTATTGGATGATTGTAATTATTAAGTTTAGACCTAATTTACTTTTATTTGGTATGTAATGTTAATCGCGTGGTTGGGACACTTAGATGGCTCTGTAATATTTTTCTCTATCTTTATTTTGTGCCCTGTAGTTGAAATCCCATCAAATGATTCAGTCCAATGATTTATAAATATTGTTTCGGATAAACAAGGGATTTTGAATATCTTAAATTTTTCTTGCAGGTCAACCCTAGTTTAGAGGAAAAATTTGGGATATGACAGCGTGTTATTATCATCTTATTTTTATACCTAACAAATAAATCCCAAGTCACCCCTGGGTATTTGGTTATGAAAATTAGTGCGTGACAACGGTGGCTTAGGTTGTCCAGCGATCAACTTTTACAGAGAGAGAGAAAGAGAGAGAGAGAGAGAGAGAAAGAAGATGCACTGAGAGAGTTGAGAGGGAGTAGATGCAGTGAAGTGAAGTTCTATAGGGAGTTAAAATTTCAAATTACGTTTTCTGGTTGAGAAAAAACATAAAATGAAAATGCATTTTGGGAGGCAACCAAAAAACAAAGAAACCGTAAAATAAGGTGCATTTCGAAACTTAATGAAAACGTGTTATGAAGTTACATTTTCATTAACAGTATTGTAATTGTTGGTACGAAAACTAATTGCGACGCGTGGCATTCTCCCAAGCATTTTAAGGTAAAAACTATGACACGTGGAGCTTCCTCGAGCGAGTAAGAGAGTTGACACGTGACGCACGATCCACGATACGTGGCGTTTTCCCAAGCATTTCAAGATAAATGCCATGACGCGTGGAACTTTTCCGAGCGAATTGAAAGAGTTGACACGTGGCATCCTCTTGAGGGATTTGATATGAAAAAGTGCATGTTCAAATAAATAATGATTAGTGATACTGATTTTGGATTGTAATATTGTTATAAATTTAAAAATTTATATTTACTTTATTTTATTAAAATAAATTGTTGAGATTTGAATTTAATGTTGAATTGAGATTTAGTTTTTTGGTTAAAAGGTACTGGTAAATTGTGAATATGCATTTATGTATAGGATAGAAGTCCCTAGACTTGCAAGAAATTGGTTATTGTTCTACATCATGACACTGATGCTCTTCTATAGCATATTTTTCTCAACTATGTGAGAAGATGCAAATGGTTATGATAGCATATTTCTATGGCTCAAGCATAGATGCGGACACCATTGATTGATGTGTTTTGACGAGAGTTGTTGACCACGAATCATTTATATAGATTACCTAGAATCACTCAAGTTTTGGTATTTGGTTGTGATTGAAGTTTGATTATGTTAGGGATTAGATTCTAGAATTGTCAAATCCATGATCAAACAAAGAGTTCTATAACATTTAAACTTAGTGTAGGTTAAGGCATTATAGTCCTGAGTCAAATAGAACTGTAAAGGTCTAAGAAAAGTTGTTTTTGCATAATCTTAGAAGTCTGGAAAAAGTTAAAGAGCCAGAATACAATATCGCAAGAACTGGAAGGCCGCAGGCACTCGCAAGATAAAGCTGAGACCCGATTTCAGAAGATTGGCTGTGCGAAAAGGCTACACTGACTCGCAAGATTGCCGCAAGAAGGCGGCGAGAGTGAGCTTCCCGCAAGGCTTATTTTTGGGCTTTCTAAAATTTTGTTTTGAAGTCTGTGCATCCTAGGTTTTATTATATATATCTCTAAACATGCGTAGGGTTTAACACAGAGAGAGAAGATTCATTCAGTAAAAAGCGAAATAGTTTTAAAGTTCTCCCAATTACTTATCCAAGATGTTTGGTATTCAATGCAAATGAGTTCGGGTTCGAGGTTTGTGATAGTTGATGATTCAGCAAAGTTACTGAGGAGTCAATATTGTATCTTCATGGAGTTAGAAGGCTTTCACTAAAGGAGTTGATATATTGATGATTCAAGTAAACGTCAATAGAGTACAGAGTTAAGAAGTTGATCTATCGAGAGTTTTAAGTTTACAACCAACGCTTACTTTTAGCGAAAGTTTTTAGGGTTCCTTTATATATGTTTCCTCCTTTATTATACTGTCTTCTTCATTCATATTTGTAGGATTGATTGATTGAGATAACTAGCGAATTTTAAAATTTCAAATTAAGAAGTACTATTTTGAATCATACAAATGATATGATTTTGTCATTTTGGTTTACTAAATTATCGATTATAAACTACCATTAGTTCACAATAATAGCATGATAAAACATTATTAAATAGTTTGCTGCATAGTGAGTGCACGTAATTTAGTATTCACTCCTGTACAGTTGATGTTGTGGGCTTGATATTGTAAACCCTGAGTATTCATTTCGACTCGCTGGGTGAGAAGTTTAGTTTTATTTATTTCTTTTGTTCATTTAGCCTCTATTGCGGAGCAACATTTGTACATTATACACCAGACTTACAATTGAGTTTCAGGACCGAGTGGAATCCACTTGTACAAGGAGATTAATTACTTAGTTTATATCTAGGGTTTTACAATTATTTATGTAATTTATCTTTTGTTTACTCTACATATTGTGGTGCTACCATGATATGAGATTATAAATGACGAATTATATGATTACATATAATTAGTTCATGTTCCTATGTTTTGAAAATTCGGAATGAGACATTTATTGTGTTTTATTAAGTTTTTAGGCTTCATTTGGGTATAAAAAAATTAACTTTTTTTTATAACTTTTTTTCATCTTATATGGATTTTTTTACCAATTTATTTATTTATTTATTTTTTTAAGCTGTGGCTTTGAGGTATCTTATTGTATTTGGAAAAAAAGATAGAAACCTTTTCCATAACCAAACCAAGTTCCAAATTCCCTTTTGGGACAATAGGTTCTAATTAACAACTTGGATTATTCCTAATGAGAGGAAAATTGTAATAACCTGAATTTTTTTTTCTTAATTAAATTGCTTAAGTGTGGTGGTGATATTTGTTATAGTAAAAATCTAAAAAATTGAGGATTTGAAAATTTTTGGAATTAGTTGGAAAGATTTTCAGATTTAATTTCACCCTATCTGGGAGTTTAATGTAGAATTTCTAAAATTTTATCCAAACACTTCCTAACCCAATTACTTATTTGGTTCAAACCAAGCCCATTAACCCATGGGTCAACCATTTTCTTTGACTCACCTCAACTCACTTCAACTCACTTTATCACTCAATGAGTTGACTCATGAATAGTTGCTCTAAATTATTTCCCGACGACTTCATTTTCCATCTTCTATACACTCTCACCATCTTTCAAAATTATTTGACTAATTAGACAAAGAGAAGACCCTACATTGATGACCTTAAAGCATCTTTTTCAAATTATTTAGCAAACAAGATTTAAAGCATTTTGTTTGAAACCTAGTATGATTTAAAGCATTTTGTTAATTTGTCAAAAAGCTAGCATGATTATTTAATTTGTCAAAAAGTTAGCATGATTCCGGATCATGCCACCCATCTTCACCCATCCTCCAACACCTATCTTAAATTATGTGGCTAGATAGTCAAAAAGGCTAAGCTAGATTATTTGTATTATACTACCTAATGCATAATGCTACTTTAGTGGTTTTCAAGTCTAGGTAAGCTTGTTTTTCTCTACCGACACTTTCTCTACACTCCCTATAAATTGTGTGTCTTCAAAGAAAAGAAAATAAGAGAGAAATAATAATAAATTATTAATTAGTGAGGCTGAAGATTTGGTGTTGCTTGGAGGAAGAAGAAAGGCTTGGAATTTTCCAATTTGGGTGGTGTTCAAAGCTAACTCATTTTTCCTTCTCAGACTTGGTCATTAATATCTTCATTGAGGTAGGATGATGAATCTCCTAAAATATATTTGATGCATTTTCTGGTTTGAAGTATGAAATTTGATTGTGATAAAAATAAATACCCGTATATTGGGGGTAGGGAAGCCAAAATTTTGACTGATGCAACTCAGTATACTGACAGCTCTCTATTTGTAACTTTTTTTGTGCTTCTGACCCCTAAAACGGTGGAATTAGGCTTCGGCTAAAACATAAAAGTTGTAGCCCTTTCAGTTCTCTTTTCAACCCAAAAAGAATTGCATCAATCTGATTTGTGAGTCAAAAGTTATGCCTAAAATACTGAGCACATGTAAAACTATATTTTCTGAACAAACTGAATTCAAAACTGTTTTTGTACCTTTAGACCTTAGAATTTTAAAAAGTGTAAAACATGAAAGTTGTAGGTCTTGAAGTCTAGTTTCTACAGATATAAAGTTTATAGATATTAGAGTCCTGCTCTATTTTATATGAATTTTCTTTTAAGCTGTTATTCTGCTTAGCTTTAATTGATGTTTGTTTGGATTTGTTTAGAATATTATGTTTAAAGATTTATTTAAATTTCTAATTTCCTTCTGTTAGTTATTATCATGTTAATAATTTCTATTGATATGAAATTATTTTAAACTAGATATTGTGTATTATTTGACACTCTAATATTGATGATAATTGACTTAGATAATCAGTTTCATCATGGATAGTTGGATGACTTATTCAAACTAAAATGCTAGTATTTGATAAAATGCCCAAAAGAAACAATGGACTTGTTCTTTTCTCATTTGGTCTTTCTTAAATGAATTTGATTTATTTTTAGGCATTATTTTGTCAACCTAACAAGTTATATAACTATATTTTTATGATTAAGTGAATTTAATGAAACTCATTTAATATCTTCCTAAACATTGGAATAATTATGTGGACATTTGTGGATATCTTGAAGCCAAAAACCTATGATAAGGGTTTGGTTATAAATAAGATGATGATTGAAAATTTATTTAGATTATTTTGAATAAAATAAAACTTATCAATTTTGTTAAAAATTAAATATAAGTCAAAGAGCTATTTATTTGTTTGTCGAATAATTAATTCAAACACAAATTAAATGGTTGAGTTACGCAACATTTAATAAAAAAAAAAAAAAAAAAAAGAAAACATTTATCAAGAGAAATTGCGAATAAGTAAATTTATTTTATTATTTTATTTTTCCAACTAATCGTCACATTTTTATTGTACAAATTAAAGCAATGCTTATATGACGATCGAGCTTCCCTGCCAAACAGCCTTTGCTCATGGGTGAATTTCCATCTTGGATTTGTCACTGGGGATGCATGAAATACATACGCAAGTGGGTAGATCTTCTTTACTGCAGCAATTGCCTACACACAGTTTTGCGCATACTCCTGTACATTTAGTTGGAGTCCGAGTTGCCAAAGCCTCTGGCAACACACCTGTTGACAGTATACATGTATATATATCATTCATCAGCCTAATTCATTTTATACAGTGAATTTACTATTCATGTACTGCATTTGAGAGAAAGCGAGAGAGAGAGAGAGAATAACCCAATGCAATTGTAATCAAGAGGAAGGAAAGAAGAACAATTTTAAGGGAAGCCTTCTCCATCATAAACTTCGAGATATGCAACAGCTACTAAATATATAATGTGGTCAATTGAATTTCCTTGCTGCATGGGAGCTCCTGAACCCAATATATTTATAGGGTTGGAAAGGGTTACGTGTCACGTGAGCATTTGATGGTTTGAAAATGCCTTTAATAAGGAGAAAATATTAAAGGTAAGTTGTTGCTTGATTTGAGGGTTTTTTTTAATCATAATGAAGAGTATGGGAGCAGAAAATATTAAAATAGAATCAAAATAGACTTATTTACTAGGATAGAGGGAAAGTCACCTCTAAAATTTAGGATAACATGTCACTACTATTGAAGAGTCTAAAATCATAAGGATAAGTATTTAAATTCATAAATTTTTATGAAATAATAAAGATAAGTATTTAAATTTATCCATTGTTGTGTTTATAAATTAACCATTCTCATGAATAAATAAGTATTTTAAATTTATAAATAGTTGATAGGTATTTAAATTTGTAAATAATTGAAGATAAAGATGGTAGACTTGTAATTCTATTTTCATTATAGAAATGACATAAATTTTAAAATTCCTTTCTATTTGTAACTCCTTTTATAAATATACAAATAAAAATATATTATTTTGTAAAAGTTAAAAAGTAAATATATAATTTTATTTGAAATAATTGTAAAGATATACGTGCAATTATTACATGTTTTGATTAAATTTATATATTTAACAAATTTATATAGTTATTTTTCATGTGGAGAAATTTCAACAAAAGTAGCGTATTATTAAATACTTAGAGTGTTCTAGAAAGATGAAAATCTCAATAGATATGTAAAGATGGAATGAGGAAAAGTAATATTAATTTCTAAAAAAGAAGTGTAGTATTAATTACTTGGAGTGTTATAAAAAGATGAAAATCTCAATAGATATGTAAAGATTGAAGGAGGAAAAGTAATATTAATTTCTAAAAAAGAAGTATATCATTAAGTGTTCTAAAAAAATGAAAATCTCAATAGATATGTAAAGACTAAATGAGAAAAATTAATATTAATTTAAAAAAAAGTGTATCATTAATTAATTAGTATTCTAAAATGATAAAAATCTCAATATATATGTCAAGAGTGAATAAGGAAAAGTAATATTAATTTCTAAAAAGGAAGTGTATTATTGAATAATTAGATTGTTTTAAAAAGGTGAAAATCTTAATAGATATGTAATGACTGAATGAACAAAAGTAATATTAAAAGTTCATCAAGGAGTTTTTATTTTTAATTGACTAGTGTCTCAAAAGATATAATATAAATTTATTTTTTGGGTCAAATGCCTTTATACTCTTATACTTAAGGTGAAAATTACTTGTATTTTAGAATTAAAAAGGCATACTTTTACACCTTTCTTTATTTCTGATTAAAACGAAACTGTTAAACAAAATCTACCAAAGATAGCGATTCTAATACGAGAGGTACAAAAATAGATTTTTTAAATTCTGAGTGATGTAAATACATGTATTATCCCATCTAAACTAAACTAAACTAAGCATTTTCCTATTATGTGGGAACATGTATTACCCCTTCTACCTAAAAAGAAAAAAAAAAAAAAAAAAACAATCATTGCGCCAAATTATTGTGAATTACACAGTGAAAATTTATTTGTGTGAATCACGAGTGTTCCTTTAGTTGGCATGTAAATTTTGACTCATATATTTGCTTTTACAATGCATGGAAATAAAGAAACATGTACACTCTCTACAAAGGGTAACACGCGCAAAGGGTAACAGATGAGTTGGAAGTTACACATGATTTATTTATTTATTTTTTTTTTGATAGTTCAGAGTGTCCAGACCAGTTTCAAAGTTATATATGATAATTCATTTAAAAAAATTACTCTAGTAAAATTTATCCTCCTTTAAAAAATTAACTTTTAGAAAAGTTGATAATTTCTTGACTTTTTAATGTTTGGTGGATATATCAAAATAAATTAGAAAATATTTATTTAAACGTGATCTTAATTATCCGTTAAAACGGATACCACTCCAACTTTCAAGAAAAGTCAGCAAAAGTTGATAAAAAGTTAATAAATATTAATAAAAATAAATAAAAGTTAGTGAAAATTGACCAAAATTAACAAAAATGATAAAAATTAAATTGACAAAAAATGGCAAAAATTGTTGCCAATAAAACGCCCGGCCTCATAATAATTTTTCTTATTTTTTGAACTCTATAACACAGTTTTTAATTTCTTTGTTTGATAAAACAAATAATAATAATAATAATCATAAATACATAAATAAGTCTTTTGAACACTTTTTGCTAGCATAATATTTTTTTGTTCTTTTCTGGTTGCTGTAGTTGTTGACCCATGACGTTTTCCACCACTGTCTACTGCCGCACATTCGCCATTTGAATGAAGGGTAATTTTGCACCCTTGATTTTTATAAAACTAACAAACCTATAAATCCAGGGTATCCTCGATTTAATTTTGTACCCTTCATGTCTTTTATTGTCTTCCACCCTTGATTTTTCAAAAATTATAAATACATATCTATTTAAAGCGTCTTATATAATTTTATTAATCCACCTCTCATATAATTTTGATAATCAAATTCTTTGCAATTGTCATTTTTTAGTGCGACGTACATGCACAGGACCAATTTATTGTCAAAATTATAAATTTTTTAAAATATTTTTAACTTTTTAAAAATTATCCTCAAAATTTTATTATATTGGCACAATTATTCTTAATAACTTTATTATAAAAATATTCTCACTCTCTCTCGAGAAAGTACATAATTTTTGTCTTTATGGACTAAAAATGTTGAGTCCACTCTTGAGTGAGTGAGAAAATCATCCTATATATACAGTGTATGACATATGAGTTATCTTTTTATGATGATAATTAAAAATGATATAGTAAGTTGTATTTCTATATTTTTTGATATGTTAGTAGGTAATTGCTATCGAATTTTTTTAAGTATTTCATTTATGCCATATGAATTATCTTTCTACTATTCAATTTTTATTTTTTGGTAAAAAAATCTTTTTCATTTACAAAATTTAAATTGTATTGATAAAAATTTTTTATTTTAAAATTTAAATTATAGTAATAGATTGTTTTTTATGTAAAACTAATCTATAAAATTAATGAATCAAGAGTAATTTTGTCATTTGAATGATATTAAAATAAACAAAACAAATGAAAAATAGAAAAGTAAAAAGGCGGAGTGAGAGAAATTTTTTTAGAGTGGGAATATCATCACCCTATTCTATTTTGTATTTATTTTTTTATTTTTGTTTTTTATTTTTTTCACTGGGGATCAAGTTTTGTTTAACAATGTCTCCAACAATCATGCACTAAGATTTTTTTTGGAGTTTTGAATTTTTTCAAAAAATTTAAAAATTCTTAATTTTCTTTTAATTAAATTTCATCACGTATTACTTTTTATATTAATTTTTAATTTTTTAAAATTTTTTTCAAAACTCTAAAAGCCACCTAAAATAACTAATTTCTATATACTCTACTCGATATATTTCCCGTTGGTGCGACCAAAACAAAGCAACTGTGAATATGACGAGACCTCCTACTTAATGGTGGTTGAGACGGGGGCGAGTGATTTTTTTTTTTTTTTAATTTTGCAGGTAAAGTTATTAAAATACTTTTGATATTTTAGTATTATTGAAATGTAATTCAAAATTTTTAAACATAAAAGGCTATAAATATTAAATTCAAATATATTCTTGTGAAATAATGTACAATTTTTTTACTATACCACTTAATATTTTTATGAATAATATCCATAAATATATCATAATAAATTTTATAAATAATAAAATATAATAATAATTATAAATATATTGTAACATTGAATGTTCATGGTGAACTTTGGATGTTGTTAGAAAGCTCCAATTAACCATTAAATTATGATAATTATAATTACTACTTACTAGTATAATGTTTGATTTTATCATATATGATAATTTTCTCTCATGGCCCCGTAAGTAACATCGCTTTTAATCTCGACAAGATTTGTTGTACTCTTCTCAAGTGTTTTGTGCTATTAGTGAAAATTACTTTTGTAAGCCGTATAATAATTTTGGATATTAAAGGGAGTCCAAAAATATATAAATAAAATAACACAAAAAAATTTTATGTGGTTAAGTAATACCAACATCCACGAAAGAGATTCACTATAATTTAATGAAAAATACACGAAAAAAAAAAAAAATCCTCCCTTAACTTTCTGCCTTGTCTCTCTTACTCACATGACTCTGTTTTTTTCACAAATTAACTGTACACATAAACTTATAAACCTCCGTCTCCTGTATATAGACGACGTTTAGAGTGATAAAAATTTGAAATAATTTAAGGGTTTATAATTTAATCAATAAAATAAAAAGTGAATAATTTTTAAAAATTTTTAAAACTTTTTGACACTTTTTAGTGCACCAAATATATCCTATTACTATCTTAGCAGACAAAAATAATACAGAAAATATAATGGAAAAATACTGGAAAAGGAGTTTTCGAAAATAGCCAAAGGTAGCCATTCATCTCGGAGCTGTGAAAGACTTTCATCCGTCCGCATGGGTGGATTATATGCAAGCCAACGAATAATAATAAAAATTGTTCCGGGTTGTCAGTTCATGTTAATATAAGAAAGACTTCTAAGCACGAAGTTTCCAAGTCTGGCCAAATAACGCGTACAGTACGCGTAAGCTTGTCGACAAATTCAACTTATAAATAAATATAAAATATCGTTACATAATTAAAAAAAAAAACTCTGTTGAAATTTTTTATTAGAATAATATAAATTTACTGTGAACTTATCATTTTTAATTAAAAAAAAAGTCAATATAAAAAAATATTTTTATTACAAAAGTGTCGCTATCTTATCATTTTATTAATATTTTCGTATAAAAATTTTTTATGGAAAAGCATTTTCTAAATATATACGCACACAATTGAAGATAATCTATATAATAAAATAGGATGATTTTTGAAAATATTCCTCTTATAGGCTAAAATCTAACGGTTAAAATTTATTTTTTCTTTCATTCAACAATTGAGATCGTGTTTATATTTTTAACTTACTGTTCAATTCTTATTTTAGTTGACCCTACTACCATTTTTCTCATAAAATGGTCTAATCATTTTAAATTTCACCATATTTTAAGAGTAGAGATCATAAGCAAATTAAAACTGTCAATTTAAATTCATTCAATCATGATTTCTAGAAAATTAAACCTTCTAAATTAAAGTAACAAATTTGTTTTTCTTTTTATGGTACTGCTTATCAAAGTTTAATTGTAAATAGAGATCAAAACACATGTAATAATTGATAGGGTCTAAAGTTTAAAAAAAATAAAACTCATAAATATTATAAATTTTTTGATTAGAACTTTTTGTCTAAAGTTCCAGTCATATAAAAAGCTTAATATTAATTTTTTTTCCAGAGTGGCATAAGCAGGGGTTATTACTAATAATTATAATAAAGAAGAAAAAATCAGTTCTTGGGCTCAACAGCTAAACTACATTTAAAATTCAAAATTCGTACGTTTGTTGGCTCTGATATATTATGAGTGCGTTTTTAAGTGACAAAAAGTAAAATAAAATGAGATAAAGTGAGATAATTTGTGAGTTCTTAATTCATACAGCGAAATAAAAAATAAATAACTTTTAAAAATTTTTAAATTTTTTTTTAAATAATTTTTACTAAATCAAACGCACCATATACGGATCATAAATAGGTACTAGCATATATGTATATTTGTTTACTGCCCTACATAGACTGGCATATACGTTGTTACTTTATACAGTAGAAAGGGAGCCATATGCATATATATGTATATATAGGCTGGGATTGGTAATATAAATACAATATATTACAGCTTATACAATTATATAAATATCGAATATGTTATTATAAATATCAAACATGATAAACCAAACGCGTTTTCCTGGACATATATGATTCTGCTTATATATTCATACTTTGCCTATCTGAATCAGAGCACCAGCAGATCGTTGTCTCAACAATTCTAAAGGATGTGCAAAGAAGATATACAGGAATCTACGACTACCTTATGGCTATTTGGAGAATAAAGGTTAGTGATTCAATTCAATTTTTTTTTCTATTTATTTATTTTTATTTTGGATAAATGCAAAATTTTAGGTACAGAAACTGTTATATATTTTTAAACGTTTTTATATACTAATATTTTGGATCTAAAAAGTGTTTAAAAATTTCTTATAAAAGCGAACATTCATACCTAAAATTTATGAAAAAATAGATTATCGGAGGTATTGTAGTGCGTGGTATTGCTATGTATCACTAGGTGTTTTTTATCCCCTCCTACTAGGAAACATGGCTTAATGTTCTACTCCGGCCAACGCTTGAGTTCTGAAAGGAAAGATAGCCTAGTATTAATTTGATTCCGACCAGAACTCAAGTTCTAGGATAAAAGGCCTAGCATTCGGTTTCGGCAAACACTCAGGTTCTAAAAGAAAATATGGCCTATTGTTCGGTTCATGCCATCACTCGGGTTCTAAACAAGGTTAGTGTTTGGCTCCAGCCAACACTTGGGTTTAAAACAGATTGGCTCCGGACAGTACTCAAGTTCTAGAAAAGATATCCTCGTATTCTGCTTCGGCAAGCACTTGCGTTCTAAAAGAAAAGAGAAAAGGGGGACGCTCTGCGGTGTAAGTTTCATAAGATTAAACTCGAGAATAATTAGATTAAAATTTAATGGTCTAGATTCATTTAATTTTTTTTTTAAATTAAAAATATGTAAATAAAATTTAATAATTAAATTTTAATCTATCGATTTTAATATGATATTTAAAATTGATGTCGAAAAGTAGTGTCAGCTTCGCGAGTCCGATGACCTAGTTAGTGTTCGACTCTGGCCATCGCTTTAGGTTCTAAATGAAAACATGGCCTAGTGTTCGGCTTTGGCCTACGCTTGGGTTCTGAGAAAGATTGTCTGGTGTTTGGCACTCGGTTTAAAAGAGATTGGCTCCAGCTGGCACCCAATTTAGTTTTAAAAAAGTGGCCTAATGTTCTGCTTCCGCCAACAATTAGGTTCCTTAATTACGGCTCATTTATTACTCGACTTTTGGTCAACACCCCATCTTTTGTGAGGATCATTCGGCTTCTGCAGCAATATAATTACTGTAAAGATTGCCTAATGTGCTCCCACTCCACGATTTAAAGTTTGCTTACTGCCCAATTACGTTGTCTTTACCTCGACTAACTCAAATCTATATGTTTATTCTCGGGAAAAGATGAATTTCCTAAGATTTCCAGGTGTCCTCTGTACTTTAGCTTGCTCCAGCTTACCGTGAAGATCAGAAAGCATCTCTTTAGTTTGACTAATTAAATAAAGACTTCTAATTAAGTACATCCTCGGCTATAATACTCAACTGCAAATGGTCAAGTACCTCTTTAATACTACACGCCAAGATCGTTTACGCTTATTTTCGCTACTTTGCCCCTTTAAAAAATGCCTAGTGCTTACTCAATCTAACACCTAGACCCACTAGGATCATATTACTTGTTTGGCCAAGATGTCGAGCCAATAATATCATCTAGGATGCGTTTAAAGGTAACGTTTTAGTAATTTTTAACAATTTTTGACAAGAATTACTAGTTATAATCTTTGATGTGTTAGGTAAAATAAGTAATAATTTTTAGTAATTTTCAATAACTTTTTATATTTTTTGAGTGCTTGGTAAAATTTTTAATAAGTTTTAGTAATTTTTAATAACTTTTAATAATTTTTAACAATTTTTGAGTTAAGAAGTTACTGTAATAGGGTTAAAAAATGACAAAAATTGATGGTTTGTCAAATACTCAAAAACAAAAAATTAGTAATTTTTTGTTGAAAATTTCATTGCCAAACACCTCCCTAACGTTTGTTTAAAGCACCTCATTCTCTACGAGAATACCATGCACTATGATATCTTGTGAGGTACCAATCCATACGATGGTTAACCATCGATCCATATGAACCATTCGTGGTTCATTTGTGCCGAACATCCAACAATTCATAAACATTGAAATTACTATCTAATTGTTCATTTCTATTCAAATTTATAAATTAAAAATACTGTTTTTAATTATAAAGTAAAATTACTATAACTTTTTAATCCACTTTGCAAAATCACTACCTAATTGTTTAGGTTGTCACTATGTTTCTAGTTTAGATGAAATTTCAATTGATAGTAACAAAGTGCTTTATAAAGATAAATAAAATTTAAATGAGAAATTAAAAAAATATTTGGAAAAAATTAGGTTTTATGTTATTTTTTATTGTTCTATTATTAAACTTTATTAGTATATAACACTTGATGTATTTATGGCAACTCAATTTAATTCAGATGGCCATTGAATTACGACTCCCAAATAGCTTGCCCAAATCAAGTTAAACCAGATAAGGTCCCCATACACTCTCCACAGGCTTGGGAAGATACAGTAAGATATTACGTACGTATCAACTCCCAACCAAAGGGGGGTGGGGCGAAAGGGCTTCAGGCCAAAATAAAATAATAAAAAGGGGATTTTGGAGGTCGGTTACTCTTTATAAACTTATAAGGATTTTTGTTATATCAAAAAAACTTATTTGTGAATAAGTCACACTTGCAACAAAAAGATAAAAGTGGACATCACGAGTTTTCAATACATTTTGAAACTGCCAGTTTTATTTGAACGCTTGTAACTTCCGCGACTTTCCATCTTTGTCACAAACAGATTCAAAACCGATTTTTAAAACATAATCAAAACAGATTTAAATGTATATTCGGTACTATTTTTTTAAGAGCATACATTTATACGAAATAGTACCATTAGAAACAGTACCGGTACTATTTTTATCGATACTATTTTCATACTGTCGTAAAAAATATCAATCGATACATAATACAAACCAACCATTAATGGTGCTGTTTGCATATTAGAATGCATGTGGTACTATCATCCATGTGGTACTATCAGCCATATATAGGATATGTGACTTCTTTTTGTGTTTCATGATACTGTTTGCATACTAAATACATTCGATACTGTTTGCATACTAAACACATTCGATACTGTTTTTGCAAAAGCATGCATCTTATACAAAACAGTACCGCACGCATGTAGTGCTCTCGGCCATGTGGTACTGTCAGCCATACGTTGGATATGTGACTTCTTTTTGTATTTCATGGTACTGTTTGCATACTAGACACATTCGGTATTATTTTTGTAAGAGCATGCATCTTATACAAAATAGTAATGCATGCAAGTGGTACTCTCGGCTATGTGGTACTGTCAGTTATATATTGGATATGTGACTTCTTTTTGTATTTCATAGTACTATTTGCATACTAGACACATTTGGTACTATTTTTGCAAAAGCATGTATCTTATACAAAACAGTACTGCATGCATATGATACTCTCGCCCATTGGGTATTGTCAGCCATATGTTGGATATGTGACTTCTTTTTGTGTTTCATATGGTACTGTTTGCATACTAGATACATTCGGTACTATTTTTACAAAAGCATATATCTTATACAAAACAGTACCGCACGCATGTGAAATTATCGGCCATGTGGTACTGTCAGCCATACGTTGGATATGTGACTTCTTTTTGTGTTTCATGATACTGTTTGCATACTAGACACATTCGATACTGTTTTTGCAAGAGCATACATCTTATACAAAACAGTACCGCATGCATGTGGTACTCTCGACCATGTGGTACTGTCAACTATATATTGGATATATGACTTCTTTTTGTGTTTCATGGCACTATTTGCATACTAGACACATTCGGTGCTGTTTTTGCAAGAACATGCATCTTATACAAAACAGTACTGCACGCATATGGTACTCTCGGCCATTGGGTATTGTCAGCCATATGTTGGATATGTGACTTTTTTTGTGTTTCATGGTGCTATTTGCATACTAGAGACATTCAGTACTGTTTTTGCAAGAGCATGCATCTTACACAAAATAGTAATGCACGTATATGGTACTCTCTGCCAAGTGGTACTGTCAGCCATACATTGGATATGTGACTTCTTTTTGTGTTTCATGGTACTGTTTGCATACTAGACACATTTCATACTGTTTTTGTAAGAGAATGCATCTTATACAAAACAGTATTGCACGCATGTGGTACTCTCGGCCATGTAATACTATCAGCCATACGTTGGATATGTGACTTCTTTTTATATTTCATGATACTGTTTGTATACTAGACACATTCGGTATTATTTTTGGAAGAGCATGCATCTTATACAAAATAGTACCGCACGTATATAGTACTCTCGACTATGCAGTACTGTCAACCATACGTTAGATATGTGACTTTTTTTTGTGTTTCATTGTACTGTTTGTATACTAGACACATTCGATACTGTTTTTGCAAGAGTATGCATTTAATTTATACAAAACAGAACCGCATGCATGTGGTACTTCATTCACGTGGTACTGTGTTTATATGAGCATGCATTTTATTCGGTACTGTTTTTACAAGATCATACATTTATACGAAACAGTACCGATACACTGATTTGTATATATTTCTTCTTCGACCGATGTTAATATCAATTGGTGCTCGTTCAAATTAATGATATACCATATCTTCACGCAATTTATAAGAAAGGAAAATAAAAACGGAAGAAACGTGATTTTCAATTAGCGAGATTTCTGGTAACTCTTGTCTAATTTAATTATAGAAATAAATGGTATTCTTGGTATATTAGAAATTATATTTCAAACAAACTCGTAGGACCCACTAAAAAGTGTGACCTATTCACAAAACTTTCTATACAAATATTACTTAAAAGCAATAATTTTTTTTGGAGTGACTAATAAGTTTAAAAGACTGCAAAGTATGACTTAATTACAATTTTCTATAATAAAAAATAACCAGTCTAATCAATCTCCTTCGGGGCCTACCTTACAAAATCCAACATTTATTAGCAACAGAGCTAAATTATTAGTTATTGGTTCGAATTACAAAAATCTTTATAAATTTTTATAAAATTTTTATAAAATTTTGTACAAAACTCTGGTATAGTACTACACAAATTCATTCAAATGAACTATTTAGACGAACTTTTCACCAATCATCTTTATTAAATTTTGATTGTTGGATGTATTATAAATATTAAAAAAATTATTAAATCACATTTTATTATAATTTATGAAGCTCTAAATATACCCTCTAAATAGAGGAATTCATTTGATTCGTAAGCTTAAGCTGCGTTTGGTGTACTAAATTTTGGTAAAAATTTTTGAAAATGTCTGAAAACTTCTGAAAACTTATGAAAATCTCTATATATTTTTACACATTCCCACATTCTCAAAATTCAAAAAAAGTTTAATACCTTTCAAAAAAAAAGTCGATAATTAGAATTCGGTTAATCAAATAGCAAAAAACTTTTTCACCATTCTCACCATAGACTCTCAAGCTACTGAATGACACTCACTTTGACTATTTTTTGTGGGATCGTAGAAATCATTCCAACGGATTGTAGAAACTGAATTTGACGGATTCGCGCGGTCAACTTCCATCCAAATGGTTTTTACAATCCGTTTGGAGGGATTGTAATGTAAAGAAGTTATGATTGTCCAAAATTTTGAATCCATCCAAACGAAAATCGAATCCGTTAGAACGGGAATCTTACTATTCATCTTCAAAAAATGTGATTTGAGATGTGTGTATTAATTGTAAAAAATTTCTCCAAATCACATTTTATCTTATTTTTTATCACTCTAAACTTATCGTTAATTATTATCCCTTTAATTTATGATGATATAGACACATAGGCCCTGATTGGCCACACCAACTTTCACCAAAACTCACCAACTTTAACTAATTTTTGTACTTTCTTCCAATCAAAATTTTTCACTTATCACCTTTATGTCACATATTTCCACTTTTATTATACTTTTTCCTTCACTTTTGGTCTACCAAACCCCCCATAAGGTCACACTATGATGCGCAAACTTGCGAAAAGCCGGCCATTCCAATACTAATCCTGATCACGGCTGTCGGCGTGTCGCACAAAGCACTATTAGGTGCGTTTAAAATGATAAAAAATGAGATAAAGTGAGATAAGTTGTAAGTTTGTAATTCATGCAGTGAGATAAAAAGTGAATAAGTTTTAGAAATTTTTAAAATTTTTTAAGATATATTTTTTTATTTTTTAGCACACCAAACGGTATCAAATTATGTGAAATGGTATGGCCTTGCACCTTTTTCAGCAATTGTAACTGTACAGTGTATGAAGATGCATTGCACACGTGCTTATCACGTCACTTAAATCTTTTTCTGAAAAAATATTCTAAGCTTTCGTAAAAGTTGATCGTCGAAAAGACCTCGAAAACTATTGACGACTTTTTTTAGGTAGAGACGCTAGTCGGAATCCTAACCACTTTTTAATTATTTCTTCATTTTTAGATACCAATTCCGATGAGAAATTTAGGTAGGATGACCAGAACGTGCAATGTCTGTTTATCCTACACAATAACTTTCTATTTTTACTCTAATAAAATTACCTGGTTTGTTTTTGGGGAAAAAAAAAACAAAAAAAGTGTAATGCCATGCGTCTTACTCATTGTATTTTAACTTGGTATTATACTGTTTCAAAGATATATGGTTGAAATACATAAATAAATAAATAATACAAAATTCTCAGGTTTAGTATTCGCTTACTCATCTTAATTGGTTAGCATCATTTTCCACAATTCATCAATAAAAAATTGAGTAAATTACACTTATCTCTCTTTTAATATTTTGATAATTACACTTAGTACTCATAACATTTAAAAGTTATACTTAATTATCTTATTTTGAGATATTGTTAATATTGGCCCTCTTATGATAAAATCAGTCATTAAAACTTAACATAAAATAATGTAAAACAAACCAAAATTTTAGGTATTTTTCATATTTTACCACTCCCTTTCTCACATCTT
Organism: Vitellaria paradoxa; assembly: GCA_019916065.1. Lineage (NCBI taxonomy): Eukaryota > Viridiplantae > Streptophyta > Magnoliopsida > Ericales > Sapotaceae > Vitellaria > Vitellaria paradoxa. The sequence continues at coordinate 21,791,735 of CM034233.1, read as the reverse complement.
GTTAGTTTTATTTACAAAATCATCAAAAACTTTTTATTTTTACTCATTTTTGTGAATTTTTGTAAAAACAATTATGAAAATGTGAGAAAAGAAGAGATAAAATAGAAAAAACACCTAAAGTTTTAGTTAATTTAACATTTTCTGTTAAGTTTTAACGGTTGATTTTATTGAAAAGATGGTCAATGTTGATAACATTTTAAAATAAAAAAGATGAGTCTAATTTCAAATGTTGTGAGTGTTAAGCATAATTACCTTAATGTTAAGAGGAGATAAATGTAATTTACCTTTGAAAATACCACCTCGTAAAGTACTATCTTAACATGAATTAATGCTGTTATTGGGCTAGCTAGCTGAAAATTAGAGAAGGCACCCACTACATTCCAATCCATTATTGTATATTATTATCCTTGATAAAACGGCTACTATTTTGCTCTAGATGAAAGAAATTGTGGACGGTCTTCCCCTTACAATCTTAGTGGGGAAGGAACAATATTAATACATTCATCACTTGCGAAGAAGGTTAACAAAATTAAAATAAGAACATAAAAATTTATTGTTGTGCCCATCAAGATGCCGTTCCGCGTTTGCGTGTTTCGGTCATAAGAATGTGGTTTTAAAAAGACACCCACCAATTCAAATTGGACTCAAATGTTGTCCCCATGCCACCCTAAAAAACATCATATTAATATTATCTTATGATATTTACCAAAAAAAATTATCAAAATGATATAACTCCTTTGGGGGTTAATGTTTTTAAGTAGAAAAACTTAAAAAAATGTATTCTTATTATGAAAGTTCTATTACCACATTATTCGAATAGAAATTTCATGAAAATATTTTGATAAGAAGGTAACTTTCGAAACAAAATAGTCATGATTGAAAAGTGTAACTTATGTTAAGATTAAAGTCATTTAATATGATATATCAGGATAAATTTATTGTCGATAATTAATATTTTTATTAAATATTTTAAATTAATAAGAAAAGTAGTGAAAATTTCTTTAGTGTTTACTTTGTATTAGTTTCATTTTAAGTTCAGCTCTTGTTTTATCATAAGAAATGTTGTTTTTTCCTCTTTTGGTTGTAACACAGTGCACATCACAGAAAGATCTTTATTTCTTTATTTATTATGGCTCTTTATTGTATGCTAAACTCAGAATTTTGCTTTGATCCTAACTTTTTTAGAAAAAAGAAAAACAGATTTTTTTTTTTAAGTTTGTTAATTTTATGAAGTTAGAGTTTTAAATATTGACAAGAAATAAGAAATAGAAAATGAAAAAAGAGAAAGAAAAAACAAAATGTATAGATTTTTTGGGCTGTTTTCCAGTCGATGAAAAAAATACACACACACACAATGGAAAGGGAGTAATATTGTAGAATCTTACAAAGGGAAAGTAATCTCAAATTTGAAATATTTTCATCATTTTTATGATAATGTGAATTTATTATTTTAATTCCCATCTGTTTGAACACATAGCAAGAATGATCTATATGAAACTTTATTATTGTTAACCAAATGTTGGTGACAGATATTTTTGTTTTTCCTTTTAATGAAAAGAGGCCTGCACCTCTTGGATTTTTATTGATAATCATCACCTATAGTGAAGAAAATCAAGTTAGTAATACTTGTTAATCAATATATATATTTAACTGTTTGTTATAAGCTTGCGCAATGGAATATTGACTTTATTCCTTATTGTCATAAGGAACATAGATGTCAAAATGTCGGTTATATAGTTTGGATAGTTTGGGGTGAGCCTGTTTGTATTTCACAAATAATTTTTTTCACTCTATTTTAAATTTTTATTAATTAAATTTACATAATTATTTATTTTTTGCTTTCACATATATTTAATATATTTATAATGTTACAAAAGTTCTTATACAAAATCTCAATCCAAAACATAATTATAACGTGATAAATATCTTGATTTTATGATAGAAATTAATATTTTTTAAATATATACAAAATGTAACTTATCAATTTCTTTGGGAATATTTTGAGAAGTGAATCAACAATTACAATCTAATTTATTTTTGAAAAAAACATTTATACATATGAATTACTTATTATGATAAAAAAATTCTAATTCTTGATTGTAAAAAAATTATTTTTTACTATAAAAATTTAAATTAAATTTTCAGAAGAAAGATACTTATGTTTTGTTTATTAAATTTGTGTGTATACTTAAAAGCTAATTTTTTAGTTTACTGATTTTCTTATTTAGATTTTTTTGGGTAGTTTTATTTTTTTCTATACATAAATGTTGAGAAAAAAATTGGAGATTATATTTTGAATTCAGGTTTGGTGAAAAAAATTAATAGGGGTGGTCTTATTTTCATATTTCGGTTTTACGTAAGAAAAAAAATCTTGAAACACTAAGATAAATTTTATTTTCATTTATACTTTTAGCAGTAATATAAAAATAAATCTTAAATTATTTTATAACTTAATCAAATAAAAAAATAACTTATTTTATTTCAATTTATATACAAACTTTTGTCATTTACTTTATCATCTTGATATTTATTTATTTTTATAAAATTTTCATTAATTATTTATTTTAACATTTAGAACACTTAGATTTCATTTCATTATTTTTAGAATATATTACTAGATTATGAGAATTGAAAAGATCGTATAAAACTTTACTAAATAATTTAAGAACGATGGCAAGAATTAAAATGATAAAAAAAATTGTAAACAAAAAGAATGAAAGAAATTAATTTTTTATTTGATTAAATTATGAAATAAATCAAAATAAAATTTATTTTTATATGATTATTAAAAATATAAATATAAGTATAAATTATTTTATTATTTAAAAATAATTTTTCCTTTTTTTCTCATTGGACTAAAGGTATTTGTTTAAATTTATAAATATTTTATTTATTAATAATAATTAATTATGTCATTTTAAATTAGATATAAGTATAGTCAGTCAAAAAAATAATTTTGTAATTTTAAGTAAAGTGAAATGGAAAAGGTTATTTGAGGAAATAAGCTCACCATGCATGTAGTTTATAAGTCATTATTCAATAGGCCTAAATTATTAACCCACTACATTCCCGGGGTCTTTCCGTATATTTCTTACACGTTCAAGAGCATATACCCAGATTATCAACCCACTACATTTCAGGGGTCTTTCTATATATTTCTTGCACATTCAAGAGCTGCAGAGCATATACGTAAGATTATACCCTTCTGAGACCTCAAAACGTAAGCTCCAAACCAGTAGTATCAAGTAAGGTATATATAGATATATAGAACTACACATTGAATTTCTCAATACAACAATCGAAATCCGTAAGGAAAACCCCTTTAGACTTCCCCTATGAAGTAAAAGTTGGAGTAGGGCTTTGTGTCCATTATAAACTCTGTATTAATTTGTTGGTAACCATGGGGGCGGATGGCACAGAATTAACAGCTGTGATCGTGGGCACTACTGATCACCACCCCGAGTGTTATGGATCTAAATTAGAGTCGCCACCACCTAATACGGATCTTGAAGCTTTGGGAGTTTCAGGTAAGAACTTTCTTGACCCACAAGGCTGCTCAAACACTCCACAAACCCCATCAAAATCAGTGCATTTTCCTCCATCCCATAGCAAGTCTGAGTCACCCCAACCAATTAGTTGTTCATGCAAAACCAACTTAAACGCTATGGCTAAATCTTTTGGGGAACGAGAGATCGGGAAAGCATTTCTCAATTGGATAATGCCAACAGCAAGCATCATTTTAGCGGTTCATTCCCGCAAACTAATGCAAGCAATCTTGTGCTTACTTTGCGCTGCAGTCGTTGCCTTGCTGTATGGAAACTCGCTTTTTAAAACTTTTCCAAAGATGGCGAATGCTTTTGAGCAATTTGGGGTTGCTTGTATATACTCATCCTTTTTCATGGTTGTGGCATTTAATTTACCTCCAGCTCTTGTTTGGTTTCCCATAATCTGTTTTTTAGCCCGCATCGGGCTGTCTGTTTGTTGCTGTCTGCCTGTATTAAAAGAAGACTCGCGTGAACCCTAATGCTGCCACGTTATCTCTGTATAAATAATTTATTTTATTAAATGAAGACTAATTATTTATAATAACAATTTCATATTGAAATTATTTATTTTATTGAAATAAATTTCTAAACTTAATTAATTTTTAATAAATAAAATATTATTAACAAAATCATATATGCTTAAATAGAAATTAGTTTTTAATAAAAATAATTTCTTATTTAATGATTTATTTTATTAACGTACTTTATCAATTTAAAAATAGTTTTTGAAAAATAATTTCTTAATAAATAATTTATTTTATTAAAATTAACAATAATAATAAATTATTATTAAAATTATTTTTCATTAGTATTAGATTCATTACTAGAAAAATAATAATTTATAATTAAATTAAACAGTCAATATTTTACTAAAATTTAAATATCTTATTAAAATCGATATTTAATAATATTAAAATTAAATCAGTGTTGGAACAATAAATTATTATTAAAGTATATAATAGTTTACTATCAAAATATAGTATTTATTTATTGTTAAGATAATTTTCATTAAATTAAATTAATAATTATATAAATAAAAATCAAAGGTGGAATTAAATAATGATATTTAACTAAAATAATGAACATTTTAATTAAATTACTAATAATGTGTTTGTTGTGATTTGTGATTTATATTCAAACTGAAGAACTAAAAAGGGATAAGGAGTTTCTGAAGCGGAATATAAGCAATCTTTCAAGTAGTGTAAATAATTTTCACCTTAAATCTAAGGTTAAAAAAAAAGAAATTATTTCTTTTTTTTTTATTGATTTTCCAATATTGTTCAAGTATGATGCAAATTAATCATTCCCATTTATTGTTAATTTTCATTAATTATTTAATATGATAATTAATTGACTCTTGATTATAATTCTTATTAAACATGTAGTTTAATGGTATTTAATACTTTTTTTATCTCCTTGTTTCAAACACAACTTTTTTTTTTTGATACGAAGGAAACCTCTCGTCGGTGAACCGTCGCGAGTAAAACCTCTAGGCGAGCCCACCACCCTGCAAGACATGCCCACCGATAAGACCGAGCGCCCAGGAAGGGATTTGAACCCGAGACGTGGGAAGTATGCCCACTCTCCAAACCGACCCCTGCTCCACTGAACTAACCTGTGCGGATGTTTCAAACACAACTTTAAACATGTATGTTTAAAATATTGTTTTAAACAATAAATAAATTTATTGTTTAAAACAATATTTTTTGAAAAATTAAAAAAATTTGCTTTAAAATATTTTATATCAAAATAAATGAAGCATTAATTGAAAATTTTCTTATTTAATGAACTCAAAAAATTCAAATGATCCCCATTTTGCACTTGGGGACCATTTTGATCCATTGATGTGACGTTAACGGGCCAATGCCAATTTATGAGATCATAATAACCGGGTTGAGTTCAATTGTACTGCTTAAAAAAAAAAAGTGTGTAAATTATACGTACTCCTCTTTAATATTTGAATAAATATGCTTATAGTCATTTAACATTTAAAAATTATATTTTTTTTATTTTGAAATATTATTATTATTGATTATTTTCTATTAAATTAACTGTTAAAACTTAATAAAAAAAAGTTAAAATAATTAAAATTTTAGATATTTTTTTTTATTCTCATTTGAATGACTGTGTGTTAACAGTTGCTAAAAAAATGATCAAATTGTTGCTTGATTGAAAAAGTAGGAATTTAAGTGTTCTAATCGAAATGTGAAGGATTAAAGTGATATTGATAATAAACTGTAGGGATAGTTTTTGTACTTTACTTATTTTTATATTTATAAAATAATAGTTTAAAAAAATTTATTTTTGAAAATGAATTGGATTCAGGTATCTAGATTAGATCTGAATCTTGTGAAATCGAACCAGCTAGTTTTGAATTTAAATTGAATTTATTATTAATGAATTCAAATCGACTGTGAATTTGATAGATCTGAATCAAACCTGACTACAAACATCCAAAAATTCTCAAATTACAAAAGAAAAAAAAATTGTCAAATTCTACTCGCATAATCATGTAATCATTGTTCCTAACATTGACATGAACCAATTCAAAATATTACTAAAACAAAATTACATAAATTCAGCTATAGCATTTAAAAAATTAATTTCTATCCTTTACTATTTCGTCGATATATAACTTGTCCTATGCCAGGTGTCATCATCTCAAAGGAGTTTCTAAGTAATTGAGTGAAACTTTAGATTGTAATTCTCGTACATGGTCGCAGCCATTTGGTAATGCTAATTGCAGGCTGGTGAAAACTGAATGGTAATGGCCATAATAAATAATGTTTACCGTCATTTCTTATTTTATTTTCGTCTGTCATCATGAAAAATATTCAATCCTATAATAAATAGGATAATTTTTTTTGGTCTTATTATTATTTTAATAAATAATGTAAAAATATTGTATATCTAAAAATATTTATCAAAATGTTATTACTGAAAACACACTTTCATGTAATCGGTTTTTATTAAGCGAAAAATGTATTTTTATTCTGAGGTTTCTTATTATTTTGGCTGCCCCAGAAACGCACTTTCACTTTATGTTTTGATCCGGTCAATTTTGGATAGAAAACGCAATATGAGAAAATGTGCTTTCTTGTCTAAATTGAAAGCGCATTTTTTTAGAGTGCGCTTTCCTAATAACACCTAGCCCCTACAGAAAGTTGTTAAACCTCTACCTTAGTCGTTAAACCTCTACCTTAGTCACTTGCATAATAGACCTGCACATTAATTGAACTAGAAAATCACAAATATAAACAAATCACATTGAACTAAAATCAGAAAATAAAATTAAAACCTGTCATGTATATGCACATACATTACCTAGAGAGGAATAGAGGGAGCAGCGGTGTCACTGAATGACGAATGGCGTTGATGGTGACCGTTACCTAAATGACAAATAGCGACGATTGTAATAATCTGAATTTTTTTTTTCTCTTCAATAATTTGCTTAAGTGTGGTGGTGATATTTATTATAGTAAAAAAAATCTATCAAATTGAGCATTTGAAAATTTTGGAATGATAAAAATTAGTTGGAAAGATTTTCGGATTTAATTCCACTCTATGTGAGAGTTTAATGTAAAATTTCTAAACTTTTATCCAAACAATTCCTAACCCAATTACCTATTTGGTTCAACCCAAACCCATTAACCCATGGGTTAACCCATTTTCTTTGACTCACCTCAACTCACTTCAACTCACTTTATCACTTACTGAGTTAACTCATGACTAGTAGCTCTAAATCATTTTCCGGCAAACTTCATTTTCCATCCATCATTTCTTCCATATATCTTTCACACTCTCTCAAATTATTTGGCTAATTAGTCAAAAAGAAGACCCTACATTGATGACTTTAAAGCATCTTTTTAATTATTTAACAAACATGATTTAAACACTTAAAGTATCTTTCAAATAATTTTGTTTAATTTTTCAAAAAGCTAGCATGATTCCCAGATCATGCCACCTCCATACATCTTCCCCAATACTTTTCTTAAATGATATGGTTAGATAGTCAAAAAGTAAGCATGATTCTTGGATCATGCTACCAATTGTATATGTATGATCTTACCTTAGTTGATTTGAAGCATGATTATTTTCTCCACCAATAACTTTCTCTACACTCGCATGATTCTTATAAATTGTGTGCCTTCAAAGAGAAGAAAAAAATAAGAGAGAAAAAATATATATATTTTTATCAAGTGTGGTTAGACATTTGGTGTTGTCTGGAGAAAGAAGAAAGGGTTGGAATTTTTCAATTGGGTGGTGTTCAAAGCTTAACTCATTTTTTCTTTACAGGCTTGGTCACCAATATCTTCATTGAGGTAGAATGACGAACCTCCTAAAATATATTTGATGCCTTCAATATTGAAGCTAAAGCATTTTTTTAGGTTTAAAGTATGAAATTTGATGTGATAAAAATATAATACGCGTATATTGGGGGTAGGAAAGCCGAAACTTTGACTGATGTAGCCCAATATGCTGACAGCTCACTGTTTTGTAACTTCTGATGTATTCTTGACCCCTAAAATGGTGGAATTAGGCTTCGGCTAAAATATAAAAGTTGTAGCCCTTTAAGTTTTCTTTCCAACCCAAAAAGATTTACATCAATCCAATTTGTGAGTCAAAAGTTATACCAAAAATACTGAGCACGTGTAAAACTGTATCTTCTGAACAAACTGAATTCAAGACTATTTTTGCACCTATAGACCTTAGAATTTTAAAAAGTGTAAAACATGAAAGTTGTAGGTCTTAAAGTCTAGTTTTTACAGATATAAAGTTTATAGATATTGGAGTTCTGCTCTATTTTATATGAATTATCTTTTAAACTGCTGTCTCTGTTTAGCTTTTAATTGATGCTTGTTTGAATTTTTTTAGAATATTATGTTTAAAGATTTATTTAAATTTTCAATTACCTTCTGTTAATTATTATCATGTTAATAATTTCTATTGACGTATAATTTTGTTCACAAAGCCTGATATAGTAAAACACTTATATTATTTTGATATAATACTAAAGTGGACTGTTAAGTTGATTCTACTTAATTATTTTTCAATTGATATGAAATTATTTTAAACTGGATATTATGTATCATTTGACACTCTAATATTTATGATAACTGACTTAAACAATCAATTTCATCATAGATAGTTGGATGACTTATTCAAACTAAAATGGCTAATTAGAACCTAGTATTTGATAAAAATGCCAAATGAAATGATGGACTTATTCTTTCCTCATTTGGTATTCCTTAAAAAGATTTTTGATTTATTTTAATTGATTCTTTTAGGCATTGTTTTGTCAACCTAGCAAGTTATATAACTATATTTTTATGATTAAGTGAATTTAATGAAACTTATTTAATATCTTCTTAAATATTGGAATAATTCTATGGATATTTGTGGATATCTTGAAACCGAAAACCTATGATAAGGGTTTGGTTATAAATAAGATGATGATTGAAAATTTATTCAAATTGTTTTGAATAAAATAAAACTTATAAATTTTTCTAAAATTTAATATGAGTCCAAAGAGCTATTTATTATCTTTATATTCCATAAAATAATAAAATAAAAAGGTAAAAACCGAGATCGCAGCCAATGAGGTTCGAACTTACAACTTCAAATCGCAATTAGGGTCGTCACCTAATCAGTATGCCACCTAATCACATTCACTGTAGTGGGTCACTTAATACAGTGTAGCATTACAACCACTGCATATAGGCACCTAGGAGATTCTGATTGCTGGGCTTTAGTAGCTTACCCCTTATTGGAATATTTTTTTTAGGATATTAAGCATAGAGATACTGAAGATGAGCTGGAAAGAGATTAATTTCTCTTAAATATTCCATCAGAAGAGTTATCTATTTTTTTTCTTTCCTGTACAGAGCTGGAAGACTTTATTCTTGTGGTCTGTAATAATAATTATTGGATGATTGTAATTATTAAGTTTAGACCTAATTTACTTTTATTTGGTATGTAATGTTAATCGCGTGATTGGGATACTTAGATGGCTCTGTAATATTTTTCTCTATCTTTATTTTGTGCCCTGTAGTTGAAATCCCATCAAATGATTCAATCTAATGATTTATAAATATTGTTTCGGATAAACAAGGGATTTTGAATATTTTAAATTTTTCTTGCAGGTCAACCCTAGTTTGGAGGAAAATTTTGGGATATGACAGCGTGTTATTATCATTTTATTTTTATACCCAACAAATAAATCCCAAGTCACCCCTAGGTATTTGGTTATGAAAATTCGGGGCATGACAACGGTGGCTTAGGTTGTCCAGCGATCAACGTTTACAGAGAGAGAGAGAAAGAGAGAGAGAGAGAGAGAGATAGAAGATGCACTGAGAGAGTTGAGAGGGAGTAGATGCAGTGAAGTGAAGTTCTATAGGGAGTTAAAATTTCAAATTACGTTTTCTGGTTGAGAAAAAACATAAAATGAAAATGCATTTTGGGAGGCAACCAAAAAACAAAGAAACCGTAAAATAAGGTGCATTTCGAAACTTAGTGAAAACGTGTTATGAAGTTACATTTTCATTAACAGTATTATAATTGTTGGTACGAAAACTAATTGCAACGCGTGGCATTCTCCCAAGCATTTTAAGGTAAAAACTACGACACGTGGAGCTTCCTCGAGCGAGTAAGAGAGTTGACACGTGACGCACGATCCACGATACGTGGCGTTTTCCCAAGCATTTCAAGATAAATGCCACAACGCGTGGAACTTTCCCGAGCGAATTGAAAGAGTTGACACGTGGCATCCTCTTGAGGGATTTGATATGAAAAAGTGCATGTTCAAATAAATAATGATTAGTGATACTGATTTTGGATTGTAATATTGTTATAAATTTAAAAATTTATATTTACTTTATTTTATTAAAATAAATTGTTGAGATTTGAATTTAATGTTGAATTGAGATTTAGTTTTTTGGTTAAAAGGTACTGGTAAATTGTGAATATACATTTATGTATAGGATAGAAGTCCCTAGACTTGCAAGAAATTGGTTATTGTTCTACATCATGACACTGATGCTCTTCTATAGCATATTTTTCTCAACTATGTGAGAAGATGCAAATGGTTATGATAGCATATTTCTATGGCTCAAGCATAGATGCAGACACCATTGATTGATGTGTTTTGACGAGAGTTGTTGACCACGAGTCATTTATATAGATTACCTAGAATCACTCAAGTTTTGGTATTTGGATGTGATTGAAGTTTGATTATGTTAGGGATTAGATTCTAGAATTGCCAAATCCATGACCAAACAAAGAGTTCTATAACATTTAAACTTAGTGTAGGTTAAGGAATTATAGTCTTGAGTCAAATAGAAGTGTAAAGGTCTCAGAAAAGTTGTTTTTGCATAATCTTAGAAGTCTGGAAAAAGTTAAAGAGCCAGAATACAATATCGTAAGAACTGGAAGGCTGCAGGTACTCACAAGATAAAGCTGAGACCCGATTTCAGAAGATTGGCTATGCGAAAAGGCTACACTGACTCGCAAGATTGCTGCAAGAAGGCGGCGAGAGTGAGCTTCCCACAAGGCTTATTTTTGGGCTTTCTAAAATTTTGTTTTGAAGTCCGTGCATCCTAGGTTTTATTATATATATCTCTAAACATGCGTAGGGTTTAACACACAAAGAGAAGAATCATTCAGTAAAAAGCGAAATAGTTTTAAAGTTCTCCCAATTACTTAGCCAAGATGTTTGGTATTCAGTGCAAATGAGTTCGGGTTCGAGGCTTGTGATAGTTGAGGATTCAGCAAAGTTACTGAGAAGTCAATATTGTATCTTCATGGAGTTAGAAGGCTTTCACTAAAGGAGTTGATATATTGATGATTCAAGTAAACGTCAATAGAGTACAGAGTTAAGAAGTCGATCTATCGAGAGTTTTGAGTTTACAACCAACGCTTACTTTTAGTGAAAGTTTTTAGGGTTCCTTTATATATGTTTCCTCCTTTATTATACTGCCTTCTTCATTCATATTTGTGGGATTGATTGATTGAGATAACTAGCGAATTTTAAAATTTCAAATTAAGAAGTACTATTTTGAATCATACAAATGATATGATTTTGTCATTTTGGTTTACAAAATTATCGATTATAAACTACCATTAGTTCACAATAATAGCATGATAAAACATTATTAAATAGTTTGCTGCATAGTGAGTGCACGTAATTTAGTATTCACTCCTGTACAGTTGATGTTGTGGGCTCGATATTGTAAACCCTGAGTATTCATTTCGACTCGCTGGGTGAGAAGTTTAGTTTTATTTATTTCTTTTGTTCATTTAGCCTCTATTGCGGAGCAACATTTGTACATTATACACCAGACTTACAATTGAGTTTCAGGACTGAGTGGAATCCACTTGTACAAGGAGATTAATTACTTAGTTTATATCTAGGGTTTTACAATTATTTATGTAATTTATCTTTTGTTTACTCTACATATTGTGGTTCTACCATGATATGAGATTATAAATGACGAATTATATGATTACATATAATTAGTTCATGTTCCTATGTTTTGAAAATTTGGAATGAGACATTTATTGTGTTTTATTAAGTTTTTAGGCTTCATTTGGTTATAAAAAAATTAACTTTTTTTTATAACTTTTTTTCATCTTATATGGATTTTTTTACCAATTTATTTATTTATTTATTTTTTTAAGCTGTGGCTTTGAGGTATCTTATTGTATTTGGAAAAAAAGATAGAAACCTTTTCCATCACCAAACCAAGTTCCAAATTCCCTTTTGGGACAATAGGTTCTAATTAACAACTTGGATTATTCCTAATGAGAGGAAAATTGTAATAACCTGAATTTTTTTTCTTAATTAAATTGTTTAAGTGTGGTGGTGATATTTGTTATAGTAAAAATCTAGAAAATTGAGGATTTGAAAATTTTTGGAATTAGTTGGAAAGATTTTCGGATTTAATTTCACCCTATGTGGGAGTTTAATGTAGAATTTCTAAAATTTTATCCAAACACTTCCTAGCCCAATTACTAATTTGGTTCAAACCAAGCCCATTAACCTATGGGTCAACCCTTTTCTTTGACTCACCTCAACTCACTTCAACTCACTTTATCACTCAATGAGATGACTCATGAATAGTTGCTCTAAATTATTTCCCGACAACTTCATTTTCCATCTTCCATACACTCTCACCATCTTTCAAAATTATTTGACTAATTAGACAAAGAGAAGACCCTACATTGATGACCTTAAAGCATCTTTTTCAAATTATTTAGCAAACAAGATTTAAAGCATTTTGTTTGAAAGCTAGTATGATTTAAAGCATTTTGTTAATTTGTCAAAAAGCTAGCATGATTGTTTAATTTGTCAAAAAGTTAGCATGATTCCCGGATCATGCCACCCATCTTCACCCATCCTCCAACACCTATCTTAAATTATGTGGCTAGATAGTCAAAAAGGCTAAGCTAGATTATTTATATTATACTACCTAATGCATAATGCTACTTTAGTGGTTTTCAAGTCTAGGTAAGCTTCTTTTTCTCTACCGACACTTTCTCTACACTTCCTATAAATTGTGTGTCATCAAAGAAATGAAAATAAGAGAGAAATAATAATAAATTATTAATTAGTGAGGCTGAAGATTTGGTGTTGCTTGGAGGAAGAAGAAAGGTTTGGAATTTTCCAATTTGGGTGGTGTTCAAAGCTAACTCATTTTTCCTTCTCAGACTTGGTCATTAATATCTTCATTGAGGTAGGATGATGAACCTCCTAAAATATATTTGATGCATTTTATGGTTTGAAGTATGAAACTTGATTGTGATAAAAATAAATACCCGTACATTGGGGGTAGGGAAGCCAAAATTTTGACTGATGCAACTCAGTATGCTGACAGCTCTCTATTTGTAACTTCTTATGTACTTATGACCCCTAAAACGGTGGAATTAGGCTTCGGCTAAAACATAAAAGTTGTAGCCCTTTCAGTTTTCTTTTCAACCCAAAAAGAATTGCATCAATCTGATTTGTGAGTCAAAAGTTATGCCCAAAATATTGAGCACATGTAAAACTATATTTTCTGAACAAACTAAATTCAAAACTGTTTTTGTACCTTTAGACCTTAGAATTTTAAAAAGTGTAAAACATAAAAGTTGTAGGTCTTGAAGTCTAATTTCTACAGATATAAAGTTTATAGATATTGGAGTCCTGCTATATTTTATATGAATTTTCTTTCAAGCTGCTATTCTGCTTAGCTTTAATTGATGCTTGTTTGGATTTGTTTAGAATATTATGTTTAAAGATTTATTTAAATTTCTAATTTCCTTCTGTTAGTTATTGTCATGTTAATAATTTCTATTGATATGAAATTATTTTAAACTAGATATTATGTATTATTTGACACTCTAATATTGATGATAATTGACTTAGATAATCAGTTTCATCATGGATAGTTGGATGACTTATTCAAACTAAAATGCTAGTATTTGATAAAATGCCCAAAAGAAACAATGAACTTGTTCTTTTCTCATTTGGTCTTTCTTAAATGAATTTGATTTATTTTTAGGCATTGTTTTGTCAACCTAACAAGTTATATAACTATATTTTTATGATTAAGTGAATTTAATGAAACTCATTTAATATCTTCCTAAACATTGGAATAATTCTGTGGACATTTGTGGATATCTTGAAGCCAAAAACCTATGATAAGGGTTTGGTTATAAATAAGATGATGATTGAAAATTTATTTAGATTATTTTGGATAAAATAAAACTTATCAATTTTGATAAAAATTAAATATAAGTCAAAGAGCTATTTATTTTCTTTATATTCCATAAAATAACAAAATAAAAGGTAAAAGAAGCAAAAATCGAGATTTGCAGCCAATGAGGTTCGAACTTGCGACTTTAAATCGCAATTAGGGTCGCCCACCCACTAAGCTACCAACCTCGGCCTAATTAATATACCATTAGAAATAATTTTATTCCTATCAAATTTGGTACGGTAAACTTGTCAAAACAAGTAACTAAAATACTAATTCGTATTCTAAATTTTTTTTTTAATTGCTACTTGTTAATTTACATACAGTACCTACCTTTGTGATAATGATATTGATGACTATGTTAAATCTTTGATTTATTGAGAATTGCTATTAAATTATAGATTTAGATAAAGTGCTTAAAAAAAATACATTGCTTGTGACTGAATAATCCCACTTTTGATTCATCGCCCGGGAACATTGCCGGTTGTTATTAAAAATGTCTGATTTCCATACAAGGTACCCTTGGAATATAAAAGGGTGAGAAGAAATTAAGGCACTTGGTGCTAAAGTTATTTTTGGCAATGGGGTGATGGGTGGGTAGAAATGGCCTTTTAGATGAAGATGGAAACATGCATTTTATTTGGAAGATGCTCCCTTCTGACCTGACCAGTCAGGTAGTCGGTCGCGACGGCTAGGTTTTTGGTAGGTGACACCGTCGGTATGCATTGGATGCTAAGCCCGTAAAGTCACTGGTTCCCAAGGCTGGGAGTAGAGGAGAATAGGAGTATAATTATCTTAGGAGGATTTAGATTAAACTCCTTTACAAAATTTTACTGTGACTAGCAACCTCTCTTGTTATGTATGAATGATGTGTTGGAATTATTTAATTATATTTAATTCCTCTCGATTAATATTTTATAAAAATATAAATATATATATATGTATAAAACCTGTATCGCTACGGGGTTTGATCCCGAGACCTTGAAGATCTAAATCTGAGATCCCTACCATTGCGACACAGACTTCATTGTGGTACACACATCAATATTTAACTATTTTTACATGTAAGTAAAATAGTAATTACGGTGACGGTTTCATCGAACCGTTGTAAATATAATTTACATTATTCAGTTGAGATCTATTGAATTAATTGTTGTATAAATAGTATGCCACCTAAACACATTCACTTAATACAGTGTAGTATTACAACCACTGCATATAGGCACCTAAGAGATTCTGATTACTGGGCTTTAGTAGCTCACCCCTTGTGGGAATATTTTTTTCAGGATATTAAGCACAGGGATACAGAAGATGAGCTAGAAAGAGATTAATTTCTCTTAAATATTCCATTAGAAGAGTTATCTTTTTTTTCTTTTTTCCTGCGCAGAGCTGGCGGACTTTATTTTTGGTCTGTAACAATTGTTGGATGATTGTAATTATTAAGCATAGACCTAATTTGCTTTTATTTGGTATGTATGTTAATCGCGTGGTTGGGACACTTAGATGGCTCTGTAATATTTTTCTCTATCTTTATTTTGTGCCCTGTAGTTGAAATCCCATCAAATGGTTCAGTCCAATGACTTATAAATATTGTTTGGGATAAACAAAGGATTTTGAATATCTTAAATTTTTCTTGCGGGTCAACCCCAATTTGGAGGAAAATTCTGGGGTGTGACAGCGTGTTATTATCATCTTATTTTTATACCTAACAAATAAATCCCAAGTCACCCCTGGGCATTCGGTTATGAAAATCCGGGGCGTGACAAAAATAATTCAGTTAAATTGAATTTTATCTTTGCAACAAAAGGTGTTCTTGGTCTCAAGTAGTTTTAAGATGATATTTGAATTAAGAATTGTTACGCTAAAAAAGAGGATGACATTAAAACTGATCTCTTGTTTTTTTTCTCACAAAAATGGTGAAGAAGACACTTTAGATTTGAAAAATAAAACGTTAATTTATTATATACATTTTATTTATGTATATTTTCTAATCAAATTTAATGAAACTTGTATTCAAGATTACATATTTAATACCGTCTTTTTTTCTTTCATTTTCTTTCCCTTATCATTTTTACTTTTCTTTCCTACTCTTTCTTTTTTTTTTTAAATAATTAATTCAAACGCAATTTAAAAGTTTGAATCAAGCAGCATTCAATAAAAAAAAAACAAAGAAAAATTATCAAGAGAAATTGCGAAGTAAATATATTAATTTCTATTTTTATTTTTCCAGTCGTCACATTTTTATTATAATAAAGTAATAGTGCATTTGATGAGCTGATCCTTCTGCCAAACAGCCTCAGCTGATTACGGGTGAATGTCCAACTTGAATTTGTCTTTGGGTGGGCATTCAACGCATACGCACTTGGGCAGTTCTGCTTCTACGCAGCAACCCCCTATGCACAGTGTTTTGCATGGCTTTGTACATTTTGTTGGATTTGCCAAAGTCCCCGGCAACACACCTGCCCACAATATATATATATATATATATATATATTTCATTTGTCAGCTTAATTCATTTGACGCAATGAATTTACTATTAATATACCGAATTTGAGAGGGGGGGAGAGAGAGAGACTAACCCAATGCAGTTGTAATCAAGAGGAAGGAAAGAAGAACAATTTTAAAGGAAGTCTTGTCCATCAAAAACTTCGAGATATCCAACAGCTACTAGATATATAATGTTGTCAATTGAATTTCCTGTCTGCATTGGAGCTCTTAAACCCAATATATTTATAGGGTTAGAGTAGATATTAAAGGTAAAGAATTATTTGATTAGTAAATTTATTTATAAAATTTTCATATGGAAATGCCTTTATTTCATTTGTAAATATAATTATTATATAATATATTTATTTTAGGTATGTAATATTAATATGATAGTATTATAATAATTATGTATTATTTTTAGGGTGATAATAATGGTATTAACATTATTTGCTTTGACATTACCTTAATTAGTAAATGAATTAGTAAAATTTTGTATATCAAAATTTTCAACAATAAAAGATAAATATAAAAAATACATCCAAACTAAAAGATAAATATAAAAATTTAAAATTTAAAATTAATTATTCAGTTACTAAATTAACAAGTACAATTTATTATTAAAGCAAAATTTGTGACTAAAAAAATAAATTAATAAATTTTAGATTTTAGATTTAATTATTCTAATTACTTTTGTTTTTAAGAGCCTTTGGATTATTATTATTATATTAATATTTTTTTAAAAATAAAAATAAAATATAAGATATCATTTTACGAGAAACTAGAGAAAGGAAAATAAATACTAATTTAAAAGTTTGTTTATTTAATAGATAGTAAATATTATATTAAATTTTTCATCAATTAAATAAGGGTAAAATTGTTAGCATATAAAAAGCATATTAAATATGCTCCAACATTAATAATGTTTGCTCTGTCATTATCACCACCATGGTTAGCTTTATAATATTAACAAATTTAGTTATTTTCTTATGGAGTAAATTCTAAGAAAGTAAATGTATTAATTACATATGGTGTTTTAACAAGAAGAAAATCATATATTTGAAAAATACTTAATGAAAAATATTTTTATCAAAAGCCAAAAAAGTCACAAGTTAAAATAAAAAATATATATTCAATTAATTTAAAATATATATTTTGTCTTAATAGATTAAAAATATATTTAAATAAAAGACATTCATTAATATATTATTTTTAATTTAATTAATTTTAATTATTTTTTTTATTTTTATCTTTTTTAAAGGTATTTTATTTGTTATCACAATCCAAATAAGAGAAGAAATTTTCAATACCTCTAATTTTTTTTTTTAAACTCCTTGTTCCAAACACAACTCCAAACTTATTTGTTTTAATGTAAAATATCTTTCAAAAAAATAAATTTATTCATAAATTAAAATAATATTTTTAGAAAAATTAAAAATATTTTCTTTAAAAAATTTTTATTAAAATAAGTGGAGAAAATTTTCTAATTTAGTGAAAATCAACAAATTCAAATGACCCCAATTTTGCGCTTCGGGACCCTTTTGATCCGTTGATGTGATGTTACCGGGCCAACTCATGAGATCATATAACCCGGTTGAGTTCAATTCCATTGCCTTAAAAAATTGGATAAACTATACTTACCATTGCTTAATATTTGAATAATTATATTTATTATCATTCAATATTCAAAAATTATACTTACATTCTTTATTTTGAAATGTTACTAATATTTATTTTTTTTTTTGTTAAATTAACTGTTAAAATTTAATAAAAATATCAAAATAATCAAAATTTTAATTTTTTTTATATTACTTCTTCCTTTTTCGTATCTTTGTTAGTCTTACAAAAATTTCCAAGAAATTTACCTTTCTTCTATTTTTTTAAAAATGTTTGTTAAGAAAATTAATAAAAATATGACAAGAAAGAGTAAAATAAAAAAGTACTTAAAATTTTTAGTAACTTTAATAATATTTCAAAATAAAAAATATAAATGAAATTTTTTAATACTGATGGGTGATAATTCTAATTATCCAAATATTAAGAAAGGCAAGTATAATTTACTTTCAGAAACTTATCCACAAGTGATTTCCAATTGGGTTAACGAATGATCAATTAAAATTTTAAATTATATTCAGAATGAATTCGTTAACATTTAACCAGTCGCTTATAGTTTGGCGCGTCAACCCATTAACAGAACGCGAGAGGGTTTTTAATCGCAGAAAAATATCATTAGTTTATATAATTTTGGAATAATTATTTTTTTTACCCTTTATGTTTTAACTAAAAATTACTTACATTCCTTTGCACCCCTTGTATTTTTAACTGAAATAAAATTATAAACGGTGTTAAGTTTTTAAATAAAAAGACAGAAATATTTATTAAAAATTAAGTAGAATTAAAGAATGTAAAAGAAGATAATATAAACTATAGTGACATAAATACAATTTTTA
This sequence comes from Vitellaria paradoxa, assembly GCA_019916065.1. NCBI lineage: Eukaryota > Viridiplantae > Streptophyta > Magnoliopsida > Ericales > Sapotaceae > Vitellaria > Vitellaria paradoxa. The sequence continues at coordinate 21,772,523 of CM034233.1, read as the reverse complement.
AAATTATTAGGAACCAAAATCATTTATCTTTGCTAGATTTTTTTAATATTTTCATTTTAATCTAAAGAACAAAAGCTACAAAAAGTACACTTTTAAAGTTTAGGGGATGTCAGTGATGTTCACTAAAGAGTGAAGGAGAGTGCCACATATGATTTAAAAACAGGAAAAGATGAGAAAGAAAATATTATTTTATTATAGAAAAAATGGTCAACTAGATAAATTTTGATTTAAAATTAGAATTTAAAAAATAAATTACTCTAAATATTAATTTTGTTCAAAAGTTTGTAAAAATAAAAAATTAGAATGGTGAATACAAAGAGCGTCATGTAGGATTTAATAATAATGTTATGTTTTATAAAAGAAAACAAAAATATGGCCAATGTGACCAATTTAAATTTAAAATTAAAATTTTAAAAAATAATTACTCATAAACCTAATTAATATTTAGGTAATTTTTTGCATTTTTAAATTTTAAAAATATTAATAATTGTTATTATGAGGGAAATAACATAATTATTATTTAAACATTTTTTATTTGTGTTCTATGACTTAATTCTTAATTCATTTTAAATATTTATATTTTATAACTATATTAAATTTATAAACAAGGGGACCATTATTAGAGCTTATGAGTTCAATTCACATTTATTAAAATTATTATTGCCACAACTATAGTGGTTTTGTATGCAAAAGCAAATGTGAAGTCAAAGTTATTTAGCAATGTGTGACAAAAAAAAAAAGATAAATTTTATGAATGAAAATAAAGAAAAGAAAATGAGGAAACGAAGGAGAAGACTGCTAGTATGATTGAAATAAAGATGAAGAAGGAAGAGAAGATTTGGTAATAACTTTTCGATTAGTTTTACAAAAATAACTTTAATTTAGATTATTATTATTATTATTAATTGTACATTGTGTTTTATAAAAAACAAAATGATCAATTAGAATTTAAAATTAGAAACTAGAAAAAATTATTCTCAATATTAATTTTATTCAAAGATTTATAAAAATTAAAAATATAGAATGATAAATATAGAAAGTATCAAATAAAATCATTTAGTTGGTTTTATAAAAATAACTCAAGTTAGAAATATTATTATTAATTCTATGCTACAATTTATAAATAAAACAAATACAGTCAATGTAATCAATTTAATTTTAAAATTAAATTTAAAACTCAATTAGATTAGATATAAATATTTAGTTCTCATTCTTACCTCATTCCTTTCCTCTATTTCACTTTTCATTTTTACTTTTTCTTTTCCATTTCTTGTTTTTGTTTGTCGAATAATTAATTCAAACACAAATTAAATGGTTGAGTTACGCAACATTTAATTAAAAAAAAAAAAAAACATTTATCAAGAGAAATTGCGAATAAGTAAATTTATTTTATTATTTTATTTTTCCAACTAATCGTCACATTTTTATTGTACAAATTAAAGCAATGCTTATATGACGATCGAGCTTCCCTGCCAAACAGCCTTTGCTCATGGGTGAATTTCCATCTTGGATTTGTCACTGGGGATGCATGAAATACATACGCAAGTGGGTAGATCTTCTTTACTGCAGCAATTGCCTACACACAGTTTTGCGCATACTCCTGTACATTTAGTTGGAGTACGAGTTGCCAAAGCCTCTGGCAACACACCTGTTGACAGTATACATGTATATATATCATTCATCAGCCTAATTCATTTTATACAGTGAATTTACTATTCATGTACTGCATTTGAGAGAAAGCGAGAGAGAGAGAGAGAATAACCCAATGCAATTGTAATCAAGAGGAAGGAAAGAAGAACAATTTTAAGGGAAGCCTTCTCCATCATAAACTTCGAGATATGCAACAGCTACTAAATATATAATGTGGTCAATTGAATTTCCTTGCTGCATGGGAGCTCCTGAACCCAATATATTTATAGGGTTGGAAAGGGTTACGTGTCACGTGAGCATTTGATGGTTTGAAAATGCCTTTAATAAGGAGAAAATATTAAAGGTAAGTTGTTGCTTGATTTGAGGGTTTTTTTTAATCATAATGAAGAGTATGGGAGGAGAAAATATTAAAATAGAATCAAAATAGACTTATTTACTAGGATAGAGGGAAAGTCACCTCTAAAATTTAGGATAACATGTCACTACTATTGAAGAGTCTAAAATCATAAGGATAAGTATTTAAATTCATAAATTTTTATGAAATAATAAAGATAATTATTTAAATTTATCCATTGTTGTGTTTATAAATTAATCATTCTCATGAATAAATAAGTATTTTAAATTTATAAATAGTTGATAGGTATTTAAATTTGTAAATAATTGAAGATAAAGATGGTAGACTTGTAATTCTATTTTCATTATAGAAATGACATAAATTTTAAAATTCCTTTCTATTTGTAACTCCTTTTATAAATATACAAATAAAAATATATTATTTTGTAAAAGTTAAAAAGTAAATATATAGTTTTATTTGAAATAATTGTAAAGATATACGTGCAATTATTACATGTTTTGATTAAATTTATATATTTAACAAATTTATATAGTTATTTTTCATGTGGAGAAATTTCAACAAAAGTAGCGTATTATTAAATACTTAGAGTGTTCTAGAAAGATGAAAATCTCAATAGATATGTAAAGATGGAATGAGGAAAAGTAATATTAATTTCTAAAAAAGAAGTGTAGTATTAATTACTTGGAGTGTTATAAAAAGATGAAAATCTCAATAGATATGTAAAGATTGAAGGAGGAAAAGTAATATTAATTTCTAAAAAAGAAGTATATCATTAAGTGTTCTAAAAAAATGAAAATCTCAATAGATATGTAAAGACTAAATGAGAAAAATTAATATTAATTTAAAAAAAAAAGTGTATCATTAATTAATTAGTATTCTAAAATGATGAAAATCTCAATATATATGTCAAGAGTGAATAAGGAAAAGTAATTTTAATTTCTAAAAAGGAAGTGTATTATTGAATAATTAGATTGTTTTAAAAAGGTGAAAATCTTAATAGGGATGCAATGACTGAATGAACAAAAGTAATATTAAAAGTTCATCAAGGAGTTTTTATTTTTAATTGACTAGTGTCTCAAAAGATATAATATAAATTTATTTTTTGGGTCAAATGCCTTTATACTCTTGTACTTAAGGTGAAAATTACTTGTATTTTAGAATTAAAAAGGCATGCTTTTACACCTTTCTTTATTTCTGATTAAAGCGAAACTGTTAAACAAAATCTACCAAAGATAGCGATTCTAATACGAGAGGTACAAAAATAGATTTTTAAAATTCGAGTGATGTAAATACATGTATTATCCCATCTAAACTAAACTAAACTAAGCATTTTCCTATTAGGTGAGAACATGTATTACCCCTTCTACCTAAAAAGAAAAAAAAAAAAAAACAATCACTGCGCCAAATTATTGTGAATTACACAGTGAAAATTTATTTGTGTGAATCACGAGTGTTCCTTTAGTTGGCATGTAAATTTTGACTCATATATTTGCTTTTACAATGCATGAAAATAAAGAAACATGTACACTCTCTACAAAGGGTAACACGCGCAAAGGGTAACAGATGAGTTGGAAGTTACACGTGATTTATTTATTTATTTATTTTTTGGTAGTTCAGAGTGTCCAGACCAGTTTCAAAGTTATATATGATAATTCATTTAAAAAAATTATTTTAGTAAAATTTATCCTCTTTTAAAAAATTAACTTTTAGAAAAGTTGATAATTTCTTGACTTTTTAATGTTTGGTGGATATATCAAAATAAATTAGAAAATATTTATTTAAACGTGATCTTAATTATCTGTTAAAACGGATACCACTCCAACTTTCAAGAAAAGTCAGCAAAAGTTGATAAAAAGTTAATAAATATTAATAAAAATAAATAAAAGTTAGCGAAAATTGACCAAAATTAACAAAAATGATAAAAATTAAATTGACAAAAAATGGCAAAAATTGTTGCCAATAAAACGCCCGGCCTCATAATAATTTTTCTTATTTTTTGAACTCTATAACACAGTTTTTAATTTCTTTGTTTGATAAAACAAATAATAATAATAATCTTAAATACATAAATAAGTCTTTTGAACACTTTTTGCTAGCATAATATTTTTTTGTTCTTTTCTGGTTGCTGTAGTTGTTGACCCATGACGTTTTCCACCACTGTCTACTGCCGCACATTCGCCATTTGAATGAAGGGTAATTTTGCACCCTTGATTTTTATAAAACTAACAAACCTATAAATCCAGGGTATCCTCGATTTAATTTTGTACCCTTCATGTCTTTTATTGTCTTCCACCCTTGATTTTTCAAAAATTATAAATACATATCTATTTAAAGCGTCTTATATAATTTTATTAATCCACCTCTCATATAATTTTGATAATCAAATTCTTTGCAATTGTCATTTTTTAGTGCGACGCACATGCACAGGACCAATTTATTGTCAAAATTATAAATTTTTTAAAATATTTTTAATTTTTTAAAAATTATCCTCAAAATTTTATTATATTGGCACAATTATTCTTAATAACTTTATTATAAAAATATTCTCACTCTCTCTCGAGAAAGTACATAATTTTTATCTTTATGGACTAAAAATGTTGAGTCCTCTCTTGAGTGAGTGAGAAAATCATCCTATATATACAGTGTATGACATATGAGTTATCTTTTTATGATGATAATTAAAAATGATATAGTAAGTTGTATTTTTATATTTTTTGATATGTTAGTAGGTAATTGCTATCGAATTTTTTTAAGTATTTTATTTATGCCATATGAGTTATCTTTCTACTATTCAATTTTTATTTTTTGGTAAAAAAATCTCTTTCATTTACAAAATTTAAATTGTATTGATAAAAATTTTTTATTTTAAACTTTAAATTATAGTAATAGATTGTTTTTTTATGTAGAACTAATCTATAAAATTAATGAATCAAGAGTAATTTTGTCATTTGAATGATATTTAAATAAACAAAACAAATGAAAAATAGAAAAGTAAAAAGGTGGAGTGAGAGAAATTTTTTTAGAGTGAGAATATCATCACCCTATTCTATTTTGTTTTTATTTTTTTATTTTTGTTTTTTATTTTTTTCACTGGGGATCAAGTTTTGTTTAACAATGTCTCCAACAATCATGCACTAAGATTTTTTTTTGGAGTTTTAAATTTTTTCAAAAAATTCTAAAATTCTTAATTTTCTTTCAATTAAATTTTATCACGTATTACTTTTTATACTAATTTTTAATTTTTTAAAAATTTTTTCAAAACTCTAAAAGCCACCTAAAATAACTAATTTCTATATACTCTACTCGATATATTTCCCGTTGGTGCGACCAAAACAAAGCAACTGTGAATATGACGAGACCTCCTACTTAATGGTGGTTGAGACGGGGGTGAGTGATTTTTTTTTTTTTTAATTTTGCAGGTAAAGTTATTAAAATACTTTTGATATTTTTGTATTATTGAAATGTAATTCAAAATTTTTAAACATAAAAGGCTATAAATATTAAATTCAAATATATTCTTGTGAAATAATGTACAATTTTTTTACTATACCACTTAATATTTTTATGAATAATATCCATAAATATATCATAATAAATTTTATAAATAATAAAATATAATAATAATTATAAATATATTGTAACATTGAATGTTCATGGTGAACTTTGGATGTTGTTAGAAAGCTCCAATTAACCATTAAATTATGATAATTACAATTACTACTTACTAGTATAATGTTTGATTTTATCATATATGATAATTTTCTCTCATGGCCCCGTAAGTAACATCTATTTTAATCTCGACAAGATTTGTCGTACTCTTCTCAAGTGTTTTGTGCTATTAGTGAAAATTACTTTTGTAAGCCGTATAATAATTTTGGATATTAAAGGGAGTCCAAAAATATATAAATAAAATAACACAAAAAAATTTTATGTAGTTAAGTAATACCCACATCCACGAAAGAGATTCATTATAATTTAATGAAAAATACACGAAAAAAAAAAAATCCTCCCTTAACTTTCTGCCTTGTCTCTCTTACTCACATGTCTCTGTTTTTTTCACAAATTAACTGTACACATAAACCTATAAACCTCCGTCTCCTGTATATAGACGACGTTTAGAGTGATAAAAATTTGAAATAATTTAAGGGTTTATAATTTAATCAATGAAATAAAAAATGAATAACTTTTAAAAATTTTTAAAATTTTTTAACACTTTTTAGTGCACCAAATATATCCTATTACTATCTTAGCAGACAAAAATAATACAGAAAATATAATGGAAAAATACTGGAAAAGGAGTTTTCGAAAATAGCCAAAGGTAGCCATTCATCTCGGAGCTGTGAAAGACTTTCATCCGTCCGCATGGGTGGATTATATGCAAGCCAACGAATAATAATAAAAATTGTTCCGGGTTGTCAGTTCATGTTAATATAAGAAAGACTTCTAAGCACGAAGTTTCCAAGTCTGGCCAAATAACGCGTACAGTACGCGTAAGCTTGTCGACAAATTCAACTTATAAATAAATATAAAATATCGTTACATAATTAAAAAAAAAAACTCTGTTGAAATTTTTTATTAGAATAATATAAATTTACTGTGAACTTATCATTTTTAATTAAAAAAAAAGTCAATATAAAAAAATATTTTTATTACAAAAGTGTCGCTATCTTATCATTTTATTAATATTTTCATATAAAAATTTTTTATGGAAAAGCATTTTCTAAATATATACGCACACAATTGAAGATAATCTATATAATAAAATAGGATGATTTTTGAAAATATTCCTCTTATAGGCTAAAATCTAACGGTTAAAAATTATTTTTTCTTTCATTCAACAATTGAGATCGTGTTTATATTTTTAACTTACTGTTCAATTCTTATTTTAGTTGACCCTACTACCATTTTTCTCATAAAATGGTCTAATCATTTTAAATTTCACCATATTTTAAGAGTAGAGATCATAAGCAAATTAAATCTGTCAATTTAAATTCATTCAATCATGATTTCTAGAAAATTAAACCTTCTAAATTAAAGTAACAAATTTGTTTTTCTTTTTATGGTACTGCTTATCAAAGTTTAATTGTAAATAGAGATCAAAACACATGTAATAATTGATAGGGTCTAAAGTTTAAAAAAAATAAAACTCATAAATATTATAAATTTTTTGATTAGAACTTTTTGTCTAAAGTTTCAGTCATATAAAAAGCTTAATATTAATTTTTTTTCTAGAGTGGCATAAGCAGGGGTTATTACTAATAATTATAATAAAGAAGAAAAAATCAGTTCTTGGGCGCAACAGCTAAACTACATTTAAAATTCAAAATTCGTACGTTTGTTGGCTCTGATATATTATGAGTGCGTTTTTAAGTGACAAAAACTAAAATAAAATGAGATAAAGTGAGATAATTTGTGAGTTCTTAATTTATACAGCGAAATAAAAAATAAATAATTTTTAAAAATTTTTAAATTTTTTTTTTAAATAATTTTTACTAAATCAAACGCACCATATACGGATCATAAATAGGTACTAGCATATATGTATATTTGTTTACTGCCCTACATAGACTGGCATATACGTTGTTACTTTATACAGTAGAAAGGGAGCCATATGCATATATATGTATATATAGGCTGGGATTGGTAATATAAATACAATATATTACAGCTTATACAATTATATAAATATCGAATATGTTATTATAAATATCAAACATGATAAACCAAACGCGTTTTCCTGGACATATATGATTCTGCTTATATATTCATACTTTGCCTATCTGAATCAGAGCACCAGCAGATCGTTGTCTCAACAATTCTAAAGGATGTGCAAAGAAGATATACAGGAATCTACGACTACCTTATGGCTATTTGGAGAATAAAGGTTAGTGATTCAATTCAATTTTTTTTTTCTATTTATTTATTTTCATTTTGGATAAATGCAAAATTTTAGGTCCAGAAACTGTTATATATTTTTAAACGTTTTTATATACTAATATTTTGGATCTAAAAAGTGTTTAAAAATTTCTTATAAAAGCGAACATTCATACCTAAAATTTATGAAAAAATAGATTATCGGAGGTATTGTAGTGCGTGGTATTGCTATGTATCACTAGGTGTTTTTTATCCCCTCCTACTAGGAAACATGGCTTAATGTTCTACTCCGGCCAGCAGCTCAGTGTTCAACTCCGGCCAACGCTTGAGTTCTGAAAGGAAAGATAGCCTAGTATTAATTTGATTCCGACCAGAACTCAAGTTCTAGGATAAAAGGCCTAGCATTCGGTTTCGGCAAACACTCAGGTTCTAAAAGAAAATATGGCCTATTGTTCGGTTCATGCCATCACTCGGGTTCTAAACAAGGTTAGTGTCTGGCTCCAGCCAACACTTGGGTTTAAAACAGATTGGCTTCGGACAGTACTCAAGTTCTAGAAAAGATATCCTCGTATTCTGCTTCGGCAAGCACTTGCGTTCTAAAAGAAAAGAGAAAAGGGGGACGCTCTGCAGTGTAAGTTGCATGAGATTAAATTAGAGAACAATTAGATTAAAATTTAATAGTCTAGATTTATTTAAATTTTTTTTAAAAATTAAAAATATGTAAATAAATTTTAATAATTAAATTTTAATCTATCGATTTTAATATGATATTTAAAATTGATATCGAAAAGTAGTGTCAGCTTGGCGAGTCCGATGACCTAGTTAGTGTTCGACTCTGGCCATCACTTTAGGTTCTAAATGAAAACATGGCCTAGTGTTCGGCTTTGGCCTACGCTTGGGTTCTGAGAAAGATTGTCTGGTGTTTGGCACTCGGTTTAAAAGAGATTGGCTCCAGCTGGCACCCAAGCTAGTTTTAAAAAAGTGGCCTAATGTTCTGCTTCCGCCAACAATTAGGTTCCTTAATTACGGCTCATTTATTACTCGACTTTTGGTCAACACCCCATCTTTTGTGAGGATCATTCGGCTTGTGCATCAATATAATTACTGTAAAGATTGCCTAATGTGCTCCCACTCCACGATTTAAAGTTTGCTTACTGCCCAATTACGTTGTCTTTACCTCGACTAACTCAAATCTATATGTTTATTCTCGGGAAAAGATGAATTTCCTAAGATTTCCAGGTGTCCTCTGTACTTTAGCTTGCTCCAGCTTACCGTGAAGATCAGAAAGCATCTCTTTAGTTTGACTAATTAAATAAAGACTTCTAAGTACATCCTCGGCTATAATACTCAACTGCAAATGGTCAAGTACCTCTTTAATACTACACGCCAAGATCGTTTACGCTTATTTTCGCTACTTTGCCCCCTTTAAAAAATGCCTAGTGCTTACTCAATCTAACACCTAGACCCACTAGGATCATATTACTTGTTTGGCCAAGATGTCGAGCCAATAATATCATCTAGGATGCGTTTAAAGGTAACGTTTTAGTAATTTTTAACAATTTTTGACAAAAATTACTAGTTATAATCTTTGATGTGTTAGATAAAATAAGTAATAATTTTTAGTAATTTTCAATAACTTTTTATATTTTTTGAGTGCTTGGTAAAATTTTTAATAAGTTTTAGTAATTTTTAATAACTTTTAATAATTTTTAACAATTTTTGAGTTAAGAAGTTACTGTAATAAGGTTAAAAAATGACAAAAATTGATGGTTTGTCAAATACTCAAAAACAAAAAATTAGTAATTTTTTGTTGAAAATTTCATTGCCAAACACCTCCCTAACGTTTGTTTAAAGCACCTCATTCTCTACGAGAATACCATGCACTATGATATCTTGTGAGGTACCAATCCATACGATGGTTAACCATCGATCCATATGAACCATTCGTGGTTCATTTGTGCCGAACATCCAACAATTCATAAACATTGAAATTACTATCTAATTGTTCATTTCTATTCAAATTTATAAATTAAAAATACTGTTTTTAATTATAAAGTAAAATTACTATAACTTTTTAATCCACTTTGCAAAATCACTACCTAATTGTTTAGGTTGTCACTATGTTTCTAGTTTAGATGAAATTTCAATTGATAGTAACAAAGTGCTTTATAAAGATAAATAAAATTTAAATGAGAAATTAAAAAAATATTTGGAAAAAATTAGGTTTTATGTTATTTTTTATTGTTCTATTATTAAACTTTATTAGTATATAACACTTGATGTATTTATGGCAACTCAATTTAATTCAGATGGCCATTGAATTACGACTCCCAAATAGCTTGCCCAAATCAAGTTAAACCAGATAAGGTCCCCATACACTCTCCACAGGCTTGGGAAGATACAGTAAGACATTACGTACGCATCAACTCCCAACCAAAGGGGGGTGGGGCGAAAGGGCTTCAGGCCAAAATAAAATAATAAAAAGGGGATTTTGGAGGTCGGTTACTCTTTATAAATTTGTAAGGATTTTTGTTATATGAAAAAAATTTATTTGTGAATAAGTCACACTTGTAACAAAAAGACAAAAGTGGACATCACGAGTTTTCAATACATTTTGAAACTGCCAGTTTTATTTGAACGCTTGTAACTTCCGCGACTTTCCATCTTTGTCACAAATAGATTCAAAACCGATTTTTAAAACATAATCAAAACAGATTTAAATGTATATTCGGTACTATTTTTATAAGAGCATATATTTATACGAAATAGTACCATTAGAAACAGTATCGGTACTATTTTTATCGATACTATTTTTATCGATACTATTTTCATACTGTCGTAAAAAATATCAATCGATACATAATACAAACAAACCATTAATGGTGCTGTTTGCATATTAGAATGCATGTGGTACTATCATCCATGTGGTACTATCAGCCATATATAGGATATGTGACTTCTTTTTGTGTTTCATGATACTGTTTGCATACTAAACACATTCAATACTGTTTTTGCAAAAGCATGCATCTTATACAAAATAGTACCGCACACATGTAGTGCTCTCGGCCATGTGGTACTGTCAGCCATACGTTGGATATGTGACTTCTTTTTGTATTTCATGGTACTGTTTGCATACTAGACACATTCGGTACTATTTTTGCAAGAGCATGCATCTTATACAAAATAGTAATGCATGCAAGTGGTACTCTCGGCTATGTGGTACTGTCAGTTATATATTGGATATGTGACTTCTTTTTGTATTTCATAGTACTATTTGCATACTAGGCACATTTGGTACTATTTTTGCAAAAGCATGTATCTTATACAAAACAGTACTGCACGCATATGATACTCTCGCCCATTGGGTATTGTCAGCCATATTTGGATATGTGACTTCTTTTTGTGTTTCATATGGTACTGTTTGCATACTAGATACATTCGGTACTATTTTTGCAAAAGCATATATCTTATACAAAACAGTACCGCACGCATGTGGAATTATCGGCCATGTGGTACTGTCAGCCATACGTTGGATATGTGACTTCTTTTTGTGTTTCATGATACTGTTTGCATACTAGACACATTTGATACTGTTTTTGCAAGAGTATACATCTTATACAAAACAGTACCGCATGCATGTGGTACTCTCGACCATGTGGTACTGTCAACCATATATTGGATATATGACTTCCTTTTGTGTTTCATGGCACTATTTGCATACTAGACACATTCGGTGCTGTTTTTGCAAGAACATGCATCTTATACAAAACAGTACTGCACGCATATGGTACTCTCGGCCATTGGGTATTGTCAGCCATATGTTGGATATGTGACTTTTTTTGTGTTTCATGGTGCTATTTGCATACTAGACACATTCCGTACTGTTTTTGCAAGAGCATGCATCTTACACAAAATAGTAATGCACGTATATGGTACTCTCGGCCAAGTGGTACTGTCAGCCATACGTTGGATATGTGACTTCTTTTTGTGTTTCATGGTACTGTTTGCATACTAGACACATTTTTCATACTGTTTTTGTAAGATCATACATCTTATACAAAACAGTACCGCACGCATGTGGTATTCTCGGCCATGTAATACTATCAGCCATACGTTGGATATGTGACTTCTTTTTATATTTCATGATACTGTTTGCATACTAGACACATTCGGTATTATTTTTGGAAGAGCATGCATCTTATACAAAATAGTACCGCACGTATGTAGTACCCTCGACTATGCGGTACTGTCAGCCATACGTTAGATATGTGACTTTTTTTTGTGTTTCATTGTACTGTTTGCATACTAGACACATTCGATACTGTTTTTGCAAGAGTATGCATTTTATACAAAACAGAACCGCATGCATGTGGTACTTCATTCACGTGGTACTGTGTTTATATGAGCATGCATTTTATTTGGTACTGTTTTTACAAGATCATACATTTATACGAAACAGTACCGATACACTGATTTGTATATATTTCTTCTTCGACCGATGTTAATATCAATTGGTGCTCGTTCAAATTAATGATATACCATATCTTCACGCGATTTATAAGAAAGGAAAATAAAAACGGAAGAAACGTGATTTTCAATTAGCGAGATTTCTGGTAACTCTTGTCTAATTTAATTATAGAAATAAATGGTATTCTTGGTATATTAGAAATTATACTTAAAACAAACTCGTAGGACCCACTAAAAAGTGTGACCTATTCACAAAACTTTCTATACAAATATTACTTAAAAGCAATAATTTTTTTTGAAGTGACTAATAAGTTTAAAAGACTGCAAAGTATGACTTAAATACAATTTTCTATAATAAAAAATAACCGGTCTAATCAATCTCCTTCGGGGCCTACCTTACAAAATCCTACATTTATTAGCAACAGAGCTAAATTATTAGTTATTGGTTCGAATTACAAAAATCTTTATAAATTTTTATAAAATTTTTATAAAATTTTGTACAAAACTCTGGTATAGTACTACACAAATTCATTCAAATGAACTATTTAGACGAACTTTTCACCAATCATCTTTATTAAATTTTGATTGTTGGATGTATTATAAATATTAAAAAAATTATTAAATCACATTTTATTATAATTTATGAAGCTCTAAATATACCCTCTAAATAGAGGAATTCATTTGATTCGTAAGCTTAAGCTGCGTTTGGTGCACTAAATTTTGGTAAAAATTTTTGAAAATGTCTGAAAACCTCTGAAAACTTATGAAAATCTCTATATATTTTTACACATTCCCACCTTCTCAAAATTCAAAAAAAGTTTAATACCTTTCAAAAAAAAAGTCGATAATTAGAATTCGGTTAATCAAATAGCAAAAAACTTTTTCACCATTCTCACCATAAACTCTCAAGCTACTGAATGACACTCACTTTGACTATTTTTTGTGGGATCGTAGAAATCATTCCAACGGATTGTAGAAACTGAATTTGACGGATTCGCGCGGTCAACTTCCATCCAAATGGTTTTTACAATCCGTTTAGAGGGATTGTAATGTAAAGAAGTTATGATTGTCCAAAATTTTGAATTCATTCAAACGAAAATCGAATCCGTTAGAACGGGAATCTTACTATTCATTTTCAAAAAATGTGATTTGAGATGTGTGCACTAATTGTAAAAAATTTCTCCAAATCACATTTTATCTTATTTTTTTATCACTCTAAACTTATCGTTAATTATTATCCCTTTAATTTATGATGATATAGACACATAGGCCCTGATTGGCCACACCAACTTTCACCAAAACTCACCAACTTTAACTAATTTTTGTACTTTCTTCCAATCAAAAATTTTCACCTATCACCTTTATGTCACATCTTTCCACTTTTATTATACTTTTTCCTTCACTTTTGGTCTACCAAATACCCCCATAAGGTCACACTATGATGCGCAAACTTGCGAAAAGCCAGCCATTCCAATACTAATCCATATCACGGTTGTCGGCGTGTCGCACAAAGCACTATTAGGTGCGTTTAAAATGATAAAAAATGAGATAAAGTGCGATAAGTTGTAAGTTCGTAATTCATGCAGTGAGATAAAAAGTGAATAAGTTTTAGAAATTTTTAAAATTTTTTAAGATATTTTTTTTTTATTTTTTAGCATACCAAACGGTATCAAATTATGTGAAATGGTATGGCCTCGCACCTTTTTCATCAATTGTAACTGTACAGTGTATGAAGATGCATTGCACACGTGCTTATCACGTCACTTAAATCTTTTTCTGAAAAAATATTCTAAGCTTTCGTAAAAGTTGATCGTCGAAAAGACCTCGAAAACTATTGACGACTTTTTTTAGGTAGAGACGCTAGTCGGAATCCTAACCACTTTTTAATTATTTCTTCATTTTTAGATACCAATTCCGATGAGAAATTTAGGTAGGATGACCAGAACGTGCAATGTCTGTTTATCCTACACAATAACTTTCTATTTTTACTCTAATAAAATTACCTGGTTTGTTTTTGGGGGAAAAAAAAACAAAAAAAGTGTAATGCCATGCGTCTTACTCATTGTATTTTAACTTGGTATTATACTGTTTCAAAGATATATGGTTGAAATACATAAATAAATAAATAATACAAAATTCTCAGGTTTAGTATTCGCTTACTCATCTTAATTGGTTAGCATCATTTTCCACAATTCATCAATAAAAAATTGAGTAAATTACACTTATCTCTCTTTTAATATTTTGATAATTACACTTAGTACTCATAACATTTAAAAGTTATACTTAATTATCTTATTTTGAGATATTGTTAATATTGGCCCTCTTATGATAAAATCAGTCATTAAAACTTAACATAAAATAATGTAAAACAAACCAAAATTTTAGGTATTTTTCATATTTTACCACTCTCTTTCTCACATCTTGTTAGTTTTATTTACAAAATCATCAAAAACTTTTTATTTTTACTCATTTTTGTGAATTTTTGTAAAAACAATTATGAAAATGTGAGAAAAGAAGAGATAAAATAGAAAAAACACCTAAAGTTTTAGTTAATTTAACATTTTCTGTTAAGTTTTAACGGTTGATTTTATCGAAAAGATGGTCAATGTTAATAACATTTTAAAATAAAAAAGATGAGTATAATTTCAAATGTTGTGAGTATTAAGCATAATTACCTTAATGTTAAGAGGAGATAAATGTAATTTACCTTTGAAAATACCACCTCGTAAAGTACTATCTTAACATGAATTAATGCTGTTATTGGGCTAGCTAGCTGAAAATTAGAGAAGGCACCCACTACATTCCAATCCATTATTGTATATTATTATCCTTGATAAAACGGCTACTATTTTGCTCTAGATGAAAGAAATTGTGGACGGTCTTCCCCTTACAATCTTAGTGGGGAAGGAACAATATTAATACATTCATCACTTGCGAAGAAGGTTAACAAAATTAAAATGTTGTCCCCATGCCACACTAAAAAACATCATATTAATATTATCATATGATATTTACCAAAAAAAATTATCAAAATGATACAACTCCTTTGGGGGTTATTGATTTTAAATAGAAAAACTTATAAAAATGTATTCTTATTATGAAAGTTCTATTACCACATTATTCGAATAGAAATTTCATGAAAATATTTTGATAAGAAGGTAACTTTCGAAACAAAATAGTCATGATTGAAAAGTGTAACTTATGTTAAGATTAAAGTCATTTAATATGATATATCAGGATAAATTTATTGTCGATAATTAATATTTTTATTAAATATTTTAAATTAATAAGAAAAGTAGTGAAAATTTCTTTAGTGTTTACTTTGTATTAGTTTCATTTTAAGTTCAGCTCTTGTTTTATCATAAGAAATGTTGTTTTTTCCTCTTTTGGTTGTAACACAGTGCACATCACAGAAAGATCTTTATTTCTTTATTTATTATGGCTCTTTATTGTATGCTAAACTCAGAATTTTGCTTTGATCCTAACTTTTTTAGAAAAAAGAAAAACAGATTTTTTTTTTAAGTTTGTTAATTTTATGAAGTTAGAGTTTTAAATATTGACAAGAAATAAGAAATAGAAAATGAAAAAAGAGAAAGAAAAAACAAAATGTATAGATTTTTTGGGCTGTTTTCCAGTCGATGAAAAAAATACACACACACAATGGAAAGGGAGTAATATTGTAGAATCTTACAAAGGGAAAGTAATCTCAAATTTGAAATATTTTCATCATTTTTATGATAATGTGAATTTATTATTTTAATTCCCATCTGTTTGAACACATAGCAAGAATGATCTATATGAAACTTTATTATTGTTAACCATATGTTGGTGACAGATATTTTTTGTTTTTCCTTTTAATGAAAAGAGGCCTGCACCTCTTGGATTTTTATTGATAATCATCACCTATAGTGAAGAAAATCAAGTTAGTAATTCTTGTTAATCAATATATATATTTAACTGTTTGTTATAAGCTTGCGCAATGGAATATTGACTTTATTCCTTATTGTCATAAGGAACATAGATGTCAAAATGTCGGTTATATAGTTTGGATAGTTTGGGGTGAGCCTGTTTGTATTTCACAAATAATTTTTTTCACTCTATTTTAAATTTTTATTAATTAAATTTACATAATTATTTATTTTTTACTTTCACATATATTTAACATATTTATAATGTTACAAAAGTTCTTATACAAAATCTCAATCCAAAACATAATTATAATGTGATAAATATCTTGATTTTATGATAAAAATTAATATTTTTTAAATATATACAAAATGCAACTTATCAATGTCTTTTGGGGATATTTTGAGAAGTGAATGAACAATTACAATCTAATTTATTTTTGAAAAAAATCATTTATACATATGAATTACTTATTATGATAAAAAATTTCTAATTCTTGATTTTTAAAAAACTATTTTTTGTTATAAAAATTTAAATTAAATTTTCAGAAGAAAGATACTTATGTTTTGTTTATTAAATTTGTGTGTATACTTAAAAGCTAATTTTTTAGTTTACTGATTTTCTTATTTAGATTTTTTTGGGTATTTTTATTTTTTTTCTATACATAAATGTTGAGAAAAAAATTGGAGATTATATTTTGAATTCAGGTTTGGTGAAAAAAATTAATAGGGGTGGTCTTATTTTCATGTTTAGGTTTTATGTAAGAAAAAAAATCTTGAAAAACTAAAATAAATTTTATTTTCATTTATACTTTTAGCAGTAATATAAAAATAAATCTTAAATTATTTTATAACTTAATCAAAAAAAAAAAAACTTATTTCATTTCAATTTATATACAAACTTTCGTCATTTACTTTATCATCTTGATATTTATTTATTTTTATAAATTTTTCATTAATTATTTATTTTAACATTTAGAACACTTAGATTTCATTTCATTTCATTTCATTATTTTTAGAATATATTACTAGATTATGAGAATTGAAAAGATCGTATAAAACTTTACTAAATAATTTAAGAACGATGGCAAGAGTTAAAATGATAAAAAAAATTGTAAACAAAAAGAATGAAAGAAATTAATTTTTTATTTGATTAAATTATGAAATAAATCAAAATAAAATTTATTTTTATATGATTATTAAAAATATAAATATAAGTATAAATTATTTTATTATTTAAAAATAAAATTTCCTTTTTTTTCTCATAGGCCTAAAGGTATTTGTTTAAATTTATAAATATTTTATTTATTAATAATAATTAATTATGTCATTTTAAATTAGGTATAAGAATAGTCAGTCAAAAAAATAATTTTGTAATTTTAAGTAAAGTGAAATGGAAAAGGTTATTTGAGGAAATAAGCTCACCATGCATATAGTTTATAAGTCATTATTCAATAGGCCTAAATTATTAACCCACTACATTCCCGGGGTCTTTCCGTATATTTCTTACACGTTCAAGAGCATATACCCAGATTATCAACCCACTACATTTCAGGGGTCTTTCTATATATTTCTTGCACATTCAAGAGCTGCAGAGCATATACGTAAGGTTATACCCTTCTGAGACCTCAAAACGTAAGCTCCAAACCAGTAGTATCAAGTAAGGTATATATAGATATATAGAACTACACAATGAATTTCTCAATACAACAATCGAAATCCGTAAGGTAAACCCCTTTAGTCTTCCCCTATGAAGTCATAGTTGGAGTAGGGCTTTGTGTCCATTATAAACTCTGTATTAATTTGTTGGTAACCATGGGGGCGGATGGCACAGAATTAACAGCTGTGATCGTGGGCACTACTGATCACCACCCCGAGTGTTATGGATCTAAATTAGAGTCGCCACCACCTAATATGGATCTTGAAGCTTTGGGAGTTTCAGGTAAGAACTTTCTTGACCCACAAGGCTGCTCAAACACTCTACAAACCCCATCAAAATCAGTGCATTTTCCTCCATCCCATAGTAAGTCTGAATCACCCCAACCAATTAGTTGTTCATGCAAAACCAACTTAAACGCTATGGCTAAATCTTTTGGGGAACGAGAGATCGGGAAAGCATTTCTCAATTGGATAATGCCAACAGCAAGCATCATTTTAGCGGTTCATTCCCGCAAACTAATGCAAGCAATCTTGTGCTTACTTTGCGCTGCAGTCGTTGCCTTGCTGTATGGAAACTCGCTTTTTAAAACTTTTCCAAAGATGGCGAATGCTTTTGAGCAATTTGGGGTTGCTTGTATATACTCATCCTTTTTCATGGTTGTGGCATTTAATTTACCTCCAGCTCTTGTTTGGTTTCCCATAATCTGTTTTTTAGCCTGCATCGGGCTGTCTGTTTGTTGCTGTCTGCCTGTATTAAAAGAAGACTAGCGTGAACCCTAATGCTGCCACGTTATCTCTGTATAAATATAGTTGTCTCATCGTGTAACATAAGAATTGGGATTAGTTCAATTGAGATGTATTGTAACAAGTGATCGAATCGATTATTGCTACAGTTGTGTATATGGTTTCCCAGTAATAGTTCTGGGTATGTTGTGGTGCACGTGGAAATGAACTGGAGTGTTTTCTTTGCTAGTCTTTGTTCGGTATGTCAGATGTCCCGCTCAATTGAACTGAGAATTCAAGGGCTACCTAACTTAATCTAGACTACCATTCTAATCCATGGGATGAAAACAAATCATTTCTCTGCCTGACTTTGTTACCAGATTTTTTTTCATAAGTTAATGTTTTAATTACCAAGCGCAATGTTCAGTATACACTAAAATTACAAAATTTTGAAATTTTCTTTAAATAATGCAAAGAATGACGAATTTTTACCAAAGTCATAATAGTTACATTTTGTAATTTTTGGTGCAATTACTAAAAGTTGTAAAAAATTATTTGCCAAATGGGACCAAATATTACCTTCGTAATAAATAAAATTTATACTTCTCTCGTGCCTCTCTTACATTCTCGATCTCTACCCTTCTTAAATATTAATTTCTAATAATATTATAAATATAAAATTATTTATTTTATAAAAATTTAATTTAATTACTAATAAAATAATAATTTATGGTTAAAATAATTTATTTTATTAAATGAAGACTAATTATTTATAATAACAATTTCATATTGAAATTATTTATTTTATTGAAATAAATTTCTAAACTTAATTAATTTTTAATAAATAAAATATTATTAACAAAATCATATATGCTTAAATAGAAATTAGTTTTTAATAAAAATAATTTCTTATTTAATGATTTATTTTATTAACGTACTTTATCAATTTAAAAATAGTTTTTGAAAAATAATTTATTAATAAATAATTTATTTTATTAAAATTAACAATAATAAAAAATTATTATTAAAATGATTTTTCATTAGTATTAGATTCACTACTAGAAAAGTAATAATTTATAATTAAATTAAACAGTCAATATTTTACTAAAATTTAAATACCTTATTAAAATCGATATTTAATAATATTAAAATTAAATCAGTGTTGGAACAATAAATTATTATTAAATTATATAATAGTTTACTATCAAAATATAGTATTTATTTATTGTTAAGATAATTTTCATTAAATTAAATTAATAATTATATAAATAAAAATCAAAGGTGGAATTAAATAATGATATTTAACTAAAATAATGAACATTTTAATTAAATTACTAATAATGTGTTTGTTGTGATTTGTGATTTATATTTAAACTGAAGACTAAAAAGGGACAAGGAGTTTCCGAAGCGGAATATAAGCAATCTTGCTAAACCACGTTAATTCTGTGTGCTGCTTTCTTACTTTCTTGTTACTTTCTTCATTTATTTTTGCACTAGCTACAGTGTCATTAGAAAATACCTTAATGATGGAAATTCTATCTAAATTATTTATTATTCTCACCCAAAAGTAGTAAAACTAGCTAGTGACCCATAAGCAGTAGTTTGATTAAGGGAACCTAGCGGAGCTATAGCAAAAGTGAATCTTCATGGGGCGATTGTCACTGCTTATGAACCCAAACTTGGTGATCTATCCATGACTAGGATGAAGCTTGGGTGAAACTGTCACACCCCGAAATTTTCATAACCCGAATACCTGAAGGTGACTTGGGATTATTTATTGAGTATAAAAATAAGATGACAGCAACACGCCGTTACACTCCAAAATTTTCCTCCAAACTAGGGTTGACTTACAATAAAAATTTAAGGTATTCAAAATCTCTAGTTTATCCCAACCAATACTTATAAGTCATTAGACTGAATCATTTGATGGGATTCAACTACAGGGCACAAAAAAAATAGAGAATGGTATTACTGAGCCATCTAAGCGTACTAACCATGCGATTAACATTACATATCAAATAAAGTAACTAGGTCTAAATTTAATGATTACAATCGTCTAATAATTATTATTACAGACCACAATAATAAATAAAGTCTTCCAGCACTGTGCAAGAAAGAAAAAAAATAGATAACTCTTCTGATGGAATATTTAAGAGAAATTAATCTCTTTCCAGCTCATCTTCAGTATCCTTGTGCTTAATATCCTGAAAAAATATTCCCATAAGAGGTAAGCTACTAAAGCCCAGTAATCAGAATCTCCTAGGTGCCTATATGTAATGGTTGTAATGCTACACTGTATTAGGTGACCCACTACAGTGAATGTGATTAGGTGGCATACTGTTTATGCAACAATTAATTCAATAGATACCAATTGAATAATGTAAATTATACTTACAACGGTTCAATGTAACCATCACCGTAACTACTATTTTACTTACACGTAAAATAGTTAAATGTTGATATGTGTACCACAATGCAATCTGTGTCACAGTGGTGAGGATCTCAGATTCAGATCTTCAAGATCTTGGGATCAAACCTCATAGCGATACAGGTTTCGTATATATATTTTCCCTATATCTTTTTATAGAATATTCATCTAAAGGAATTAAATATAATTAAATAATTCTAACATATCATTCATACATAAGCAAAAGAGGTTGCCAGTCATTGTACAATTTGATAAAGGAGTTTAATCTAAATCCTCTTAAGGTAATCATACTTCTATCCTCCTCTACCCTCAGTCTTGGGAATCAGTGACTTTACGGGCTTAGCATCCAATGCATTCCGACGGTGTCACCCACCAAAAACCTAACCGTCGCGACCGCCTACCTGACTGGTCAAGTCAGAAGGGAGCATCTCCCAAATAAAATGTATTTGTTCCCATCTCCATCTAAAAGGCCATTTCTATCCACCCATCACCCCATTGCCAAAATAACTTTAGCACCAAGTACCTTAATTTATTTTCACCCCTTAACATTCCAAGGGTACATTGTATATCAATTAGACATTTTTATTTTATGACAACCGGCAATGTTCCCAGGTGATAAATCTGAAGTTGGATTATTCAGTCACATACAGTATACTTTAAGTATTTTATCTCAATTCAAAATTTAATAATAATTCATAATAAATTAAAGATTAAACATAATCACCAACATTATTGTCACAAAGGTAGGTACCACATGTAAATTAACAAGTAGCAAGTAACTAGAAAAATTTAGAATTCGAATTAGTATTTTAGTTAATTCTTTGACAAGTTTGCCGTACTAGCCTTGATAAGAATTAAATTATTTCTAATGGTATATTAATTAAGCCGAGGTTGGCAGCTTAGTAGGCAGGCGACCCTAATTGTAATTTGAAGTCGTGAGTTCGAACCTCATTGGCTGCGATCTCGGTTTTTGCCTCTTTTTCCTTTTTATTTTATTATTTTATGGAATATAAAGATAGTAAATAGCTCTTTGGACTTATATTTAATTTTAAAAATATTTATAAGTTTTATTTTATTTGAATAAATTTGCAACCATCATCTTACTTATAACCAAACCCTTATCATAGGTTTTCGGCTTCAAGATATCCACAAATATCCACAAAATTATTCTAATATTTAGGAATGTATTAAATAAGTTTCATTAAATTTACTTAATCATAAAAATATAGTTATATAACTTACTAGGTAGACAAAACAATGCCTAAAAGAATCAATTAAAATAAATCAAATTTATTTAAGGAAGACCAAATGAGGAAAGAATAAGTCCATTGTTTCATTTGGGCATTTTTATCAAAACTAGGTTTTACTTAGCCATTTTAGTTTGAATAAGTCATCCAACTATATATGATGAAACTGATTGTCTAAGTCAGTTATCATAAATAAATGATACATAATATCCCGTTTAAAATAATTTTATATAAATTAGAAAATAACTAACTAGCATCAACTTAACAGTCCACTTCAGTATCATATCAAATAGTATAAGTGTTTTACTATATCAGGCCTTGTGAATAAAATTACACATCAATGGAATTTATTAACATGATAATAATTAACAGAAGGAGATTGAAAATTCAAATAAATCTTTAAACATAATATTCTAAAAAAAATCCAAACAAGAATCAATTAAAGGCTAAGTAGAGACAGTAGCTTAAAAGAAAATTTATATAAAATAGAGCAGAACTCTAATATCTATAAACTTTATATCTGTAGAAACTAGACTTTAAAACCTACAACTTTCATGTTTTACACTTTTAAAAATTCTAAGGTCTAAATGTGCAAGAACAGTCTTGAATTCAGTTTGTTCAAAAGATACAGTTTTACACGTGTTCAGTATTTTGAGCATAACTTTTGACTCACAAATCGGATTGATACAAATCTTTTTGGGTTGGAAAGAAAACTTAAAGGGCTACAACTTTTATGTTTTAGCTGAAGCCTAATTCCACCATTTTAGGGGTCAAGACATATCAGAAGTTACAAACAGAGAGCTGTCAGCATGTTGGGCTACATCAGTCAAAGTTTCAGCTTTCCTACCGCCAATATGTGGGTATTATTTTTTTATCACAATCAAATTTTATACTTTAAACCCAAAAAATGCTTTAACTTCAAAATTGAAGGCATCAAATATATTTTAGGAGGTTCGTCATCCTACCTCAATGAAGATATTGGTGACCAAGCTTGAGAAGGAAAAATGAGTTGAGCTTTGAACACCACCCAATTAGAAAATTCCAAGCCTTTCTTCTTCCTCCAAACAACACCAAATGTCCAACCACACTTGATAAAAAATTATATTTTTTTCTCTTTGAAGGCACACAATTTATAAGAATCATGGGAGTGTAGAAAAAGTTATCGGTGGAAAAAATAACCTCCACTTCACATGCTTCAAAACAACTAAGGTAAGATCATGCATATACAATAGGTAGCATGATCCAAGAATCATGCTTGCTTTTTGACTATCTAACCATATAATTTAAGAAAGGTATTGGAAGATGGATGGAGATAGGTGGCATGATCCGGGAATAATGCTAACTTTTTGACTAATTAAACAAATTATTTAAAAGATGCTTTAAGCCTTTAAATCATGTTTGCTAAATAATTTGAAAGAGTTGCTTTAAAGTCATCAATGTAGGGTCTTCTTTTTTTTTTTTTTGACTAATTAGCCACCTAATTTGAGAGATTGTGAGAGATGTATGAAAGATAGAAAATGAAGTTGTCGGGAAATAATTTAGAGCTACTATTCATGAGTCAACTCAGTGAGTGATAAAGTGAGTTGAGGTGAGTCAAAGAAAGGGTTGAACCATGGGTTAATGGGCTTGGGTTGAACCAAATAGGTAATTGGGCTAGGAATTTTTTGGATAAAAGTTTAGAAATTCTACATTAAACTTCCACATAGAGTGAAATTAAATCCGAAAATCCTTCCAACTAATTTTATCATTGCAAAAATTTTCAAATCCTCAATTTCCAGATTTTTACTATAACGAATATCACCACCGCACTTAAACAAATTAATTAAAAAAATAATTTTCAGGTTATTACAGAAACTAAGCGGAAGTCCGAGCCAACTGATGTTGAAGAGTTAGCAAAAGTTTTCACAACTTAATCATAGATAATAGAATCATCAAAGATTTAATCTTTTCGAACTCTGTTTGTAACTCACTACAGACGGGGAAACAAGGAGAAGATATGTATGAATGAGCTATCTAGCAACAAGAAGAAGGAAAATGACTGAATAGAAGAACTCCCAAACATTTGGCGATCTCAGATATGCCGATGGTGACTTATTTTTTCAATGAATCATTTCTTTGGAAAGAAAACTATGTAAACACTTACTTGAAATCTCACTTATTAGATTCAATTGTAGAAGACACAATTTTTCTGAATAATTACCATGATATATATGATCCATGCATAATATCATGAAAAATAAATACAACACTATAAACATAAAATAATTATTACAGATTAAATTTTACTCTTATTATCTAAACATCCGGGTGGTTCGGGAATATCATCGCTGATTCCTTTTTTCTTAAGAATCTATTAGTTAAAAAAAAAAAAAAAGTTACATTATCATGTAATTGTTACTCACGTAATCTTTACTCTTATAATCATCTACCCTCAATCCGATCACTCCCTAAATGAACATACCACATAAAGGATTGTCCGTAATTCCTTTATAATTTCGCCACATAAATTAATTGGTTATCAAACTGCTTACCTTTATTTTTATGTTTTGATTTAAAGTGAGTTGTGTCTGAATAAATTTATGCACACTTTAAGCAATGCGGTTATTGATTCAATAAATTACAAGTCATCCATGCCAACATTAATAGTTGGTTTGGATGAAGTAAAATAAGAAATTAAAAAAGTGGGAAAAGGAAAAATTTTAGAATTTATCACTTAGTTATGAGTTTTTTATAGAAAAGAAAAGAAAAAAGTTAAAAAAAATTAGAAGAAAATTGAGTGTTAAAATTTCAAAAATTTTATCCTCCCAAAAATAGGCATAAATAAAGAGAAGAGAAAAATGAATTAATAAAGTTTTTAAAATGATATATTTGCCTCATAAAATAAAGAATAAAAAAATTACAAATATATTGTAGGGCTAAATAAATAAAAGAATAAAAAAAGTTACAAATATATTATAAGATTAAATAAATTAATAACCTTTCAATTTTATAAAAAATTTAATAATAAAATAACGATACATATTTTTTTCATTTTCTTTCTTCTCAAGTCACAGATAAAGAGGAAAAAAAGTTATTACCTTCCTTTCAATCTTTTTTTTTCCTAAACAAACTCACAGCCAAAAGAATCCACGAAAGATAAATTTCGTATATCCGGATTCGAACATATGAGATGACGTGGGTTAGCTTCTATTTCAAGGTAAGGGGAAATTTCAATGATAACATGATAACATTAGTCAAATTGAAGTAAAACAACTGTGACAATAATCGATTATCTACTCGGAAACTTCTACCATTGACCCCACTAAAAATTGGTTAAATTGGGTTGCCACAACATGTTGCTGGGTCAAAATATTTTCTTTCCTTGGCAATAAACTATGATCAATTACTTAATTCGCATCAAACCAAGCTTACGTTGGACTATTTCTTTGTTCCCTAATGTGTTAATGCGAGTCCAATCAATGAATGACAGGCGGCTCTCGATTCCAAGTCCAGATGAATTTGGCCATTCACATTGTTCTCGATATCAGCTTTCAAATAGTTTTATTTAAATTATTAGATTAAAATTATGAATTCATAATTTTAATTCAATAATTTAAAAAACACTTAAAAAATTGACATAATTTTTAATATCAGTCTCCCTCTCTTATTCCTGATTATGTAAAAGAATATTTTATTTACATATAAATGGTAAATCCAGGTGCATGTGTCGAAATGCCAGCTTTAAACAATAACAGCCAGCTCTTTTTCAGTCAGTGGTCTTTTGGACAAAGTCCCAAATATATATGACATATAATAGCAAGCGAAAAAGAAAATAATGAAGACCAAATTACTTAGTAGTGTTCGGTTCAAGTTTCACCCAAAAAAAAAAAAAAAAAATTAACTCCTATTATTTATTTTTTTCTAACTTCCTTAACTAAATACAAAATTAATACTTACTAACTTTTCTATTCTTTACTAATTTTTTTAAATTTTACTAAACTTTAATCAGTGTTTATCAATTTTTATCAACGTTTACAAATTTTTACCAAACACATAACACCTAATTTTATGTGACACTTGTTAACTTTGCATAAAGTAGGTAAAATTTTGCACACACAATGACCCCTTAATGTGCACATTAATCAATTAATAAAAACTTTCCCTCTTTTATGCTATGTTTGTCATATGAATTTATAAACAGAAAAAAAAATTAATTTGTGGGATTTTTATACACTTAATAAAATAAAAGTTTTACTTTTTTCGATAAATTTTTAATCATTTTAGTCTCGTTATTCTAACACAATTAAAAATTTAATTTATTTCATTTTTCATTATTTTTTTATTTTATTTCGTCCACAAATATATGTTGGAAACGAAAACCTTGCTAAGTTACTATTTTCGCCTCAGGAATGCATAATGTTACATATAACACTTAAAAAAAATGTGTAAGAATAATTTTTTTGATTTCCCAACATCGTTGGGATAAATGCAGGTGCATGCATGTGACGACATGATATTCTAAATAATAATACCTTAGTGACATCAGTAGACAGGATTCTATGAACGGTCCGTTAGCGCTCTTCCGGAGAAAATAAAATAGAACGGGAAATCTATTTCCGTCAGCACTCCTCGGGAGAAATTAAATTGCTTAATGTGAACATGGACATGGATGATTGAAAAACATAGCACCAAGCTAGTTTGTATATTCCTACAAAGGAAATGCTCATGCCTAAAACTACAAAAACATACTCTTATATAGATGAAAACTACAAAAACATAATCTTATATAGATGATACGAAGAGTTTAAAAATATATGTATTTATAATTTTAAATTTTATACATATTGAAATTAATTTTTTAATTGAAATATTTATTTTTTAAGAAATATTTAAAGAAAATTAAAATTAAAATTAAAGTATCATATTTGAAAATAAAATATTAATTAACCTTTTACAGCGTTTAATAAATGTAAAAAATTGTATCATTTATTACAAATGTTATCATCTTTTTAAAAATATTAATTTAAAAAAATTTATAAAAAATATTTAAAAAAATTTATGCGAAGAATGAGAAAGTGTATTTCCAATTGAAATGATAAAAAAAGACAATTAAAGTAGAGAGAAGAAGAAATAATCTTAATCATTGCTCTTGAACTTCGTTTATTATATAGATAAGGTTATCATGACCAATTTAAATATATTAAAATTTAAGAAAATAATTACTCCCAAACTTAATTAGTATTTAGAAATTTTTGTATGTTTTTAATTTAAAAAATATTAAGAGTTGTTATTAAGAGAGAAACCATTTTTAAACATTTTCCCAAGCTTAATAATTATTTATGCATTTTTCTTTGTATTTTTAATTTAATTATTAATGCATTTGAGATATATAAAATTTACAATTATAATAAATATAGTCTCCTGTTGGAGGAAATCATATCTTCAACCTACGTCTATTAATATTGTATGCCACAACTCTAGTTATTTTATATGTAAAAGTAAAAGTAAAGTTGTAGTTATTTAGTGATATTGGACAATAAAAAAATATTTAAAAAATAAAAAGAGAGGAGATAATAGGAGGGAATGAAAAAGAAGAGTGTCACATAATTTAATATTGGTCATTGAACAAATCCAATTGCTGAAAATATTCAAATTCAAAATTTTGACCTTCTTTGTTATATAGATGTATTAATAAATCAATACCAATCAAATCCGCACATTCCTGTTGGCTTTAATGTTTTTTTTTTTTTTTTTTTTATAGCGATTTGTGTCCAAAATTTTTTAACGTATTTATTTATCATATAATCTGAATTTAAATGCGAAATTTATATTTGTTTAGTATGAATTTTTTTATCTAAAAATATGCTTATTCCCCGAAGTGCACAAGTCTTTGAGTAAGTGAAACAAATTTTAAAGTTGTTGGTTTGAAATTATTGCTTGTAAATTATATTAAGCCAATTATATTATATTTAATTAATGAAAAACAACATTTAATGTTTAAATACTAATAAAAAAAAACTTAAAAAGATAGACATCGACTAATTTGATTAATAAGTGATTCAAAAACCTTTAATAACAGCAAAATGATCCACAATAAATTTACTAAAAGACTTATTAAAAACAAACAAAACAGAAAATTAAAAAGAAAGCTAAACACACAAAAAAGAAGCAAAACAAGAAAAGTGAGGAATTGCAAAAGATTTTTTTTTTTTTGTTGATAGTGTTTGAATATTAAATACTATTTAAAAATATGAAAAATTGTTGTGTCTCGCTCTTTTATTTCTTTTTCAGAGAATCGACACGTGTCACAAATTTTTATTTTATTTTATTGTAAATCTGCAGTTTGAAACTCACCTTGTACCCTTATTCACTAATTTTCAGCCAAAAATTAAATTTCATTCACCCTTTTTTCTACCAAACTAACAAATTACCTGACAATGGTTACAACTTCCATGGTTGACTTTTGGTATCAAAGTTAATTAGGAAAGAAAATAAATTTTTTCTATAAATTGAAGAGAGGAGTGTGGTGAGTTGGGAGTATTATAAACTTAGAAAATATAGACATTGAGATTGATATTATATTTAAGACGAGGAAGGAAGAGCTAAAATTTTCCAATTCTCTAATTTTGACAATTTTCGGAGTCTGATTTCTCTTAACTCTTGATTTTCGTTATCGAAAAAATTATTGAGGTAGGATGATTAACTTCTTAAAACGTATTCCTTGCTATTTAATTGAATTGAATTGCTATGTCAATTATTTAAATTGAATTATAAGCATGTGCCAGGTTTGAAATGGAAAACTTATAAAAGCCTGAAAATTTGAAAAATTCTTGCATGTCTATGAAATTAAATGGTAAATTATGTTTAAATGTATTTAATTCAACATTTTTTTATAATTTTTATTTTATTTAAAGTAGAAAAATTTAGAAAAAATCACGAACATAGCGTCCCAATTCTAGTATATAAGTATACATTTTCCCAAATATTGCTCTTATTTATTTATTTTTTCGGGTGTAAGGCAGTAGAGACGGTAAATAACCAGACAATTACTCTGGCAACTACAAAAATTAATCCATTGAACTCGTAAATTTAAGTTATTCTTAATTTTTCTTTCTTTTTTTTTAACTTCTTTTTTTTTTTTTATTGAAGTTCCATTTTCAGTGATGTCACCTTTGAACATATCAGTGTCAATTGTAAAATAAAAGCCATTAAAGGATTAAAACACGAAGATTCTTGCTTCATTTATTTTGTATTAACTGAATTCTTACATATATATTCCTTAGGAACTAAAAATCGATCATCCCTTTAGTCCTTCAACAAAGCAAATGCATACACCCGCAATGCAATTTCCGCGCCCTTTGCAAATCTTTTTGCACTCCTCGTCGTTGGTGCAGCCATTTGATGATTTGCTCATCACACTAGGGTACTTCTGGTAATTTCCATGCATCTCTTCTTGGTTTAATGCTTTCGAAAACTCAACTCCTGTAAGTAAATTATGATATCTTGCTCATCCTCACTTTATAGATTCTTAAAGAAGAATTTGAGAGAGAAAGCGAGAGAGAGAGACTAACCCAATGCAGTTGTAATCAAGAGGAACGAAAGAAGAACAATTTTAACGGAAGCCTTCTCCATCATAAACTTCGAGATATGCAACAACTAGCAAATAATATGTTGTCAATTGAATTTTCTTGCTGCATTGGAGCTCCTAAACCCAATATATTTATAGGGTTGGAAAGGGTTAAGTGCATGTGAGCAGTTGGGGGTTTAAAAATGCCTTTAACAAGGAGTAAATGTTAAAGGTAAATAATTATTTGATTAGTAAAATTAAGGTTATATATATATATATATATATATATATCATAATAAAGAGGGTTGTAGAGAAAATATTAAAATAGAGTTAAAATAGACTTATTTACTAGAATAGAAGTAAAGTTGTTGATGACTTCTACATATTACAAACCCACTTACCGTATAAAATAATAAGTATTTAAATTTATAATGTTTATAAAATAATAAAGATAGGTATTTAAATTTATCCATTTCAAGGTTTATAAATTAACAATTCTCATGAACAAATAAATATTTTAAATTTATAAATAATTGATAAGTATTTAAATTTATAAATAATTGAAAATAGAGATTGTAGGTTTGTAATGCTATTCATTATAAAGATGATGTAAGTTTTAAAATTTCCTTCTATTTATAACTCCTTTTGTAAATATACAAATAAAAATATATTATTTTTTTAAAGTTAAAAAGCGAATACATAATTTTATTTGAAATAACTGTAAGGATATATGTGCAATCATTACATATTTTGATTAAGTTTATATATTTAACAAATTCATACAATTCTTTTTCATGTGGAGTAATTTCTAAAAATGATGCATATTATTAATTACTTAGATCGTTTTGAAAAGATGACAATCTCAATAGATTTGCAAAGGCTGAATAAGGAAAAAAGTAATATTAATTTCTAAAAGAGAAGTGTATTATTTTATTACTTAAAGTATTATAAAAAGATGAAAATCTCAATAGATATGGAAAGACTAAATAGTGAAAAAATTAATATTAACTTCTAAAAAAAAATGCATTGTTTAATTACTTAGAGTATTATAAAAAGATGGAAATCTCAATAGATATGTAGAGACTAAATAAGAAAAGGTAATATTAAAAACTCAGTTAGCCTTTACAATATCTATTGAGATTTTCCTTATTCAACATCTATTAAGATTTTCCTTATTCAACATGACCGCGGAATAATATTAATATTAAAAGCTTAGTCTTTACAATATCTATTAATGTGATAACCTAGAATTTTAATACTTTGGTTATTTGTTAATTAATATTTAATTTGGTAAAAATCAAAATTTTTATTGATTTAAATTTTTGAAACATAAATTAAATTCAATTTTTAATGTGGACGCACAAATTGTGTGAAAAATTTTTAGTATTTAATTATTTTTGAGAATTATAAAATTATGGTTTAATTTTGATAAATTATTAATTTAATGAAATATAATTTTTTTATGAAGTTCACCATAATTTTGATAAATTATTAATTTAATGAAATATAATTTTTTTATGAAGTTCACGATACTATGTGCATATATATTCACATATATATTCATATATATATTTGTTTGTTAAGTAATTATATTATATATTTCTGACGGCCAATTGGATTACTGTGTGATAGATTAAAAAGTAAGAGTTCAAATTCTAATTTTATTTGGTTTCTAATGTGCAATCTGAATTAGTTTGGGTGTAGATTGGATAATGTGAATTAAGCATTCTATTCCTATTTGAACTTTTTAAACAATAAACTGATAATATGTTTACATGTGTATATATATATTTACACACCTGTTATATGCAAATATATATATATATATATATATTAATCAGTATATATAAAACTTAAGACGGTCTAAATTAATGGGTACGTGAAGTTGAAAGTTTAGTTTGATTTGGATTCTAATCATTTTTTCATTAAGATTCTACCAACTAACAGCGGGTACGTGGAGTTGGAAGTCTAGTTTGATTTAGATTTTAATCTTTTTCCCATTAGGATTCTACCAACTAATAGCGAGTACATGGAGTTGGAAGTCTAGTTTGATTTAAATTCTAATCATTTTTCCATTAGGATTCTACCAACTAATAGCTAGCCTAGGTATACGTGTATATATATATAACATGTGTTCTTCGGTAGAAAAGAAAAAAGGTTAAAAAAAAAGAGAAAGAGAAAAGAAAAGATAAGAGGTAGTGGCGGCAGAGGAAAAAAAAAATCTAATGTGAATGATGTGGAGATTACCAACTTCTTGATGGCCACGGTGATCTTAGTCTGATCTGCTAACTGAGTTTTGGGTTTCGTTACGACTTGTGTAATAACCTGAATTTTTTTTTCTCTTAATTAATTTGTTTAAGTGTGGTGGTGATATTTATTATAGTAAAAATCTAGAAAATTGAGGATTTGAAAAATTTTGGAATGATAAAATTAGTTGGAAAGATTTTCGGATTTAATTCCATTCTATGTGGGAGTTTAATGTAGAATTTCTAAACTTTTATCCAAACAATTCCTAGCCCAATTACCTAATTGGTTCAACTTAAGCCCATTAACCCATGGGTCAACCCTTTCCTTTGACTCACCTCAACTCACTTCAACTCACTTTATCACTCATTGAGTTGAGTCATGAATAGTAACTCTAAATTATTTCCTGACAACTTCATTTTCCATCTTCCATACATCTCTCGCAATCTCTCAAATTCGGTAGCTAATTAGTAAAAAAAAAGACCCTACATTGATGACTTTAAAGCATTCTTCCAAATTACTTATCTAGCATGATTTAAACATTTAAAACATCTTTTAAATAATTTGTTTAATTAGTCAAAAAGTTAGCACGATTCCCGGATCATGCCACCCATCTCCATCCATCTTCCAATACCTTTCTTAAATTATATGGTTAGATAGTCAAAAAGCAAACATGATTCTTGGATCATGCTACCTATTGGATATGCATGATCTTACCTTAGTTGTTTTGAAGCATGTGAAGTGGAGGTTATTTTCTCCACCAATAACTTTCTCTACACTTCCATGATTCTTATAAATTGTGTGCCTTCAAAGAAAAGAAAAAAATAAGAGAGAAAAAAAATATATATTTTTATCAAGTGTGGTTGGACATTTGGTGTTGTTTGGAGGAAGAAGAAAGGCTTGGAATTTTCCAATTGGGTGGTGTTCAAAGCTCAACTCATTTTTCCTTCACATGCTTGGTCACCAATATCCTTATTGAGGTAGGATGACGAACCTCCTAAAATATATTTGACGCCTTCAATTTTGAAGCTAAAGCATTTTCTGGGTTTAAAGTATAAAATTTGATTGTGATAAAAAAATAATACCCGTATATTGGGGGTAGGCAAGCCGAAACTTTGACTGATATAGCCCAATATGCTGACAACTCTCTGTTTGTAACTTCTGATGTGTTCTTGACCCCTAAAATGGTGGAATTAGGCTTCGACTAAAACATAAAAGTTGTATCCCTTTAAGTTTTCTTTCCAACCCAAAAAGATTTGCATCAATCTGATTTGTGAGTCAAAAGTTATGCTCAAAATACTGATTACGTGTAAAACTATATCTTTTGAACAAACTAAATTCAAGGCTGTTTTTGCACACTTAGACCTTAGAATTTTTAAAAGTGTAAAACATGAAAGTTGTAGGTTTTAAAGTCTAGTTTCTACAGATATAAAGTTTATAGATATTGGAGTTCTGCTTTATTTTATATGAATTTTCTTTTAAGCTGCTGTCTCTACTTAGCCTTTAATTGATGTTTGTTTGGATTTTTTTTAGAATATTATGTTTAAAAATTTATTTAATTTTCAATTTCCTTCTGTTAATTATTGTCATGTTAACAAATTCTATTGATGTGTAATTTTATTCACAAGGCTTGATATAGTAAAACACTTATGCTATTTGATATAATACTGAAGTGGACTGTTAAGTTGATGCTAGTTAATTATTTTCCAATTGATATGAAATTATTTTAAACTGGATATTATGTATCATTTATTTATGATAACTGACTTAGATAATCAGTTTCATCATAGATAGTTGGATAACCTATTCAAACTAAAATGGCTAAGTAGAACCAAGTATTTGATAAAAATGCCCAAATGAAACAATGGACTTATTCTTTCCTCATTTGGTTTTCCTTAAATGAATATGATTTATTTTAATTGATTCTTTTAGACATTGTTTTTGTCTACCTAGAAAGTTAGATAACTATATTTTTATGATTAAGTGAATTTAATGAAACTTATTTAATACCTTCCTAAATATTGGAATAATTTTATGGATATTTGTGGATATCTTGAAGCCGAAAACCATGATGATTGGAAATTTATTCAAATAAAATAAAACTTATAAATTTTTCTAAAATTAAATATAAGTCCAAAGAGCTATTTACTATCTTTATATTCCATAAAATAATAAAATAAAAAGGAAAAAGAGGCAAAAACTGAGATCGTAGCCAATGAGTTTCGAAGTCGCGACTTCAAATCGTAATTAGAGTCGCCCACCCACTAAGCTACCAACCTCGGCTTAATTAATATACCGTTAAAAATAATTTTATTCTTATCAAGGCTAGTACGGTAAACTTGTCAAAGAATTAACTAAAATACTAATTCGAATTCTAAATTTTTCTAGTTACTTGCTACTTGTTAATTTATATGTAGTACCTACCTTTGTGATAATAATGTTGGTGATTATGTTTAATCTTTAATTTATTGTGAATTATTATTAAATTTTGAATTGAGATAAAATACTTAAAGTATACTGTATGTGACTGAATAATCCTACTTCAGATTCATCGCCCGGGAACACTGCCGGTTGTTATTAAAAATGTCTGATTGCCATACAAGATACCCTTGGAATGCCAAGGGGTGAAAATAAATTAAGGCACTCGGTGCTAAAGTTATTTTTTTGGCAATGGGGTGATGGGTGGGTAGAAATGGCCTTTTAGATGGAGATGAGAACATATGCATTTTATTTGGGAGATGCTGCCTTCTGACCAGGCCAGTCAGGTAGCCGGTCGTGACGGCTAGGTTTTTGGTGGGTGACACCGTCGGAATGCATTGAATGCTAAGCCCGTAAAGTCACTGGTTCCCAAGGCTAGGGGTAGAGGAGGATAGGAGTATGATTATCCTAGGAGGATTTAGATTAAACTCTTTTACCAAATTTTACTATGACTGGCAACCTCTCTTGCTTATGTATGAATAATGTGTTGGAATTATTTAATTATATTTAATTCCTCTTAATGAATATTTTAAAATATATATATATATATATATGAAACCTGTATCGCTACGGGATTTGATCCCGAGACCTTAAAGATCTAAATTTGAGATCCCTACCACTGCGACACAGATTTTATTGTGGTACACACATCAATATTTAACTATTTCTACATGTAAGTAAAATAGTAGTTACGGTGACGGTTTAATCGGATCATTGTAAGTATATTTTACATTATTCAGTTGGGATCTATTGAATTAATTATTTCATAAATAGTATGCCACCTAATCACATTCACTGTAGTGGGTCATCTAATACAGTGTAGCATTATAACCACTGCATATAGGCACCTAGGAGATTCTGATTACTGGCTTTAGTAGCTCACCCCTTGTGGGAATATTTTTTTTAGGATATTAAGCATAGGGATATTGAAGATGAGCTGGAAAGAGATTAATTTCTCTTAAATATTCCATCAGAAAAGTTATCTATTTTTTTTCTTTCCTGCATAGTGCTAGAAGACTTATTTTATTATCGTGGTCTATAATAATAATTAGTGGATGATTATAATCATTAAGTTTAGACCTATTTATTTTATTTGATATGTAATGTTAATTGTATGGTTAGGACACTTAGATGGCTCTGTAATATTATTCTCTATATATTTTTTATTTTGTGCCCTGTAGTTGAATCCCATCAAATGATTCAGTCTAATGACTTATAAATGTTGGTTGGGATAAACTGGAGATCTTGAATTCCTTAAATTTTTATTGCAAGTCAACTCCAGTTTGGAGGAAAAATTTGGGGTGTGACGGCGTGTTGCTGTCATCTTATTTTTATACCAAATAAATAATCCCAAGTCACCCTCGGGTATTTGGATTATGAAAATCTGGGGCGTGACAGCTTGCTATCAGAGCCATAGGTTTATGATTTACCTAAGGGTAGTGGGGATTGGGTATTATTATACTCATTGCGTGTATTTGTGTGTAAGTACCTAACTAACCTGTTAATCTTATATAGAATGGAAAACACCAGAAGAGGCCGTAGACGACCCCGAAATAATAGTAGAAATGGGGTGCAATCACAACCAACAAATTCACAATCTGCGACCACCACCAACGTTAACAACGAGATGGCCCAAGCTATCCGAGACATGGCAACAATTATGGCCCAATTCATATAGATGAATCCACGAGCACCAGCGGCAATGCCGGTAGTGGCTGTAGTGGGAGCAGCACCAGTGATACCGCCAGTAAAAAGGTATGATGATGACCTAAGGAACTTTCTATGATATGACCCACCATCATTTCATGGCGAACTAGAACCGGTAGCAGTTGAGAACTGGTTCAAAGAAATCTCTCGTATTTTAGAGACTATGGGAATAACCTGTCATGCTACTAAGATAACCTTGGCAATGTTCCGACTGCGGGGTGATGCATATGAATGGTAGACTTTCGTTAAGGGAAGTTATGACACTGCAATTATGACCTGGGTAAGGTTTGAAGAATTGTTCATGGATCACTTCTTTCCACAAACCTTCAAGGATGCTAAGACACCGGAGTTTTTATCCCTGAAGCAGCGTAGCATGACTGTAATGCAGTACGAAGCAATGTTTGCTAGTCTGTCAAGTATGCCCATAATTTGAACTTAACTGACAAGGCAAAGGCTGATCAGTTTACATAGGGCTTACAGACTAACATTCGAGGATGAATTATTGGAATGATGCACACCTCCTATGTCGTAGCTGTGAGGGCAGCCATCGCTGTGGAAATGAAAATTCAAGACACTGCCAAGCTTAAAGGATCAACATCCAAGGGTTTAATCAAGAGCCATGCTGCACAGAAACGAGGTAGATTCTTTGAAAATAATAAACAGTATAGTGGTCAACCACAAAAGAGAAATGGAGGAGGGAGTCAACCTCGACATCAACAAAAGGATCCAAAGGCATTTTACCAGTGTGGGCAACTTGGGCATTTTAAAAGGGATTGTCCTCGAAAGGCAATGACATACCCTAAGCAAAATTAGTAGAATTTGCAGAATCCAAGACCAGCACGGGTCACATACCCATCTCCATAACAACATTTTCAACAAAGACCACCTTCTCAAAATCCTAACATGAACTAGCAAGGAGGACAATAGAAGAATAATGGCGGAGGACGAGGTCATGGTGGAGGAGGACCAGGGCCAAGAAGGGACAATACTGTTCCGCAAGGACGCGTATTTGCACTTAACCATTGGGAGGCATCAGAACCCATTACAGTGATACCAGAGAACACAGTTATTCAGGTTACCTTATTACTCTTTAGTACTTGGGTGGTAATTTTAGTTGATACTGGTGCTTTATATTTGTTTATATCTTTCAAATGTGCACGTTCATTGAAATTAATACCAGAGGAATTGAGTGGAACCTTAACCATTGATTCCCATTTGGGTAACAACACTGTGGCAAATAAGCTCACTAGATTTTGCACAATCCAATTCAGGGAGATCATAGTAGAATGTGATCTTATCTAGTTGGATATGAACACCTACGATGTCATTCTAAGAATGGACTGGTTGTCTTTACACCAAGCAATTACTGATTGTCATGTAAAGCGTGTGTCGGCGATTCTTCCATCGGGAGCTTGATTCTGTATCCAAGGATATTCCTAAGAAAATCCAATTATATCCCCAGTACATTCTCGAGATTGCAGGCAATTAAATAACTTGCTAGCCAATCTGACTTTGAATGAGGAGCTTCCACATACTGCTCTCCCTCGAGTAGTTTGTGAGTTCCTAGATGTTTTTCCCAAGGAGCTTCCCAGTTTGCCACCTCGACGGGAAATAGATTTTCGTATAGATCTACAGCTAGGGGTTGCACCAATTTCAGTAGCCCCTTATCGAATGGCACTAGCAGAACTTCAAGAATTAAAAGTACAACTTGAAGAATTACTCCAGTTAGGATTCATTCGACCCAGTGTTTCCCCCTGGGGAGCGTCAACTGCTTTTGCAAAGAAGAAAGATGGAAGTTTACGGCTGTGTATTGATTACAGAAAGCTGAATAAAAGTCACTATCAAGAACAAATATCCCTTACCTCGTATAGATGATTTATTTGATCAAGTGAGGGGTTCACTATTCTTCTTTAAGATTGATCTTCGATTAGGATACCATCAATTACGAATCCGAGAGGAAGATATTCCAAAGACAACTTTCCGTACGAGATATGGGCACTACGAGTTTGTGGTTATGCCTTTGGGACTCACCAATGCGCCAGCAGCATTCATGGATCTTATGAATCGTGTTTTCTGTCTATACCTGGACAAGTTTGTTGTAGTTTTCATTGACGACATACTTATTTATTCAAAGGATGAACGGGAGCATGAACAGTACCTTTGTATCATCCTACAAACTTTATTAGATCACCAACTGTATGCCAAGGCTAGCAAATGTGAGTTTTGGCTAACAAATATACCATTCTTGGGACATATAGTCTCAACACATGGTGCTGCTGTGGACTCAACAAAAGTAGAAGCCGTAATGAGCTGGGAGCAACCGAAGATAGTTTTTGAGATAAGAAGTTTCCTCGGTTTGGCAAGGTACTATCGACGGTTCATTAAGGACTTTTCTTGAATTGCTGCACCCATAACGCGATTAATCCGCAAGGATGTTAAGTTTGTTTGGGATGAGAAATGTGAAAGAGTTTTTCAAGAGTTGAAGGCTTGATTGATTCAAGCCCCGGTTCTAATCATACCAAAATGAGGGGCAGGATATACAGTATACTATGATACCTCAAGGTAAGGATTGGGTTGTGTACTAATGCAATTAGACCATGTAGTCGCTTATGGTTTTCGGTAACTGAGAAACCATGAGAAGAACTATCCAACCCACGATCTAGAATTGGCCGCAACTGTTTTTGCATTGAATGGAAGTGGGAGCACATTGCAATGGATTTTGTAGTGGGCTTACCTAAGACATTGAAGAAAAATAATTCCATATGGGTTATTATTGATCAATTAACAAAGTTAGCACCTTTTTTACCAGTGAGCACTACCGACACACTTCAAAAGCGTAGCGAACTATATATTAGTGAGATCATCTGGTTTCACGGAACACCAGTCTCCACAGCTCAATTTTGGAAGAGTCTGCAGGAGGCTTTAGGTACTAAATTGACCTTTAGCACGGCATTTCACCCTCAGACGGATGGATAGTCGGAACAGTTAATTCAGATATTAGAAGATATTCTTCGTGCTTACATATTAGACTTTAGAGGAAACTGGAAAAAATACTTGCCATTGATAGAGTTTGTGTATAACAATAGTTATCAAGCAAGTATTGGAATGGCACCTTATGAGGCATTATATGGGAGGCCATGTCACTTTCCCTTGTGTTGAGCCGAAGTAGGAGAATCGGTGATGATAGGACCCGACCTAATCAAGCAAACATCAGAAAAGGTTGCTAGCATTCGTCAACGTCTACTTACTGCCCAGAGTCGCCAGAAAAGCTACGCAGACCGACGAAGACGACCTTTGGAGTTCGAGGTTAGAGATCATGTCTTTCTTCGAGTTTCCCCACGTCAAGGAGTCATGCGATTGGGGAAAAATGAGAAGTTAGCTCCTCGATATATTGGACCATTCGAAATCCTTGCAAGGGTTGGTCAGGTTGCATATCAGCTAGCTCTACCACCTCAACTATCACGTGTTCATGATGTATTTCATGTATCCATGCTTCGAAAGTATGAACCTGACCCGAGTCATGTGATTGATTGGACTGAACTTGATATTCAGCAAGATGTTACATTTGAACAACAGCCGGTTAAGATCGAGGATCGACGTGAGCAAGTCCTACGAGGCAAAACCATTCCATTGGCTCGAGTATTGTGGAGGCACTGTGGTGTGAAGGAATCCACCTAGGAGTGTGAGTATATTATGCGTGAACGATATTCTCATTTTTTTAACACTTGAAGTCCTGCTTTGTGTAAATTTTGGGACGAAATTTATTTAAGGGGAATGGATTGTAATAACCTGAATTTTTTTTCTCTTAATTAATTTGTTTAAGTGTGGTGGTGATATTTATTATAGTAAAAATCTAGAAAATTGAGGATTTGAAAATTTTTGGAATGATAAAATTAGTTGAAAATATTTTCGGATTTAATTCCACTCTATGTGGGAGTTTAATGTAGAATTTCTAAACTTTTATCCAAATAATTTCAGCCCAATTACCTAATTGGTTCAACCCAAGCCCATTAACCCATGGGTCAACCCTTTCCTTTGACTTACCTCAACTCACTTCAACTCACTTTATCACTCATTGAGTTGACTCATGAATAGTAACTCTAAATTATTTCCTGGCAACTTCATTTTTCATCTTCTATACATCTCTCACAATCTCTCAAATTCAGTGGCCAATTAGTCAAAAAGAAGACCCTACATTGATGACTTTAAAGCATTCTTCCAAATTACTTAGCTAGCATGATTTAAACATTTAAAACATCTTTTAAATAATTTGTTTAATTAGTCAAAAAGTTAGCACGATTCCCGGATCATGCCACCCATCTCCATCCATCTTCTAATACCTTTCTTAAATTATATGGTTAGATAGTCAGAAAGCAAACATGATTCTTGGATCATGCTACCTATTGGATATGCATGATCATACCTTAGTTGTTTTGAAGCATGTGAAGTGGAGGTTATTTTCTCCACCAATAACTTTCTCTACACTTCCATGATTCTTATAAATTGTGTGCCTTCAAAGAAAAGAAAAAAATAAGAGAGAAAAAAAATATATTTTTTTATCAAGTGTGGTTGGACATTTGGTGTTGTTTGGAGGAAGAAGAAAGGCTTGGAATTTTCCAATTGGGTGGTGTTCAAAGCTCAACTCCTTTTTCCTTCACAGGCTTGGTCACCAATATCTTTATTGAGGTAAGATGACGAACTTCCTAAAATATATTTGATGCCTTCAATTTCGAAGCTAAAGCATTTTTTGGGTTTAAAGTATAAAATTTGATTGTGATAAAAAAATAATACCTATATATTGGGGGGAGGGAAGCCGAAACTTTGACTGATGTAGCCTAATATGCTGATAGCTCTCTATTTGTAACTTCTGATGTGTTTTTGACCTCTAAAATGGTGGAATTAGGCTTCAACTAAAACATAAAAGTTGTAGCCCTTTAAGTTTTCTTTCCAACCCAAAAAGATTTGCATCAATCTGATTTGTGAGCCAAAAGTTATGCTCAAAATACTGAGCACGTGTAAAACTGTATCTTTTGAACAAATTGAATTCAAGGCTATTTTTGCACACTTAGACCTTAGAATTTTTAAAAGTGTAAAACATGAAAGTTGTAGGTTTTAAAGTCTAGTTTCTACAGATATAAAGTTTATAGATATTGGAGTTATGCTTTATTTTATATGAATTTTTTTAAGCTGCTATCTCTGCTTAGCCTTTAATTGATGTTTGTTTGGATTTTTTTTAGAATATTATGTTTAAAGATTTATTTAAATTTTCAATTTCCTTCTGTTAATTATTGTCATGTTAACAAATTCTATTGATGTGTAATTTTATTCGCAAGGCTTGATATAGTAAAACACTTATGCTATTTGATATAATACTGAAGTGAACTGTTAAGTTGATGCTAGTTAGTTATTTTCCAATTGATATGAAATTATTTTAAACTGGATATTATGTTTCATTTATTTATGATAACTGACTTAGATAATCAGTTTCATCATAGATAGTTGGATGACCTATTCAAACTAAAATGGCTAAGTAGAACCAAGTATTTGATAAAAATGCCCAAATGAAACAATGGACTTATTCTTTTCTCATTTGGTCTTCCTTAAATGAATTTGATTTATTTTAATTGATTCTTTTAGACATTGTTTTGTCTACCTAGCAAGTTATATAACTATATTTTTATGATTAAGTGAATTTAATGAAACTTATTTAATACCTTCCTAAATATTGGAATAATTTTATGGATATTTGTGGATATCATGAAGCTGAAAACCTATGATAAGGGTTTGGTTATAAATAAGATGATGATTAGAAATTTATTCAAATAAAATAAAACTTATAAATTTTTCTAAAATTAAATATAAATCCAAAGAGCTATTTACTATCTTTATATTCCATAAAATAATAAAATAAAAAAGAAAAAGAGGCAAAAACTGAGATCGCAGCCAATGAGGTTCGAACTCATGACTTCAAATCGCAATTAGGGTCGCTCACCCACTAAGCTGCCAACCTCGGCTTAATTAACATACCGTTAATAATAATTTTATTCTTATCAAGGCTAGTACAGCAAACATGTCAAAGAATTAACTAAAATACTAATTCGAATTCTAAATTTTTCTAGTTAATTGCTACTTGCTAATTTACATGTGGTACCTAGCTTTGTGATAATAATGTTGGTGATTATGTTTAATCTTTAATTTATTGTGAATTATTATTAAATTTTAAATTGAGATAAAATACTTAAAGTATACTGTATGTGATTGAATAATCCCACATCGGATTCATCGCCCGGGAACATTGCCGGTTGTTATTAAAAATGTCTGATTGCCATACAAGATACCCTTGGAATGCCAAGGGGTGAAAATAAATTAAGGCACCCAGTGCTAAAGTTATTTTTTTGGTAATGGAGTGATGGGTGGGTAGAAATGGCATTTTAGATGGAGATGAGAACATATGCATTTTATTTGGGAGATGCTCCCTTCTGACCTGGCCAGTCAGGTAGACGATCGCGACGACTAGGTTTTTAGTGGGTGACACCGTTGGAATGCATTGAATGCTAAGCCCGTAAAGTCACTGGTTCCCAAGACTAGGGGTAGAGGAGGATAGGAGTATGATTATCCTAGGAGGATTTAGATTAAACTCTTTTACCAAATTTTACTATGACTGGCAATCTCTTTTGCTTATGTATGAATAATGTGTTGGAATTATTTAATTATA
The DNA here is from genome assembly GCA_019916065.1 of Vitellaria paradoxa. Classification (NCBI taxonomy): domain Eukaryota; kingdom Viridiplantae; phylum Streptophyta; class Magnoliopsida; order Ericales; family Sapotaceae; genus Vitellaria; species Vitellaria paradoxa. Next base: position 21,729,525 of record CM034233.1, on the reverse strand, counting down.
TTTAATTCCTCTTAATTAATATTTAAATATATATATATATATATATATATATGAAACCCGTATCGCTACGGGGTTTGATCCCGAGACCTTGAAGATCTAAATCTAAGATCCCTACCACTGCGACACAGATTTCATTGTGGTACACACATAAACATTTAACTATTTCTACATGTAAGTAAAATAGTAGTTACGGTGACAGTTTCATCGGATCGTTGTAAGTATATTTTACATTATTCAGTTTGGATTTATTGAATTAATTGTGTCATAAACAGTATGCCACCTAATCACATTTACTGTAGTGGGTCACCGAATACAGTGTAGCATTACAACCACTGCATATTGGCACCTAGGAGATTCTGATTACTAGCTCTAGTAGCTCCCCCCTTGTGGGAATATTTTTTTTCAGCATATTAAGCATAGGGATATTGAAGATGAGCTGGAAAGAGATTAATTTCTCTTAAATATTCCATCAGAAAAGTTATCTATTTTTTTTCTTTCCTACACAGTGCTGGAAGACTTTATTTGTTATCGTGGTCTATAATAATAATTATTGGATGATTGTAATCATTAAGTTTAGACCTATTTATTTTATTTGATATGCAATGTTAATCGCATGGTTGGGATGCTTAGATGGCTCTGTAATATTATTCTCTATATATTTTTTTTATTTTGTGCCCTGTAGTTGAATCATATCAAATGATTCAGTCTAATGACTTATAAATGTTGGTCGGGATAAACTAGGGATCTTGAATACCTTGAATTTTTGTTGCAAGTCAATCCCAGTTTGGAGAAAAAAATTTTTGGTGTGACGGCATGTTGCTGTCATCTTATTTTTATACCCAAATAAATAATCCCAAGTCACCCTCGGGTATTCGGATTATGAAAATTTGTGGCGTGACTGCTTGGGTGTTATTTCTGCAGATTTAATTTGAGGTAAGGGGTGGAGCCTTTAATATTAAATATGTGTATATTTTTGTGTGTGTGTGTGTGTGTGTGTATATATTTATTTTTTTTTTTATAAAATTAGAATAAAGGAAGAAATTAATTTGGATTTAAAATAAAATATAATGTTATATTTTATTTGGGTTAAGGGGTTCTGAAAATATCAGGTATGTATACCCAAGGGTTGAAAGTCCCAAAACCCGCACGGGATTGGTTATCGATTCCAGTAGGCTAGTAACCTACGAACGAGCAGATGCCTAAGGGTGGGATATTATATTCCTAAGACTTTAGTCTATGAAGCAGACACCGAAGGATGGTGTATATTGGTTGGGTCTTGTTTCTAGGAGCCAACCAAGCAGACATCGAAGGATGATGTATATTGGTTGGGTCCTATTTCTACGGGACAACCAAGCAGCAATACCTCGAAATTGAATTGTTTTCTTGATGTGTGATGTGGTGCTAAAACATAATTAATTATAACAAAGATAAATTAATAAATTGATTTAATTTGTTGTTTGAGATTGCTTCATGTGCATAACTGTTTCACTTAGTAGTATGTTAGGACATTACTGCATTTATATTATTATTAGGATTCTGAGCACACGTGATATTAGTGCTCATCCCCTTATAGTTTGTGATGCAGGTAATAAGATTGAGTCACGTGCTGGGCCTACTGAGAATAGAAATTAGAAGTTTTATTTATTGTTATATAGTTATGTAAGACTTTAGAAAAAATTATTTTTTAGTGGATGGTAACAAACCTCTGTTTGTGAGGTGAAGATAAATTGTTGATTTATTTATTTCTATGAAGATTGTTTGGGTTTAGTTTTGGAGCTTATTGTCTAGTTGGTTTTGACTAAGGCATTTATTTAAATTTAAAGTTTAGTATTATTTATTTTTATTTTTGTTTTTATTGCTCCATAGAGTGTGTGTATGGCTCTGACGAATGACAGGAGAAGTTATTAAAATTATTATTTATCTTTTATTCACTTGCTTGGGTTATGAAATTCAGGGCGTGATAATTAAGATTTTCTTTACATGACGTAATGTTAATAGACGACACAACCTAAAGGATTTGAGGATCCTAAATTTCCTAATCATGTGTTTAAACTGAAAAAGGTTTTTTATGATTTGAAACAAGCACCATGTGCTTGGTAAGAGACTCATTGCCTTTTTACTTGAGTCTGGTTTTGTTCGTGGGAGAATAGACAAAACTTTTTTTTTTTTGCACCGATTCTAAGCGCATTCTAATTGCACAGATTTATGTTGATAACATTATGTTTGGATCTATATGTGAAAAATATGCTATTGAATTTGGAAAATTGAGGTCTACCCAATTTGAAATGAGCATGATGGGAGAATTAAACTATTTCCTAGGTCTTCAAGTCAAACAAGAGGATGACGGAATTTTTATTTCTCAATCCAAATATGCTAGAAATTTGGTGAAAAATTTTGGTCTTTCTAATGCCACTACAAGAGATCACACAATTGCCGACAAAAAAATTGGTTGCTAAAAGGCAAAATTTAGTCAGCGAAACTTTTTCCGACCAAACTTATTTAGTCAGTGAACGCTTGTCGGGAAACTTTTTTCGACCAAAAAATCATTTGGTCGCTAAATTACCATATTTCCCGACCTTATTTTGGTCAGCTATTTTTGAATCTTCACCGACCAACTCGTTGGTAAATCTTAAGACTTTACTGACTAACATTACTTGGCCAGCAAATGTAAAACCTTTCCCGACTAAGTGGTCAGCAAAGAGATATTCAATGGGAGAAATATGAAATCTTTCCCTGACCAAATGGTCGGCAATTCTTCACTTTTCCCGACCTATTGGTTGGCAATTCTTCACTTTTCCTGACCAATTGGTCGGTAAAAAGGTTAAAATTGAAAATTTGAATTAATTTAAAAAAAATAAAAATTCAAATATGGTGCCACGTGGCATCATTTGCCAACATGTCATCATACCACGTGGCAACTTTTGTTGCGCCACGCGTCGACCTAATATTGTGCCACAAGTCAGCCTATTATTGCGCCACGTGTCGACTTTATATTTTTGAGATGCAGACATCATTGATTGATGTGTTTTGACGAGAGTTGTTGACCACGAGTCATTTATATTGATTACCTAGAGTCACTCGAGTTTTGGTATTTGGTTGTGATTGAAGTTTGATTATGTTTAGATTCTAGAATTGCCAAATCCATGATCAAACAAAGAGTTCTAAAATATTTAAACTTAGTGTAGGCTAAGGCATTATAGTCTTGAGTCAAATAAAAGTGCAAAAGCCTCAGAAAAGTTATTTTTGCATAATTTTAGAAGTCTAGAAAGAGTCAAAGAGCCAGAATACCATATCGCAGGAACTGGAAGGCCGCAGGTACTTATAGGATAAAGCTGAGACTCGATTTCAGAAGATTGACTGTGCGGAAAGGTTGCACTGACTTGCGGGATTGCCGTGGGAAAGCTGCAGGAAGGCGGCAAGAGCGAGCTTCCCGTAAGGCTTATTTTTGGGCTTTCTAAAGTTTTATTTTGAAGTCTGTGCGTCCCAGGTTTTATTATATATATCTCTAAACATGCGTAGGGTTTAACACACAAATAGAAGATTCATTTAGTAAAAAGCGAAAGAGTTTTAAAGTTCTCCCAATTACTTAGCCAAGATGTTTAGTATTCAATCCGAAATAGTTTGGGTTTGAGGTTTATAATAGTTGAGGATTCAGCAAAGCTACTGAGGAGTCAGTATTGTACCTTTAAGGAGTTAGAGGGCTTTCGCTAAAGGAGTTGATATATTGAGAATTCGAGTAAACGTCGACAGAGCATAGAGTTGAAAAGTCGATCTATCGAGAGTTTTGAGTTTGCAACCAACGCTTACCTTTAGTGAAATTTTTATGGTTTCCTTGTATTGGTTTCCTCCTTTATTATACTACCTTCTACATTCATATTTGTGAGATTGATTGATTGAGATAATTAGCGAATTTTAAAATTTCAGATTAAGAAGTACTATTTTGAATCATACAAATGATATGGTTTTGTCATTTTGGTTTACTAAATTGTCTATTATAAACTACCATTAATTCACAATAATAGCATGATAAAACATTATCAAATAGTTTGTTGTACATTGAGTGCACGTAATTTAGTATTCACTCCCATACAGTTGATGTTGCGACCTGATATTGTAAAGCATGAGTATTCATGTTGATCCGCTTGGCGAGAAGTTTAGTTTTATTTATTTCTTTTGCTCATTTAGCCTCCGTTGCAGAGTAGCATTTGTACATTATATACTAGACTTACAATTGAGTTTCTGGACCGAGTGGAATCCACTTGTACAAGGAGATTAATTACTTAGTTTATATCTAGGGTTTTACAGTTATTTATGTATATTATCTTTTGTTTACTCTAGATATTGTGGTTCTACTATGGTATGAGATTATAAATGACGAATTATATGATTACATATAATTAGCTTATGTTCTTATGTTTTGAAAATTCGGAATGGGACATTTATTGTGTTTTATTAAGTTTTTAGGTTTCATTTGGTTATAAGAAAAAAAGTTAAAAATTTTTCTTTTATAATTTTTTTCTCATCTTATATGGATTTTTTTACCAATTTATTTATTTATTTATTTTTTAAGCTGTGGCTTTGAGGTATCTTATTGTATTCAGAAAAAAAGATAGAATCCTTTTCCATAACCAAACCAAGTTCCAAATTCCTTTTTGGGACAATAGGTTCTAATTAACAACTTGCATTATTTCTAATGAGAGGAAAATATTCAGTTCAATTGAATTTTACCTTTGCAACAATAGGTGTTCTTGGTCTTAAGTAGTTTTAAGAGGATATTTGAATTAAGAATTTGTCACGCTAAAAAAGAGGATGACATTAAATCTGATCTCTTACTTTAGATTTGAAAAATAAAACGATAATTTATTATATACACTTTATTTATGTATATTTTCTAATCAAATTCAATGAAACTTATATTCAAGATTACATATTTAACATTGTCTTTTTTCCTTCATTTCCTTTCCCTTATCATTTTTACTTTTCTTTCCCACTCTTTCTTTTTTTTTTTTTTTCAAATAATTAATTCAAACGCAATTTAAAAGATTGAATCAAGCAGCATTCAAAAAAAAAAAAAAAAATTATCAAGAGAAATTGCGAAGTAAATATATTAATTTCTATTTTTATTTTTCCAGTCGTCACATTTTTATTATAATAAAGTAATAATGCATGTGCTGAGCTGATCCTTCTGCCAAACAGCCTCAGCTGATTACGGGTGAATGTCCAACTTGAATTTGTCTTTGGGTGGGCATTCAACGCATACGCACTTGGGCAGTTCTGCTTCTACGCAGCAACCCCCTACGCACATCGTTTTGCATGGCTCTGTACATTTTGTTGGATTTGCCAAAGTCCCCGGCAACACACCTGCCCACAAAATATATATATATATATATTTCATTTGTCAGCTTAATTCATTTTACGCAATGAATTTACTATTAATATACCGAATTTGAGAGGGGGGGAGAGAGAGAGAGACTAACCCAATGCAGTTGTAATCAAGAGGAAGGAAAGAAGAATAATTTTAAGGGAAGCCTTATCCATCATAAACTTCGAGATATTCAACAGCTACTAGATATATAATGTTGTCAATTGAATTTCCTGTCTGCGTTGGAGCTCTTAAACCCAATATATTTATAGGGTTAGAGTGGATATTAAAGGTAAAGAATTATTTGATTAGTAAATTTATTTATAAAATTTTCATATGGAAATGCCTTTATTTCATTAGTAAATATAATTATTATATAATATATTTATTTTAGGTATATAATATTAATATGATAGTATTATAATAATTATGTATTATTTTTAGGGTGATAATAATGGTATTAACATTATTTGCTTTGACATTACCTTAATTAGTAAATGAATTAGTAAAATTTTTTATATCAAAATTTTCAACAATAAAAGATAAATATAAAAAATACATCCAAACTAAAAGATAAATATAAAAACTTTAAAATTTAAATTTAATTATTCAATTACTAAATTAACAAGTACAATTTATTATTAAAGCAAATTTTGTAACTAAAAAAATAAATTAATAAATTTTAAATTTTAGATTTAATTATTCTAATTACTTTTGTTTTTAAGAGCATTTGGATTATTATTATTATTATTATATTAATATTTTTTTAAAATATAAGATATCATTTTACGAGAAATTAGAGAAAGGAAAATAAATACTAATTTAAAAGTTTGTTTATTTAATAGATAGTGAATATTATATTAAATTTTTCATCAATTAAATAAGGGTAAAATTGTTAACATGGTAAAATTGTTAAAAAGTATATTAAATATGTTTCAACATTAATAATGTTTGCTCTGTCATTATCACCACCATCATTAGCTCTATAATATTAACAAATTTAGTTATTTTCTTATCGAGTAAATCTTAAGAAAGTAAATGTATTAATTACATATGGTGTTTTAACTAGAAGGAAATCTCAATATATTTGAAAAATACTTAATGAAAAATATTTTTATCAAAAGCCAAAAAAGTCACAAGTTAAAATAAAAAAATACTCAATTAATTTAAAATATATATTTTGTCTTAATAGATTAAAAAATATATTAAAATAAAAAACATTCATTAATATATTATTTTTTAATTTAATTAATTTTAATTATTATCTTTTTTATCTTTTTTAAAGGTATTTTATTTTTTTATCACAATTCAAATAAAAGAAGAAATTTTCAATACCTATAATTTTTTTTTTCGTTTGAAAATTCCTTGTTCCTAACACAACTCCAAACTTATTTGTTTTAAAGCAAAATATCTTTCAAAAAAATTAATTTATAATTTAAAATAATATTTTTAGAAAAATTAAAAGTATTTTCTTTAAAAAAATTATATTAAAATAAGTGGAGAAAATTGTCTAATTTAATGAAAATAAAAAAATTCAAATGACCCCAATTTTGCACTTCGGGACCATTTTGACCCGTTGACATGATGTTACCGCGCCAACTCATGAGATCACATTACCCGGTTGAGTTTAATTCCATTGCTTGAAAAAAATTGGGTAAATTATGCATACTATTGCTTAATATTTGAATAATTATATTCATTATCATTCAATATTTAAAAATTATACTTACATTCTTTATTTTACATTCTTTATTTTGAAATGTTACTAATATTTACTTTTTTTTTTTATTAAATTAACTGTTAAAATTTAATAAAAATATCAAAATAATCAAAATTTTAATTTTTTCTATATTACTTCTTCCTCTTTCATATCTTTGTTAGTCTTACAAAAATTTTCAAAAATTTTACCTTTTTTTCTAGTTTTCTAAAAATTTTTGTTAAGAAAATTAACAAAAATATGACAAAAAAGAGTACAATAAAAAAAGTACTTAAAATTTTAATTATTTTAATATTTTTTATTAAATTTTAATGATTGATTTAATGAAAGTGAGATTGATATTAATAATATTTCAAAATAAGAAATATAAATGTAAATTTTTAATACTGATGGGTGATAAAATATAAGTAAAATGATAATTCTAATTACACAAATATTAAGAAAATATAAGTATAATTTACTTTCAAAAATTTATACGCAAGTGGTTTCCAATTGGGTTAACGACCGATCAATTACAATTTTAAATTATATTCAAAATGAATTCTTTAACATTTAACCAGTCACTTATTATTTGGCGCGTCAACCCATTAACAGAACGTTAGAGGATTTTTAGACGCAGAAAAATATCATTAGTATATATAATTTTGGAATAATTATTTTTTTACCCTTTATATTTTAAGTAAAAATTACTTAAATTTCTTTGCACCCTTGTATTTTCAACTAAATTGAAATCGTGAACCGCGTTAAGTTTTTAAATAAAGAGACAGAAATATTTATTAAAAATCAAATAGAATTAGAGGGTGTAAAAATAGGTAATTAATATAAACTACAATGACATAAATATAATTTTTAAACTTATTACGAGCCAAAACCATATGGCCGGAGACATGCCCCTAAACAGATCTAATTGGTGTCGACAAATCCATATAGCCGACCCCACCTAGTGGGAAAAGGTTTGGTTTGATTTGGTTTGTTTATTACGAGCCAAAACCATTTATCTTTCCTAGGTTTTTTTTTAACATTTTCATTTTAATCTAAAGAACAAAAATTACAAAAAAGTACACTTTTGAAATTTAGGAGATATAAGTCATCTTCACAAACCAATGAAGGAGAGTGCCACATATGATTTAAACGCAAGAAAAGATGAGAAAGAAAATATTATTTTATTACAGAAAAAATGGTCAACCAGGTAAATTTCAATTTAAAATTAGAATTTAAAAAATAAATTACTCTAAACATTAATTTTATTCAAATATTTGTAAAAATAAAAAATAAGAATGATGAATACAAAGGGTGCCATGTAGGATTTGATAATAATTGATTGATTGGTTTATAAAAATAACTCAAATTAGAAGTATTATTATTAATTTTATGTTGTGTTTTATAAAATAAAAAAAAATATGTCAATGTGACTAATTTAAATTTAAAATTAAAATTTTTAAAAATAATTAATCACAAATCTAATTAATATTTAGGCAATTTTTACATTTTTAAATTTTAAAAATATTAATAGTTGTTATTACGAGGGAAATAACATAATTATTATTTAAACATTTTTTATTTGTGTTTTATTTGTGTTTTAAATATTTATGTTTTATAACTATATAAAATTTATAAACAAGTGGAGTCTTATTAGAGCCTATGAGCTCAATTCACACCTTTATGTCACATCTTTCCCTTTTTATTGTACTTTTTGGCCAAAATTTGACCAACCAAATAGGCCCTATAGTGGTTTTGTATGCAAATCAAATGTGAAGTTGAAGTCATTTAGCAATGTGCAACCAATAAAAAAAAAATAGCAAATTTTATGAATGAAAATAAAGAAAACAAAATGAGGGAATGACGGAGAAGAGTGTCAAGTATGATTGAAATAAAGGCGAAGAAGGAAGAGAAGATTTGGTAATAACTTTTCGATTAGTTTTACAAAAATAATTTAATTAAAATTATTTTTATTAATTGTAGGTTGTGTTTTATAAAAAGCAAAATGATCAATTTATATTTAAAATTAGAAATTGGAAAAAATTAGTCCCAATATTAATTTTATTCAAAGATTTGTAAAAATTAAAAATATAGGATAATAAATATGAAAAGTATCAAATAAAATAATTTAGTCGGTTTTATAAAAATAACTCAAGTTAGAAATATTATTATTAATTCTACGCTGCAATTTATAAAACAAAACAAATACAATATTTAAATTTAAAACTAAATCTAAAACTAGATTAGATTAGATATAGATATTTAGCTCTCACTTTTACCTCCTTCCTTTCCTTTGTTTCACTTTTGGTTTTTATTTTTTCCATCTCTTGTTTTTGTTTTTCAAATAATTAATTCAAACACAAATTAAATAGTTGAATTACGCAACATTTAATAAAAATAAAAGAAAAAAGAAAAAAATTATCAAGAGAAATTGCGAATAAGTAAATTTATTTTATTATTTTATTTTTCCAACTAATTGTCACATTTTTATTAAAGCAATGCTTATGACGATCTAGCTTCTCTGCCAAACAGCCTTTGCTTAGGGCTGAATTTCCATCTTGGATTTGTCATTGGGGATGCATGAAATACATACGCAAGTGGGCAGTGGCGGATCCAATATTTTATTACAATGGGGTCAAGCCGATAAATAAAGGCAATGTACTTGACTTGTGGACAATCTGTTTTGAGAGATATATTTTACGAGAGCAAAAAGACAAAAATACTTCAAAAATTATACTATTTTCTAAAGAAATTTTGCTTCTAATGAAGGCAAAACTTGTAAATTGCTTGAGGTATAGGGGTAATTTGTTTTGAAAAATATATTTTAGAAGGGTCAAAATATAAAAATATCTCAAAAATTATACTGTTTTTAAAGAAATTTTGCTTCCAATGGGGCAAAACATGTAAATTGTTTAAAGTATAGGGATAATTTTTTTTAAAGATATATTTTATAAGGATAAAAGGACAAAAATATCTTAAAAATTATACTATTTTCTATAAAAAATTTACTTCTAGTGGGGCCAATTGACCCCTTTGCCCCTGTGTGCATCCGCCAATGCAAGTGGGTAGATCTTTATTGCAACAATTGCCTACACACAGTTTTGCGCATACTCCTGTACATTTAGTTGGAGTACGAGTTGCCAAAGCCCCTGGCAACACACCTGTTGACAGCATATATATATATATATATCATTCATCAGCCTAATTCATTTTATACAATGAATTTACTATTCATGTACTGCATTTGAGGGAGGGAGGGGGAGAGAGAGAGTAACCCAATGCAGTTGTAATCAAGAGGAAGGAAAGAAGAACAATTTTAAGGGAAGCCTTCTCCATCATAAACTTCGAGATAAGCAACAACTACTAAATACATAATGTTGTCAATTGAATTTCCTTGCTGCATTGGAGCTCCTAAACCCAATATATTTATAGGGTTGGAAAGGGTTAAGTGCATGTGGGCAGTTGGGGGTTTGAAAATGCCTTTAACAAGGAGTAAATGTTACAGGTAAATAGTTATTTGATTAGTAAAATTAAGGTTTTTTTTTTTATATATATATATCATAATAAAGAGGGTTGTGGGGGAAAATATTAAAACAGAGTTAAAATAGACTTATTTACTAGAATAGAAGTAAAGTTGTTGATGACTTCTACATATTATAAACCCACTTACCGAATAAAATAATAAGTATTTAAATTTATAATTTTTATAAAATAATAAAGATAGGTATTTAAATTTATCCATTCCAAGGTTTATAAATTAACAATTCTCATGAATAAATAAATATTTTAAATTTATAAATAATTGATAAGTATTTAAATATATAAATAATTGAAAATAGAGATTTTAGGTTTGTAATGCTATTCATTATAAAGATGATGTAGGTTTTAAAATTTCCTTCTATTTATAACTCCTTTTGTAAATATACATATAAAAATATACTATTTTTTAAAGGTTGAAAAACGAATACATAATTTTATTTGAAATAACTGTAAGGATATATGTGCAATTATTACATATTTTGATTAAGTTTATATATCTAACAAATTCATACAATTCTTTTTCATATGGAGTAATTTCTAAAAATGAAGCATATTATTAATTACTTAGATTGTAATAACTTGAATTTTTTTTTCTCTTAAATAATTTACTTAAGTGTGGTGGTGATATTTATTATACTAAAAATCTAGAAAATTGAGCATTTGAAAATTTGTGGAATGATAAAATTAATTAGAAAGATTTTCGGATTTAATTTCACTCTAGTGGGAGTTTAATGTAGAATTTCTAAACTTTTATCTAAACAATTCCTAACCCAATTACCTAATTGCTCCAACCCAAGTCTATTAACCCATGGGTCAACCCTTTTCTTTGACTCATCTCAACTCACTTTATCACTCATTGAGTTGACTCATGAATAATAGCTCTAAATTATTTCCCGACAACTTCATTTTCCATCTTCCATACATCTTTCACACTCTTTCAAATTATTTGGCTAATTAGTCAAAAAGAAGACCCTACATTAATGACCTTAAAGCATCTTTTTAATTATTTAGCAAACATGATTTAAACACTTAAAGCATCTTTCAAATAATTTTGTTTAATTTGTCAAAAAGCTAGCATGATTCCCGGATCATGTCACCTCCATACATCTTCCCCAATACTTTTCTTAAATGATATGGTTAGATAGTTAAAAAGTAAGCATGATTCTTGGATCATGCTACTAATTGTATATGCATGATCTTACCTTAGTTGATTTGAAGCATGATTATTTTCTCTACCAATAACTTTCTCTACACTTCCATGATTCTTATAAATTGTGTGCCTTCAAAGAGAAAAAAAATAAGAGAGAAAAAATATATATTTTTATCAAGTGTGGTTGGACATTTGGTCTTGTTTGGAGAAAGAAGAAAGGCTTGGAATTTTTCAATTGGGTGGTGTTCAAAGCTCAACTCCTTTTTCTTTCACAGGCTTGATCACTAATATCTTCATTGAGGTAAGATGACAAACCCCCTAAAATATATTTGATGCTTTTAATTTTGAAGCTAAAGCATTTTTCTGGGTTTAAAGTATGAATTTGATTGTGATAAAAAAATAATACCCGTATATTGGGGGTAGGGAAGCCGAAACTTTGACTGATGTAGCCCAATATGCTAACAGCTTTCTGTTTATAGCTTCTGATGTGTTTGCGAACCTTAAAACGGTGGAATTAAGCTTTGGCTAAAACATAAAAGTTGTAGCCCTTTAAGTTTTCTTTCCAACCCAAAAAGATTTGCATCAATCCGATTTGTGAGTCAAAAGTTATGCCCAAAATACTGAGCATGTGTAAAATTGTATCTTCTAAATAAACTGAATTCAAGGCTGTTTTTGAACCTTTAGACCTTAGAATTTTAAAAAGTGTAAAACATGAAAGTTGTAGGTCTTAAAGTCTAGTTTCTACAGATATAAAGTGTATAGATATTGGAGTTCTGCTCTATTTTATATAAATTTTCTTTTAAGCTGCTGTCTCTGCTTAGCCTTTAATTGATGCTTGTTTGGATTTTTTTTTAGAATTTTATGTTAAAGATTTATTTAAATTCCTAATTACCCTCTGTTAATTATAGTTATGTTAATAATTTATTTATGTGTGATTTTGTTCACAAGGCCTAATCTAGTAAAACACATATAGTATTTGATAAAAATGCCCAAATGAAACAATGAACTTATTCTTTCCTTATTTGGTCTTCCTTAAATGAATTTGATTTATTCTAATTGATTTTTAGGCATTGTTTTGTCAACTTAGCAGGTTATATAATCATATTTTTATGATTAAGTAAATTTAATGAAACTTATTTAATATCTTCCTAAATATTAGAATAATTCTATGGATATTTGTGAATATCTTGAAGCCGAAAACCTATGATAAGGGTTTGGTTATAAATAAGATGATGATTGGAAATTTATTCAAATTGTTTTGAATAAAATAAAACTTATAAATTTTTTTTTAAATTTAATGAGTCCAAAGAGTTATTTATTATCTTTATATTCCATAAAATAATAAAATAAAAAGGTAAAAGAGGCAAAAATCGAGATCACAGCCAATGAGGTTCGAACTTGCGACTTCAAATCGTAATTAGGGTCGCCCGCCCACTAAGCTGCCAACCTCGGCTTAATTAATATACCATTAGAAATAATTTTATTCTTATCAAATGTAGTATGGAAAACTTGTCAAAATAATTAATTAAAATAGTAATTTGAATTCTAAATTATTTCTAACTGCTTGCTACTTGTTAATTTACATGTAGTACCTACCTTTGTGATGATAATATTGGTGACTATGTTAAATCTTTGATTTATTAATAATTATTATTGAATTAGGGATTTAGATAAAGTACTTAAAAATATACTGCATTTGACTGAATAATCTCACTTTTGATTCATCACCCGGGAACATTGCCAGTTGTAATTAAAAATGTCTTATTACCCTTGGGAATGTAAAAGGGTGAGAAAAAAAATTTAAGGCACTTGGTGCCAAAGTTATTTTTGGCAATGGGTGATTGGTGGGTAGAAATGGCCTTTTAGATGAAGATGGGAACATGCATTTTATTTTAGAAATGCTCCTTTCTGACCTAGCCAGTCAGGTAGTTGGTCGCGACGGCTAGGTTTTTGGTGGGTGACACTGTCGGTATGCATTGGATGCTAAGCCCGTAAGTCACTGGTTCCCAAAGCTGGGGGTAGAGGAGGATAGGAGTATGATTATCCTAGGAGGATTTAGATTAAACTCCTTTACCAAATTTTACTATGATTAGCAACCTCTCTTGTTTATGTATGAATGATGTGTTAGAATTATTTAATTATATTTAATTCCTCTTGATGAATATTTTATAAATATATATATATATATATGAAACCTATATCGCTACAGGGTTTGATCCCGAGACCTTGAATATATGAATATGAGATCCCTACCACTGCGACACAAACTTCATTGTGGTACACATATCAATATTTAACTATTTTTACATGTAAGTAAAATAGTAGTTGCGGTGACGGTTTTATCGAACCGTTATAAGTATAATTTACATTATTCAGTTGGGATCTATTGAATTAATTGTTGCATAAACAGTATGCCACCTAATCACATTCACTATAGTAGGTCACTTAATACAGTGTAGCATTACAACCATTGCATATAGGCACCTAGAAGATTCTGGTTACTAGGCTTTAGTAGCTCACCCCTTGTGGGAATATTTTTTTCAGGATATTAAGTACAGGGATACTGAAGATGAGTTGTAAAGAGATTAATTTCTCTTAAATATTCCATCAGAGGAGTTATCTATTTTTTTTTCTTTCCTGCACAGAGCTGGAAGACTTTATTTTTGTAGTCTGTAATAATAATTGTTGGATGATTGTAATTATTAAGTTTAGACCTAATTGGCTTTTATTTGGTATGTAATGTTAATTGCGTGGTTGGGACACTTAGATGGCTCTGTAATATTTTTCTCTATCTTTATTTTGTGTCCTGTAGTTGAAATCCCATCAAATGATTCAGTCCAATGACTTATAAATATTGTTTGGGATAAACAAGGGATTTTGAATATCTTAAATTTTTCTTGCGGCTCAACCCCAGTTTGGAAGAAAATTTTGGGGTGTGACAGCGTGTTATTATCATCTTATTTTTATACCCAACAAATAAATCCCAAATCACCTCTGGGTATTTGGTTATGAGAATTCGGGGCGTGACATAGATCATTCTGAAAAGATGAAAATCTCAATAGATATGCAAAGGCTGAATAAGCAAAAAAGCAATATTAATTTCTAAAAGAGAAGTGTATTATTTAATTACTTAAACTATTATAAAAAAAAATGAAAATCTCAATAGATATGGAAAGGCTAAATAATCGAAAAATTAATTTTAATTTCTAAAAAAGAAATGCATTGTTTAATTACTTAGAGTATAATAAAAAGATGAAAATCTCAATAGATATGTAGAGACTAAATAAGGAAAATTAATATTAAAAACTCAGTTAGTCTTTACAATATCTATTGAGATTTTCCTTATTCAATATCTATTAAGATTTTCCTTATTCAACACGACCGTGAAATAATGTTAATATTAAAAGCTTAGTTTTTACAATATCTATTAAGATTTTCCTTACATGACGTAATGTTAATAGATGACACAACCTAAAGGATTTGAGGATCCTAAATTTCTAATCATGCGTTTAAACTGAAAAAGGCTTTTTATGGTTTGAAACAAGCACCATGTGCTTGGTACAAGAGACTCACTGCCTTTTTACTTGAGTCTGGTTTTGTTCGTGGGAGTGTAGACAAAACTTTTTTATTTGTACCGATTCTAAGCGCATTCTAATTGCACATATTTATATTGATGACATTATGTTTGGATCTATATGTGAAAATATGCTGTTGAATTTGAAAAATTGAGGTCTACCCAATTTGAAATGAGCATGATGGGAGAATTAAACTATTTCCTAGGTCTTTAAGTCAAACAAGAGGATGATGGAATTTTTATTTCTCAATCCAAATATGCTAGAAATTTGGTGAAAAATTTTGGTCTTTCTAATGCCACTACAAGAGATCACACAATTGCCGACCAAAAAATTGGTCGCTGAAGGGCAAAATTTAGTCTGCTAAATTTTTTTCGACCAAACATATTTGGTCGGTATTTGGTCGGCGAAGGCTTGTTAGGAAACTTTTCCCGACCAAAAAATCATTTGGTCGCTAAATTACCATATTTCTCGACCATATTTTGGTCGGCTATTTTTGAATCTTCACCGACCAACTCGTCGGTAAATCTCAAGGCTTTACCGACTTACATTACTTGGCCGACAAATATAAAACCTTTCCTGACTAATTGGTCTATAAAGAGATATTCAATGGGAGAAATATGAAATCTTTCCCTAGCCAAATGGTCGGCAATTCTTCACTTTTCCCAACCCATTGGTTGGCAATTCTTCACTTTCCCCGACCAATTAGTTGGCAAAAAGGTTAAAATTGAAAATTTGAATTAATTTAAAAAAATAAAAATTCAAATGCGGTGCCACGTGGCATCATTTGCCAACATGTCATCATGCCACATGGCAACTTTTGTTGTGCCACGTGTCGATCTAAGATTATGCCACGTGTCAGCCTATTATTGCACCATGTGTCAACTTTATATTTTTGAGATTTTTATTGTTGTTGTTGCTGAGAATCGAACTCGTGCGGCTTCTGTGGAAATTGGTGTGGTTGCCCATTAGGCCAAGTTATTATTTATTTATATATTTTACATATTTATATATATATATATTTATATAAACAAAATTTATCACTTTTGGCGACCAATTGGTGGGCAAAAGTACTCCTTTAGCGACCAATTGGTCGCCAAAAATAATAAAAATTTTATTCTTTCTATTTAATTATTTTAAACTTGTTTGTAATAATTTTTAATACTTTTGCTGACCAATTGGTCGACAAAAGTGCCTCTTTAACGATCAATTGGTCAGCAAAAATAATAAAAAATTTATTATTTGTATTTAATTATTTTAAATTTTGTTTCAATAATTTAAAATTGTAAACAGTGTATAGAATTATACAAATATTTAGTAAATAATTTATGAATAACTATTATATTTAAGTAAAAAAATTTTAAATCTTTTTTATTTTCCTTTAATCCTTGTGCGTAGCACATATTTAATATATGTCTTTAATTTAATTTTATTATGGCTCATTATATAAATATTTCTTCATTCTGTATTTATATTTTTAAAAATAATTTGGTTGCATTTAGTTTTAGTTTTAGAAAATTATTTTTGAAAATAAAATTTTGGAAAATTATTTTAAGAATTTATTTTTAAGACAAAAAAAAGGTTTTAGGCGATCATATTTGAAAATAAGTTTTGAAAAGATAAAGAAATAAAATTACTTAAAATTAATAAATAAATTTTTATTATTTTTATTTTTAAATTTTTATCATTTCTAACTAAATATAAAATCATGTCACGTTAATATAATTAATATTAAATATACACTAAACAATTATTATATTAAAATATTTAATATTCACCTGATTATAAGTTATACAAACTATAAAAGGTACTTCAATATGTTTACTTTGAAAAAAGAAATCAATTATACATTCAGGTTATCTAAATTTGATTTGGAAAATTTAGTTTTAACATTAATCTGATAACATTTTTTTTTATCTATGATTATAATTTTTAATAATTTTTGTAATTAAAATAAAATTTTTGAAATCTAATTTAAATCATACAAAAAGATAAACAAATTTGTTTGAGAGAAAGACAGGGAAAAAAATCAAAATTTAATTATTTTTATTTATTTATTTCTTTTTTTGCAATAAATTTTTATCACTTTTGCCGATCAATTGGTAGCCAAAAGTGGCACCTTTACCTATCAATTGGTCAGCAAAGGTAATAAATATATTATTAATATTTTTAAGTTAGTTCATAATAAATATATTATTATTATTATTTTTAAAATTTTTAACGATCAATTGATCGGGGAAAGTAACCATATAACAACTAAAATAATTATGTTGGTAAAGACTAATCTTTTAGCGACCAATTGGTAGCTAAAAGTGATACTTTTACCGACCCATTGGTCGGAAAAGGTAATAAATATTTTATTAATTTTTATTCAAGTTTTTAGCGACCAATTGGTCGGGGAAAGTAACTTTTTAGCAACCAAATTAATTTTGGTCATTAAAGACTACTTTTTAGCGACCAATTGTTTGGAAAAAATTACCCTTTGGTGACTAACATTTATTTGGTAGGAAAAAGTTAACTATTAGCGACCAATCTTATTTTGGTCGGGAAAAGTTATTTTGGTCGGGAAAAATCACCATTAACGACCAAATTTGTATTTGGTCGGGAAAAGTAATCGCCGAAGGTGTGATTTGTTGTAGTGTGCTAAACATGC
Source organism: Vitellaria paradoxa (assembly GCA_019916065.1). Taxonomy (NCBI): domain Eukaryota; kingdom Viridiplantae; phylum Streptophyta; class Magnoliopsida; order Ericales; family Sapotaceae; genus Vitellaria; species Vitellaria paradoxa. The sequence continues at coordinate 21,711,552 of CM034233.1, read as the reverse complement.
TAGAACTCTTATGAGCACAAGCACTAAATTTCACAAGGATCCTGATGGTAAAAGTGTTAACCAGACCATGTATAGGAGCATGATAGAAAATCTGTTGTGTCTTATATCTATTAGACTTGACATTGCATTTAGTGTAAGTATTTGTGCTAGATATCAGTCTGGTCCTAAAGAATCACACTTGTATACTGTTAAAAGAATCATAAAATATGTCAGCGGCACACTAGATTTTGGGATTTGGTTCACTTGTGATATCAATCTTGATCTTGTGGGATACTTTGACGCCAATTGGACGGGTCGTGTAGATGATTGCAGGAGCATTTTCAATGGTTGTTTCTATATTGGTAACAATTTAGTCTCATGGCAATGCAAGAAACAAAATTTTATATGTTTATTCACTGCAAAGGCTGAATATATTACTGCTGGAAGTTGTTGCTCCCAACTCCTATGGATAAAGCAAATGCTTGCTAACTATGGGTTAGAATAGGGCACCATTATATTATTTTGTGATAATCTGAGTGCCATTAGTATTTCTAAGAGTCTTGTCTTGTATTCTCGTACTAAACATATGGATAGTAGGTATCATTTCATTTAAGAGTTGGTTGAGGAGAATGTAATAACCTTGGAGCTTGTGCAAACTGAAAATTAGTTAGCTGACTTATTCACAAAACCCTTAGACACCCTTCGCTTTGAATCTTTTAGGAAGTCTTTTGGTATTTGTGTACATAATTGATATTTTTTTAAAAAAAATAGGAATTCATTATTTGTTTTGAAAATATTTTATAACTTTTACCTCATTATATACACATTAAATCATTCAGTCTAATAAATTGTAATGAATAAATAATTCATACTTCCATGTAAATTAAAAAGGAGTATTTTGATGAACTTTGCCATAATTTTGATGTGCTTCTTTAAACACTTGATTGATTTGCATATAGTTTTTCCTTTATAGATTTTGAATTACTATTTGATGTGTTTAAAAAATGTTAAGAAGCCTTCATGAAAAAAAATAAAAATATCTTATTCTAGAAAGGGCTACCAGTGGGACCAATGAGAAACCCCTTAATGACTCATTGATTGTTAAGAGAAAAACTACTTACCCATAACTGTGTGAAACCTACCAAGAACTTAAAAGGGACATATGATATATACATTAAAAAAAGAAAAAGAAAAAGAAAAAGAAAAGAAGAAGAAAATTAGCTCTCAATTCATTTGGTGCATCAAATGTAATATCTTGATCTAGTGATTAATTGAGGGAGTGCATATATGCTTGATTAGTCATAATCTCACACGTGCACAAGCATTTTCTTTCAATTTTATAGCTTAATTCATCTCATGACGCAGACTTGGAGATTTATTTAGGGAGATGAATTTTTGTTCATTTAAATTTATAAAGAGTGGGTAATAGATTTGCATATATTGACATAGGTGAATTAAAATTTCTTTAACTCATTTTAATGAATTTTTCTATTTTTTTTTTTTTTGTGTTCCAAATATTTTTTAATTTTGTACACAAAAAGCTGGCCCGTGCAAATTTTTCCTAAGAGCATTGTAGGGAGGCCGCCGGAGTGCTCACCATTGGGTAAGTGGCACACTGAGAGCGCTGGGAGCATGAGGGAGTGACTCTGCCTTTATATACCCTCGATTAGTGCTGGTCTTCATTTTATACGAGCCCCATTTTTGCACTCACGGGCATCCAACTTCCTTCTTTCCAATCTGTCTGCATGCATGTATGTTAGGTAAGTTTGTGTTACTTTTTGCTCATATTCTTGTTCTTAGATCATAGTTTATTGCATCTTAGGTCATATTTGCATAACTGCTGTGTTATTTTGGTCAAAATGTTTAAGAGAAGTTGAACTGGTTCTTTATCCTCATCTGCAAATCATTTTTTGAATCAAAGTGAGTTTAGAAACTTGTTTCGAAAAGGCTTATGCTTAGTGAGAGACAAATGGACCTAAATGATTTTCCTTTGATTTGTCCACTTTTTGCTTAGTTGGGCAGGGAATCTATCACTGAAATTTCTGCTTCTGTGCATGTTAAGTTTATTCAAGAATTTTATACCAATTTTCATGAAATTGACTTTGAAAATGCTATTTTCAAAACTTATGTCAATCGTGTTCTAATTACTGTTACACCTAATATCATTGCATCCATCCTAGGCATTAAGCGTCCTAGTCTTGCTGAGAGACTTACCCTGTTTTATCCCACACAAGACGGTGTCTCTCCCACTAAAGAATAATTGACCAATGTTTTTAATGTACTTTCTTGTTATCCACCCTTGAGAGATAAGACATATGTTTATGGCCATCTTAAGACTAATCATCGTATGCTAAATCTTTTTGTATTTGCATCAATTGACCCCACTTCACATTACTCAGATGTCATATTACGTCATGGTCATGTCATCTATACTATTTTTATGGGTCTCAAGTTTGATTTAGCACTCTTTATATTTAGACTAATGTTCACTGCACAACAATTGAGATGCACTAAAGATTCTTTGCCTTTTGGTGTCATTGTCACTAAGGTTATTAAAGCTAATCAAATTGAATTACCATCTACCGGCCTTACCCTACAACCTTTACCTATCACACGACTCACTACAAGAAAATCCATAAGTCAGGTCGTCGATGACACACTCGATGAGCCTAATGAAGCTAAGTCTAGTCGTAGCACTCGTCTATACACCATGAATTCTATGTCTCTTGCTTTGCTACAACTTGAGGGGGAGGTAGAAAATTTTCGTATTGATTAGACAGCATCAAGTCGTTGACCGATCTTTACACTACACACTTCCAATCTTTGCATTGTTAAATTGACAATTGGGATGCCTTTAAAGATGAATTGCCACAGGATGATGATGATGATGATGATGATGATGCTAGCTTTAGGGTAGTGCATTTGGTGGTGGTGATGGAGCTGGTGACAGTGGCTTTGGAGGTGGTGGCTATGATGGCAAAGGCAGAAATGGTTTCTTTTGATTTGGTGTGATCATGTTTTTTTATACTTATTTTATATTCCTTTTATTTAAAGGACTTGTCATTTCCATATCAAAAAAGGAGAGTATCTTGAATCTTGGGTTATTGTGGTTATCGTAACGGATTGATGACTTGACTATTTAGCCTTTTGTTTATGTTATATATACATTCTCCCACTTTCTTTTCACATGGCACCTTGATATGTGTGCTCCAAGTGTATGCAGAATTTTGAATTTAACTTAAATTTTTATTATGGAATTGCCAAGGGGGAGATTGTAAAGTTTTAAATGTGGTAAATCCGTCAAAATCTTAAATTAAATATGAAAAGCTGGGATGTTTCCTAAAACAACATGGAAAGAAGAAATTGATATTTCTAAATTAAAGATGAAGATAAATCACATCAAATTCGGGTTTCCAAAAGACTTCACATGTCCAATTCCAGTCAAAATGCTAAGCAATTACAATTATATTAGACTAGGATTCAGTGGTCAAAGACATGAAAAAATCTAGTGTACCTTGCAAGAAAGGTGCGGGGAACACGTGGCTACGCCCACAACCACTGGGAACATATGCATTTTATTTGGGAGATGCTCCCTTCTGACCTGGCCAGTCAGGTAGACGGTCGCAACAGCTAGGTTTTTAGTGGGTGACACTGTCGGAATGCATTGAATGCTAAACCCGTAAAGTCACTGGTTCCCAAGGCTAGGGGTAGAGGAGGATAGGAGTATGATTATCCTAGGAGGATTTAGATTAAACTCATTTACCAAATATTATTATGACTGGCAACCTCTCTTGCTTATGTATGAATAATGTGTTAGAATTATTTAATTATATTTAATTCCTCTTAATGAATATTTTAAAATATATATATATATATATATGAAACCTACATCGCTACGGGGTTTGATCCTGAGATCTTGAAGATTTGAATCTACGATCCCTACCACTGCGACACATATTTCATTGTGGTACACACATCAACATTTAACTATTTCTACATGTAAGTAAAATAGTAGTTACGGTGACGGTTTCATCAGATCGTTGTTAGTATATTTTACATTATTCAGTTGGGATTTATTGAATTAATTTTTTCATAAACAGTATGCCACCTAATCACATTCACTATAGTGGGTCACCTAATACAGTGTAGCATTACAACCACTGCATATAGGCACCTAGGAGATTCTAATTACTGGCTTTAGTAGCTCACCCCTTGTGGGAATATTTTTTTCAGGATATTAAGCATAGAGATACTGAAGATGAGCTGGAAAGAGATTAATTTCTCTTAAATATTCCATCAGAAGAGTTATCTATTTTTTTCTTTCCTACACAGTGCTGGAAAACTTTATTTATTATCGTGGTCTATAATAATAATTATTGGATGATTGTAATCATTAAGTTTCGACCTAGTTATTTTATTTGATATGTAATGTTAATCGCATGGTTGGGATGCTTAGATGGCTCTGTAACATTATTCTCTATATTTTTTTTATTTTCTGCCCTGTAGTTGAATCACATCAAATGATTCAGTCTAATGACTAATAAATGTTGGTTGGGATAAACTAGGGATCTTGAATACCTTAAATTTTTATTGCAAGTCAACCCCAGTTTGGAGGAAAAATTTGGGGTGTGACGGCGTGTTGCTGTCATCTTATTTTTATACCCAAATAAATAATCCCAAGTCACCCTCAGGTATTCGGATTATGAAAATCTATGGCGTGACTGCTTGGTGTTATTTCAGCAGATTTAATTTGAGGTAAAGGGTGGAGTCTTTAATATTAAATATGTGTATATTTGTGTGTGTGTGTGTGTATATATATATATATTTATTTTTTTATTTTTTTGTAAAATTGGAATAAAGGAAGAAATTAATTTGGATTTAAAATAAAATATAATGTTATATTTTATTTGGGTTAAGGGGTTCTGAAAATATCGGGTATACGTACCCAAGGGTTGAAAGTCCCAAAACCCGCACGGGATTGGTTATCGATTCCAATATGCTAGTAACCTACGAACGAGCAGATGCCTAAGGGTGGCATATTATATTCCTAAGACTTCAGTCTATGAAGCAGACACCGAAGGATGGTATATATTGGTTGGGTCTTGTTTCTACGAGCCAACCAAGCAGACATCGAAGGATGATGTATATTGGTTGGGTCCTATTTCTAGGGGACAACCAAGCAGCAATACCTCGAAATTGAATTGTTTTCTTGATGCGTGATGTGGTGCTAAAACATAATTAATTATAACAAAGATAAATTGATAAATTGATTTAATTTGTTGTTTGAGATTGCTTCATGTGCATAACTATTTCACTTAGTAGTATGTTAGGACATTACTGCATTTATATTATTATTAGGATTCTGAGCACACGTGATATTAGTACTCATCCCCTTACAGTTTGTGATGCAGGTAATAAGATTGAGTCACGTGCTGGGTCTACTGAGAATAGAAATTAGAAGTTTTATTTATCGTTATATAGTTACGTAAGACTTTAGAAAAAATTATTTTTTAGTGGATGGTAACAAACCTCTGTTTGTGAGGTGAAGATAAATTGTTGATTTATTTATTTCTGTGAAGATTGTTTGGGTTTAGTTTTGGAGCTTATTGCCTGGTTGGCTTTGACTAAGGCATTTATTTAAATTTAAAGTTTAGTTTTATTTATTTTTATTTTTGTTTTTATTGCTCCATAGAGTGTGTGTATGGCTCTGACGAATGACAGGAGAAGTTATTAAAATTATTATTTATCTTTTATTCACTTGCTTGGGTTATGAAATTCAGGGCGTGATAATTAAGATTTTCCTTACATGACGTAATGTTAATAGATGACACAACCTAAAGGATTTGAGGATCCTAAATTTCCTAATCATGTGTTTAAACTGAAAAGGGTTTTTTATGATTTGCAACAAGCACCATGTGATTGGTAAGAGACTCATTGCCTTTTTACTTGAGTCTGGTTTTGTTCGAGAGAGAATAGACAAAACTTTTTTTTTTTTTGGCACCGATTCTAAGCGCATTCTAATTGCACAGATTTTTGTTGATAACATTATGTTTGGATCTATATGTGAAAAATATGCTGTTGAATTTGGAAAATTGAGGTCTACCCAATTTGAAATGAGCATGATGGGAGAATTAAACTATTTCCTAGGTCTTCAAGTCAAACAAGAGGATGACGGAATTTTTATTTCTCAATCCAAATATGCTAGAAATTTGGTGAAAAATTTTGGTCTTTCTAATGCCACTACAAGAGATCACACAATTGTTGACCCAAAAATTGGTTGCTAAAAGGCAAAATTTAGTCAGCAAAACTTTTTCCGACCAAACTTATTTGGTCAGTGAACACTTGTCGGGAAACTTTTTTCGACCAAAAAATCATTTGGTCGCTAAATTACCATATTTCCTGACCTTATTTTGGTCAGCTATTTTTGAATCTTCACCGACCAACTCGTTGATAAATCTTAAGACTTTACTGACTAACATCACTTGGCCAGTAAATGTAAAACCTTTCCCAACTAAGTGGTCAGCAAAGAGATATTCAATGGGAGAAATATGAAATCTTTCCCTGACCAAATGGTCGGCAATTCTTCACTTTCTCTAACCAATTGGTCAGTAAGAAGGTTAAAATTGAAAATTTGAATTAATTTAAAAAAATAAAAATTCAAATGTGGTGCCACGTGGCATCATTTGCCAACATGTCATCATACCACATGGCAACTTTTGTTGTGCCACGCGTCGACCTAATATTGTGCCACAAGTCAGCCTATTATTGCGCCACGTGTTGACTTTATATTTTTTAGATGCAAACATCATTGATTGATGTGTTTTGACGAGAGTTGTTAACCATGAGTCATTTATATTAATTACCTAGAGTCACTCAAGTTTTGGTATTTGGTTGTGATTGAAGTTTGATTATGTTAGGGATTAGATTCTAGAATTGCCAAATCCATGATCAAACAAAGAGTTTTATAATATTTAAACTTAGTGTAGGCTAAGGCATTATAGTCTTGAGTCAAATAAAAGTGCAAAAGCTCCAAAAAATTTATTTTTGCATAATTTTAGAAGTCTAGAAAAAGTCAAAGAACCATAATACAATATCGCAGGAACTGGAAGGCCGCAGGTACTTGCAGGATAAAGCTGAGACTCGATTTCAGAAGATTGACTGTGTGGAAAGGTTGCACTGACTTGCGGGATTGCTGTGGGAAAGTTGCAGGAAGGTGGCAAGAGCGAGCTTCCCGTAAGGCTTATTTTTGGGCTTTCTAAAGTTTTGTTTTGAAGTCCGTGCGTCCCAGGTTTTATTATATATATCTCTAAACATGCGTAGGGTTTAACACACAAAGAGAAGATTCATTTAGTAAAAAGCGAAAGAGTTTTAAAGTTCTCCCAATTACTTAGCCAAGATGTTTAGTATTCAATCCGAAATAGTTTGGGTTTGAGGTTTATGATAGTTAAGGATTCAGCAAAGCTACTGAGGAGTCAGTATTGTACCTTTAAGAAGTTAGAGGGCTTTCGCTAAAGGAGTTGATATATTGAGAATTCGAGTGAACGTCGACAGAGTATAAAGTTGAGAAGTCGATCTATCGAGAGTTTTGAGTTTGCAACCAACGCTTCCTTGTATGGGTTTCCTCCTTTATTATACTACTTTCTACATTTATATTTGTGGGATTGATTGATTGAGATAACTAGTGAATTTTAAAATTTCAGATTAAGAAGTACTATTTTGAATCATACAAATGATATGGTTTTGTCATTTTGGTTTACTAAATTGTCTATTATAAACTACCATTAGTTCACAATAATAGCATGATAAAACATTATCAAATAGTTTGTTGTACATTGAGTGCACGTAATTTAGTATTCACTCCCATACAGTTGATGTTGCGGACCGATATTGTAAAGCATGAGTATTCATTTCGACCCGCTGGGTGAGAAGTTTAGTTTTATTTATTTCTTTTGTTCATTTAGCTTCCATTGCAGAGTAGCATTTGTACATTATATACTAGACTTACAATTGAGTTTATGGACCGAGTGGAATCCACTTGTACAAGGAGATTAATTACTTAGTTTATATCTAGGGTTTTACAGTTATTTATGTATATTATCTTTTGTTTACTCTAGATATTGTGGTTCTACTATGGTATGAGATTATAAATGACGAATTATATGATTACATATAATTAGCTCATGTTCTTATGTTTTGAAAATTCGGAATGGGACATTTATTGTGTTTTATTAAGTTTTTAGGCTTCATTTGGTTATAAGAAAAAAAGTTAAAAACTTTTCTTTTATAACTTTTTTTTTCATCTTATATGGATTTTTTTACCAATTTATTTATTTATTTATTTTTTAAGCTGTGGCTTTGAGGTATCTTATTGTATTCAGAAAAAAAGATAGAATCCTTTTCCATAACCAAACCAAGTTCCAAATTCCTTTTTGGGACAATAGGTTCTAATTAACAACTTGCATTATTTCTAATGAGAGGAAAATATTCAGTTCAATTGAATTTTACCTTTGCAACAATAGGTGTTCTTGGTCTTAAGTAGTTTTAAGAGGATATTTGAATTAAGAATTTGTCACGCTAAAAAAGAGGATGACATTAAATCTGATCTCTTACTTTAGATTTGAAAAATAAAACGATAATTTATTATATACACTTTATTTATGTATATTTTCTAATCAAATTCAATGAAACTTATATTCAAGATTACATATTTAACATTGTCTTTTTTCCTTCATTTCCTTTCCCTTATCATTTTTACTTTTCTTTCCCACTCTTTCTTTTTTTTTTTTTTTCAAATAATTAATTCAAACGCAATTTAAAAGATTGAATCAAGCAGCATTCAAAAAAAAAAAAAAATTATCAAGAGAAATTGCGAAGTAAATATATTAATTTCTATTTTTATTTTTCCAGTCGTCACATTTTTATTATAATAAAGTAATAATGCATGTGCTGAGCTGATCCTTCTGCCAAACAGCCTCAGCTGATTACGGGTGAATGTCCAACTTGAATTTGTCTTTGGGTGGGCATTCAACGCATACGCACTTGGGCAGTTCTGCTTCTACGCAGCAACCCCCTACGCACATCGTTTTGCATGGCTCTGTACATTTTGTTGGATTTGCCAAAGTCCCCGGCAACACACCTGCCCACAAAATATATATATATATATATTTCATTTGTCAGCTTAATTCATTTTACGCAATGAATTTACTATTAATATACCGAATTTGAGAGGGGGGGAGAGAGAGAGAGACTAACCCAATGCAGTTGTAATCAAGAGGAAGGAAAGAAGAATAATTTTAAGGGAAGCCTTATCCATCATAAACTTCGAGATATTCAACAGCTACTAGATATATAATGTTGTCAATTGAATTTCCTGTCTGCGTTGGAGCTCTTAAACCCAATATATTTATAGGGTTAGAGTGGATATTAAAGGTAAAGAATTATTTGATTAGTAAATTTATTTATAAAATTTTCATATGGAAATGCCTTTATTTCATTAGTAAATATAATTATTATATAATATATTTATTTTAGGTATATAATATTAATATGATAGTATTATAATAATTATGTATTATTTTTAGGGTGATAATAATGGTATTAACATTATTTGCTTTGACATTACCTTAATTAGTAAATGAATTAGTAAAATTTTTTATATCAAAATTTTCAACAATAAAAGATAAATATAAAAAATACATCCAAACTAAAAGATAAATATAAAAACTTTAAAATTTAAATTTAATTATTCAATTACTAAATTAACAAGTGCAATTTATTATTACAGCAAATTTTGTGACTAAAAAAATAAATTAATAAATTTTAAATTTTAGATTTAATTATTCTAATTACTTTTGTTTTTAAGAGCATTTGGATTATTATTATTATTATATTAATATTTTTTTAAAAATAAAAATAAAATATAAGATATCATTTTACGAGAAACTAGAGAAAGGAAAATAAATACTAATTTAAAAGTTTGTTTATTTAATAGATAGTGAATATTATATTAAATTTTTCATCAATTAAATAAGGGTAAAATTGTTAACATGGTAAAATTGTTAAAAAGTATATTAAATATGTTTCAACATTAATAATGTTCACTCTGTCATTATCACCACCGTCATTAGCTCTATAATATTAACAAATTTAGTTATTTTCTTATCAAGTAAATCTTAAGAAAGTAAATGTATTAATTACATATGGTGTTTTAACAAGAAGGAAATCTGAATATATTTGAAAAATACTTAATGAAAAATATTTTTATCAAAAGCCAAAAAAGTCACAAGTTAAAATAAAAAAATACTCAATTAATTTAAAATATATATTTTGTCTTAATAGATTAAAAAATATATTAAAATAAAAAACATTCATTAATATATTATTTTTTAATTTAATTAATTTTAATTATTATCTTTTTTTTATCTTTTTTAAAGATATTTTATTTTTTTATCACAATCCAAATAAAAGAAGAAATTTCAATACCTATAATTTTTTTTTTCGTTTGAAAATTCCTTGTTCCTAACACAACTCCAAACTTATTTGTTTTAAAGCAAAATATCTTTCAAAAAAATTAATTTATAATTTAAAATAATATTTTTAGAAAAATTAAAAGATTTTCTTTAAAAAAATTATATTAAAATAAGTGGAGAAAATTGTCTAATTTAATGAAAATAAAAAAATTCAAATGATCCCAATTTTGCACGTCGGGACCATTTTGACCCGTTGATATGATGTTACCGCGCCAACTCATGAGATCACATAACCCGGTTGAGTTCAATTCCATTGCTTGAAAAAAATTGGGTAAATTATGCATACTATTGCTTAATATTTAAATAATTATATTTATTATCATCCAATATCTAAAAATTATATTTACATTTTTTATTTTGAAATATTACTAATATTTACTCTTTTTTATTAAATTAACAGTTAAAATTTAATAAAAATATCAAAATAATCAAAATTTTTATTTTTTCTATATTACTTCTTCCTCTTTCATATCTTTGTTAGTCTTACAAAAATTTTCAAAAATTTTACCTTTTTTTCTACTTTTCTAAAAATTTTTGTTAAGAAAATTAACAAAATATGACAAAAAAGAGTACAATAAAAAAAGTACTTAAAATTTTAATTATTTTAATATTTTTATTAAATTTTAATGATTGATTTAATGAGAGTGAGATCGATATTAATAATATTTCAAAATAAGAAATATAATGTAAATTTTTAATACTGATGGGTGATAATTCTAATTACACAAATATTAAGAAAATATAAGTATAATTTACTTTCAAAAATTTATGCACAAGTGGTTTCCAATTGGGTTAACGACCGATCAATTAAAATTTTAAATTATATTCAAAATGAATTCTTTAACATTTAACCAGTCACTTATTATTTGGCGCGTCAACCCATTAACAGAAAGTTAGAGGATTTTTAGACGCGGAAAAATATCATTAGTATATATAATTTTGGAATAATTATTTTTTTATCCTTTATATTTTAAGTAAAAATTACTTAAATTTCTTTGCACCCTTGTATTTTCAACTAAATTGAAATCGTGAACCGCGTTAAGTTTTTAAATAAAGAGACAGAAATATTTATTAAAAATCAAATAGAATTAGAGGGTGTAAAAATAGGTAATTAATATAAACTACAATAACATAAATATAATTTTTAAACTTATTACGAGCCAAAACCATATAGCCGGAGACATGTCTCTAAACAGATCTAATTGGCGTCGACAAATTCATATAGCTGACCCCACCTAGTGGGACAAGGCTTGGTTTGATTTGGTTTGGTTATTACGAGCCAAAACCATTTATCTTTCCTAGGTTTTTTTTTTTAACATTTTTATTTTAATCTAAAGAACAAAAATTACAAAAAAGTACACTTTTGAAATTTAGGAGATATAAGTCATCTTCACAAAAGAATGAAGGAGAGTGCCACATATGATTTAAACGCAAGAAAAGATGAGAAAGAAAATATTATTTTATTACAGAAAAAATGGTCAACCAGGTAAATTTCAATTTAAAATTAGAATTTAAAAAATAAATTACTCTAAACATTAATTTTATTCAAATATTTGTAAAAATAAAAAATAAGAATGGTGAATACAAAGAGTGCCATGTAGGATTTGATAATAATTGATTGATTGATTTATAAAAATAACTCAAATTAGAAGTATTATTATTAATTTTATGTTGTGTTTTATAAAATAAAAAAAATATGTCAATGTGACTAATTTAAATTTAAAATTAAAATTTTAAAAAATAATTAATCACAAATCTAATTAATATTTAGGTAATTTTTACATTTTTAAATTTTAAAAATATTAATAGTTGTTATTACGAGGGAAATAACATAATTATTATTTAAACATTTTTTATTTGTGTTTTATTTGTGTTTTAAATATTTATGTTTTATAACTATATTAAATTTATAAACAAGTGGAGTCTTATTAGAGCCTATGAGTTCAATTCATACCTTTATGTCACATCTTTCTCTTTTTATTATACTTTTTAGCCAAAATTTGGCCAACCAAATAGGCCCTATAGTGGTTTTGTATGCAAATCAAATGTGAAGTTGAAGTCATTTAGTAATGTGCAACCAAAAAAAAAAAAAATAGTAAATTTTATGAATGAATTTACTATTCATGTACTGCATTTGAGGGAGGGAGGGGGAGAGAGAGAGTAACCCAATGCAGTTGTAATCAAGAGGAAGGAAAGAAGAACAATTTTAAGGGAAGCCTTCTCCATCATAAACTTCGAGATATGCAACAGCTACTAAATACATAATGTTGTCAATTGAATTTCCTTGCTGCATTGGAGCTCCTAAACCCAATATATTTATAGGGTGGAAAGGGTTAAGTGCATGTGGGCAGTTGGGGGTTTGAAAATGCCGTTAACAAGGAGTAAATGTTAAAGGTAAATAGTTATTTGATTAGTAAAATTAAGGTTTATATATATATATATATCATAATAAAGAGGGTTGTGGGGAAAATATTAAAACAGAGTTAAAATAGACTTATTTACTAGAATAGAAGTAAAGTCGTTGATGACTTCTACATATTATAAAACCACTTACCAAATAAAATAATAAGTATTTAAATTTATAATTTTTATAAAATAATAAAGATAGGTATTTAAATTTATCCATTCCAAGGTTTATAAATTAACAATTCTCATGAATAAATAAATATTTTAAATTTATAAATAATTGATAAGTATTTAAATATATAAATAATTGAAAATAGAGATTTTAGGTTTGTAATGCCATTCATTATAAAGATCATGTAGGTTTTAAAATTTCCTTCTATTTATAACTCCTTTTGTAAATATACATATAAGAATATACTATTTTTTAAAGGTTGAAAAACGAATACATAATTTTATTTGAAATAACTGTAAGGATATATGTGCAATTATTACATATTTTGATTAAGTTTATATATTTAACAAATTCATACAATTCTTTTTCATATGGAGTAATTTCTAAAAATGAAGCATATTATTAATTACTTAGATTGTAATAATCTGAATTTTTTTTTCTCTTAAATAATTTACTTAAGTGTGGTGGTGATATTTATTATAGTAAAAATCTAGAAAATTGAGCATTTGAAAATTTTTGAAATGATAAAATTAGTTAGAAAGATTTTCAGATTTAATTTCACCCTAGTGGGAGTTTAATGTAGAATTTCTAAACTTTTATCCAAACAATTCATAACCCAATTACCTAATTGCTCCAACCCAAGTCCATTAACCCATGGGTCAACCATTTTCTTTGACTCACCTCAACTAACTTTATCACTCATTGAGTTGACTCATGAATAATAGCTCTAAATTATTTCCCGACAACTTCATTTTTCATCTTCCATACATCTTTCACACTCTCTCAAATTATTTGGCTAATTAGTCAAAAAGAAGACCCTACATTGATGACCTTAAAGCATCTTTTTAATTATTTAGCAAACATGATTTAAACACTTAAAGCATCTTTCAAATAATTTTGTTTAATTTGTCAAAAAGCTAGCATGATTCCCGGATCATGCCAACTCCATACATCTTCCCCGATACTTTTCTTAAACGATATGGTTAGATAGTCAAAAAGTAAGCATGTTTCTTGGATCATGCTACCAATTGTATATGCATGATCTTACCTTAGTTGATTTGAAGCATGATTATTTTCTCCACCAATAACTTTCTCTACACTTCCATGATTCTTATAAATTGTGTGCCTTCAAAGAGAAAAAAAAAATAAGAAAGAAAAAAATATATATTTTTATCAAGTGTGGTTGGACATTTGGTCTTGTTTGGAGGAAGAAGAAATGCTTAGAATTTTCCAATTGGGTGATGTTCAAAGCTCAACTCCTTTTTCTTTCACAAGCTTAATCACTAATATCTTTGTTGAGGTAAGATGACAAACCTCCTAAAATATATTTGATGCTTTCAATTTTGAAGCTAAAGCATTTTTCTGGGTTTAAAGTATGAATTTGATTGTGATAAAAAAATAATACCCGTATATTGGGGGTAGGGAAGCCGAAACTTTGACTGATGTAGCCCAATATGCTAACAGCTTTCTGTTTATAGCTTCTGATGTGTTTTCGAACCTTAAAACGGTGGAATTAAACTTCGGCTAAAACATAAAAGCTGTAGCCCTTTAAGTTTTCTTTCCAACCCAAAAAGATTTGCATCAATCCGATTTGTGAGTCAAAAGTTATGCCCAAAATACTGAGCACGTGTAAAACTGTATCTTCTAAACAAACTGAATTCAAGGCTATTTTTGAACCTTTAGACCTTAGAATTTTAAAAAGTGTAAAACATGAAAGTTGTAGGTCTTAAAGTCTAGTTCCTACAGATATAAAGTTTATAGATATTGGAGTTCTGCTCTATTTTATATAAATTTTCTTTTAAGCTGCTGTCTTTGCTTAGCCTTTAATTGATGCTTGTCTGGATTTTTTTTTTAGAATTTTATGTTAAAGATTTATTTAAATTCCTAATTACCCTATGTTAATTATAGTTATGTTAATAATTTATTTATGTGTGATTTTGTTCACAAGGCCTAATCTAGTAAAACACATATAGTATTTGATAAAAATGCCCAAATGAAACAATGAACTTATTTTTTCCTTATTTGGTCTTCCTTAAATGAATTTGATTTATTCTAATTGATTTTTAGGCATTGTTTTGTCAACCTAGCAGGTTATATAATTATATTTTTATGATTAAGTAAATTTAATGAAACTTATTTAATATCTTCCTAAATATTAGAATAATTCTATGGATATTTGTGAATATCTTGAAGCCGAAAACCTATGATAAGGGTTTGGTTATAAATAAGATGATGATTGGAAATTTATTCAAATTGTTTTGAATAAAATAAAACTTATAAATTTTTTTTAAATTTAATGAGTCCAAAGAGCTATTTATTATCTTTATATTCCATAAAATAATAAAATAAAAAGCTAAAAGAGGCAAAAATCGAGATCGCAGCCAATGAGGCTCAAACTTGCGACTTCAAATCGTAATTAGGGTCGCCCGCCCACTAAGCTACCAACCTCGGCTTAATTAATATACCATTAGAAATAATTTTATTCTTATCAAAGGTAGTATGGAAAACTTGTCAAAATAATTAATTAAAATACTAATTTGAATTCTAAATTATTTCTAACTACTTGCTACTTGTTAATTTACATGTAGTACCTACCTTTGTAATGATAATATTGGTGACTATGTTAAATCTTTGATTTATTAATAATTATTATTGAATTAGGGATTTAGATAAAGTACTTAAAAATATACTGCATATGACTGAATAATCTCACTTTTGATTCATCACCTGGGGACATTACTGATTGTAATTAAAAATGTCTTATTACCCTTGGGAATGTAAAAGGGTGAAAAAAAAATTTAAGGTACTTGGTGCCAAAGTTATTTTTGGTAATGGAGTGATTGGTGGGTAGAAATGGCCTTTTAGATGAAGATGGGAACATGCATTTTATTTGGGAGATGCTCCCTTCTGACCTGGCCAGTCAGGTAGTTGGTCGCGACGACTAGGTTTTTGGTGGGTGACATCGTCGGTATACATTGGATGCTAAACCCGTAAAGTCACTGGTTCCCAAGGTTGGGGGTAGAGGAGGATAGGAGTATAATTATCCTAGGAGAATTTAGATTAAACTCTTTTACCAAATTTTACTATGACTAGCAACCTCTCTTGTTTGTGTATGAATGATTTGTTGGAATTATTTAATTATATTTAATTCCTCTTGATGAATATTTTATAAATATATATATATATATACATATGAAACCTGTATCACTACAGGGTTTGATCCCGAAACCTTGAATATCTGAATCTGAGATCCCTACCACTGCGACACAAACTTCATTGTGGTACACACATCAATATTTAACTATTTTTACATGTAAGTAAAATAGTAGTTACGGTGACGGTTTTATCGAACCGTTGTAAGTATAATTTACATTATTCAGTTGGGATCTATTGAATTAATTTTTGCATAAATAGTATGTCACCTAATCACATTCACTATAGTAGGTCACTTAAGATAGTGTAGCATTACAACCATTGCATATAGGCACCTAAGAGATTCTGATTACTAGGCTTTAGTAGCTCACCCTTTGTGGGAATATTTTTTTCAGGATATTAAGCACATGGATACTGAAGATGAGTTGTAAAGAGATTAATTTCTCTTAAATATTTCATCAGAGGAGTTATCTATTTTTTTTCTTTCCTGCACAGAGCTGGAAGACTTTATTTTTGTAGTCTGTAATAATAATTGTTGGATAATTGTAATTATTAAGTTTAGACCTAATTTGCTTTTATTTGGTATGTAATGTTAATTGCGTGGTTGGGACACTTAGATGGCTCTGTAATATTTTTCTCTATATTTATTTTGTGCCCTGTAGTTGAGATCCCATCAAATGATTCAGTCCAATGACTTATAAATATTGTTTAGGATAAACAAGGGATTTTGAATAGCTTAAATTTTTCTTGCGGCTCAACCCCAGTTTGGAGGAAAATTTTGGGGTGTGACAGCGTGTTATTATTATCTTATTTTTATACCCAACAAATAAATCCCAAGTCACCTCTAGGTATTCGGTTATGAGAATCCGGAGCGTGACATAGATCATTCTGAAAAGATGAAAATCTTAATAGATATGCAAAGGCTGAATAAGGAAAAAAGTAATATTAATTTCTAAAAGAGAAGTGTATTATTTAATTACTTAAACTATTATAAAAAAATGAAAATCTCAATAGATATGGAAAGGCTAAATAATGAAAAAATTAATTTTAATTTCTACAAAAGAAATGCATTGTTTAATTACTTAGAGTATAATAAAAAGATGAAAATCTCAATAGATATGTAGAGACTAAATAAGGAAAATTAATATTAAAAACTCAGTTAGTCTTTACAATATCTATTGAGATTTTCCTTATTCAATATCTATTAAGATTTTCCTTATTCAACACGACCGTGAAATAATGTTAATATTAAAAGCTTAGTTTTTACAATATCTATTAAGATTTTTCTTACATGACGTAATGTTAATAGATGACACAACCTAAAGGATTTGAGGATCCTACATTTCTAATCATGCGTTTAAACTAAAAAAGGCTTTTTATGGTTTGAAACAAGCACCATGTGCTTGGTACGAGAGACTCAGTGCCTTCTTACTTGAGTCTGGTTTTGTTCGTGGGAGTGTAGACAAAACTTTTTTATTTGTACCGATTCTAAGCGCATTCTAATTGCACATATTTATATTGATGACATTATGTTTGGATCTATATGTGAAAATATGCTGTTGAATTTGAAAAATTGAGGTCTACCCAATTTGAAATGAGCATGATGGGAGAATTAAACTATTTCCTAGGTCTTTAAGTCAAACAAAAGGATGATGGAATTTTTATTTCTCAATCCAAATATGCTAGAAATTTGGTGAAAAATTTTGGTCTTTCTAATGCCACTACAAGAGATCACACAATTGCCGACCAAAAAATTGGTCGCTGAAGGGCAAAATTTAGTCTGCTAAATTTTTTTCGACCAAACTTATTTGGTCGGTATTTGGTCGGCGAAGGCTTGTCAGGAAACTTTTCCCGACCAAAAAATCATTTGGTCGCTAAATTACCATATTTCTCGACCATATTTTGGTCGGCTATTTTTGAATCTTCACCGACCAACTCGTCGGTAAATCTCAAGGCTTTACCGACTTACATTACTTGGCCAACAAATATAAAACCTTTCCCGACTAATTGGTCTATAAAGAGATATTCAATGGGAGAAATATGAAATCTTTCCCTGGCCAAATGGTCGGCAATTCTTCACTTTTCCCAACTCATTAGTTGGCAATTCTTCACTTTCCCCGACCAATTGGTTGGTAAAAAGGTTAAAATTGAAAATTTGAATTAATTTAAAAAAATAAAAATTCAAATGCGGTGCCACATGGCATCATTTGCCAACATGTCATCATGCCACATGGCAACTTTTGTTGTGCCACGTGTCGATCTAAGATTGGACCACGTGTTAGTCTATTATTGCACCATGTGTTGACTTTATATTTTTGATATTTTTATTGTTGTTGTTGTTGAGAATCAAACTCGTGCGGCTTTTGTGGAAGTTGGTGTGGTTGGCCATTAGGCCAAGCTATTATTTGTTTATATATTATATATACATATATATATATATAAACAAAATTTATCACTTTTGGCGACCAATTGGTGGGCAAAAGTACCCCTTTAGCGACCAATTGGCC
Source organism: Vitellaria paradoxa (assembly GCA_019916065.1). Lineage (NCBI taxonomy): Eukaryota > Viridiplantae > Streptophyta > Magnoliopsida > Ericales > Sapotaceae > Vitellaria > Vitellaria paradoxa. Next base: position 21,692,806 of record CM034233.1, on the reverse strand, counting down.
GCCAAAAATAATAAAAATTTTATTATTTCTATTCAATTATTTTAACCTTTTTTGTAATAATTTTTAACATTTTTGCTGACCAATTGGTCGACAAAAGTGCCTCTTTAACGATCAATTGGTCGGCAAAAATAATAAAAAATTTATTATTTGTATTTAATTATTTTAAATTTTGTTTCAATAATTTAAAATTGTAAACAGTATATAGAATTATACAAATATTTAGTAAATAATTTATGAATAACTATTATATTTAAGTAAAAAAATTTTAAATCTTTTTTATTTTCCTTTAATCCTTGTGCGTAGCACATATTTAATATATGTCTTTAATTTAATTATATTATGGCTCATTATATAAATATTTCTTCATTATGTATTTATATTTTTAAAAATAATTTGGTTGCATTTAGTTTTAGTTTTAGAAAATTATTTTTGAAAATAAAATTTTGGAAAACTATTTTAAGAATTTATTTTTAAGACAAAAAAAGGTTTTAGGTGATCATATTTGAAAATAAGTTTTGAAAAGATAAAGAAATAAAATTACTTAAAATTAATAAATAAATTTTTGTTATTTTTATTTTTAAATTTTTATCATTTCTAACTAAATATAAAATCATGTCACTTTAATATAATTAATATTAAATATACACTAAACAATTATTAGATATTAAAATATTTAATATTCACCTGATTATAAGTTATACAAACTATAAAAGGTACTTCAACATATTTACTTTGAAAAAAGAAATCAATTATACATTCAGGTTATCTAAATTTGATTTGGAAAATTTAATTTTAACATTAATCTGATAACATTTTTTTTTTTATCTATGATTATAATTTTTGATAATTTTTGTAATTAAAATAAAATTTGTGAAATCTAATTTAAATCATACAAAAAGATAAACAAATTTGTTTGAGAGAAAGACAGAGAAAAAAAATAAAAATTTAATTATTTTTATTTATTTATTTCTTTTTTTACAATAAATTTTTATCACTTTTGCCGATCAATTGGTAGCCAAAAGTGGCACCTTTACCTACCAATTGGTCGGCAAAGGTAATAAATATATTATTAATATTTTTAAGTTAGTTCATAATAAATATATTATTATTATTATTTTTAAAATTATTAACGATCAATTGATCGGGGAAAGTAACCATATAACAACTAAAATAATTATGTTGGTAAAGACTAATCTTTTAGCGACCAATTGGTAGCTAAAAGTGATACTTTTACCGACCCATTGGTCGGAAAAGGTAATAAATATTTTATTAATTTTTATTCAAGTTTTTAGCGACCAATTGGTTGGGGAAAGTAACTTTTTAGCAACCAAATTAATTTTGGTCATTAAAGACTACTTTTTAGCGACCAATTGTTTGGGAAAAATTACCCTTTGGTGACTAACATTTATTTGGTTGGAAAAAGTTAACTATTAGCGACCAATCTTATTTTGGTCGGGAAAAGTCACCATTAGCGACCAAATTTGTATTTGGTCGGAAAAAGTAATCGCCGAAGGTGTGATTTGTTGTAGTGTGCTAAACATGCTAGAACTCTTATGAGCACAAGCACTAAACTTCACAAGGATCCTGATGGTAAAAGTGTTGACCAGACCATATATAGGAGCATGATAGAAAATCTGTTGTGTCTTATATCTATTAGACTTGACATTGCATTTAGTGTAAGTATGTGTGCTAGATATCAGTCTGGTCCTAAAGAATCATACTTGTATGCTGTTAAAAGAATCATAAAATATGTCAGCGGCACACTAAATTTTGGGATTTGGTTCACTTGTGATATCAATCTTGATCTTGTAGGATACTTTGACGCCAATTGGACGGGTCGTGTAGATGATTGCAAGAGCATTTTTCGGTGGCTATTGGTAACAATTTAGTCTCATGGCAATGCAAGAAACAAAATTTTATATGTTTATTCACTGCAAAGGCTGAATATATTACTGCTGGAAGTTGTTGCTCCCAACTCCTACGGATGAAGCAAATGCTTGCTAACTATGGGTTAGAATAGGGCACCATTATATTATTTTGTGATAATCTGAGTGCCATTAGTATTTCTAAGAGTCTTGTCTTGTATTCTTGTACTAAACATATGGATAGTAGGTATCATTTCATTTAAGAGTTGGTTGCGGAGAATGTAATAACCTTGGAGCTTGTGCAAACTGAAAATTAGTTAGCTGACTTATTCACAAAACCCTTAGACACCCTTCGCTTTGAATCTTTTAGGAAGTCTTTTGGTATTTGTGTACATAATTGATATTTTTTTTAAAAAAATAGGAATTCATTATTTGTTTTGAAAATATTTTATAACTTTTACCTCATTATATACACATTAAATCATTCAGTCTAATAAATTGTAATGAATAAATAATTCATACTTCCATGTAAATTAAAAAGGAGTATTTTGATGAACTTTGCCATAATTTTGATGTGCTTCTTTAAACACTTGATTGATTTGCATATAGTTTTTCCTTTATAGATTTTGAATTACTATTTGATGTGTTTAAAAAATGTTAAGAAACCTTCATGAAAAAAAAAATAAAAATATCTTATCCTAGAAAGGGCTACCAGTGGGACCAATGAGAAACTCCTTAATGACTCGTTGATTGTTAAGAGAAAAACTACTTACCCATAACTGTGTGAAACCTACCAAGAACTTAAAAGGGACATATGATATATACATAAAAAAAAAAAAGAAAAGAAGAAGAAAATTAGCTCTCAATTCATTTGGTGCATCAAATGTAATATCTTGATCTAGTGATTAATTGAGGGAGGGCATATATGCTTGATTAGTCATAATCTCACACGTGCACAAGCATTTTCTTTCAATTTTATAGCTTAATTCATCTCATGACGCAGACTTGGAGATTTATTTAGGGAGATGAATTTTTGTTCATTTAAATTTATAAAGAGTGGGTAATAGATTTACATATATTGACATAGGTGAATTAAAATTTCTTTAACTCATTTTAATGAATTTTTTTATTTTTTTTTGTTCCAAATATTTTTTAATTTTGTACACAAAAAGCTGGCTCGTGTAAATTTTTCCTAAGAGCATTGTAGGGAGGGGCGCCGGAGTGCTCACCATTGGGTAAGTGGCACACTGAGAGTGCTGGGAGCATAAGGGAGTGACTCTGCCTTTATATACCCTCGATCAGTGCTGGTCTTCATTTTATACGAGCCCCATTTTTGCACTCACGGGCATCCAACTTCCTTCTGTCCAATCTGTCTGCATGCATGTATGTTAGGTAAGTTTGTGTTACTTTTTGCTCATATTCTTGTTCTTAGATCATAGTTTATTGCATCTTAGGTCATATTTGCATAACTGCTGCGTTTATTTTGGTCAAAATGTTTAAGAGAAGTTAAACTGGTTCTTTATCCTCATCTGAAAATCATTTTTTGAATCAAAGTGAGTTTAGAAACTTGTTTCGAAAAGACTTGTGCTTAGTGAGAGACAAATGGACCTAAATGATTTTCCTTTGATTTGTCCACTTTTTACTTAGTTGGGCAGGGAATCTATCACTGAAATTTCTGCTCCTGTGCATATTAAGTTTATTCAAGAATTTTATACCAATTTTCATGAAATTGACTTTGAAAATGCTATTTTCAAAACTTATGTCAATCGTGTTCTAATTACTGTTACACCTAATATCATTGCATCCATCCTAGGCATTAAGCGTCCTAGTCTTGCTGAGAGACTTACCCTGTTTTATCCCACACAAGACGGTGTCTCTCCCACTAAAGAATAATTGACCAATGTTTTTAATGTACTTTCTTGTTATCCACCCTTGAGAGGTAAGACATATGTTTATGGCCATCTTAAGACTAATCATCGTATGCTAAATCTTTTTGTATTTGCATCAATTGACCCCACTTCACATTACTCAAATGTCATATTACGTCGTGGTCATGTCATCTATGCTATTTTTATGGGTTTCAAGTTTGATTTAGCACTCTTTATATTTAGACTAATGTTCACTGCACAACAATTGAGATGCACTAAAGATTCTTTGCCTTTTGGTGTCATTGTCACTAAGGTTATTAAAGCTAATCAAATTGAATTACCATCTATCGGCCTTACCCTACAACCTTCACCTATCACACGACTCACTACAAGAAAATCCATAAGTCAGGTCGTCGATGACACACTCGATGAGCCTAATGAAGCTAAGTCTAGTCGTAGCACTTGTCTATACACCATGAATTCTATGTCTCTTGCTTTGCTACAACTTGAGGGGGAGGTAGAAAATTTCCGTATTGATTAGACAGCATCAAGTCGTTGACCGATCTTTGCACTACACACTTCCAGTCCTTGCATTGTTAAATTGACAATTGGGGTACCTTTAAAGATGAATTGCCACAGGATGATGATGATATTGGGTTTAGGGTAGTGCATTTGGTGGTGGTGATGGAGCTGGTGACAGTGGCTTTGGAGGTGGTGGCTATGATGGCAAAGGCAGAAATGGTTTCTTTTGATTTGGTGTGATCATGTTTTTTTATACTTATTTTATATTCCTTTTATTTAAAGGATTTGCCATTTCCATATCAAAAAGGGGGAGTATCTTGAATCTTGGGTTATTGTGGTTATTGTAACGGATTGATGACTTGACTATTTAGCCTTTTGTTTATGTTATATATACATTCTCCCACTTTCTTTTCACATGGCACCTTGATATGTGTGCTCCAAGTGTATGCAAAATTTTGAATTTAACTTAAATTTTTATTATGGAATTGCCAAGGGGGAGATTGTAAAGTTTTAAATGTGGTAAGTCCGTCAAAATCTTAAATTAAATATGAAAAGTTGGGATGTTTCCTAAAACAACATGGAAAGAAGAAATGGATATTTCTAAATTAAAGATGAAGATAAATTACATCAAATTCGGGTTTCCAAAAGACTTCACATGTCCAATTCGAGTCAAAATGTTAAGCAATTACAATTATATTAGACTAGGATTCAATGGTCAAAGACATGGAAAAATCCAGTATACCTTGCAAGAAAGGTGCAGGGAGCACGTGGCTACGCCCACAACCACTGGGAACCCATTGAGAGCACACAAGTTCGCCCTCTTCATTAGCTGGCTCAGACCAAATTTTAGTATGGTCCACAGGTTGATGGATAGATGCTCGACAGTTCGACCTATTGGCATAAGCACGGCGCAAGATGCTTGAGGGTTCGAGTCATGTAATTTCTGAACATAATTGTTTCTTATTTTGCCAGTCTAGAGCAACATTTTTGTGACTCTATAAATATGTACCCAAACTTAATGAAAAATACAAAATAGTGACATATTATAGAGATCTAGAGTGAGTTTATTTTTTGAGAGTTTAAGTATTTTTCTCTAGATTTTTATTGTTTTTCCTAACTTTTTGTGTGAGACAAAAAACTCACTTGTAGGGTTTGTCAAATGAGTTGAGCAAGATTTGCGAAAAAATTTGTGCGAGTCGTAGTAAAATCTAATAGGATAGTGGGATTTGTAATTGAGATTTTTCTCCCTGTAAGAGCATTTCCTTGTTATTTTTTGATAGTATTATTTTTGCTTTGTGTATGATTACTTGGTTCGAAAATTTCAATTTTTTTTATTTATTTATCTATTTTTGGAGTAACGCAATAGAGACGGTAAATAACCAGACAATTTACTCGGGCAACTACAAAAATTAATCCATTCAACCTGTAAATTTAAGTTCTTCTTAGTTTTTTTCTCCTTTTTCTTTTAAATTGAAGTTTTTCTCAGTTAAACGTGACAAATAACACAAATGGATCATTTTTCCTTTCTCCCCACATTTGTTTTTCCCTCTATAAATTCGTATGCCAGCATTGCTTCAAAGTTTTTTTTTTTTTTTTTTGATAAGTGCATTGCTTCAAAGTTTCCGCCATTTTCAGCGAATGTCACCCTCGAACTTATATATCAGTGTGGATTGTAAAATAAAAGCAATCAAAGGATTAAAACAAGAAGATTTGGAATTGCATCATTTATTTATTTTGTATTAACCGAATTCTTACATATATATTCCTCAGGAACTAAAAATCGATCATCCCTTTATTCCTTCAACAAAGCAAACGCGTGCACCCGCAATGCAATTTCCGCGCCCTTTGCAAATGTTTTTGCACTCCTCGTCAGTGGTGCAGCAATTTAGTGATTTGGTCATCACACTAGGGTACTGCTCGTACTTTCCATGGGGCTCTTCCTGGTTTGGCGCTTTTGAAAACTCAACTCCTGTAAACAAATTGTGATATGATTGATATCTTGCTCATCCTCACTTAATTTATATTCTTAATTAAAGAAGGGAAATAATAAAATGCTACCGCCTGAATACTTTTTAACAAAATTAAATATCAAAATAATATGATAACCTTATTTGTATACTAATAAAAAATTTAAATTTTTTATCGGCTATTTTTTTTTTTTCACTATGAGAAATGAGCGTTCACTGTTTAAAAATTAATTACCATGCAAATTTTTTTCTTTATTTTGTTCATTATGAGAAATGAGCGTACACTTACATCCATATGGTTTTGGCTTTTTCAAATTTGTACATCTAGACCTTATAGATTTTATAAATACGCAAGTGGACCTCTTGAACTCTGTATTACATTCATTTGGGCCTTTTCTATTAGATTTTTTTATTCAAAAAATAATTTTTAACCAATTCAATTTTATAAAATCATACTTATATTCTTAATATTAATAAAAAAATATTTATATTGTGATATGGTGTATCTGTTTTTATAAAAAAATTACATTATAATTAATTTTTAAATTTTTGTGAACTTTTTCTATATTAATACTTTAAATTATTATACTTCACTCTAATATTTTAAATTTATATTATATATAAATTAGTAATTATACATATACATATATATATATATATATATATTATCATTACTTTTCTATTAATAATTTAATAAACTAAACATAGAAGAAAGAAAATTTTACTTTATCCTTTTTTTTAAACTTCCTTTTCATTAGTATCAAATAATAACAGAAAAATCTTAATCTTAATTATTTTTTTTTTTTTGGTGTTTTTTATAGTTAGAGTGTAAAAGTAATTTTATGGTATTGAATTGGTGAAAAGTTATTTTGTGAATAAAAAATCTAACAGAAAAAGTGTAAGTAAATGTAATACAGTTCTCAGAGGATTGTGAGTGAATGTAATATAGATCTTAGAGGGTTTAAATGTATATTTATGAAACGTGTAAGGTCTAATTGTACAAAGGTAGGTGAAATAAATACTTAGTTTAATAATAAATTGTTAAAGTGGGAAAATTTCATTTTTTATTTGGTATATTTTATTAGGTATATCTTTTGTAAATAATTTTTTAGTTGCATACTACTACTCATAGAAGAATAGATTAGCCATAAGAGTGAGAACTAACCAGACAAATTGAGGAGGGCGACGGCCAGAAAAACAATCTTCCGACAAGCCTTCTCCATGTCCGTCGGATTGTATTATGGCGAAGAAACAAAATAGGCCAGGGGATTACTTGAACAAGCTGTACAAGGAATGCTCCAGCTCTAGACAATTCATAGAGGGGGTTAAGGTACAAGCCACTTGTTGTACTTGTTGGCAGGGCCGATTCTCCTAGTTGGTCACTAAAACAAATATCTTAGATTTCAAAATTTTGACTAGACCCCATATATATTATATTATTAACCGAATTCGTACATATACCGTAGGAACTAATTAAAGATGGATCATCCCTTTAGTGCTTCACGAGGACATAAGCATGGACCCTTAATGCAATGTGCGCGGTTATTCATGCAAAGCTTTATGCACGCCTAGTCACTCGTGCAGCCATTTGATGATGATTTGGTCATCACATTAGGGTACTGCTGGTAATTTCCATGGGGCTCTTCTTGGTTTAATGCTTTCGAAAACTCAACTCCTGTAAACAAACTATCATATATTGTCATCCCCATTTAATATATATTCTTCAGAAGAAAAATAATAATATGCCACCGCCCCGATTACTTTTTTTTTTTGCAAAATTAAATATTAAAATGATGTGGTAATCTTATTTGTATTCTGGGAATGACTTAGAATTTTGGATTTGTTTGGCCTGATATAAAATTTTAGATTCTTCTGAGTTAACAGAACACAGAGCCATCACAAAGATTTAAAGAAGAGTGGGATAGATTGTGCTAAAAAAAAATTTAGTCTCTGTTAAATTTAAAAAAATATTACATTATAAAAAAAATTGGGCGGGCCAATCGCACTACAATCTAAGCGAGGCCCAAGGTGCGTCCACCCTGTTTGTATAATAAAAAAATAATTTATTGGTAGATTTTTTCTTTTCTCTTTTCTTTTTTTTAAAACAAGAAATGAGGGTTTAATGTTTAAATTAAAATTAAACACTATGCATAATTTTATCACTAATTGCATTTGTACTAACGTAGCAATAAGTCCGATTTTGAACGCATTTTTTATCATAAAAATTTATTGTAAATGACAGTTTTAGTGAAAATAAATTTTTATTATCATTAATTTTGTGGGTAGTTACACTTTATCCTCTCAAGATTTGATTAAAAAATACATAACTACTCTGCTCATTTAAAAGTGAACATGTAATTCTGTTTATTTAGATTAAAGTGCAAAGGTGATAAAATTTATTTAATTTAATTGAACTTGTGCCTCAGAGTAAAAATAAGTTTGAAAAAAATGACTTTCACAAAAATGAATAGATGGTACCTAAAGTCCACTTTTATATATTTTTATGTTAAAATGAATTTTTTTCTTTTTATTTTTTAGAAAAAACTAAATATAAAAATTACTGACAAATTTGTATACATTTTTCTCAACAACAGTTTTTGTATAATCACACGAGTCACCAGAGTATGCGAGGCATAAATGTAGTAAAATTTAACATTTTTTTTTGTTAATTTTAAACTCTAATTCAAATCACAAGAGGGGCTATATATTAATATTTATACCAGAAGGATTGTATGTATTTAGGTCAAATTTCAAGGAAGTAAGTATAATTAATTTATAATTTTATCACCAATTTTAATATTTTTTTAGTGATAAATTAATGCAGTCATTAAACTAAACATATGTAGAAGAATTTTTGGAGCGAAAATAATTATAAACATCGAACATTTACAATGCCACATCTTTTGCAATGATTTTCTGATAATTATATATATATATATACACACTAAATAAAATTTTAATTAAATGATAAATTGTTTCATCGGCAAAATTCATGATTTTATTTTGCAAATAATTTTTTAGCTGCACTGTTACTCATAGAAGAATATATTAGTCATAAGAGTTAGAACTAACCAAACAAATTGAGAAGGATGATGGCCGCAAAAACAATCTTCCAACAAGCCTTCTCCAAGTCCCTCGGATCGCATTATGGCCAAGAAACAAAATAGGCCAGGGGCTTATTTGAACAGTTGTACGAGGCGTGCTCTAGATACAGGCAATATATATATAGGGGGTTAATTTGGTTTAAGCCACGGGTTGAGGTACAGTAAGTAAAATATTTTTAATAATAATAATAATAACAATAAAGATTAAATTAAATAAAATTTTTTTAATAGAAATTAATTGACGACACATTTAATACTTCAATTTATTTGTGAAGGACAAATATATTGACCATTTAATTATTTATATACCTAATGAATGCGGTCAAATTGTGAAGAAATCATTGCTGCATAACTATCGGAACTTGGAAATTCCAAATTTATCCCTTACAAAGAAGAACTCCAAAAAAATTAATTTGTAAGAACCAAAATTGAAAATATTTTCCAAAAACAAATAACTAAGGTAGCATTTGGTTTGCTTTTATATTTTCTATTTTTGTTTTCTATTTTATGTTTTAAAATTTGTAAAATAAGGAAAAAATACTATATTTTCTTATTTTGAGATTTTTTTAATTTACATTAAAAACGTTCAAAATAATTTTTTGTTATTTTTTATTTTATGTGTAAGTATATTTTTTATTTTTTAAAAATAAATTTTAAAAACAAAAATAACCAAACACGTTTTAAGTTATTTTTTTATTTTTAAAAATATAAAATAAAAAATAAGTTCAAAACAAAAAATAAAAAATAAAATAAAAAACAAAAAATAAAAATATAAACCAAATACCATTTAGAGATATATATTCATGGGAATTGAGCTATATCTATAATGTACAATTAGTGGGAATAGCACTTTGTGTTTCAACCGCCTTCTTAGGCCTTCTTTTTCCAACTTTGCCTCTTTAATATTTGTCTTATCATTGTTTTGCCTTTTTGCATTTTTTAATGTAATAACTAGAAATACTCCTTTTTGGTTTTCAACCGCCTTTTTGGCCACTTTTTTTGTAATTATGCGCCTTTTGTATTTGATTTATTACCATTTTTTCTTTTGTCCTTTTTTTTTTGTTTTTTAAATAAACAATAAATGTCTTTTTAGTACTTTTTTTTTTCAATTTTCACCTTCTTCCTATATAAGATTTATTACCATTTTATTTTTTTTGTGTGTCTTTACTCAATTTTTTTTTTAAGAGTTAAAATTTTTTCTATTTCATTTTGATTCTTTTTCAGAATTACGATTGTTTTCTATTTTATTATATCTTCTACAAATCTTTGATATCTAACAAACAGTAATTCACTTTCAATATATATATTTATCAACTAGTTTTTTTTTTATCCTTGTTTTATATTGTTTTCCTGATTAAAATTAAACATTTTTTAAAATTTTAAGGGTTCGAATCATAGTATAGTCTTTTTAATAAAAAATTTATATATACGAATAGTATTTTCCAAAACTTGGGGTCATGGCCACCCCTAACCCCTTAGGTTTGCCCCTATTTAAAAAAGTGTTTAATCTGTTTAAATTTAAAATAAATTTGAAACCTAATACAATTAATTTATTTGTTATATATACATCTGTTCAACTTGTTTGAGATAGTTATATTGACTTACCTTATTAGCTTACAAAAATTTAAAGTTACGACAATTATACTTAAGTAATAAGTTTCTGAATATAGGAGGTTGTTATAGATAAAGATTTTTTTAAGTATTTATATAAATTTTGCAATGTACTATTATTAATTTTTTTATTTTTTTTATTTCAAATCGAATATTTAAGTGGTTAGTTAAAACAAGTTTTATGTAATCTAACCAATTATGCTTATAATCAGGTATCTTGGTTTGGGACGAGTTTTGCGGTTTTGGAATGCAATGAGTTTGGGATTCCAACTAAAAAAGTAAATGAATTTAAGACAGTAATAATAAATAAAAAATAAATAAATTTAATAATAATAATCGTTAATTAGGTGTATACTCTATCCGTTTATCTTCCTAACTATTGAGTCTTGACTAGGTTCATTTACAATCCGAAAATATTAGTCCCCGAAGCACCTTCTTTAATGTTCTTTACTACCCCCTCAAAAAATAAATAAATAAATAAATAAATAATAAACATACATAGAGAGAGAGATCTGTTGATGAATTGGTTGTGATAAAACTTGGGGAACTCACCGGTGAACTTAGGTATTCTGTGTTTAGAAAATTAAGTGCCAATATTGGTGCCTCATAATGAGGCCATATTGATTATTTTACCATCTCTTCTTCAATAAAGGAAAATGAATGAACAGCCACTCTATTTCAAAGGTGATTCACCCTCCAAACAAGAGGGAACTCTCTAGATATTACATTTCATAACAATCCTCGCCTACAGTTCTCTCTATCAATGCATCCAGTGATTCGAAAGATGCAAAACAAACTATGCCTTATAAATGTCAGGGAGAAGTCCTTGTGCATATAGAATTTTTTTATTTAGTTGACTTTCTTATTAAGTTTTTTTCTCATTAATTAGACAACTCAGCAATTTAAAAACTTTACGAACTTCTTCTTTAAGTTTGAAATTTCATTCCTTATTAAATTAAAAATAAATTCATACAAATTTAATTCCAATTTTATTTAAATTTGTCACCCTAAAATTTTACACTTTAACCTGCCTAGTCAATCTTCTCCCGGCCGGCCTACCTTACCAAATTCAATATTTATTAGTAACAGAGCTAAATTAATACTTTTTAAAATTGTGGTTGACAATGTTATGCATAAATGAATGCATTTGTTTCTTAAACTTAATTATTGTCCCTTTAATTACCAGACACATATCATCACACTATTATGCGCAAATGATGCATAGATGAGAAAAGCGGCCATTTCAATGGATAAGAACAACTAATCCTGATCACAGCTGTCGACGTGTCCATAATTTTATGCACAAAGCACTATTGTGTGAAATGGTACAGCTTTTCACCTTTTTCAGAATTTGTAAACCGTGTTGTATGTATACACAGCCACTTAAAACTCTCCCTTTCTTTCTCCTCTCTCCAAATACTCTAAACTTTTCATCTAACTTGATGATCAGAGAGACCCTTGCCGGAAACCCTCATCACTTTCCTTATTTTCAAGTAGAGAGACCCCACTTTCCTTCATTATTGTTTTTTTTTTTTTTTTTTTGGTTTTTAGGTACCAATTTTTAGATAGAGATTTAAATGGCGTGGCGAGCTCGTACGCTAACCTTCTGTCTTTGATCTAATAAAATTACCTGACTTGTTTTTGAAAAAAAAAAAATTTACAAAACAAAACAAAAATTAATGCCTTGCGCCTTACTCAATGCATTTTAACTTGATATATATTATACCGTTTCAAAGATATGGTTGACATACATAAAAATAATAATAATAATAATAATAATAATAATAAATTCTCAAGTCTGGGCGTCGCCGACTCAACTTGGTTTACATGCAAGCTGTTATTCGGCTAGCTAGTTGAAAGCTAAAGAAGACACCTACTATATTCCAATCTATTATTTTATATCATTATCCTTGTTAATACAACTTATATTCTGTTCTAGATGAAATGAATCGTAGATGGCATTACCCTTACAATCTTAGTAGGGAAGGAACAATATACATTCGTCGCTTTAGAAGAAGGTTAACAAAAATAAAAAAAAATAAAATAAAAATTTACTGTTGTGCCCAGCAAGATGCCTTGATTATGTAAGGGTGTGAATGCTAAATTTTATTTCAAATGTTTTGATCATTGGAAAGAATTAGAGTAGAGCTTACAAATTTTTTCAAATATTTATTAACTTAGAATTGGACTTTAAAAAGACACCCACCAATTCAAGTTAAGAGTCAAATGTTGTCCTCATGCCACACTAAAAACATTATATTAATATTATCTTCTTGTGTTTACTAAAAGAAAAAAATATCAAAATGATATGACTTTTTTATGGGTCAGTAATTGTAAATAAAAAAACTTATATAAGTGTGTTCTTATTATGAAAGTGTTATTAATGCATTATTCTAACAAAATTTTTAAGAAAATATTCCGGTAAAAAAGCATTTTCAAAGCAAAATAGTCGTGATTAATAAATGTAACTTATACCAAGAGCAAAGTCATCTAATATGGTAATGTGAGGGTAAATTTGTTGCCGCCAATTGGTATATAATTTTGTTGAATTTTTTAGATTAATAAGCAAAGTTGTGAAAAAGAATTTCTCTTTAATGCTTACTTTGTATTATGTTAAGTTCAGTTATTATTTTATTATAAGAAATGTTGGTTTTTTCCCCTTCGTGTTCTAATTAATTATACAGTACAAACACAGTACACATCACGTGATCACAGACAGATCTTCATTTCTTTATTTATTATAGTTCTTTATTGTACACCAAACTCAAATTTTCATTTGGATCTTGACTTTATCAGAAAAAACAAAAATATATGTTTTTAAGTTTATATATTAATTATATGAAATTAGAGTTTTAAGTATTGACAAGAAATAAGAAATAGAAAATGAAAAAAAGATAACAAATAAAAAAACAAAATATATAGATTTTTTGGGTTGTTTTCCAGTTGATCAATAAATATACATACACACACATTGGGGAGGGAGAGCAACATTGTAGAATCTTACAAAGGGAAAGTAATCTCATATTTGAAATATTTTCATCATTTTTATCATATAAGTTTATTATTTTACTGCCAATCTGTTTGCACACATGGCAAGAATGATCTATATGAAATTTTATAATTGTCAACCAAAAGTTGGTGCTGCCCTTTACTTATTTATTTTTTAATAAAAAGAGGCCAGCACCTTTTATATAGATTCTTATCGATAATCGTCACGTACGTACATTGCGAAGAAAATCCAGTTAGTAATACATGTTAATCAATATATATGTGTAAATATATTCAACTGTTTGTTATAAGCCCGCGCACGATCGAATATTGACTTTAGTGCCATGGTCATTGGATATGAACGAAACATAGACATCAAAATCGCAGCAGTTATATGGTCTTAATAAGTCTTTGCTCAATAGGCCTAAATTATTGACCAAGCTACATTTGAGGGACGTACATGAGCATATACGTGAGCATATACGTAGGCATTTTTCGCAAGCTCCAAAATAGAAGTTTCAAGTCTAGGTATATACAAGAACTACACAATATTGAATTTCTCATTACAACAATCAAAATCCATAAGGCCTTTAATTCCCTTTGAAGTCATAGTAGGAGTACGGTTTTGTGTTCATCTAAAACTCTGTATTATTTTGCCGGTTCCCATAGGGATGGATGGCACAGAATCAACAGCCGTGATCGTCGACACTACTGATCACAACCCCCAGTGTTATGGATCCAAATTAGAGTCACCACCAGCTAGTATGGATCTTGAAGCTTTGGGAGTTTCAGGTAATAACTTTCTTGACCCACAAAGCTGCTCAAACAATCCACAAAACCCATCAAAATCAGTGGATTTTCCTCTATTCCATAGTAAGTCTGAGTCACCCCAACCAACCAACTTAAACCCTATAGCCAAATCTTTTAGGGACCTGGAGCTCGGGAAAGCATTTCTCACTTACATAATGCCACTAGCGACAATCCTTTTAGCGGTTCACAACAAAGATTCCACCCCCAAACTAATGGATGCAATCTTGTGCTTACTTTGCACTGCACTCGTTGCCTTGCTGTATGGAAACTTGCTTCGTGAAATTTTTCCCAAGACCGCGAATGCTTTTGAGCAATTTGGAGCTGCTTGTATATACACATCCTTTTTCATGGTTGTGGGATTTCATTTACCTCCAGCCCTTGTTTGGCTTCCCTTAATCTGTTTTTTAGCCTGCATCGGGCTGTCTGTTAGTTGCTGTCTGCCTATATTAAAAGAAGGATTGTGTAAACCCTAATGCTGCCACGTATCTCTGTATAGTCGTCTCATCGTGTATGTAACAAAGTTGTTAAAACCCTAATATACTGCTTCCAGTTGCAGAGAATTCAGAAGGGGAAGAGAATTTGGTTCTTGTGTAAGCTTGGTGATTAGTCCAATTGAGGTGTATTGTAAAAAGTGATTGAATCAATTACTGCTACAGTTTTATATGTTATTACTGGTGTATATGTGATTTCCCAGTAATAGTTCAGCGTAAATTGCGGTGCATGTAGAAATGAAATGGAACATTTTCTTTGCTAGTCTTTGTTCAGTACGTAAGATGTGTCGCTTAGTTAAACTGAGAATTTAGGGATCGGAATGAGGCGAATCAAGTTAAGTTTTAATTTGTTCGAGTTTGACTCGATCTTTTTATATCTAACTCGAGGTCAAACTCGGTTCGAACTTTTATATACTCGAACTTAGTTTGATAAAGAAAAATTTACACTAGAACTCGATTCGCGAATAGGTCGATTAAACAAAAACGACATCGTTTTAATTTAAAATATAATAAATAAAATATTATAAAAAGTATTATTAAAAAAATATAAAAATATTATTAAAGAATATATATATTATTTTATCGAATTAACTCACAAGTTTTCGACTTAAATTTTGTTGGTCAAACTTGATTTGAATTTATTTTAGTTACGAATCGAGTTTGAATTAAACTTTTTTCGTATTAAATTTAAATAATTTACGAATAACTCGTTTCGTTCCTACTCTTGTTAAAATTTAAAGGCTACTTATCTTAATCTCGACCACCACTCTAATCCATGGATGAGAATTAAGGGCTATGTGGGGTACTGTGGGCTAGCTTCCTTTCCAAGGTAAGGGGAAACTGCAATGGTAACATTAGTCAAATGGAAGTGAAAACACGTGTGACAACAATTGATTACCTACCAGGAATCTTCTACTAGTTGACCCCAATAAAAATTGGTTAAAAAGTTAGTTGCCACAACATAATGCTGGCCAGATTAAAATATTTTCTTTTCTTCGCAATAGACCACGATTAATTTGCATCAAACCAAGCTTAAGTTGGGCTTTTTCTCACTTCCCCGGCTAATGTGTTAAAATGCCGGTCCAATCAATGAATGACGGACCGTTTTCGATCCCAATTCCTGATAATTAATGTAAAAGAATATTTTGCTTACTTACAAATTGGTTAATGCTGGCGCACGTGCCGGCGTGCCAGTTTTAAACCGCAATTAGACCCGTTTGAGACACTAAGGGCTCGTTTGGTTTGTTTTTTAATTTTTTTGTTTTTTCTTTTTGTTTTTAATTTTCTATTTTAAACTTATTTTTTATTTTACACTTTTGAAAATAAGAAAAAAAACTCAAAACGCATTCGATTACTTGTATTTTCAAAATTTGTTTCAGAAAATAGAAAATACGCTCACACATAAAAATGAAAAATGACCAAAAATCGTTTTGAACATTTTTAATCTGAAATAAAAAAATTTCAAAATAATGAAAATAAAATAGTTTCTGTTTCTTTATTTTGAGATTTTTAAAACATAAAATAAAAATAGAAAACAAAAAACAGAAAAATAAACCAAATACCACCTAAAATTTATTAATTGTAACTAATTTTTCGTACTTTCTTTCAATTAAATTTTTTCATATATCACTTTTATATCACATCTTTCTACTTTTGTTTTATTTTTTATTAACTTTTTGACGACCAAACGTATTCTTGATTGCCAACGCTCTTTCAGTCAGCAGACTTTTGGACAAAATCCCAAAAATATATAATATAGAAATATGTGGAAAAGAAAATAATGAAGACCGAATTACTTAATGTGGGCATCAAAAAGAAAAAAAAAATTATTAATTTGTATAATTTTTGCATATTTAATCAAATAAAAATTTTAAATTTTTCGATAAATTTCCAATAATTTTAGTCTCATTGTTTTAATTCAATCAAAAAAATTAAATAAATTCAATTTTTTCACTTCATTCATCCTTTTTATTATTTTTCTTTTTTTATTATTTTCTTTCAGAAATTCATATTCTAGACATAATCTTAGTAACTGTTTTCATCTCAGGAATACACGAAATGCCACGTATTACACTAAAGAAATATAAAAGAATATTTTTTTTTTTTTGTTACCTAACATCGTTGGTACAAATGCAGGTGTGCGTATGCGTGTGACAACATGGTATTCTAAAGAATAATACTTTAGTGACATCAACGTATTCTATGAATATGAAATCTCTTTCAGTGCCTCCACGGGTGTAACACGGTTGGTACTTAGGCAATAGATTACAGGCGTGGATGCAGGATCGAATCCTGCCAGCCACAGGGTGGGAGTTTCACCCCCTGTGGGGTTGACTCCTTGTGGGCACCAAGCACTGGTCCTCTTGTCTAGGAGGCCGTTGTGTACCATGATTTACCTCCTCCACCATTCCCTTAGAGCCGAGGAGTGGGGATCCTGAGGGCGAGGGTTATCGCCTTTTGCAGCCGTGAAATCTCTTTCAGCGCCCTTTGGGAGTAAATTAATTCCTTAATGTGAACGTGGACATGGATGAAACAAACGCCTTGCTAGTTAGTTTATATTCTATTATTATTATTATTGTTATTATTATTATTATTAAGGTAAAGAACAGAAAATCAACGTACAGTTTACATTTGGAGATGTTTGGAGTATTGAAAAAGTTCATCAAAAGTTAAAAGTTGGTGTTGAAATGATCTAAAAGTAATATAACAAATTTTGATTGAAAGAAACTGAAAACTTTTAAAAATTTTTAAAAAAAAATTGAGAATCCAAATACCTCTAGTGTTATTTTAATCATTCTCATTTTAATTATAACAGTCAATAATAGTCAAATCCCTACAGTTTCGGTTAAGGTGCAATTGGATACTTTTGTTAAACATCATTTATACTCAGCTCTTAGAATGAAGACAAATTTGTCAATTTTCATTATTATTCCTGTTAACATATATAAAATATAGAAATATAGAAATTATAATTAGGAAAGCCTTTTTCTTTTCATTATAGGTTTTCTTATTGTTTCCTATTTCTATTATAATTTAATTTTATATTCCTATTCTGATTCTATTTTGGCACCTCTATAAATAGGGTTGTTATTCTATTATATTCAATACACAATTTAATACACAATTTAATACAATTTAATATACAGTTTTAATATACAGAATTTTTCCAATTTCCTTTTATTTTCTTTTTATTTTCTTAACATGGTATCAAAGCTTATGGTTTTTTATCCTGAGTAGACTAGGTATCCAACAACCACATCTTTGGCCACCAGTGTTGCCCTTCCTAGCGTCGCCGCTGCCTGCGCTGCTCCTCTACCCAATTTCATATTACTTTTGTTTATGCCATATCTAGTTTTTTAGAAATTTTTAAATTTCAAAATTCCATTTTGGAAATATTTGTCGCTGTTTCAGTTTCTCTATTGAAGACCCTAATTACTCGTTTGAAGACATGCACATACTATCTTGCGCTTTTGGCTTTCCATATTTTGGCCATTCAACGCTTTCCCCCTGTAAGCTCGATTCGTGATAATCTACGTTTGTGACCTCGGGGCACGTTAGTAGATTTACGTAGATTTGGATCTACGTTTTTGTGTCCTCGAGGTGCATTAGTAGATTTAAATCTATGTTTTTGTGACATCGAGACGCGTTAGTAGATTTTGGCTCGTAATCTACGTTTTTGTGACCTTGAGGCGCGTTAGTAGATTTGAGCTCATGATCTACATTTTTGTGACCTCGAGGCGTACTAGTAGATTTAGATCTACGTTTTTGTGACCTTGAGGCGCGTTATTAGATTTGGATCTACATTTTTTTTGTGACCTCGAGGCACGTTAGTAAATTTGGGCTCGTGATCTTACGGCGTCTAATCAAATCTATGTTCGTGATCTCTCAAGGTGTGTAATCTCTCAAAGTTACAGTGTATTCATGACTACTTTCCAGTTCTTAGTCTCTAAATTCAAGTTGATTTCTAATTTCCCATCTTGAGTTTGAGGGAGGGTGTTGACATATATAAAATATAGAAATTTAAAAATTATAATTAGGAAAATCTTTTTCTTTTCATTATAGGTTTCTTTATTATTTCCTATTCCTATTATAATTTAGTTTCCTATTCCTATTCTGATTCTACTTATTACCTCTATAAATAGGGTTGCTATTCTATTATATTCAATACACAATTTAATACACAGTTTAATACAATTTAATATACAGTTTTAATATACAGAATTTTTTCAATTTCTTTTTATTTTCTTAACAATTCCCTAATTTTAAATGTGAAATTTATATTTGTTAAGTATGAATTTTTACTTAAAAATATGCTAATTCCACGAAAGTGCACAAGCCTTTGAGTGATTGAAATAGGTTTTAAGGTTGTTGGTTTGACATTATTATTGTTAAATTATATTAAGCCAATTACATATTATATTTAGGGTATGTTTGGTTTGTTAAAAATCGTTGAAAATTTTTGAAAATTTCTAAAAATCTCTGAAGATTATTTACTTTTTATTTTACTGCACGAATTACGAACTCACAAATTATCTTACTTTATTTCACTTTTTTGTCATTTCAAACGCACCCCTAATTAGTGAAAAATATCTAATGTTTAAATACTAATAAAAAATAATTAAAGATAGGAATCAACTAATTTGTTGATAGAGTTAATTACAATGACCCCTCTTCAACTATATTTGATTTTCAATTTATTCCATTCATATATTAATTCCAACACTTTGGCTACTTCACCTATTTAAAAGAGGTTCAGTTTGGAAACTGTTAAAAAATGTTAGGATTAATTAATGAGGATTAAATTGAAAATCAACTATAGTTAAAGAGTGTCAATGTAATTAACCCTTGTTAATAAATGATCCAAATACTTCTAATAACAACAAAATGAACTACAATAGAATTATCCAAGAAAACTAAAAAAAAAAAAAAAACAGAATATTAAAAAGAAGATGAACACACAAAAAAGATTAAAAAAAAAAAGAAAAATGAGGAATTGCAAAGGTGCTTTTCTTTTTTTTTATTAGTGTTTGAACGTTAAATATTATTTTTATATTAAGAATTAAAAATATGAGAAATTGTTAGTTGTCCAATATGTGTCTCACTTTTTTTAATTTTTATTTTGAGGATTAACATGTATTGCACTTTTTTATTTTATTATAAATTTATGGCGAATCATTTTGTTAACCTGTTAATTTTAAAAGAATAATCATTAAAGTTCATTTTTATTATCTAAATGACATCAATACGTCATTTTGGATAAGGAATTTTATTTTAAAGCATTCTTTTAATATTTAAACATCACAATTTTTTTTATATTAAATATTATTCTACAATTTACCTCTGTCCATTTTTCATTACCTTTCAAAAAAAAAAATTGTCTATTTTTCATCAACGATAAAATTAAAATAATGTAGTAGCTTGTAAAATTAAAAATGTTAATAACAATAAAAAAATTAATAAAATCTAAAAAGTTACATTAAAAATTACATTAAATAAAAACACAAACAAATTTTAAAAATTATATTTTGTATATTTGAATAAACAAATTGAAAACTAAGTCAAATAAGAGACTTTCCATATAATATGATACATAAAAAATTAAAATTTTATTAATAATAAAAATAAAATATATATTTAATTAACAATCACACTAAAAAATACAATAAAATCTAAAAGAATTCGATCTTATATATTTGAATGGATAGATTAAAAAATAAGCCAAAAAATACATAGACAAATAATAATTTTAATGTAAAAGAATATCATCTAGTAAAAATAAATATAGTAATAAATCTGAGAAGAATATTAGATAAATTGAAAAATAACCATAGAAAATGTTTTTATTGTAATTTAATACACAAAAAGTTTGAATTTTAACAACAATAAAAAAATATAATAATATCTAAAAAGTTGTGCGAACAATCACATTAAAAAAATACAATAAAATTAGAAAAAATTTCATACCTTGCATTTTTGAATGATCAAATTGAAAAATACTAAAGAGTAAGTTTTCCTTGTAATAAATAAAAAATTAAAATTTTATCAATAATAAAAAATATAATAAAATTTAAAAATTAATGTTAGCAATCACACTAAAAAATATAATAAAATTTTCTGATGGTCCACTAATTCACAATGGATGATAAATGTCCTATATTCAAGCTGATAATTAATTAACACTTGCACATATAACACTACTAGAAATAGCAGTATTAGCGACCGCTACAGGCGGTCGCTAAAGGTCTTTAAGCGGCCGCTAATAATCTTTTGCGACCGCTTCGCGACCGTCAAAAACGGGCCGCGAAAATTTCGTCGCTAATGACTATTAGCGACCGCCACGTGGCGGCCGCAAACTTTTTGCGTCAAATTTAGCGACCGCCAAAACACAACGAAGTAAAAAGTGGTTGGGACTTTTAGCGACCGCCTAAAGCAGTCGCTAAAAGTGCTTTGGCGGCCACTAAAAGTCTTGTATTTTTTTTTTTAATTTGGTTAGTTTTATTCATTTCATATTTATATTTACCTGTATTATAACATTTTATAATATTAAACTAACATGCCAAAATAATGAACTAGCAACCAAAATGCTAATGTATGTATTAACAAAATCATTAATATTTAATACAATATCATATTACAATATTCTTCAAAAGAAAAAAAGAAACCAAAAAAAAAAATAGAACTGAGTAGCAAGGGGAGCTTTGATATTGAGGAACCAACTATCATTTACATTTCTCTCTAGTAAATGTCTTTCTTCCTGCTGTGATAAAAGTAACTCGAAGAGCATTGATAAATATGTAATAATGAGACCAACAATTTAACAATGCAGCAATAGCACATAAATATACTGAATGCAAAGAGAATATCAATCACAAAGATGAAAATTTAAAAATATATACGGGAAAAGAAAGGAAAAAATAAGGGGTCATTTGGTTTTTTTTCTTTTTTCTATTTTTTGTTTTAAACTCATTTTTCATTTTGTACCTTTGAAAATAAGAAAAATGGCTCAAAATTCATTTTAAATTATTATATCCTCTTGATGTCAAAGACGAAGCTTTAGCATAAAATTTACAGGATTCAGCAAATTATTTGATAAGCATTTAATTATTCAAAAATCCTAACTATGAGGTTCTTAATTTATACTAGCGGGATCCGTGTAAAGGAAGACTTGATCAGTGGGTGAGCCTAGAATGAAAATTAAGAGGTCAAGGCGTAGCTACATAGGTGAAGGGACATACGAAATGGTCATTACAAGAAAATGGTTGAAGCAACTGAAAAGCTCTGTCAAGACATTTAAAAGCCAAGGGTTTGAAATATGTGGAAAGAGGAAAAGGAATTGTTACCAAAGGTTGACAAGCTGGAATCTGGGAATGGATATGAATAGATTTTTAGAGATGGAGAAGGCTCGAAGGAAGGCTTGTTCTCAAATTACACTTGCAATTCCAGTTTTGAGGAGGGCTTGGTATTCAAAATTCAGAAGATCAGGGGCATGTGGAACCTTGTGAATTAAGAACGAGTAATAGAGTGAACTTGTGAAGAGATTGAAGAACACAAGAAAGGGCTTGCTATTACACCAAGAGTTGCTGCAGCTCAAGAAACAGCAGAATTAAGCTCAGTTGTTAAGATTGTATATGATGTGTCCTATAATGTTTTGTTCTTCAGTTATTAAGATTGTAAAATCTTTACCAGAAGCTAAATTTTAGACTATTGTTTCTCATAAAAGAAACAGCAGAATTAGGCTCCCACATTGATTGCATTTTAAAAATTTCTATCCATTGTAGTATAGTATAATACATCTCCATGTCAATGTTTTGTAAAAGACTTGAAAGTCTTGCTCTTGGCAGTTTTAATCCGTCTTCTGTAGGTGAATGTTCCAAAGACAAAGGAGACTTATTGCAAGCTCAGACCTATAGTGTCTTAGGCAATTCTAGACATATGGCACACTTACATTCTCTTAGGCAATTCTAGACACATAGCATGAGTCCTTTAAAGGACAAACTTACCACATTTGCTAGCTCTAGATTACATGAAATATAGCAAACTAGCTAAGTATTAGAGTTTCTTAATTTTGACAAGTAAATTGAAGCAAACTATAGCAAAGTTAGGGGTGTGCAACAAACCCAGTTACCTAGACTGTCCCGACGCATAAGGGTTTAGTCATGAGATGCTTTATTCAGGTTGGGTTGTTTGGAATAAAATTTAACAAGTTTCAGGTTTTGACAAGTATTTTGCCATTTAAGTTAAGACAACTAAGGCACCCCCTCAACAGCATGAATAACAATCGATATATACATACATATGCATCAAATTTTCAATATCAAAGTTCACAAATCAGACATTCCAGCATACACAATACAATACACAGCCGAAATAAAAAAATTTTCACTCCAAATGAGAAACCAAATCAGGACCCAAAATTAGAAATTTCAACAGTAGAATTGCCAAATCAGAAAACCAAAAGATAAAAAAAAAAAAAAAAAAAGAAGAATAGCCTACTTGATTAATCCGCATAAATGAGAAATACCAAGCGTTCTCGAGGGTTTCTTTGGCTCCGGTGACCTCATTCCAATTTAGAGAATAATTCCATCGGTGGAACCTATAATGGTAAAAAACAAAATTCACCAAAACTAAAACAAGTAGAAATAGATAAGCTAATCACTCTTACTACTAGATCCTAACAAAAGAATTTCTCCAGGATGATGGATGAAAAGTGATGGTCCATTTAGATATACAAGAAAATTGATGACATTGCCAAAGCAAAACAAATTGAAGTTGATCAAAGCAACATTTCAGAACATTCATTTCAGGATGAACATTGACCAATGTTTTAAGAATATTGGATGAAACCGAAGGTACTGATATAGAAATTTCACTAAATCATCAAGCAAGTACCTTAGGCTAGCTCCAAAATCCAATATTAATTTCTTGTTTGTTGTTTATCAAGGAATCAATATAGAGGACAAATGATGAAAATGAACTAAATGTAGAAATCTATGCACAAACAAGCACACATGTACCCTGTATATGCCTGTATCATATAAATATGAGGAAACAATGCCTGTTCACTCACTTTTGCAGTCATTCATTTCAAAGGAAACCATCGTGTTGTTTCAAATATAATGTTGCCAGATTTCCAACGAGCGAACTACACAGCAAAGAAAATCAACTCAAACCAAAGCGGATCAGATCAGGTCAGATTTCATTTCTGCAAAACATAACAAACAACATCCGTTCAAATTCGTCCTCTAATTTCAGCTTCGAAGTTAGGGTTTGAATCGAGCAAAGCTGAATCTTAAAAGATCCGCCAAAATTATATATATATGTACAGACAGAGAGAGCGAGAGAGAGGGAAAGAGAGAGAGAGAGAGAGAGAAAGAGAGAGAAGGGGGGATGGAGACTCACAGTGAGTTCCGGTGACCGATTGACAGTAGTTTCCGACGAAGGGTTAACAACAAAAATCAGCAGCGTGGTGGCGGGAGAAAGAGGAGAAACACGGGAGCAGGAAAATGGGGGAATGACTGACCTAGGCGCGCGACTGTAAATGTTGGGGGACTAATAACGACCGCCATAACGACCGCCTTGGGTAGTCACTAATGCTGCCAATTGCGACCGTACTAAGCGGTCGCCCGAGTCAAGCCTGTGTCAATACCCCAAATTCTAGTAGTGATATTTACTCCTCCTGATTTAATAATATAAAGAATGATACATACCTATATATGTATATATATATATATATAACGAATTGAAGTAATTGCATGTAGAATTCACAACCTAGTAACTAAGAATTTTTAGTTTGATAAAATGCTATATATCATCTATGTTAAGATTAAGAAATTATGAAAGACAAAATTTGTGTAGCCGGATTGGACCATATTTTAATGACTTAAAATTATTTACTGAAAATATCAAGTATACATACACTAAAGTTGAAAATTTCAAAATTTGTGCGGGGTTGATTTTCGTATCCAGTAGGTTAGTAACCTATAAAACGAGACAGGTGTCTAAGAATAGCATATATTTTTCTGTTACTCAATCTCAAGAGACAAACACCAAATGATGGTATATTTTGATTGGGTTCTATGGCCACAAGCCCATTAGACAGCAGTACCTAAAACCAATATTTTTTTTTATTGAATTAATTGTGACTTATGTTATTTTTGGTTAAAACTAATGCATGAACATATCATATGATACTTTTCTTAACTATGCTTATAATACTTCATTATAATATTGTGGGCACATATGAAATTAGTGCCTACCCTTTTACAGTTGAAAATGAAAAAAATAATATTAGTGTGAATGGAATACATGAAGGACCACTTAGCCGAGAAATCTAAGAATTTAGAATTTATATCTGTTTTTTAGTTATTTACTAAATTTAGTGAAAATTTTATGGGGCTCTGGTTGTAAGGATTTATGTTTATCTGGATTGTTATATAAGTTTGTTGATTTTAGTTTAGGCTTGTCAGAAGCATTGGACGTAATTATTAAAGTTCTGGTTGTCCAACTGATTTAGGTAAGGCTTTAGTTTTTCTTATTTGGATTTTATTTTTATTATCTTACTTATTTTTGCTCCTTTATCGTGTTGTGGCTTTGATTGTGGGACAAAAAAATGCGTGTTATTTTGTAATATGAAATATGTTTAGCTCATGCGCCGAGTTACTGGAATTTAGGGGATGACACATGTTACCTTTCAAAGGAGAGTCACGTGCTTGTAAGTGCAACAGCAACATTGGTCAAATTTAACTGCGAGCGTGCTTGCACAGCAATAGATATTGGCCTCTCAATTTTTAAGGCTTGTCTCTGGAAGGAATCTTCTATTCTTTCAACCCCCCCCCCCCGGGGGTCCCCCCAAAAAAAAAAATTGGTTAAGTTATTTCAATATATTATTAGATTAAAATATTTTCTTTTCTTCGTGATGATTCGTCATCAATCCATCATCAATTTTGTTTGAAATAATAAATTTGGTGGAATTTGATTTCATTTAAGTAAGTAAATAAATTTATTTTAATATATTATATTTACTATATTTTTTATTTTTATTAATATGATCAAATTTGATATTTTTCTTAAGTCAATTGAATTTCAATTCTTAAATTCACACTTGTGTTTTAGATATAAAATTTAATTTATTAAATTAAATTAAATTAATTCTTAATTTTAAAATCAAATTAATTTCAAGAGAAGAATATTTAGAGAATAATAGTACAAGAAATTGTATATAAATTATTAGTCAAGAAAACTAGGCTGACAAATTAAGGTTTTATTTCGGAACAGGAACTATTGACTTTTTGATTTTTTTAAAAATAATTAAAATTATTTTTTTATATTTTAAATTTCTCTTAAATTATCAATGATGGATATGTCAAGTTAACAAAAAATTAAAAAATTAATTATTAAAAAAATTAATTTTTCTCTTTTCAAATACACAAAAAAAATAAATTTTTAATAATTAACTTTTTTTTTTTTTGGTTTCTCAAACGCAACCCAATTGTTACTAAAGATGGAACACTAATTTAATTATGTACGTTCCCACCGGTTGACCGATCAGCGAATGACGGGCCGCTCGATCTAGATCCCAATTCTTCTGGGGTTGGAAAAAAACTTGCAGCCGTTACCCATGGGTGCGTACTGGGTGATGTTCGTCCCATGGCCCTAGCCGACAAAAAATCACGAGGAGCTAAATCAGTCCAGGGCCCATGGGTGCGTACTGGGTGATGTTCGTCCCATGGCCCTAGCCGGCAAAAAACCACGAGGAGTAAATCAGTCTAGGCAAGCCCTAGCTGACCGGCTCAGCCGAGAATGCTGTTAGATGGCCCTCCATAATTAGAGGAATGACTGCCCCCAAGAAAAGTCGAACCCGGGACCTATTGAACCCAAACCCTTCAACCCGCCATCCGAACCAACTCGACTACCCCTCGGGGCGATCCCAATTCTGAATAATGTAAAAAGAAAGTTTTGCTTACGTATGAATTGAAATACCGTGCGTATGTCAACATGCTCCTTCCGAAAAAAAAAAATGTTATATATTGCCGACATCAGGGCCTTTTTATTCAACGTCCTCTCGACTAATGTGTCAACATGCTAGTGACATCAATATGATAATACCTTAGTGGCATCAATGTGTATGATTCTATGGACGGGAAATCTCCTTCCGTCAGCGCCCTCTTTTGGAGAAAATAAAATGCTTGATGTGAAGATGGATATGGATGATTGAAAAACAGATGGCCTAGGTAGTTTGTTTACGTGGGTTTGATACATTAGATTTTATTGAAAAATTTTTAAAATTTTTAAAAATTATTTATTTTTTATCTCATTATACGAATTATAAACTCACAATTTATCTTATTATATCTCACTTTTTATTACTCCAAACATATCCTATACCATAAATCAATACTAGCCAAATCCGCACCTTTCTTTGGTTTTTTTTTTTTTTTTTTTAATAATAATGCTAGAGTTAAGGCAAATAGAGGACAACCAGCCGGATAACGTCTTTCCAGAGAATGTGAGAATATTGCCTCCTGCTCAAACTCTAGCCTGGTCCTTCTAATGCCCACTGTCCCAGCTATTTTGTAACTGAGCCTACTAATAATAGCCTAACCGAAAGTAGCCCAAACTCACTGAAGAATGGCCTGGAACTTCCCTTCAACCCATTTTCGAATTTGGGCTCCAGAAATTCAGTAAATCTCTTGGGGAGGACCCATGAACACTAAACCCCCCGGAAGCCCACCAGGCCCCATTAAACCTCTCCCCCCCTAAAGTCAGCTCACTTTGGGACAAAGCGTAATGTTATTTTTAACAGGCTGTTGAGCTAAGAAAAACAAAAGCCTTATGAACTCTTGAACAGAATAGCGCTCTTGTTAAGTGGAAGAATGAACAAGAGAAGTTTTCTATCACAATTCGAGGTGCAAACTGGAGTGACACTGATCGAAATCTTGAAGCTTCTCCTGCTGGAAAACTTCCTGATCCTTCTAGAAGAAGAATTGCTAAACCTCACAGAGAAGATTTTGCAAGGGAAACTCTGGAACTATAAATTAACATCCTTGTGAAGCCATGATCCGTTGAGCTTTCAATTCTCACTCTCAAGTCCAGTCCGTTAACTAGGTAATCCCATCCCAAAAATTGACTCTATAATTGTCTTCCTTCTTAAATTTTGAACTCTTGTTTACACTTAGAATTTTTTTTTTTTATTCGAATTTATGTTGACGTTCAACATCTCACAAGATAATTTAGTTCTATTCATTTTCCAAATTGAAACCATATGAGATAATTTCTACGGAAAATTGTATCCAAGTCATACTTGGTAATCTTTTAAAGTTATTAGTCACACTCAAAAAAAAAGTATTGCTTTTAAGTCACATTAATGTGAAAAGTTTTGTATTTAAGTCATACTTTTGAGTGGGTCCCACGAGTTTGTTTTGAATATAATTTATAATATGACTTAAATGCCCTTTTTCTATAATTAATTAAGATGGAGTTGCCGAAAATTATGGAACCGAAAATCACGTTTTCCGTTTTTGTTTCATTCCTTATCAATTGCGTGAACATATAGTTAGATAAAAATCTGTTAAAAGATTATATACGAAGGAATACACACGGATTACGCGAGTTTGTGCTGTGAGATTAACGTCGATCGAATGAATATATACAGATTTGGATTACGTATTTAAACACATGACTGCGGTACCGTTTTTTTTAGGATGCATGCTCGTTCAAAAACAGTACCGCGTTCAAAAACAGTACCGCATGACTCTATCATACAAACATCATATGTAAATACAAAAAATAGTTCAAATATCAAACGAATAATCGACAGTACCGCATGTATGACAGTATCACATGTCTGCGGTACTGTTTTTTTTAGGATGCATGCTCGTTCAAAAACAGTACCGCACGACTCTATCATGCAAACATCACATGTAAACACAAAAATAGTTCACATATCAAACGAATGACCGACAGTACCGCATGTGTGACAGTACCGCATGTGTCTGCGGTACTGTTTTTTTCAGGATGCAAGCTTGTTCAAAAACAGTACCGCATGACTCTATCATGCAAACATCACATGTAAACACAAAAATAGTTCACATATTAAACGAATAACCGACAGTACCGCATGTGTGACAGTACCACATGTCTGCGGTACTGTTTTTTTTAGGATGCATGCTCGTTCAAAAACAGTACCGCATGACTTTATCATGCAAACATCACATGTAAACACAAAAATAGTTCACATATCAAACGAATAACCGACAGTACCGCATGTGTGACAGTACCACATGTCTGCGGTACTGTTTTTTTAGGATGCATACTCGTTCAAAAACAGTACTGCACGACTCTATCATGCAAACATCACATGTAAACACAAAAATAGTTCACATATCAAACGAATGACCGACAGTACCGCATGTGTGACAGTACCACATGTCTGCGGTACTGTTTTTGTTTTTTTTAGGATACATGCTCGTTCAAAAACAGTACCGCACGACTCTATCATGCAAACATCACATGTAAACACAAAAATAGTTCACATATCAAACGAATAACCGACAGTACCGCATGTGTGACAGTACCACATGTCTGCGGTACTGTTTTTTTTAGGATGCATGCTCGTTCAAAAACAGTACCGCACGACTCTATCATGCAAATATCACATGTAAACACAAAAATAGTTCACATATCAAACGAATGACCAACAGTACCGCATGTGTGACAGTATCACATGTCTGCGGTACTGTTTTTTTTAGGATGCATGCTCGTTCAAAAACAGTACCGCATGACTCTATCATGCAAACATCACATGTAAACACAAAAATAGTTCACATATCAAACGAATAACCGACAGTACCGCATGTGTGACAGTACCACATGTCTGTGATACTGTTTTTTTTAGGATGCATGCTCGTTCAAAACAGTACCGTACGACTCTATCATGCAAACATCACATGTAAACACAAAAATAGTTCACATATCAAACGAATGACCGACAGTACCGCATGTGTGACAGTACCACATGTCTGCGGTACTGTTTTTTTTAGGATGCATGCTCGTTCAAAAACAGTACCGCATGACTATATCATGCAAAGAATGGTGCTGTTTTAATGAGGTACTGTTTTTTTATACGGTACTGTTTTATTATGTGGTACTGTTTTATTATGTGGTACTGTTTTTATGCGGTACTGTTTTTATGCGATAATGTTTTATTATGTGGTATTATTTTTTATGCGGTATTATTTTATTATATGGTACTGTTTTCCTTAATAGTTTTGATTTTGTTTCTAAAAATCAGTTTTGCTTATTTTGTAAAGAAGATGGAAAGTCGCGGAATTAGGTTTTTCTCAAACAGTTTTGATTTTGTTTCCAAAAATCAGTTTTACTTGCTTTATAAAGAAGATGGAAAGTCACGGAAGTTATGAGTAAAGTGTGCACTATTTTTGGATAAAACTGGCAGTTTTGAAATGTAGTGAAAAACGCGTGATATCTTTTTTGGTCTTTTTGTTGCAAGTGTGACTTATTCACAAATAAGATTTTTGGGTATGACTTAAATGTTTATAAGTTCATAAATAGTGACCGGCCTCCAAAAACTCCTAATTTCTAAAAGATTTATATTAAAACTCATACTCATAACATTTTCTTGAATTGGATTGAAATTTTGTTATAGTATTATGAATGAACTACGATTCTACCTCTAGAATTGTGAAGAATAGGATTTTACAATTAAAAGATTTTTATAATACTTCTATTCTATTACCTATTAATAGCTTAGGCTGTCAATCAAATGCGATATTCTTAAAACATGAACCTTAAAATAAAAAATAAAAATAAAAAATAAAAAATAAAAATAAAAACAAAAAATAAAAGATAAAAAAGTAACTAAGAACTACCTCAACCTTTTAAAAAATTTTAGAACAAGATATGATACGTTTGTTACCTCCATTCTTAAAGAACCAATGCTATCATACCGAGGACTTGTTCCACTTCATCATAAAACCATGAAATCGTTTTATATCATTTGTGATTTTTCCTTGTTCATAAACAACTACGTACCCGTACAAAGCCCACTTTTAGGATAAATGGGATTGTGCTACCCGAGAAATCATATATTAGTAATGTAAATCTTAGGCTTAATTTGGCAACTCAGTTAAAAGTTAATTAGTTTTGACAACTTAATTCTTTTATTTTTTCTCAAATAATCAAAATCATCCTCTTACATTTTAATTTTTTTCTATATCATGAAGTATAAAAACATCAAATTAACAAAAAAATTAAAAAATTAGTTATTTTTTTCTGACACAAAAAAAAAACAAAAACAATTTAACTTTTTAATAACTCGTTAGTAGTAAACTTAAAAAAAAAAAAAAACTTAACTCTTTTTTTTTCAAACTAAACTTTAAGACTCCGTTTGGAAAGAAAAATAACTAATTTATTTTTACCTAATTATTTTTATGTTTGAAAAAAAAAAGTAATATTTTTTTGGTGAATTTTTAATTTTAATTAGTTTAACATTTTACCTCTTAAAAGTTTAAAAAAAATTAAAAATATAAAAAAATAAATTTAATAGACTGCCGTAGCTACCAGGTCGAGGTGCCAAACCATGCCTAAGTCGAAACCAAAGCTAGTTCCTCGAAGATGGAAGGCGACACGGGCCAGGTTGACTGTCCAAACTGACCACCCGGGGCAACAGTCGGTGGTCCTCTCTGTGGTCCCTCCTCCATGCGTCAGTTTATCACTACAAGTAGTACAAAGATTCTAATTGTGGTGCTTTCACGTGACCTGCTTCCCGACAAAAATTTACTGTACACCCACTGATTTGGAATCTTATTTCAATTATATCAGTCCTTACACGCAGACGCTCCCTGTGACGTTGAAAAGTATTCTCAATAAGATGTCGTTTGACATACCATAAATTTTTAAAAAATTTTATAAATTTCTAACAATACTTTTATCTCTAATTTTTTTACTATTAGTAATTTTAAAAAATTCTAATATTTCATTAAAAATAAAATCTGAAAGTAAGTTAACCGAATGTGTAAATTTTTTATACAATTATATTTTTCATGTCGAAAACTTTCAAATGAGTATCATTGTTGCTATTTTTTGTGAATTTTTTTGAATCCGTTGGAACAGATTTAAAAAATCATTCCCAATGTTTACTACTTTTCAAAAAAAAAAAGGGTACCAAAATTAACCCAAAATCACATTTTATTCCAATTTATCTTATTTTTTCTTACTTTGAACGGAGCCTAAATCTAAGCTCTCAAGCGTTTGGTTGATCAAAATGTATAAAAATTTAATGAAAAAGTAATATATGGAAAATTTTAATAAAAAAATGTACAAAAAAAATTAATAAGAATTAGTAAGTTTTGACTAACCAAACATCTCCAAACATGTGATTCAGTTTGAGGAACAGATCTAGACGTGATACGTCTTTGTACTTTCAAACGTGTCAGAATATTCTTAAAATATTTGTATATATATCCTAAATTAGTTCTATTCCTATTAAGTTTAGGTTTCTTATTTATCTTATAAATATAGAGTTTTGTTGTACAATTTTGAACATATTAATATAATTAATACATAATCATTATTTTTCTCTCCAAATTTATATTTCCTGTATTATTTTAATGTGGTATTAGAGTTACAGTAAAAAAAAATTTTTGACGGATGCTCCATCACTACCGCCGCCAAGAATAGCCAACCTCAGTTTTTGTGTCGATTTTCGACCTTCCAATTTGTGATTTTATTAAATTGTTAAATTGTCATCTTTCTTGCAAGTCCAATCGTATAAAAAAATTAACCTCCCAAACCACAACATGCACCCTCATGCTTGACCTGAAGCCTTAAGCATTTTCTTGCTTGGTTCATGCGCTGCCACACTCCTTTAGCCCGTGGCTCCAACCACGGCTCACCTAAGCTGTCTCCTTTACTTTTGGCTTCAGCCCACGTCGATCATCTCCCTGCGGCTCCACTCGCGCTGGCCTCCTGCAACAAGGCTCCACCCAAGCTTCATTTTCTGCACGCGGCTCGCATGGCTCTAACCTAGTCACACTACTCCACATCAGCTGAATCGGGTTAAACTGGTTTTCTCCTTTTCGTCAACCGGTTTAGTGTGTTTTGGACTTGTCCTCGGTCGATTAAGACTGGTTCCTAAGATTTTTTAACCTCCTGATTCAAGTTTTAATATCAGTTTTGCCAGATTATACTTCTACAGCGTACTGCTTGTTTCAATATTATCTATAGAGCGTCCTGATATTGCTTAGCCTATCACTACTATTCTCTCTGGCCCCAATTAGCTTCTTTTGGGCGCATGTTATGTCTAGTTTCTTGAAAGACCGCAAGCTTTGGCATTATATCACTGGTGATATCAAACTTCCAACCAAGAATAAAGATAAACCTAATGAACAATATGTGGAGCGGCTTGACGAATAGGATAGCAAGAATCATCAAATTATCACTTGGCTTCGTAACATCTCTATCCCTTCTATTGGGTCTCAATTTCATCGTTTTGAGACTACTAAGGGGGGCTAGGATTTTCTTTGCTCCTGCTACACTACTGATGATCTTACTCATCAATACCAGATCTTGCCTCAGCTTCACTGTCTTCGTCAAGAATCTAGTCAGTCCATTCACAGCTTTTTGGCACAGATGCAAAGTTACTAGGATCAACTATCTCCCTCTAAACTTGACTAAACGAATTCTATTGATACTAAAAATTTGCTTTTTATTGTGATAATCAAAGACTCATTATTTTTCTCATGGCATTGAATGATGCACTTGAGCCAGTTTAGGTATCTTTTCTACGCCGAAACCCTCTTCCAACTCTTGACCTGGCAATATCTAAGTTTCTTTCTGAAGAAACTCATGTTAGCTCTCTACGAACTAAATCTCCAGACATCACTTATGCATCCTATCATCCCCACTCAGCCTCTTCGGGGTCTTCTTGTAGTCATCCTCTTGTTCAACTACCATGCAGATACTGCAAACAACTAGATCACTCTCTACTACTTTGCCCAAATTGGACATGCATCCACTACTCTAAAAGTGGTCTTGGCCACCTTTATCATCAGTGCCCCCAGAAAGTCTCCTAATTCTCGCAACAATGGGACTCATAATCGTAAATCTCAACATTTGAAATATACTCAGTCTACTGCTACCACTCCTGTTATCTCCAATCTCCATGCTCCTGCTGAGCCATCCCCTTCATCCAGTCTTAGTATAAGTGACATTGCTGATATTATTCGTCAACTCAGCTCAATCTCTAGTAATCCCTCTACTACCTCTACTGTCATGTCCGCCACCACAAGAACTTCTACTTGGCTTTCTGACTCAACTCACTCCAATCATATGACCTCTAATCTCAAACTTTTTACCTCTACGTCATCTGCCTTACACGTACCTACTATTCAAATGGCGAATGGTTCCCATATACATGCTTAGCATATTGGCCATGTCTCTACTTCTCATCTCTCTCTTCCCTAAACCTATTCCCATATACATGCTTAGCATATTGGCCATGTCTCTACTTCTCATCTCTCTCTTCCCTAAACCTATCGCTTACCTGCCCTGTCTCTTAATCTTATTTCTATTGGACAATTATGTGATATTAGACTCACTGTTATTTTCTCCTCTTCTGGATATCTTGTGTAGGATCCACAGTCGAGATGAACCTTTTAGGGTTGGCCTAAATATGGTCAATTCTTTAAACTAGTGTACCCCCACTTCGATCTACTCACCTATAATCTGCTGCTATTGCCTCTACTGTCTCTCCCTACCATCTATGGCATTTTCACTTGGGACATCTTTTAGTTAATTGTCTACAATCTTTAATTTCTAACGGTTAGTTAAGGTAGGTTCGCAATGAATCTCTTGACTGTGTCTCGTGTCAAATTGCAAAATAACCTACTTTATAATTTAATAAAAGTGATAGTTTTTCTTTATCTTTTTTTGATCTTGTTCATTTAGATGTTTGGGGACTCTTTCCCACTATTACTATGGGGAGCTCGCTATTTTGTTATATTTGTGAATGATTATAGTTGTTTTACTTGACTTTATTTGATACACAATCAATCCCAACTCCTTAATATTTACACTGAGTTTGCTGTCATGGTTAAAACATAATTTTGTTGTACTATTAAAATTTTTTTATTTGATAATGCCATGGAATATCAGATATCTAATTTTCTTGACTTTTTTTTTTTTTTTTTGTCAACAAAGAATTCTTTCTCATTGTTCTTGTCCCCATACTTCCCAACAAAATGGTCAAACATGGCCACATTCTTGACACTATTCGTGCTTTTCTCATTTCTTCTTCTTGTCCTAAAAATTTTTGGGGGGAAGCTGCTCTTACTGCTATTTATACCATCAATCGAGTCCCTATTCCCCTCTTTCGCAACCAAACTCCTTGTGAACGGTTGTATTGATCTACCCTCCTTATAGACTTCTTCGTGTTTTTGGTTATATTTGTTTTATTCTTCTTCCTGCTCATGGACGCACCAAATTGGAACCTCGAGCTCGTTTATATTGTTTTTTAAGGTGTGGAATTGAACATAAGGGCTATCGTTGTTATGATCCTATATCTAATTGTCTTTGTGTCTCTCGTCATGTTGTTTTCTGGGAATACAAAATGTTCTCTTCTATATTTTCTTTTCTCTTTTCATTTACCGATCTTCCCTCATTTTTTATCAACCCCTCTATTGATCTATTTTCCAATGACATACACACTTCACCCCCTAAGGCACCCCTAGTTCCTGCCATACTTGCTGTGGACATACCTACTTCTCCTTTTAAGGCAACACTAGTTCCTA
This sequence comes from Vitellaria paradoxa, assembly GCA_019916065.1. Classification (NCBI taxonomy): domain Eukaryota; kingdom Viridiplantae; phylum Streptophyta; class Magnoliopsida; order Ericales; family Sapotaceae; genus Vitellaria; species Vitellaria paradoxa. The sequence goes on along the minus strand of CM034233.1, from coordinate 21,656,776 downwards.
CAATTTCGACACTGGCCTCTCCTAATCATCCCCCTTTGTCTGTCAATCCTACACCTTTTAACACTGCCTCTCTACCACTTGAGCCTTCTGACATTGCTGACACTGAACCACCATCTCTTTACTGCTCTAATCGAGTAAAGAAACTTTCATTTCACCTTCGTGATTTTTACTATTTTTCCGCTATTCTCTCTCAACATGAGCCTCGTTTTTTTTAAGAGGCTAGTTCTAACCCACTTTGGTAATAAGTAATGTCCGATGAATTACAGGCTTTTGAGAAGACCCACACTTGGGATCTAGTTGATCTACGCATAGTAAAATCGCTATTGGCTGTAAATGGGTCTACAAGATTAAAACTCATTCTGATAGGTCTATTGAACGTTATAAAGCTCGTCTGGTGGCCAAAGGCTATACTCAGGAGTATGGCATTGACTATGAGAAGACCTTTACCTCTGTTACACGCCTCACTTCTGTTCGCAGTTTGTTTGCTATTGCCGCCTCTTGTAAGTGGCCCTCACCCTAACTGGATAAGAATGTATTTCTCAATGGCGACTTGGTTGAAGAAGTTTATATGCAACCTTCTCCTGGTTCTTCATATCCTCTGCATCAGGTTTACAAACTCCATCGTGCTTTTTACGGTCTTAAGCAAGCACCTCGGGCTTGGTTCGCCAAATTTAATGCTATTATTGGTAATTTTGGTTTCTCTTCCACCCTTATGATTCCGCACTCTTTATTCGCTGCTCAATACATAGCACTATTCTTCTCCTGCTATATGTGGATGAAATGATCATTACTGGTGATGATCATAAGAGCATTTTTGAACTCAAGTCTCTGCTTAACTCTTACTTTGAAATGAAAGACTTGGGTTCTTTCAATTACTTTATTAGTCTTGAGATCACTACTGACGCTTCAAGCTACTTTCTCTCTCAAGCTAAGTATGCATCTGATCTTCTCTCTCGAGCTGCACTCATTAATAGCAAGACTGCACCAACCCCACTTGAGCCAACTACTCATCTCACACCTCTTGATGGTACTTCTCTTTCTGATGCTACTCTTTATCGCCAACTGGTTGGAAGTCTCGTCTATCTCACTGTCACCAGGCTTGATATTACATATACGGTTCACATTGTCAGTCAGTTCATGTCAACTCTTTGTTCAGGTTATTATGTTACAGTTATCTGTATTCTACGCTATTTAAAGGGTGCCCTATTCTATAGGCTCCATTATTCTTCTCAATCATCTCTTACTCTTCGAGCCTGCACTAATACCGATTGGGCTGGTAACCCTACTGATCGATGCTCTATTACTGGGTATTGCTTCTTTCTCAGTGACTCCCTCATTTTCAGGTGAAATAAGAAACAAACTATTACCACTAGCTTTAGTACTGAAGCTGAATATCATGCCCTTGTTGACACTACACAAGAATTACTCTGGCTTCGCTAGTTACTTTCTGATATAGGTGTGTCTCATTCCGATGCCACTATTATCTACTGTGACAATCGTAGTGCAATTCAAATTGCTTATAACGATGTTTTTCACGAGCGTACCAAATACATCGAAATTGATTGCCATTTTGTGCGCTATCATGTGGCCTAGGGTACTTTCCAATTTATCTATGTAAATTCGGCTTCTTAGACTGCTGGTCTCCTTACTAAAGCTCTGCCTCCCAGATGATTTCATAAGTTAGTTTCTAAACTCAAGTTAATCTCTCCTATACTTCCTTGAATTTACAGAGGATGTTAGAATATTCCTAAAATATTTATGCACATATCCTAAATTAGTACATATTCCAAATTAGATATCCAAAATTAATCCTAATTCTATTAATTTTAGATTTCTTATTCACCTTATAAATATAGAGTTCTGTTGCACAATTTTGAACACATCAATATTATTAACGCACAATTATTATTTTTCTCTCTAGATTTTTATTCCCTGTATTATTTTAACAAGGCGAAAAAGAAAAACAGAAGGCTGAGTCTGGACTTTGAAAAAAAAAAGAGTTGAGATCTTTCCACCTTGACATAAGTTACTAGGGAGAGGGTAAATCATTTCTCCTAATCAAAACTTGGTTTTTTTTTTTTTTTTGGCAATCGTGCTTCAACATTGGGGAGACTGAAGTTTTAAAATCAAGGGTTAAAAATTATGTGAATGTATAACCGCAAACTCTTTGCATTTGCAACAATATCAGCGGTTGCTTATTTTACATAACAATAGTTAAAGAATTAATGCTAATTACGCTCTTGCATGCGCACTAACCATTGCCTATTCTTTTATCATTAGGTAATGGTTACAAAAGCGTTGCCAAATGTTGTTACTGTAACACTAGAAAAAATCTCGCACTTTAATATTTAAATTGTTAAAAGATAGATTATTGATAAAAAATTTTTACAAAGAGGATCGAGTTAACTCTAGCATGATCTGTTTTAAGCCTAGCTCGATTTTAACTTTATATCCATGTTATTGAGGCCCCTATATCTCCTCTAAGTTTTGATCTTGTAGCTATATTATTGCAGCCATATACTTTCAAGTTAGAATTTCGGCCACTCTTAACTTGACTTGACTTAACTCGCCGACTCGATTAGACCCGATTGACTCACTTCTCCCTTATTTTTTTTCCCTCTTACATTGAGACCAATTAGAAAATTGATTATAATGAAAATATAAATATAATTAAATGTAATTAAATATAATTATATGACGGAGACTAATGCACATTTTTAAATGTAATTTTGTAATTACATTTCATTACCAAATTAAATATAATTAGAATTATAATATAAATATATTTTTAAGACCAATCGGATAATTATTTTGTTTTAGTTTAAATCTATTATATATTATAAAAAATATTTTAAAATATTAAAAATATATATATATAGTCAATAGAGTAGGATTAAAATTAAATTTTATTGACCCTTATCTAATCAAATCTAACCCGACCCGATCAAATCACCGTAAGGCCAAAAAGGGGCAAGGACACAGTGGGCCAAGTCAACCCAAATCTCAAATCAACTAATCAAGTCAGGATGATATTGACTCATTTTACACGTCAATTAAAACAAATAATAACGCATTTCAGGCTGACAAGGCAACCCATGTTCTCTCTACCATTATGATTTTTTTTGGCTGTCAAAAACAAATAAATTGTTACCCAAAAAAATTAATTGTTGAAATAATATTGATGAAATTATAAAATTATAATGCGATTTCCTTTCACCCTAAAATAGCTTTATCATGTTGTGGTTTCTATCTGAAATACCGTTTTCTGTTTTGCCATTTTTACATAATTGATTATTCTTTAAATATAAACTTTCCTAACATTTTTTACATTTATCCTTTTATTCTTGCTGTCGAAAAAAAAAATTATTCAAATGTCGACTCAAAAAAATTAATTGTTAAAATAATGTTAATGAAATCATAAAATTGTAATACGATTTCTTTTCAACCTAAACTAGCATTATCATGTTCTACCTAAAATATCGTTATCATTTTATTATTTTTACACGATTGAATATTCTTTAAATATAAACTTATCTAACATTTTTAATATTTATCTAACTAAATCTGATTTATGATTAAAACAAAAAAAACGTAATCAATTTAATTGAATATACAAACATATCTAAAGTTGAATGTATGAGTTCTCAAAGTTTGAAATATATACCTCATCACTTAATAAAAATACTAATTAATTAAATCTAATATATGGCAAAAGAGTTATCACTTAATTAAAAAAAATTAATCAATTTAATTTAGTACATAGCACTTTAAAAACATTCTTGTTTGAAATAATTTTTTTTTAATTCACAACAAAATTTTGACCTCTATCTCTTATTTTTACTAGACTTTTTTTTTCTACACTTTTTACCTAAAACAATCATCTTCAACTCCATATAATATAAAATTATATACTAAAAATAAAAATAATAGGAAAATAAATATCTAAAATTTATAGTAATACAAACAAATTGAAAAATAATAAAATAAATATTTAAAATTTATAATAACACAAACAAATTAAAAAAATAAATATTTAAAATTCATTGAAACAAATCATTATTTGCCTACTCATATTTTCATGATTTGTTAAATTATTATCTTTTATATTTTTCTCTTATTAATTATTTTTTAAGAATTGAATATATGAGACTGAGAGAAATTTAAGACATTACATATGAATTAAAAAATAATTTTGGTGAAATATTATGAAGTTTGAGGTTGTACGCTCGATTAGATTGATAGAATATGATCATGAGTTGTATTTTGTCTGAGAATTTAGAATGGAATTTAAGAATATATCATTAAATAAAAGTGTAGAAATTCTAGAAGTAATTATTTTATTACATTTAGATATTTTATCTTTTTTTTAATCATGTTCTATCATATTTAGATGTTTTGTTATGTTTAGATAAATGAAAGATAGTTTGAATAGTAGTTTAAAATTAAGTTTAAGGACTACAGTTTATTTGCAAATACTTAAAAAATATTAATATTTATCTAAATTTTAGATTTAAAAACAGCATAACAAAAAAAACTCTACATTTAAGAAGTTTTGTTAAAAAAAAAAATCATGCAGTTAAGTATATTTATCCATAATGCGATTTTAGGCTAATAAAAAATCACATTATAATTTTATAGTTTTTTTACCATAATTTTTTTTTGATACAATATTTAGATAATTTATTTTTTTTAACAGCAAAGCAAAAAAAAAAAAAAAAAAAAAAATCTGTTACTCACGGGATAAGTAATTAACAACTCGCTATACATCGTTCACTAAAGCTAGCTAGTATGAACAATGGGAAAATTGGAATTAATAGCCTAATCCAACGTGTGGACAACAGCTTATTTGGTAAATAACAAAAGGTCGTCTTAAAGTTAGGTCCTCTTTGGTTAAAAAAAAAAAGAATTCTCACCTGCAAATTCTATATGCATAAATAATACTTCTCTGATAATTTAGCGTCTCATCATGAGACATGACTGAGATTTAAATAAATTTACATTTAGCTAAGTCAATTAAAAAATATTACATAAATTTATATTTAAAAATAATTAATCACGTAAAAAGAAAAAAAAGATAATGATATTTTAATTAAAAACCGTAACATAAAAATGCGATTTTATACCAAGAAAAAATTGTATTACGATTTTGTAAACAATATTTGAATAATTTGTTTTGCTTTTTAACAACTTTTGGATATTTAATTTATTTTGTTTTTAACTTATGATAATACAATTTTATAATTTGAAAGAGGGATTGAGAAAAAATTGTGATCACGGACTTGTTAATTGTATACATATTGTTTCAGAAGAATCTTAATTAGAGTAAAATAGTTATTCTATTAATTCCTTTTCTCACTTAATACAAAAATATTAATTTTTAAGAGATGACATTCTATCTTTATTTTTAATACCAAAAGTTGGAATAAGTAAAATGAAAGTAGATTCTATTTCATTCTTACCCACTAAACTTTGCTTAATTTCTATACCACTTGATATATTTCCCATTAATTGTTGCCACCAAGTCAAAACAATGACGAGGAAACACTCTTCTATTCATAATTTTAAGGTGATTTCTATGAAGGAAGCTGGGGTTTGATAATCCAGCGACCAAAGTACATATTTAAGTGATTTTACCTGAATAACGTTTGTATTACTTAATTATGGAAATTGTTCCATAATTGCCAATTTATGTTTAAATGTAAGACATCGGTTGGGACGAAACTTCCGAGTCTTTCTAACAAACGCGTAGAAAGGACGAGACTTCCAAGTCCTTCTACCCAACGCGTAGAAAAGTCAGGTAAGCAGCTTAACAGCAAATTTACATTTAGAGGCTGTTTGGAAATAAAAAAAAAAAAAAAAACTCAAAAAAATTTAAACAACTTCAAAAGTTTTCAAATTCTTCCGATTAAAATTTATCACTTATCATTTTTACATCACATCAACCCCAACTTTTGTGTTTTTTTAAGTTTTTTTGAACTTCCAAACACCCCTTTAGGCTCTGTTTGGAAAGAGAGTGGAAAATATTGAAAATTTTTAAAAATTATTTATTTTTATTTCACTGCACGAATTACGAACTTACAAATTATATCATTTTATCTCATTTTACCTTTTTTTTTATCACTCCAAACGCACCTCTAATGGTCATTGGAGTCTCAAATTTTTTAAAAAGATTGCAAAAAAAACTTTAAAAGTTATCAATTTCTTCCAATCAAAATTTGTAACATGTCATTTTTACATCACTTCAACATCAATTTTTATTTTTATTTATTTATTTATTTATCCTTTTTTTAATTTTTACTTTTTGGGCACTCTCTGAACGCTCTCTTAAAATTCACCTTTTGATTTTTTTTAACAACTTTAAGGGTGTGTTTGGAGTTGTATAAAATTGTAAAAGTAGATATCTCGTAATTCGTGTAGTTAGTGAAATTTTTAAATTTTGTTATTTCGTAATTCGTGTTTGTATAAATTTATAAGATTTTATTTTATTTTGAAGAGCTCCAAACGGAACCTAAATGTATATTTTATTACAAGTAAGACAAACCAAACGCGGTTACGCGGAAGTCGAATGCTCATGCATTATTGCCTACTTAAATTGACTAGTGGCAGAAAGTGTAAGCAGATCTGAAGGATGTACAAAGAAGAACGAACCTCTTGCGGCTTTTTGGAGAATAAAGGTTAGTAATACTTCAACATGTTATTAATCAGTGGCATAGACTCTGTTTCCATTCCGTTAAAGTTTATCTACTCTTTAACGCAAGTTGCATTCCCTGCGTTTGTTTCAATCTTTTACAATTTTGTTTCAATGTAATTTATTTTCTTTTTTTTTTTCTTTTTTTGAAAAATAATTTATTTCTGAAAAACATTTTAGGTTAAAACAAGCTTATAGTAATACAGACATGTTTGCAATTACATCTTGACAGAGCTAGTAGTAAATAAAACCTCTTCAGATTAATTGTATTTGATGGACTTGGAATGCTCTTCCTCTCCATTTTGGCAAACTTCTCGACATGATCAAATAACATAAACATGTTTTCTAGGGGTTTCTTTGTTAGGGGTTGCTATAATTTGTTAGTTTTTCTTAATTAATTCAAGTTTGAAATATATCAATGCTCGCTACTCATACATCCCTCAACCTCGTTGTATGTTTCAACATATACCTCGTATAGTCTTGCAGTCTCTTTTATTGTCTACTAATCATCAGTACCAGAAAATCAACAATTCTGGGTTGCCTTCTGTTCACGATAAAAGGTGCCACGAACTCTTCTATTACCTGGTTCCACTAGCAAATTGGCCTAGGTGATAATTTGTAAAACCATTTTGGACAACCTTCTCTAGGCAGGAGGGGAATATCCTATACATCAAATGGTCATTTCAACTCCAGAGGGCCATGACCTGTGTAAAGTGCTTATAATGTCCCAAGGGTCTAAGACTAAGTCATATAGCGTAAACCTTGTGGTGACGAACCATTTTGATGGTTCTAGATTTTGTATCTTTTGCGAAAAAAGGTGAGGAGGCCACCCTTTACAACGCATTCCATACCAGAAGTTTTGTTGCCATGCCTGGAGCACCTAGTATCTGACTCTATTGTTTTTTTTTTTTTTTTTTTGGTAATTAGACTCTATTGTTTTCTGTTCTGAACTCCTTGGATTTTCTTGTATCGGTTTCTCCAATCATTCTTTCTTTGCCCATGAGTGTTTTCTCTCATAATGGGCTATTTGTCAACTCCAGCTTATCTAGGTGAGTTTATAATTAACCAATACTTTGTACATACGTTTATTTATACGTTAGTGTATTGTATCACTTGATGGGCTATAATGGGGCTTTTTTACTCTATTCTTGTTAAAGGTTGGATTAGATTTTAACCATGATTGAGTTTGGACTTAACAATTAGAGAAAATTCTATCTAGGGCTTGCGGCGCACACAACTATCCTTGTTTCTGTGCGCGCTGCCTGGGTGTTTGATATCTCGTGCACAGAGGAGGCCACATGACATACGTATGAATAGGTTAAGTTACTTCTCGTGTGCATGACACCTTTCTTTATGGGCACACGATGCTTGGAGCTACTTTCTGTCATATCTGATCTACCTTATTTGCTTTATACATATGTGGGTGTGTGTATACATACGGCTAAGACCAATGCAAATCTTTTACAAGTATGTGTTGGCTTCCCATAAGAAGCTTTATTCCACCTACCGTCTATTTATCATCTCACTTTGATTGTTGGAGTGGGTGTTTGTTGATGCAACTGGGGACTAGTAAGAGAATTAAAAGAGAGTGAGGTATGAGCTTGAGTTTAGAGAATTTGTCTAGTTTGAGTTATACACTGGTGAGCGGGTGAGTTTGCGAACTTGTGTGGCCTTGTGGTGGTCTTGGTGACTCTGTTAAGGAAGAATAAGTTGCAGGACATGTTGGTGTACAAAACTGGTGCTCAATTCTCTTCCTCAGCTTCTCCTTTTTCTTTGTTCGAAGTAAGGAATTTTACTCAAATATTTAAGTTATGAATGAGGGATTTCTAGCATGCTTAGTACATGTTAGGATGGGTTATGTAGGTTGATTCGAGTATTGTATGTGATTGGAAGATGATGTATGCATATATATATATACACACACACTGCAAATGGAAGAACTTGAGTTACTTTGATAAATTTTTGGCTGGTACTACAAATTGATGCATGAATGATGATTATAAATGTTTCTAACATGTTTTGAGAACTTATGAGTGTTGAAATTGTTGAATTAAACTAAGATTGAAAATGGGTACGAACTGGGAACTAGAAAATAGGGGTCGGGGTCCCAAATTGTCTGGATCATGACATACGCATAAGAATTCATTCCTCGTGCGCATAGCTGACAGCAACCTGGCATGCGCATGAGGGTTCATGCCCCGTGTGCATAACTCGCAAGTAGACTAGGGCGTATGCACCAGATCCCTTCTCGTGTGTGCACGATAGAACCCACCTCCGATTTTGTTAACCTTTTATGATTTTAATACATATTTATATTACGTTTGACTATTCTCACTTGGGATAATATCTCGGATATATTTTATACACGTGCTTCGTAGTATGACCCAAATTAATTGACATAATTTGGAACTTATCTTAAATTTCTAAGATACGGATGTATTTTTTGGGATATATAACATCCAACTGAGATTTGTATTACAACTTGATTTTTGGATTAAGGTTTAGAGATATTGAAAAAGAGAATATATGTATCCATGGGTTGAAAATTCTTAGGCCTATTCAGAGGTTAGATGCTCACAGTCCAATAGGTTAGTAACTTATAAAGTTGAGGTAGATACTTCAAGTGGCATATCAGACACTCTCTAAATGACTTCTAGACAAGAAACTTTGCAAAATAAGAGAAAATCAAAGTATGACAACCAGGTGGGTGGTCAAAAATCCTCTAATACTCAAGTCAATCTCTTGCTATAGAAATATTCAGGTAATGTTATTATAGAATAATGACTACGTACTTTTTTTTTTTTTTGTCTTATGCACTCTATTTTATATTTCTCTTGTGTCAATCTATGAGATTATCCTCGGATTATAAGATTAGAGTTTATCCTCTATTTTTGGTAAAATTATAGTTCATACTCATTATACTCAGGCACTGAAAAAGGGGCAAATACTTGAGCGAAGCAAATGGAGCATAATAAAGTAAGCAAAATGAGTGGACAATACAACTATAGTCAAGATTTGTCATTTCACAAGAAGAGCATAGGAAAATCGCTTTGATTCACAAAAAATACTAAGAAACATGTTTTAGGGTTTTGGTTATGTGGGAAGAGTGTTAGAAGGGCACGACACTCATTGCAAGCTCGCAGGAAAACTGCTCCTTCGGGCATCAACCTACCAATTTTTTAAACTGCATTTCGGAAGCAAAATTCACCTAGTATTTCATGGTATATATACTCTGGGACACATTGTAAATCAGTAAAAGGTTCATATTAAAGTTTTTTAAAGGTTAGAGTTAAGAGAAAAACTAAGAATAAAGTAACAGGGTTATCTATGGATTACTTTAAGATCTCTCTCATCTCTTTATATTCTTCTTACTTTATTGTTGGAGTTTTTATAGTAAAACCCAAGTACATACATAACCCATTGACGTAAACATATTGCCAAATTACATAAATCATGTGTTCGTCTATTATAGTTCTTTTTTATGTTCGTTTGTTTTTCTATTATTATGCGTGTTGCATGAAACTAATCCAGTATTCTGCATAGCACTTTTATTTTAGAATATAGGGGAGATTTTGTATCACTCTTGATAAGAAAACAATCTTAACTGAGAGATTCTAGTGTCTCTATTTTAATATTTGAAATTTTTGAATCTAATTAATCAAACAATCACACACAGTTGAGAAAGTAACACCAGATAATTAACGAGAAAAACCCTTTCATAAGGAAAAATCTCAAAAAACAATTCTACTATATAATTAGGTTACAAGACTCTATTTGATTCACTATGAATCACTCGCACAAATTTTTTTGTCACTCTTGCTCGATTACGCGATGAATCCAGGCCAAGTGGACTTTCTGAATCACTCAGAAATAAAACAGACAAAGAACAAGAAAATATAATAGAAAGATTGTTAAGCTCTCAAGATGAAAATCTTTCTTTAAGACTCTATAATATGCCCTATAGTTATATTGTTCATTAACGCTGGGTACATATATATAAAAGTACAAAGTCCTATTTCAACTAGGACTCAAATATATAAATAGATTTCCCAAAATGGAAACACAATCTTCATAATATTCAGAATCTTCGTCAGAGTAATCTCTCGAGCTCTCAGCGCTTTACTTGCAAAGATGTCTTGACCCCTCGGGTTGCTTGCGTTTAGCTTGCAAAGTCCACTAGAATTTTGCAAAATTGCTTGAATAAATCCCAGTCTATATAGAATTTGACTTGTTTTTGACTTTGACTTAGATTGCAAGTTATCCCTTTAGCGACATTGCAGATTCTCTATACATTGAATTATTTTTCTCCTTTTCAAATTAGGGAACAAATATATCTATAATATTTAATTCAAGATTTGTTTGGATTTGCTAATATAAAACCTTGCAACATTGATAATTATTTAATTTAAGGTCCATTTAGTGTGGCAAAAAATAACGAAAAATAGTAAAAAATGTGGTTTGAGAAACTTTTTTGGTGTTTGGCACGCAGCCATCAAACCACGTTTCAAAGTGAATAATGTAACTTTTAGATTTTTACGTCAACTTTTTGGAAAGAGAAATCATCCGAACGGTTTTTTTGGTTCCCTCGGAACGATTTTATATTAGAATTTAATGAAATTGATTAAAAAGTTTTTAAAATTTGTAAAAAAGTTATTGGGGTTTGTAAAAGTTTGTTAAGATATGTAGATATATATAAATTTATAGAAATTTCACAAAGTAGAAAGAGTATAAAATATGTTAGGGAATTTTAAAAGTTTTTAGAGATTTTCAGAAATTTCTAAAATTTTTTGTTATGCCAAATGGACCCTTAGTATCATGTGTCCCTTTCCAAATTCCTTTAGCTTATAGAAACTCTCCTTTAAATATGTGCAAATTAGGTGATATTGCCTCAAATCTTCTTCTAATAATTCGAGGTGTGGACAAAATATTAAAGAGTTGGATTAATTAGTAATTATTCCTTTTTTTTCTCTTCGAATGGGAAGGTGACACATGTCCAAAAAAAAATTTATCCTTTCTAATTTTCATGTTCGAAGAAATGTTAGCAACCTTTTTTTTTTTTTTTGAACAGTAAGATAAATTTATTATAATCAGTCAAAAAAAATGATATATAATAAAGTTCAAGACAAACTCTATAAAACCCTACAACTTATCCTAAATCACTTACATTCCCACAACCTACCCTCAATCACTTAACTTATCCTAAATCACTTACATTCCCACAACCTACCCTCAATCACTTACATCCCGCATGATTTAGGAGCGGCAGACACAAAATCCTATATACTCAAGTAAATAATCACTTACATCTCATGTGAATAGGATTGCCAAGCTGACAAAAACCCACTGCCTTAAACAAAGTTAGGAAACATTCTGACCTAATCCACTAATGTAATTCTCCACTTGTAGCGCAAGTGGATAGGTTAGAAACACAGTAGAAATCAAAAACTTTCATTGGCAAGCTTCAAACATCGAAAGTCGGGATCACCCATGTGACAATTCAATTCGAGCAGCACATGACCGGGGAAAGTACACCGGATTGGAAGACCAAGAGGTAAAATGGAATAGGCAAACCAGAACCAATCCTATTAACATGAAGCACCGACAAATACAAATGAATGAATACTAGCCCAGAGCTAAGCCCGATCCAACTTACCTGAGGCACATCCAAATCTTCTCCCTTGAAGCTCAAATCTAGACCAGAGAATATTGGAAGAGGCACATCCTCCTATCCAGATTACACATCACGGGTGCGTAACCACCAAAACAAGGCTATGGCAAATGTGCTCGCCAACTAACATGTTAAAGATTAACCCAAACAGCCCAACTAAACAAACCAAGGCTTCCCCTCCCCCCCTAAAAAAGAAAAATAAACAGACAAACAAAAACAAAGTAGCCCAACACACCTAAGACCCAAACTTAGTAATACAAGCTCCCAAACCAAGTGGGCCAAACCAAAGACCCAACTTAGCAAAAACAAAAAATCTTTACCCAAATTAGAATAAAATAAATACTAGCGCTATGGCCGTGCCTATGACGGCAAAACTCAACCATAGTTGTTGAATACAAAGGAATGGACGAACCGTGGGCTGTGTAACCACAAACAAGAGAAGATCCAACAACAGCGATCCAAGCCCGCTCATGACTCAAGACCAATCTAAAAAGTGGGACTATAACTGAAAATTTTTACCAAAAATTATAAGCCAACAAATGAGTTATAGAAAATTATTGGGTCTAATAAATTAATTATTTTTTAGCTAATAAAAGACTCTTACATCATCCTAACTATAAAAACTAATAAGGAACCTTTTCTTTGGATGGTTTTGTTGGACCCTAGGTCCGAGTCTCGTGAACCTTACCCAAGGGCTGGCCCTGCAGCCATCACCATAGCCTTGAAGAAGCCCTGACCAGAGAAGCCTTGATCGGACTAGGTAGGATCAATAGCCGATCGGGGAAATAAGGGTAATCTCAGGGGGCTTTTCAGTAGGAAGCGAGTCCTTGACCACTAAGAAAAAAATATGCTCAGGAAGTAAACAGAAACAAGAAGGTGATGATCGCTGACTGACTCTCGAAGAAGTCAAAGTTAAAATCCCACCCAATAACTTCTTTAGAGGAAGAAACAAATGAGGCATGCCAACCCCATGATGACCCACTAGCGATTTCATCGATAATTGCAAATTTTAGAATCTGGAGAATTTTAGTGGATAGTAGTAGTTCGACTGATGCCTTGTATTGGGAGGCCTTTAAAAAGATGAGGATAGAGAAAGAGAATTTACAACTTGTATCATGAAAGAGAATTTACAACCTGAATCATCTCCCTTGGTCAGATTCATAGGAGATCGAGTAACTCTACTTGGTTCTATTGTGTTGCCAATGACTCTGGGAGAATAGGCAAACCAAGCCACCAAGATGATCGATTTTTTGGTAGTAGACTGCCCTTCAACATACAACGCAATTTTGGGTAGAACGTCCTTGAATTAGTTTAGGGCAGTCACCTTTACTTACCATTTAAAGGTGAAATTCCTGACAGAAAATGGAATAGGAAGTGTACAGAGTGATTAGAAAGTTGCTCAGGAGTGTTACATGTCCGTCTTAAAAGTAGATACGCCCAAAGAAACGTCGGTGATAGATTGGCTGGAGGTGCGCAATGATGAAAAGATGAAGAGGGCAAAGCCCGAGGAAGATCTGGAGGATGTAGTATTTGGTACCCCTGACTAAGGGAGAACCGTTAATATAGGTTTGGTAATCCATAACGATCTAAAGGACGTTTTGAAGAGGTTCTTAATGGAGAACGCTGATATTTTTGCTTGGTCAAATAAAGACATGCCAGGCATCAACACCAAAGTAGCTGCTCACCAATTGAACATTTTCCCGACCACTAGGCTAATAAAGCAGAAGAGAAGAACATTTACTCCTGAGCATAATGAAGCCATAGTAGAAGAGGTTGAAAAATTACTCAAAGTCAAGTTCATCCATGAGGTTCAGTATCCTACTTGGCTATCAAATGTTGTACTGGTGAAAAAGTCCAATAGAAAATGGCGAATGTGCGCAGATTTTACCGATCTAAACAAAGTCTGCCCAAAGGACAACTTCCTCTTGTCGGCAATTGATTTGCTGGTTGATTCTACAGTGGGGCGTGAACTGTTATCCTTTATGGACGCTTTCTGCGAATATAATCAAATTAAAATTGCAGAACATGATTGAGAGCACACAACTTTTATCATAAATTAAGGCTTGTATTGTTACGATGTCATGTCGTTTAGACTGAAAAATGCTGGAGCAACATGTCAAAGACTAACGAATAGGATGTTTAAAGGATAGATCGAGAGAAATGTAAAGGTGTATGTAGATGACATGCTCATTAAAAGCAAGAAGATAGACTCCCATATTACCGATCTACATGAGACCTTTGACACCCTAAAGAAGTATAAAATGAAGCTAAATCTAGCTAAATGTGCTTTTGGAGTTGCTTTTGGAAAGTTCTTGGGCCTCATAGTATCTAGTTGGGGAATTGAGGCAAATCCGAAGAAAATACGAGCCATCATGGAAATGCAACCCCCTCGAACCACTAAAAAGGTCCAGAAGCTTGCCAGTCGGGTTGCTGCGCTAAATAGATTTATTTCCAAATCAATCGACAAATGTCATCTATTTTTCAAGGTCCCAAGGAAAGCATTCAAATGGAAAGATGAGTGCAACACAGCCTTTTAGCAGCTGAAAGAATACTTGGGATCAGTCCCGTTACTTAGTCGAACTGCTCTGAGGAAGGATTTGTATCTATACCTTTTGGTCTCAGGCACGATAGTCAATTCTGCACTGGTCCGTAAAGAAAAAAGGGTTGCAAAAACCAGTCTACTATACGAGTAAGGCCCTCCAAAGAGCGGAAGAAAGATACCCCAGGATGGAGTTACCAGCTCTCGCCCTAGTCACCACTACTCAGTGCCTCAGACCATACTTTCAAGTGCATATGATTGTGGTATTGATTGACCAACCATTGAAAAATATTCTGCAAAAACTAGAAACATAAGGAAGGTTAGTGAAGTGGTCGATTGAATTGAGCCAGTTTGACATACAGTATTGATCGAGAATAGTAGTAAAAAGGCAAGCTGCGGTAGATTTCATAGCTAAATTCACAACCCACCAACTGACCTACCCGAAAAAGACGTAGTAGAGCAAGCTTGGGCCTTAAATGTTGATGGCTCCTCGACACAGAATTCTAGTAGTGTAGGTATAATTCTAGTCTCCCCTAACGACCACAAGTTTAAGTATGCTCTCAGTTTTAGTTTCCTAGTCTCTAACAATGAAGCCGAATACGTGGCATTAAAAACTGGCCTTTAAATGGCTTGACCAATAGGGGCAAAGCACATAATTGTACGGAAGCGATTCGCAACTCGTGGTTGAACAGGTGCAGGGTGATTATGAAGCAAGGGGAGAAAATATAGCTGAATATTGTCAAATGGTTAAAATTTTGATCAAAAAATTCTTTAGGCTCCAGCTACAAAGAATCCCCAAGCTGTAGAACAAGGAAGCTAACAGACTGGTAAAGATTGGATCCTTTGGGGGGCAAACTCGAACATCCCAATTAAAGTGTTAGATTGCCCGAGCATTCAAATACCAGAGATAAATCAAGTCGAAGAGGATGCTGAATGGGACAAGTCAATTAGAGTATACTTGGAAAATGAAGCTTTGCCGAACGAAAAAAATGAAACCAGAAGGATTCAATACCAAGCAAGCAAATATTTGATAATGAAAGGAATCCTTTACAAGCGAGGACATAGCTCCCGTTACTCAAGTGCGTGAACACACAAGAAGCTGATTATGTAATGAGAGAGATTCATGAAGGAAACTATAGAAATCATTCGGGAAGTAGAGCTCTGGCTAAAAAATTTCTAAGGGCTGGGTACTACTAGCCTATTGTAGTTTGTCAAAATGTGATAAGTGTTAGAGGTTCTCCAACATTCTGAGACAACCCACTCAGGAGTTAATGCCAATCCAGAGTTCCTAGCCATTTGTTTAACAGGGTATTGACATTGTTGGGCCATTTTCGTTGGGAAGAGGACAGAGAATGTTTGCTATAGTGGCCATTGGTTACTTCACGAAGTGGGCAGACAGTGAAGCCTTACCAAACATCATAGGGAAGAATATGAGAAATTTCCTGTAGTAGAATATAGTCTGTCGATTCGGCATTCCAAGGATAGTGATTCAGACAATGACAAATAGCTTTAAAGGAAGCAATTCAATGGGCTATGCGAGGAACTAGGCATCAGCCATCATTACTTATCACCTGAGCACCCCCAAGCAAATGGACAAGTGGAAGTCACCAATTGGTGTCTCCTTAAGATTATCAAAGCGAAGCTTGACAACGCTAAGGGCCTATGGGCGGAGGAATTACCCAACGTTTTATGGGCCTATCATACAATAGAGAGAGTATCAATTGGTTAGACACCATTCTTTATCACATATGAAGTCGAAGCAGTAATCCAATCAAGATCGGGCTTCCTAATGTAAGAACACAGAACTTTAATCCTGAGGAGAATAATGAAACGATGGAAGAAGAGATTGATTTGCTTGAAAAAAAAGAGATTACGAGCTGCAATTAAAATGCATTCTTATCAGTAGAGAATGCGCCAATATCACAACTCTAGAGCTCGACCAAGGGAATTTCAACCAGGAGATTTAGTGCTCAAGAAAGTGAATCAATCGACCAGGAATCCCCATGAGGGAAAACTTGGTCCAAATTGGAAAGGACTGTACGAGGTGATAAGCTTCACTCGGAAGGGAACGTACCAACTAAGGATGCTTAGGAGCAAGGAGCTATCTCATTCATGGCACGTAGAACACCTGAGGAAATACTATGTATGAAAAGCTACCTTTGTAATGTTATTCAATTATCAATAAAGTATAATACTTTTACAGGAATTTACGAAAAATGACTCTGTTATGATGAATGACTTGACTATTCACAAAGTATACCTACTCAACCGGTCGAGTAGTACAAAGATCATACTCAGCTCACATGACCAAGTAGCTTAAAGATGTCCCATGAGGCTAAAGCCTTAAAAAGACCACACTTACTCGACTTACGCGGCTGAGTAGTGCAAGGATCTTGCTTGGCTCACGTGGCCGAATAGTGCAAAGATGCCCCACGGGGCCAAAGCCTAAAATAAGCCAAGTTTACGTACTCGGCTCACGTGGCTGAGTAGTGCAACGATCCTACTCAGTTCACGGGGCCGAGCAGTGCAAAAATGCCCCATGGGGCCAAAGCCTAAAATAGGCCAAGTTTACCTACTCAGCTCACATGGCCGAGTAGTACAAAGATGCCCTACAAGGCCAAAGCCTAAAATAGGTCAAGTTTACCTACTTGATTCATGTGGCTGAGTAGTGCAAAGACCTTGGTCGGCTCACGTGGCTGAGCAACGCAAAGTTAGCTCGCTGAGCCAAATGTCAAAAAAGGCAAGGAATCTTACTTGGATCACATGGTCAAATAGGGTTGAGACTTTGCCTGGCTCATGTTGACAAGCAACACAAAATTAGCCGACACACACGGCCAAGTAACGAGAAAATCCTACTTAAGATCTCGGCCACCGTAGAAGGTAAAAGTATTATTTCTCAGATAAGTATAACAGGAAGACAAGAAATGTTTTCAATTCAGAAAGCTAGAAAAAGAAATAAAAGGCATTTATACATTTGAGAATTCAATTTAGAACGAAATGAAAAACAAAATTCCTCATTCATTCAAAAAGAAAATAAGTCTGATTACATAAAAAAAATGAGAGAGAGAAAAGAGCAAACAATGTAGCTATCTATTACAACTAAACATTAATTTTTTCAAAAAGTTGGAGAGAGGTCAGGCTGTAGGGTCCTTTGATTGCGCATCATCAGTCTCATCTCCTTTTTTGTTACCCTTTGTTGCCATGGTTGTCTCCTGATCAATAAGCCAAAGTTTGAAAAGTCTCGATTAGGGTATGGCTTGGTAGCCCTCGCCTGAGTAACCTCAAAAGCTTATACAAAGATAAGCTTAACATCGTTTTAGAACTGCTCACTATCTTTGTACTTCTCTATGCAAGTGACAATCTCTTTTTCAGCTCAGTGATACTTTGAGATCAGCTCAGTTTTCTCTGCTTCGTGTTTTTTCTTCATTGCTTGCAGTCAAGAAGTGAGCTCTTTTTTCACTTGCTCTATGGTAACAAGAGCAGCATCCCTCTCACACATTACAGGAAATAACTTTTACTTCTGAGCCTTGACCTCATCCTATAGCTTATTGATATGCTCTTCATCAACTATTAGTTCTCTCTCTGCTAACATCATCTGATGAGCAAGTATATTCGATCGAGTGAAGGCCTGCAAAATGAAAGAAAGTAAGAAATCAGTATTAACATAAGCCTCGACCAAGTGTCTACAAGAATGAGAATACATAAACAAAATTCATACCCTCACAATGTCGTGATTAAGATCACAATTCAACTGGTGAGTAGAGCAGTTCTCTTGCTGGTGGATTTCTTCATTTTCAACCAGCATTAGAGACTTTCTCCAAGCCAACTGGGGGTCATCCACCAAGTTAACAAAATGGTCAGAAACATCAGGCTCACTGCCAGTTTCTCAAGCAAGAAGACTTGTGATGACTGGGTTATTAGCGATGGTCTGGGGCTTGGAAGCATTTTTTTTTTTTGTCTCGGAACTATCCCCGATTCCTAGCTTCGTCTTCTTTGTGACCTCCTCATCGATCACCTCTTTATTTTTCCTCTTCAACCTATCTACATTGAAGCGCACCATTGGGGCTGAAGGAGTGGATTGAGAAGGATCGTCTACACAAAAAAAATAGTATCAGAGTAAGACCAATGAAAAACAAAGCAAAAAAATGGACTAAAGACTCACTCTGCTCACGTTCGGTAGCAAGAGCCTCTCTAATCGGCTCAGGGCCGAGCAAATAGGTGGCCAGAGTCTTGACATTAATCTGGTAATTTGACTTGTGGACAACATAGCTTGGCTTGGCCTTTTAACTCATCGGACAACTTCAGCTGGGCTCGGGCTTTCTACAAAAGAAGAGAAAAAGAAAGAGTTAGCAGAAAGTACAAAAGAAAAGGAGATGGGGGAGGAAGAAAAAGGCATACTTCTCTTTGTTGGGCTACCCTATTGCCTTGTGACTGATTGCTGATGGGTTGGAGGCCTCCCACTCGTCAAGCTCCTATCCGATGTCATAAACGAAGAAAAACTTGTTCTTCTAACCCTTGTTGGTAGTCAGCAGATAAGTTTAGGGCTTTCTCCTTGCCAGAATAGAATGACCAGCCCCTATCACCTTGTAACAGTACAAAAATTCCTTGACCGTGAGCTCATGGCTGGTCGTCACTCTTCACAAAACGCAGCAGCCTATCATGGTCCTTCACCCATTCAAGAGAATCTGGCGTGGTGCCAAGCTGAGCCGGTTCAAGATCTCCCAAACGAGCTTGGCAAGAGGGAAACTGATGCCAACAACAAGGGCACCCTCATAGATGGTCACCTCTCTATCCTTTGGCCAGCAGGCCCTATCTCTCTCCTCAGGAATCCTAAAGGAAGGGGTTCTAGGAAATTAGAAATTAGACCAAAGCTGTTAGACTTTGGCCACATTCATTGAGAAGTTGATGTCCTCGGTGTAAAATTGTGACCATATCCTGCTTGGGGAACTTGACTCTGTAGTGTGAATGTGAATAAAAAAAAAAAACATGAAGGCAAGAAATAAACACACAGAATTTAATGTGGTTCGCCAGATTGCCTACGTCCACGACGGCTGAAATATTTTTCTTTTGTTAACTGCAAAATCTCTTATAAGATTACATAGTATAAAAACACATACATATACTAAAAAATCCTGATCTTGTTAATAAGACTAAAATATCCATACCGTACCACTCCGCTCCGTTACATTGTAGGATTATGCTCCATTACGTGAGCAGGTTGCTCTGCTACGTTTCACTTCAAAAACTCCTCATCCATTCATAATTCTTCAGTCTGAATATGAATCACATATCACAACAAACTCTCCAACATCTGGCTCAAAGACATTCACTATTGGCCCAAGATTCAAACCTTCGGCCTCAACTCCGGCTGTGGAGTAAGACGCAGACACGATCCTTCTAACCCTAACTAAATCATTGGAATGGGTTCCCTTTGAGTCAAACATCGTTAGTAATTTAGGATTGCTAACAGCTTTCTTATTATCTAATTCTTGCAACCTCAAAATATAAGAATCGAAGATTAAGACACCAAAAACCGCTCTAATTAACCTATGGTCACCAACAAAACCTTCTAGATGAGGGACCCTATGATTTTTGTGATAAAACTAAAGCCCGCGACATACAAAAAAGTGCATAAATGCTCAAAAAAGGGGAACGAGATGAAGAAAGAAGAACTAAAGTCCAATTGAAACTCATCGAAGAAAGAAAGAGGATTGCTTGATGGAAGCTTGAGCACAGAGAAGGTCAGGGTGTAGAATCAATAGTTGGGAGTGAAGGTCAAGGGTTGTAAATAAAGAGATATAAAGATGTATAATCCCGCTTCGAATTCAAGGGCTGGGATTCAATAAAATAGATAGCTGAGATTAACTATAGGTTTTTAAAATTTTTGACATATATAAAATTGACATGTGGTAGGAGAGATGAAAATACGCCTCATCAATGCTACACCAACGCTGCCCCGCCTATGGTGTATTAAATGCGCGCGTGAAACAAAAAAGCCAAAAAACCATTAGATTGCCCTATTCTTACCACTACAACAAATCACACTTTCGGCCACCATTTTTCCTAACTAAATATAAATTTGGTCGTTAAAGGTAACTTTTCCCGACCAAATATAAATTTAGTCGCCAATAGTCACTTTTCCCCGACCAAAAAAATGTTAGTCGTCAAAGGATAACTTTTCCCGACTAATTGGTCGCTAAAGGGCAACTTTTCCCGACCAAATATAAATTTGGTCGCTAAAGGCGAACTTTTCCCGACCAATTGGTCGGGAAAAGTGTAAAAAAATTATTACAAAGAGAGTTAAAATAGTTAAATAAAAATAATAAAAATTTAAGAGAACTTTTCCCGACCAATTGGTCGGAAAAAGTGTAAAAAATTTTTACAAAGAGAGTTAAAATAATTAAATAAAAATAATAAAAATTTAAGAGAACTTTTCCCGACCAATTGGTCGGGAAAAGTGTAAAAAAATTATTACACAGAAAGTTAAAATAATTAAATAAAAATAATAAAAATTTAAGGGAACTTTTCCCGACCAATTGATCGGAAAAAGTGTAAAAAAATTATTACAAAGAAAGTTAGAATAATTAAATAAAAATAATAAAAATTTAAGGGAACTTTTCCTGACCAATTGGTCGGCAAAAGTGTAAAAAAAAATTATTACAAATAAAGTTAAAATAATTAAATAAAAATAATAAAAATTTAAGGAAACTTTTCCCGACCAATTGGTCGGCAAAAGTGTAAAAAAAATTATTACGAATAAAGTTAAAATAATTAAATAAAAATAATAAAAATTTTAACACTTTTGGCGACCAATTGGTCACTAAAGGGGAACTTTTCCCGACCAATTGGTCGGCAAAAGTGTTAAAATTTTTTAATATATATATAAATATGTAAAATATATATACAAATGAAAGCTTGGCCTAGTGGCCAAACACGCCAGCTTCCAAAGAGATGGCATAAGTTCGAGTCTCACCAACAACAACAACAAAAATCTCAAAAATATAAAGACAACACATGGCATAATGATAGATCGACACGTGGCACAATCATAGATCGACATGTGGCACAACACCAAGGTGCCATGTGGCATGATGACATGTCAACAAATAATGCCACGTGGCACCACATTTAAATTTTTATTTTTTTAAATTAATTTAAATTTTCAATTCTATACTTTTTGCCGACCAATTGGTCGGCAAAAGTGAAGAATTGCCGACCAATTAGTCGGCAAAAGTGAAGAATTGCCGACCAATTAGTCGGCAAAAGATTTTGTATTTTTTCCCATTAAAAATTCTTTGTCGACCAATTAGTCGGGAAAGGTTTTACATTTTCCGACCAAATGATTTTTTGGTCGGGAAAAGTTTCCCCGACAAGCCTTTGCCGACCAAATACCGACCAAATAAATTTGGTCGGGAAATGTTTCGCCGACTAAATTATACCCTTTAGCGACCAAATTTTTGGTCGGTAATTGTGTGATTTTTTTGTAGTGTACTCAGGAGATCAAGGGAATCGGAGGCATTTAATATAGGAAAATCCCACACCTGGCTGAGAGCATCGAGCAGGTTTTTTGCTTGATCTATACCCGGTCAGGAACACCAGAGTAAAGTGACTATCGATCTGTTCTGGCCACCCGGTCGGATACACCCGAGTGAAGTTGCTCCTAATCAACCCAAATTACCCGAATAGAGATCCAAGTGATCATGATCCCGATTGGTCACACCAAAGTAGCTTACGTCACGAAGTCACATGTACAACTCTCTTTTAACAATTCCTACAAATACGCCTGTGAAGGCACTGCAACAAACCGTTTCAAATAAAACACGTTGGCCAACGAATTGAGAGGAAGTATGTTACATGTAACTGCATGCATATAATTCCATGTGAAGGTCTCGTATATTTAAAAACCAACATTTCACAGCAACATAGGTACAATATTCTCACCTTAATTGAAATTCTGCCAAAATACTTTCTGAAATCTTTTGTTAACTTAAGTATCGGAGGTTCTTTGGCAGGCATCACACCAGTGTTCAAGACAAATTTACGGACTTAGATCAGATCTTTGAAGGTTACGAAGTTACTGATTTATCACGAATTCACTATCTAATTACAATTAAAGTTGGCTTTATAAAAATAAAGAAAAATATTCAACAAATTTTAGACTTTTAAATGATCTATTTTATTAATTTAGTATTTACTTTAGTTTATTCATATGTACAATAAATATATAATATATTTATTATGATATGTCTATCACATCATAATTCAATTCAAAGCCTAAAAGGAGCGGGGCTATTTGAGAGCGGGCTAAGGCCTGGGTTTTGAGCAATGTTTTAACCAAATTAAAACAGTTCTCTATTAGCATCCCACTAATATTACTCTTTTCGTAAGATGCAAAGGTTGGAAATTTTTAGTCCAAGGCACGTTTGATCATGTGTACTGCTCAAGTATCTGCATCAAATACTAATTTGTTGACTGAATGCAACTAAATTTACCGAGGTTAGTTTTTTTTGCTTGCAAATGGCTTAAGTGCAGTAGTAAGATTACTCTTTTACAATTCTAGAATGGTGGATTTAATATTTGTAAATAATATTTGATGTAAATGGACTCTAACCCAAAAGACCGATTTATTAGGTCGAGGTGACACTTACATATATAAAACATTTCATAACCTCTCACCCAAGTAATGTAGGATAAAGGTATGAGTAGTCACCTTCCACTAGAGGACCGCCTGCATCATTACCTCTCCTCTCATAGACACACGTCTCGTGTGATCTCACATATTTCCTACTTGAGCCTACTCTGATACCAAATTGATGCAAATGAGTTCTAACCTAAAAGACCGATTTATAGGTCGAAATGACACTTGCATATATAACACACTTCACAACCTCTCACCAAGTAACTTGGGACGAAGGTAAGAGCAATCACTTTCTACTAGAGAACCACCTGCATCACAACTTCATGGTTTTCATCTGGCTAATTCGCCTCTTAGTCTCCAAACTCAATGTGGTGGTCTCTATTATACCACATTGCAAAAACTACCTTGAGTGTGAGAGGAATGTTAATGTGCATCTATAATTCTGATGCATATCAGATAACTAGTAGTAGAGTTTGAATCGACTTGTTAGAGTAGAATTTGTATTTTATTTTATTTCTACTTTTTGTAACTCTATAAATAGTGTTGATTATTTCATAATTATATATAGAATTTTTTCAACTTTTTCATTTATTCTTCTCTCTTAACAATTATATTTTAAAAATATTAATTTAAAAACTTTTATAAAAAAAGTATTAAAAATATATGTAAAGAGTGAAAAAGTACGTTTTTATATGAAGTGACTAAAAAACTAAACAAAATAAAGAGAAAATGAAGTAATCTTAATTATTAAACAAATTCAATAATTAAAAAATTTTCAAATTTAAATTTTAAACTTTCGTATTACTTACATTATGGGTCCCATGTAGAAAAAGATTAAGCCTCAAATTTGGAGCCGTGGGATTTTGGAAGTCTAGCTGGTATTTGGATGACTAATTTTTATAAAAAAAAAATAGTGCAAAAATAATATTTGTTGAAAGTTAAAAAAAATTAAAAAATAATAATAATTAAAGTTTTTTTCCGTATATTTTTTAATTTACCAAACACCATCTAATTGCAATAAAGGGCGGGCATCCACTGTCATATTATTATGGGTCCCAATGGAGAAAATGATTCGGCCTCCAATTTGGACCCTGGGGACTCTGGAGGTCTAATTGCAGCAATATAGCGCGGGTCTGCATTATTCTATTATTATGGGTCCCATGTAGGAAAAGATTCGGCCTCAATGTTGGACCCTCCGGCTTTGGAAGTTGTCCCGAGTGTCTTTTAAATAATCCTTGTTACGTGTCCCTTTACGAGTCCAAGAGTGCTGCTTTCCCCGGTAACATTTTTCCCCTTGTATAATGCGGGAGGAAAGGCTAGTATTACTTATGTCTAATATTACTTATATTAGTTATGTGAGACCAATTTTTGTGGGTTATTAGGTTAAAATTAAATAATTTATAATAAAAGTAAATTTAAATTTTTTTTAAAATATTAAATTTAATTTTGTTGTGAGATCAAATAGTAGAATTAATATCACAGAATTAATATCAGTGATGTTGACCGTCAATTCATATAATATTAGATGATGATAAATACATTTTTTTCACAATAAATATTATTTTATGGAGTGCAAATAATTAAAAGTGAATTTTTTTTATCATTTTTCCTTTATATATTATTTTGGACTTTCTCCAAATAATTGCTGTCATTCTTTTTTTTTTTTTTGAAACGTAATCACTGTCGTCACTTTTTTTTTTTGTGGGAAACGTATAGTAGCTGTCGTCATCCATTGATGCGAGATTTTCTCGTCATTCATTCATGTCGTAACATTTTGGACAAAAACGTCTTTAAAAATAAGATACATGATTAATATATATCATAAATAATTAAAGATACTTTTTAAGATAAAAAACTAAAATTATATATAATTTATTTTATTATAAAATATTTTGCAAAATAAATTTACTTCGCAATTGGCTTTGATAAATTTTTATTTTTTATTAAATATTGATTGATTCAACCTTTTAGATTGTATTTGAATTAACTACTTGAAAAAAAAAAAAAAAACAAGATAAAAAAGTCAAAATTATTGTATTTGTATTCGTATTCGTATTCGAATGGTATTTATATTTTGTATTTATATTCATGCATATTAGTTGTACAGTTAACGATCAGGCTATTGGGTTGTTTGTTGTTTATTCAAAAACCAACCCTAGCTCAGTTAATTGCTAGAATTTCAGAGCTTTCCTTGGTTTCGTCACCTTTCTTTGTCACGCACGTACTAGGGTAACTTCACTCTTCTGCCATTCATTTAGTTGAAAAGCTTATCTATATATATATACGAAACATCTCATTGTTTTCCTTTCAAATTCTCTTTTTATTATTATTATTATTATTATTGATGGATAAGTATCCATTCAGATTCTCTTAACGACGATTTCACATTGAAATTTCTTTCTTCCCTCCATCACTAATGAATGTTAGGTCAGGAGTAGTATACTATCCTTTACAACTCAGGGATAGTATAGGTCACGCGCAGAGAAGAAAAGTAAATAAGCCGACATCAAGGCCCAGTCAATATAAATGGAAGCTACGGCCATTAAAATAATATATTTACAACTCAGGGATAGTATAGGTCACGCGCAGAGAAGAAAAGTAAATAAGCCGACATCAAGGCCCAGTCAATATAAATGGAAGCTACGGCCATTAAAATAATATATGAGTTATTTGGTTGGTCAAAAAAATTACATAAAATTTATGTGAAAATAATATGTGATAAAATTTGATTAAAATAAATTAATAATTTTTTTGTAACTTGTAGTAATTTTTTATATTTTTTTAGGCTGAACAGTCCCATAGAGGAGGGTTATCTAGAAGTGAGGACAATAAAAACTTGACTATAAATCCATAGATATTAGGACTGTTTGGTGGTATAAGTTTTAGCAAAAAAGCTACTAACTTTTAATTATTGAATGTTTGGCAAATTATTAATTTTTGTCACTTTTCTACTGAATTACAATAACGTCTCAACTCAAAAGTTACCAAAAATTATTAAAAATTACTACAAATTGTCAAATTTTGGTAAATATATTACTAAACATCTAAGAGTTGCACAAAATAATTACTAAAAATTACTATTGTTTTACTAAATGTACCAAAAATTAGAACTAGCGACTTTAAAAAAAAATACCTAAAATTACTAAAATTTAAATTTCCAAATGCTACCATTCTTATCTACGTAATTCGAGTAACAACACAAAGGTAGGTCAAGTGCAAGATGAAAAGAAAAAAATTAAGATTGATTTTAAGTCCTACCAAAAGCGAGCCGTAGACATTGAAATGACAAAACACACCTTAATGCTAGTTTCACCTATAAAAAATGCTACCCTTGGTAACTCTGGGAATAGCCAATGCCTAGTTGTGTTCATTTATAAATTCATTTGTGTTTGCTTCAAGTTGATCACCAAAATGTTTTTTATTTTTATTTTTTCGACTCATAAACATTAAAAAAAAAAAATGGAATAATAAAGGGTTCGTGATTCCTTCGACTGATTACCAAAATGCTTTTTTGTATTCATTAATATAAAATATATATATATATATATATATATATATTTATGATCCTACAAAGTTAGATAATCCAAAATTCGATCGGAATATGTGAGGAACTTGTTATAGATATCTATTCTACATGGAAGAATCAATCAACAGAGAGGTTTGGAAACTTGCTTTAGCTTTTTAGGATCATACTAAAATTTATCATTCTTAATAATAAATTTAGGAGAAACATGTACATAGCATACTTTTATTTGACGTATTAAAATCGTCATTCCAAAAGAACTTGGTTAGGGAGGGCCGCTTAGTTTTGTATTTTCATTTTTATTCACGCGATGACATGTTTAGTGGGGAATTTTTCTTAAGGAATTACTTTTTTTTTTTTTTTTTTACATTAGGTTAGGAAGGAATTGAGAAATCATTTCACACGATGAATGTTTCTTTTTTCTTTCTTTTTTTTTTCTCACAATATTTATTACTTAAAGTTGTTATTAGTAAAAATATATTATAATGAATACACTGCACGTTCCAAAAATGATTAGGTTTATTTTTATAATTGACAAATTAGCAAACAAAATAAGAATTTTAAGCTCGTATTTTTAGACATTTGATGTAATGCAAGGTATATGTTAGAAAGTAATACTTAAAGAGGTTGGAAGGTTTCCTACCGTCTAAGTAGGTTGGAATTATTTTATAGAAGTTTTCTAATACTTATGGAGTAGAAAAAGTTTCTCAAGTTTCAAGGAGGTTGGAATCATTCATAGAAGAATTTTCTAAAAGATTTTGGCAATATAAAATTATACAATTCTACGAAAATTAGATTATTTGAGTGTTTTATAAAGAAAGACATTCTTCTAAAATTTTGAAGCACTAAAAAAAAGAGAGATTACATATAGATAATTTAAATTTCATTGAAGTGTTCTCTCATACACTTAGCCAACTAATATTCCTAATACATATAGATAATTTAAATTTCATTGAAGTGTTCTCTCATACACTTAGCCAACTAATATTCCTAATACAAAGTGTTGGTCTTTCACTAGGAGAATTTATTGAGGGGATTGAGCAAGTGTTTTATGTAAGAGATCACAAATTCAAGTGAGTAACTTCGTATTATTGAGACTTGTAATATGTTATAATGAAAGAACTTTTACTAGTCCCTCCATATAGGATTCGTGATTTTTCTCCCTTGATTAATAAAGGTTTTCACATTAAAACATTAAAAATCTCCTCTCCTTTAATTATTATTATTTTTTTTATGTGATTAATTCATGGTTTTTGTATGTAATTCGTGGTTTTATAATTTGATTTTCAGAGATTATTATTTTTTTTTAATTTCATGAATAAGTTTTTCAAGATTCGCAAAGATCACTTCTACGGATGCATAGGTTAAGAATTGTTATTCTTAGTGAATCAATTGAGGAATACAAACTTTCTCGGTCATGCATTGAGTGAAAGGCTTCTTCTGAATATAAATCTAATGTACTTGATGTACTAACTATAGTGGATGGAGGGCTGTGGAAGCTAACCTTCATAATATTGACATTCTTTCATTGAAAGAAAATGGGGAAAAATTGAAAGTAGCATAATTTTATATACCTATCTAAGTTATGCTTTATGCTACGCACCCTTAACACAACACAAAACTGGATTAGGATACAATTGTTACACAATGAACTATTTTAGCCAAAATAGTAACTAAGGAAAATGAAATAATCAAATTACAAAGCCAACTTGTAAAACTTGGCTTAAGCACAAAACAAAACTAGCCTTTATTGATGCACACAATCCCCTTTTGAAATAGGAAGACAGCCATTGTAGTTTACACAAAATCCTTCTCTCAAATAGGAAGACGCTTACTAGGATCTACACAATCCTTTTTAATAGGCAGACAGCTAAGGACAGACAATCCAATGCAGGCAAGAAAACAGATTAAGGGAAACCAAACAAGGGCTGGATGTAAATGAAATCCGACCACCTGAAAAAGGATGTGTATACGCAAGCAACTCCAAATTGCCCACAAGCGTTCGCGGTCTTGGGAAAAATTTCAGGAAGTGAGTTTCCATACAGCAAGGCAACCAGTGCAGCGCAAAGTAAGCACAAGATTGAATAGAATAGATGGGGAGATGAGCCTTTGTCGTGCACTGCTAAGAGGATCGTGGCCGTGGGCACTATGTAAGGTAGAAATGCTTTCCCTAGTTCTAATTCCCGAAAAGCTTGGGCTATAGGGTTTGATAAGTGGGTTTTGCAAGAAGAACTTGGTTGGGTTGTCGTCTCAGACAGCTTGCTATGGGGTGGAGTAAAATTCACTGACCTTGATGGGTTTTGTGGAGCGTTTGAGTAGATTTGTTGATTAACAAGGTGATTATCTGAAGCTTCCGAAGGTTCAACATCGATGACATGTGGTGGCGACTTTAATTCGGAGACATAACAATCACGGTTGTGATCGGTGCCGATGATTGCAGCTGTTGATTCGGATCCATCCTCCCCCATAGGATCAACAAACTGATACAGAGTTTAGTTTTTGATGGACTCGCAACACCTCGCAACAGCTTACTCCAACTTCACAGGCGAAGACTAATGAGGTAGTACGATATAACTCCTACCCTAATCCTCTATATATAGAAACAACAATTAATAAATATTAGCTTTTATTCTCACTTACATTCCTATGATTTTAGTTCTATCTTCCAAGTTTAGTTTATCATTAGATTAGTAATAAAAAAGGTAACGATAATTTAATAATAAATTTACAAATTAAGGAAATATGAGAAGTTTGAATAATTAATTTTAAAATTTGAATTTTATATATTTATTTTTAGTCATGAAATGAAATTTAATTTAATAATAAATTTTACTAGTTAATTAATTAAAATTTCAAATTTTATGCTCGTTTTCTCTAGTAATTTACTTATTAATTTTACTAATTAATTTAATTTTCAGTTAAAAACGATTTACTAATTAATGGTTACTCCAAATTAATCAATGAAATCTAAAAGGGTATTTGAATTAATATTATTATACTTATGTCTTCTATATTTTTAGTGCAATATTTATAATATATCATATGCGAGTAAATATATTTATCTTATAAGAAGTTAAAAAATTAAAACTAGTTCAAATCCTGTAAGATAATTACAGTTAAAATTATGATTAAAAATTAAAATGATGAGATCTCATTGTGTGAAAAAAACAAATCAGAAAAGAACATAAATGTTAATTTAAAAGTTAATAAACGAAAATATTTAAAAACTTAACCGATAATAAATATGAGTTTTAAATTTTCATAAATTTAATAAGAGTAAAATTGTTAGCATTTAAAAAATGTATTAAATATGCTATGAGTTTTAAATCTTAATGGTAAAATTATTAACATATAAAAAATGCATTAAATATGCTTTGATAATAACAATACATTATAAGGTCACTAAGATGAAAATTTAAAATTTTAAAATTTAAATTCAATATTGTAATGGTTAGGATTTGAAGAGTGCATATACTTTCACCTTATTAATTTGTTATATATACTATGATACATTATGTTTATGATATAACATTACCGTTAACAATATATATATTGAGACGTATAGGTTTTTCGCTGCTCTGTGTTAAGATATATTTTGGGATATTAAAGTCACGTTTGGTAATATTTATACTTATGAATTTTTAAAAATTAGTAATAAAATTGTGTTTGTTAAACCTGAATGTAAAAACGTAAATGAAAAATATATATTTTTACTCATTTTCCTATTATAAGCATTTTGTCAATTTTAATATTTTATTCATTTTTGTTACATTATATTAAAATAAAATATTTTATTCAAATATTTTACTAAAGTAAAATTATTTTAATAAATAATATAATTACATTAAATTAATATAATTAATGTAATTAATAACTAATTCAATTTAATAATTTAATTAATAAGAAATATATTTTGTAAAATTATTCTTAATAAATTATATAAATAAATTAATTAATTTAATTAATTAACTAAATTAATATCAAATTTATTTATTAAATTAAATTAAAATTTAAAGAATACCATAATGAAATTAAATATTTTATTAAAATATAAATTAATTATTATAAATAAAATTACATTTCTAAATGGAATTTTGATTTCTATTTAAAAAGAATAATAAAAAATAAAAATAAAAAAGTATAAACAGTTGAACATAAATATAAAAATTGCAATGTTATTGGACAGGTCCTTGCTGATATATTTCTCTAGCTAGGATAGAGAGTGCTTTTTGTGTAGTCTCGCAGCGCTATAACGAGATAGATCTATTATTGATGGAGTTTGTCCAGTTTGAGCTCGTAGACACACAGCGCTATAAACAGATGGATATATATATTATATCTATTGATGGAGTAAATATGTTTCTATGTAATTGTTTCCCTCTATTACGGGAAAAAAATATATGTGGTTAATGGTTTTAGTGGGCGAAATTATGTATTAAACTTGGAAGGTGGCTAATGGATTTGTTCAATGTGGTAAATTTAATAATTTTGTCACTATTTTTTTATTTTTTATTTTAAATTAGGTATTTATCAGATTCATCGAAATTATTACACGTAATGTGGTCAATTATGCTTAATCAAATTTGACGAATTTAAGATAGGACAGGTTTAAAATTCTAACATAAAAAAAAATAAACGAATTACAGACAATAATATTAACTAAAAAATAAATAAATTTAGTAATAATAATTATTAATTAAACGAATACTTTATCTATTTACATTTAAGATGCATATTTATAAAATATATGGGAACTAAGCGTATAAAATTGAAATTACTAGGGGATAAGGAAACCCCCAAATATTATTGAAAGAAAACTAATGCACGCTGTCCCTGCACTTCATGCTGCTGCTTGGAGCGCACGAAAAGTGTGGTCTGAGCTTCCAATATACTTTTCAATTTTTTGATTTTGGGCCTGTTTAGTTGGTCAAATTTTGACTAAAAGGTACAATAAAAATAAAAAAATGTGATATAAAGGTGATAAGTGTTAAAATTTTATTAGAAGAAAGTACAAAAGTAGTTAAAATTTAGTAACTTTTGATAAAATTTAGTAGGACAAACGGTACAAAAGTAATAGAAACTAACCGATGACGATTGTATTACATCATTAACATGATGTTGTATAACAAGTTAGGGCACGTTTTGCGCATCAAATTTTGATGTAAATCTCTGGAAATCTCTATTTACTTTTATACATTCTCATTTTCTCAAAATTCAAAAAAAGTTCAATATCATTAAAAAAAAGTCAATAACTAAAATTTGGTTAATTAAATAGTAAAAATTTTTTTACCATTCTCACCATGAACTTTCAATTTACCGAATAACACTCATTTTGACTATTTTTTGTAGGGTCGTAGAAACCGTTTCAACGGATTGAAGAAAAAATCATTCCAACAGATTCACGCGGCTAACTTCCGTTCAAATAGTTTCTACAATCCATTTGGATGAATTGTAATGCAAAGAAGTCATGATTGTCCAAAATTTTGAATCCGTTCAAACAGAAATCTAATCTGTCAGAACAGGAATCTTACTATTCATTTTAAAAAAATATAGTTTGAGATGTGTGCACCAAACGCAAAAAATTTCTCCAAATCACATTTTATCTCACTTTTTATCACTCCAAACTCAACCTTAATAAAAAAAAACATTTTTATATATTAAAATGTTAACCATAAATCCACTCATCAATGAAAATTTAAAGTATCACTTATTATGACTGTTTTGAATTTATTTTTTATTTTATAATTTTAAAAATAAAAAAAATAATTCAAAATGCATACGATAACTTGTATTTTTAAAATGGTGCCTTAACGAAAAAGGAAAGAAAAAATTGTGTGCGATGTAGAGTTTGTTTGGAGTAAGAAAAAATGATATAAATTGAGATAAATTGTAGTTTGGAGAGAATTCGTAATACGTGCAGTGAGAGAAAAAAATTGATGTGATATAAAGTTAACAGAGATTTATAGAGATTTTTAGAGATTTTCAGCAAATTATTACACACCAAACGGGCCCGTAGACTGTCGTGGATCACATTCAATATTAGAACTGATCAGTCAAAATGGGGGAAAAAGCAACATTTCTTATAACAAAATAAGAACTGATCGAACTCAATATTTAAATGAGAAAAATATATTTCATTGTCTTCTTGAGGCCGTTAAGTATTGAACAGGAAATAAATTACCAAAAAAAAAATTATCCGTAAAATGGTTAAAATGGTGCGTTAATAAAAAAAAAAAAATTGGTCGGCAAACGACTTCTTTACATTTCAAGTACGTGGTTTACCTTCTCGTGATTCTTTGTCGGCTAGGATCATGGGGCGAATTTTACTCAATATGCACTCATGAGTAGTGGTTGTGGGCTTCTCTCCGACCTTAGAAGTACGTGGTCTATTAAGTCCCGTTTGAAGCATTAAAATTTACTAAAATTTATCACTTTTAACTAATTTTTTGTATTTTATTCCAATCAAATTTATCTACATCCCATCTTTCTATGTATCTTTCTATATTTATTATATTTTTTTGACCAATTTTTTATCGATCAAACACACCTTTAGTCTAATAAAATGGTGCCTTGATGAAAAAAGAAAAAAAGATTTTGTGCGCGATGTGGACCACATTCAATATTAGAACTGATCAGTCAAAATGGGGGAAAAAGCAACATTTCTTATAATAAAATAAGAACTGAGCTTAATATTTAATGAGAAAAATATATTTCACTGTCTTCTAGAAACCGTTAAGTATTGACCAGGAAATAAGTTGCCAAAAAACAATATCCGTTAAAATGGTGCGTTAATTAAAAAAAAAAAAAAATTGGTTGGCAAGCCACTTCTTTACATTTCCAGCACGTGGTCTATCCGGTTTCGTTTGAAACATTAAAATTTATTAAATTTTATTAATTTAAACTAATTTTTTTTATTTTATTTCAATCAAATTTATTTACATCTCACTTTTATATCACATCTTTCAATATTTATTATATTTTTTAACCAACTTTTTATAGAACAAACACATCTTTAATCTAAAAAAATGGTGCCTTGATGAAAAAGGAAAAAAAGTTCGTGTGCGATGTGGACTGTCATGGACCACATTCAATATTAGAATTGATCAATCAAAATGGAGGAGAAAGCAACATTTCTTATAATAAAATAAGAACTGAACTCAATATTTAATGAGAAAAATATATTTCATTGTCTTCTAGAGACCATTAAGCATTGACCAGGACATAAATTACCACAAAATATATATATATATATATATATCCGTTAAAATGGTGCGTTAATAAAAAAAAAGAAAAAAATTGGTCGGCAAGCGACGTCTTTACATTTCAAATACGTGGTCTATTTGGTCCCGTTTGAGCACTAAAATCTATCAAATTTATCAATTTTAATTAATTTTTTATACTTTATTCTAATCAAATTTATCCACATCTCACCTTTATATTACATCTTTCTATATTTATTGTATTTTTTGACCAACTTTTTGTCGACCAAATGCACCTTTAATATAATAAAATGGTGCCTTATTGAAAAATGGAAAAAGATTTGTGTGCGATGTGGACTGTCGTGGACCACATTCAATATTAGAACTGATCAGCCAAAATTAGTGATGGAAAAGGGTTGCGTTGGGCTCGACCTGCCCCTTGAATCGGGGCCAACCCATGGCTTGGCTGACCCTTCCCAGCTGCCCCTCCTAATTTTTCGGTCAGGTTGAGTCGGGTTAGGTCAGGGTCACCAATCCCCGCCCTAACTGACCTAGCCTATTTTTAAAATTTTTTAAATTAAAGTAAATAAAATACAAAATAAAACTCAACCAAACACATTAAAATAATTATTGACAAAAATTAAATTTATTAAACAACAAGCAATTACATAATTAACATTAAATTTAAAATAACAATTTACAAATGTAAAATTATAAGAAAAATAAATAAATGATAGAGTGATAATATGTGCATCACTTCATGTCTTATACATCCCAAATAGGTTAGCACATATACAAGTGACTATCATTTGCAAATATTACTCTATCAATACATCACTAGATCCACTAGTGCGATCTTCTCTTTCACCTAAATACATTGCATAAACGTCAAGGGCCAGTTGCCCTTTTTTGGCATCTTCTTGTTGTCTATTCTTGGCGAGATACTAATCTCGTAAACACATCAACACTTCTACTGTTAGAGGGGCCAGTCACTCCTGAATTAACTGATAGCACGTCCACTTGTACTAAAAGTTTGCTTGGATGCTACGGTAGAAATTGAAAATGCGAGGATATCACGAGCTAAATACATTATTCATCACTAGATCCACTAGTGCGATCTTCTCTTTCACCTAAATACATTGCATAAAAGTCAAGGGCCAGTTGCTCTTTTTCTGGCATCTTCTTGTTGTCTATTCTCGGCGAGATACTAATCTCGTAAACACATCAAGACTTCTACTATTAGAGGGGCTAGTCGCTCCTAAATTAACTGATAACGCGTCCACTTGTACTAAAGGCTTGCTTGGATGCTACGGTAGAAATTGAAAATGCGAGGATATCACGAGATAAAGTAGAAAGAACTGGAAACTTAGATTGTTGTCCCTTCCACCAGTCTAAAAATTTAAAGTCATCTTCATTTTCTATTAGATGTGTACCAAGATAAAGTTGCAAGTTGAAAGAAGTTGATGAACTTGCACTTGCTGATGAAATCTGTCCCCTGAGATATTATTCTCCTCCATATTGATGTATTGCCACCAAAGTCACGATGAAAGGAGGACATTTTGGCGATAGTTGTTTGGGCAGTTGTACGATTAGTATCATATCGATCCATTAAAACTTGAATTTGCTCTTTAATATTATTTAATTGTTCTTGGGCACTTTTCAAGCCTATATATCATGTCTAATAATTGAACAAAAAGATCTTCTTTATATCTAGGATCTAAAACAATGGTAATACCAAAATGTATAGGAAGTGGGTTAAAATATTTATCAAATTTTTCTTTCATTATAAGAACCATTGCAGCATAATATTCTTGAGCATAATATTTTTAAAAATTTCATCAATAACCCCCAATTGATAAACAATAGTAGAAGAAGTAGGATAATAAATTTTACAAAATATTTTAGTAGCAACATAAAAAAATGTAAAAACTCCCTATAAAAAATTACATTTGCCCAATCAATGGGCTCAATATTATCTAAACGAATAGATTAATTACTTAAAATAAATCAATCAATTGTATTTGGACTTAAACATATTTCAGTTCGCACTATCCGAATTCAACTCCTTCGATTTCATTACATTCCTAGGTTAAAACCAAGAAAAAAAACCCTAGCCTAGCATTGTGAAAGCAAAAACAAAGCTTTGTGAAAAGAAAACGATCTTCATAATGCAATAATATTTCTAAGCGAAGTATGTTGAAATATGTTAAAGCAATTTCGAACCTAAACCAATCACAAACCAGCAAAAATAAGTTGTTGCGAAGTGAAAAGAAAGATTATAGAAGAAGAAAATAATGAACTTCAAATTAAAATGTAATGAAAATTGTTGCTTACAATGTAAATCCTAATGCGAAGATGAAGTGAAGCTTTTATTAATCAAAAAACAAGACGGAAAAAGCTAACCCTAGGTGCAAAAGTAATGTCAAAACGACTTCGTAGGTTTTCGGAACCCTAATACATAAAAAATTATCCTATTTATAATAGTACATAACTCAAGAGTATAATAGTAAATTTACAATTCGAACTTGATCCTAAAAAATTACTAGAAGAATCATCATGGGCACCCAAGCTCTATTCCCCTCATATGTTTGATGAAAGTCTTGAGACAGTTTGCTAAAAATCAGGCCTCGGTGGCACCCAAGATGTTGCACAGTTGGGCGCCCAAGGTCTCGTGCACCCAAGGTGGTCTTCAAGACAACTCCATTTGAAAAATAGTCTCAGTGGGCGCCCATGGTTTCACTCAGCCAAGCGCCCAACACTTGTGTGCCGATGATGCTTTTCAAGAGAACTCCTATGGGATCCTTCCTTTGTAGGCACCCAAGTTCCTGCTCAGCTGTGCGCCCAAGGATGATTAGTTCAATCCAGAATTGCAACTTTAGGCTCCTAACTTGACTTCCTTGAGCTACGTTTCTCCATTATCCTACAAAACACACAAAGACAAATTAAGTAATCAAAATATGATAAGAGTGGGTTTTACTTAGTAAAATGTTCATAAACAGAATGCGAAATAAGGTTAAAAGTGACAATGATTGCATGCAATCACACCCCCCCAACCTAGACATTACTAGTCCCTAGAAATGAAAAGAATTATGACTCAAGAAAAAATGAACACATACCAAGCAAATCTTTATTATTCAAATGAAAGCAAAAATAAAGCAAAACTACTAATTCTAACAAAAAATGAGGTCTATTTTCGTAGGAGACACACAGCCACACTTAGCGCTTGAGGCAAGCCCTTTAAACCCCTAGGTTCTCCTTAGTGGACGAGTAAGGTCTCGTGAGGGTTTGCAATGATGCTACACACGAACATCTATGGTTTGGTCTCAAGATGTCAAAAAGTGATTGAGATCAAAAGGGAATCAAGCTTAAGCCCAACAAGTCACAAAACTCAAATATCAAGTGTAATTCCCTAGTGCTAATCATAATTGTATGGACTACCAATGTAAGAAGAACACGTGTACCAAAATTGTTTCAGTCATTCAACAAGGTTGCAAGAGCATAAATGGAACTAGGTTTTGACTTCAAATTCTCATAGGACACCACTTATCAAAGATTCACACATACCTATTAGCATATATTGCTATCCTAGTTGCACATAACCCCACAAATGAATAAGTGAACTGAATTAAAGTTCAAGTGAACAGCTCCTAACCATGTTCCAATCCATGTGCAAAAGATCACACCACAACTTACACAAGACCACTACATGCAAAATATAAGAGTTGCTTGTCTAGAATCCATTAGGTCTTTGTTTCAGTTGTAACTTGGCCATAGGTAAAGGCTTTCAACAAAAGATATGGAATTCAAAGCACATGTCTAAGGTTACTATTGTTCTAGTGCACACAAATCCCAAATTACCCAATTTTTTTTCCAAACCCCGACAAGAATCCCAACAAGAAGCTTATTCACAAACTTACAAACTACTCATGGGACATTCTCAATAATTATAAAACAATATACAAGTCTCACAATTACACAAGCAAAAAAGAATGACAAACATTTTTTTTTTCATTTTCACTTTTTTTTTCTTTTTTTTTCTCTTTTTTTCTTTTATTTCTCACTTTTTTTTGAAATAATGAAATAAATATAAGCTAAATTCTCCACTCAATATTCCTCTCAATATGCTCTCAAAAGTTTCCATTCCCAACCCTCGTTCACATCACTGACATTGAGGCATTTTTCACAACCCAAGACATGTGAGGGTAAGGCTTAAAAGTGTGTGAATAAGGTTAAGGGATAATATATGAGGTGGGAGCTAAGAAAATATATATATATATATATATATATATCACACACTTTATTAAAAGACTTCAAGTTGGTTCCTAGGACAATTTCATATCAAGGAATGATAAAGAGGCCCAACAATAGCAAAGATGGCCTAGCATCATGTTCAAAGCTTGCAATAACTCATAATGTGCCAAGTGAAACTCATGCAAGTGTGTGTGATGCAATTAGTGCATTGAAA
Source organism: Vitellaria paradoxa (assembly GCA_019916065.1). Taxonomy (NCBI): domain Eukaryota; kingdom Viridiplantae; phylum Streptophyta; class Magnoliopsida; order Ericales; family Sapotaceae; genus Vitellaria; species Vitellaria paradoxa. Next base: position 21,618,056 of record CM034233.1, on the reverse strand, counting down.
ACCAAAGTGAAGAATGAAAGAGCTGTGATTATGTGCAACCCCTCAAGAAAAGAAATAATAGGCTCAAAAGATCACCATTAGGGGTATAAATTGACCGACCCTAAAAAGTGTTTCGGGTTCTACCTCTCAAGTGCAAGAGGGCAGTCATAGTTTTAAAACTTGGTGAGTCCGAGGTCGAATCCACAGGGAGGGCTTTGTTAAAAGCTCTAGACTTGTTCTCTTGATTAGTAGGTGAACCTAAATTAATTTAAACTAATTTTTTAGCAACTCAAACTTTTGTTTTAGATTCTAGATGAAAGAAATTCAATTTAATTTTAAAGTGCAAACAAAGCATCTACTCTAAATTTTAAAGTGAATAAATCAACTCATAAATTAAATTAAATAACAAGCATGATACTAAAAAGGTTCTTGATCCAACTTTCAAGTCCAGGTAGTTCACTACTTTACCTTGGGATGTTTTTATTCAAAACTAGATTAGGGTTTAATTCGAAAAGTGTTTAATTCGAAAAGTGTTAAGAATATTTTAATCAAAGGTCAGTACCAGTGATCTCAAGCAGATATGGTTAAAGACCTTTGTTTTCGAAATTTTTTCAAACAAATGAAACTATAAATGAATTCAAAACCTATTTTTAACCTTATTCGAAAGTATGTAAACGGTTATATTCGAAAACCCATACCAGTGACTTCAAACGAGTGTGGTTAAAGATTTTCGGTTTCGAATGTTTTCGAAACAAGTTGAAAATAGATTTTAACACGGTAGATCCTTACGCATGAGCTCTCACAACCCATGCGAAGGGTCTACTAACACCCCAAGGTTTTTCGTGAACTACCCATTCTTGATTCGTTGAATCAAGAACTAGGGTTTTATGCTAAAACTACTTTAAACATCACAAAAATGATAAAAGAACATTCCATCATGCGAAAAAGGAATCAAAACAAGCAAAACATTACATTACGAAGTAAATCGAGGTAAATTGAAGTGCAACTTACAATGTAACTCGGATGTAAAAGAAAAGATGAACAAGTAATGCGAAGACAATGATGAAAACTCCAAAAAATTCCATAAATCCACAACTCCAAGCGTACAAATCACTCTAAAATTAATCAAAACCTAATCTAACTCTCAATTTAAAGTGTAGTAATCAAAAAAAAGGCGTCCCCCTTCATGGCCATGCAATGGGTCCTTATAAAGATGCAAGGAAACCCTAGAAGGGGAGCTTTCACGCGGCTATTGTAAATCACAGGTGGTCCCGACCATCTGGAGAGGGGGCCGGGACCGTCTGAAGTTTTGTACTTTCTGTGGTCCCGACCATCTGGGTGACGGTGGGGACCGTATAGTATCTCTTTCATTGCTTTCTTTCCTTCTCTTGGTTGGGTCTTTGGGCTAGTCTTTTCCATCGAAGATGAGGTTCGAACCATGACTTTTTCTTTGTCTTTTTGGCTCTCTCCATAGCTATAAACTTCAACATCCTTGCCCTTTTTCCTACAAATAAAACAATAAAAGTATAAGTAATAAAATAACACTAAAACTTCAACTTTAATTATTTAAATGCATGAATAAGTGTTGAGTTAGGGAGTTTGTAATTACACTTTTCAAGTGTAATCATAAATCTCCACCTAGTCCAAGAATACTCAATTAACCAATGTCAAACAAAATCTACTCCTAAGCACATAAGCTCTTCTCCATGATAATCACGAAAATGCACCAGATCATAACACACTCAACTTGAATTAAGTTTCCTATTAATGCTTGAACAAGACTCACTTATCACTCTCTCACTCAATTCCACAATCAACCAAACCAAAAGGGCTGACATGTAGGTATAAATGTGCTAAATTCATGTATTCAAGCTCAAAAATCTTAAAAATTTTGCAATTTTTAGCACATAAGTCATCATGCGAACCCTACCCCCCAACCTAAACAAAACATTATCCTCGATGTGAGAACCATGATACATAAGTGAGTCCGTAGCGTGCAAAGTAAGCATGATGATGAACATGAAATAATAACCACACATTGCATAATTGTAATCATAGCACAAAGGAAACTAAACATGCACCCACAAAGACACCCCACAAATAATACAGAACACCCCCCAAACGAGTGTCTACAATACTTCGAATCAACAAGCCATGGTAAGAGCAAAATGGGGAACACACGGTAAAAATGATGAATATTACCGGGAGAGCTATAGTAAGTAACAAGAACTTGCTGCAAAACCAAAGAAAAACAAAATGAGAAGCAAAGAGGCTGAGTACATCATTCAAGTCCATCATAAACCCAAAATAGTGCATCATCGAATTCAGTTTTAGGTCATACAGACAAAACATCTTTACAACACAGACCTAAACTGACAAACTATCTCAAAAGCAGCAACAAGCAAGCCAGAAGATGATGCAAAGCTGATAAACCCTAATCTATTTCAGGTAGAATAGTAAGGTTTGGAATGGGTGGTGGTGGCGGCGGTTGAACAGCAACAAGAATCAACTCGAGGATGCCATGCTGCACATGCTGCTCAGTGTCTATGGCACTCAGTCGTGCCCCCAGCGCTTGAATATTAAAACGAACTGTGAAGACCACTGGAAGGTGAACTGGAGGTGTAGTAGAAGAAGTGGCAATAGAAGTGCTCCGGTGCTGGGACTAAGCTAAGCTCCGCGCACATGTGGAGCTCGATAACATTGCCAATGGCCGGACTGTCCGAAACTAAGCATCAATAAGAACATGACGGTTTTCCAAAATCTGCATAATTAATCCAGCAAATAGCAAACTATAGGGACCCCTAGTCTGTTGTAGTCTCGCTCTAAATGCAGTCATCATTAGGGATGCTAAATCAATATAAACAACGGTAGTCATGGCATACATCAAATGGGCTCTGTCAAGGCTCACGAAGTCGTCATTAGAAATAGGTAAGATCTGAGAACAAATGAGCTCATGAAGGATTCTGAAATTACCACTCAATTTGTTCTTAGGGAACTGACGTCTCAGCCCCCATGAACGTGTCTCCCCCTCAGATAAATGTCGTGCTAGCACTAGAAGTAGAGGTTTCTTCTCACTAGGATATGGATGACCTGGTTTGTGAACCTTTGGAATGTCAAGAGCAGCCCTAATATGTCACCGGTGAATTACAATTAGCTACCCCTGCACCATGGAAGTGATAATTATTTGCCCTAATTTCTCATCCTTCTCTAATGAAGCATTAGCATAAAAAAATAAAAAAATAAAAAAATAAAAAAAGAAAAAAAAATAAAAAAAAAATAAAAAAGAAAAAAAGAAAAAAAAAAGCATTAGCATAAAACCCTCGGATAAGGGTAGGATTGGCAGTGGCTCTAAATGCCACGGCAGTAGACTAGCCCCTAGTATACATAATCGTCTTGAAATCGGCTGGTTCCTTACTAAAATGATTCAAATTAATGCCCCTTTCACAAAGTATAGCCCGTTTACTCCAATATGAATCAAACAAATCCTGGGTGTCCTTGCTAATGAACATATGAGGGTCATAATCTAGCTCATCTTCATCTCTCTTAGTCTCTTCCTTCTCATCCTCCAATTGTTCTTCGACTTCCTCATCTTCTGCATCGTCTAATTCCTGCTCCTCATTGGGCACATAATCACTATCTTCAGCCGATGAAGTGGGAGAAGGTTGTGTTTTACGTTTGCTTGAGGAACGGCCCATAATGATTACTACCCACAAGTGCTATGTGAATAAGACAAGGTTAAAGTATGCTCACAAAATTGAGAAGCAAACCAGTGCTCTCCACTACCCTTTACAAAAAGTCCCACAATTACCTTAACTTTCTCACAAGCAATTCATCAAACACTTGGAGTGCACAAATTCAGCTCATCATTATTCCACCCAAACAACAATACCCAAAATGCCAAGAATCTTCAAACAACCCCTTAGCTCTAAATGCACACCAATGTACTTCAACCCACTTCCAAACTCAATTCCCAACTCTCACAACGCATTCTATCAAACAAGTGGTGTGCACAATTGAAAAGAGAGCTACAACTAGAAGTTAAGGTCAAGAAATCCCCCAAAGTAACTCACTCAAAGCAAATAGCATCACAAATCCAGCTCACAATCATCAAATAAGACCACAAATGAGTGTTTTTACCTTACCTTTGTGAGATACTCTCAAACCCTAGTGCTCACATCCCATCTTCCACAAGACCCACGGTTGAAAACGCTTCTCTAGATTTCAAAATGTCGAGAAAACATATATTCAAGTAGAGAGAAGAAACTTTGTGTTGGTGAGTTAGTGGATTCAGGCAAGGAAGGGAAGCTTCTCACACCTTGGACCTCTTATTCAGCCAAACAAATGAAGAAGAAAGTAGAATGGTCGGCCAAAACAAGGGAATTTAACCCCCTAATAGTGCAGCTTACGTGACTCACTTAAAAGTCATGTGACCAGCTTGGGCGCTCGAGAGGGAGGCAGGTGGGCACACAAGACTTCAGGCGCATACAGCTTGGGTGCCCAACTTCTTGGGTGCACAAGCCTCGAGCACACAAGGGGTTTACTTCAAGTCTAAAACTCCAGCAATGCACTTCTTACTCTCATGCTCGGCTCCAAACTAACCTCAAATTGAAATAAACCATTCTAAACACCCTAAGACATCTTGATAATCTTCAAAAGTGATCTGTTGGTTACCTTCACCTGACCGTTAGCTTGAGCATGCTCAAGAGATGAATAGTAGTGATTAATGTTAAGCTATTCAGGTAGTTCATTAAATAGTCATCCTTCGAACTGTTTCCTGTTATCAATCACTATCACCTTCGGAATACCAAACCTGTATATAATCCATTGCCATAAGAACTTCTACATATTTTGTTCTATTATGCTTGGTAGAGCCTCAACTTCAGCCCACTTAGTAAAATAATCGATGGCCACTACAGCAAATTTTCTTTGCCCTTTGCCCAAGAGGAAAACACCAACAATGTTAATTCCTCATTGGGAAAAGGTCAAGAGCTTTGGATCAAGATCAATTCTTGAGTTGGCATCCTTGGGACATTGACAAACCTTTGACATTTGTCATACCTCTTCACTAAGCTCTGAGCATTCTTTTCTATGGTCAACCAATAGTATGTAGCTCGTAGGACTTTCTTGGCCAACGTCTTCCATCCCGAGTGATCACATAGATCCTTTCGTGAATTTCTCTCAAGATGTAATCTGCCTCTTCTTCGTTAGCACAGTGAAGTAGCAACATAGTATGACCTCTTCTGTAAAATAATCAATGGCCACTACAGCAAATTTTCTTTGCCCTTTGCCCAAGGGGAAAACACCAACAATGTTAATTCCTCATTGGTAAAAGGCCAAGAGTTTTGGATCGAGATCAATTCCTGAGTTGGTATCCTCGGGACATTAACAAACCTTTGGCATTTGTCATAACTCTTCACTAAGCTCTAAGCATCCTTTTCTATGGTCGGCCAATAGTCTGTAGCTCGTAGGACTTTCTTGGCCAACGTCTTCCATCCCGAGTAATTACATAGACCCCTTCATGAATTTCTCTTAGGATGTAGTAAGTCTCTTCCTCATTAGCATAGTAAAGTAGCGGCATAGTATGACCCCTTCTCTAGAGAACACCATTTAGCAACATATACTTTATAGCTCAATATCTGATTCTCCTTTGTTCATTTTGGTCATTAGGAAAGATTTCTCTTTCCAAATAATCTTTAATTGGTTTTGCCCACGCAACCTCAGTCTTAATTTGCTGCACCTCAACCGATCGGATGCTCGAAGAATAAAGAACTTCTATCGGCACATCTGGGTCTTGCTCCCTTGAAAAAACTATCCAGGCCAATTAGTTTGCCTCCTCATTGTTCTGCCTAGGGACCCTTTCCAGTGTTATTTTAAAAAATTTTTGGTGAGGTCTTCTGCCATTCGATAATATTCCACCATGCCATCTTCTTTAGTCTCATATTCTCCTCCAACCTGCTCTACCACCAACTGGGAGTCACTTCGCACAATGATCTAAACTGCCCCTATTCTCTGAGCAATCTGAAGTCTAGCTAACAAGGTTTATACTCAGCCTCATTGTTAGAAGCTGAGAAATCAAAACGTATGACATATTCGACCTTGAAGCCTTTTGGGCATACCAACACAATATCTGCTCCGCTCGATTCCTAAGTAAATGAACCATCTACATTCAAGATCCAAGTCTAACACGTAGCCTCTTCCTCAGCAGAAACATCGACCGCAGTTGTGAACCAACTATTACATATCCTTTGATTGCTAGTCACGATCGGTATTGTATGTCAAACTAGCTAAGTTCTACTGACCACTTAATTAGTCTCCCTGAAGTTTTTGGCTTATGAAGCACACTTTTCAATGGTTAGCCAGTCATAACCACAATGGTGTGGGCCTAGAAGTATGCTCTTAGCCTCTGTGTTGCTATCACTAAAGCGAAGGCAAGCAATTCCATCCTCAAGTATCGTTTCTCTGCTCCTTGACTACTTAGCTGGTGTAGTACACTGGCTTCTAGACCCCATCTTCTTTTTTGACCAATGTCAAGCTAACTGCCGTAGTAGATACCGTATGATATATATATAGTTCCTCTTCGGGGACGGTCCTATTGAGTAGAGGGACTACCCCCCAAATAGTGCTTCAATTGCTGGAAAACATCCTTATATTTGGTGGTCCATTCAAAAGCCGTCCTCAAGATCCTAAAAAATGGGATGCATTTGTCTGAAGACCTTAAAATGAATATGTTAATGGCAACTATGCGCCCTGCAAGCCTTTGAACTTCTTTTGTTATTCAAGGGGATTGCATCTCTAGGATGGCCCGGACCTTTTTTGGGCTCGTCTCAATACTTCGACTCGAGACCATAAACCCCAGAAATTTCCCAGAGGTGACCATAAAGGTGCATTTCACCAGATTTAGTTTCATCTACAACTGCCTGATGGTATTGAAAATTTCCTCCAGGTCTGTCACAAGATAGGAAGCCTGTTTACTTTTCACCAGCATATCATCAACATACACCTCCACGTTGCGTCCAATCTACGACTTAAACATCAGATTAACCAATCTCTGGTATGTGGCCCCTGCCTTCTTCAGTCTGAATGGCATAACTTCACAATAATACGAGCCTTGGTCAGTGATGAAAATTGTGTGCTTCTAATCGTGCTTGGCCATCTAGATCTGATTATAACTTGAAAAAAGCATCCATAAAGGAAAGTACCTGATGGCCAGCAGTTTCACCAGCTCTTCTGCAATTAAAGTCTCCTAATCACTATCTCCTTGGAGAGATGAAACATAGCATTCTCGAGTAGCCCTTTGATTTTTCTTTACACAACTGACCCTATGCTTAGGTGGGAACTTAAGCCGGAGGTGATAAGTTGATGTGACTACTCTGAACTAGTTCAATGCTTCTCTGCCAAGTATGGCGTTATAAGCAGAAGGGCAGTCTACCACAAGAAATTCACCATCTTGGTCGCTTTTGTAGGCTTGGACCCAAAGTGACAAGGAGAGTGATGGCTCTAACCAACTCAACCCAGTTTCCAGCGAAACCAATTAATGGTGAGCAGACCAGATGTAACGTCTCTCTTCCGATGTTCATTTTTTCAAATGCCCTCTAGTAAAGAATATCCGTCGAGCTCCCATTATCAACTATATTCTCCACGTTTGAAAATTGGCTACCACGGCCGATATGACCAAAGGGTCATCATCCGGATGACTCAGTTCAGAAGCTTTATCTTTAGTAAAGGTGATCTATGTTACTTCCGTCTTCACCATTTTGATCGGCTAGCCTGTAGTTATCATCTCTTAATCTCTTCAAAGTTCTCAGACATATTTTTTCCTTGCTAAGGAGGATTTTCCTCCCCTTGTGAACCCCCTGCTATAACTCAGATCTTCCCTCAGGGTTACTAGGGTTTTGCCCCTACCCAGACTCGTTCTTTGTTGGCTCCTCTGGGGCGAGCTTCTCCTGTCATCCCACTGATCCCTTCGCTGTCCGACGACTAACCCATTATGCTTGCCTTTTTAATCAGCTCTTCAACCAGTCTTTTTGGGTTAAAGTATTCTTTCGTGTCATGGTCGTGGTCCCAATGGTACAGGCAATACTTGATTCGATTCCTGGATCCTGAAAGGGCTTTCATTTCCTTCAGCTATTTGAACTCTGGATCATTTCTGATGGCATAAAACACTTGTTCCATTTGTGAATTCAATGGGGTGAAATTTTTGGCCTTTCTCGCAAACTGATCCCATCTATCTCCTGCTCGACCCCCCGAACTGGAGATTGAGCCTTCGTTCCTATGTCATCTTTAAAGTCACTCTACCGTTTCCTTTTCAACTTGGAGGTCGCTGTTTCAGTGTCCCTCCGTGCCTTTATCGTATCCTCAACATTCATATTTTTTTGCGCCTGGAACATAAGTTCAGCCATACTCACTAGGGTTTTTTGGCCAATGAAAAAGTAAACAACTAAGCTTAAAGCCACTTATGAAGGTTGTCAGTGCCACCTTCTCATCGACCTCCTCAATCTCCAACATCTCAACGGTTAAATTGATTGATGACTCTGGAAGGAATTTGTCCTTCCCCTACCTAATCGTGTGCAAGTGAGCAGGGGGTTCTTTTGCCGCTATCCACTGATGAAGTGGGAGACAAATTGCTTACTAAGTTGCTTAAAATTTTCAATTGACCCAGGCTTGATTTTGTTAAACCAAGCTCGAGTTGATCCCTTGAGGGTGATGTAGAACGCTCGGCATTTGATCTCATCAAGAACAACATGAAGGTGCATTGCTAATTTATACATATCTAGATGATCCACTGGGTCTTTCAAACTGTCATAGGGCTCAACTGCGGTCATCTTGAATTTTGGAGGCAAGGGCATTCTATAACGGCAGGGTTGAATGGGGTCCCATACCTGTCAACTATATCCTCCATAACATTGGGGTTCCTCACCGCTGCCACGGCCCCATTGATCTGGGCCTACATCGCCCTAAATCGTTGTTCGACCGTCCCCGTGTTTTCTGTCCTTTCTAGTTCCACCATCGCAAAACCGCAGGACTGTTTTGCTGTGGGCCCCATCATCTACCACTGCATTGTTCCGTTGGGGAAGGTCTGGTCTCCAATTGCTCTCGTCTACAACCCCTCCATCACTATCATTGTGAATCGCTAAATGACTACAGAATGATAACAAGAATTAAAACAATAAAAATTTATAAACAAAAGAAATGAAATAAATTAATTTTTTATTAATTATGAAATAAAATAAATAAAATTTATTTTATATTATTTTAAAAATATACATATAAATAAAAATTATTTAGTGTTTAAAAATAATTTTTCATTGTAGGCCTAAAGGTGTGCTTATTCAGATTTGTAAATGTTCTCTTTATAAATGACAATTATGTTATTTTAAATTAAAAATAAAAACAACTAGTAAAAAAAATAATTTTATAGTTTATTTAATAAAAATAAAGTATAAAAAATTATTTGTGACGAATAAATAGATTGAACTTTTAATTATTTATATACCTTGTAAATGCAGACAAATGTAAGAATTCATTGCTCCATAACTTTTTTCGCAGAACCAAAATCAAAATATTTTCCAAAAACAAATAATTAATTTTTAGATATATATATATACTCTTGGGAATTGAGTTATACACTACCTTTTGACCTTTTGGGTGAAATGAAAGGAAATATCACAGGATTTTTGTATAATTATTTACTATTAGATGTTGGTGCACACGTGATGGTTGTAAATATTTTCTTATCTCAATAATCCATAAAATTATAAAAATAATAAAGTGTCTTAAAAAATAAATAATAAATAGTTAGAGTTATTTAAGTAAATAATACATAATCAAAGAGCATTAACGAAAAATTAGAAAGGTACAAATTAGTAGATAGTTAAAGATATCTAAGGTAAATAAAAATTAAATAGATGAACTATGTAATTATATGACAGTTATTAAAAAAAATTACTTTTTAATACCATTGATAGATAGGCCGCCTATGAGAAGTTAAAAGAATATTATAGGGAAAAAAAAAGTTTCAACCAAAAAAATATTAAAGATATTTCAGGCAGAGTAAAAATATAAATAGGTGAAACCATGTAATTATGTGACAGTTACCAAAAAAATTAGGTGGCATTTGGTTTGTTTTCTTATTTTCTGTTTTCTGTTTTCATTTTATGTTTAAAACTCTCAAAATAAAGAAACACAAATACTCTATTTTTGTTATTTTGAAATTTTTCTTATTTTGGATTAAAACATTCAAACAACTTTTGTCATTTTTCATTTTATGTGTAAATTCATTTTCTATTTTGAAAACAATTTTGAAACGCAAAGTAAAGTAACCAAATACTGTTTGAGTTTTTTCTTATTTTCAAAAGCATAAAATGAAAATTAGGTCAAAATAGAAAATAGAAAATAAAAACAAAAAACAGAAAATAAAAAAATAAACCAAATGAACCCGTACTTTTAATACCATTGATGTATAAGTAGTTACGGAAAGCTAAATAGATATTATAAAGAAAAAGAAGTTTCACCAAAAAAATAATTCATAAAAAAAAAATTCAACCAATGTTTCCCATAATAGTATAGATTATAAATTAATTGCACTGAGAATTCTTTTAACTATAACTTACTATTACTATCCCATACACGCTCCTTGTTTAAAATGTATACATATTGGGATTCTTAAATATCAAATAGTAAAATTGATATTGAAGTTATTGGATTTTTTACAAAATAAAACAAAGCTCTATAAATTTTTAAATTATTTATTCACAGCATGAATTATGAATTACAATATTATAATTTATATTAATTTATAAAACTCCAAACAATTATCATTGTAAATATTCCATTATTGTAAGGAGTATTTTTTTTTTGGGTGAAAAATTATTACTTTTTTGATAATTAAGTAATTTTTCATGTTATATTTCTAACAGTAGGATAATTAAAGAGTAGAGCGTAAAGCTTCATTGTTAAGAAATTTAAATATATAGTCTTTTTATTTAGAAAAGTAATATTGAATAATACAGTAAAGGGGTCTCGATGTAGTATCTCTTTGCCATGAATGCATTCTTGTATTCATAATGCATTTAGATATAAACATTAACTACTACCGTCATGTAGCTGTAAATAATGTTATAGAAATATTAATTGAGAATTGAATTAATATATTGCAAGAAGTTGTGTTTACATATTGCTTTATTCATTGACCAGCACAGATCGTTGCGTAATTTTAAAAAAAATAATATTTTAAAAATTCTTTATTTTTATTAATATAGTTAAATATTTTAAAATATTAATAACAATTAACTTATCAAAAAATAAGGAAATCTAAATTGGTGAAATAGTTGATTCGTAGTAAATTTAGTTTAGTCTTTTTCATTTTTATTTATTTTTGATAAAATTAAAATAAAAAAATAAAAAATTATATACGTGCTAATCTATAATATAATCTAGTACGATATTACATCGCCTGGTAAACAAATTAACCTAATAATTTTAGTTATAGCAATTTTCTTTAACAAATTACTTGAAAACACTTACATTTATCTATACCAAGTATTGAAGATAGACCTTACACATGGCATAATTTCGACTACAGAATTCAATAGTAATTTTCTTAAACCCATCACTTCGTGCCCAACTTCATCAGCACTTACCCGATCTCATAGACTTGCATCCAAAATAAAGAAATATGGGTTTAGTTCAATTCCAACTATATGGTTTATAGTTTAACTAAATTAATTCGTTATTACAACTATCAGGAACATGATAAAATAGTTATTTTTCTGAAATCTGTTATATAGTATCTAATACTCTACAAAGGAATCCCATAAATACACTGCAAATTGTTCTAAGATTAATGGGGGAATAGCGAGATTAGTAGGATTAGTAGAGTATCACAGTCGAATCAATATTTCACTAACGTTTTCTATGCCTATATATAGTGAAGAAATATCAACAAGAAAGAATTGTTCTCTACGGGCCATCTAGACTTTCTTTCTTTCTACATTCTCTTTGTAAGTTTCATTTGACTAGATCGACTAAGAACTTCTAGTTAAGAACCCTCTCTCGACTTTTTTTCCCTTGAAGGGGAAAGCTATTGAAACAAAATTAGTCCCTTAGACGATGAATCAAGTACTTTTAGGAAAAAATATACTTTTCTAAACTATTGAACCAATCATTCAAATCCAAATAATATAATTTTAAAGAACATAGATTGCATTAATAAAAAAATTGATCTTATAAAACTCACGGATAATATTCACTCCATCCTATGTCAAGGTTAACTACAACCTATGGAAAAGAAGATGAATGAAATGATAAAATTATAGGTCTCTAACTGATACCTACATCACCTGCCATGTTTATAGAGAATATGAAGATACCATTTACAAAATGGAACCAGGTATAAGAATTTTATGTAATCTCAAAGGGATACGAGAGTGTTAAATAATTTCCTAATAAATACGAGAACTGAAATATTTATCTTAACCCTTATACTAGTTTATATGCCACCAATACATTAACTAATATCCTTTGTATACATATATGTACTAGAAAATATACGTGCATTGCCACGTGTATGTTTGTTTCTTTATATATTCCCCTAAATTTAAAAAAAAAAACTAACAATAAAAATAAAAGTATTATTTTAAAAAAATAAAACCAACAATAAAATCTTTATCTTTTTTTCATATTTAATGTCTTGATGAAGAGCCCACGTAAAAAAATTATATAGTTTAATTATTTGATTTATAAATCTATTGAGATTTATTCTTTTAAATTTGATATTCAATCTAGGTATACACACCCACACACACATATATATATTGGTGTGTATATATTTATAATTATGCAAAATTAAAAATTAATGAAAGCATTGAAAATTGATTATAGAAATAGAAGATTTTGAGTTGGAGTTTGAAGTAGATTATTCCAAAAAATTAAGAGTAGTGCTATGCTAAGGAAGATCTTCAGTAAATATAGACAAGAAGTAAGAGGAAATTAAAAAAATAATGGACAAAAAAATCCATTAAAATCTTAAAGAATTATATTTAGAATATACGAAAATAATTTTAGTGATAATGAATACATATGCACATCACAGATATTTAAATATATTATGTCATATTATATATTTATTTTAATTTTTAAAAATTATATATTAATAATCATTTAGAAAAATAAGCTAAAAAATAAATACATAAATAAAAAATAATTTCAATAAAAAAAATATCATCTGATAAAAATAATATAATATGTTATTAATGAAAAGTTAACAAAATTCAAAATATGAAAAGTTTGTAATCACACACAAACCAAATTAAAAAACTTTTAAACATTATACTTGATAATTAAATAAACAAATTAAAAATAACTCCAAAAAGAGGTTTCCGTTGGAATTTAATATATAAAATTTTACATTTTAACAATAATGAAAAATAATAAAATCTAAAAATTATATAAACAATCATATTAAAGAATTATAAAAAACTAAAAAAAAAATCTTTCTTTATTTTTGAATGAACAAATTGAAAGATATAGTAAATAATAAACTTTTTCTAAAAGTTTGATACACAAAATATTAAAATTTTACCAGTAATAAAAAAATATAATAAAATTTAAAAATCTAATATTAACAATTACATTAAAAATAGAATAAAATTTAAAAAGTCAAACCTAATATATTTTAATGATCGAATTAAAAAATAAGTTAAAAAATAAATACATAAATAAAAAATAATTTTTTTTATAAAGGAATATCATCTAATAAAATAAATGTAGCAAACTCATTTGCATTTTTAGTGATCCAAAAAAATTAACAAACAATATTATCCTCTATGCACTCCATTCTCTTAACCATGTTAATATATATAAAAGTCATCGTAATAAAATTATAACAAATGTTTTCTGAACGTGAATGCTCTGTTATATATTTTGTTAGCTTGCTACGTGCATTAAAATTTCATGTCCAATACTTTCAAATATTTGATAATTTGAACCTATGGCTCATTGAGAGTTAATATATTGAAGCTTAAAATATATTAAGTTTGGCTTTTTTTGATACACTATTTAATATTAAAAATATTTTATTTATATTTTTTTATTATTTGTATCAGTTTTGATTTCTTTTTTTTAATTGTTTTTTTCCTGACATAAAGTAGAAAACACATTTAAAGTATAATTTTTTTTTACTGTAATTAAATTATCGAAACAATATTTAATTTATCAAATATATTTTTAAATTATTTTATAATTATTTAGTATTAATAATAATTAATCTTAATAAGATATATAAATTAAGTACGTGAGTTAGAAATAAATTATTATTGAATAAAATTAGTTTAATTTAATAAAATATTTCAATAAAATATATATTTTAATAAAACGTATTTCAATATTAACAATATCTTGAATCAGTCCATCTGATAAAAAAAAAAAAAAAAAAAAAAGCCAAACGTTAGTAATATTAAAGTTTAAGTCTCTATGAACAAAGAATGATGAATCATAAAATAAATAAATAAATCAATAAATAAAAAGATTAATTGTATGAGAAGAATTAAAATAAAGTAAAAAAGAAAAATTCTCAGATGCATACCCAATCACCAGAGAAGCTCCAAAAGATAAACATGCCCCACCAACAGCTAATCAAAACAAAAATCAAAGACAAACCGATTAATAAAAATCTAAAACCTAAAAAGAAAAATCTATAAAAGAAAATAGATAGAAAATTTAAAAAAAAAAGAGATGGAAAATAATCACCAGATTTGATGCCAAAAGCAAAGATAATTCCCAATTAAGTGAAAATAAGAAAAAATACCTATATGTGTTTTTGATTGGAATACTTTCAAATACCTATATGTATAAATGAATGATCAATCGAGCATGGACCAAACTTTGGATCACGAGCTCAATCTATCCAAAAATTAATTGCATCACTCAGAACATTTTAAACCTTGACAACAATTTATTAGATGAAAAATTGGGAATAGTAGAGACGGAATAGGAAAGTTAGGATTTTTTTTTTCCTTTTTCTTGATGATATAGTCAATATAAATCTAAAATAATTTATCATGAAAAACTCTAGTGAAGTTGGGTTATAGAGCTGGATTAAATTCAATTAAATTGAAAAAATAATGCACCATCATGAAGAATTCTAGTGAAGTTAAGTTACAATGTTGGATTAAAATTAAAATAATAAAAGAATAGAATTGAGTTAAATTGAAAAAAAAATAGAGGTAAAGTAGTCAAAAAATTTTCAAATATTGAGACTTTTATATTAATATAGATATATATATAATATGTATTAACATAATACATAATATATTTAATTTTTAATTTAATAAATATTTTTTTTAAATTAAGGATGAGGGTGGGAGGGGGGATAGGGAAAGGATCCCTTCAGCGAACCCATTTATTGTGAAGCATCACCCACTTTTTCTTATTTACCTTTGTACATCTGAAACAGCCATAGGCTTCATCTTCTTCCCCAGCCCCTTTTTCAAATGCTCGAATGACACTATCAATACCAACTGCTTACCAACCACCACCACAACCGTAGCACATCGACCAAAAGAACTAAAAACAAACCTTTCTGTTGGGCAAAATAATACCTTAACGTACGGAGTGTCGAACAAGTAAAACCAAGGTGACATGTGGCCCAATGCCGAGCATATTGTGTGAGTCACGTAGTCATTCACCGAGCATGTTGACGCCTAACACGTGGCTTTCCGCCGAACAGTTGATTAATGGCACGAGAGTTCCATGTGAGTGTTACACACGAACACGTGTCCTTTGGATTAATATTCCAAGGGATACCTTAACTCTCAATATCTATGGATAATGTGTTGCTATGTGGCTGTAACCGAAGACCTCAATAGCCAATTTGTTCGGCCCATTGATTGGTGGCTAGTAATGTTATGTCTGGGACCCACAGCCTTAATGAGGGATCATAACCATAAATACACCGTAGTTGACTAAACTAGGTATTTATCTCTGAGGGAGTAACTAGCTCAGTTCATTTCGTTATGAGTAGTTGACGGATGTGACAGGTAACAATTTGACCACGAAATTCTGGCTATATTGCCGTGTTTAACTACCAGAAGTATTAAATGAAAGGTATGGAGTATTTAATGAAAGATATGAGGCATTAAATGAGCGGTGAAAGGCATTTAAAGCAAGTAAGGAAAAGAGGTGCACAGAAGCCTAGATGCAGTCAAATCACAGGTATTGTCTTATTTATTATTTACATTACTATAAATACGAGATTCCACTTGACAATGAAGGTAAGCTGACTATTGCCAACTTAAGCTACTACTCACTTCTTCTCTGAAAAAGCTTTCTTCTTTGAGCTACTTGCTGACTTAAGCATCGGAGGGTTTTCTGGCCAGAGACCTCCACTCCGGCCGTAACCTTTCTTTTGTCTTTGTTCGGCAGGTTATCGATTGCACTTTTGATTGGCGTGGTCAGCAGTTCTGGCGGTAAATTTTTGCTGCCGAACATTTGGCGCCCACCGTGGAGCCTCTTGTTTAGCCCTGCCTTGTCATTCATTAGCACTTTTCTCAGTTCTTTATCAAGTTTCTAGCAGTTATTCACACGATGACTTCAAGAGGAAACACTACTCTGCCACCATCTCCACGGGTAGGGGACGGTTCTACCCCTGTCAAGACTAAAGGGAGTGCGTTTGTTATCAGGACTCCGGGTCTGGAGCACGCCATGAGAAGGAAAACGGAGGACCCAGAGGCACTAAAATGGAGAGAGGAGTTGATGGCTAAGGCCAACGAGAAGCAAGCAGAATTGGAGGAGATTCTGCTGTAATTAAATAAGGAAAAGGAAAAGTCTGCCGTGGGCCACGCAGTCAATTCTGATCAATCTGATTCAGAATCCGACAAAAATTATGATGCTCTCTACGAGAACCCCACTGAGGAAAATGAAGGAGATACCTATGAAGAAGAGGAGGTGCACTCTCACCCCGCGACGTGATATCACTCCTTCCAGGAAGGGCTCGCGCCATGTTAAAACTATTGAAAAACGTGGCGCGAGATCTGACGTTGGCCCGCTCACCAAAGCGCACCTTAAAAAGAGTTCATCAAAAAAGATTCCAGAGGTGCACTCAGAAGATGCGGATAACTCTGAGCAAGTAGAGGTAACCTTGAGACGCAAGAGGGCGGGAAAAACGAAGGTAGGGGAATGGGGGCATGAAGAGGAATGGGGTGCTCAGGGTCAGAGCACACACATGATGGCAAGGAAAGCTTTGGGGAGGATTTCAGCCTCTTCGTTCATTGATGAAATTACTGTCGCAGAGCCTCTGGAGAAGTTCCAAACTCCAAGGCTTAATCTCTATGATGGAAGGACTGACCCCCTGGACCATTATCGCCATTACATGCAAGCCATGACGCTATGGAGCAGCAATGATCATCTCATGTGCAAAGTATTCCCTTCCAGTTTGGGGGATACGGCACTCCAATGGTTCCATAAATTGCCCTCTGGCAGTATCTAGAGCTGGCAGCAACTGGCAGAGGAATTCGTTACCTGATTTTGGCTAATACAAACAGCCAAAAATCGCTGACGTTCTCCTCACTATGAAGAGAAAAGCTAGAGAATCATTGAGAGATTATTCCCACCAGTACTTGGAGCTCTACAATGAGGTGGGAGAGTGTTCAGAGCAACTGGCCATTACTTCATTCAAGTTGGGGTTACGGAATGAGAATAGGCTGTGGCTCTCCTTGACCAAAAAGCCCGCGGTCAATATATCAGACCTCATGTGCCGGATTGAGAAATATGCCAAGGTGGAGGACGAGACACAGCTAGCCGAACAGAGAGAAGGAAGATCCCAAGGCCAAAGAGGAAATAAAAGCAGGGGAAAAGGCCCTCAATTCCTAGATGAAAAGAAGTCCATCTTCGAGGTGATCAATACAGTGTTCAAGGTGCCAATCTTCAAGATACTCCCTCAAATCAAGAATAAGCCATATTTCAGATGGCCCAGGAAGTTGCCAGATTTCCCTGAAAAGGAGAATTCTAAGGATTATTGTGCGTACCACCAAGATAGGGGGCACCGCACCGGGTCCTGCCGATCATTGCAGCACCATCTGGAGGAATTGGTATGGAAGGGCCACCTTAAAGAGTTCGTAGATGAGGGCAGAACTAGGGAGGCAGCCCCGCAAGACAGACAGCCCAAGAGACAACGAGAAGAGATAGCCGGGGATGAGACTGCCAAGGAGGTGCAACCCCCACCAAGAGCCAGGCCATGTAGAGATGTTCCTAGACCTGCAGTCATTCATGTAATCCATATAGAGCAGCGGCCCCAGAGCGTCATCAACCATGCCCCTGATCCACAAAGTCGAGAAATCTTGGGTGTTGCAGGTCAGCCGAGCAAGCGCCTGAGAAAAGCTGCCACGGAAGGAATCACCTTTCGTGAAGACGAGCACTCTGGTGTTCAGTCACTGCACAGTGATGCCCTGGTAATAACTTTGTGCATGTTCGACTCCGAAGTGAGGAGAATTTTGGTTAATGCAGGAAGTTCAACAGAGGTCATGTTCCTGAGCTTATTTAAGAAGTTCGGATTGACTGAAGAGGATTTGGAACCGACAGAATGCCCCCTCATAGGATTTAATTCTGCCCCTGTCTGGCCTCTGGACAGGGTTGTTATTCCTATCCGTGTGGGCCCAGTGGAGCAAGAGGTTGAGCTCACTGTTGTGGATTCCCTTTCTTCCTACCACGCTATAGTAGGAAGGTCGTGGATTCACGCCTTGAAGGCGGTCCCCTCAACCTACCATCAGGTGTTGAAGTTTCGATATGGTGGGGAAGTGATCTCTATCTTGAGGGACCAAGACATTTCTCAAAAGTGCTTCACTGCAGCCCTCAAATCCAAGACCATTCCCGAGCAAGTCCAATTGACAGAGCTGCCCGAGGACACCCCAAAGATCGATGATGTCGGCGGTGATCCACAGAAGAAAGCCATTGAAGGCTTAGAGAAGTATCAGATTGGCCCTGTTAAGGATGACAAATTCTACTTGGTTGGCACAAATTTGAGCGCCGAGGAGAAGCTGGAATTGACGGAGATGCTCTTGAAAAATATTAGAACATTTGCCTAGACTCCACATGAAATGTCAGGTATTTCCCCCGAAATTATGACTCATAAGCTGAATGTGAATCCGGGGGCAAAACCTGTGGTACAAAAGGTGAGGAGGTCAGCTCTCCAGCATGCGGAGGCTGTCATAAAGGAGGTCGGCCGATTGTTGGAGGCTGAGGCCATCCGAGAAGTTTCATATCCAGAGTGGTTGGCCAACACAGTTGTGGTCAAAAAGAAGAATGGGAAATGGAGAGTTTGCATAGATTGACCAACTCGTTGACTCAACGGCTGGATGTTCCAGGATGTCATTCCTAGATGCGTATAGGGGATACCACCAGATCCCTATGTTCGGCCCTGATGAGGAAAAGACTTCTTTCATAACCCCTCGAGATATATACTGTTACAGGGTTATGCCATTTGGATTGAAGAACACTAGAGCCACCTACCAACGGTTAGTCACAAAAATATTCAAAGAAGACCTTGGACAGACGATGGAGGTCTACATTGATGACATGGTGGTAAAAAGTAAAGAGCCGAACACTCTTCTTCAACATCTCTAGCATGTCTTTTTGACCCTTGACTGGTACGAGTTGAAATTAAATGCTACCAAGTGTGCCTTCGGAGTTGGCTTGAGCAAATTTTTGGGCCACTTGGTGAGCAGAAGGGGAATTGAAGCTGATCCTGATCAAATACAAGCCATCCAATCTGTTTCCCCTTTGCGCACTAAAAGGAAGTCCAGAAGCTCACAGGGATGGTGGCGGCGCTCAATCGGTTCATCAGTAGATCATCTGACAAATGTCGACCATTCTTCAGATTATTAAGGGGTGCAAATAAGATGCAATGGGATGCTGAGGTAGACACAACACTGGAGAAGCTTAAAGAATATCTGACAACTGTCCCGATATTGTCAACACCACAGCCGGGGGATATTTTGCAACTATATCTGGCAGTTTCAGAACATGCAGTCAGTGCCATCCTGCTAAGGGAGAAAAAAGGGAAGCAGCATCCTATTTATTATGTAAGCAAGACAATGTAAGGGGCAGAGACCAGATACATTCCCCTAGAAAAAATGACCTTGGCATTGGTGATGGCTTCTAGGAAGTTAGCCCATTACTTCCATGCCCATACCATTTAGGTGGTCACCGATCAGCCAATTGGCCATGTATTAAAAAGAGCTGATGTATCTGGTAGGATGGCCAAATGGGCAGTTTCCCTTGGTGCATTTGAAATAAAATTTATTCCAAGAACCGCAATAAAGGCTCAAGTGTTGGCCAATTTTGTAGCAGAATTTACCACCCCAGCTCCAGGCCCGGCAAAAAAAGTATGGCAAGTGGAAATAAGGTCTGCCCCAGCCGAACACGGTGAGGACGAACAACCTGGGTAAATTGAGGTTGATGGTCTTCGTCTAGGAAGGGCGGTGGGGTAGGCATTGTTTTGACTACGCCGGAAGGGGTTACTATTGAATATGCAATAAAACTTGAATTTGAGGTTACTAATAATGAGGCAGAGTATGAAGCTCTCCTAGCCGGGCTCAACATTGCTCAGTGATTGATGGCAAACGATGTTGTAATAAAGACTGACTCTCAGTTGGTTGCCAAAGAAGATGGCAGAGTATCTATAGTTGCAAAGAAGAAGATTGAAGATTTTAATAAAGCTAGCGTGGAGCTCATTGGGAGAGATCATAATGCTCATGCTGACGCACTTGCTACGCTAGCTGCCTCTTCTCGAATAAGGCTGACCGATCAGGTTTTCTTGGAAGTTCTCAAGAAGCCGAGCATAATAAAAAATAAAGAGGTAATGTGTATTGAATTGGCTCCATCTTGGATGGATCCAATCATTGTTTACCTAAAGGGTGGGACTCTCCCAGAGGACAAAACAGAAGCAAAGAAACTGAAGATAAAGGCTACCAGGTTTTAGCTTTCTCCTGATCATAAGCTATACAAAAAGTCCTTCACAGGTCCTTATCTTCTTTGTGTTCATCTTGACAAAGTGCAAGACTTCCTCTATGAGCTACATGAAGGGGTCTGTGGAGTACATACTTGGGGCAGATCATTGGCACACTGAGCTATTAAACAAGGGTATTGGTGGCCGAGGATGAGGTATGATGCTCAAGCCTATGTTTGAAAGTGCAAGAAATGCCAGAAGTTTGCTCCCATACCTCACCAGCCAGCACAAGAACTCAGCTCGCTGACCAGTCCTTGGCCATTCGCTCAATGGGGGCTCGACATTGTAGGACCACTGCCCACTGCTTCATGAAATAGAAAGTTTTAGTGGTTGGCACTAACTACTTCACTAAATGGGTGGAAGCAGAACCTTTGGCCCACAGTAGAGATGCTGATACCATTCGATTTGTTTGGAAGAACATCATTACCAGGTATGGCATCCTTAGGACACTTATTTCCGACAATGGGACACAATTTGACAGTACCCCATTAAGAGAGTATTGTTTTAGATATGAAATCAAAAATATTTACTCAACACTTGCTTACCCCCAGAGGAATGGTCAAGTCGAAGCTACAAATAAGGTCATTCTCAGTGGTATCAAGAAAAGACTGGAGGCAGCAAAGGGGAAATGGGTAGATAAATTGCCGTCAGTGCTTTGGACATACCGAACAACCCCAAGAAGATCAACTAGAGAATCTCCCTTCTCTCTGGCTTATGGAGTTGAAGCCGTCATTCTGCTGGAACTTGGCCTGCTGAGCATCAGGACTTTAGCCTTTGATAAAGGAGAGAATGATAAAGCCATGGCGGTGAGTCTAGATCTGATTGATGAAAGAAGGGAACTGGCCACATTAAGGTTAGCCAACTACCAGCAAGAGACAAGAAGGAAATTTAACAAAGGGGTCAGACATAGAGAATTCAGTGCTGGCAACTTGGTGTTAAGAAAATTGATGGGAAGCAGAAAGAACCAGACCGAAGGAAAGCTTGGAGCCAATTGGGAAGGACCATTCCTCGTCTCGGAGGTGCTCGGCAATGGAGCTTACAGGTTGACTAACATGGAAGGAAAGCCAATCAAAAGACCATGGAATATAGCCCACTTGAAGCTGTACTATCATTAATGTTATTGTACATTCATTGTTAAAGACTTTGTACATTCATTGAAAAGCTATTCTTTTATGTAAGCAAATAAAGCAATTACAAAAGCTTAAGACAATTAAGTGTTTAATAGAAAGTTGCCACATCCCTTCGGGTGTTGGTTCAGAAAGGAACCATGCTTGGCTTGCCGAGCATTTGTACAGAAAGGTGCCATGTCCCTTTGGATGTCGGTTCAGTCTTGGTTTATTTACTGACCAGGTAATCTCTTTAAGCTAGGATTCATTTCCTCGGCTTATTGAAAAGGATTGTCAGAAAGGATCAACGCTCAGTTTTTCGAACGTTGGTACAGAAAGGGAGCCACATCCCATTGGGGTGTCGGTTCGGCCCCGATTTATTGACTAACCAGGTTTTTCTTTAAGCTGAGATTCGGTTCCTCGGCTTATTGAAAAGGATTATCAAAAAGGAGCCACGCTCGGCTTGCCGAATGTTGGTGCAGAAAGGGAACCGCACCCTTTGGGTGCAGGTTCAACCCTGGTTTATTAACTGACCAGGTGCTGTCTTTAAACTGGGATTCAATTCCTCAGTTTTCTGAAAAGGATTATCAAAAAGGAACCATGCTCGGCTTGCCGACCATTGTTACAGAAAGATGCCACATCCCTTTGGATGTCGGTCCAATCCTGGTTTATTTGTTGACCAGGCACTCTTTTTAAACTGTGATTCAATTCCTTGGCTTATTGAAAAGGATTAATAAAGGAGCCACGCTCAGCTTGCCTAGCGTTGGTACAATTGAAGCAAAAGCTCTCACAACACAAAGAATCACTTCAAAGAAGCTCGGCATTGATATGAAAAGCGAAATTTTATCAAAAGGTAGACACCTCATTTGCTATTTGAAAGTTGGAGAACAGCCGAGCTCATTGAGGTATGTGAGATTTATTAAAGTTATTCCTCTTTATCAAAAGCTTCGAGGTATTTGTCGAAAAGCAATTTATTACTTTATTATCCTTGAAAGGTTTGAGGCTTAAAGCGTTTCTGTCAAGTTTTATGATAGTTTGATTAAAGTTGATTATTGATTCAAGTTCATTCAAAACACTTACATGAACACAAGCACGAAACGTTTGAACAGTAAGGTAAACCCCAATGGATGAAAGCAAGTAAGGAAACAATTCATAAATTTTTATTATGTATTTCTGAGTACAGTTACAATGTACATTGTTGTCAACTGTGGACACTATTCTAACGAAGTTTAAGACAAGGCATCAACATTTATTGTAAGGATTTGTAGCTATTTCGTATGAAAATACATCAAGATACTCTTCGGCTGCACTTCCTATAACTTCATCAGCGACCAAGTCAAGGTATTCTTCAATCAGTTCATCAATAGTTCTAAAGAGGCAAAGACATGAAAAGCAAAGTAAGAGAACAGATTAGAAACGACTGAAATACTTCCATTCATTCAAAGTGAAAATTTTACATTATTCATTATGCCTTTACAAGTGAATGGAGTGAAAAGCAAAAACAAAAAGGGACTAAGGGGCTCACTTCTCTCCCTCTTTAGTAGGATCACTTTCCACAATTAGATTAATCTTTTTAAGTGCCTGGGAGATAGTGTCCTTCTGAGAACTCTGCACCTCAACCCCGCCTTCATCAATGGTTTCTTCGGCAGTTTGGATTGAAGGAGTTTAAGGTGGACGTTCGAAACTGAACTGAGGAGCTAGACGTTGTGGATCAGGATAAGGAACCTCTGTATATATGTGGTTGGTGTGATCAATGTTATTTTTCTTCATGGTAGCCTCCCAACCCTCAAGGAAGAAATCATTGTAAGCATCCCTCATCTGTTCCACGCAGTCACTTATCTGAGCCTCAACCTCAGCCTTAAATTTCTCTTCGGCACCTTGAAGGGCAACTTCTTTTTCTTCCAGAGCTCGAGTCGTGAGTGCAAGTTCTGCTCGGAGGCCATCAAGCTCCTACTTTAATTTGGTGTGCTCAGCCCTGGAATCCCCCAACTCTTTGGAGAGCCTATTTTGCTCGGCATTAGAAAAGGACAGCTCAATCTCAGCCTTGGAAAGTTTGCCCTTGGTTTCCAATAACTCTTCGTCTTTCCTAAGTAAGATTTTGTCCATGGACTCCACGCGAGCCTTACTTCCCGCTATTTGGCCAAGGGCAGTGTTGAACTGTTGCTCGAGATCTTTCTTCTCATCTTGAAGCTGGCTCCTCTCTTTTGCCAAAGCATCATTGCTGGATTGGAGATTTTTCTTCTCCTTCTCCAAAGTCTTTACATTTGATTTCAGATCCTTTATATCTGATCTATCCTACTCAGCTCTGACATCGAGGGCCCGGCTCCGAGCAATCAGCTCCAATGTATAGAGAGAAGTCTGTAGATAAAGTAGAGAGTTAGAAAGAACATAATGGCAAAAGGATATTCATAAAGGGAAAACATTAAAGGGAACAGCGTTACACTTACAGAGATGGCATTCTTCATCAAAGTTTTGTGGATGTCCTCCAGTTTATTTTTTCTCGTAGCTTGGACATCCCGAGGAGGGAGGACACCTTTGAGATACTCCTCGGCGTGGTGGAAAGCTGTGTCTTGAATGGTGAATGGTCGACCTTGAGGAAACTCAAGGCTGGGAATGAGGATTTGTGGGATGAAGGGAGGAGAATCTCGAACTGGGTTGGCTGGGTATTCAATGGCGAAAGGCACGGGCCCAGTCGGCTGAGAAGGCATAGGTTCAGTGATCTTGGGTGGCGCATCCTTGGAAGGTGCTGCCCCCTTTTCAGTGGTCCCCTTTGACAGCGTTGACTGTTTGGCGACTTGAACCGCCCCAGTAGGTAATGTCTTGGCCTTCTTTGGCTCAGGGGGACCAGAGAGTTTTTGCCGAAGAGCCTCCTGCTCCTTCCCCTTTTCCATTTTTACTTTGAGGATATGTTCGGCGGTTATTGGAGCAGGGACCTTCCCCTCATCCAACTTTCTTTTCCCAGCAGCCTTCTACTCTTCAGCCTTCTTTTTCTTTGCCTCCTCAATTTTTTGCTCCTTGGCTTTTGCTAGGGCAAGTTTCTTGTAATCAATTTTGGGAGCCATATTTTTTCCCCTTCTTCGTTTGAGTCAGAGAAATATTCGAAGGCAGGAGGAGGTTCTAGCTCTTCTTCTTCTTCTTCTTCCGCCTCCTTGTCCAAAAGCACAAGTCTCTGCCTTCTTGGTTGTTCGGCAGGACCAGGGATAGCTGCTTCTGGTGCAGGAGCTTGCTCGGCAACTAAAGGGATAGCAAAGGGAGGTGGACGAACCCACCCTGGGTGCTTCAGGGAGTAGAAATTTTCTTTTTCCTCAGCAGAAGACCTGAACCACCACTGGAGCCGCCTGATTGCTTCTGAGGTTGCAAAACCTTGTGGGGGAGCAATAAACGTTTGGTGAGTGGGGGTGAAGTTGAACAAAATTGGAACCGCTCTAGCGAAGGGATAAAGATCAGGACCCCCGATGAACTTGAACACTTGATCGAGGTGATCCTTATCAGCACGAGTACCGCTGGCCTAGAACTTCTTTGCTTGATCGACTACATAGAAATCAAATCAAATGGTTAGTGTGCTTCCAAAAAGTAGGAAGTCGAAGAAGAGTAAGAGCTGGTAGCATTCAAAATCAACCAACTTGAGCCCAAAGAAACCAGAAGGACGATTGGAAAACGATCTTCATCTGGATCGTGTGTCCAGTGACCCGTGACGACACACAGGTCACTTTCTGATTTAATCGTATCAGGCAACATATGGACCAAGGCTTTTTCTGGTCGGGATTTCAAATACCACCTGTTCTCATCCTTCTTCACCTTCTGGATTGAGTAACAGTAAACTAGATCCCACTCGGATATATGGAATCCGTATCGCCTATTTATCTCTATTACCCCATTGACTATCCTATAGAAATTGTGGGTGAGGTTCCTGGGGCCGAGGTCTAAGATGCTCATCATAGAGCGAAGGAAATGGTGCAGGGGGAACCTAAGGCCACCTTCAATGATGGCTATAATGGGGAATTCCCCTGGTGCGCGCTCGCCCTCTTGGGCGAGCTTGATTTCTACGTTTTGAGGAATTTGATATTTCTCCTTGAAAATCCTAATTTTTTCCTTAGAGTTGAGCTCATTCGCGAGTTTACCCATATTGGAAGATTTTAGATGAGAAAGATTGACTCGCCAAGAATAAAGATCTACAGGAGAGACGAAGGCTGGGGAAGATGAAAGTATAAAGAAAAAGCAAAGGAAATGGGATAGCTCGAATCGCAGAAAGGAAGTAAAGAAGATAAATCGAATATATATGTATGTGTATGTATATCTGTAGGAGGCAATCGAAACATCACCCAAGAAAAGGCAGCGGGCGGTAAAACACACATTTATTACCGCCCCAATTTTTGAATTTTTGGCCACTCACGTTTTAACACTCCAGATTTGAGGATCTGTGTAAGCGGCGCGGCAGATGAAAAGGTGAAAGGGTACTACGCGTGTCATTACCAGGAAAGAGAAAGTCCAATCAGATTTGAAGCGCATCAGAAGGATACTAAACGACAAATTGCACGGAAAAAATTGAAGGGATTGGTAAGGTAAGGCTTTTCTGGTCTGCTACTCTACTCAAAAAATATCTCTTTCCAACCAGAGTGGGAGCAAAATGTTGGGCAAAATAATACCTTGACGTACGGAGTGACGAACAAGTATAGTTAAGGTGCCACGTGGCCCAATGCCGAGCATATTTGTGTGAGTCACGTAGTCATTCATCGAGCACGTTGACGCCTGGCACGTGGCTTTTTGCCGAACAATTGATTAATGGCACAAGAGTTCCACGTGAGTGTTACACATGGACACGTGTCTTTGGATTAATATTCCAAGGGATACCCTGACTCTCAGTATCTATGGATAATGTGTTGCTATGTGGCTGTAACCGAAGACCTCAATAGCCAATTTGTTCGGCCCATTGATTGGCGGCTAGCAAATGTTATGCCTGGGACCCACAGCCTTAATGAGGGATCATAATCATAAATGTACCGTAGTTATGACTGAACTAGGTATTTATCTCTGAGGGAGTAACTAGTTCAGTTCATTTCGTTATGAGTAGTTGACGGATGTGACAGGTAGACAGTTTGACCACGAAATTTCGGCTATATTACTGTGTTTAACTACCAGAAGCATTGAATGAAAGGTATGGAGTATTTAATGAAAGATATGAGGCATTAAATGAGCGGTGAAAGGCATTTAAGGCAAGTAAGGAAAAGAGGTGCACGGAAGCCTAGATGCAGTCAAATCACAGGTATTGTCTTATTTATTATTTACATTACTATAAATACGAGATTCCACTTGACAATGAAAGTAAGCTGACTATTGCCAACTTAAGCTACTGCTCACTTCTTCTCTGAAAAAGCTTTCTTATTTGAGCTACTTGCTGACTTAAGCATCGGAGGATTTTCCGGCCAGAGACCTCCATTCCGGCCGTAACCTTTCTTTTGTCTTTGTTCGGCAGGTTGTCGATTGCACTTTTGGTTGGTGTGGTCAGCAATTCCGGCGGTAAATTTTTGCTGCCGAACACTCTCTTTCCTGCAATTTTCTAATCACCATCAACAGGTAAAGCAAGCGCACGCTCTGATGATAAAAACTTCCCAAATCTCTAACACTTACTCGGCCAGCCGCTTAGTAGAGTTTTATGCCACTTCAGACAACGGAAGCCTTGAATATGCTGAAATGGTAGTTAACTCCATGGAAGAACCTTACACATCTGCTCGGAACACTCTCATTAGAGGAAACTTGAAAAAGAAATAGACCCGCAAAGCCATTTCGTTGTTTGATCAAATGCTATGCAAATCTGTTGAACCCGATTGCTATACCTTTACGTTAGTCCTCAAAGCATGCACAAACTTGTCACTGCCTGAAACTGGGAAGGCACTCCATTGTCAAATCATTAAGCGGGGGCTAAAAGATGGTGCCTTTATTCGAAATAAGTTGATTCATTCCTATGCAGTGTCTGGGTCAATTCCTGATACCTGCAGGATGTTTGATACAAGTTCTGAACTGGACATTGTCTCATGGAATAGCATGCTTGAAGGGTATGCTAATAATGACGATAGCAAATTGCTTCACCGAATGTTTGATTTAATGCCTCAGAGAGAGGTTGCGTTCTGGAATACCATGATAGCTTACTATGTCCGAATGGGTGAATTCGAGAAAGCGATTAAGATGTTTAAGAGGATGCAAGAGGAAAGAAAACAACCCGATGGAGTGACTTTAGTGAGTGTTTTAACTGCCATTTCCCATTTGGGTGCAATTGCCCAAGGAAAATGGGTTCATGCTTATATCAGGAAGCATGGAATTGTGCTTGATGAGAACCTTGGGTTTGCGCTAGTGAACATGTACTCCAAGTGTGGATGCTTGGATGGAGCAAGTGAGGCATTTGATGAAACCAAAAGGAAGAGTTTGGATACATGGAATGCCATGATGGGGGGTCTAGCTGCCAATGGAAGAAGTCTGAAAGAAATTGATCTCTTCTCAAGGATGGAGCATTCAAACATTCAACCGAATGCTATAACCTTCTCGTGCATTTTAAACGCTTGCAGCCATGGGGGTTTGGTCGAGGATGGTCTAGCATATTTCACAAAGATGAAATGCGTTTATGCTATTGAACCAGACATGGTGCATTACGCGTGCTTGATTAATCTATTGGGCCATGCTGGTCTATTTGATAAGCTGGAGGAGATCGAGGAATCCATGCCTATGAAACCCGACGCAATTACATGGAAGACCATATTGGATGCTTGTAAAACCCATAAGAACTTCAAGATGGGGGACAAAGCTGGTCTTCAACTTGTTGAACTATCCCCAGATGACCACGCAAGCTATGTTTTGTTATCAAACATATATGCAATGGCTAACGAGTGGGACAAAGTTCAGAAGCTAAGAGAAACTATGTTGGATAGGGGCATAAAGAAACCTCTGAGTTGCAGCTCCATTGAAGTTGATGGGCTCGTTCACGAGTTCATCGTCGGAGATACAAACTGTTGGTTTTTATAGCATAGGGTTGAGAAAAATAACTCGAATGGAGGGACGAACTCTTTAAAATTTTCTTGATGCACAACGGAAGTACCTTCTTTCAGCGATTCAGCCTTCCAAACTATTCTCAATTCTCTCTTTCTAGATGGATGTGTGTGGTCACTATTTCAGATCTTTTGGCTAATTGATATATAAAAGATATTTATAAAGAGTGAGATACAGAGTTTGTATCAGAGAAGATCTCTAACTCTAGAGATTATTTTTTATCCACTCTCACACATATCATATCTATATATATCATCTTAATATATATTTAGAAGATATGGTATACTGAGAAAATCTCCCAACCATATCATCTTATCTAAATATATATATTAATTATCTATAATTTATTTCATAAATAAATTATAAATAATTAGCCAATTGGACCTAGCCCATCAAGATAAAATTAAGATAGCTTGGGGACTGAAGGCCCATGGATTCCTAGCTTCAACTTAAAAGATATTTGGGCATTGTCATCTCATGACAACCCATTATCTTTTAAATTAACTCAGGGGTATTCCACTAAAAGCCCTGAGCTACACTCTAGTAGTCCATGTTGAAATTCATTTAATTAAAACAATTTTTAATAAAATGAATTTTGGTCTTAGACCAATAATATCCACTTAATTAACCCTCCATTATAAGCTCATAATTAAGCTAAGCTAAATGTCGAGCCCCTTAATTACATATTTAACCCTAAGTCACTATTTATCTATATTTTGATCATTCTCAATATTTCCATATTTGTAAACAATTTACAAATAAATATTGTTATTCAATAAACAATTTATTGAATAAACTACGGCCACAGATTTAATGATCAGAAAGATAAATAGCTTAGGTGAGCATATCAAAATGGATTCCATCTTGTAAGTATATGTTCCCACGATTCATAAAATTAAATCTCCAAGTTATCGAGGTTTTGACCATTAATAAGATCTCACTTCGTGATAACTCACATAGACTTAATCTATGAATGTGAGTCCAAATTACAAACTTAGGATTAAGGTTTATTAAGTTTATTAAAGCTTATGTAAATTATGATTAAAGACATTTATTAACTAAATCATAATTTACAACAGTCCTTTCAATATGTATATCACATATACATACTAATTTTCCTACTCAAAATCACCACTTTAGTGATCAAGATAAATCACCCAATTAAGAAGTTGAAAAGTTACAGCTTTAACATAATGAAATGCCCGTTTCATTAATTAGCTGTGAATTTACTTTTATTTATAAAACTTATGATTTAAATCTTTCTATATTGGCATCTTATGCCCAATACTTAAATCACATACTTTATAAATAAGGGACAATAGTGTATGCTTAAATAAATAAATATTTTATCTTAACCAGAAAAATAAATTAAATGAAATGTCATAACAAAAACATGCTTTCAAGGGCACCAAAGGAAAATAAATCTAACAATCTCCCACTTGCCCTAAAGCATGTTAGGCATATGATGAAAACACATATCATAAATATGATAATCAAAGCTCTTAGCTGCTAGGGTCTTTATGAATGGATCCACTAGATTCTCTGCAGAAGTGCTTGTTCTTACTTAATTACCTCACTCCAAAATAAAAGCTCAGATGAAAATTCAGATTATCAATTCAAATTTTAAAAAAATGTTAAGTGAGGTAAATCAAGACAAGTTTTCCTCCAAGTGCAAGGTGTGGTTGAAGCACAAAATAACTGGTAAGTCCCAGGTCATTTCCACAGGGATCTAGGGAGTAATGAAGTGAATGACTCTAATGGAGATTAATTTGGCAAAACACAACTCACAAAAAATGTGAAACAGAAAATTAAAATCTGATTTGGTTGGTTGATGGTTTTGAACTAGTTTTCCAAAAGTAAAATGAATTTAAACTTAAAGATTAAGTGATAAAAAGGTTGAGCAAGACAAGTTTAATACCAATCCGAATGAATTTCAAGTGCCGAGAGTTTATAAATTACCAAATCAATTTGTGCTGATTTTTGAGAAAATTAATTTCAATTAAAACAAACCATGGATTAAACACTCAATGTGCATAACCTATTTTAAGGACAATAGGAGTTCTAATTCTAGCAACCCACATACAACAATATCATGAGAGTTCTAAGTTAAGCAACACCTATGCACTCATCAATAGGATATACAAATTTGGATTAATCGAGTCTTGAATCAATGAGTTCCAAGACATCCAGCTGCAAATTGACTTGATAATCATAAGAACTCAAAGTAAATCCATGAAGTTCGGCCACTTGAGATTCATTGGAAGGGTATTACCCTTGCCTTGGCCCAAGAAGACTTAGCCGAGCATATTAAAGAGAAGAAAAACAGAAATGGAAATCTAAATTGAAGACATTTCAAACTGAAAATGAAAATTTAATGGATTCAGAACTGAAAATCTGATTACAGAAATTGAAATGAATTCAAAATGTAAATCTTAAAAACTCCAATGCCGAATTGAAATTAAAATGTAAAACTATGAACTCTCAATAAAATTTCTCTCAAAACCTCTCTCTACAAAACTAAATTTCTCTCCCCGACTTCTTCTGCTTTTCTTGCGTGTCTCTCCTCTTTTTCTCCCTCTTTCTTCTCTCTCCTCTAACCGAAAGTAGTCCTCATGATAGCTCCTTCTTTCTCCTTTTTTTTTTTTTACTGATTTGCCCTTCCTGGATTGCAGGTTACATCACATGGAGAAGTTGGGGTCACATGGAATTCGTTGCTGTGAAGAAGCTTATATTCGAATACAGTAAAACCATATTCGAATATGATCCTCTGCTGCAGAAATTTCCAGAATAGTGATTCTGATCTCTTTGCATTGATTTCAACTGAATTTTCTTCTTCTTCTGAAATAACTTCAATCCTTTGATGTGCTGTGCAGCATGCTTTCTTCTCAACATCCTCAATGTAGCTTAATTTCTTGTTTTTGTGATGGAAATCAACACATATTCCACTTTGGAGATATGGAGATGGAATCTGCACAAAACATAGATTTTATATCTTTTTATGATGTGTGCAAGTGTAATTTGAATATATAAATATGTAACAATTGATGTCCAATCAAGAAGCAATCTTAGATACAATCACTTCACCCTTCTGAAAGTCAGAATCTGTATGCCCATTGGATACTAGATTTTCGCTAGAATATACAAGCATATAATCTCTTGTTCTCCAAATATACTTAAGTATATGCTTTACTGTAACCCAATGTTCTGGCCCTGGATTAGACTGGTATCTACTGACCATTCCTACTGCATGGCAAACATCTGGTCTAGTACATAGCATACCTTTGTGCCAACTATTTGCATCCACATCATTCATTGCTTCATCATAACTAGTGGGATCTGATTCATGTTCATCAGAGACTACCTGATAAGACTCTCTAATTAACATGTATCTAGATGGACGTCTAATTGTCCTCCCACTATGACGGAGCATCGGTGATTGATGTTTTGCAATTAGCTCAGGTTGCTTAATAAACTCTGGATTAGGAATTGATTTAATAATCGGACTGAGAATAGCATTAGTATTGTTAGATAATTCTTCAAGAACTATCTTACTCCTAGGCTTGAAATCTCTCATATAGTCTTCCTCAAGAAAAGTAGCATTTGTGCTAGCAAATACTTTCTTTTCTTTAGGACTATAAAAGAGACCTCCTCTCGTTCCTTTTGGATATCCTACAAATAGGCAAACTTCAGACCTAGGTTCCAATTTATCCGCCTTTCCCTTCAGCACATGTGCTGGAGAACCCCAAATGTGTATATGGCGTAAACTAGGTTTATTACCATTCCACAATTGTAAAGGTGTACTGGGAATAGACTTAGATAGAACCAAGTTTAGAAGATACATGGCTGTTTCTAAGGCATAACCCCAAAATGAGATGGGCAGAGTTGAATAACTCATCATAGACCTCACCATATCAAGCAGAGTTCTGTTTCTCCTTTTTGCTACACTATTTTGCTGGGGAGTCCCTGGTGCAACTAATTAAGAAAGTATCCCATTATCTGATAAGTAGTCCCTAAACTCATTGAGAAGGTACTTGCCACCTTGATCAGATCAAAGTGTCTTTATGTGTTTTCCTAATTGCTTTTCCGCTTCCGCCTGAAAGATTCTGAACTTTTTAAAAGCTTCAGACATACGGTGCATTAGGTACACATAACCATACCTTGAATAATCATCAACAAATGTGATGAAATATTCAAAACCTCCTCTAGCTTGTGTGTTCATGGGTCCACATACATCAGAGTGCACTAATTCCAATGGTTCTGTGGCTCTATTTTCTTTAGCATTAAAAGGTCTTTTAGTCATCTTACCTTCTAGACAGGATTCGCACACTGGTAGTGGTTCAACAACTAGTGAATCCAAAGATCCACTTTAACCAGTCTTTGGATCCTATCTAGATTTATATGACCTAAACGTAAGTGCCACAGATACATTTTATTAGTTTGGGATACTTTGATTCTTTTATGGTGATTAGTTTCGTTATTCAATTCTGTGTCATGCAGTGAGTTTATTTTAGGATGCAAATAGCATAAATTGTCAACCATTGTACTAGAAAAAATAAATGTTTTATTCATTTTGATTACTACAGTAGAATAAAAAATAACTGAATATCCACTGTTATTCAAACTACTAACTGAAATCAAAATACGTCTTAAGTTTAAGTCCAAATAAACAACTCTCTAATAACTAAAGATCTAAATGCATCAAAAAATAAAATAACAACTCCCACTGCTCTGGCTTCACCAATTCCCAACCGCAGACTAACTTCTCCATCATTAAGTGCCCTGGTTTCCTGGAACCCCTGCAATAAATTGCAAACATGATTAGTGGCTCCAGAATCTACTATCCAGGAATCTATAGAATCAATCACTAAACAAGTTTCAATGAAAAGAATGTTACCTGAGGTTCCAACTGTCCCCTTGGCCTTGGCCTGTGCAGACTTTGCCAAATATACTGGACAATTCCTATTCCAATGCCCCTTTTGCCCACAATGGAAACACTTTCCCTTGGGCTTCTCTTCCTTTATCTGATTTTGTGCCACCTCTAACTTAGCTGCTTTCTTGGGCTCGTTCACGAGTTCATCGTCGGAGATACAAACCACTATAGAAAGAGAGAAATCTATGACATCCTAGAAGAGATGGGGGGTAAATTGAAGCTAGCAAGGTATGAGCTGGACACTGAGCAAGTTATTCTAGATATTGAGGAAGAAGAAGCGAAGCAGACTTCGTTGGGACACCACAGTGAGAAACTGGCGGTTGCCTTTGGCTTTATCAGCACGAGGCCTGGAACGATAATCTGAGTGATTAAGAATCTTTGCATGTGCGGTGATTGCCATTCTGCATTCAAGCTTCTCTCAGTGATTTATAATCGTGATCTAATTGTTCGGGATGCAAATCGATTCCACCATTTTAGAGAAGGATCGTGTTCATGCATGGATTATTGGTAAAACTCTCATAATGTAATTTTTTTTTTTAGAGAGTGTCATTAGCCTTCGTACATCCCAATGTAACAAAATAAAGTACTATAAAAAAGAAAAAGATATATATGAGATGAAGCTTAAAGGATATGTTATTTTCTCATAAACTTCTAATGCAATGTTCGTTGTAATTATCAATTCTTACCCAATATCACTGCTATAAATACTTACAATTCACGAAACGTAGAGTACAGAATAATGCCTTCACTGTAAAAAAACAAAAAAACTATTGGGTCTTCTCCTGTCGCATGAGACGTTCGATATCCAAGAGGAAAGCAAATGTTGTTCCAATAGGAATGTCAAGGCTATAAACGAGCCCAACTAAGTACTGAAGTGTCGACTTTTATTTGTTAAACTTCTTGACGAATTCAAATTAAAATTTGATCTGAGTTTAAAATTTTATATTCAAACTTGATTGTTAAAATTTTTAACGGACTTTTAACTTTTATCATGCTCAAAATATTATCTTCAAACTTGACTCGTTAATTTATAAGTAAATTTAAACCAGAGTCAGAGTCATTCATAGATTAGGATGAACCATAACCTGAATAAGATTTTGATCCAAATTATTTTAATACTGATATCATATAACATTCTAACCTAATTGTCTATTATCCAATTTAATATTAAGTCCATAGCCAAGATCTTAAAAAAAAAATTTTAATCCAATTTAATACCCAACCCAAAGCAAAAAAAAAAAAAAAATTCCTATGCCCACCCTTGATTTGAACTTAGTTTGATTACAACAAATAAGTTTAATTTGTTCGTAAATTTTTATTAAGCTTGCTGAACCCACTAGCGATTTTTGATGAGCCTACTTAATTACATATTTCTTAATGAACAAACTTAATCAACAACCAAAAGTGACAACCACCTTTTTTAACTTAACAAATAAATTTTAAATTAACATATTTAAAATTTAACTTTCTAAATTTTTTTTATGAATAGCCAAATGGTATACCTATTGAGGTTTGGAGGCGCTTAGGAGAGGATGGCATAAGTTGGTTGACAAAATTTTTTAATGTAGTGCTAAAGAGCAAGAAGATGCCTGATGCATGGAGGAAAAGTATCCTTATACCCATATAGAAGAACAAATGAGATATTCAGAATTGTGCGAACTACCGAGGGATTAAATTGATGAGCCATACGATGAAATTATGGGAGAGATTTATTGAGAGAAGACTAAGAAGGACAACAAACGTTTCAGAGAATCAATTTGGTTTCATGCCTGGAAGATCAACCATGGAGGCTATCTTTCTCTGGAGGAGGTTAATGGAACAGTATAGAGAATGTCAAAAAGATTTACATATGGTGTTCATTGATTTAGAGAAGGCATATGATCGAGTTCCTAGGGAGATTCTATGGAGAGTATTGGAAAAGAAAGGAGCGTGTGTCGCATATATTAAGGTGATAAAGGACATGTATGATAGAGCCATGACATCAATACAGACGACGGGTAGTGAGACTAACGAGTTCCCTATCACGATTGGTTTACATCAAGGCTCAGCGTTAAGCCCAAACTTGTTTGCTTTAGTTATGGATGAGATTACAAGACATATTCAGGATGAGGTGCCGTGGTGTATGCTATTTGTAGTTGATATTGTTTTAGTAGATAAGACGAGAGAAGGAGTGAATGCTAAGCTAGAATTATGGCGGGAAACGTTAGAGACAAAGATTTTAGGCTAAGCCGATGCAAGACGGAATATATGGAATGTAAGTTTAGTTAAAGTAGAATAACGGGTAGTATAGAAGTAAGTTTAGGCACACAAAAGATTGTAGAGAAAGATAAATTTAGGTACCTTGGATCTATGGTGCAACATGATAGGGGGATTGATACTAATGTAAGTCATAGGATTCAAGCCGGGTAGACCAAATGGAGGAGTGCTTTGGGAGTCTTGTGCGAACGAAAAGTCCCTCTCAAGGTGAAAGGAAAGTATTATAAGATGGCAGTTAGACCAGCGCTGCTATATGGATCAGAGTGTTGGGCAGTAAAGCATAATTATAGTCAGAAGATAGTAACTGCGGAGATGAGGATGTTAAGGTGGATGTGCGGGATTACAAGGAAATATAGGATTAGGAACGAGAAGATTAGGGGCAAAGTAGGAATAGTACCGATTGAAAATAAAATGAGAGAAAACCGATTAAGATAGTTTAGCCATGTTAGAAGGCGTCTAGCAGAGGTACCTGTTAGAAGGTGTGAAAGTATAGAGATTGCTAGGAGTAGGAGAGGTAGAGGAAGACCCAAGAGAAGTTGGGAAGAGACTATTAAACATAATCTTGCCTACCTAGATCTATCAGAGGATATAGCCCTAAACAGATCTAATTGGCGTTGACAAATCCATATAGCCGACCCTACCTAGTAGGAAAAAGCTTAGTTTGGTTTGGTTTGGTTTAGTAAAAAAAAAAAAAAATCGCAAACATTTGAACAATACCATTCACGCAGATGAACCAGTACATTTTACCAATAATAAACTAAATTGCTTATGAACAGTAAAACATATTCATAAACCATAAACGCGCTATTGAGCTTGAACTTTGTTCATTTACAGTCCGAAGGAAAAAAATAATAATAATAATAATTAGTTCCAGAATAGCCTTCTCTAACGTAAAACTAATTGTACCCTATAGATATAGAGATAATGTCCGACCAATTGCAGAAGCTTAGCAGATAATTGAGGGCCTTTAACCATTACATCAGCTGCATCACAGCTGTCCAACCACAGGTAATGTGAACTGCTCAAATCATTCCTTGAAAACCTTGCTATGAATGCTTCATCTCACGCTCAATGCTTCGTCCGACCTCTTTCAACTGAAAAAATGGGGGGTTACAAAATCCCTTAATCCTTTCTCTACTTCCTTATCTCTTTCTAGTATCTTCGTTCAATTTCTATTCTTCTGGTTCACATGAACTAGGACTTTTTCTCCATTATGGAAGTCCTATCTAGGACCAACAGATGATTAAAACTAACAGCTACAACTTTCCCAATATACATAAAGATGGATAATCAAGGTTGAAAATTTCAAACCCACACAATCACAAACTTAGTGAAAGTAATCACACAAAAAAATAATGTGAAAACCCTATCACAGGGAGAAAAACCTCTATTTACAACCCCACTATCAACGGGTTACAAGACCCTACTCAGACTCTCTACGAATCACTCACACGAATCCTTTCATTACTCTTGCTCGAATCACTTGATAAACCCTACAAGCAGGCTTTCTGTCTCACACAGAAAGTGAAAAGATAATACAAAAAGAATTTAGGGAAAGAATGTGAAAGCTCTCCAAAAAACCTCAAAGGCTCTTTCTCTAGGTCCCTATAATATGTTCTTCCACACTTTCATTAACAGAGTTGGTTTCACATATATATAGGGTTACACAAAGTTGTCCTAATTTGGCAAAATAGAAAATTAAATCCGGACAGAATATTCGTAACTCACACCCGTGCACACCCATCCTCCAGCCTGCGGACCTCACTGAAATTTCTGGGACGTGTCATAATAGCCTGACGCACCCTCGCGCTCCATGTGGTCTGCCTGCGGGCCTGATGTGCACCTGCGCGCTCCCCGCGCCGTGCCTGCGAGGTGCACTGAAATTTTATCCACGTCCCAAAGAGCGGCGTCCAAGTCCAATTAGGGTTTGTAATCCTTCACATCAATTAGAATTCTTCAAAATCTTGGTTAACTTGCTTTCTGTTTTTATTTCCTTAATGGTTTAGAATTCTTCCAATCTTCAATTTGCATTACTTTAGGAAACTTTTACTTCTTTCCTACTTTAACTGAAATTTTATTTAAATTTGTCATAAAAACTTTACAAAGGTCCTTAAACCCACCACATGAACATCCATCGACCTCACTGCTACAGACCACAGACCATATAGTAAGAACTGAAGCACTAGTCAGAAAGTGTACAGTCATGCAAGATTGTTTGAAATTTTGAAGGGATGACAAACTTTCTGAGAAGTTGGAAAAATCGAACAGTCCCTAAAGCTCCAAATATCAATTAGTTTAAATTTTACCATCTGCGATCCTTTTGAAAGATCTGACCTGCAAATAAGTTAGATTAAAAAATGAAGACAAAATACATCTTGGGAATCAGATTCCTAATATTATTCTCACCCTACGCATTTGGACAAACAGCGTTCTTCAAACAAGGGTTCAGATAAGAATGCCTAGTCAAAAGACGCAAATCCAGATTGCCTAACCAATTTTTAACATATAAACAGCTCTTCTTCCGTTTGTTCCCGCCAAAAGAGGCTACACAGGAGATTGTGCATTTGACAGAAAAAAGAGGTCTCCAATGCCCTTAGTTTTTCATAGGCAATGGGCACAATCACACAAAGGATACCGGAGACACCATCAAAAAAACAAGAACATCCATGCTCAGCCAAATAATTTGTGAACAAGCATGCGATAGTTGACTTTCATTCGGAACCGACTTCCAATAACAATATGATCAAAAGAGCATGAAGATGTTTAAATGACAAATCAAAGGATAAATGTTTCAGAAGTGACAAAATGAATATTAACGAAAACAATACTGGTCATTCTATACCGGTGGCTGCTGCATACAAGACCTTCATCCGGCCCAAAATCTACCCACAGCAACCCCCCCCCCCCAAAAAAAAAAAGAAAAAAGGTACTTTTCAGGTTGCCAGTCTTGCAAAGCAGACAATGATTCCTGAACAAGTCTAAAATAGGATCTCGAGAACAAGCAACTCTGTGCAGTTGAATTTAGGCCATGTAGATTAACGGTATGATAACTCTTAAGGTGAAAATTAAGCTATATGTTATTTCTTCATTTCTCAAAGATGTCAATTGGAAGCCAATAAACAATGATTCCCAAAAAGAAAAAGGCCATTACTGTCGCACCATGCTCGTATAGCCTGAAACAATATATTAACAACAGACTATGCATTTTGGTGCTTGAATGTCAAGTAAAAATCAATAATGTCCCATTTTAGTAGCATGGCTGTTGCACTTTCACTCATGCAGGAGTAAACGAACTCATACTCCATGTAAAGAACATTTTCCCACTGATATGACAAATATCAGTGACTTATGAAGACCCTTACTATTTCCCTTTGATTTCCCTATGATGCTGTTTGTTGAAATGGAAAATTAAAGGAAATAATCACAGTGAGAGAAAATGGAAGTGAATTAATTGAAACTAGATATCCACTTCGAGGGTGGCAACCTCCTCTGCAACTGCAGTTCATACAAAACAAGCCATTGATAATTTTCTTCTTCATTTTCTCTTTGTTTTCTTAGTTGGGACTTGGTACTGTGACAGTGACCACTCTAAGCACTGACCAAGGTCAGCCATGCAAATTATCCCGCTCACAGAAAAACAAATACAAAATACTGGGTACCAACATAAAATTGGCCGTGATCACACAACAAACCTGAGAATCACCCACACAACATATAGGTCAAGACACAACGTACCAGCAAACATAGGTCAAGACACAGCCTATCACATTCTGAGCAAGGAGCTGGTGTATATCTTGCACCCATGACCAGTGAAATCCACATGTAAGAGACTACGGCTGCATGTTAACCACAAAATTGACAGTGCCTAATCAATCGCTCACATAATGGTAATATGTAGCAAAGTAATCAGAGAACTTTGAAGACCATTAATGATAATATTCCACACTGGAATTCAGATCAGAAAACTTCATCCTTTTGCTCTGCTTTAACAGTGAAAATTATTTGACATCAACAACGCCAAAAAAATAAAAACAAAAACTTCCAAGAAATTTTCAAGAGGACGACAACGAGCATATTTCAAGTAGAAAAATTTACAAGTTTCTTTCACAAAATTCACATTAGTTCAAAATGGGATTCAGAAAGTGGAACAAAGAAAACTTGGAACCATAGCTGACAATAGCTAAACTTTGCTTTATCCTCCGTGACTTCCACTCAGCTTTTCAGAAAGAAATTCAAAGATACATCTCTTTAGAACAGAAGAATTAACCATTAATCCATCTAATAAGCAATCATACTGATACTACTGCAATCCCAGGAATATATGTGCTTTAAAATGAAAACTTGAAGGTCTCTAAATGCATAAGGATGGTCTCTATACGCTTCTAACTAGTATTCCAACCTCACAACAGTGAACTTAAATACATCACCTACCCTCCTCCTCCAAGCACAAAACCTAACAACAGAGAAAGAAATAAATGCAGAAAGCATGGAACCACGCATGTAGTCTTAAACGTAAGGAACATAACAGCCGTTGAGCTTAGAAATCTATTTTCCAATACTCTCATAGGTGGAAATATTAATTCCTGGTAATGATGTATGTTTTGGTAAGTTGAAATATTAGTCTACTAACTGGTCTATGGTGCATAAGTGTATATATGGGAATATCAAGTCAAGTGAAGGCGATGACTTCTGGTGGAAAAAATTATTTGAGTTTAGTTTGGTAAAAGCCTAAAGCTAATAGGGGTTTCAATTACAATTGGAAATAGGAAATAGGATGAATATGTAGAAGGAGAAGGGTTTTGAAATGAAATAAATATCCTACTATGTTTATTTGTTAGTATCCCTATTTTATTTTTAGGTTATTAATTATGTGGTGGATAACACGATAAATTGTGGGTTAAATTTATCAATTTTAATCAGCATTTAATGAGTTAGGTTGGATTGGAAGGTTGATAACTTAATTGAGCTTAATATTAGTATGCAAGTATGAGGAAAAAAAACTGAGAGGAAAACAGTACTT
Source organism: Vitellaria paradoxa (assembly GCA_019916065.1). Taxonomy (NCBI): domain Eukaryota; kingdom Viridiplantae; phylum Streptophyta; class Magnoliopsida; order Ericales; family Sapotaceae; genus Vitellaria; species Vitellaria paradoxa. Next base: position 21,576,729 of record CM034233.1, on the reverse strand, counting down.
GAGAATCAAAGGTGTAGGAATAAATTAAAGAGGAAAATTACAAAGTCAGAGTTGATAAAAGATTTGTGATTTACTTTGATTAGTAGCTATACTTGAACTTAAATATGATTTAAATATGATACATTTGGTGTTGTGTATTTATACGATTAGTATGATTTTATTGTGATTTGTGATCTTTGGTGTTAATTATGTGTTTGATATATTAAATTTTAATCTAGCCTATTTGATTCATGGTATAGCTTTGATCAAGTAGTCTCAGGGTTTCAGTTAGAGAGATTAAATAAGGCCACGTGTTTCAGGTTTAGACCAATGGGATAAATTAGAAATGGATAGCAAAGTACCATTTCGAGATAATGATAAGTCCAATACAGGGTGTGTTGGAGCGTTGGTATATTAAAATGAATTTGTGGAAGGGATTATTATTGAAGAGAAGTATGAATATAAATTAGAGGGTAAAATTGATAGAAAAATTATCCTAAAATATTCAAATAAGGAAATATTGATATTGTGATGCGAAGGAAATGTTAAAGTTTAATTTATCAAGAAAAAATTTTGACTTAGGAGATGATCAGGTGTTATAGTATGAAAATTCAGATAAGTATATTCTGGTAGTACAATATGAGATAGAGATTAAAGATCAGTGTTATTAAGATACGAATTTGATTGTGGGCTTTTATAAATTATTTGAGGAGTCACTAAGTTAATTATTGGATTCAGAGTAGTATAGCGGAAGTGTAGATATCTATATTTTCAATTTGCTATAATTTGTTAATTTATAAAATGATATGAGTATTATTAATTTTGAATAATCTTGTTCACGTTAGAACCATCATGATATTGAAGTGACTATTTGGAAGTACGAGTTTAAGATGCGGAGAATATATCGACAACTGTTTTCCTAGAGTTATGTTTGTGCTGATTGCGTCAAATTTCGAGGGCAAAATTTTTATAGGAGGGAAGGATGCAATAAACCCAAAATTTTAATTTTTAATTTTGAAATTTCGTAACATGCTGGTGGAGATCCCAAACAACCAATTAAAATCAAACAATAATAGAAGGCACGATAAATGAAACGAGGAAACCCACGAAAGAAAAACCTCAAACAAAACTTTCACTGATAAAAAAAAAATTGGTTACAAACACAACTACACGATAGATCGACTCATCGACTCTATACTACGTTGACGTTTGCTCGACTCCTCGATTCACCAACACCTTCAGCAAAAGCCCTTCGACTCCTCGAAGGCACAGGACTGAAGCCTCGGCAATCACATGTGCTGAATCCTTAGCTATTCAATGATTTGAACTCTTTCGAATCTTACAGACACTTCAAAGCTTGGCTAAGCAATTGAGAGAACTTTTAGACTTTTCTGGCTCTCAAACTTGATGTATATTCTCTCCGTCTATAACCCCAAATACGCCCAAAAGATGTATATAAAGAAAACAGAAACGGCTAGGGTCTCAAACCAATCAAAACAGGCTGGAAAACACATATTGCAGGAAGGGCGTACCGACGGCCTTCCCGCACGGCTTAATCTTCAATTTTAGCTCTCGGGATTTTCCAGCGCCAAACTACGGACACCCTGCATAATTCGGGTCTTGATACTTATTTAACTTTTTTAGGACTTCCAACCATTTTGGAAACTGTTTTACTGAGATCTTTTAGACTTCTATTTGACTTAAGACTCTAGTGCCCTAGCCTACACTAAATCTAATTATACAAACAATTCTATTTGATCATGGATTGCCAATTTACAACATTTGGACTTAACAAATATACATATTATTCTAATTTATATTATAAGAAAATGAAAATGAGGTGACCAACATAAGTATGTCAGCCACGTGAAGGGAATGAGATTTTTTTTGCCTTGGCCACTAAGTTTGCTTGGCCACAAAGTTATGTAATAAAAAAAATAGAGGTTTATGGAGAAGTCACCATGTGGAGGAGGCCATTTAAGAGAGTGAAGAGGAAGTATGTAAGCAGTATTCATATCTAATTCTACTAGGTCAGAATTTCGAGGACGAAATTCTTTAAGACGAGGAGAGTGTGACATCCTGAATTTTATTATATTATTAATTTTATTTATTTTATGCCAAAAGATTTTAATTGCATTAATTTGACATTATTTTAAATTTTTTATTAGCTTTAATTGAAATAATATAATTCTTTTATGATTAATTTAATTTAATTTAAATAAAATAGTAGATAAATTATAAATGTGACACATGTGCATATATGTGTGGGTAAATTGTGGCACATGTGTGCATAGGTGAAGAGTGTAATGATGATGAGGTTATATGTGTAAGGCCACTGGGAAGCTTAAAAAAAAAACTTGATTGTGCCACATAATGGCTTTTGCCTTGGCCACCAAGCTAGCACAATATGTATATATAGCTATGATATATTATGGTGAGATGTGAAGAGGCAAACCGAGAAAGAGAAAAGAGAGAAGGATAGGAAAAAAAGGAGAGAGAAAGATGAGAGAGAAAGTGAAGATTTAAGTTCAAGAATAGCGACGCTTTGGTATTTTTGATGTTGTAATCGTCATGGTGGAATCGGATCGTGGTAATTCGATCTAAGATGAAAAATACAAAGGAGCGAAGTTTCAAACCTTCAGGTTTCTTCATAGTTTCTTCTTCATTTCCTCGAATTTCAGGTATGCGATTTATTATTATAATTCAAATTTAGTATTTTATATAAAAGAATGACATAAATATATAATTTCTTTGCATGATTATTGTGACACTATGGGAGAATGTAAAGATGGCAAGTTGTTATAAGGGTGGAAATGAGAGAAGTTTTGTATGCTCATTTTCACTATTTATTAAATGTTGAGATGTTATAAGGGTGGCAAGGTATTATAAGAGTGGAAATGAGAGAAGCTTTACATGCTCATTTTCACTGTTTATTATATGTTGAAATGTTATAAGGGTGGCAAGGTGTTATGAGGGTGGAAAAGAAGTAGCCTTGCATGCTCATTTTCACTATTTATTATGTGTCGAGATGTTATAAGGGTGGCAAGGTGTTATAAGGATAAAAAAGGAATAGCTTTGCATGCTCATCTTTACTACTTATTATATATTTAGGTGTTATAAGGGTGGCAAAGTGTCATAAGGGCGCAAACAAGAAAAGCTTTACAAGCTCATTTTTGCTACTTGTTATATGTTGAGATGTTATAAGAGTGGCAAGGTGTTATATTGGAAAGGGGAGAAGCTTTGTGTGCTCATCTTTACTACTTATTATATGTTGAGATATTGTAAAGGTGGCAAAGTGTTAGATGGGTGGAAAGGAGAGTAGCTTTGCATGCTCATTTTTACTGCTTATTATATGTTGAGATATTATAAGCGTGGCAAGGTGTTATAAGGGTGGAAAGGGGAAAAGCTTTTTATGCTCATTTTTACTGCTTATTATATGTTGAGATGTTATAAGGGTGGCAACATGGTATAAGGGTGGAAATGGGAGAAGTTTTGCATGCTTATTTTTGCTGTTTATTATATGTTGAAATGTTATAAGGGTGGCAATGTGTTATAAGGGTGGAAAGGAAGTAGCTTTGCATGCTCATTTTCACTGTTTATTATATATTGAGGTGTTATAAGGGTGGCAAGGTGTCATGAGGGTAGAAAGGGGAGTAGTTTTGCATGCTCATTTTTACTGCTTATTATATGTTGAAATGTTATAAGTGTGGCAAGGTGTTATAAGGGTGGAAACGAAGTAATTTTGCATGCTCATTTTCATTGCTTATTTGTTTAATTTGTACTGATGTTGTCTAATTTATATAATAATAACAGTTACCCTGAACACTTAACTTTTGTCTTTATATGAAAACACTTGTTGATATTATTTGAATATTTGTTTTATTGGGCTTAGCAACTCATGCCGTTTCATATGTTTTTATACAAGGAAACTGTCTGATAGCAAAGATTGAGGCTGATAGATTTTAGCGACTGACCAAGAGCGACGATTAAATAGCAGTATAAAGTTTAACACATGTATAATATTTTTTAGACATCTAAAGTAGGAAGGAACTTATGTAAAAAGTTTGCTTATTATACTCTGATTTTTCTATTAAAATTCGGCGTGTTGTAGAATATAAAATTATATAATAACAAATAAAATAATAAAAAAATAAATATTTAAAATTTATAACAGCACAAATAAATAAAAAAAGAAAATAAATATTTAAAATTTATAATAACACAATGTAAAAAGTTTGCTTATTATACTCTGATTTTTCTATTAAAATTCGGCGTGTTGTAGAATATAAAATTATATAATAACAAATAAAATAATAAAAAATAAATATTTAAAATTTATAACAGCACAAATAAATAAAAAAAGAAAATAAATATTTATAATTTATAATAACACAAAAAAATTAAACAATAAGGAATAAATATTTAAAATTCATTAAAACACAAATTGTTAGTTGTCTACTCCCATTTTCTTGATTTGTTAGAATACATTTTTATATTTATCTCTTGTTAAATTATATTTCTCATACTTATTCTTTTATTTTAATTTTTAAGAATTTAACATATGAGATTGATACAAATTTAAGACATTTGATATGAATGAAAACATAATATTGGTGGAATATTATGAAGTTTACGAGTATAAGCTCGTTTGGATCGATAGAATATTATCAGGTATATTTTGTCGAAAAATTTAGTATGAAATTTAAGAATTTATCATTAAAAAAAAGTTTAAAAATTCTAAAACTAGTTATTTTATTGCATTTAAATGTTTTATTATTTTTTAATCATGTTTTATTATATTTAAATGTTTTGTTATATTTACATAAATGAAAGAGAGTTTGACTAGAATTCTAGAATCAGGTTTAAGGACTACGTTTATTTACAAATACTTAAACAATATTAATATTTAACCCCCCAAAAAAAGAGTCTGCATTTAAGAAGTTTTGATGAAAAAAAAAAGGCAACATCATTTCACGACACTTAAGTGTATTTATCCGTAAAGAGATTTAAGATTGAGAAAAAAACTATATTATAATTTCTCTTTTTTTTAACAATTAATCAGTTGAGGCAATATTTAGATAATTTATTTTGTTTCTAATGGCAAAGCAAAATAAATTATGTTGCTCACGCAATAAGTAATTAACGATTCACTATCTACACTAGCAATAACTTATGCCTATGACGCTCCAAACAAAATTAATAATAAATTTTTTATATAATTGAAACTTTAAACAAAAAGTTCAAATCAAAAAATTTATGAGTTCTAATTTTTTTTTCAAAACTTTAGTTCTTAACAGTTACTACATATGTTTTGATTTCTCTCTCTAGTTAATTTTTTATAAGTACCATAAGAGAAAATATAAATTATGATATTTAAGTTTGAAAGGTTCAACTTCTTAGAAATTATAATTGGGTAAAATTTAAATTGACAATTTTGATTTGTATATGATCTTTTTTTTTTTTTTTGGGTAATTAGTATATGATCTTTATCCTTGAAAAATGGTGAATTTTAAAATACTCAAGTTATTTGGTGAGATAGATAGTAGTGGGGTTCACTAAAATAAGAATTGAACAGAAAGTTAAAAATAATCTTAACGTTAAATGAAAGAGAAAATAATTTTTAACTGTTGGATCTTAATTTGTGAAAGGGACATTTTAAAAAATCGTCCTATTTTATTATATAGATTTTAGGGATTTTTGGAGGCTAGTCACTATTTACGGACTTATAAAGATTTTGGTCATACCCAAAAACTTGTTTGTGAATAAGTCACAATTACAAGGAAAAGACCAAAAAGGACATCGCGCGTTTTTGCAAGACATTTTGAAACTACCTGTTTTATCGGAAACGTCCGCAACTTTTTGTCTTCATCACAAACAGATTCGAAACTGATTTTGGAAAGATAATCAAAACTTCTCAGAAAAAGTCTCAATCGATCATTATTCCTAGGTTTTCGTCGAACAAATCCAGAGTCCAAAATCCTCCGCACTAAACAAGTACTATTTGATTGCTGATACTCTTTAGGCTTTTCGATGAAAACCCAAATCGAGGGTTTGAATCTTTATTGTGTGGTACTATTTAGTGTATTCGTTGAGCTTTCAAATGCGATGTTTTGTGGTATTGTTTCTCCTAAAATGTATATTCTGTGCTATTTTTATAAGAGCATTATATGAAATAGTACCATCATGCGTGTGGTACTGTCATCCATGCTTTGGATATAGGACTTCTATTAGTGTTTCATGGTGCTATTGGCATAGTAGAAACATTAGGTACTGTTTTTACAAGACCATGCATCTTAGAGGAAACAGTACCGCATGAATGTGGCACTGTCATCTATACGGTACTGTCAGCCATTCATTAGATATGGGACTTCTTTTTGTGTTTCATGGTGTTGTTCGCATAGTAAAAACATTAGGTACTGTTTTTGCAAAACCATACATCTTAGGGGAAACAATACCGCATGAATATGATACTCACATCCCTGCGATACTGTCAGCCATTCATTGGATATGGGACTTCTTTTTGTGTTTCATGGTGTTGTTGGCATAGTAGACACATTCAGTACTGTTTTTGCAAGACCATGCATCTTAGGGGAAACAGTACCACATGAATGTTGTATTCTTATCCCTGCGGTACTATCAGCCATTCGTTGGCTATGTGACTTTTTTTTTTATGTTTCATGGTCATGTTTGCGTACTAGAAACATTCGATACAGTTTTTCAAGACCATGCATCTTAGGGGAAACATACTTTCTTTCATAAACAATAAGCATATGGTACTCTCATCATGTGATACTATTGGCCATTCGTTGCATATGTGACTAATTTTTATGTTTCATGTTCCTATTTGTATACTAGACACACTTCGGTACTGTCTTTGTAAGAGCATGCATCTTAGGGAAAACAGTATCACAAGCATGTGGTACTCTCATCATGTGGTACTATGTTCATATGAGCATGCATTTTCTACGAAACAGTACCATATAGATATGGTACTGTCAGCCATATAACTGGTACTATTATGTATAAAGTATTTATGCAGAAATTACTTTAGCATTTATGCATAAATTGCTTCATATAACTAGTATTGTCTTTCATAAACAACAAGCATGTAGTACTCTCATCATGTGGTATTGTCAACCATTTGTTGCATATGTGACTGTTTTTTGTGTTTCATGGTCCTCTTTGCATACTAGACACACGTCGGTACTATCTTTGCAAGAGCATGCATCTTAGGGAAAACAATACCGTAAGCATGTGGTACTCTCATCATGTGGTACTGTGGCCATTCGTTCCAATCTAATCTCAGTTATTAACAAAGTTGAATCCATCAACTTAACAAAAGCACACTACATCTATCTTCAACAAACACCATTTTGGAAGCTCATCTTCAGTATTTTAAGCTTTAAAATTAGCAAAGACTACTCAAGGAAAAGCAATTTTGACGTGGAGACAATCATCAAAACATTTGATCCACATTCTAAAGCTTTCAATTTAGGTGGAATAAAGCTTCGTATCAGAGAGAAAGAGGTGCAAACAATGTTTGGCATAGAAGATGATGAACAGTTGATAGACAGTGCAAAAAAAATGACAACGCCAAACACTGAATTTGTCTCACGAAGATTCCATAGCCCACGACGAATTAAAAAATAGAACATATCTAAGGCTTTGCAACAGGCTGCTGAAGAGCAAACAAACATTGGGAGACAAGATGTCGCAAGACTTTTGACATTGTTTTGTTTGGCAACCTTGTTTGTCCCTAACAAAGGACATTCAGTGTCATTGTACTATACCACATTAGTTGAAAATTTGGATCAAATGCGTCAATACAATTAGAGTGCACATATCTTGGAATTCTTATAGAATAGTTTGTGCTTAGAATCCGAAAACAAAGGTATTGCAGGCTGTGTTATGATGTTGCCAGTAATCTTTTCATATCATATTCTATATTATATGTTGGTACTACCTTATGAACTTCATTCAACTAATGAACCATAACAAATGATGTAGTACTGGATCCACGAGCACACCATTCTTGTCCAACAAGCACAGAAGACTGGAACACCTAGGTGTCTAGTCTGGGATCTAAAGTCGTTGTTCAATGCATTGAAAAAAATAAATCTCAAAAAGTTGAATCAAGATCAGGTACTATTTCTGATTAAATAAATCATACTAGATTTAACAACATATTCATTGACATACTAATGAATTCTAGAATTGATGAAAAAAAATCTCAGGTAATACATTATGATGATGATGATGATGAAAGAACACAAATAGAAGATTACATCATTGGTTCAGAACAAATAGAATCGAAATCAACCAGCAAAATAGCTGGAACGAGTGATGATGATTTGCTAATTTCTAATATTCATGAAAAACTGAAGTCAAACATAGTGCATCTAAAGAAGACAACAGAAAGCCAGCTAAAGTAAAAGATTTCTGGTACTGCCGTTGAAGATACCCCAAAAACTCCTGAACATGATCCATCTGGTATTATTCCCTCTGCTATAGCTGAAACTGTTCTAGCAACAATACCAGAATCTGATGAAGGGACCATACCAGAAAAAGTCCCAGTACAGGAGACACAAGAGGCTTCATCATCAAAAACAGTACCAGTTCAGCAACACACTGATCCAGTTGCTTTAGTTTTGACAAGTTTAAACTGTCAACAAATAGAAGAGCTTGAATAACAAATCAAGGAAAAAGATGATAAGATTGCTGAATTGGAAAAGCAAATAACAGAAAATGATGAAACTCTCACAAAATTATACCTTGACAATGAATATCTCAACTTGCAAAACACAAACCTAAAGGCAGAACTTGATAATGTCAAGTATAATAAACTTACTTGTCAAGTATAATAAATTTACTTGCTATCATCTAGTACTATTCTTTCTTTTTTACAATAATTGGTATTGTTATTCCTTTGTCTGGCATTGTTAACATAAATATTTCAAACTCAAATTACTCAACTCATGTTATTTATTTTTTTTTTTTTTGGCTGATCTTATTGACATCTCATTGTATACACATAATACGGCGCAACTGTTTGGGCTATACCAAATGAACCACTCAGTATAATCACCATTAAAGAAATCTACAACCTCATAGCTAATGAGAGTATATCAAACATGGTACGTATATATATGATTAACTAATTTCTTCTACAGTCTTAATAAAGTATGTTAACTATTTCTTAACATCAACAAATTAATCTATGACTTGACTGTTATGCGCGCTATCTAGAATCAACACAAGAGGAATCAGTCCACAGCACTTTCCCCAAAAATGCTTGTACTTTAGCAGTTTGTGTTAGGTAAAATATGTGACCTTTTTTGTGTTTATTGGTGTTGTTTGCATACTAGATATATTCAGTACTGTTCTTAACAAGAGCATGCATCTTATGCAAAACAGTACTGCATAGACTTGGTACTCTCGACCATGTGGTACTGTCAGCCATATGTTAGATATGTGACTTTTTTGTCTTTAATGGTACTGTTTGCATACTAGACACATTCGGTACTGTTTTTGCAAGAGCATGCATCTTACACAAAATAGTACCGCATACATATGGTACTTTTATCATATGGTACTGTCAGCCATTCGTTGGACATGTGACTTTTTTTGTCTTTAATGGCACTATTTGCATACTAGATATATTCGATACTATTTTTTACAAGAGCATGCATCTTATACAAAACAATACCGCATAGAAGTGGTACTCTCGGCCATGCGGTACTGTCAGTCATATGTTAGATACAAGACTTCTTTTTGTCTTTAATGGTGTGCAAAAAAAAAAAAAATCTGACAATATGTAATTTTTATTGTTGCAGTCATTTGTTGTATTTGAGAGAAATTATGCAGCTCGAGAAACTCAAATTGATCAAAAGCTGTAATTATCTAATACATACAGACTACTTGTATTCCCTTTGAATACAAGTGGAACAAGAATCACTGTTGATCCCAACCAATGGAGCCTTTTGGTATTGGATAGAGACACGTGGACATAGATACATTATAACTCCCTAAAACCATGTAGAGCAAATTCCACAGATATGTATTTTGAGGATGCAAAGATAGTAGTAAGATTCTGTGTGTAAATTTTATACATAATTTCATTGGAACTCTTTTCCACTATTTACAACACTATCAGTACTGTTTATTACAACTAGTACTGTCTCGACATTTTGATTGCTAATTGTCACATTGTACCAAAAAGAGTATGTGGAGTCAAAGCTTAAAGATCAATATCTCAATGATCCAATCACAAGAAACATTGAACACACAAGCATGGAATTCGAATATCCAATGGTTTCTGCAACAAATTGTCTATAACAAAATACCCAATGGTTTCTGTAACAAATTGTCCACAACAAAGATGTACAACGTAAGCACAACATCTTATATTCATGCAAATTATTGAACACCTCTAATTAAATTTTTACAACCTATAACATCTTGAATGCAGTGTTGACTGTGGGCCATTGGTATGCTACGTAATGGAATGCCTGTCAAGAGATGAACCACTTGATCCGATGCTTTCAGAAGAAGCAGTAAAAGCTTACCAGGCAAAGATGCTCTCATAATTTCTGTCCATTAGTGATGTACAAACATCGTGATTGAAATGAACACAATATTAGCGCACACTTAGCTTCTTTTTAACAACATACTTGTATATTCTACATTTTTTGCTTACAGTGATATAAATAGTCAATGTAAATTCTACAGTACTGTTTGTGCAAATATAAACAGTCAACGTTCATTGAATGGTACTGTTTGTACTAACATAAATAGTCATGGTTTGTGTTGATTCGTATGATGATTCTTGTGAAGTTGATGTGTATCGTACTTCAAGTTCAAGCAGTAAGGATAGTACTGCAAATAGTACCAATTATTACAAATAGTACCGGTATTACTAAAAGCAATACCGGTACTATTTTGTACTGATACTGTTTGTATGAAATAATTAATCTCAATACCAACATAATGCAAATGCAGTTTGCTTGTGAAAACACTTACAAATATTGTCACCAACAATTTTTTTTTTTTTACATAAGAATGACAGCGATACTGTCTGCAAATCTAAAATATTTATGGTACTGTTTATGTAAACATTTACAATCATACTCATTCTATTTCATCAATTGCAATAAAATCAACAAACTTCAATCTACAAAACTGGTAAACTAACAACTACTAATCATACCAATGTACCAACATAAAAAACGAATATAGTTGAATTAATAACTATCACACGAATGGATTGAAACATACTCATTATTAATTGAAAAATAGTACCATAACAAACAAACAATAACACACTTCTTCACAACATAATTTTGGAAAAAAGAAACAAATCAACTCAATGGCTCTTTGCAAGTCTTCTTATTATGAGAGCCCATGCGACCACAACGATCACAATGAATTCTTTATACAAACTCACTAGTTGATCTAATCCTACACTTCTTTGGCCTTCCAGTTGGTCTCCGTGCCAATGGAGGTAATATCGAACAACTATTAAAATCTGCAAACTCTTATATTGTATCTATCGGTATCGAAACAATCACACCTTCGTATGCCAATCTGTACTTATCAACATAAAAGTACTCATCAACAAATTCACTCAAAGGTCTATTAATCCTCCCAATAACAATACATGCATGAGAGCAAGGAAAACCAGATATTTGCCACTTATAACAGGAATATGTACAATTTACCAAATCAACAGTTGATGTAGGATTAGAAAATACTTCATAAATAGTATCTGAACACATCTTAACGCTCCATGTTCTACCAGTATCAATACGTGAAGCAAACTTCTCTTCCATTCTTGGACTTAGCACACCATTCCACTTTGCAGCATCGCGCTTTCTTATGGCAAACCATTCCATTAATTTCACCCTTATCTTATCGACCAAATGTGCCACTGGCATATTTCTTGCATCAAGAATCCATGAGTTAAAAGATTTAATGGCATTTGAAGACATCTTACCATACCTTCTACTAGAAGAATATGCATTAGTCCAATTTTGCACAGGCAATCCACTCAAAAATTTATCAACAATTGCACCCCATTCCCTCTTCAACACATCTAACTTCTCCCTAAATGCTGCAACTGTGGGAGCATAAGCACATTGACAAAACAAGTTCACAATGTATTCACAGAACCCATTAGATCTGTTACCACAACTAAATTTATCCCTCAAATTGTTCTTCAAATGTTGTAGACAGAAAAAGTGATGAGATGTAGGAAATTAAATTGGCAAAGATTCTATCAATCTAGGATTTCTATCAGAAATAAATGTAAAATCTTCAGAGAGATCCAATATCACACACAAATGACCAATGAACCAAGACCAATTATCGAAATTCTCTAAATCAACAACAGTGAATGCCAATGGAAATAACCCTACAGATGAACATTTAAAAATATGAACAAGTAAATAAACAGTACTGCATTAAACAGTACCACATAAAACAGTACCACATAGATGTGGTACTGTCAGTCATTCGTTGGATATGTGACCTATTTTTATGTTTAAGGGTGCTCTTTGTATACTACATATATTCGGTACTGTGTTTACAAGAGCATACATCTTATAACAAATAGTACCACATATATGTGGTACTATCAGCCATGTCGTATTGTCAGCTATTTGTTAGATATGTGATCTCTTTTTGTGTTTAAGGGTGCTCTTTGTATGCTAGATAATTCAGTACTGTGTTCACAAGAGCATACATCTTATAACAAACAGTACCGCATAAAACAGTACCACATATATGTGGTAATGTCAGCCATATCATGACAGTACCATATATATCACATATTTACAACACAAACCTTAATAAAATGTCAACAAAAAATACAAAATACAATTTGTTAGAACACAGTAACAATTCAACAAAAAATTAGGAACAGTACTATACCATTATTCGCATCCTTGCCAGTAGCTGCCATCAAAATACCCCTGAAACGTAACTTTAATAAGGTACCATCAATAAAAATGATAGGCCTGCAATATTTGAATCTACGTATACTAGCCCCAAATGATACAAACAACCGTCTAAATCGGCTTGTACCCTCATCCGCATCCAACACAATATGACTACCTGGGTTAAGATCCATTGCAGCCTTAACATAACATCTTAATTGATTAAACGAATCATCTTACTCACCATAAATCATGGCTTTAGCCTTCTCTACAACACTCCAAGCCTTATCATAGCTAATTTCCATACCATAGTTGTTTTTAAAAAATATAATAATGTCGATCGGTGATATTGAAGATTTTAATGCTACCTGATCAACAATCAACTTACCCAAAATTTTCCTGCTCATTCTTTTAGACCTATCCCTAATAATTGTCGGACCACAATTATGAACATTGTTGAATTTCCTTATGTAAACATTACCATTAACTTTTGACAACGATGCAACAATTGATCAAGGACATCCATCAGCGAACTTCTTTGTACAAACAACTTTTACTCTGTTCTTGTTATTCCTCTGATACAAGAACTCAAAGCTAACCTCTGTAGCATATCGACAAATTGCATCCCGAAACTCATTAATACCTCCTACGAATTCTTGTCCCACTCTTAATATTAACGACGACCAATTAGAACACAACAATGGCTTATCCTTACGGCTTGAAATTGAACTACGATACACATCAACATCACCAGTATCATCATACGAATTCAGACCAGTACCAATATCACCGACTGATACACTATTAGAAACAGTACCGGTATTACTCGAAACAGTACCAGTACTGTTTTGTATTGATACTGTTTTCATACTGCCAATAAAAACATCGATCAATACATAACACAAACCAACCATGCGAGCTAACATCATCATATTTTTAAAATCAACATCATTTCTCAGAAAACATAAAGCATGTTCATGGATTGAGTAACTAAATAATACATTTTTCACATTCAAACTCGACTAATTCTCACACACCTTCAACGCAAAATCTGAAAACAACATTTCACAATTCACATTTACTACAAAAGTCTCCATACCAAACTTATAGAGCAACATCAAATTGAAAGACATGACTGCCCAAAATCGTTGATAGCACAAACTCACATAATGCGTAATCCAGATTCATATATACTCCTCCTTCGACCGACGTTAATCTCACAGCACAAACTCAACTAATGCGTAATCCAAATTCGTATATACTTCTCCTTCGACCAACGTTAATCTCAGTCCGTGCTCGTTTAAATCAATCAGAGCATGCATCTTCACACGATTTATACGGAATGAAAACCAAAACGGAAGAACGTGATTCTCGGTTAGCACAATTTCTGGCAACTCCTATCTAACTTAATTATAGAAATAAAGGGTAATCTTGGTATATTGGAAATTATATTTAAAACAAACTTGTGAGACCCACTCGAAAGTGTGACCTAATCACAAAACTTTCTACATAAATATGACTTAAAAGCAATACTTTTTTTTTGGAGTGACTAATAAGTTTAAAAGATTACAAACTATGACTTAAACACAATTTTCTATAGATTTTATTACAGATTTATGTGTGCAAATTACTACATAATTTTTGTATCTTTAAATTTAGGAAAAGACAATTATAGTAATTAGTTAGGCTGGCAAATGATTCTGCTAAAATATTCTTTATACTGCAGAATATTCCTAAAACATCTTTTATATATACGCTGTTTTATGCCAAAACGCGGACAACAGCTAATTAGGTGAATACAATATTTTTTAATCCACTATGCGGTTGGGTGAAGACTTATGTTTTGGTCCTCTTTGATTAAAAAAGAAAATTCTCATCTGCAAATTCAGCTGACATTATGGAACCAAATATTGCTATGTACATATATAATACTTCTTTGAAAATTTAACTTCTCATTACGAGATATAGTTGAAATTTAGATAAGTTTACTTTTAAATAAGTTAATGTAATTAGATAAATTTATATTTACAAGTAATCAATCATGTGAAAGGCAAAAAATGACAACTATATTTTTGGTTGAAACTAAAACATCATAACACGATTTTATGTCGCGAAGGAATCATATTATAATTTCACGATTACATTAATAGCATTTGGATATTTAATTTATTTTATTTTTACATGACAACATGATTTTACAATTTAAAAAAGTGATTGAAACAAATTTGTGATCACAGAGTTGTTGTTTATATATTTTTTTCCTGATAGAATTCTGATTAAAATGAAACAATTATTTTATCATTTAAATTAAGGAATGTCTTTTTTTACTAAACACGAGAATAATTATTCCTAATAAATAATAATTTATCTTTATTTTTAATACCAAAAGTAGAAATTAGTAAAATAAAAGTAGATTCCATTTCATTCTTACCCACTAAACTATGCATAATTTCTGTACCACTTATATATTTCCCATGGATTGTTGCAACCAAGTCAATTAAAACAATGACAAAGAAATACTCTTCTTGTCCTAGTCGTTAATTTAGGTTTAAGTATAAGACGTTTTATAACCACAAAACTTCCAAGTCTTTCTATCAAACGGGAAGAAAAGTTAGTCAGCAGCTCAACGGCATGTTCACATTTAAAATTAACGCGTTGAATCTTTCAACAACTCTAATGTGTATGTTCTTACAAATATATATGACAAACCAAACGCGGTTACGGGGACATTTATAACTAAAGTTACCTGTTCATGCATTGAACATTTAAAGCAGTGGCAGAAAGTGAGCAAATTAGGATGTACAAAGAAGATTGAACCCTCTACAGCTTCCTGGAGAATAAAGGTTAGTAGTGCTTCAATATGTTATTAATCAATGGGATATATTCTCTGTCCATTCCATTAAAGTTTATCTAGTTTTTGTTGTATTCACTACATTTGTTTCAATCTTTCACAATTTCGGAATGCTCTTCCCTTCCATTTGAGCATACTTCTCGACTTGATCGAGTAACAAAGAAATGTTCTCTACGAGTTTCTTTGTCAGGGATTGCTATTATTTGTTAGTTTTTTTTTTTTTTTTTTTTTTTTTTTTTTTTGTGGTTGTAATTTGTGTTTGAAGGATGTCGCTACTAGCTACATCCCTCAACCTCGTTGTACGTTTCAACATATACCTTCTTGCGTAGTCTTATAGTCCCATTATCTTATCTCCTCATCGGTTCAAGAACATCATCAATTTTGGTTGCCTTCTGTTCATGATATATAAAACGTGCCACAAAGGCTTCTACCAGCTGGTTCCACTGGCAAATTGGCCTGGGTGATAATTAAATTGTGAAACCATGTCACCGCAACCTTCCCTGAGCTAAAGGGGAACATTCTACGCATCAAATGGTCATTTGAACTCCATTGGGCCATGGCATGTGTAAAGTACTTGTAATGTCCCCATGGGTCTGAGCAATGGCAGAGAAATTATAGTAGGTGGAGGCAAACTAAATAATTCATGTATCCATACATATATATAGATATATATATATACACTTGTATTGCATCAATACAACTTAGAAAAATTTATGGCATTTGCTGAGAAAGAAGATAGAGATGAGGGAGAACACAGAGAGTTTTGTCCCAAAAAACAAAATTTTGACTTCTAATCTTCCATAGATAAGTTGGAAATAGTGGGGTTAAAAAAAATTAGTGGAAACAATAATGCAAATATAAATATTTTTTTTAATAAAGTGGGGGCAATTGAAAGTGGGGGCAATTGTCCCTGCAGTGACCCACCTATCTCCGCCCCTCAGTCTGAGAGTTTGTCATATAGAGTAGACCTTGAGGTGATGAACTATTTTAATGGTTTTAGATTTTGTATCTCTTGCGAAAAAGGTGAGGGGCCATCCTCTACATTGTCTTCCATTCTAGAAGTATTGCATACCTAGAGCACCTGCTATCGGAATCTCTATTGTTTTCTGTTCAAAACTCCTTGGATTTTTTTTGTATAAGTTTCTCCAGTCACTCCTCCTTTGCTCGTGAGTGTTTTCTCCCTTCTGAGCTTCCTCATAATGGGTTACTTGGCCAGCTCCATCTTATTTGGGTGAGTTTGTCATTAGCTAATACTTTGTATATATATTTATTTATACATTAGTGTACTATACCACTTGGTGGGTTGTAATAGGGCTCGTTTAATCTGTTTTAGATAAAAATTGGATTAGATTTTAACTATAGTTGAGTCTAGACTTAATAATTAGAGAAAACTATGGGTCGGGGCCCCGCGTGCACATGACTATCCTTGTCCGTATGTAAGCCCTAATCTTCTTTCATTTTTAAGCCCTTAAACTTGGTTTTGAACCTTTGAATCTTTGACTTCTTTACTAGAGGATTTGCTTCATGCATGGATTCTTGAAGCCTCCTTTGAATTTTAGCAGCTTGAAATTCTCTGGAATTCATCCTCACAACCGGTGGAGAAAATAAAGCCAGTAGCCTTGAAATTCCATTCTACTTTATCTTGTTTTAACTTAGTTCATATATCCATGGGCTTAGAAATCTCCACGTCATTAACCTTATGCGTAAGATGAAACCAACCTTGTACGACTGCAAGGACATTACAATCCATGAAAATAAGATGGGCCCTCATACACGTATTCCAGTATGAGTAATCGGTGCCGGTGAACCACGGAGGTCGTGTAGTTAAACCTCCTTTGCTTGGGGGATCCATCTTATTAGCAAAAGAATCAAGCCTTTACGATAGAAACCCTAGGTGAACCGCTATGATACTAATTAAAATTTTGCCCTTATTAGTTATGGATTACTTAGCAATCAAACACAATTTCAAAGTGAGAAAAAATAAAAGAGATTGAATACGTAATCTTATAAGAAAAATCCTTCTCAAATAAGGAAAAAAAATCTATGGGTCACGAAAATCAAAATTTTCACTATGTACAAACGATTACAAGGATGACTACAATAACATATACAGTCTACTCTTCCAACTCTTACCACATAGATCACAATAGATGCCTTCTCTAACACATAAATAAGAATCTCCACCCTCCTCTTACCATTGCCACAGAGATCACAATAGATGCCTTTTCTAACACATGAATAAGAATCTCCACCCCCACATGATGAAGAACACACTTATGCTTTCAAACTCTTTCAAAGAACCATACACAAGAATTTGATAGTTAAAATTATCTTGGCTAAACTGAGAGAGATCGATTAATTATAAACTCACAAAGAATACGTTCTTTTTTCTATAAAAGTGCTTAAAGACCCTAGAAAAAGGTTTCTATTTATAGAGTACTTAAGCAATCCAATTTTCATAGGATTGCATAGTTTTCTATGCCCCAAATCTTTTAGGAAGTCTTTCTTAAAATATTTCTAATCTCTTTGTAACTTTAGGTAACATTTCTAACCTTCTTAAGTACTGGAAAACTTCCTTAAAATAATTTTAACCTTCTTAGGCATTAGGAAACCTTCTAAGATGATCTTACTAGCTAGTTGTCTAATACATATAGGTAACTTCAAAATAGAATCAAGTTGAGTTTGGGGGGGGAGCTATCTTTTTTGTAACTGGCTATTAGCGAGCTACTAAAAAAACTAATTTTTTTGTGCTTGGGAAGGGCAAAAAAACTAACTTTATAGTAACTAGATTTAACTTTTATTAATTTGATATTTTTTTACCTTCAATAGTTAAAAGAAGTATAAAATGTAAATAAAATATAAAAGGATAAGTTTGGTCATTTTAGAAAAACTAAAAAGCTAATAACTAATAGCTAGAGCTACCAATTAATTTTGCCAAACGTAGCCTCATACTTGCTTGCTAAAAACCTTTAAACCTATATCTTTAACACCTTATTCAAATGCCTAAAAGGACAATTTTTTTTTTTTTTGAAACTAGAAATATATTGATATTATTAAATACAAACAAAATTCTCTCTATCAATAATTTGAGACAATTTAGGAGGAGATGAGCAGGGGAGAGTATGAGAGGGAGAGTAAGCCTTTTTTTTTTTGAAAGGTAGGGAGAGTAAGCCTCTTAAACATTTGGAGGCAAGATAAACGCAACTCCATTGGCCTGTCTTCTACGTCACGAGAAGGACCAAAGTTGAGAAGGCATCCATGCATAAATATCCTCAAGAATATAGGAAATCTCCCAGGATGGAAAACAAGAGTAAGAATGAAAAGAGGAAATGATGGCTACAGAGTAGGCAACTCTAATGGCCTAAGCTTTAGTTGCAAGTGCTGATAAGACACAAATGCATTCATAGTTTATGTCCACAATAGTTCCACGAGCATTTCAGGCGATGACGGCAAAAGCTGCAGACTTTGAGGTAGTACAAAAGACACCATCGCAGTTGAATTTAATCTGATCTTCGGGAAGGGGCTGCATGCCAGATGAGATTACTTGTATTAGCAGGGTTGGGAGTAGACTTCTGCTTCTGCTCGAATGATAGTAATGCTTCCAAATAATCTCTGGTAGCATTTGAGGTTTTACTGATGGTATCTGAAGGAGAAATTAAAGTTCCATTGAAGATGGCCTCATTCCTAGCCTTCCATATGTTCCAGCAAAGATTGGCTATGGATGAGAGAATCTGAGCCTTTTCCAGCAAAGAAGTTATTCTGTAAGAAATGTTACTGGCAAACCAAACTACTCGAGTCCAGCTACATCTAAAGAAGACACGCTTAAGAGTTTCAGTTTCTCTGTGGCCTAAGTGACATGAAGAGTCGTTTAAACATCTTCTGATCTTCACCAGATTGTCTTTAGTAGGGAGGAAGTTGTCGATAGCCTTCCAGATGAAATGCCTGATTTTTGGCAATGTGCTAATGCTGCATACTACTTTCCATAATTTAGATGAGGGTGCAACTGAGGAACTAGGATCATTTAGGCGCAGGCCTTTATCTTCAAACTCGATGTAATACCCAAATTTAACAGTGTAAGTTCTTGGTTAGAAAAGTTCAAAACAAGGTTGTCTTTTGCATTGGATCTCTAAGAGATAGGCATGGCAGTAATGGCTTTAATTTCATCTTCCAAGAAGAATTTTTGAAGAATAGTGAGGTCCCATTGGATGAGTAGAAATAGGTTCCTTCACCTTAGAAATGGAGCAATTAGGAGGCTTTGGTGAGAATTTTAAAAATATTCATGGTGGGTATCCATTTATCTTTCCAAATGTGTATGCTTTCTCCCGAACCAACATTCCATCTAAGTCCAATATTGAGCAGATCATTTCCTTAGCATAAGCTTAACCAAGCCCAAGATGCTTTGTTCCCTTTTTGAGCATTTATTGGACTAGAGAAAGGAAAGTAGATTCTTTTTATGAGTTTGGCCCATAGAAGATGAGGCTTCTTAGAAGCCTCTAGAATTGTTTTGCAAGGAAGGTTATGTTAAAGGATTCCATATCCCTAAGGCCCCAAGCCTCCTAAAGCTTTGGAAGTAAGGAGTTTATTCTATTTACACCAATGAACTTGGTGTTTGTCATTAGAATTTGCGCACCAGAAATTTCTCAACGTTGTATTGATTTGGTGGCATAGGAAAGAATGAAAATTGAAGCATGTCATTGGATGAGCAGGAATAGCTTGAGCGAAAGACTTTTAAGAAAATTTCTCTTCCTGCAGGAAAAAGAAATTTCTTTTTCCAAACTTGTATGCCTCTTATATAGGCAAGAGCATTCCTTTTAGAGTTGCCATAGTCAGTAGGAAGACCTAGATACTTAAAGTTTAGGCTCATGGGCTTCATTCCTTGTGGATGCTGCAATTTCTCGCATGTGTGCTCTCTAGTATTTGGTGAGGAAAAAAAAACTGAAGATTTGTGGAAATTTATAGAAAGACCAAAAGCCTTACTGAATTCATGAAGCTTGCTAAGAAGATGACAGCATTCCTTCTTGCTAGCATCTAGAAAAAAGAGAGAGTCATCAGCAGAAAGAAGATGATTAATGGAAGGGCAGTGCTTTTTTTATTTTGATACCAAGTAAATCGCCACCCTTCAGATTCTGGTTCATAATAGATGAAAGAGCTTCTGTTGCAAATAGAAATAGAAAAGGAGAAAGAGGGTCTTCTTATCTAAGGCCTCGATGAGGGGAAATGATACAATTTGTACCACCATTTACCATAACTGTGTATTTAACAGTTGTAATACATCGCATGATCCGTTGAACCCAAGTATCACAAAAACTCATTTTCTTTATGACAGTCTCAAGGAAGTCCCAGTGTACGCATCAAAAGCCTTACAATGGTCAAGCTTGATGACCATAGTATCTCTTTTACCTCTCTTCATGTGCTTTAAGTGATGAAAAAGTTCACGAGCCACAATGATGTTATCCTGGATCTGTATGTATGAGAGAACTCTGCCTGCGGAAGAGTGAAGTAAATGGTGAAGTAGAGAAGTAATGCCTCTATTCCATATCTCTTGAGTGTGGAATGGGAATGTGCTATATATAAGAATTCATTAATATACTTAGTATAAGGCCTTTTCTCGAGCACCTGTGTGGATTTCAGAGAAATAAAACGATGAGAGTTGTAAAACCCAGAATGGAAAATATTATACTACTTGGATTATGGACTGTTACAAGCTGCCTTCCCTCTATGAAAATTGACTGGTTTTTAGAGATTATTTTATTCACAAGGGACTTTAATTTGCTGACAATAACTTTGGAAATGACCTTACAGGAAAAATTGCAAAGAATGATGGGCTTGTAGTGATCGATCATTTCAGGAAAGGGAGTTTTTGGGATTAGGATAACGTTTGTGTGGTCTAGCTCTTTGAGGAGGTAACCATTGCGGAAAAAACTCTTGACAACTTGGATAAGGTCTTTACCAACTGTATCCCAACATTGTTAAAAGAAAATTCTAGAATAACTGTCAAGTCCAGGAGCTTTGGAAATGCCTATCTGGAATGTAGCATTTTTAATCTCATCCTCAGAAATAGTACAACAGAGCTGGCTATTCATGGTAGAGTTGATTCTGGGTTCTAAAGCTTCAAGAAGATTTGTGAGGTCTTTGGGATTAGGAGCAGTGTATAGGTTTTGGAAATGACTGGTGATGAGGTTAGAAATAGCTTTAGGATCAGTATGCCAATTACCTGAGTAGTCTTTGAGTTTAATCAAAAGGTTCTTGTGTCTTCTTTGAATAGTGGTTAAATGAAAGAAGCCCATTAAGCCTAGATATTTGGTGCCAGAAAAGGGTCTCCTTCTTCCAAAGATCATCTAACTGAGACATCAATTCTTTCTGTTCTATGTTTCCTTCCATAGAATAGTGGTCATTTTGTAGCTTGGCAATCCTGGCTTTGATCTCTTCAATTTCGTTTGATACATTTCGGAATATGCTCTCTGCTCCATGACTTCAAGGCAAATTTGCACCTACTAAGCTTCCTTGCAAGTGTGTATATCTTGGACCCTGTTATATCCTGTTCTCAACTTGTATTAATGGTACCTAGGCAACCCTCTTCTATAGTCCACATAGATTTAAATTTGAAAGCTTTAGACTTCTTGCAAGTATGAAACTCAGAATGCAGAAGGATGGGATTGTTAATTTGTTGGCTCCTATCTCACATTGGTTTTCTCATAAAGGTAGAAGTCTTGTGAGGTTATAAATCCTATCCCACATTGGATTTCTCATAAAGGCAGAAGTCTTGTGAGGTTGTAAATCCTGTCCCACATCGGTTTTCTCATAAAGGCAGAGAGAGCCTTGTGGGGTTATAAATAGAAGGTCCTTCTTTTTGGAAAAGACACACTAGTCAAAGCTTTGGGTAGCAAGCTTGTACTCTAGTTATATTCCTCCTTTGAGGTAAGAGTTGTAGTTTTGCTTGGGGAATTGCTTTGTGGGGTGTATTGGGGTATTGGGTGAGAGGAAATATTGTGTGATTGTAATATTATTCACATAGTGAATTTTCTTCTCTGAATGCCCGTGGACGTAGGCAAATTGCCGAACCACGTAAATCTTGTGTTCTTCTATTGTGTGTTTTTCTTATGTTCGTGTTTGCTATTATTTGCAGGGGTGTTGCCAGAAGGTGATCCAGGGTTTTGTAACAACAATTGGTATCAGAGCTCAGGTTGCCTTGGTTTGTGGTGTGGATACGTACAAGTTTAAGGAAGTTCTGTCTAGGAGGTTGGGTTTTAAGTGGGACCAGTGTGACCCCTCCAATCTTTCCTGGGAACTTACTTAGTGGAAGTTCTGTCAAGGAGGTTGGGTTTTAAGTGGGACCAGTGTGACCCCTCCAATCTTTCCTGGGAACTTACTTAGTGGGTACTATTCACTTCAACGAGGCATAATGTCAGGAAGCTCTTCGTCTGCAAAGTTCGAAGTCAACAAGTTCAATGGAACGGGGAATTTTGGATTATGGCAGAGAAGGTTAAAGGATCTATTGGTGCAACAAGGAATGGCAAAAGCATTGGCGAAGACGAAGCCTGAAAAGATGGAAGAAGCAGATTGGCTTGAACTTTAGGAAAGGGCTGTGGCTACAATCAGATTGTGTCTGGATGATGACGTGATGCAGTATATTATTGAGGAGAATTCGCCAGCAGAGGTATGGAAGAAACTCGAAGTGAGATACATGTCTAAGTCTCTTACGAACAAGCTCTATCTTAAGCGAAAGCTATATCGCTTGAAGATGGAGGAGGGCTCAGACCTGGAACAGCACATCAACGCGTTCAATCAAATCATTGGGGATTTGAAGAGGGTAGAAGTCAAGTTTGAGGATGAAGACAAGGCTCTCATGTTACTGCATTCACTACCAGATTCATCAGTGTTTGAGAACTTGATCACAACCCTTACTTATGGTAAAGAGACTCTTGTATATGAGGAAATCACAACAGCTTTGTTAGATTTTCAACAAAGGCGGAAGCAAAGTGATGGGAATTCTCAAGGAGAGGGTCTGGTTGTGAAGGACAAGCAAGATAGAGGAAGGAGCAGACAAAGGGAATCGAATGGGAATAAAAATTCTCGGTCCAAGTCAAGGAAAAAGAAAAATCCTCAATGCTTCAAGTGCGGCAAGAAGGGCCACTACAAGCGAGATTGCCCAGAGTGGAGTAAGGATAAGGGCGGCGAGAATAAAGATGGTTCAAAGTCTGCAAATGTTGTAGAGAATGACTCGGAGGATGGCGACATGCTTTCAGTTTCATTAAGTTCAGATCATCTCACGGATTCTTGGATACTAGATTCGGCGTGTTCTTTTCACATGACGCCAAACAGGGCGTGGTTCGACACCTACAGGTTAGTGGATTCCGGTTCAGTTCTAATGGGTAACGATGTTTCATGCAAAGTTTTTGGGATTGGGAATATCAAAATCCGTATGTTTGATGGTGTGGTACGAACCTTATGTGATGTAAGACATATTCCTGATCTTAGAAAGAATCTTATTTCATTGGGTGCCTTAGATTCAAACGGATTCAGTTTTAAATCTGATGGCGGAGCAATGAAAGTTTCAAAAGGGGTGATGGTGGTGATGAAAGGGCAAAAAGTTTCTAGGAATATCTACAGACTGTTAGGGAGTACAGTTGTAGGTAGAGTTGCCGCAGCAGAGTCTGATTCTGATAGCACAGTCTTGTGGCATATGCGGTTAGGGCACATGGGGGAACGTGGCATGTTAGAGCTACACAGGCAAAATTTGCTCAAAGGGATAAAGACTTGTAAGCTTGATTTTTGCAAGTATTGTGTTCTTGGAAAGCAGACCAAGGTGCAATTCAAGACAGCTACTCACAAGACAGAAGGCATTCTTGATTATGTCCATTCAGATGTTTGGGGGCTAGTGAGAGTTGCATCACGGCAGGGACATCAGTATTTCGTCACGTTTATTGATGACTTCTCCAGGAAAGTTTGGGTTTACTTCATGCAGCACAAGTCAGACGTGTTTGCCAAGTGCAAAGTGTGGAAAGCTGAAGTGGAGAACCAAACTGGGAGGAAGATAAAGTGTTTGAGGATAGATAACGGCACTGAGTACAAGGAGAAGAAGTTCATGCAATTTTGTGAGCAACAAGGAATAAAGAGACACTTCACAGTATGCAAGACACCGCAGCAGAATGGTGTAGCGGAAAGGATGAACCGAACAATTGCTGAGAGAGCAAGATGTCTCAGGTTGAATGCTGGGCTTACAAAGAACTTCTGGGCAGATGCAGTTAGTATGGCTTGCTTCTTAATCAATAGATCACCAAGGGTAACACTAGAAGGGAAGGTTGCAGAGGAAGTGTGGACAGGGAAGGAGGTTGACTACTCTGGGTTGAGAGTCTTCGGTTGTCCTGCATATATGCATGTTTCTAGTGATGAGCGGTCCAAGCTTGACCCAAAGTCGCGACAGTGTATCTTTCTCAGGTATGAGAAAGGGGTCAAGGGGTATAAACTCTGGGATCCTAAGGCAAACAAAGTGGTGATCAGCAGAGACGTGGTATTTGATGAAAAGTCCATGTTAAAGAGTACTCAGTCATAAGAGGAGCAGAAGCCAAAATGCAATGATTTCAGTAAGCAAGTGGTACAGGTGGAGGTAGAGAATCAGGCTAAGGACATCTCTACTCAGAGTTTAGAGGCTCCTAGTTTGGAAGAGCAAGCTTCCAGTTCAAAGGAGCAACAGCACCAGAGTTTAGCTTCAGGGCGGACCAAACGCATTATCAAACCACCGACTAGGTATGGTTTTGAAGATTTAGTTTCTTATGCACTTGTTACCAGTAGTGGGGATCCAGTTACTTTTCAGGAAGCTATCAGCAGTCAGGAGAAGAACAAATGGATGCAAGCTATGGTGGAGGAGATGGAGTCTCTGCATAAGATAAGACATGGGAGTTGGTAGAGCTTCCAGAGAAAAGCGGGCGATAGGATGCAAATGGGTGTACAAACGCAAGGAAGCTGTGTCAGAAAAGAAATGTGAAAGATTCAAGGCTCGCTTGGTAGCGAAAGGTTACTCACAAAGGAAATGAATTGACTATGATGAGATTTTTTCCCCAGTGGTTAGACACACTTCTATCAGGGTGATGCTGGCCTTGGTAGCTCATTTTGACATGGAGTTGGAACAGATGGACGTAAAGACGGCGTTTCTTCATGGTGACATTGAAGAAAATCTTTACATGGAGCAGCTAGAGGGGTTTTTACAACCCGGAAAGGAGCAGTTAGTCTGTAAACTGACGAAGTCACTTTATGGGCTAAAGCAGTCTCCACGGCAGTGGTACAAGAAGTTTGACTCTTTCATGATCAGAATTGGCTACGTGCGATGTGAGTATGATTGTTGCATTTATGTGAAACGCCTTGATGATGGTTCTTTCATATATCGCCTATTGTATGTGGATGATATGTTGATTTCTGCAAAGAGTATCCTTGAAGTCAACAAGTTGAAGGCCTTGTTGAGCAAGGAATTTGAAATGAAGGATTTAGGTGCAGCCGAGAAGATTCTTGGAATGGAGATTCACAGGGACAGAAGCTCAGGGAGATTGTGGTTATCTCAGGAAGCTTATGTGGAGAAGATGTTAAAGAGGTTTAGCATGGATAAAGCAAAACCGGTGAGCACACCTTTGGCGAGTCATTTTAGACTGTCTGCAAATCAGTGCCCAAAGTCCGAAGATGAGATCAAGGACATGGAGTCAGTTCCATATGCTAGTGCAGTTGGATGCCTTATGTATGAGATGGTTTGTACCAGACCAGATTTGGCACATGCGGTTAGTGTGGTGAGCAAGTTTATGGCTAATCCAGGGAGACAGCATTGGAG
Source organism: Vitellaria paradoxa (assembly GCA_019916065.1). Classification (NCBI taxonomy): domain Eukaryota; kingdom Viridiplantae; phylum Streptophyta; class Magnoliopsida; order Ericales; family Sapotaceae; genus Vitellaria; species Vitellaria paradoxa. The sequence continues at coordinate 21,550,151 of CM034233.1, read as the reverse complement.
TGCAGTCAAGTGGATCTTCAGATACTTGCGGGGTACCACGAGGTATGGCATCATGTTCAGCAGACAACAAGAAGAGCTTTCAGTTGTAGGATATGTGGATGCAGACTATGCAGGGGACTTGGATAACAGGAGGTCGACTACTGGGTATGTCTTCACTCTGGCAGGAGGGCCTATTTGTTGGAGGTCTGTGGTTCAGTCTCTTGTTGCTCTTTCTACGACTGAAGCAGAATACATGGCAGTGGCCGAGGCTGCCAAGGAAGCATTATGGGATGCTGGACTAGTTAAGGAGTTAGGTCTACAGCAAAGTGGAGTTGAGATTTACTGTGACAGTCAGAGTGCCATTCATTTGGCGAAGAACCAGGTGTATCATGCTAGAACCAAACACATAGATGTAAGGTTCCACAAGATTCGGGAGTTGGTGTCTTCAGGTGAACTAGTGCTAAAGAAAGTTCACACTTCTGACAACGCTGTAGACATGTTGACGAAGTCCCTCACAGTAGATAAGTTCAAACATTGTTTGAACTTGATTCATGTCTCCAGTTGCTAGATGAGAGACGACCCCAGCTTATGGGGTTCGTGGTGGAGTTACCAATATTCAGTTTCCTAAGGGGTGAGCAGTCACCAAGGTGGAGATTGTTAATTTGTTGGCTCCTATCTCACATTGGTTTTCTCATAAAGGTAGAAGTCTTGTGAGGTTATAAATCCTATCCCACATTGGATTTCTCATAAAGGCAGAAGTCTTGTGAGGTTGTAAATCCTGTCCCACATCGGTTTTCTCATAAAGGCAGAGAGAGCCTTGTGGGGTTATAAATAGAGGGTCCTTCTTTTTGGAAAAGACACACCAGTCAAAGCTTTGGGTAGCAAGCTTGTACTCTAGTTATATTACTCCTTTGAGGTGAGAGTTGTAGTTTTGCTTGGGGAATTGCTTTGTGGGGTGTATTGGGGTATTGGGTGAGAGGAAATATTGTGTGATTGTAATATTATTCACATAGTGGATTTTCTTCTCTGAGTGCCCGTGGACGTAGGCAAATTGCCGAACCACGTAAATCGTGTGTTCTTCTATTGTGTGTTTTTCTTGTGTTCGTGTTTGCTATTATTTGCAGGGGTGTTGCCAGAAGGTGATCCAGGGTTTTGTAACAACACTGTGGTCAAGCTAATAGCCGATCCAATAAATACCACTGCTTGTGGGAAAATCTCTCTCCAAGCTATATTAGCAAATGCCTTATCAATTCTCTCTGAGACAAGGGTATAGGTAGGTCTATTATTACTCCATGTAAAAGCTTGGCCTTTTGCCTCTAACTCCATTAAGTCACAGTTAGATAGCATATTTTGTATAGCCAAGATTCAGCGGAACTTCGGTGTTTTTTCTAAAAGTACAAGTTTGAAATCACTATTTTGTTCATTAATTTGTCAATTAAAAATATAAACTTAACACTCAGCTCAACCCATAACTTCCTCGCTCAACCTATAACTGTCTGATTCAAGCATCCCAAAACCCACCCTTGCAATGCATACGTATAGTACAAGGTGGTAGAATGAATGTGGGACAAGAAAGATAAGGGGTGAGGCTGAGGAAAAATGGATAGGGATTTAAACTCGGGGAAGAGGCACTCATGCATGTATAATATGTTATATATATTCAATTTCAATTGGAGAAAAATTCTGGTAGAACTCAAAAATAGCACCAAACGATGGTTTGAATTGCTCCTCCTTCGAACTCGTGTGCGAACGAGATCAACATAAGGTTTTTTTAAGTGTGAAAAGATAAGGTCAAGTTTCCAAATTAAATAAATCCCATGCACGCATGATGGAGCATAGAGTAGGCCCATATTTAGGCCTAGACGTGATAGGAAGCCTAAGCCCAATGATGATTTTTATTACTATTAGTTTATTTATTTAATTATATTCTTGGATTATTATTAGTTTATTTATTTAATTGTATTTGTTTTGGATTTATCTATTAGGGTTAGGGTTTTCTGTTGGTGCTTATAAATAGCACCTTACGTTATTGTTTTTAGACAGATTTGATGATATTGAAACCCTAGAATATTTCTTTTAGCTTTTCTTCTTTGATTTCTTTATTTTCTTATTCTTTCGTAGCCGAGCTACGTCAATTTGGTATCAGAGCCAAAAGATCCTACGGCTCTCAATATTCGTCAAAAACCCACTCTTTCAAAGAATCCTAGTTTTCATCATTGTGCCTACCCAAATAACCTAAACTATCGTACATCGTTATTGCAACAGATTCAGTGTCAGATCTTAAACAACAACTGCCGCAGTAGTTACCACAGCCACTGTTGTCGCTCTACGCACCTTCAAACCCTTCGAGTACGTTTTCGTGCGTTTTACTAATATTTAATTCCAGCGAACACCACCATTGGCACCACCTGCCTACGGCGAACTCACTGGTGACTTCGATGACCTCCGACGAAACTCCGGCGACCTTCGACAAAACCCCAGCGACTTTTCAGAGAACCTACGGTAACCCTAGAACAGTTTGTGCTTCACAACGTGCATTGATTCGATGTCGAGACGCAGCAATTGGTAGTAGACAGATTTAGGTATTTGACAACACCCCACTGCCAAAAAAAAAAAAAATACACACCTTGTTTGGTTCCCTTGCAACAATACTAAGGTATTGTAGGCATCTCAAAGCTTCTTCAATGAGGTAAATTTTCTTTTATGTTGAAAACTCGATTAATATTTGTGATATTTAGGTATATTTTGTTTGAGTGTTTTAGATTCCAGTTTATTTGATAGAGCATAAAGAGTCTAAAAAAAAAGATTAATTCTTTCATGATTCGTGCAAATTGTGGCATATAATCGCATTAAAATTTTTAGCTTTGTGTTTGTTGGATCAGCATATCGTTTATAAAATTCTTTACTTAGTGAAATTTTAGATTCTAATTCAGCATGTCAGCCACAAAAAGTGACACCCTTGAACCCTCCTCATCTAACACAAAAGACCCAATTGAGAGACTTAACAATTTTGACTTAAGACTACAAGCCTTATCTTAAGATTTAAATGATAGTCTAGCATGTATTACCCGTCATCAAGATGCAAATAAAGCACAATTTGATTTAATCACTACATCGGTGACCAATTTAAATTCAATGTGTGGTCAATTGACTCAACATCAATCTACCCTCGAACAACAAACTCATGCAATGAATCAAAAAATGGATTTGCTTCTAAAACATTTGGGTAAACATGAAATAGGTGAATATGTTGATGAAACTGTTAGAAAACTTTTTGGGTCAACACACACTGGGAGTTCAAGTCCTTCTAGGGTTCACATCAATTTGATGAATTCACAAATGGTTTGCATGACAATTTAGGTAGAATGAACTTGGGTAGTAATTCAATTGCTCAACCTCATATAAGGTTACCCGATATAGGAGGCCCTCAGTTCAACCTAGGTGATCAGTTTCAACTTCATAATGTTAACTTTTCACTAGATTACCAACCACCAAGGCAAAATCACCCACCAAATCACATGAGAGAGGATGGCGCTCCTCAGCGATACCAGCCTAGGGTTAATGGTAACTGGGGTAAAGATCAAGATAGGCAGGTTAGACAACCTCAAAGAGATATCTCAACAAAAGTCAAAGTTAGTGCTCCTGAATTTGATGGTAGAATGGATCTTAATGCTTTCTTCGATTGGTTAGTTGCTATTGAAGAATATTTTGATTGGTATGAAATGATAGATAGTGAACGTATTAGGTTTGCTAAAATGAAATTAACCAATTCAGCTAAAATGTACTGGCAAAATGTGTTGCAAGACATAATTCGTTTGGGTGAACCACCCATCACCCAATGGGCTGTTATGAAAGCTAAGTTGCAAGAAAAGTACATTCCTCCATCATATAAGAGTCAGTTGTTCTCTAACATGATTAATCTAAAACAAATGACTCTTAGTGTAGCTGAATATTCTGCTAAATTTGAGGAAGCTAAGCTTAGGTGTAGTGACTTCCATACTAAGGATCAATTTGCTATTTGCACCCGTTTTGTTAATGGTCTCAGGTTTGATATTCAAAAGATGGTTAAATTGCATGCACCCCATACTGTAGAGGATGCATATCAAAAAGAATTAGAAGTTGAGAAGTTCAATAGACCTTCCTCTTTTGCACACACAGGTTAGCCCAAGTCACAATCCATGTCATCAAATGGTAATGTTAAGCCCAATAATGTTAGGAGCAAGGAGTCTAGTTTATGTAACTCTCTTCCTGTTGCTTCTCCTATTGAGTCTAAGGCTAGTAATCCATCGATTGTCTGTCATAAGTGTCATCAAAAGGGTCATATTGCATCTCCTTGTCCCCAACGTGCATTGGCCTTAGATGTTGAACAGAGTAGTTTGGAGATTGAGGAAGACCAAATTGTTGATCCTTTAGAATATTCTGGTGATGAAGATAATCTTCAGGAAGATCTTGATGCTGATGAGTGTGTTGGTGTGGTTAGATGTGTGCTATACACGATTGTAGATAATGATAATTGGAAGCAAACTAGTATTTTTCACACAGTCATACAGAGTAGAGATAAGAAGTGTAAGTTAGTGATTGATGGGGGTAGTTCAATGAATGTGATTTCTAAGGATGCTGTTAAATTGTTAAACCTGAAAGTAGAACCACATCCAAATCCTTTTAAGGTAGCATGGGTGAATGACCACACTTTGCCTGTCACTCAAAGGTGTCTAGTCTCTATTCAAATTAGAGATTATAAGGATGAAATCTATTATGATGTGCTACCCATCGATGTTGCCCATGTACTCTTAGGTCGCCCTTAGCTTTATGATCTTAATGTTACCAATTTTGGCAAAGATAATATTTATTCATTTAAGTACAAAGGTAAGAACATTATTTTGAGACCTGCTAAGCCAAAAAGTGACAATAGTAAACGTGACATCTCTAAACTTCCTAAACGAAATTTGCATATTTTAAAATGTAAGAAGTTTAAGAGAGAGGGAATTGAGACTGGTATGTACTTAGCTTTTGTAGCAAAAGAAGTTTCATCTAATTCTTCGATTACTGATGTTCCTTTGGAGGTGATGAAATTACTAGATGATTTTATTGATGTGGTGCCCAATGAGTTACCTAGTGAACTACCACCTTTGAGAGACATCCAGCATGCTATAGACTTAGTTCCAGGTTCTCAATTGCCTAACCTTCCACATTATAGGATGAATCCTAAAGAGAGAGAGGAGTTGAATAGGCAAGTAGAAGGACTTTTAGAGAGAGGATTTGTTAGGCATAGCCTTAGTCCTTGTGCGGTGCCAGTTTTGTTGACACCTAAGAAAGATGGATCTTAGAAAATGTGTGTGGATAGTAGAGCCATCAATAAGATCACAATCAAATATAGATTTCATATCCCTCGCCTGGAAGATATATTGGATCTATTAGCTGGTTCTAGTTGGTTCTCTAAGATAGATTTGCATAGTGGTTATCATCAAATTCGTGTTAGGTCAGGGGATGAGTGGAAAACTGCATTTAAAACACAAGATGGTTTGTTTGAGTGGTTAGTCATGCCTTTTGGTTTGTCTAATGCTCCTAGTACTTTCATAAGAGTTATGACCCATGTCCTACAGCCTTTCACTGGAAAATTTTTGGTGGTCTACTTTGATGACATATTGATCTATAGCAAATCCAAAAAAGAGCATTTAGAACATCTTCGACAAGTTTTTCTCACTCTGCGACAGGCTAAACTTTATGTTAACCTTAAGAAGTGTTCTTTCATGCAACTACATGTGCTTTTCTTAGGCTTTATTGTGTCTAAACATGGCATTTCAACTGACCCCGAAAAGGTTAGAGTTATTAAGGAGTGGCCTGAAGCAAAATCTGTCACTGAGGCTCGTAGTTTTCATGGTTTAGCTTCTTTCTATAGGAGATTTATTAGGGGATTTAGCACCATTATGGCTCCTATCACAGAATGTTTAAAAAATGCGGAGTTTCAATGGTCTAATGCTGCTAGCCAGGCATTTAGAGAAATCAAGGTAAAAATGACTGAGGCACCTGTTTTGAGACATCCTGATTTTACCAAAGTTTTTGAAGTTGCTTGTGATGCATCAGGTGTAGGTATTAATGGTGTCTTAAGTCAAGAAAGTTACCCTATAGCTTTCTTTAGTGAAAAACTCAATGATGCTAAAAGATGATATTCTACATATGATAAAGAGTTTTATGCTATAGTGCAAAGTCTTCGCTTTTGGAGGTTTTATTTGTTGCCTACTGAATTTGTGTTGTTTTCTGACCACCAAGTTTTAAGATATTTAAACTCACAAAAGAAATTGAATGCTCGACATACTAAGTGGGTTGAATTTTTAAATGAATATTCTTTTGTGATTAACCATCGTGCTGGTATTGAAAACAAAGCTGCCGATGCACTTAGTCAATTAACTGTTACACTTCATCGTATGAGTGCTCATGTCATTGGGCTTGATAGATTGAAGGATGAGTATTCTGCATGTCCTGACTTTGGTGTTATTTATGATGAGGTTAGTAAAGGTAACCGTCATGAATATGTTGACTTTCTTGTTGAAAATGGTTATTTGTTTAAAGTGACTAAATTGTGCATACCTCGAACATCACTTAGGGATTTGTTAGTTTGGGAGATGCATGCAGGTGGTTTAGCCGGACATTTTGGGAGGGATAAAACCATTGCATTGGTTGAAGATAGATTTTATTGGCCGTCTCTGAAAAAGGATATTGCTAGGATAGTTGCACAATGTCGAACATGTCAGTTAGCTAAGGCTAAGAAACAAAACACCGGTTTATGTACTCCTTTACCTGTTCCTCATGAACCTTGAAAGGATGTTAGCATGGACTTTGTTCTTGGATTGCCTAGGACTGCTAGAGGGCATGATTCTATTTTGGTTATGGTTGATAGGTTTTCTAAGATGGCACATTTTATTCTGTGTAACAAAACCAATGATGCTTTCTATATTGCTAAATTATTCTTTAAAGAAGTTGTTAAATTGCATGGTTTACCTTCCACCATTGTATCTTATAGGGATGTGAAATTTGTCAGCTATTTTTGAAAAACTCTTTGGAAATTATTTGGAACTACGTTGAAATTTTAATCTGCTTTTCATCCTCAAACTGATGGTCAAACTGAGGTTGTTAATCATAGTTTGGGTGATATGCTTAGATGTTTGGTTGAGGTAAAACAAGGTGTTTGGGATTTAATTTTGCCAACAGCTGAGTTTGCTTATAACAATTCTGTTAACCGTTCAACTGGTAAAAGTCTTTTTCAAATTGTTAATGGCTACTCACCCCGCACACCCATTGATCTTGTTCCTTTGCCACCTCATATGCGTGTGTCTGAACTTGCAGAAAACTTTGCAAAACACATCCATGACTTGCATGCTGTATTTGGCAAAATTGTTACTGTAAAACTTAATTTCAAATAATTTTGAATACATTGACCATAAGATGGATGCTTGAATTCTTTTTGGTCGAACTTGGGTTTATTTAAAATTTTTTTCCCAAATTTGGCTAGGCTTGGGCCAATTTTAATATATATAAAAAATAATTTAAAGTTCATTTTTAGTATTTAATTTCACATACAGTACATAAAATATTTTTGATGTCAGGTTTATTTTTTATTACTGAAGTGATTTATTTTCTATTATTTATCATATTATGTTACTTTATATCAAATTTTTTTTTATTTGGCCTATTAGATAAGTTATAAATTTAATATATATTTCAGAACCAAATTTTATTTTTAAGATGAATTGAAACATTAGATCGAACCAAAATTGGATAAACCATAAGTTTTTAGTACTTCAGTAGCCTAACTTTGATAAATTCTATATGCTTACTCAAATTGAAGTATAAAAAAAACATAAATATAAAAAAATAACTTAATAACTATTTTATTAAATAATAAAATTTTATTAATATATTTAAAAATTATTTTTTATCCATATAAAATATCACACAATCTCTTGTATCGCAATAACCAACACTAACACCTGCGGACGCTTGCCTTTTCCTTTTATCTACTAGCATTGAAAATGTTTGTTTTCTAGGGCATCTCTTGAGGAACTCAGCCTCGGGTGAATCTCCAATCAAAGAGATGTCATTTTCTTGTGTTTCAAGTTTACTATCAGAAAGATAATTGATTGTCAATTTATTGCAAATCATGTTATAAAATGTATCAACATGAATATATAGGCAACAAAATAAAAATTTCAACTTTATTAATTATACCATTAACATCAAGCATTACATTCTATTAATAATTTATAAGAACTAGACTCTTTTTCTTTTCTTTTCTTGTCCTTTCTTTTTTAATGGTGCATTAAAGAAAAATTGTGATGACACAGAATTTTAATACTTTGGTTATTTGTTAATTTATATTTAATTTGATAAAAATAAAATTTATATTGATTTAAATTTTTGAGACATAAATTAAATTCAATTTTTATTGTGGACGCACAAATTGTGTGGGAAATTTTTAGTATTTAATTATTTTTGAGAATTACAAAATTATGGTTTAATTTTGATAAATTGTTAATTTAATGAAATATAATTTTTTATGAAGTTTACGGTGCTATGTGTATATATATATTCATATGTATACATATATATATATATTTGTTTGTTAAGTAATAATATTATATATTTCTGACGGCCAATTGGATTAATGTGTGATAGATTAAAAAGTAACAGTTCAAATTCTAATTTTATTTGGTTTCTAATGTGCAATTTGAATTAGTTTGGGTGTAGATTGGATAATATGAATTAAGTATTCTATTCCTATTTGAACTCTTTAAATAACAAACTGATAATATGTTTACATGTGTATATATATATTTACACACCTATTTTATGCAAATATATATATATATATATATATATATTAATTAGTATATATGACTTAAGATGGTCTATATTAAAGGGTATGTGAAGTTAGAAGTCTAGTTTGATTTAGATTCTAGTCCTTTTTCCTTAAGATTTTACCAACTAACAGTGGGTATGTGGAGTTGGAAGTTTAGTTTGATTTGGATTCTAATCCTTTTTCCATTAGGATACTACCAACTAATAGCGAGTACATGAAGTTGGAAGTCTAGTTTGATTTAAATTCTAATCCTTTTTCCATTAGGATTCTACCAACTAATAACTAGCTTAGGTATACGTGTATATATATGTAACTTGCGTTCTTCAACAATAAAGGAAAAGGCTTAAAAAGAGAGATAGAGAGAGAGAAAAGAAAAGACGTAGTGGTGGCAGAGGAGAAAAAAAAATCTAATGTGAATGCCGTTGAGATTACCAGCTTCTTTGAAGAAGCTGGCCGTAGTGATCTTAGTTTGATCTACTGATTGAGTTTTGGATTTCATTACGACTTGGGTATTCTTTCTGCAAATTTAAATTGAGGTAAGGGGTGGAGCCTTTAATATTAAATATGTGTATATTTGTGTGTATATATATGTATTATTTAAATCTGAGATGAGCAAACAAATCATTGATTTTTAAATTTGAAACTTATTATATATATATATATATATATATTATATACATATGTTAAAGCGAAACTGCACGTATATTTACTGTAGGTGTTAACCGTAGGATTTTTTTGTTAATGTGATAAAAATTTACGCGAATATTGTGTTGGTGAATTAATGGTTAATAAGGTTTTAAATTTTAAATTAAGGAAAATTTATTTAATGTGAATTTCAGGTGAAATTTGAATTTGTTTCTTATTTGGGATTGAGGGGTGCTGAAATATCGGGTATACGTACCCAAGGGTTGAGAGTCCCGAAACCCGCACAGGATTGGTTATCGATTCCAGTAGGCTAGTAACCTACAAACGAGCAGATGCCTAAGGGTGGCATATTATATTCCTAAAATTTCAGTCTAGGAAGCAGATACCGAAGGATGGTATATATTGATTGGGTCTTATTTCTACGAGACAACCAAGTAGACATCGAAGGATAATGTATATTGGTTGGGTCCTGTTTCTACGGGACAACCAAGCAGCAGTACCTCGAAATCGAATTGTTTTCTTTGATGTGTGATGTGGTGCTAAAGCACAATTAATCGTAGCAAAGATAAATTGATAAATTGATTTAATTTGTTGTTTAGATTGTTTCTTGTGCATAATTGTTTCACTTAGTAGCATGTTAGGATATTACTGCATTTATATTATTATTAGAGTTCCGAGCACACGTGGTATTAGTGCTCATCCCCTTACAGTTTGTGATGCAAGTAATGAGATTAAGTCACGTGCTGGGCCTACTGAGGATAGAAATTAAAAGTTTTATTTATTGTTATATAGTTATATAAGACTTTAGAAAAAAATTTATTTTTTTAGTGGATTGTAGTAAACCTCTGTTTGTGAGGTAACAGTTAATTGTTTAATTTTGAGAGATTGTTGGGTTAGTTTTGGAGCCTTGTTATCTAGTTAGTTTTGACTAAGGCATTTATTTAAATTTAAAGTTTATTTTTATTTTTTTTTATTTTTGTTGCTCCATAGAGTGTGTGTATGGCTCTAATGAATGACAGGAGAAGTTGTTAAAATGTGTATTATTTATCTTTTATTCACGTGCTCGGGTTATGAAATTCGGGGCGTGACAACTTGGTATCAGAGCATAGGTTTAGAATACCTAGGGGCTGTGGGGACTTTGATTTGGAGTGTTATGTGGTTAAATAAGAGGCTTAAATATTTCATAGGATGTTTTTTGACCGCAGGTAGTGAGACTAGAAAATTATATTATGAGCTACAATTGTTATTTTAACTAGCTATGTTGCTCATTAGTAGTTAGTATAGAAAACTAATATGAAATTTTTATTTGTATACTGTACCATCCAATAATGGTGATTATAGGAGAGTTGTGTAAATCGGTGGGGCTGACAGATTTATTAGAATTTTTTTTCTGAATGAATGGTGATCTTTAGTTTACAGTGACTCGAGGTGTAGTTGGTTGGATATTTAATTTTCTTTTTTAAATTGTCCATCTTGAAAAATAAAATTATATGAGCTTACTAGTATTTGAATCTTGAGGTAGAATAATGTGTCACTACTTGTTTTTTTTATAAATGTGGATTTCATTTAAATATCAACATGTGCATTCTTATATTTAGATCATTTATGACCAATAAACGATAAATTTTGAATGCATGAATATTTTGATAATACTTTAGGATTTAAGTAAATGCAATCATAGAATTGGATTTCCTTGCTTGAGTTTGACTTGACGATGTTAAGTATATAAAAGTATAAGTATATTGTTGTGCTTTTTTTTTTCTGGGGTTGCGAATTGTTTGGTTTTTGATAAAATATTAAAGAAAAATAAAATATTTGTTTTGAAAAAAAAAAAGGGGGGATTTCAAAATTGTAAACATTTAAAATATATTATTTGGGTCATGTTACGATATATTTTGTAATGGTTTAATATATTCTTAGTAGACAACTATCATTCCCTTATTTATCTAGGAGTTTATCTATGATTACAATGATTGAAATATGTGATATTGTCAAATTTTATAATTGAATGCTTGCAAATATTTGTTTTAGTTAAAAATTTTATATTTGTATAAATAGTTATCTGGACATATTTTTGGGATTCTTTTTAGCACTGTATTTGGTTCTATTGACGGTTGATTTTTAAAAATACAAAACATAAAATATGTTACCATTAAACTCTAGTTTTTAGAACTATGAGACTTTAAAAATATATATATATATATTTGGAGTTATGTTAAAAAAAAAAAAAAAACAATCTATGTAACGACTAGTATGTTTGGATGTTATTTTCTGTTAATTAATGATGGTATAATATGATAAATGCATTTACTTAAAAACTTGATTTTGAAAAAAAAAAAAAAAGAAATTATGTTATTGCGTGCATTGAATTTAAATTTGTATGAGTTTAGTTTAAAGTAATTGATAACATCGTTATGAGTAAGTGTTACGTGATTTAGTTTAATCTCATATGGTTTTAGTAAATTGTCATGGTCAAAAAGGATTAGTTTGTTAGGTGGTTGTGAAATTAGTGATTTGAGTAAGAATGTAGGTGGTGTTTGATGAATTTTTTTTTTTTTTTTTTGACATTTATTTTAACTTTTGATTTGAATTTTTATTAAATAAATAAAAAAGAAACTGGCACTGTAAAATTAGTTTATTTTAGATATTTGAAAGATTTTGAATAAAAGATGAACCTGATTTGGTGTAAAATTGGTGTGACATTGGTATTTTTGAAATTGAGATTCGAATATAAGATAGTCATGGGTGTTAGTTGAATTGTATTATTTTAACATATATATATATATATTGATAATCATGAGATGTGATATCTGTATGATGAGTTAAATCGCATTTTATTTTTTTTTTTTTTTTGTATATGTATTGAAATTACTCTAAAGTTGTGACAATCTATTATTTTGATATACTAATAATATCCTCTTATACTTGTGCGATATGACTAGTTTACTTTGTAAGTTGAATTAAATTTGACGTTGGATAAATAGGGCTGATAAATTAATTGTTTGGGCTAGAAGGGATTTCAATGAATGACAACCGTTGTGGAAACCTTAATGTGAGATTTAATAAAAATAAAATTGTTATTGGAATATTGCATATTGTACCTGATTTCTGTATTCTACTTTAAAGGATTGAAGTTATCATGTCCATTCCCCTGGCCACTATGATATGAGGAATTTAGTAATTGGTAGTTAACTAATTTTACTGCATGCTATCTTGTAAGAACTATAAATTTTAGTTTGTTTAGTTGAATTATTATTTAGTTGAATGTCTGTGATATTTTGGTTAGATTAGATTTAATTGATTGAATTATTTATTTTTTTATGATACGATAAATTGAATATTACTAGATTTTATTTATTGGAGTACAAAAACAAATTCGTGAATTATGAATTCTATATGTTCGGTTAACTATTTATTATTTAAATTAAGGTTTGTGAGATTTGTTAAGAATTTATCTTTTTCATCTTGAGTGTACTTTAAACTGTGTGGTATAATAATTGTATTTCCTATACTTATCATTTGATTCGAGAGAATTGGTGTTAACTATTTGAATTATTATATTCGTTATTTAAAATTTTTTTTAAAGAAGATTGAAAATTTTGCAAGCTATCACAACTTTAAATATTTAGTTCATTTTCTGACTAAGAGTTTGGTACTTAATACTGTGATGAATTTTATATAACTTATATGAATGTTACTTTGATATCAATATTTGCAAAACTCGGAGGAATTTTAAGAAAATTTTGTATTTGTTTAGTAATTGATTATTACACTTGGGATATATATATTTTGCTTCAAATTATTGAAACAATTGGTTATGCGTTATAATGGCATGTTAAAATTTTTATCTATTAATTATGAAATAAAAATAATAATAAAATTTGCTAATATTAACTCGATTGGCATTTTCATGATAATGTCAATTCAAGTACTTTGGAATTAATGTTATTTTGTTACTTTGATAATCTATGGTTTTAATCTCGAAATGTGTTTAATTATAGATTTTATAATTTCCTGAATTATTATAGTTAAAGATAGAATTTTGATATTGTCAGATTTATCTGGGGATTCACAGGACCCTAGGACGTGAATTTTGTTTTTCTTTTTTTTTTTTTTTTTTTTTTTTTTGCTAAATCATATTTTCTAAGGATCTAGAAAACATTAAACCCTAAATGTTAAGTTTGTTGTGAGTTCGGGTAGCGCAGAGGACATTAGTCTTTATGATTACAATTATCTAATATAAGTTTGAATGATAGTAAGGGATTATAATTGCATATATGTCCAAAGTAAAAAGTTTATACTAAAATTCTATGACATCATTGTTTAAACTTATGTGAGGTTAGTATTTAGAAAATTTTAGAAATTTGTATTAGGCGCATGCTTCACGATGGTCTTAAAATTTAAAGAATATGAGTTTAGATTGAAATGGATATTTGGGGTTACTTTTGAAGTGTTAGTATGTTTATGATAAAGTTCTATTACGAAAATTTAAAAAGTAAGTTTTGAAACTTGGTAACATATAAATTTTGATTTAAATTTCTATGGTTGGTATTGAATTTATTTGTATTGGATGAAATTTTATTAGGAGGAGAGATTGTAACATCTGGGATATTTATTTTCAATATATTAATTAAATTAATAAGACAAAAAATTTTCTTCAGAGTTAAAAAAAAAAACATATTTATTTTAGATATAGTGATTTTGTGTGGAGATTGTTGGTTTGATTGGATGCTTATATGAGTTACTTTGTGTGGCTTGTCAATCTTTGTTGGTTTGCTGTATATGGTGGGGTAGATGAATACTACTTACAATTTGATTGTGGGTAGTGTTAAGACTGGTTTACATTTAGTGATGCATGCTGTCATTTGTTACATTGGTGTAATTGTGGTCTGTATTAGGCTGTGATTTTGTTCAAATTTATTTATCTCTGCTCTCCTTTGTGAGTTAGATTTATACTGGTTGTAAGCTATAGTTATAAGCTAACTGTTTATTCGAGGACATAACTTTCAAATTTTGTAATTACTTTTTTCTTAACTAAAAAAAATAGTTTTGTGTGAATAATATGCATGGATTTACAAATGTTTAAACTTATTACGGTAATTGATTATTAAAGTGCTATATAATAATCATTGATGCATGTCATTTAGGTTTTACCTATAAAATTGTGTTATAAATTTCGAGGATGAAATTTTCTTTTTAGGAGGCGAGGATGTGATAACCAAGAATTTTAATATTTTGGTTATTTGTTAATTTATATTTAATTTGGTAAAAATAAAATTTATATTGATTTAAATTTTTGAGATATAAATTAAATTCAATTTTTATTGTGGACGCATAAATTGTGTGAGAAATTTTTAGTATTTAATTATTTTGGAGAATTACAAAATTATGGTTTAATTTTGATAAATTGTTAATTTAATGAAATATAATTTTTTTATAAAGTTCACGATGCTATGTGCATATATATATATATATATATATATATTTGTTTGTTAAGTAATAATATTATATATTTCTGACGGTCAATTAGATTGATGTGTGATAGATTAAAAAGTAACAGTTCAAATTTTAATTCTATTTAGTTTCTAATGTGCAATTTGAATTAGTTTGGGTGTAGATTGGATAATGTGAATGTAATGACCCTGAAAATTTAAATTTTGATTTTTTTTTATTTAAATTTTGTTCTGATAGTAATTAAATATTTATTTTATTATGACACGGTTGCATGAGATTTTTTTTATATTTAAATATGTTTATGAATTTTAAATTGTGATATATTTTAAAAAAAATTATTAGATATCAATCCGAATTGGATTGAGATTTGCAGCCTTATATGGATATACATTTATATATATATATATATATGAAAGCTGCCAATAGG
The DNA here is from genome assembly GCA_019916065.1 of Vitellaria paradoxa. Classification (NCBI taxonomy): domain Eukaryota; kingdom Viridiplantae; phylum Streptophyta; class Magnoliopsida; order Ericales; family Sapotaceae; genus Vitellaria; species Vitellaria paradoxa. Next base: position 21,534,789 of record CM034233.1, on the reverse strand, counting down.
TGCCGTGTGATTTGGGAATTCTCTCACCATTAGACTCAAATGGCATGATGCCATGTGGCATGAAATGGAGTCCTTTGAGGACTCAAACAACGAACAGTATACATGTATATGTGTATCAATCCAAATGGAAGTCAAATTGCAACCACATATATACATATATATATATATATATATATATATAGTATATACACTTCTATGGAACCTGGCAAGTCGGCAGAAAAAAAAAAGAGAGAAACCAAGTTTGAATCCAATTTAGATTCCTTTGAGGCGGTTTAATATACATATATATATACATAGGGGGGCAAATGCCTAGTAAGCCCATTCGGTAGAGAGCAAAAAAAAAAAAATTGAGGGAGAAATTGAATTAGGCCGTGGGGAACGCGAGTAAGTTTATTCGGGAAAAAAAAAAAAGGAAGAAGAGGAGAAAAGTGGCAGCGGCAGAGCATAGTGAAGACAGCTAGCTTTTCGGGGTTTTCTTTTTTTGCAACAAATTCAGAATTTATTTGAGGTAGGGGTGGAGTTAAATAAAAATTAAATTTATTACGTGTAGTTTAATTTTATAAATTCTGAGATTATTTGATTTATTGTTATATGATCAATTATGTGATTGTAATTGTCTTGTGGATAGAAAAAATTTGTATAACTTGATTTTGATTTGAGGAATTAAATTTAAGTTAATTCAAAATTTTATTATTATTATTTTTAATAAAAAAATTATTTTATTATGAAACCTTGAATAAGGAAAATAAGTATTTTTAAAGAACAATTTGGATTTGAATAAATAAATAATTATTTATTCGTTGATTTTTACGATTTTGGTTTTGGGTTTTAAGAGGTGCCAGGATAAGTAGTTGGTGCTGAAAGCTACGTTGGTGAAAGACCAGGAACCCACGCGGGGTTTGGTTATCGTGTCCAGTAGGTTAGTAACCTACGAAGCATTGATGAGTTGATGTTTTTGGTAATCTATGGCTGAGGCATAGGTTGACCGGGTAGCCGTACCTAACCCACTAATTAATAACGGGGTTGCTAAAATAATATATTTTATTTAATGTTGTGATCAAAATATTTAAATTTAAATATTTTGATGTGTGATGTACGTTGACATGATATGTTGGAAATTTATAGGACACCCATGCATGATTTATTTAATTTTTATTTTTCTTCGAGCACCAGTTGATTACTTTAATATACCTTGGTATATTGTGCTCATACCCCTACAACTTTAGATGCAGGTGCAAGTGTTGCACAAGACAATGGTCGACATGGGATCGCTTAGGCAAAGTAGAGATTTTTTGTTCGTTAATTTTATTTTAGGAAGAGAACTGTAAATTTGTTTTCAGTTTATTTTCTTTATTGGATTTTTATGGTATATATATGTCTCGGTTTGGGAGACTAGAGATGGATTTATTTATTTGAAATTTCTTTAAGTTGGGGATTATTAATTCTTATTATTAAATATGATTGGCTCTGGTTAATTTGAATTGATGGTTTTGGTGATTGTGGTTGTTCGTTCATGCTCTTGAGTTTGTGGAAAATTTAGGGCGTGACAGTGAATTAAGTATTCTATTCCTATTTGAACTCTTTAAACAATAAACTAATAATATGTTTACATGTGTATATATATATTTACACACCTGTTATATGCAAATATATATATATATATATATATATATATATATATATATATTCATTAGTATATATGACTTAAGACGGTCTATATTAAAGGGTATGTGAAGTTAGAAGTCTAGTTTGATTTCGATTCTAGTCCTTTTTCCTTAAGATTCTACCAACTAACAGCGGGTACGTGGAGTTGGAAGTCTAGTTTGATTTGGATTCTAATCTTTTTTCCATTAGGATACTACCAACTAATAGCGAGTACATGAAGTTGGAAGTCTAGTTTGATTTAAATTCTAATCTTTTTTTCATTAGGATTCTACCAACTAATAGCTAGTCTAGGTATACATGTATATATATGTAACTTGCGTTCTTCGACAGTAAAGGAAATGGGTTAAAAAGAGAGAGAGAGAGAGAAAAGAAAAGAGGTAGTGGTGGCAGAGGAGAAAAAAATCTAATGTGAATGCCGTGGAGATTACTAGCTTCTTTGATGGCCATAGTGATCTTAGTTTGATCTACTGATTGAGTTTTGGATTTAGTTACGACTTGGGTATTCTCTCTGCAAATTTAAATTGAGGTAAGGGGTGAAGCCTTTAATATTAAATATGTGCATATTTGTGTGTATATATATGTATTATTTAAATCTGAGATGAGCAAACAAATCATTGATTTTTAAATTTGAAACTTATTCATATATATATATATATATATATATATATATGTTAAAGCGAAACTGCACGTATATTTACTGTAGGTGTTAATCGTAGGATTTTTTTGTTAATGTGATAAAAATTTACGTGAATATTGTGCTGGTGAATTAATGGTTAATAAGGTTTTAAATTTTAAATTAAGGAAAATTTATTTAATGTGAATTCCAGGTGAAATTTGAATTTGTTTCTTATTTGGGAGTGAGGGGTGCTGAAATATCGGGTATACGTACCCAAGGGTTGAGAGTCCCGAAACCCGCACGGGATTGGTTATCGATTCCAGTAGACTAGTAACCTACAAACGAGTAGATGCCTAAGGGTGACATATTATATTCCTAAAATTTCAGTCTAGGAAGCAAATATCGAAGGATGGTGTATATTGATTGGGTCTTGTTTCTACGAGACAACCAAGCAGATATCGAAGGATAATGTATATTGGTTGGGTCCTGTTTCTACGGGACAACCAAGCAGCAGTACCTCGAAATCAAATTGTTTTCTTTGATGTGTGATGTGGTGCTAAAACACAATTAATCGTAGCAAAGATAAATTGATAAATTGATTTAATTTGTTGTTTTAGATTGTTTCTTATGCATAACTGTTTCACTTAGTAGCATGTTAGGATATTACTGCATTTATATTATTATTAGGGTTACGAAAACACGTGGTATTAGTGCTCATCCCCTTACAGTTTGTGATGCAGGTAATAAGATTGAGTCACGTGCTGGGCCCACTGATGATAGAAATTAAAAGTTTTATTTATTGTTATATAGTTATGTGAAACTTTAGAAAAAAATTTATTTTTTTAGTGGATTGTAGTAAACCGCTGTTTGTGAGGTAACAGTTAATTGTTTAATTTTGAGAGATTGTTGGGTTAGTTTTGGAGCCTTATTGTCTAATTAGTTTTGACTAAGGCATTTATTTAAATTTAAAGTTTATTTTTATTTTTTTTTTATTACTCCATAGAGTGTGTGTATGGCTCTAATGAATGACAGGAGAAGTTGTTAAAATGTGTATTATTTATCTTTTATTCACGTGCTCAGGTTATAAAATTCGGGGCATAACAAAAATCCTAATTTCGCAATTGAACACTTTGTGAAATTAAATATGTAAAATCTTTGATGATAATACTTTCGTTCATTTATTTGTTGTTGTTTTGAGCAAATAAAAGTACCATATATGTCATAATTAATCTTTTTATTTTATTTTATTTTGTGATAAATACTTAGGTATTTAGGATCAGTTTGCATCTACCTTAACTCATTTATAAGGTCTTAAACTGGATAAATCTTTTAGTGACCCTGATTTAGTCATAATTAATCTTGCATCACAATAATCCTGATAAAATATAAATTCGGCTTGGTGGGGTCGGTAAACTTGGGATTGGTAATCTTGTCCCATTATCCATAGTGTTGACATCTAAACTAACAATGATTTGGAGATATGATAAGGATAAGCACGAATTGTGTATAAGACTTACAATCAAACATGTTATGTCACGCCCCGGATTTCACAACTCGAGTACACGAACAAATAATACATATTACACCGTTCATTAACTAACTTTCCTGTTCCACATCAGAACCATACACACATACTATGGAGCAAAGAAAATAAAATAATTAAAACTAAACTTTAAATTTAAATAAACGCCTCAGTTAATTTACTAGGCAAACAAAGCTTCAAAACTAAACCCAACCAAGCTCTAAAAATAATAATAATAATAATAATAATAATTAACATTCACCTCAAAACAGAGGTTTGTCACAATCCACTCAAAAATAATTTCCTAGATGTCTAAAACGATTACACAAAATAAATAAATAAATAAATAAATAAAACTTTAATTCCTATGCTTAGAAGGTCCAACATGTGTCTCAAATTCACTACCTGCATCACAAGCTGTAAGGGGTTTAGCACTAATACCACGTGTCCTCAAAACCCTAATAATAATATAATAAATACAGTATGCCCTAGCATGCTACTAAGTGAAACAAACACGCATAAGTAGCAATTTCAAACAAGAACTTAAATTTATTCATTTATCTCTCTTTGTTACAATTTATTTGTGTTTCAGTACCACGCTACACATCAAAGAAAAACAATTTAATTTCGAGGAACTGCTGCTTGGTTGTCTCGTAGAAACAAGACCCAACCAATATACACCATTCATTGATGTCTGCTTGGTTGTCCCGTAGAAACAGGACCCAACCAATATACACCATCCTTCGGTGTCTGCTTCCTAGGCCAAAACCTTAGGAATGTAATATGCCACCCTTAGGCATCTGCTCGTTTGTAGGTTACTAGCCTACTAGAATCGATAACCAACCCCGCGCGGGTTTCGGGACTCTCAACCCTTAGGTACGTATACCCGATATTTTCAGTACCTCTTAATCTAAATAAAATATATTATTAAATTTTATTTTATAACCACATTAAATAAATTTTTTTTTATCAAAATTTAAACTTTATTATTTATTAATTTACCAACTTATTAAATAACACACTTTAATTGCATTAGATAAACATTAACCTATTAAATAACACACTTTAATTGTATTAGATAAACATTAATGACCACACTGCACGCACACACATATACAATTAATGGATTCAGACCCCTTTTTAACTTTTTAAGCAATCTGTACATTTAACTCAATCAATTAAATGAAAAAGATTCAAGTAAATTAATGCTAGCTAGCATTAAAACCAATTAAGTCACCAAAAAAAATAGAAAACTAAATATCGCCAGCAAGCCTTTACTCAATGCCCACACATTAATTACCTGCCGTCCAAATATTTAAAAGATATAACAAAATAAAATCCTACAATTAATAGTTACAATAAATATACGTACAGTTAATGCTTGGATTTCTAACCATTTAAATAGTTGTAGGTTAAATTAAATCACATTAACAAAGCATCTGTAACCATTAATAATATAAGTGTATATATATAATTCATTCACGTCTCAATCAATCATTTCGGTTGAAATATATATATATATATATATATATATATTAACCAAACTTTTTATCTATCCTGGGAGAGTCCATTCATGTGAAGACAAAATACTTAGATATATATATATATATACTTAAATCAATCTCTCAGAACAATTTCTCAGCATTCTACTATGATGGGCACATAAAGACAAAATAGGATTGGCATCAAACAACTTAAACAAAGTTACTATCAAACAAACCAAACGTTCTATATATGTATATGTGGATTCCGCCCCTTACTTGGTAATTCGGTAACAGAAAGAATACTCCGACAAAGTGGAAGCCACAATTTCTTCTCAATGCTGGAATGGCGTTTTCTCTTTTCTCCCGGTCTCTTGCTCTCCCTCTCTCTAGGGTTTTAAATATATCAAATAAATACAGCAATATATATTTATAAAAGAAGAGTTTTAACTCTAAATAACTAATTAATTTCCTACTCCCCATAGGTTTAGGAAAATTACACCAATCACCTAAAAAAAAAATTTATCTTTTTAAATACAACTTAAAATTAAATACGAAAATTTTAAATTATTAAATTTAAATAACGAAATAAATTTATTGAATAAATATATATAATAATTAAACATGTTATCTATGGCAAAACCCGCGGGCGCCTATCTAGCTTCCGGATTTCCAATTTTGATTGATAATAGATCAAACGTACAATGATTTGTTCTTTTTATTTTTATTTTTTAAATTACCTTTAATTTCTGATGCACATATATACGTGATGCATTTTTGTAAATTGGGTTTGGATTAAGAATTTGTCAAAGGAAAAAATACATATGTATAAATAAGTACTCCATTTGATGAGAATTAAAAAATATATTTATAATTTAATAATTAAAATTAGTTAAATTAAAAAATTAATATATTAATAAATAATTTTTATTTTATTATATTTTTTAATTCATTGTTTAAGACTTATATTTCCTCTCTCCTTTTTCTATTTTTTTTTTATTTTTTTTCTCCCCTTCCAGAAAGGCCATGAAAGGTTGACTAACGTTCTGTTCTAGAAGAAATTAAATATATTAAAACGACCGCTATTTTGTTCTAGAAGAGCACTAGCTGGATGGTTGTCGGTCCTAGATATATTACCGTCATCAATGACGATGATGGATTATGGGAATGATGATGACATCATTAGTGACGCAACTAGCATAGGATAAGCCTCTCTTGAATTTTCAAAAATCCTGTTCGTATATTTAAATTAATTTTTTATTATAAAAAATTATACTATAACTTGGCCACCTTTAAAATTTTTAAAAGACAATTGGCGTTAATCATGAAAACACCACTACTAACACTTGTAAATTTTTGAATTAAAAAATTTAAATTATAGACTAACTTTCCTGAAATTTAACTTTTTTCTAATTGTTGTATATAATTTAAAATTTAAAAATCTAATCGATTGTAACATTGTACATATGCATATGTATTAATTTATTTTTTATTTACTAAATATTATTTATAATATTAGCAATAATTATTTTTAGGCCTAATTCAAGCTACATGGACCTAGGTACAAAATATAACTCAGCAATTAAATTAAGTGAATTAGTTGACGGTTCTAATTTAATTACATTTTAATCAGATTTAACTTTTCATATTCTGTATTGATTACATTTTAATAAATTTCTTTTTAACCTTTATTTTTGTTTTAAATTTAATTTTAATTAAATTAAGTAAAGACCATTACATCATTTAAAAAAAAATTCTAAGTTCAGCTATTGGAGTACATTTTCAACCTCCGCCTAACTAAAAATCCTGTCTTCATCTCTCACTATGACTCACTATCATGACCTTTCTAAGTTAATAGGGATAGAGTGAGAGTCACATGCATCTATTCCTTCTAGAGGAGGAATCAAGTATATACGGTAACATGCATCTATTCCTTCTAGAGGAGGAATCAAGTATATACGGTAATGTTTGTCAGTTAGGGTCACAGAACAAGTTTCACCCAGTGCGCACTCTTACGGTGGCAGTTGCGAGTTTTTTCATACCAGAAATATACATTGTAACGACTGGATACATCACGCACATATCTTTATTTCTTTTTTATTAAGGTTTGTTATTGCATTTTTTGACAGATTATTTTGGATCCGAAATTTACGTGTAAACAAGAAATATATATATATATTAATTTTAGAAAATTAGAGATATAAGTATTCACCAGAAATAAGAAATACAAAAATTAACCAAAAAAAGAACAAAACAAAATGTAAAGCTTGTAATTTGGGCTGTTTTCAGTTGATTAAAAGAGGGGGGGAGTAGTGTAGAATCTTAAAATTGAAGGGAAGTCCTCATATTTTTGAAATATTTTCATCATTTATATGATAATTTAAATTTAATATTTTAATTCCAATCTATTTGCATATATAGGGAGAATGAACATTATGAAACTTTATTGATGTCAACTAGTAATACTGGTTAATTAATTATATATTAAATAGAGATAATAGTTTTTTTTATCCTTGTACTGATAAAATAAAAAAAGGTCTTGCCTTTTCTAATACTGTACTGACAAAAATTGATTGAGAGAGATTTGGCATTTTTGAACCACGAAACACTTAGTTTTCATTTCAATTCTAATCTAAGTGGGGTAGCACTTTTCTGTATTCTAATTAATCAAACAAATTTTATTTATTTTATATATTAATTATTTTAAAAAAATATATTTATTATATAAGTATATTATTCTAACTAATTAATTTAGATAATTAAATTATTTTATTTATTTTATTTATTAAAATTTAATTCATTAAAAATAAAATATATTAAATATATTTAATTATATTATTTGTTAAAATAATATAATTTTATTAAATATATTTCACACTAATTTAATCAATTAAATTAATCTAAATTAACTTAAATATATTTATTAAATTAATTATTAATTATATTCACTATAATAATTTAATTTAATTTAATTATTTATTAAAAATAATTTTAATATTTAAATAAAATAATTTATTTTAATACTATGCAATAAAAATGGACAAAATTTTAAAACTAACAAAATATTTATAACAGAAACAATAAAGTGAAAAAAAAATTTGTTTGTTTGTATTTTTCTGTTGAAGTATTTTTTTTTGGAAACAAAAAAATAAAATCAAATTTAACAAACACATTTTTGTTGTCATGAGTTGTTAAAAATTTATAAATATAAAAAAAAATTAAATATAAATGTTATCAAATGAGAGCTTAATATCTCCAAAAACATGTCCTGACATAGGGCAATGAAAAACATATGTGTGTGTGTGTGGACAATTATATTATATTATTAACATAACGTGATATATATAACAAATTAATAAGATAAAAATTGCACCCTTTAAATCCTTGCTAATTATTATATTGTTGAATTTAAATTTTAAAACAAGATGATGAGTTACCTTATGATTAACATTTTAATATATACAAGTTTTTTTATTTTATAAACTTATCCTACAACATCATATAAATGATGTCAATCTGATCAGTTTCAAGCCATATATCTTTTTTTCCGAAAGTGAATCTAGATATCCAAATCTCGTGGTTAGTTTTAATAATTAAAAAAACTCTTCTGTAGGCCTAAATTATTAACGAAACTATATTAAACAAAGAAAAATCATGAAGCCCCTTCGGGGGTGGCCGAGTGGAAGTCGGGCTTGCCTTAAGAGCTTGGGCCTCTCAAGGTTCTGGGTTCGACTCCCCCACGGGGGGTGGGTTACCACTATAATGGCGAGAGCCTAAAGGCCTCCTCTCGGTCGTGCCGGTCAGCCAGGGCTTGCCTAAGCTGGTTAACTCTCTAGGGGCCGTTGCCAGCTCGGGTCCTGGAGCGTGCTTCGCCCTGTGCGCACCCCAGTACAGAGTAACAGCTGCGGACTTCCACGTACCAGAAGAAAATTCATGAATAAATTGAAAAGCATATAGGAAGAAAATGCCTTCCTCAGACCGCACCCTTTCCAAATGCTCCCACCGGACTAGCATAGATATGCAGGTATTGAATCCTTTCTACATTATTTATTATTTATTCTTTCTATGTGTATATATATATACACACGCACACACACATATAGAGCTTTTCCTTGTGCACAAGACTTGTCAATGAAGCTGCTCCTTATCTTGGCTCAAGATACTGTAAAGGTCTCATCGCCTCTAGGCTTTCCCTAACTAATCTCCCCCATGACTTCACTCTTATAGTAGATAGGGAAAGACCTCTGCTTCGATAACATTCTTTTGCAACACATTTTCCCAGTTTCAAGGGAAAAAAAAAAAAAAGTTCTGTCCCATCAAAAGCTTTGTATCAGTTTGTTGATTCCTATGGCTGGATATGAATCAATAGCTGTAATCATCGCTACCGATCACAACCGTGATGTTTCCAAATTAGAGACCCCAGCAAATGGTATCGATGTTGAACCTTCGAGAACTTCCGGTGATCACTTTGTTAAGCTACATATCTGCTCAAACACTCCACAAAACCCATCAAGGTCAGTGAATTTTACTCCACTCCATGGTAAGCTTTCTGAGTCAACCCAACCAAGTTTTTCTTGCAAAACCCACTTATCAAACCCTATAGCCCAAGCTTTTCGGGAATTAGAACTAGGGAAAGCATTTCTACCTTACATAATGTCCATGGCCACCATCCTCTTAGCAGGGCACAACAAAGATTCATCTCCCCATCTATTCTATTCAATCTTGTGCTTACTTTGCGCTGCATTGGTTGCCTTGCTGTATGGGAACTCGCTTTGTCAAAGTTTTCCCAAGACCGCGAATGCTTTTGAGCAATTTGGAGCTGCTTGTATATACACATCCTTTTTCATGGTGGTCGGATTCCATTTACCTCCGACCCATGTTTGGTTTCCCTTAATCTGTTTTCTTGCCTGCATTGGATTGTCTGCCTTCAGCTGTCTGCCTATTAAAATGGATTTTGTAAATCCTACTAGGCGTCTTCCTATTTGAAGGAAGGATTTTGTGTAAACCCCAATATCTGGCTTCCTATTACAAAGAATTCCTATTTCAAAGAAGGATTTTGTGTAAACCCTAATTGATAGCAGTCTTCCTATTTCAAACAGGGATTTTATAAACCCTAATTCTGTTCTCTGTAGTTGTCTCATCCTGTAACAACGTTGTTAAACAATAATACAGCTTCCAGTAGCAGAGAAATCAGGAGAAGAAAATTTGGTTCTTGAAATGAATTATTGGGCAGCCCAAGAAGAAGGCTTGTGTAAACTTTGCGATTAGTTCAATTGGGGGTTTGGTCCATTCTACCCACTGGATCTGCAATAGATGAGATTACCGGTATAGTATTTGTGTGAGGTAAGGCTGTGTAAAATAAGGAAATGATTTTGAGCGAGAAAAGAAAGATCCAGAATTCCTTGTTTTAGCTGAAATAGCATCACTTAAGGTTAGTTTTGTTTTGTATTTAAGCCAACACTTCTAAGTTGGCTTTGTTGTTTGCTTATTTCATTTTCTTTATTTACTATTTTGGATAAAATAGTTCATTGTGTAATAATTGCATTCTTTCTTTTCATAAAAATAAAAAAATTAAAAATTAAAAATTAAAAAAAAAAAGAAAAAATGATGATGATGATCCTTATATAGACATTACAAATTTCATATCAAAAGGACGTTGGATTTCGCTCACACTTCTCATAAAGTTTTATCACAACCTGTTTGCTCGCACTTCTCATAAAGTTTTATCACAACCTGTTGGCACTCCTGTCAAAAACATCAGGACAAAAATGTTATCACATAACCTAGATAGTTAATAGAAAATTATGCTACTTTAAATTTTTACCCATTTTCTTGCAATGAAAAAGAGTCAATAATATGAAGGTTTGCTTCCACAGCCCTTTATCCACTATAGTTAGTATATCAAATACATTAGATTTGTATTCAGAAAAAGCTCTCACTCAATGCATAAACAAGAAAGTTTGTATTCCTCAATTGATTCACTAAGAATAACATATCTTAACCTATGCATCCGTAGAAGTGATCTTTGCCAAAGATATATTCAACTTAATTTTTACAAAGTTATCTTGAAAAACTTATTCATGAAATAAAAAAAAAATATTTAATCTCTTAAAATCAAATTATAAAATCACTTTTTTATCTGAGTGCAAATCATTTTTAAAAATTCATAGGTCTAATATCAAGCGATTAATTATGTGCAAAAAAAAATAAAAGAGGAGATTTTCAATATTTTAAGTGGAAACCTTATCAATTAAGGGAGAAAAACTATAAACCCGAAAGGATTAATCAAAATTCTTTCACTGTAATGGATTATAAGTTTCAAAAATACAAAGTTAGCCACGCAAATCAATGATCCCCTTGTGTAGAACACTTAATTGATTCCCTCAATGAATCCTCCCATTAAAAGACCAACACTTTGTATTAAGAATATTTTGTTGGTTAAGTGTGTAAGGGAACTCTTCAATGAAATGTAAAATATCAATATGAAATCTATCCTTTTCTTTTTGTTTAGTGCATCAAGATCCTAGGAAAAGATCTTTATTTATAGAACACCCCCAAGCAATCTATGAATGATTCGAGCCTCCTTGAAACTTTTAAGAAATCTTTGCTACTCCTTGAGTATAGAGAAACTTCTTCAAACTAATTCCAGCCTACTTAGGCATTAGGAAACTTTTCAACTTCCTTAAGTATATTAGAAAATCTTTCTAACATATGCCTTAGATATTTAATCAAATACCTAAAAATATAAGTTTGAAATCATTATTTTATTTACTAATTTGTTAATTACAAAAATAGATCTAAAAATTTTGAAAGACATATTCATTAGAATACATTTTTACTAATAACAACTTTAAGTAATAAATATTGCCAAAAAAAGAAAAAACAAACATTCATCACGTGAAAAACTTTCTCACCGTCGTCCTAACTTAATGTAAAAAAAAATAATTAATTCCTTAAGAAAAATTTCCCACTAAACATGTCATCCCGTGAATAAAGAAGAAAATACACAATTAAGTGGCCCTCCCTAACCAAGTTCTTTTGGAAGGACGATTTTAATATTTCAAATAAAAGTATGCATATGTATATGTTTCTCCTAGATTCATTATTAAGAATGATAAATTTTAGAAGTATGATCCTAAAAAACTAAAGCGAGTTTCCAAGCCTCTCTGTTTGATGATTCTTTCCATGCAGAATAGATATATATATATATATATATATATAACAAGTTCCTCACATATTCTAATCGAATTTTGAATCATCTAACTTTGTAGGATAATAGCTATATATATATATATATATTTTACAAACATTTTTCATTCCTTTATCACTTTGACATTTATTTATTTTTTACAAATCTTTGATAATTTATTTATTTTGACATTTATCTCACTTATATTCTTTTATATTATATTTAAATATGCAACGAGATTATGAGAATTGAAAGGTTTGTATAGAACTCTATTAAATAGCTGAAAAAGATAAAATGACAAAATTTTATAAAAAAAAAAAAAAAGAAATGAAAGAAACTAATTTTTATTTGATTAAGTTAGAAAATAAAATAATATTTATTTTTATATATTTGTTAAAAATATAAATATAAATAAAATTTATTTTGGTCTAAAATTTTTTTCCCTTTCTTTAGTGTTGAGTATTAAACTAGGTTGAAGAGTTTTGTATAAATTTGTAAAATTTCTTTATGAAATGCACTTATGTCATTTAAATTATACATAAAGAAAGAATAGTTAGTAAAAAATAATAATCTCATACGTTAACTTCATAAAAAATGTTGGATGGAGGGTGAAAACGATTTATGGAATGTAAATAAATTCACTCAATCACAAATTATGCTAGTTATTTGTTAATCATATAGTGTATGTAATATTATTTAGATTCTTAATTTCTCTCAACTAATGATTATTAAGAACTGTTAAATTTACATAAACAAAAGAAACATTAACAACCAATATGTAGCTGTTAAATTTACAAAATATCAATAACCAAAAAATAAGATAGCATTTCCAGTCTTAGCTTCTAGCTTGCACAGTTTGACTTCTAACCCAAAAAGTACCATGCCCAACCCAAAAATACCATGTTCAAAAAAATAAGATAGTATGTCTAGCCTTCAACTTCCAACTTGCCCACTTTGATTTCCAGGCTTTGCAGCTCTATCCCGAGCATTTCTAGCACGAGCATTTCTAGTATGAGTATTTTCAACCTGAGCAGATGATTTTCTACCATAGCATGACAGTTTTGTTTTTTAAATATTCTACACATGAAATTCATCTACTACTTCATTTACCTGCAAATGGGATTTACTTCGAGTCAATCACTTTAGTAGGAATCTCATCTTCTATTTCAGTCTCAATCGTTGGACTCTACTAAGGCCTTCTAGTGATAATGGGTTTAACCCCTTCAACAGTAACCCATACTTCCCTAAAACCAATAATGGTTCTTAATTATTCATTACCTTTGACAACATACATGACAATTACTGAAAGTCCATCATAATAACTAACCATCTCTAAAACATCTTTGTTGCAGCTAATTTCTTATAACTCCTCACTTAAACCTATCCTAGGTATTTTATAATACATCATGCTAGTGCCCTTTTCTAGAAACAAATATTGCAAATCAATAAAACTAAGATAGTCTACATTATCTATTGCAATTCAATAGTGCCCTTACTTCATATGATCCCCCGAAGAGTCATCTTAAAGCTTATACAGAGACGTAGCTCAACTATTTTTACATTAGCCATCCCTACATGAACCAAAAAAATTCTATTAGTATCACAAAAGCAATTGTATACTGACCAAAGCAATTTATTAATTCAAAAAATGTTAATTTTTCAATCAGAAACGCAAAGTAAATGAGTATTTCAAAGCAACAGATACCCCACTTAAGCTCATGTGTGTGTCCTCTATCCCCCACATGTATCTCTAACTAACCAAAAAAATGAGGGATTTCAAAAACAGAAAGACACCTTTTACAATACACCTTCTAATATTATACTTTATATATATATGTAAATACACCAAATTATATACACACACATACCTCTGGTTTTTCTTTTCAATCAAAGGACAATTTTTAGCAATTGGACACCAAGAAATCATGGCACCCTAGTCTCTTCCTTTTCAACCTCTCTCTCAAACAATGCCTTTGTTGGCCTGAATTGAAATTGCCTGTCAAAATCAAAAAAAGCCCTAACTTTGATACTTTGAAACTTTTCAAAGTATAGTGATAGAGACTAATCGATTTGGGACTTTTAATATATAAGAGGTATTTGGGTCTTTTTAGTATTTAACGTAACGCCATCAAACATTATACTTTGCATAACAGTACGGGGAGTATTAGTGTATAATACTGAAGTTGAAAGAGTATAAGTAATTTTCAAGATAAGTATAAGAAGTGTAAAGACAATTAATTAACTCTTCAATAAATGACGATTCGTCCACGCCAATGTCAAAGAATTCACGAAAATCATCAATTTCGTATTTGAAGATGTGAGGTAACGTGGGTTAGCTTCCTTTATGAGGTAAGGGAAAATTGCAATCGCAACATTAGTCAAATGGAAGTGAAAACACAAGCACGTGTGACAACAATAGATTACCTACTAGGAATCTTACTAGTTGACCCCAATAAAAAAATTGGTTAAAAATTTGGTTGCCACAACATATTGCTGGGTTAAAATATTTTCTTTTCTTGGCAATAAACCATGATTAATTATTTAGTTCGCATCAAATAAGATCCAGCTCTCGCTCTCTTTTTATTTTATGCTATTTTGTACTCTTTTTGAATCGTAGCTATTTTTTTTTATTTAATGGTTAAGAATATAATTTTTTTGTTGGTCTTTTGATTAGCTTTTTGCCTTCAATTTTTGTTCTAATACAAGTCTGCATATCAATTTTTGTCTTGTCCTCTCAAAAAAGAAACCCGTCTTTCTCGGTTGGGCTGTTTATTAAACAAGGCCGTGAACTGAATAGGGAGATGTTTTCGGAGCAATACGAATGGAGAGGAAGATGTTTGGGAACGTAAATGTCCGGTAACTTTGATCGGAAAAAATAATTTCTCCTCCTAGCTCTATTTTGGACTCCACTGAAGTTTAGAAAAGTCACTGAGTTAGAAAAGATTTTAAAAATAAGCAAATGGATTGGGTTTGAAATTTTGATAATTGGTGAGCTAAGGGGCAAATAAGAAATCCTCAGATATATAAATACATAGATATAGATACTGATGCATGAGGGAAAGTTGGTGGAGGTGACAGGGAGTTGGTTCTAGGGCGGATTAGGTTTATATATATATATATAGAGAGAGAGAAAGAAAAAAAATTGATGTGCAAATTTATATTAGGATAAAAATTTTAAGTGGAAAAGTCATGAACCTCACAAAAAGTTTAAAATCTTAGCCATTAAAATAAAGGGAATGATTGAGATTCAAAAGGGCAAAAAAAAAAAACAAAAAGCATAAAAAGGGTAACAAAATAAATGCTGGTGCATGTGTCGGCACGCCAGTTTTAAACAAAAAATAACTGGCGCTCTTTCAGTCCGCAGTCCTTCTGACGAATCCCGAGTTTTGCTCTTAGTTTTGGTAACATTAAAATCATTAATTTTAATTAATTTTTATATTTATTTTTATTAAATTTTTTCATATATTACATTAATGTCACATTTTTTTATTTTTATTATACTTTTTAACTTATTTTTTATCAACCAAATAGGTCCTTAAATTCATACAGAGGGTGTTTTGAATGATGAATAATAATATAAATTGATAAAAGTCATAATTTTATAATTTGTGTAGAGTGAAAAAAATTTAAATTTTATAAAAATTTATAAACATTTAAATTTTTTCTTTTTTTTAAGACCTCCAAATAACTCTATAATATAGAAATATGTGGAAATTAATTAAGGAAAATAGTGAAGACCAAATTACTTAACGTGAGCAATAATCAACTAATTGAGAAAATTTTCTATCTTTTGTGCTATGTTTGTCATGTGAATTTGTAAAAGAAAAAAAGAAAAAATTATTAATTTGGGTAATTTTTGTATACTTAATAATATAAAAGTCTAAAATTTTTCGATAAATCTCTAATAATTTTATTGTCGTTTTTCTAACTCAATAAAAAAATTAAATCAATTTAAAATTTTAACTTCATTCTTATTTTTTCTTTTTTACTTTTTTTTTTTTTTTCATTCACAAATTCATACTCTAAATAAAATCTTATTGGGTTACTATTTTCGTCACAGGAATACATAAACTTACATATTACACTAAAAAAACATGAAAGAATAATTTTTTTCTTTTTTTTGGGGTTACCCAACATCGTTGGTGTAAATGCACGTGCGGGTGCCGACATGGTAGTGTAAATAATAATGCATTAGCGACACCAATATGATTTTTTGAATGGGAAATCTCCTTCTGTCGGCGCCTACCTTTGGAGAAAATAAAATGCTGGATGCTTTCCAGATATGGATGATTGGCAATTAGGAGTGTTTAGTTGGTAAAAAATAGTAAAAAATATAATAAAAATATAAAAATATAATATAAAGGTGAAATATAAAAAATTTTTATTAAAAAAATATAAAAAAATAGTTAAAATTTACAAACTTTACTTATTTTTAGTTGTGTCAAATAGGATCGAAAATCCTAGCTAGTTTATATACTGCAATGTATTATAAATTAATACTAGTCAAATCCGAACCTTCCTGCAGGTTTTAATTTATTTCTTTTTTTTTTTTTTTAATGCTTGAATAGCAGGTGAGAAGATGGATATTGATTGAAAAACAAAAGGCCTACTATTAATGCTGGTCAAATCCGCACCCTCCTGTAGGTTTTAATTCCTCCCTCTTTTTTTTTTTTTTTTTAAAGCTAGAATTAAGGCAAATAGAGGGCAACCAGCTGGAGAACTTCTTTCCAGAGAATGTGAGAATATTCCCTCCCTAAACTCTAGCCTGGTGAACTTCTTTCCAGAGAATGTGAGAATATTTCCCTCCTCAAACTCTAGCCTGGTCCTTCCAACACCCACTGTCTCAACTATTTTGCAACTGAGCCTTCTAATAACATAACTGAAAAAAGCCCAAAATCAGTAAACAATGGCCTGGAATTTCCCTTCAGGCCATTTTCGAATTTGGGCTCCATCACCTCATCAATCTCCATAGGAGGAGCCACAAAAGACTTAACCCTCCTGGAAAGCCCACCAAGCCCCATTAAGCCTCTCTCCCCTAAATCAGCTCACTCTCAGATAAAGCTTGATGTTATTTTTAACAGACTATTAAGCCTAGAAAGAAAAATAAGGGGCGGACTCATGTACGAGCTGTCCCGTACTTTAGTTTGAGTATCTTGATCCAAAAAATATTTTTTTAGCTCAATTTTTTTTTTAATTTAGTCCGTCCTAAATTTCTATACGTAACCCAATTCATTTTACTTTTATATCTTTTATTCAATTTAAATTTTTGAACCGTAAACTTACTTTATCTTTAAACTCTGTTCAAAAGTTAAATCTTGAGTTCGCCCCTAAAAAAAAAGCCTCATTATTCATTAACTCTTGAACAGAACATCAGTCGTGTTAATAGGAGCAATGAACAAGGGAAGTTTTCTACCACAAGGGAAGTTTCCTACCATAATTCGAGATGTCAACTGGAGTGACATGAATGACACTGATCGAAACCTTTTTTTTTTTTTTGGTAAGTACACTGATCGAAACCTTGAAGCTTCTCCTGCTGGAAAACTCCATGATCCTTCTAGAGAAGAATTATTAAACCCTCACAGAGAAGATTTAGCAAAAGGAAACTGGGGAACTATAAATGAAAGTCCTCATGAAGCTATGATCAGTTGAGCTTCCAATACTCACTCTCAAGTTCAGTCTGGTAACGAGGTAATCCCATCCCAAAATCTGACTCTATAACTTTCCTCCTTCCTAAATTAGAAGCCAACTCTTCCATTTAAAGAGTGGTGGTGGCTGACTCCAAATAGCTTCACTCCCCGTGTTAATCTTCTCCTAAAACTGCCACGGAGTTGAGTGACCTTTTATAGTTCATGCCTTGAGGTAGTGCATCCGAACTCGTTGGCCCCTCTAATATTTTCCTAATGGAGATAAAAAAAATAAGTCTAAGAAAACTGATCAACCAATAAGAAAAATGAATTTTGGCCACAGTTTCTATGTTAAACCAATTGGAAAAGTCCGGAGGACTTTGTATCTTGTGGAATGAAGACATCATCCTTTCCATTCAAAGTGCAAACAATAACTTGATCTTAATATATAGGGGCGTTTGGAGTGTTAAAAAAAATCAAAAGTTAATAAAAGTAAAATTTTTAAGAATTTAGAGTATAAAAAGTTATTACGAAATTATGATTAGATATTTGTATTTGATTTGATATAAATTTGTTTAAAATTATATAAAGTGACACGTGACAAAATTTTAACGAACAAAATTTTAACGAAGAATCTTGAAGATTTTGGAGTTTTGTCGAACTTTTTTTACATAAATATCAGTTTAACTTTTTCAAAAATTTGTCAAAATATATTAGAACACACTATAATAATTTTTTTCAATGGATTTTGATAAATTTTTTTAAAAAGTTGAAATTTTTGAAGTTTAAAAAAGTTAGAACTTTTGAAATTTTTTGAAATTTTTTTTATCTTAGTTGGAGCTCCAAACGGCCCTTGATATATATATAATATTAACCTAAACATTCACTTTGTACCGACAATTAACATTTGTTAAATTGGGTATAATAGTTGTGATATTATTTTGTGTAGATTGTTTTTGATGGTTTTGACATATTTTTGCATAGTATAGGTGACTATAGTTTGCCTCCTTGACCTCATTCAGAGAAGATTTTGGGGTATGTCTTAAATTTTTTTTTTGTATATTTTATTTTATTAATACAATTTTATTTAACTTAGCCAAAAAAAAAATTGATGATTTTGAGTGATTTATATTTTGTTCATTTTTAAGTATCAGGGTCACTTTTAATTTTGTTTCCACACTCCAACTCTCAAGTAGCACCTATATAAAAATTGTTATTTTATCACTATAACTAAACCAAACCAAACATTGTCCCATTAGATGGGATCGACTATATGGATTTGACAACGTCAATTAAATGTGTTTAGGGTCATGTGCTCCGTTAGATCTAGGTACGTAAGGTCATGTTTAGTAGTTTCTTTCCAACTTCTCTTGGGTCTTCCTCTTCCTCTCCTACTCCTGACAATTTCCATACTTTCACATCTTCTAATATATGCCTCCGTTGGACGCCTTTTAATATGACCGAACCATCTTAATCGATTTTCTGTCATTTTATCTTCAATTGTTGATATTTCTTCTTTGTCTCTAATCTCCTCATTCATAATCCTATCTCTCCTTGTAATCTCGTACATCCATCTTAGCATTCTCATCACCGCAACTGCCATCTTCTAAATATGATTATGCTTTACTGCCTAACACTTTGATCCATATAGCAACACTGGTCTTACCGCCACCTTATAATACTTTCCTTTCATCTTAAGGGGGACTTTTCGATCGCACAAAACCCCTGAAGCACTCCTTTATTTAGTCTGCTCAGCCTGAATCCTGTGACTACATAAGTATCAATCCTTTCATCTTGTTATACCATAGATTCTAGATACCTAAAGTTTTCTTTCTCTACAATCTTTTGTGTGCCTAAACTTATTTCTATGTTACTAGTTACTCTACTTTAACTAAACTTACATTCTATATATTCCGTTTTGTATCGACTTAGCCTAAACCCTTTATCTCCATAATTAAATTAAAAAAATATATTTAAATTTATAAATCTATATGATCAAAACAACCATAATCTGGTGATTGGTTAATGCATATTTTTTAGTCAATTTAGTCATCAATTTTAATTTTCAAAGATAATCAGTTTGCTTACAATAGTTATAATTTTTGAATCGTATTGAACCATATACTCACTCTTATCTAACTGTAACCATTGTAGGAGTAAGTAAATGAGTCAATTTAGATGCCAACAAAATGACTCCTCATAATCCACACAAACAAATTTTGATTGTGATTCACGACAATTGGGCACAATGATTGTAACAAATTTTGATCCCTTATTTTATTTTATTATTATTTTTTTTATAGGAAGAGGAACACATATAGCGCCTTTGTGTATGTGGGGGGGGGGGTGTGGGTGTAGGGCCCACAATTTGGCGCCCTTTTGTGTGTGTGTGTGTGTGTAAGGCCCACAATTTGACCCTCATTTCGTTGGGCTATATAAATTTTAGCCCATTTTTGCCAGGTAAGTGGTTTGCCTCTTTTCTAAGGCACTCACCTCTTTTTTAAGGCCTACGCAACCTTAAAGAGGGAGAAAAGTGTTAGAATTATCGCATGCACATTACTAGATCTTTTAAAAATTTTAGTTTAAAATATGATAGTTTCAATTTTAGGAAACTTAATTGAGTCATAAAGTAACTACTCTTTTTGAAAAGTTTTGAATTCAAAAAAAAAAAAAAAAAGCTCGATTTTTTTATTTTTTCTATATTTATTAAGGATAAATTCTCCTTATATACTATTAAATATCATACAATTTTTGGAAACTAAATAAGAATTTAAAATTCATAAAACTTTAGAAAACTAAATGAAGGTTTAAATTTAAAAAAAAAAATGAAAGATTAAAGAATTTAAAAAACTAAAATATTAATTAAGAAACTAATTGTACTGTAACATGTATATAATTACATATTTATTAATTTAGAAATGTGAAGAAATTAAAATTTTGCAACTCAAAGAAAACTTAACTAATATTATAATATATATATATATATATAGAAAACATTAGGAATAATGGTTAGACTTTAAAATTCATGGAACTATTTACGTGAGGCTATTTATACTCTTCCATTAGTTTTTCTTACTCTATAATAGCTATAATTAAGAAGACGTAAAGTGCAGGAAACTAATGAAAATGTATTTATCATTTCTCAACTTTATTTTAGTAAAACTTTTTTTTCTTCTCCCTACAATACCTCTAAATTTCCTATAACTACTTAAAACTGCAATAATGATAAAGAGAAAATTTTTATAACCATCGCATAAGTAAATAATTTCATCCATTTATATTTTTGTCTTTCCTAAATGATATTTAACAACCCATTATTTTTTGTTTTTTTTTTGGCCTTTTTTTTTTAAATTTCTCTTAAGTAATTCTTATCTACTTAGATACCCTAAATATTCATTAATTATTTACTATTCGAGACTTTTTTAATAATTTTTTTATAATTTTGATTCTATTTAAAATAAAAAATTAAAAAAAAAATTTACACACATAATATGTGCTTAATAAATTAGCATTTTTCCGATTCTTTTTTTTTTTCCTATTTTGGTATAACGAAGTAGAGACATAAATAGCCAGGCAATTTACTCTTGCAAGTAGAAAAATTAATCCATTCGACTTTTAAATTTAAATTTTTCTTAGTTAAACATGACAAAATAACACAAATTGATGATTTTTTTTTTTTTTTTTATAACTCACATTTCTTTTCCCTCTATAAAAATTCGTATGCAAGCATTGCCTCAAGAGATTTCAACCATTTTCTTGATGTCACCCTTGAACTCATCAATGTTGATTGTAAAATTAATAAAAGCAATTATCAAAGGATTAGAACAAGAGGATTCGGAATGGCTTCATTTATTTTGTATTAACCGAATTCATACAAAAGTTGACATGACAACTTTTATATAGGGCCTAAAAATCGATCATCCCTTCAGACCTTCAACAAAACAAAAGCACACACCCCCGATGCAATTTCCGCGCCCTTTGCAAACCTTTTTGCAGTCATCGTCACTGGAGCAGCCTTTTGATGATTTGCTCATCACACTAGGGTACTTCTGGTAGTTTCCATGGCCCTTTTCTTGGTTTAATGCTTTCGAAAACTCAACTCCTGCAAACAAACTATGATATCTTGTTCATCCTCACTTAATATATATATTCTTAAAGAAGAGAAATAATAATATGTTAACGGCTATATATTTTTTGCAAAATTAAATATTAAAATAATGTGATAATTTTATTTGTACAATAAAAATATAATTTACCGGTTAGTTTTTTATCTACTTCTTCTTTTTTTTTTTTTTTTTTTCATTACAAGAAATAAGCCTTTGGTGTTTAAAAATTAATTACTATGCAAAATTTTACCGCTAAATGTATTTGTAGTCAGGTCGGCAAGGGTGGACCTATCTTAAAGCAATGGTGGCAAGCGACCCCTTAATTTTGAACTTAAAAATACTAAAATACCATTAATATTTTAGTTTAGTAAAAAAATTCGATTAATTTAAAATTATGATATTTTGACCTTATTAAAAAATTAAGTTTAACTCAAAATTTTTGAATATAAATGGAGTTTATAAAAATTAAACCAAGTATTTAGTAAAAAAAAAATATCCCTTATAAATTTCAGATACTGCTAAAAAGACTAATTAACCATTAAATCTTAAAAAGTATATTAACTAATTTAATATATAAGATTAATTTTATTTCTCTCTAAAAATAATATTATTTAACTCCTATTCTTAACCCCGACGTAACTCATTACCCTCACTCATTATCATACTCTTAGGTGCTTGGTGCCCATTGTCCCTCTTAGTGTAAATCCTACATCCAATCTTGCACATTGGTAGCAATCAGTCCGACACTAAAGGCATTTTTTGTCATATAAATTTATCGTCTTTCATCACTAAATGATAGTTTTAGTCAGGTTTATCAATGGTCGAGTTTGGATCAAATCTGTCAATCTAGATCTGATCCTGATCCTATAGAAATAGATATGATTTAGATCTAAAAAGGTCAAATTCAATCCTGTAAGATACAAATTCGATCCATATACTTGGATTGCTCAAAGTTTTAATGAAACTAATGTTTCATCACCAGTAATTTTATGGGTAATTACACTTTGTTCTCTCAATGTTTGAATAATTGCTCTTTTAATTTAAAAGTGAACACATAATCCAGTTATTTAGATTGGAGTGCAAAATTGATTAAGTTTTGTTAAATTTAATTGAATTTGTGCATCAAATTAAAAATAAATTTGAGAAAAAAAATTTTCACAAAAATGAATAGATGATAGGTGAAGCACGCTTTTATCTATTTTATGTTAAACCTAAATATTTTTCATTTTTTGAAAAAAATAAATGTAAAATTTATAGACAATTTTGTATATAATTTCTCAACAGTGTCTTTTACGCAATTACATATGAATTTTCATAACATGCGAGACATAAATTTAATAATTTTGGTTAATGGTGAACTCTCATTGAAATCACAAGAGCATCACGTATTAATATTACTACTAGAGAGTTTATATGTCTTTCAAGTCAATAGGGTAAGTGTAAGTGGTGTAAGTAACTCATAATCTTATGACCAATTTTAATATTTTTTTAGCGATAAATTAATGCAATCATTAAATTAAACATATATCGAAGAATTTTTGGAACAAAAAAAATTATTAGCATTCAACATTTTCATTGTCACATCTATGATGATTAGAAGGGGACACACTGTGTGTATCTTTAATTATTTTTTTATTTTATTTAAAAATTAAAAAATTTCTCAAATAATAATAATGAGTAATTATAAGTTTAAAATATTTAAATAGTTAGTAAGTAAATAAGTGGTATTTAAATAAAATAAAAGAACATTACAAAAGCACTGAGTGATTGAAGGACATTTACAGAAAATAAAAAAATAAAGGGATAAAATTACTTAAATAACTTACAAAAATTAAAAAATTAATTATACATCACTTTAAAATGGTGAGTGGTTTTTGATGATTGGGGATTATTAATCGGAAAAAAAAAATGAAGATTTCACTTAGTTGACTTCATGAATTTTGCAGCTTCTTCACTATCCTTTTATGTTTTATTTACAATATATAGCATAGATAAATTTGTGATAATAACATAAAATATGTATATAAATATATATATATATATATATTACTAAATATATTTATATTTGTATTTGAACGATAAATTGTTTCATCGGTAAAAGCCATGCTTTTATTTTGTATTCTTTTTGTAAACAATTTTTTAGTTGCATACTATTATTCATAGGAGAATATATTAGTCATGAGAGTGAGAACTAACCAAACAAATTGAGGAGGATGATGGCGAGAAAAACAATCTTCCAAGAAGCGTTCTCCATGTCCGTCGGATTGTATTATGGCGAAGGAACAAAATAGGCCAGGGGCTTACTTGAACATTTGTAGGAGGAGAGTTCTAGCTCTAGACAATATACATATACATATATTTTTTTTGTTGGGGGGAGGGGGGGTGGTTAGGGTTGTTGGGTGTTAAGGCTTTGGGGGTGGGGGGAAAACAGATAGGTTAGTTACCAGTTACTCGTTTTGTATCTTTTTTTAAAATAATTAAATTTATTTTTTTTACATTTTAAATTTTTTTCAAACTTTAAAGAGCAAAAATGGTAAATTAACAAAAAGTTAAAAAACTAACTACTAAAATTTAGTTTTTTCCTTTTCAAATACACACAAAAAAAAAATTAACATTTAGTATTTTATTAGTAACGAGTTACAAATAAAGTTAGTTTTTTTTCTTATCAAAATAAGCCTTAGCCCACTTGTTGAGTTACAGTAAATAAAATATTTTTGATAAATATAATAATAACACTAGAGACTCACGTGCTATAAGTAGATTAAATTAAATAAAATGTTCTTAATAGAAAAAAAATTAATGATAGTTAATACTTTAATTATTTAGATACCTAATTAGGGACGAAATTAGGATTTCATGATATGGGGTCAAAAATTTTTAATAAAAAATTAAATAACTATAATTTAAAAAAATTAATACCTATTCAAAGCCAGATATTTCGATATAAAGAGAATTGGAAACGTGAATTTCACCAAAAATTAAATTATATTTGTTGTTTTTGTTATACTAAGAAAAAAAATGATGGTGAAATGTAACTGATCGTTAAAGATAGTGTAAATATAAGGATTAGATAGAGATATTTGTAAGTTTCAATTAAAAAACATAAAAAAATAATTTATTATTTTTATCATTTTTTATATGGGTCTCATTATAAAAAATTAAGTTAACTAATAACTTTTCATTTGTCAAAATTAAATGGGATCATTATTAAAGAAATATGAGAGAGAGAGAGAGAAAGAGAGATTTGAGGGTTTCTATTGAAAAAGAGGAAAAATAATTTCTTGCTTTTTATCAAAATTTTTATGTGAGTTTAAATGCAAACAGTTAAGTTGATTGAGAGTTTTCGTTTGTCAAGGGCATTTTTAAAGAAATATTTAATTTATTTAGTAAAGTATAGTATATATGTATGTGTAGGTCTATATTAAAGTTAGGGCGTTATAACCACCCTTTATCCTAACTATAAGGTTTTAGAGAGTTGTAGTGCAAAAATGCACCGCAGGGGCTGAGGGATTAAGGAGACTACAGTGGAAAATAAAAAATTGAGATCTTTTGCACTTTAATCCAATTGTTCTAATTTAATGCAATTAAAATTATTTTTTTAAATAAAAGTTTAAAAAATTTGATTGGAACACAATTAATACAGAATATAAAAGGTCACAAATCATTAAAGCATAGAAGATCTCAGCCCTTCATTTTTCACTGCAGCCCCTTAACCCAGGACTAAGATGCATGAATGACCTTGATTTAATTGTATATTAACGAGTTATAACATTTCACATTCTGCATTAATTACATTTCAATAAGTTTTCTTTTAATTTTTCTTTTTACTTTAAAATTACGTTTAACTAAATTAAATTAGAACCATTGAATGATTTGAAAAATATTAAAGCCTTTAATCAATGCACCTCAGCAAAATGCACTACAGCTTCTATAACCTTTATCCTATACTAGCTTCATCCCTGCACCTAATAAATGTGTAACGGATTCATTGCTGCGTAACTATCAGAACTTTAATATTTACCTTATTTTTTTATTAATTAAAATTATACAGTTACTTATCTTTCTTTTCACATGTGTTTTTGCATATATCCAATACATAATTATAATGTCATCTTTTTCATAATAGAAATTATTATTTTTTAAATATATATAAAATATAACTTACCAATATTTGTTATTATAAAAAATTTAAATTATATTTTCAAAAGAAAGATATTTATGATTTGTTTGATAGATTAGTCTATATATTGAAAAGTTAATTTTGCAATTCATTAATTTTCCTAGTTAAGTACGTTTTGATAGTTTAATTTTTTTTTTTTTTTTTTTTGTACATGAATGATTAGAAAAAAGAAATCAGAGATTTAATTTTGGATTTAGAATGAGTGAGAAAAATTAAAAAGGGTAAAGAACAATTAAAAATTTAAATTTGTAAGTGATCTTATTTTCATGTTTGCAGGTTTTACATAAGAAAAAAATATTTTGAAAAACTAAAACAAAATTTATTTTTTTATATTTTTAGCAATGTGCAAAAATAAATTTTAATTTTTTTATAATTTAATCAAATAAGAAAATCATTTATTTCATTTCAATTTATGTACAAATTTTTTATTTTCTTTATAATCTTAATATTTATTTATTTATTTTTACAAACTTTTCATAAAATATTTATTCTAGTATTTATTGCACTTACATTTTATTTCATTATATTACTTTTAAAATATATTATTAAATTATGAGAATTAAAAGAATCATATAGAATCTTATTAAATGACTGCAGAATGATAACAAGAGTAAAATAATAAAAATTTATAAACAAAAAGACTGAAATAAATTAATTTTTTTTATTTGATTAAGTTATGAAATAAAATAAAATAAAATTTCATTTTTATATTATTTTTTAAAATATAAATGTAAATAAAAATTATTTTAGTGTTTAAAAATAAGTTTCCATTCCATTTGCATGGCCTAGGGGTGTGAAGTGTAAATAGATTGAACTTTTAATTATTTATATACCTAATGAATGCAGACAAAAAGTAAAGAATTCATTGCTCCATACGTTTTTCCGTAAGAACCAAAATTAAAATATTTTCCAAAAGCAAATAATTTATTTTTTTGGATATATATATATATATATGTTCTTGGCAATTGAGCTATATACATAACTTTTGACCCTTTCGGTTGAAATTCAAGGGCATATCACAGGATTTTTGTACTAATTATTTATTATTAGGTATCGGTATACGTGTTGCATGTGAATATTTTTTATCTTAATAATTAATAAAATTATAAAAATAATAAAAATGTCTCAAATAATAAAAACAAGTAGTTAAAATTATTTAAATAAATAATACATAATTAAAGAGTATTAAAGAAAAATTAAAAGTTGCAAATTAATAGGGGTTAAATTAAGGTATTTAAGGTAAATAAAAATATAAATAGATGAAACAACGTAATTTTGTGACAATCATAAAAAAAATTACTTTTTAGTATAAGTGGTTATCAGAAGTTAAAAGAGTATTACAGAAAAAAAAAGTTTCACCAAAAAACATAATTAAAAAAAAAAGATTTCACCTATAATGACCCAGAATTTTAATGTTTTTGTTATTTTTTAATTAATATTTAATTTGGTAAAAATAAAATTTTTATTGATTTAAATTTTTAAGACATAAATTAAATTCAACTTTTATTGTGGACGCGCAAATTGTGTGAGAAATTTTTATTATTTAATTATTTTTTAGAATTACAAAATTATGGTTTAATTTTGATAAATTATTAATTTAATGAAATATAATTTTCTATATGAAGTTCACGGTAATATGTGCATATATATTCATATATATATATATATATATATTTGTTTGTTAAGTAATAATATTATATATGTCTAACGGCCAATTGGATTAATGTGTGATAGATTAAAAAGTAAGAGTTCAAATTCTAATTCTATTTAGTTTCTAATGTGCAATCTGAATTAGTTTGGGTGTAGATTGAATAATGTGAATTAAGTATTCTATTTCTATTTAAACTCTTTAAACAACAAACTGATAATATGTTTACATATATATGTATATATATATTTACACACCTGTTATATGCAAATATATATATATATATATATATATATATATTAATCAGTATATATATAACTTAAGACGGTCTAGATTAATGGGTACATTAAGTTAGAAGTCTAGTTTGATTTGGATTCTAGTCCTTTTTCCATTAAGATTCTATCAACTAACAACGGGTACATGGAGTTGGAAGTCTAGTTTGATTTGAATTCTAATTCTTTTTCCATTAGGATTCTACCAACTAATAGCTAGCCTATGTATACATGTATATATATATATATATATATATAATATGCATTCTTCGGCAGTAAAGGAAAATGGTTAAAAAAAAAAAGAGAGAAAGAAAAGAAACGATAAAAGGTAGCTGCGGCAGAGGAGAAAAAAAATCTAATATGAATGCCGTAGAGATTACCAGCTTTTTGATGGCCGCGGTGATCTTAGTCTGATCTGCTAAGTGAGTTTTGGGTTTCATTACGACTTGGGTGTTCTTTCTGCAAATTTAATTTGAGGTAAGGGGTAGAGCTTTTAATATTAAATATGTATATATTTGTGTGTATATATATGTATCATTTAAATCTGAGATGAGCAAACAAATCATTGATTTTTAAATTTGAAACTTATTCATATATATATATATATATATATATATGTTCTTAAAGCAAAACTACACGTATATTTACTTTACGTGTTAACCATAGGATTTTTTTGTTAATGTGATAAAAATTTACGGTAATTATGTGCTGGTGAATTAATGGTTAATAAGGTTTTAAATTTTAAATTAAGGAAAATTTATATAATGTGAATTCCTGGTGAAATTTAATTTTGTTTCTTATTTGGGATTAAGGGGTGTTGAAATATCGGGTATACGTACCCAAGGGTTAAAAGTCCCAAAACTTACGCGGGGTTGGTTATCGATTCCAATAGGCTAGTAACCTATAAACGAGCAGATGCCTAATGGTGACATATTATATTCTTAAGACTTCGGTCTAGGAAGCAGACACCGAAGGATGGTGTATATTGGTTAGGTCTTATTTCTACAAGACAACCAAGCATACGAGACAACCAGGCAGACATCGAAAGATGATATATATTGGTTGGGTTCTGTTTCTACGGGACAACCAAGCAGCAGTACCTCGAAATCGAATTGTTTTCTTTGATGTGTGATGTGGTGCTAAAATATAATTAATTATAATAAAAATAAATTGATAAATTGATTTAATTTATTGTTTGAGATTGCTTCTTGTACATAACTGTTTCACTTAGTAGCATGTTAGGACATTACTGCATTTATATTATTATTAGGGTTCCGAGCACACGTGGTATTAGTGCTTATCCCCTTACAATTTGTGATGCAGGTAATGAGATTAAGTCACATGCTGGGCCTACTGAGAATAAAAATTAGAAGTTTTATTTATTGTTATACAGTTATGTAAGACTTAAGAAAAAAATTATTATTAGTAGATGGTAACAAATCTCTGTTTGTGAGGTGAAGATAAATTATTGATTTATTTATTTTTGTGGAGATTGTTTGGGTTTAGTTTTGAAGCTTATTGCCTTGTTGGCTTTGACAAAGGCATTTATTTAAATTTAAAGTTTAGTTTTATTTATGTTTATTTTTATTACTCCATAGAGTATGTGTATGGCTCTGACGAATGACATGAGAAATTGTTAAAATATATATTATTTATCTTTTATTCACGTGCTCGAGTTATAAAACTCGGGGGGTGACATCACCAATGTTTCCCTATACTAGTATAGATTATAAGATTAATTGCATAGGAAATTCTTTGAACTATAACTTACACGCCCCTTGTTTAAAAATTTATACATATTGGATTCTTAAAATATTAGATAGTAAATTGATATTGGAGCTGTTAGATTCTTTACAAAATAAAATAAATTTTTATAAATTTTAAATTATTTACTCACAGCATGAATTATGACATTACAATTTTATAAATTTATACTAATTTATAGAACTCCAAACAATTATCATTGTAAATATTCTCATTAATGTAATGGTATTTTTTTTGTGAAAATTATTACTTTTTTGATAATTTAGTAATTTTTCTTTTATATTTCTAACAGTTGAATAATTAAAAGAGTAAAGTGATAAAGCTTCATCGTTAAGAAATTTAAATATAAAGTCTTTTTTATTTTAGGAAAGTGATATTGAGTAATATAGTAATGGGGTCTCGATGTTATCTCTTTAGCCGTGAATGCATTCTTGTATTCATAATGCATTTAGACATAAACATTAACTACTACCTTCATTTAGCTGTAAATATATGTTAATAGAAATATTAACTGAGAAATTGAATTAATATATTGCAATATTTTTTTAACTTGCCAAAAAAAAACTAATAATATTTTAAAAAATTCTCTATTTTTATTAATAGAGTTAAATATTTTAAAATTTTAATAACAATTAACTTATCAAAAAATAAGGAAATAAATTGGTGAAATAGTTTGATTCGTAATAAATTTAGTTTAGTCTTTTTCATTTTTATTTGTTTTTGATAAAATTAAAATAAAAAATAAAAATATTATATATGTATTAATCTATAAATATAATCTAGTAAGATAT
Organism: Vitellaria paradoxa; assembly: GCA_019916065.1. Lineage (NCBI taxonomy): Eukaryota > Viridiplantae > Streptophyta > Magnoliopsida > Ericales > Sapotaceae > Vitellaria > Vitellaria paradoxa. The sequence goes on along the minus strand of CM034233.1, from coordinate 21,503,931 downwards.
TACATCGCCTGGTAAACAAATTAACCTAATAATTTTAGTTATAGCATTTTTCTTTAACAAATTACTTGAAAATGTTGATATTTAGCTATACCAAATATTGAAGTTAGACCTTACACATGGCATAATGTTCACTACAGAATTCAATAGTGATTTTACCAACCTCATCATTTCGTGCCCCACTTCATTAACATTTATCCGATCTCATGGTGCATTCAGAATAAAGAAATATAGGTTTAGTTCAATTCTAACTATGTGGTTATAGTTTAATTAGGCTAGTTTGTTATTAGAATTACCGAAAACATGATAAGACAGTTATTCTTTTCAAATTTGTTGCATATTACCTAATACTTTACAAAGATATCCCATAAATGCACTGCCAATCATTCTTAGGATTAATGAAAAAATATGAAGGTTACTAAGATTAGTAGAGTATTATAGTCTTTACTCTCTTTTTTATGACCATATATAGTAAAGAGATATCAACAAAAAAGATATGTTCTTTACAAACCATCTGAACTCTCTTTCTTCGTACATTCTCTCTCTAAGTTTCATCTGACTAGATCGACTAGGGATGTCAAATATACCCGTACCCGGTGGGTACCCGTTTCACCCGCCCCGTTCGGGGAGGGTATGGGGATGTTAATAGCGGGGACGGGGACAGGTATGGAGATTTGAAATGTTACCCGCACGGGTATGGGGACGGGGACGGGTAGGATAGTCCCCACCCCGCCCCGTACCCGTTTAAATATTTTTTTGTTAATTTTGTTGGCGTGGTGACTCCTTTAGAAGTCCCACATCGGTTTCTCACAAAGAAGTGAAGGTCTTGTGAGATTATAAATAAAGACCACTTCATCTTTGGTTAAGTGCATCAGTCAAAGTCAAATATTATATATATATTTTTAATTTTTATTTAATATATATATGTAATATATTTTTTTATTTAATATATATAATATTTATAATAATTTTAAATATTTATTTTATACATATAATATATAATTTGTAATAATTAATATACTTGGCGGGTAAACGGGGATGGGGATGGGGAATTCATTATTTTGTGGGGACGGGTATGGGGAAAAATTTTTTTCCCGAAACGGGGATGGGGACGGGGACGGGTAAGGGTATTGCTAAACGGGGACGGGGACGGGGAAGGTCATACCCGCCCCATACCCGCCCCGTTGACATCCCTAAGATCGACTGAGAGCTTCTGATTAAGAACTCTCGCTCGACTTCTTTCTTTGGCGCTTTCTTTGTTCTTAAATACATTTTTAAAAAGGAAGCTATTGAAACAAAGTTAGTCCCTTAGACAATGAATGAAGTACTTTTAGGGAAAAAAACTTTTCTAAACTATTGAACCAATCATTCAAAATCCAAATAATATTATTTTAAAGAACATAGATTACATTAATAAAAAAATTTTATAAAACTCATCGATGATATTCACTTCATCCTAAGTCAAGATTAGTTACAACCTATGAAAAAGAAGATGAATGAAATGATAAAATTATATGTCTCTAACTGATACGTACATCACCCACCACGTTTATAGAGAATATGAAGATGTCATTTATAAAAATGGAAACAGATACAAGAATTTTTAGTAATTCTCAAACGAATACGAGAATTTTAAATAATTTCTTAATAATTACGAGGACTAAAATATTTGTCTCAACGCTTATACCAATTTACATACCTCCTATATGTTAATTAAAATCCTTTGTATACATATATATATATATATATAATACATGTGTTAACATAATACATTTTATATTTAATTTTCAATTAAATAAATAGTTTTTTTTTTTTTAAATTAAGGGTGAGGGAGGGACGGAGGGCAGGAAAAGGGTCCCTTCAACGAACCCGCTTATTGTGAAGCATCGCCCACTTTTTCTCATTTACCTTTGTACATCTGAAACACCCATAGGCTTCATCTTCTTCTCCACCCCCTTTTTCTAATGCTAGAATAACACTATCAATGCCAACTGCTCACCCAACACCACCACCACCGCAACCCGTAGCACATCGACCAAAAGAACTAAACTCAAACCTCTCCTTCCTGCAATTTTCTAATCACCATCAAGAAGCAAAGCAAGCGCACGCTCTGATGATAAAAACTTCCCAAATCTCTGACATTTACTCGGCTAGCCGCTTAGCAGAGTTTTATGCCACTTCAGACAACGGAAGCCTTGAATATGCTGAAATGGTGGTTACCGCCATGGAAGAACCTTACACATTTGCTTGGAACACTCTCATTAGAGGAAACTTGAAAAAGAGAAAGACCCGCAAAGCCATTTCGTTGTTTGATCAAATGCTATGCAAATCTGTTGAACCCGATTACTATACCTTTACGTTAGTCCTCAAAGCATGCACAAACTTGTCGCTGCCTGAAACTGGGAAGGCACTCCATTGTCAAATCATTAAGCGGGGGCTAAAAGATGGTGCCTTTATTCGAAATAAGTTGATTCATTTCTATGCGGTGTCTGGGTCAATTCCTGATGCCCACAGGCTGTTTGATACGAGTTCTGAACTGGACATTGTCTCATGGAATAGCATGCTTGAAGGGTATGCTGATAATGGCGATAGCATATCGCTTCACCGAATGTTTGATTCAATGCCTCATAGAGATGTTGCGTCCTGGAATACTATGATAGCTTACTATGTCCAAATGGGTGAATTCAAGGAAGCGATTGAGATGTTTAAGAGGATGCAAGAGGAAGGAAAACAACCAGATGGAGTGACTTTGGTGAGTGTTTTAACTGCCATTTCCCATTTGGGTGCACTTGCCCAAGGAAAATGGGTTCATGCTTATATCAGGAAGCATGGAATTGTGCTTGATGAGAACCTTGGGTCTGCGCTAGTGAACATGTACTCCAAGTGTGGATACTTGGATGGAGCAAGTGAGGCATTTGATGAAACCAAAAGGAAGAGTTTGGATACATGGAATGCCATGATGGGGGGTCTAGCTGCCAATGGAAGAAGTCTGGAAGCAATTGATCTCTTCTCAAGGATGGAGCATTCAAACATTCAACCGAACGCCATAACCTTCTCGTGCGTTTTAAACGCTTGCAGCCATGGGGGCTTGGTCGAGGATGGTCTGGCATATTTCACAAAGATGAAATGCGTTTATGCAATTGAACCAGACATGGTGCATTACGGGTGCTTGATTGATCTTTCGGGCCGTGCGGGTATGTTTGATAAGCTGGAGGAGATCAAGGAATCCATGCCTATGAAACCCGACGCAATTATGTGGAAGACCATATTGGGTGCTTGTAAAACCCACAGGAACTTCAAGATGGGGAAAGAAGCTGGTCTTCAACTTGTTGAACTATCCCCAGACGACCACGCAAGCTATGTTTTGTTATCAAACATATATGCAATGGCTAACGAATGGGATAAAGTTCAGAAGCTAAGAAAAACTATGTTGGATAGAGGAATAAGGAAACCTCCGGGTTGCAGCTCCATTGAAGTTGATGGGCTCGTTCACGAGTTCATTGTTGGGGATACAAACCACTACAGAAAGAGGGAAATCTACGACATGCTAGAAGAGATGGGGGGTAAATTGAAGCTAGCAGGATATGAGCCGGACACTGAGCAAGTTATTCTAGATATTGAGGAAGAAGGAGCGAAGCAGACTTCGTTGGGACACCACAGTGAGAAACTGGCGGTTGCCTTCGGGTTCATCAGCACAAGGCCTGGAACGACAATCCGAGTGATTAAGAATCTTCGCATGTGCGGTGATTGCCATTTTGCATTCAAGCTTCTCTCAGTGATTTATAATCGTGATCTAATTGTTCGGGATGCAAATCGATTCCACCATTTTAGAGAAGGATCGTGTTCATGTATGGATTATTGGTAACTCTCTCGTAATGTATGTTTTTTTTTTTTTTTAAAGAGTGTCATTAACCTCCGTACATCCGAACGTAAGAAGATAAAGTATTAACCCAAAAAAAAAAGATATATATGAGATGAAGCTTAAAGGATATGTTATTTTGTCATAAACTTCTAATGCAGTGTTCGTTGTAATTATCAGTTCCTTACTCAATATTACTGTTATAAATACTTGCAATTCACGAAACCCAGAGTACAGAATAATGTCTTCACTGTCAAAAACACAGAAGTATTGGGCCATCTCATATCGCATGAGATATTCGATATCCAAGAGGAAAGCAAATGCTATTCCAATAGAAATGTTAAGGCTATAAACGAGCCCAACTAAGGACTGAAGTATCGACTTTTATTTGTTAAGGTTGTATTTGGTTTATTTTTTTATTTTTATTTTATATTTTAAAAATCTCAAAATAAAGAAATAAAAAATACGCTGTTTTCATTATTTTCAAACTTTTTATTTTGGATTAAAAACACTTAATAACTTTTTGTCATTTTTTATTTTATGTGCAAGCTTATTTTTTGTTTTCTAAAACAAATTTTGAAAACACAAGTGACCAAATGCGTTTTGAGTTTTTCCTTATTTTCAAAAGTATAAAATAGAAAATGAGTTCAAAATAGAAAATAGAAAACAAAAATGAAAAATAAAATATAAAAAAACAAATCAAATGAGCTCTAAAATTTTTTACGAATTCAAATTAAAATTTTGTCTGAGTTTAAAATTTTATTTTCAAACTTGATTGTTTCCCGCTAAACTACCCAAAAAAACAAAAAACTTGATTGTTAAAATTTTTAACGAGCTTTTAACTTTTATCATGCTCAAAATATTATATTCAAACTTTGACTTTTTAATTTATAAGTAAATTTAAATCAAAGTCAGAGTCATTCATAGATTAGGATGAATTATAACCCGTATAAAATTTTGATTTAAATTATTTTAATACTGATATCATATAACATTTTAATCTAACTGTCCATTATCCAATTTAATATTTAGGCCATAGCCAAGAGCCAACACAAAAAGAGGGAGGGGGGGTTAATCCAATCTAACATCTAACCCAAAACCCAAAAAAGAAAAAAAAAAATCCTACACCCACCCTTGACTTGAACTTAGTTTGATTATAACAATTAAGTTTAATTTGTTCGTAAATTTTTATTAAGCTTTGCTGAACCCACTAGTGATTTTTTATGAACCTACTTAATTACATATTTCATAATGAACAAACTTAATCAACAACCAAAACTGACAACCACCTTTTCTAACTTAACAAATAAATTTTAAATTAACATATTTAAATTTTAACTTTTTAAAAATTTTTTTATCAATAGTAAAAAAAAAAAAAAAATCGCAAACAAACATTTGAACAATACTATTCACGAGCATGAACCAGTACATTTTACCAGTAATAAACTAAATTGCTTATGAACAGTAAAACATATTCATAAACCATAAACGAGCTATTGAGCTTGAACTTTGTTCATTTACAGTCCAAAGGAAAAAATAATAATAATACTAATTAGTTCCAGAAGAGCCTTCTCTAACGTAAAACCAACTTTACCCTATAGATATAGAGATACTGTCCGACCAATTGCAGAAGCTTAGCAGAGAACTGAAGGCCTTTAACCATTGCATCAGCTGCATCACAACTGTCCAGCCACAGGTAATGCGAACTGCTCAAATAATTCCTTGAAAACCTTGCTATGAATGCTTCATCTCACGCTCAATGCTTCTTCCGATCATCTTTCAACTGAAAAAAAAAATGGTTACAAAATCCCCTGATCCTTTCTCTACTTCCTTATCTCTTTCTAGTATCTTCTTTCATCTTCTATTCTTCTGGTTCACAGGAACTACGACTTTTTCTACATTATGAAAGTCCTATCCAGGACCAACAGATGATTAAAACTGAGCTACAGCATTTCATTCCAAATATACATAAAGATGGATAATCAAGGTCCTTAAACCCACCACATGAACATGCATCGACCTCACTGCTACAGACCACACAGTAAGAACTGAAGCACCAGTCAGAAAGTGTACAGTCAAGCAAATCCAGATTGCCTAACCAATTTTTAACGTATTAACAGCTCTTCTTCCGTTTGTTCCGGCCAAAAGAGGCTACACAGGAGATTGTGCATTTAACAGAAAAGAGAGGTCTCCAATGCCCTTAGTTTCTCATAGGCAATGGGCACAATCACAGAAAGGATACCAGAGACACCATAAAAAAATCATAAATGCTCAGCCAAATAATTTGTTAACAAGCATGCGATAGTTGACTTTAATTCGGAACTGGCTTCCAATAACAATATGATCAAAAGAGTATGAAGATGTTTAAATGACAAATCAAAGCATAAATGTTTCAGAAGTGACAAAATGAATATTAACGAAAACAATACCGGTCATTCTATACCGGTGGCTGCTGCATACAAGACCTTCATCCGGCCCAAAATCCACCCACAGCACTCCCCCCCAACAGAAAAAAGGTACTTTTCAGGTTGCCAGTCTTGCAAAGTAGACAAGGATTCCTGAACAAGTCTAAAATAGGATCTCGAGAACAAGCAACTCTCTGTGCAGTTGAATTTAGGCCATGTAGATTAATGGTATGATAACTCTTAAGGTGAAAATTAAGCTATATGTTATTTCTTCATTTCTCAAAGATGTCAATTGGAAGCCAATAAACAATGAGTCCCAAAAAAAAAAAAAGGCCATTACTATCGCACCATGCTCGTATAGCCTGAAACAATATATTAACAACACACTATGCATTTTGGTGCTTGAATGTCAAGTAAAAACCAATAATGTCCCATTTTAGTAGCATGGCTGTTGCACTTTCACTCATGCAGGAGTAAAAGAACTCATACTCCATGTAAAGAACATTTTCCCACTGATATGACAAATATCAGTGACTGATGAAGACCCTTACTGTTTCCCTTTGATTTCCCTATGATGCTGTTTGTTGAAATGGAAAATTAAAGGAAATAATCACAGTGAGAGAAAATGGAAGTGAATTAATTGAGACTAGATATCCACTTCGAGGGTGGCAACCTCCTCTGCAACTGCAGTTCATACAAAACAAGCCATAGATAATTTTCTTCTTCATTTTCTCTTTGTTTTCTTAGTTGGGACTTGGTACTGTGACAGTGACCACTCTAAGCACTGACCAAGGTCAGCCATGCAAATTATCCCGCTCAAAGAAAAACAAATACAAAATACTGGGTACCAACATAAAATTGGTCGTGATCACACAATAAACCTGAGAATCACCCACACAACATATAGGTCAAGACACATCGTATCAGCAAACAGAGGTCAAGACACAGCTTATCACATTCTGAGCAAGAAGCTGGTGTATATCTTGCACCCATGACAAGTGAAATCCACATGTAAGAGACTATGGCTGCATGTTAACCACAAAATTGACAGTGCCTAATCAATCGCTCACATAATGGTAATATGTAGCAAAGCAATCAGAGAACTTTGAAGACCATTAATGATAATATTCCACACTGGAATTCAGATCAGAAAACTTCATCCTTTTGCTTTGCTTTAACAGTGAAAAATATTTGACATCAACAACGCCAAAAAAAATAAAAACAAAAACTTTCAAGAAATTTTCAAAAGGACGACAACGAGCATATTTCAAGTAGAAAAATTTACAAGTTTCTTTCACAAAATTCACGTTAGTTCAAAATGGGATTCAGAAAGTGGAACAAAGAAAACTTGGAACCGTAGCTGACAATAGCTAAACTTTGCTTTATCCTCCGTGACTTCCACTCAGCTTTTCAGAAAGAAATTCAAAGATACATCTCTTTAGAACAAAAGCATTAACCATTAATCCATCTAATAAGCAATCATACTGACACTACTGCAATCCTAGGAATTTATCAGCCAGTAAAATATATGTGCTTTAAAATGAAAACAAGAAGGTCTCTAAATGCATAAGGATGGTCTCTATACGCTTCTAACTAGTATTCCAACCTCACAACAGTGAACTTAAATACATCACCCACCCTCCTCCTCCAAGCACAAAACCAAACAACAGAGAAAGAAATAAATGCAGAGAGCATGGAACCACGCATGTAGTCTTAAACGTAAGGAACATAACAGCCGTTGAGCTTAGAAATCTATTTTCCAATTCTCTCATAGGTGGAAATATTAGCAGTTTCCAACACCATATCTGACGTTATCCAAAGGCTTGGAAACTTTTGTCTATAAAGCATTATGGAGGGCAGTAGATAGCACCCCTATCAACAAACCAGTAACACCGTAAGCATTGAGCAAATTACCCGATCTTGCAAAACTATATTAGACTGACAATTGATTAAAATCACCAAGTAAAAAAATTACCAACAATTGATCAAAAACACTAAGTAAAGGGATAATTGATACGTCTACAGATTACAATAACCCTGCCAAGATACTTCCGTTTCAGTATAATCACAGAATGTAGAGGTTCACAAACTTTCACCAGAAATCCCAATCAGCTAAAGCTGGAATGGTTAGCAAAAACTTGAGATACACGTGTACAACATAAGAGTCAAACCCAAGAACCCAATTGATGATGATGATGATGATGATGATAATAATAATAATAATAATAATAATAATAATAATAATAATAATAAAATTAGGTGTTTTTTCCCCAATAGAAAGCGTGAAACAAGCTTTCAGATAACCATTTGATTTTATATTGGACCATATAAATTACAATTGTAAACAACAAGGCAATCACATACTAACGTAGTAGCATCCAAGCAAAGCAATCAGAGAACTTTAAAGACCATATATATGATTCCACATCAAGCTTCGGACTAAAGAACTTCATCATTTTGCTTTTTACAGCCATTCTCTTGTCCAATCCAAAAACCCAATAACGAATCGAAACATTACAGTAGATTAACGTAGGGTAGAAAGAGAGAGAGAGAGAGATAAGGCTTCAAATACCCCATATGATCCAAAAATGGGGAAAATTTCGAACTTTGACGCAAAAAGGGCACAGTGGGGGGGTGTGTGTGGCAAAACAGAGTTGAACAAAGAAAATTGTTTCAATGCACAGTTGAAAACGCTTGTGCCAAACGATAAGTGTTAATCTAGCACCAACGGTACCCTTTTCTCGATATTTCCTTGCGACTAAAACTTGAAGCAGCAAGGGGCTATCTGGTGCAAATAATTTTTGCTATAATTTGATAACACAATAATTGAAAATTGCATAAACCATCTTCTTGATGGATTAGAAACAATCACAGAGAAGCACAAGAGTGCCAAACATTTCAATTCTAACCCTTCTCTGCTCCTCTTTTCGTAAGGTTCTTGTATATGAAGAGATTAGGGTTACGGTTTTATTAACGTCGACGACTACCATTTCGACGTCGTATTGAGAAGTGGGCTCTTTAGATGAACTGTTTGTCGGCTTCATGGGCCGGCCTTTGCCGCTGCTGGTCATCTATCACTACGTGATTTTCATTTTTTATTTTTTTCTTTTTTTTTTTAATTTGAATACCAAATTTGAAACCACCAATATTGGAAATAAGACGTTACACATAATTCCAAATTAATAAGGGGGTGTTTAAAATAAGGATTTGTTGAGAAAAATTATAAATGAAGAGGAAATATAGGAATGCAAATGAAATAAAAAATATTAAATTATATATTTCTTTTTTTTTTGGGTATAGTTAGAAAATTGATAAAAAAATGAATAGATATTTATTAAAAGTAATTTTTATTTTATCAATTATAAAAAATTAGGTATATATCGGTAATTTTATTTCCCTTACATTCCACAAATTCTTATTCTAAATACCCTGATGTTACATTTGATTCAAAATAAAGATAAGGTGAGCTTAAGAGTGAGAATACAATAAGAATTAATTTAACAACTCATAACTAAAAGTTAGTTTTTGATTACTTAGTTTTTTGACTTTTTTTAAAATTACTAAAATTATTCTTTTACATTTTAACTTCTTTTAAATTATGAAAATTAAAAAGATCAAATTAACAAAAAGTTAAAAAAAAAAAAACTAATTACTAAAAATCTAACTGTTTTTCTCTTTCCAAATACCAAAATGTTAGTTAACTACTAAAAAGTTAACTTTTTTTTTTTTTTAAACTCCCAAACTAAGCCTAAGAACAGTGTCATTCATTAGCCTGACATATATCATCAAATGAACATTGTCATTCCAATTTCCTTCTTTTATAGTTATGTGCACAGAGCCCTTTGCTTAGACCTGTAGCCACGAGAGACATTTGATGCTCATCAACAAACCATTTTGTCCAATTTCAACGCACTTCCCTGTCAGTGCTACCTCTCTAATTAGTACCTCTCCACAATTAAGAAATCATTCCACAAAAATGACATAGCCCTTTATAATTTAAGTATACACAATAAGTTTCAAGGTGATTCAATCATATTAAGGACCATTTCTCAACGACCGTCACATGAAATAATTTTTCACATCAATTAGATTTGATACAATCATTTCCAAATTTCCAAGAGGAGCCTTAAAATGTAAAATCAAATGCTACAAACACATTAATTTCATTGATTACCTACAATGAAACAAATGAAAAAAAAAAAAATGTATCACTTTACAAGTATTCACACTCCACTCCAATCCTAAAAGAATACATTAAAATCAGAAACTTGTCAAGGCCACACAAACCAATCTGAAGCGCTTCACACAATGTATTTGCAGAGAAAAGTTACTGTGCTGGTAAAGCAATGACGAACCGCTAAATGTTAACATCAAAAAGAATGGATTTCTTGTTGAATAAGTAGGATGCCAACGCTGAAAGCAATAAAACAATAATTGCAATTAAAACGAACATTTGGTTAGGACCATCAGGCTCTCCTGACTCTACCACTGTCTCAGGCTCAACCTTCATAGCTACATTGGACCCACCGTCGGAAGACACGGAAGACACTCCATTCTCACATGCAAGTGCTTTCGATGATTCGTCCACCTGATTCAGAAAATTATGGAAGTAACATTTAGGACCATATCTCAATAGATATTGAAAATTCACCATAATGCATGTTCACAGGTAAAGGAAATTAACATCAAATGTCAAAGTTCTCTACCTTGTTGGGTTAACTTAAAAATCCTTATTTAAAGTTCTTTTATTATTTAAAAAAAAAAAAAAACTAACGTACTAAATTTTAAGTATTGAATTAATTTTTTTCTTTTTTTGGGAGGGGGTGGGGGAGGGGGGGAGGTTGTGGGGGCAATCAATCTTCCAAGAAGGCAGTTCCTCAAATGTTCAGTTAAAATTTGATGACGGTTTAGGATAATTATGTTTGTGGCTTCATTCCTGGCAAAACATAACTACCACATCATAGTTGATTTTTGAGAATATGGGGAACGAATTATTTCCCTGCTTTTTGTGTGTGTGTGTGTGTGTGTTTTTCCCCTTTTTTGGGGGGGGGGGGTGGATTAAATGCCAGGGCACTTACTAACAAGCAAAGAAGAAAATGAAAGGCCTGAAACCTACACAAAAAAAAAAAAAAAAAAAAAATGAAAGGCCTGAAACAAAGAATTCAACCAACCATATGATACAGGCCTAAAGAAGAGAAAGAAAGAATGCTGGACCGGTCCAACATTAATGATGTGATAGGAAATAAGATTAAAGGGTACAGAACAGGATCAATTATGCTATTTATAAGCTTTTTTGAACTATAGAAGTTTATCAAGATTTTGTGATTTAATATTGAATCAGCAACTTTAACCCAAACTCTTGAAAACAATTTTCTGCATCATATGATATACCTAGTATACCTTACAATAAACAAAAAGCTTATCGGTTTCAAAATGGTGCTAATTTATCTGTGATTATTTACTGGACACGAATTGATTGAAAACCTCGATGGCTAAATAGAAAAGGCAGTTTGACAAACTAACCACTATGTAAATGATATGGTTCAAATTTTGTTGAGCCTGCCCTAGTCATTTATCTTCACTTGAGAGGCACATAATTTCTGCCAACTTTTTGAAAAATATAAAATTTTTGTAAATGCAAAGAGATTATTAGAAGGTAACGAAGTAAAAGTGTAAGGGAGATGATACTAGAAAAATAATGACACGTGTTAGTTTGTGATGATAAAATTTGATGACAGATAAACTTAAAAAGTGATGTCAACTAAATAAGAGTCTAATCTGTTAGCAAACTATTTAACATTTAATTATATTTTACTATTCAATCCAATTAAAATACAGTAAGTTGAGGAAAATGGTATTTTATAATTAATCAAAATTTGACGGGGCTCCAAAATTGTGTAATTCCAATTCATAATGGCCATCAGGCTAAAAATATCATAATAGTGTAGATTAAGGGGGTGTTTGGTTGGGAAAAGTTTAACCAAAAAGTACAGTAGAAGTACAAAGATTTGATGTATAAGTGATATGTGATAAAATTTAATTGGAAAAAAATACAAAAAATTAATAAAAGTTGATGGGTTTTAGTCGGTTTTGACCAACCAAACACCCCCTAAAATGTCAAAGCTGCCACCACTAAACCAGGCAGGTCAATGGCAGGTCATCATTGCCCCAACTCTTCCTAATTAGTAATTGTCTATTACAAAATAAAGAGAAATCTATCATACAAAACCTGCCTGGGAATTCATTGAAGATGATGTCAGTGCAGCCTCAGAAGCTTCACCACAAGTAGCATTAGTTGCACCACCCTTGGGAGAAAGAAAGGCTTTATCATCAGTACCTCCATGTTCAGGCACACTTGCAGACACAATCCCTTCTGGTCTCCGCTGCTTTGCCACCAAAATTTTATTTGCTTCTGCTAGTGCAGATAACTGAGCAAATTTAAATCTACCGAGTTGTTAGGATTGAATATGGATTATATGAGTCTAATTTAGATAAACAAAAAATTAGAAACATGCAAAATTTTCAGCTACTAAGTTGCACTGGAGAGAGAAGACATAAAAGGGGGCCAGTAAAAACCACTGGAGTGGAAAATAAGGATAGTAAGATAAACACCTGCTTCTGTAGCCGTTCCCTTTCCATGGCCAGTTGCATGGCCATGTCCATAATAAGCTTCGTCTTAAGATTAATGTCCTTCGCACTTGCTACTTTTGCATCATTGGCTTGCTCCAAAGATTTCTCCAAGCATTCTATTGTAGTTCTCAGGGAAGTTATTTCGTTGCTCAGTTCTATGTTGTTCTCAGATAATATGATACATTGCTCTTCTGCATTTTCAGTCTTAATTTCAGCCTTTGAAACTTTTGATTTCAGCTCCTCAATTAATGTTTCCATATCCCAAATTGCAGAATATAACATGTTCTGCTGCTCTTGACTTGCTTCAGATGATGCCCTCGCATGTTGTAGTTGAATTTCTAAATCTCTCAACTGCTTCTCTAGTAAGCTCACCTTCTTTGTGTTGCTATCATTAGTATTCTTAATAAAACTCAGCTCTTCATTAAGCTCCATGTTTGTCTCTGTCATCTGGGTTATCTTGGCCTCTGCACTTTCTGCCCTACTTTCTGCCATATAAATATTTTCTTTCAGAGACTCAATTATATTGTCCATCTCTAGAAGTTGTCGTTCCTTTGCTTCATTGGAGGCATTTGCATTCTTCAGTTGAGATTCAGATTCTTTCAGCTGTTCTTCAAGCAATTTCACTTTCTCCCTTAAAGTACTAACTTCAAAATTATCAGTAATAAGATCTGCCATGCTGCTTTCAAGTTTTTTTAAAGAGGCATCTCTACCTTTCAGCTGTTCCATGCAATCTATGAGTTTCCATTTCGTCTCATCTTCGCGTTGCAGCGACCCATTTAGATTGAATTGAACAATTTGAAGGCGACCAACCATTTCCCTCGATATGCCCATCAGCACCTCTGCTGCATTTTCTGCCTCTAGAAACCGTCCCCAAACCACCTCTGCTGCTTCTTCCATACAGAAAGCTACTTGTTCAGTTAGATGTAGCTTTAATTTCAAATCTTCTTCATTTTGCTTAAATTTTGATAACTTCTTTTCAAGATCTAGCTCTCTTCCAAGAGATTTCTCCAGCATTCTTAAAATGTGTCTTTTTTGCTCAACAGTCTGCATTTTTGGTCTCTCATCCATGTTTACAATGTCACCATTTTCTGATAAACCTGCACCCATGCCGTGTTTCCCTGCCAACAAGCGCATGTCAGGAAACTATCAATCAAGAAACATTTTCTTTTTCAAGTAAAAATGTGAACTGGTCATTTATTGAATCAAACTCTATTACTTACCAACACTATGATTAAAAACTAATGTGGACTTCTGCAACTTGGCTAACTGTATGCTGATTTCCGACACTTGCTCTTGTGACTGCTTCAACAATTCGTTAGAATCATGCAACTTGCCTTCCATTACAACAAACAATTCTGTCAAGTGTTCAAATGTAGATATGTTCTGCCGAGCATCATCAATCACTGTTTCAAGAGCACCCAAGAAATTGTCCAACTCTCTAACCTCAGAATCTAAAAAACCAGAAAAGAAATCAAATACCAATTCTTTTTCCACAAGATTTATGGAGCTATTGTCATTATCCAAGGCCAGTGCTTCAAGATCATTTTCACAAGCCAACACATGCATCAAAAGTTTGTCCAAATTTACCAACTTCTCAGAAGAGTATGCCAAGTCCAAGTCTACTCTGGTCAAAACCTCCATGACAGTTCCTATTTCTCCCACGTCCTTAGAATCCAAAGCAACACCATCATGTGTGTAAATTTCAACCCACTCAGGATCACCAGCATCAACATTCTGAGCCGCATATTCATCCATTCCAATTAGTATTCCGTTCCAACTAAAAACCTGAAAAAGCAAAAACAAATTTTACCTTTTTTTTTTTTTTTTTAAAGAATTATCTATGTACTTTATCAACTTAATAGCAACACCAGTAATAACCAAAAGAGTAATAAGGCTACCAGGGCAGATTTAAGTCAAAGCAAGATCAAGGACGTGCTTTGCGCACAAAATTCAATTGGGAACCAATCCTAGATAAATGAGCTTTAATTGGTTTAATTAAAATTTCGAATGGCATGACCAACAGATTACAACATGAAAAATTACAAACGGATAATTGAAAACAGTTGCTTTTCGTGAACTGCGTTTTCTTTTCTTTTTCAAGGGTTGTAGTGTCATGTTGTTAAGAGTATAAAAAATAATATAAATTATAAAGTTCTCCCCCTCCTTAACAATTTAAATTTTTAGGTGAAATGGTGATTAACAATCTAATATGGTATCAAAAGTAGGCAAAGATCTTGAGTTCAAACTTTACTGCCACCTGGTAGTCAATTATTGCACGCGTTTGGCCTGGTCAAAAATCTAGTCTAGCCACACAGGAGGGGTTGTAACGAGGTAAGAGTACAAAAAATAATATAAATGATAAAGTTGCCCCCTTTCCAAATAGTTCAAGCTTTTAGATAAGATGGTAAACTAACACATATTGCTAAATAACCAGAAAAATAAAAAATTCAGAAACTGCAGAACAGTGAGCTCCAAAAAATGAGTCCAATGGATGCAACTTTGGAGATTCTTACTTTGCTGGTGTAAGAGCGCAAACTCAAATCTGGTTAAATATAATTATGCTTTTACAATCCTCAATGAAGCAAGCCACATTCTACTCAACTAATTAAATAATAAACTTTTTTGTTAATACTCACTGATGGTTATAGTGCTTTCTAAATAGCTACTGAAATCCCCACAAGTCACTGTATATAGAAATCTGAAAATAGAGAGCCGCACAGAGAGAATTTGTTTTCGTTTACATTTTCATGTTAGCAACTAATTCAAATCAACCAACAACGGTGGTGGATTCAGTCTTGAATCTAATTACAACTCTCAATTGTTAACACACTTGACCCAATTTTATGACAAGCGCCATCATAATTAGAGACCTTTACAAGCAGCAGAATTAAATTTCAGAATTAAATCAACAACCAAGAGTTTCCATTAAGATGGGCAACAAGGTTCTCGTACGGCGATATGATTCAAGGAAACAAGTACACAGAAAAATTTTCCGGGAAAATATTGCAGAAGTGAAGAAAGTAGAAGTACCTCGAGAAAATCTCTCCGGGTCTGCTTGGATTCCCACTGCGACAAAAAGTGGTTATCAGAGAGGAATCTGCGCCGAACTGGGTTTCATTCCGTGACTTTCCTCGTTACAGTTAATCAAATGAGAGGACGGTTGGCTCGCTGTGATCTGGAAGGGAAGGAGTCTAAATTGAGCAGCCGGCACGCTACGCGCCCGAGACGTCAACTTTTCACGGCACAATTGAATTTGTCTATTTTATTTAGGTTTGGTGCGTCTGGGCTCCCCACCGCTCATTTTAGGATGGAAAGTAAAAGATAAAATGATTTTTTTAGATGGGGTCTTCATTTAATTATTGAGGTTAAATTATCTGACTATATCTTTATTTAAGGGGCATTTGCTGCCCAAAAATGAAACACAAAAAAGTAAGTTGGGTCTCAATCTTTTAGCGCTTGATTGTTATGACTCAAAAATTTCGACTACACTGTTCGGACATGGTCTCGTCCATCTATTTGAATTGTTACCGGTAAAAAATTACCAAAAAAGGACAAAAGTTCATAAATTTTGACAGGAGTTATTAAAAATTGATAAGAATTGATAAAAAATGACAAAATTTTATAAAATTTAAAATCTTAAACTAAATACACGAAAGACTAGAATAGGTAAAAATTGATAAAAATTTGTAAAAATTGAAGAACCAAACACTGCCTTAGTGAAAAACATTTACAAGAATTATATATATATATATTAATTTATTTTTTTATAAAAAATATTTTATCTCAAATTTTTAAGAAAAATACTATTCTAATACTAAATTACTTACTTGTATAATTTTTTAAATTATTTTTATTTAAAAATAAATAGGCCGACGTTAAAATTAAACGTAAGTTTAATGACCAAAAATAATATTCCTAGCTTAGCCAACTCTCTAATTAATAAGCATAATAATTTAATATTTATAAGACAAACCTGGCTAACTCCTAACAAATTCTTGACTATGGATATGAGTTCCAGTTCGACGCCTCGCTTGATGCTCTGTCAAGTGATGCCTCATTTGTGGCGTTTTCTTCTTGTACTATTCTTTTGACATATGCTACAAAAACTCCAATTTTTGACCTCATAACGTTATTATAAAACTGTGTATACACAAAATTTCAGGTTAAGGCACCGTTTGGTTAGTCTAAAAACTACCGAAAGTTATAAAAAAATTACAAATATTTATCTACTTTTACCAATTTTTGTCATTTTTCTTTTTTGTGCATTTATTTTTAAATTTTAAATTTTACAAACTTTTACAAAAAGTTACGAATAACTGCAAAAAATTACTTATTTTTTTCCACTTTTTCGATATTTATCAGCTTTTCATACTAGTTTTTTACTAAAACCGTTGAAACGATTTACTTTGCATCATTCCAATGAAACCGTTCCAATGGATTATTTTGATGACTTTTGATTGGTATACCAAACACCAAACATCAGAAAGTGACTGATATTCCTCACTTTTTCTAATTTTTGGTCCCTTTTGGTTGTCCAAACGACCTTTAAGTTTATTTATGTGAGAGTAGTATGAATTTTTTTTGTTCTGCTATTATTTTAATCGAAAAAAAGATAAATTATACTTATCTCTCTTTAATAATTGTATAATTACACTTAAAACGTATAATATTTAAAAGTTACAAAAATATAAGAAAGAAAGAGATAAAATATAAAAAAATACATAAAATTTTAGTTATTTAACATTTTCTATTAAGTTTTAACAGTTAATTTTATTAAAAAAACGTTAATGTTAATAAAATTTAAAATAGCGACAATGTTAATAAAATTTAAAATAAGTATAGTAAATGTAACTTTTAAATATTATAGGTATTAAGTGTAATTATCTAAATATTAAGAGAAAGTAAACGTAATTTATCTTAAAAATATATAAAAAATATTATTTAGATAAAAATATTTGTCAGAATATTGTTAATAAAAATGCACCTTTTTTAAACTAATAAAAACGCACTTTGATAATGCAATTTCACATCATTTTTGTTGTACCTAAAAACACTTGATCCAAGTGTGTTTTTCTATCCGCACGGGTTAGCTCAGTGGAGTAGGGGCCGGCTTGGAGAGTAGGCATGCTTCCCACGTCTCGGGTTCGAATCCCTTCCTCGGCACTCGATCTTATCGGTAGGCGTGTCTTGCGGGGTGGTGCGCTCGCCCGGAGGTTTTACTCGCGACGGTTCACCGACGAGAGGTTTCCTTCGTATCAAAAAAAAAGTGTGTTTTCCTCTTTGCATTTTAGATCTCCATTTTCACGTCTGAAAACGCATTTTTATGTTGCGTTTTATTATTATTTGAATGTGCATTTTAATATTACGTTTTGTTAAAGAAAATTCGCTTATATTTGTGTTACTGTGTATATCATTATTCTGATTTTCTTATTTCGTTCTCATCCTTTTCTTCTTTTTTTTTTATCCTTTTCTATTTTCTTGTGTCTATTTTTCTTCTTTTCAACCACTTAAAAATTTTTAGTATATCTTTTTGGTTTTTAATATAGCTAGGAAATTAAAGAAAAATACTAAAAATCTTAATTATGTTATTTTTAGAATATTTTTAAATTTTTAGTGTAAAAAGGAAATTAAAGAGATATATTAAAAATTTTAGACTAAAAATCTTAAGGAGATCAAAGAAAAAAAGAATAAGAGGATAAAAGAATATAAGAAACATAAATATGGGGCCTGTTTGGTTAGTTAAATTTTGGTTAAAAAGTACAATAAAAAGATAAAGATGTGACATAAATGTGATATGTGTTAAAATTTTATTGAAAGAAAATACAAAAAGTAATTAAAATTTAGTAACTTTTGATAAAATTTGGTAGGCCAAACAGGCAGATAATGTAGAATAGAAAACTTGAAGATCTAACACATAAAACGTAATATCAAACTACGTTTTCAGTGCATTTTTTTTTTTTTTTTTGCCAACCAAAATATAATAAAAGATGAAAGTGCATGCATTTTCATTTTTTATTAGAATAACAACGTGACCAAAAAAAAAAAAAAGTTCTAGATAATACTAATACGAGTGACCTCCTAGAAAATCTTCACTATTGTATTTAAGGGTAAAAACTAATCGAGTTATTTCAGCTTAAGCTCAGAGTGATACTAATATGAGTGACTTCCTAGAAAATCTTTATTATTGTATTTAAGAGTGAAAATGAATCGAGTTATTCGAGCTCGACTCGATCTCAGTTCGTGATTAAAACATAATTAAATTAAATTTAATTTGTAACTTGTTTAAATTCGAACTCAACCTCGAACACAAACCTACAAAAGTTCGGCTCGAAAGCTCCTGAACCTACTCAATAAAATATTATATATATATATATATATATATATATATATATATATATATATTATTTTATATTTTAATAATATTTTTATTATATTTTATTTGTTATATTTTAAATTAAAAGAGATATTATTTTGGTTTAATCAAATTATTGGATACTCAATCCCGAACTTAAATTATTTTTTATTAAACTGAACTTAAACCTACAAAAAAAATTCAAACCAAGCTGAAACTCGATATAAATAATTCAGCTGGTTTCGCTCCCAATTGTATGGTAGGGACATTGATATTTACAAAATTTAAAAAATAAGTGAAATGAAATGTATTATTTAATTTTAATTTATAAAATTATATCGATTAAATTAATTATGAGAGCCTCGTAACACCAAATAAATAATAATTATGTTTATGTATATTTTAAAATGAAATATGTTAAATATATTTGAATCTATAAAATTATATTCATTATTTATACCATATCCCTTATATTTTCTACCTCTTTTATGTCGCTTCACTTTCTAGATTTTTTTTTATTGCATTTCTCTTTTAGGTTTTTTTTTTTTATTGCATTTCTATTTTCCCAATTTTTTTACTCAAATAACTGCAAAAATCTCATAATTACTAAATAAATAATTATTATGCTCATAAATAATTATTACTTTTTTTCTTTTCTTTTTTAGTTCAAGATAAGTTTTCACCAATCAAATTTTAGGAATCAATAAATAAAAATAAAATAAATACTTTTTAAAATTCAAAATTAGAATAGCTTATATAATTTCCGTCCAGATTTGAGCCTTCCTCGCCATCAATCTTGTGTTATACAAATATTAATATGTTCCCAAGATCTGGAATCTTTAGATTATTTTCAAGTAGATGGGTTTAATTAATTTATTTTTCTCGTCTCTTAAAAATTAAAGTCAATAATTATGGTTGGTGGAATCCCTAAAATATTAAAAAAATAATAATACAAAAAGAAATGAGTGGGACCGTAAAAGATGGTTTATTTTATTAGTTTTGAAGTCAAAAAATTAAAGTGTTCTTCTCATAATTAGTAGGATTGAAAATTTGAGAGATCTAATATCAAATTACTGAAAGTAAGTTAGGCGCAAGTTGTTAACGTGAGAAACCTTTGTTCACAAAAAAGAAACTATGAGATCAAACTTGTCAAGCGGGAGTCTATGTTACAAATTTTAAAGAATAAAAACTAACCAATAAAATTTACAATCTCTTGAGTGCTAGAACAGACTTAAAATTTATAATTAATGAGATAAAATTACATTTTTAAAGTAAATAAAAACAAATATAAAAACATAGATGGAATAAAAAAAGAAAAATTTTTACTATAATTTTTTAAATCAGTAGGGACAATTGTCCTCCTCTCTTGGCTGGGTCATACTTAGGTCAGTTCGTACTAATATAAAATACTTATCTATCTGCATTTACTTTTAGGTGCTCCTATCAAAATATTAATTTTCAAGTTTAACAAAGGTCAACACTAAATATGAATGAAAGTTTATTGTTGTCTAAGATTTTGAGAGAACTCTTCTTTAAAACTCAATAAATAATAATCTAATATTTCAAAATGTGTAGAAGATCCAGGCAGAAAGACTCTACTTATTGAACACTCAAGTAATTAAATCTTACTTAAGATTGTACCAGATTCTTAATTTTCGTTATTCTTCTATTTATTTAGAACAAGTGCAGCAGAAGAGCTAAAGAAGCATTTTAGATATTTTTGCTAACCAATACAAGAGAACTCTCTTGCACCAGTCTCTTTAAACTTGGCGACATTTTTCCTTCAACCACAATACCTTACTTCTTTTGCCAAGAAATTGTTCACAAGTAATCCAATTATTTATTATTTTTCTTCCACACTTCTCTTCTCCTTCTCCCGCGCTTCTTCCCCTTATACAGACCTCTAATTTTAAGAAATTAATTTTTTAATAGACAATTGGTAAAATACTTAATATTAGTGTGATTTGGAAAAAAAAAGTCACTAACTAAACTCAAAATGTATACTATTTACTAGATAATATAATTAGTCATTGGTACATTTGCTCTTAGGAAATGTATTAGTAAACTTTACAATATGAATATAATAGTCCTCCAATAAGTTGCGAAATTGAATCTTACTCGAAATAGAACTCCAAAATGGTTTAAATATCGAGAAAATCTCGTCACTCATAGGAACGAGACAACGAATGATTTTTTGAATTGTGGGACACGATGACACAATCTCTGTAATTCTTAGTGAGTAATCCAACTATACGTTCCAATTAGAACCTGCACTAAAACGGGGACAAAAGAAAGTGCAAGGTACTGTCTCGCTCCCTGCCTCGCTAGCAGCTTGCAACATCAAGTAGTGGCCTAACCAACGACATGCTTCCCTTGGTCCACTTCAACTAAGCAAGTGTTTGGATGGTTAAAAAATATAAAAATATATATAAAAAATTAATATAAAAGTGATATATAATGAAATTTAATTGAAATAAATTAAAAATAAGTATAAAAATTAATAAATTTTAGTGAATTTTGACAAATCAAATACTCCTTAATTTTTCTCGAGCAATATCTATGCAGCAGCCTAGCCACTTTAACCATGCAATTTTAGTATACCAATATATTTGACTCCATAATCAAACGATTAAATATTCAAATTTAAAATTATTATTTTTGTTCAGTAAATTACTAATCGCAAATGTAAACCTATCCGACACACTAAATTGATTTGCCGTATATTCTACAATGTAATTAATTTTTTTTTTTTATCTCATCTAAGCTATATTTACAAATTTTATCAAGAACTACTGGTTATGCTGAAAAAACTACTGCTTGTATTTTGGTCGTCGCAGATAAATTTCAGGGTCATGAACTAATTTTGAGAGAAAAAAAAAAAAAAAAAAAAAAAAACTTCATGTTTGGGCTTAACCAGGAGGGCACAGTTTATTAAATATTTTGTTGCCCTCAATAAAAGAAAGAAACAAAATAAAATTTATATAAGCATACAAATTAAAAGAATAATGACAATAAAAAGAAAGAGAAATTTAAGTTAGACGCGGGTTGGCAAATCAGTGGAATTGAAGCCAAAGGGAAACACTGCTAAGGCTGCATGTTTGGTTGATAAAAAATAAAAGAAAAAGTACAAAGTGGGAAGATGGGATATAAATGTGATATGTGAAAATTTTTTACTTGAAAAATGTTCAAAAATTAGTAAAGTTTGTGATTTTTGGTGTGACCAAACCGGCCCAGTTCAAGAAAAAAATTAATTTTTTTTAGTTGGTTATTAAAATATTAATTTTTTTCAGTGTTTGGCAAGAAAAAAATTATTAATTTTTTGACTTTTTTATTAATTTGATATGTATTATTCTTAATTATTTCAAAGAATTTAAAAATATAAGAGAAAAATTTTAATCATTTCAAAAAAAAGTTAAAATACAATATTGAGTAGCCAATAATTAATTTTTGTAAAAAAAAATTAATATTCTAAGAATATATATATATGCCTCACTAATTAACGTTAATTTTATTGGATGACGGTGATCGTAATATTTTATGCTTTAAATAAATAATCAAAGAGGATATATATTTCAAAAAAAATGAAAATAAATCCTTCAATTTTATACTAGTGTTGCTAAACCGAGCCTTAATAACAGCAAGCAGCCCAACGGGGATTCTTGACAGGTTGAGTTTGGAAAAAAAAAAAAAAAGTTTTGTTTAGTTGATTATTAATTACTTTGATATTTTAGTTTTTGGTAACTGGTCACTAACTATGAAAAAGGTAATTTTTTTTTTACATCGGAAGATAAAAAATTAATATTTTAATAATTAATTTTTTTTATTAATTTGATATTTTTATTTTTAAAATTTAAAAAATTTAAAACGTAAAAAAGTAGATTTGATAATAAAAAAATGGTAAAAAAGGGAGTTACTATTTTTTTTTTGTGTTACATATATCAGTCCCTCAATATATGCAACAATAAATGATACACTCGCGTAACAATGAGAAATCAGACCCACGTCTAAAACTTAGATACGATTCGCTCAGCAAAAAAAATCTATCTTAGGATTGTTTGATCTCCAATTAAATATTAAAATTTATCAAAAATTATAAAAAATTTATATATTTTTTTAATTAAATTTTATTACATATTATTTTTATATCAAAATTTTATATCTTTACTATATTTTTTTTGACTAACTTTGTTTCTAATCAAACACCCCTGACAAACTTTTATTACCTTTTACGTCCGGAGGGCTGCCCAAGTTTTTGATATAAATTTGGAGAAGTAAGGGTCAGTTTTGCGTTTGATTGACTGCCTGACCAGCCATTCAAAATCTGACAGTCCTGCGAGATGTGCCAACTTGTTCACGTTTCCATTCAAAATCTGACAGTCCTGCGAGATGTGCCAACTTGTTCACGTTTCAGCCAAGTGACGGCGCCTTGGTTCCCTTACACAAGTGATTATTAGACGACAGTGCATTCATACAAATCTGTCACGTGCTGTCCTTTTACGCGATGAGCCTCTCACAAATTGGTTCATTAAATTATGTGATCGTCTGGAAAGAGGTCAAAAAAAATTAATAGCCCAGCTTTTAATTATTTTTTTTTGTTCTTTAAAATAATTAAATTTATTTTTTTATCTTAAATTTTAAAAAATAAAAATATCAAATTAATAAAAAATTAAAAAAATAAACTGTAAAAAAATAATTTTTTCCTCAAAACTTAGTTTTTTGTCATATTTATATTAATGTACTGTATTGCCCCGCGTCATGCGTTCCCAAAGGCAAAAGGTAGGGAGAATTAAGCAGAGCCATGGCGCTCTGAGATTGGAAATAGCTGACTACTACTTCAATTTTTTTAATTAAATTTTTTTTTTCAGGTATGCATCCTTAAATTTTCATATCTACGTACCATAGTCATTTTCTTTGGTTAGTCTAAAGATGCAGTAGCAGGCATCTTTTCATAATTTAGGCGTGGATATAGACATTGAAAAATGGTATAGTATAACTTGACTCTGTGAGTATAAATCAATAATGTTAAGAACCTAAATTCACATAATATTGATGATTGTGCTGTTAATAAATTATAAATTTTTGTTGAATATTCAGATCAAGACATTAATGTTACTATATATATTATTTTAATTTTAGATATAAATTAAAAACACAATTCATGATAGTGGCATTATTATTTGAGTATGTTTGTAATGGTACTCACTCTTGTATAGACTTTATTGCAGACAAAGACTTGACCATGCATGTTAGGCTGGCCAAACTAATTGGTCATGAGACATATCTATCATAAGCCTATGTCCTGTTTATTTTGAGCTACTCTTTTTACCTATTATGTGAAGTTTTTGTGTAATTTACACACTATCTTAGATTGGATTGTACAAGCTATAGAGTTTTATTTTATTTTTTTTGGGGTATTGTCTAACCTATGATTGAGACTGTTTTGTATGTATTATTTTAAGATTGTGTATCCATTGTTGCTTAGTTTATGATTTGACTCTAATTAGAGACAAAATTTATATGTTTAATTATGATTTTACATGCGTTAACTTGCACCTCGATTTATAGAAATCAGGGGCATGACACCAAGTGACTCCTAGATTTTTTTGATTGTGAAAAGAAGCGTTACACTCTAACATTTTAACCTTCTAACAAAAAGAGACAAAATACCAAAACGAACTCATTTATTACCCTCACTATAACCGCTAGGTGACACCTCATCATTAGCTTCCCAAAGTCTCATACAACAGTTTAAGGATCCGTTGTTGTCATTATAATTAACACATAATCAAACCTTGCCATCTACAAGCTCTTGATGTTACTTACCTATATCTGTTATTCAGGCTCTTAATACATGTCTAAGCATGACACCCTGATGGAGTTTGCCTAAAACATGTCATTTTTCTCATTTTCTCACCAATTAGTTCCCAAGCCTAAGATTTACTCATTATAAATACCTCCATTTTATCTCTCATTTATATAAAGTAATCACCTATTTATCCAATAAACATTCAAGTTTCTCTCACTCTTGGCTGTCTTGCTCTTCCTATACCCTCTAGATGGCTCCTCCTACTTCTCAGAGAGATGTTCCTTTATGAGGATCCTAGGCTAGCCAAGGGATCCTCCCACTATGGTCTCACTCCTACACATAGAAACACTTCACAAATAGTACTGCAACATGCTCATTAATCATGGATGATTGCACTGAATTCGTATTTTTTTTGGCCCCTAACATGTTTGAGTAGATGAGTTATCTTATAATTTAGTTTTCAAGAAAAAGATGAAGGGTAAAGATGGTTCCACTTGGCTTGTCAAATTTTGTGCACATCAATTTTTTTGTCTAAAAATTAAGACAAAATTATGATAGCGAATTTTATTTGAAAGAATGTAAATGCAAGCTCTCAAATATTCTGAATAAAATAAAAGTCTTTGATTCTTCTCTTGAATATTAACATTAGAACTTGGTATTAAGAATTATAAATTTTGATTTTATCTTGAGGACTTGGTAGCTTGATTTTAATATTTGTATGATTTAACTTTAATTTAAGGGTTTGACAAATTAATCTTAAGATACGTGAATTTAAAAGTTTAACTTTAAATTAAAAGATAGACTTGTTGAATATCCTCTTTTTCATACACTTGTTGGAATAAATGGTTGAACTTCCCTACTTATTGGAATTCTTCTTTTTTTTTTTGTTTTTTTTTTTCATATTTTCTTTGCCTCTTTTAATTGTATTTTTTCTTTATGGAATCACCCTCCACTTATTAAAATTCTTCTTGTTTATTTTCTTCACCTTTTATAATTTTATTTTATTTTTCCTTATAGAACACTCATATTTATATTTATAGTAGAATGATAAAGAGTCATGATAATTTAAAACTTTTTTGAGTAATTATCTTTATCTGTTTATTTTTTGTACGAAGATAAAAACTATTCATTATTTTTGTTAAGAGATAAAACATGAAGCTAGCGAAGCTTCTACACCTGGAATCACCAAGAAATTTGAAGAAAAGACTGAAGAAATTAGAGAGAATAACGTTGTTTCTCACTCGACCGATCATTGGCAGGATGATTTAAGATTTTTACTTTAGTACACATTCTTATTACATCGTGCCAGATATTATGCTAGTTATCACAAATATGATTTCATTTTCAAATCCAAAGGTGCCACCTTCACGTTATAATTGGACAGAGGAGGAGGGCCAAGTGCCTTTTTTTTTTTTTTTTTTAAGGCCTGGACCTCTCAGTTGTCCAGCTTCAATCAGCATAAAATCCTTTGTCAAGTCCAAAAAATAAAAATAAAAAATAAAAATTAAATCAAAAATTTAAATTCAGTCCAAATTTTAATTTTGTTTTTTTGTAAAATAAAACGTTTTACACCAAAGAGAGGCTTCACAGATGAACTTTCCTTTCTAAATATTGTTTGAGAAGATGACTTCCATTGCTTCCGTACTTGCTAATATTTTTATTTTTTGGTTATATTCTTAGGAGAACATTCCCACACTCTTAGGGCCCTGTTTGTTAGCAGGCTGAAAATAGAGAATTGGACAAATAATTTGTGAGGTCTGGTTATATTCCATTTGTTTAGCAAATAAGATTGTATCACAACAAATCCAACCGGATGCTAAATCCCTCAAAATGGCGGACAAATATTCTCACCTGAGATGTAATATTACTTATACTCCATTCTCGGATTTGTTTCCCACCAAATTTAAAGGTTCAAAATTATTTCTTATTACATCTTATGTCAAATCATATGTTTTATCCCACTTTATATCCCATCAACCAAACACCAAAAAAATAATCACACATAAAAAATTAATCTCATGTTATATCTAATCTCATATATTAACTCATGATATTATTTATACCCCGTTATCCAATCCCTCAAAACAAACATAGCCTAGGTGTCATTTAATATACTTAGTTTGAACTTAATTTTTATGTTGCAATTAAAAAAATAGTTTAAAACGCATTTAGTTGTTTGTATTTTCAAAATCTATTTTTAAAAATAAAAAATAGGTTTACATATAAAATGTAAAATGGTAAAAATCGTTTTGAGCATTTTTAGCTCAAAGTAAAAAAAATCTTAAAACACAAAATAAAAAACGTCAAATTAAATACGTTTTATGTTTTATTTAGTTTGAGATTTTCAAAGCACGTAAAACAGAAAGAGATAATGAAAAATAAAAATGCAAATTAAATACCACTTAAATTTTCTAAATTCTTAAATTTTACCCTTACGTTCATAATATAATTCATAACTTATTTATGTCCCCCCCCCAAAAAAAAATTGACACCCCATCCCCAAAATTTGTACATTTTTAAAGTTAAGACTTTAAATTTATAAAATAATCGTTTGCTCCCTCCATTATGTTTACGAAAGAAGATTCACTGTATTTATTACATGTGGTTTACGGTAGAATATTATAAAGTGGAGACGGTTATTAAATGTTGAAAGGTAAAAGAACTAATTGATTTTATTATTTACAAACAAACTCTCTTCTATTCTACCATTGATAGGTAATATTAGTTTTGATCATTTTGAGTTTCAATCTCATCTAAACTCTTCCAATCAAGGTATGATCCAACACAAATTTTTCCTATCCTAGGAAGATGTTTATGTATGGATCTTATTTTTTTTAGTCAATTGATTAATTTGATTTATTTTCAATTGTATGTAAATTTGTATTATACATAATATATATATAATTTGATTATTTAAGTTTCAAGTTTCAGTCTAATATAAACTCTTTCAAGAAGATGTATGTGTGAATTGATATTTGTGTTCTTAGTGAAATTGTTGTAGTCAATTGTATGTAAAAGTACATATTATATTTCAAAAAGTTCTTGCACTAGTGGAAAGAGGGGTATTAGCGACCGCTTAGTGGTCGCTAAAAGTATTAGTGACGGTTTAGCGACCGCGTCAAGCGAGTCGCACTTAGGTCGTCGCTAAAAAGTATTAGCGACTACCAAGGCGGTCGCTAAATTTTTTGCGATCGCGCCTACGACTGCTTGAGTTAAAAACATCAGACAAGCGACCGCTTATAGCGGTCACTTATACATAAAAAAATTAAAAAAAAAATAGAAAAAATAAAAAAACAGCAACATACAAAAATTTAAAAAAATACATAAAAAAATTATATTACACAGTAAAAAAAATTCAACAGCAACATTTCAACAATTAATATTACATTTCACAACCAACAGTTAAAAAAAAAATTCCAATCAAACAACCAATATCCAACATTAACAGCATATATATGAAACTAACAAATTAATGAGTAAGTTAAAAAAAAAAAAAACACACACACACACAATAATATATACATGCATGCATAGATGAATCAACAAACCCCAACCACAAAAACAAAAACAAAATTATTTACATTCATCCAATAATAAACAAAAAAATCAGAAAAAAAAAAAATAATTCAAACTAAAAAAAAAAATCAAACCTGGTGGTGTGATAGTGAAGCCTCCAAATAACTCTAATACATAAAAAAAAAAATTGTTAATTAGTGAGAGAGAGCAAGAGAGAGAGAGAGAGAGAAACAAAGAACAAGAGAAAGCAAGAGAGAGAGAGAAACAAAGAACAAGAGAAAGCAAAAGAGAGAGAGAGAGAGCTAGAGAGGGAGAACTTACCGGTGGCGGCGGCGGCCGGCGTCTGGCTACGGCAGCGGCGGAAAAGAGAAGAGGGCAGGGAGGAGAAAGGGGCAGGGGGAGAGAGAAGAGAGCGCGGGGGAGGGAAAGGAAAAAGAGGGAGGGAAAGAGAGGAAAAAAAGAGAGGGGCGTTCTGCCCGATATAATTAGAGTATTAGCGACCGCCTAAAGCGGTCGCTAATGCTGTCGCCTAAAAGATATTAGCGACCGCCATGAGCGGTCGCCCGAATTTTCTCGTCGCCTTTCCTTTTGCGCACTTGATTAGCGACGCCCAAATATAGCGACCGCTTTAAGCAGTCGCTAATAACGTTATAGTGACCGTCAAAAGCGGTCGCCCGAATTTTTCACTCGCCGATTGGCCAATCTCTAGTAGTGTTGCATCTGCAAATTTTATGTATTTATTAATTTATTTTGTCTATATCTACTTTAAATCTTCTGTATAAACGCATTCCATTAGTACCATATATGTAGAATTATTAGTTTCGAAAAGGCACAATTAATTGGAGAAGGAAAATTAATTTTCTCCAATTTTATCTAATGTTTACCAACTATGATCTTCAACTTTTATAATTTTTTATAAATACTTAACAAACCACTAAAGTGTTACATATCAATTGTAACTGCAAAATTATGTTTATTTTATTCTTTATTTTTTTTTTACACCAAATGGCCCTAATTAAATCTTCTGTTAATCTTATTTAATGCATATTAATTTACAACAAAAATTGAAGAGAGTAACAGCACTGTCCAAATTCCTATACAACAGACAACCAAACCATGTGAGAAACAAGTGCGCAAGAGTTAGAAGCTGTACTTGCAAAGCAATGGAACCATAGGCTATGGTGCTTTCAACAAGCTCCACTGATGAAAGTTTTGTCTCCTACAAATATGGGATAGATGTACCCCCAGTGCATCCCATCCACAAGCCTTTTCATATAGGTTACAGTAAGCAGTACGGTTGTTTAATACTTCACCCTGTAAAATGGACAGTCAAGTCTTCAAGGACCAAAATGTTGGCTTGGCAGCACATGGAGATGACACCTTACAGATAAGAAGACCTTCCTCTCAATTAGGGGCGGGAATTCGTGTTTACTTGCCATGTTCAGCGGGCGTTGGAATGTCAATGCGAAAGATACACAAAGATATTCAAAAATTCATATTAAAAATAGTGTTTAATAAGGTTAAGACATATTTAATATTAAAACTTAATATCCGTACGAATTTAAAAATAATTTAAAATTTGTCTGTAACTCAATACGTAATACCAATTTATACTTATAGGATATTTACTATCTGATGCCTGTAGGATACCCGGTACCACCAACTAAATATTATTTAATATGATATAATATAATACAATATAATATACATATTTATATAATCAAAATTGTGCATCCATGTAATATAAGTATAAAATGTAATATTATGAGTTAACGAGGATTTGATGCATATTCAAGGATTTGAAGAAGTGTTTTTCATTTAGTTATTAGTATATCGAAGAGTCGAGCAAGTGATCAATAATATATGTTTGTATATTCGAATCTATTGAAAAGTTGTATGTTTGGAGCTATGTTTGATTACAGTGAAAAACCCAAAATTTTTTGTGATTTGAATTTTTCTCAATAAATTATATGCTCTTTATTTTTACTTGCCTTACTTTATTATTAACAATTAAGTGCGTGAATTGTTTTAAATATTTAACATGCAAAATTTCAATGTACTATTTCTCTCCAAGCGAGTTATATGCAAGTAGAACGTGCTTAAGTGAGACCATGATTTATTGTTGCTATTACTAGAAAGACACTACTTTGCAATGGAAAAGCTTTTAAAAAGCAATTCTGAAGATAAAGCTCTGCGCAAACTATGATAAGGTATGTATGGAAGATATTAATCATTTTCGATCGGTGCGGTTTAATTATTTATATATAATTCATTTACATTGGAGAATTGATGTTTAACTAAAAATTTAATGACACTATTTTGAATGCTACTATGAGAATGACACTGCTTCTCAATGGGAAAGTCCACAAAAGCCATTCTCAAAGTAAGCATTTAATTAAAAATGTTATAGTGATGAAGATATGAATCCTTTTCATTTGGACCCCCAACCATGTAAATTAGAATAATTGACATTTAACAAACTTTTATACTTGATATATACTATATAGATTCTGTAAAACTTTGAACGATGTTTAATTTCTTGAATTAACTAGGATATTAGAGAGTAAGACACATCATGAGATTACTAATTTTGTGTTGTACAAGTATAATGTACATCTATATATATATAATTGTCTGATTTTATTTTTGTGCATTAATTTTTAAAAAACTTATCATATATATTTACGTTTGAAGAATAAAATGCATTATAAATGAATCAAATTAAACCTTATAAGCAATACATCCATTAAATTGTTAGATTATTATTAACAAAGTTATCTAATTTAAAATTTGTTATTATCTAGTGCTAATCATTTTGTAATTTGTACTAATGATGTGGTGTGTAATATATCATTATAATATTATACTATTTTTTAAAAATTGAAGGGAAACATTAATTCATTTCAAATGTGAGAACTTGACCAAATAAATTCATGAATTTAACTAGAATTCAAGCTAAAGTAACAAATTTGAGAATATGAGCGAGATTTACTATCCTATTTATGATTTCAACTAGTGTTGACCAGACAAAGAATTTCTTTGTAGGCATCTCTTTTTAATAATTAAAATCAATTTATAGCATATTTTTTCTAATTTAAAAGTTAAATATGTATGATTATTATAATGGTGTTATAAATATTTTATCATAACATATTTAGTTTAAACAATTAACCAATTATAATGATTATAATTTTAAACATTTTAACTTAAAAAATTACATGTATACCCCAAACAATATACAATATTCCACAAAAAATAACATATAACAACAAGACTTCGGAGCTAACAGATCTTTCCAAGGTTAAAAAGATTATTAGTTGTGGTGGGTTTTCAAAAAGAAATAATTTTTTATTAAGGAGGAAGAGTGATGATCAGATGGCAGTTAGTAATAAAGGGATGCTCACAAAGAAAGAGAGTGAATAATGATGAGATATTCTCTTCAACTATATGACACGCCTCCCATTTGGGTAGTTCTAAGAAGGCTAGGTCTTTTTTTTTTTTTTTTTGAAAGGTGAATTTTTTTTTTCTTTTTTTTTTTTTTAAGGGGAGGGGGAAGACTCGAACTCGAGTCATGAGCGGGCAGGAAAGGCTCTTAACCACTGAGCTAAAGGCCACGCTCCTAAGAAGACTAGGTCACGCCATAAGTTTAACTCAAATGCGAACGGTGTGAGTTACGGGGCTAATCATGTTATAAAGTAAATTACACTATTATGTCAATTAAATCTGGTCAAAGACATGCCATACAAGATTATAAATGCCAATTAAGTCAAATATATTTAAAATAATAATAAAACTTTACGGCCACTAGATTACATTCTTGCAACTCATAGAAAATTAGGAAAATAATAATAATAATAATAATAATAATTATAAAAAATAAAAATTATCCATTATAAATTATTACAGTTATTCAAATTCATATTACAATCATCCATCCGAATATGATTATGGAATACATAATATTACAAACAGTCTCGTCTGCAATACAATTTAAATGCGAATGAATAATACCGAAAGTTACTCTAACATTTGATTTTTGTGCTTTGTTTGTTGACAATTTGTTATTCATTTGTTCATCATTTGATTGAATTAGTGATTAGTCTTTAGTCAAATCGATTCATACCATAACATAGGATGTGTTTGGAGTCTAAAAAAAAAAATTAAAAATTTTTAAAAGATGGGATTGATGTGATGTAAAAATGATAAATGGTAAAATTGATTGGAAGGATTTGAAAACTTTTGAAATTTTTTAAAATTTTTTATTTTTTTATCTTTGGTTCCAAACGAACCCATAGATGGAGGTTTAAGTGTCACACAATTCCACCCATCGTCCCTTTTTAATCTTGTAATGCGGTGTTGATGAACAATTAAGCAAAAGGCATGAAAATGGCAACTATTCAACGCTCATAATTAATATTCATAGCAAGCAACGGCAAGGCCAATAAGCAGTCTTCATGTCTCCAAGTTCATGTACATACATTCGAACTCCGATGGTCATATTTCTCTCTTCTCATATACATGTAAATTTATTATTATTATTATTATTATTATTATTATTATTATTATTATTGTTATGTAAATTATGTATGCATATTTGATAAAGTCAATATATATATTTATTAGATAATTCATATTTGAAGTCGGAGGCTAACATTGCCGAGCTGTGTTAACTGTCGGCTCTGTAATAGTTGAGCTGTGTTAAACTAAAATTTAACGATTTAAATATATTTATATATTTTTAAGTAAAAAAATAAATATTTTTAAATTGTTATATTCTTATTTAACAATTTATAACACAGATATCATCGATATGCTATCTGTCCCATCTCAGCGTCCCATTTTTTAATATATTTTCTCTTTGAAACCTTTAAACTCGTCATATTTGCATCTATGGAGGAGACAAAGGGTTTGGACTGCAGGCACTCTCAAAATAAACAATGCATGTTTAATTTGGGTCCCGTGCCTACTATAAGGATTTTTGATGGACCAAAATCAGTTAAAATTTATTAATTTTTATTAATTTTTTGTATTTTTTTTAAGTAAAATTTTATCACATATCATTTTATCATCAAATTTTTATATTTTTATTATATTTTAAGTGTGTCTAGAGTGACAAAAAATGAGTTAAAATAAAATAAATCATAAATTCGTAATTCGTATAATAAAATAAAAAAATAAATAACTTTTTAAAAAATTTCACTATTTTTTATTATTTTTTTAAATTTTTTAGCACCCTGAACGTAACTTTTTCAAACAAACTTTTACTAGTCACACACGCTTGCGTATCTTAGCTGAACTCATGAAAGCGGGTAAAACTGTGACAAAAGATAGGGGGAGAATCCCCCGCATTTTCAAGGAGCATCTTCTAATGAATGAGCGGTGGGAAGAGAAAAGATGAGCCCGGGTTAGGCCAAAAGAGGCTGAAAAAAGGAGGCATGGATACAATCATTCAACGGCATCTCATCATGTTGAGCCATCCATCATTTGCTTGCATGAAATTCATCAAACCGATGGGAAAATATCTATCTTGTGGCCCAAACAGACACTGCAGCTCTCTAACCTGCAGTATCCCCTTATCCTAGTCGTCAATATTTATGTAAGATTTTGTTTATCTCAAAAGTAATAGCAAATTAATAGTTTACTCGAAAAATCGATATTTCAAATTTTCAGTAAGTAATATGCAGGCGTTAATTTCTTCAATTTTTCAGACTGAGTTTGGAAAAAAAAAATAACTTTTTTTAATTACTTATTAAAAAGTTAATTTTTTTTTATATTGAGGAAGAAAAAATTAATTTTTTAGTGCTTAACTTTTTAATTTTTTATTAATTTGACTTTTTTTTCCTTGAAGTTTAAAAAAAATTTAAAATGTAAGAGTATAAATTTGATAATTTTAGAAAAAGTAAAAAAAATATCATTTTTTTTTAGCCAAACTCTATCTTAGTAAGTAATTAAGTTTATTTTAAAGAGTATTTGGTTTCATAAAAATTAATACCCAAAGAAACTTCAATTTTTATTAAATTTTTTAATTTCAATTAAATTTTGTCATTTATCACTTTTACACTAAATTTTTATTTATTTATTTTTTATTATTCAAACACCTCCTTTATTTATTTTTATATAACCGTCACCTCTATATAATTAAATACGCCAATTTTAAGGGGCAATTGACCCAAAGATAAGTTTTGCAATTTGAGCAAGATTGTGATTATATATTTGCTCATTAAACTCAATTGACCGATTGAGCGTGTGGTGGTGTCAAATTAGAAATAAAAGTTGATATATATGTGACTGGAATAAAATTATAAGCTAGCTGGCTAGGGCTAGGCACACCATTGATGTCGCCAAGATCTTCTCTCGATTGCTTCAATAGTCGGCTTGACTTCGGAAAGGTTCCTTACCCAACTATAATCTTTAAGTTTCCACTCATTAATTGTACAAAAGACTTTTATTTTTTTCTAAAAAGATTTAAAAAAAAGAAAGAAAAATATAGAGGTCATGGCATGCAAGGTTGACGTAATTTGAGGTATGAAAGGCGCTTCTTTAGCTTAAGACCAACTTTATCAACATACTTTCTTTTAAAAAAAAAAAAAAAAAAAAATTACCAACATCCCCATACAAGGTCCATTTGATTTATTAAAAATTATTAAAAAATTTTGAGAGTCTCTAAAAGTTATTTACCTTTTATTTTATTGCACGAATTACGAATTTACAAATTATCTCAATTTATTTCACTTTTTGTCATTTCAAATGAACTTATAATGATTTATATATATTTAAAGTTGTCCAATATCGATTTACGAAAAAAATTATTTTTTTAATATAAGAGATTAATTTGTATAATTTTAATATTTAAATTTTAAGGTGATATCCCTCCTCTTATTTATTATTAAGTTTTTTTTAACATGGTATTATAATAGATTTTTAATTAGACCCCATCACAATTTATATTATGCTTATATTCATTCGAATCAACAAGGCTGTTCGGAGTTGTTCAACGTTAATTCATGAAAAAAATTATTTATCCTAAGATATGAATTCACATTATGCCTTTTTTATGAGTTTTTTTTTTTGACAATATATATATATATATAATATAGAGAGAGAGATATAGAGATATATATATATATATATATATATATATATAATCAATGATGCAGTCTTTGATCCATGTTAAAGCTCCTGCTAAGAGAGATATCGAATCTCTCAACTCCCATCCCATGTTGCTTTGGATGGGATTTGGTTTTTGCTTGGTCTAACCTTTTCCCAAAAGAAGCGCCAATTGCCAACCATGAACCAGCCCCTCCGTCGTACATTGCTAATTACTATAAATACAATTTTTAATCCTATTAGACGTACGACGCCAATCAATTATCCTCTTTCAACGGAGCACACCATAACACACTTGGCAACAACTCATTTGCCAAGTTCTTAGCTTCTGCATATTCTAATAGGGGCAAAGAGGGTACAAAGGAATCTGATCCCCCTTTCTTTAACGGGGGGTGGTGGTAGGTTTATTGTTTATCCTCTTCTCCTTTGGACCATCCATCATAGATCTTTGTACGTGATTCTCTTTTTCTACATGTATACAGTGTGCTTATATATAATAATATTTGCATTTATTAAATGAATTTTGGTAGCAGGTGGCTGTACTAAGAGCCAATGAAAATAAGATTTGAGGGTGGACATGGTAATGCGAGGTTAATCCTAAGATTTTTAATTAGAATAGTTAGATTAAAATTTAATAATTTAAATATATTTATTTTTTTGAATTAAAATAATATTAATACATTTAAGCTATTAAATTTTAATTCAACGACCTAAAATTAATGTCACGAAACTAACATAACATCTCAATTTTATAAACATACACAATAATATTCACACTTTTTTATGGATAATTTTTTAAAATGTGAAATATTGTTATGTGACATATATTTACTGATAATTAATGACTTGATGATGAATACTTAAGAGATACCTGTTAACAGTAGTGTTTATTAAATTTTGTTTAGTCAAATGAAAAATAAGGGGGATGACTTTTTTTTTTTTTGGTGCTCTCATATATATATTTTTTTATTTTCCTCTTCTAACAAGACCTTGTGAAACTAACCCAATCAATGCAAATCATTTTACCTCTTACTTTGACAAATGTTAATTCTCATGCTTCAGCTTAATATATATATATATATATACACTTATTAATATATATATATTAAGCATAGGTTAGAATTTCAAAAGCTGGTGAGGAAGGGGATTCCATTATTCTAAAGCTTGGGTCCTTGTGATTGCAAGTCCCAATGCCCACTAATAATGACATAAGAGAAAAGTGAGGGAGAAAGGGACAGTCCAAGACTCCAACTGACAGCATACCATCATAAAAATAAAATTAAAAAATAAAAATAAAAAATAAAAATGGCAATAATTGCACAGAGATAATAATCTTCTATTTTTTAATTTTTTTTTATGAATTCATGTATGATCTCTAAACTTATTTAAAGAATAACATTATCAAATAAATATGAGAAATAATAACGTTAGAGAACTAGTCTTTGTTTAATCATAAAATTTATTATATTCATCCCTTATACAATTACATATATATATATATATATATATTTGTCTAGAATACAAACTGCCGTATCATTATAATTTTTCATAAATAAAGACTGTATTTGACAATCGTCAAATTTTTATCCATTATTAATTTTTATTAACTTTTTATACCAAAATTTACTAATAAAAATTTTAACTTTCTTTGACTTTTTTTATTTCTTCTCAATTTTTCATTAATTTTTATAATATTTTTACCAAAATATAACTTTTTAAAAATAACACATGAGAAGTTATAAAAATTTTTAATTTTTTTTACACCACTTATCCAATATTTTATATATATATTATGGAACCGTTTAGTACCTCAAATTTTTTAAAAAATTTTAAAAATTTTTAAAATTTTTAATTAAATTTTATTATATGTCACGTTTACGTTACTTTAACACTAATTTTTTAATTTATTTTATAAACCAAACACCACCCTGCATATAAACACGCAAAGGAACAAGAGGGCATTAAATAATGGTAGTTTGACCCTTGAAGAGCTGGCTGTACTGATCATTTTTGGGTTAGGCACGTCATAAATGACAAGTGAGTTGTACTCGTACTTGCCCAGTCCCACTTCAACAAGGTTTGCCAGCAATATGAATCACCTTTGCAATATTGGCAGACTGAGTACGGGATGTTGAATATATAAGGGTTGGTTTGGTTCGTAAATAAATTTTAAATAATTTTATAAATTTTTGTTAATTTTATATTACATTAATTTTTTTTATTACACGTATTATGAATTCGTAATTTATCTCAATTTATCTTATTTTATCTTATTCCAAACTCACCCAAGGTGGTATTTGATTTGTTTTTTTATTTTTTATTTTGTTTTTTTAAAATAAAAAAAACAGTTCAAAATGTATTTAATCATTTATGTTTTTAAAATTTATTTTAAAAAATAAAAAATAAATTTACACATAAAATGAAAAATGATAAAAAAGTTATTTTCAACGTTTTTAATTCTAAACAAGAAAAATCTAAAAATAAAAAAAAAGTATTTTTTGTTTTCTTTATTTTAAAATTTTTAAAATATAAAACACATAATATAAAAATAGAAAACAGAAAAATAAACCAAATGATACAAAAGTTTTCTGAAACGTAAAATATAGAAAAAAATAATACATTTTGAAAAATATTACAACTATGAAATTAGATTTGTAAAACAATTAATTTGGATCCATACTTTATAACTTTTATTTATAGAATTAAGTGGCTTTAATTATAGGCTCTACCTTTAAAATGCATTTCTTTTTATTGTTGGAGGACAAATAAAAATATTTGTACTTGTATTTAGCATTTGTGAATTGTTACCATAAATTAAGTTAAAATTAATGATAAAGAATATTTTATATATATATATTTTTTATAAAATTATTAAACCAAACCGGAATTAGTAATTTGGTTTAGTTTAATTTCTTAAATGAATAATTTGATTAGGGTCTTAAAATTTTTAAACTCGATGATCGGTCTAAGTGTAAGTATCGAACCAAATCAAACTAAATCAAACTAAATTAAATCAAAACGGGTGCATCGTTAACTATAAGAATCGTGGGATAAGTCTAGATCACTACTTTTAGTTACCCTATCTAATATAATAATAACAATAAACACTGTATTTTATAATTATTTGGCATAAAAAAATTACATTGAAAAAAGAATAAAACAAAGACTAGAAGAGAGACAAAATAATATTTTAATACTTTAGAGAATATGATAAAAAAGATAATGTGAGTTTCAAAAAAAAAAAAAAAAAAAGCTAATGTGAAGTTTCATTAAATAGAGAATTCATAAAAGAAAAAATAAATTTTTATTATATTTTAGAAATTATGGGTTGGGCATTTGTTCTAAATAGTACAGATCGAACAGTGGCAAGTACCAAAGGACTGTTTGGCCCCGTCATAGTCCAGCACTAGTCCTCCCAACCAAAATTTGGTTTGTTGGGAGATGCCACCTTGATTCTTAAACTTCAGTGTGCGGGGAGCGTTTGGTACCCGCCCCACCACAACAAATTTTAAATTTTATAAATTTTGGTTAATTTTTGTTAAATTTTAATAATGTTTTAAATTTTGTGATAACTTTTTTTTAATGAAAACCATTCAAATGAATAAGTGAAACCTCATTTGAACAAATTTAATTAAAAATTTTACATTATATTAATCAAATACTAAAAATATATCTGACACATTATAATTTTTCTCATTTTTAAACTTCCAAACGCTCTCTCTGAATTTGACAGAAAATTTGTCTTTAACCAAAGCATGGTAACCATCAAAGATGAGGGAAGCTACAAATTCACACAAAAATGCTAACAATAAATAGCTTGACTTTCTATGGTCACTATTTCTATTTCTATTTTATTTTATTTTCTTGTTTGGCACTACTAAAACCCACAAAAATTTACTAATTTTAACTACTTTTTGTACTTTTCTCAAATAAAAAATTTTCACATTTCGCTTTTTGTCACATCTTTTTACTTTTATTGTACTCTTTGTCCCTTTTTTGTCAATCAAACACCCCTCCCCTAAGATATTAGGGGTGTTTGATTTATCAAATTTTATCAAAAATTATAAAAAATTATTAATTTTTTTCAACCAAATTTTAACTTATATCGTTTTTTCATCAATCTTTTTTTATTATTATTATCTAAACACTTCATTCAAATGTAGACTTAAAAAGCCCAAATAATAATAATAATAATAATAATAATAATAATAACAACCTGATATCATAGAATTTCCCTGCAAACAACTCATAAAGTTCGGTGGGCAACTTGACTAAACACTCTTCCTCGTGAAAAGGATAATGGGTGTATGGTTAGCAAAAATTTAGTTAAAAAGTATAGTAAAAATATACAGATTTGATATAAAAGTGATATATAATAAATTTTAATTGAAAAAAAATATAAAAAAACTTAATAAAAATTAATAAATTTAAATTAATTTTGACCAATTAAACACTCACAGTATAGTACGGATAAAAATAACCTCAAATGATAGTTGGCAATGTCAGT
This sequence comes from Vitellaria paradoxa, assembly GCA_019916065.1. NCBI lineage: Eukaryota > Viridiplantae > Streptophyta > Magnoliopsida > Ericales > Sapotaceae > Vitellaria > Vitellaria paradoxa. The sequence goes on along the minus strand of CM034233.1, from coordinate 21,463,752 downwards.
AGCTAGCTCGAGCTGCAATAACTACTGTTAAAAAAAACAACTTAAATATTAAAATAAAGTTGGGTAGCCAAAAAAGTAAGGAAAACAAAGGTGGGTAAAGCAAAGCTTTGGGTTAGGCTTTCTAAATATATAATTATTCGAATATATATATATATGTGTGCGTATGTGTATATGTATTTAATATGTTTCTGTGTGTTTATTTATATATATTTTTCCACAGTAGCTGTGACGGTGGTTAATCATCAAGAGCTCTTATTTTTATGCAGGCGTGGGTATAAATGCAGCAACTTTGCTACTAAGCTTCCTCTTTCACTTCTTCCAAATACCCATTTCCTATTTCTCTCTCTCCCCTGCTTGTTTCTCTCTCTCCGGACTCTGCTTCAGAAGGTCTTTTCTGATCTGTTTCTCTCTCTCTCTCTCTCTCTCCGTCTTTATTTTGAAGTTGTATTCCTTGCGAGGGTACGAAACATTGACAGTACGTATCAGTCGGCTGAACTGATAAATTTGCAGGGTTTGAACAGACCGACTTCCCGAATTCAATAAATTCTCACAAGTGAAAAAAGGCTTCAAAATGGTGGGCAAGAGTACCAAAAAGTAGGACACAATCTGAAATGGGTATTATTTCTCTCTTCCCACTTTTAGTTGGTTCTCTGTCTTGTCGTAGTAGTCTCTATGTTTCAGAGCTGAGCTGAGGGGGCGTCTGTTGGTCTGACTAGGGTTTTTACTGCAGAGTTTGAATGTGGATTTATGATGCTGAAATCAATGCTTGTACTAATTAATTGCTACTGGACACTTTTTACGACCTTTTAGCAGAACTGGGTTAGTGTTTTCTTTGTGATTGGGGGGATTACCTTTGTGTAATTTGGGAGGACTACAACAAATTCAGTGATAGCTTGGGGAAGTTTGTTGTTGCATACTTGTGGATCTTTTGTACACATTTAATGGTACTTTTTGTTTTGATGCTGCAGATTTTCTTCTTCAAGCAATGAATTGTTGTGGTTCATTTAATTATTCGTAGTTGTTTTTTTAGCTTACATAGCTTGCATAGTTTTCTTTTTTTGAGGATGTTCTGAGCTTGCTGGAAAAAAAAAAAATGGGGGAAGAAATGAAATTCTCTGTTCACATTTAGCACTATGCATTTTCCAATTCTTTTGGTTTTGTAAGCTCTTACCCCCCCCCCTTTTAAAAAAAAAAAAGCAATTGATTGAAACTTGTTGTTTAAGAAGATGTTGCCTTGGATATGGGTGTTTATGATATCTTTTAATTGTCCATTTTTCTAGGTGTTTAATCTCTGTTGAGCCTGTTCAGCAATAGGGCTTCTGGGCCCTCCAGTTTTGTAGTTTGACTTCTCATAGATTAAGATTAAGTTTTGGTTGTAAGAGGTCTACCTGTTCTTGGCCGGCTACTTTTAGCTGTATCCATTGAGGAGAAATGGATATGGATGGCAAGGATAAGTTTGAGCAAGAAAAAGGGAATGAAGATCTTATGAGCTACAATTCACCCAATGTGTCATCAGACTGGCAATTTGGCGGGTCCAATCTAACAACAAATGCATCAATGGGATCAATTGCTACTGGAAATCCCATGGCAATTTGTAAAGAAAGTCTAATGGAGTCTGCCTCTTGTTCCTCTGCCTCCTTGATGAACCCTTTCTGCCCCACAGTCTGGGACCACCCTGTCAATATTCAAAACTTGGGTTTCTGTGACATTAATTTGCAGAACAATGCGGCCTCTTCAAACACAATTGGGTCTAGAAAAGGCCCTTTTGGCCCTTCCATTATTGACAGAACACTCGATATGGGTTGGGCACCACCAATTTCAATGGTGAAAGGGGGTATGTTTTTTCCAAGTGGTTCTGGAATGCTTCCTCAGAGCTTATCTCAGTTTCCAGCGGATTCTGGTTTCATTGAGCGAGCAGCAAAGTTCTCATGCTTCAATGGGGGGACTTTTGGTGATATGATGAACTCTTTTAGTATTTCTGAATCCATGAATCCATATGCTAAGGGTACAGTAGCGATGCAGCGACCACAAGAGGTATTAGCCGGAAATGGGTTGACTTCTGCATCAGGTTGGCAAACTCAGAAAAATGAGTTGAACATGGCTGAAGCTTCCAAAGGTGTTTCTCTGCCTGTTGAGCACGGTGCTAATGAAGGCAGCCCACTCAAAAATGAGAAAAAAAGTGACAGCTTTGTGCGTTCTGACGACGAAGCGAAACAACAAGTTGGCACGTCTGGCAATGAGTCTGATGAAGCCGAATTTAGTGGCGGCGGCGGTGGTGGTGGTCAAGAGGAACCATCCATGTTGGATGGTGCATGCGGAGAACCTTCTTCCAAAGCTCTTGGATTAAAGAAAAGGAAAAGAGGTGGTAAGGTAGAGCCCTGTTCATAGTTTTCCATTGTTTGGAGCAATAACAAATTCTGTGGATCATTGTCTAGCCCAACCCCCAATGTGTTTTTCAATTTGTTTTGTCCCTATTGTATTTTTATTTTTACTTGTACTTACCTTAAAAATGTAATTTTCCTGGATCCGCCCCTGCAACCCCCCCTTCTCCCCACTCCCTAATTGATTGACATTTTTATCATGTAGCAGCGAAATGAATTTGGTCAAATCAAAGAAACCTCACAGCCACCTGGTGAATGTTCGAAGGATAACACTGAAATTGAACAGAAGGGAGATCACACCCCAACTTCGACGACCAACAAGCCTAGTACGAAACATGGTAAACAAGGTTCTCAAGCTTCAGATTCACAGAAGGAAGAGTACATACATGTTAGAGCTAGAAGAGGTCAGGCAACAAACAGCCATAGTCTTGCGGAAAGAGTAATACTCTCTTACTGAAATTCCACTTTCGGCCGCAGTAGTGATTTTATCTTTGTTTGAGGGTGATTAATTTGGATGACAGGTTAGAAGGGAAAAGATCAGTGAAAGGATGAAGTTTCTTCAGGACCTTGTGCCTGGTTGCAGCAAGGTTGGTTTGTTGTGATTAAGTATCTTAGTGTGTGCTGCTAAGTTGAATTCTCAGTAGAATACTACACTGTTATTAGAAATTACGGCCCATTTCATGAGCATTTTTTTTTCAGGTGACTGGCAAGGCAGTTATGCTTGACGAAATTATTAACTATGTGCAATCACTACAGAGACAAGTTGAGGTATGCTAGTTGAATGTAATTTTCCACTGGAGTTTCTTATAATTTCTTGCATTGGGGGGTTGCCTGTGAATTGTCTTGTCAACACGGACACTGATTTTGTTAAAAGTTCAGCTTGAGAGACGTGAACTATTTCACTTTAGTGTGTTCTGACACCTATTAATTTGAATAGAATAATGAAATATCTTACTGGAACTTCTCCAAAAAAAGGCCTTTTTCTCTTTATTTTAATTTGTTGGGCCTTTTAGTGTGAACATAAATCACACATCAATGCCTTGTGAAATTGACTACCTCTAGCTTTTTGGGCACTCAGTATATATATTATTCATACAGTCAGGAAATCTTAATTTCCATATTTGCCACCCATGTTTCTGAAACATGTTTAACTCTTTTTTTTTTGGTCAGTTTCTTTCAATGAAGCTTGCAACAGTTAATCCACGCCTGGAATTTAATCTTGAAGGGCTCCTCACAAAAGATGTAAGTGATTGCGTAGCTGCTCACCCTGGAAACTAGAATACAAGTTGATCATGTGTTTGTATGTTTCATCCATTCAGACCTTGAGAAAATTCATCTCTCTTCATTTTAGATCCTTCAGTCACGAGCTGGTCCTTCATCCACGTTAGGGTATTCACCAGATATTTGCATGCCCTTTAATCCACTGCATCCATCTCAACCAGGACTGATCCAATCAGGCCTCCCTGTCGTGGCAAACACTTCGGATGCACTTCGGAGATCCATTAATGCCCAATTGACAGACATGAGCGAAGGATACAAGGAGCCTACTCAGGTAGATTTGTCAGATATTATTTATTGTTATTAATATTTTTTTTAAGTTCTCAAACTTCTGTTGTGCGTTGCTTGTGATACAATGTGATGGTTATCCTATATAACTTTCCCCCTCTTCCGGACCTTTACTGAGTCGATACTTTATAAGACCCAAAGCTACCTTAGCGTGGTGCTCTTGTGGCAGCTTGTGACAGCCGATGCAACAGAAATCTCTGGAAAATCGCTTCTTAGAGGTTATTTATCTTCTAAGAAACAGAAAAATTTTCCCCCTACCTGGACTACCCCCCAACCTGCCCATTCCTCCTCACTTCTCTCTAAAATCATCCTGTTTGGGAAATGTGGGCAGGCTGTATTTTTTTTCGGTTCCAGTTTTGATGAAAATTATCTTCTTCTTCTTCTTCTTTCTCTTTACTCTCTCTCTCTCTCTCTCTCTCTCCCCCCCCCCCCCCCCCGGGGGGGTATGATTCATCTATTTTAATGTATTCATCTTCAGGTACCCAGTGTGTGGGGGCGGGAGGAACTTCACAATGTAATGCAAATGGGATTCAATTCCGGTGCTCCCTCCAGCAGCCAAGATTTAAATGGTATGATGGATTGATTTCCTCACACTAACCGACCACTACACGGAAGCAGTCCAAGAGTTAAAAGAGGTAACCAATTTCTTTCCATTTTCAGGGTCTTTGCCACCGGGCCATACGAAAGTTGAACTCTAAAATGTTTTCTTTAGTTCTTGATGCCAGGGCCGTGTTGCTCTCTTTTATGCTGGTCTTAAGTGAATAAGCAAGCTCGTTAGGTTTCTTCAAAATCTGCATTTTAATTGACGCATTACAAGGTCATTGCTGGAGCTTGGGTGGTCATCTATTACAGAGAGCCATGTGGTATCTGAAGCTCTACCAGCTCATTTGACTCCTTACTTGAGCACTACACTGCTAGAGGAGTTTTAAGTTTATCAAGAGAGAGCTGTAAGAGGAGTTGTGGATCAAAGCCTTAGATTGCTTCACCAAAATCAAGATATGTCATGTACATGTGTGGTGGTTTCAATCATAAATGCATTTTGCTATGTTGGGTCCCGTTGGAGATTGTATTTGAAAGTTGGAAGCCGTTGAGGTTTACTTGTTGAATTTAAGGATTGTTATTCCTGTTTACCCCAAGATTTCTATGATTAATATGTGGAAGGGAGTCGTTGAATTTAAAATTTACAATTGATTCCTGTACTGTTGCAGCTTAAGAATTTGATTAAGGTTGCCTTTATATTTATAGGTTTGAAATTAAAGAAGTTGGGGCTAATTGTTTAAAGGGAATTATTCGAATATGATATTTTTAATTTAAATAGTGATTTCATAATGTATTTAAATAGCTTAATATGATGGACTTGAAATCATAACCCAAAAAAAAAATTAGTTGTTTGATAATTTTCATTAGAGTGACTTCACTATTTTTGGAATACTATTTTAGGAAGTAGTGATATTGTTAACTAATTATTAAAATAATTATTAAAAAAAATTATATATTGCATAAATTAATTATATCACTTATATTTTAATTCAATCTAATTTTAAATTCATTGATTTGAAATATCAATTTGTCCAAACAAAACCTAAGGCTCTTGCTAACCACTGTTTTAACGCCCGGTTTGATAGATAAGAACTGAGAATCGAATGATTATTCTACACTTTCATTTTATTATCATGCTTAATGCAACTTTTTAAAATGAGAATAACAAATTCCTCGGAATTTATATTCCATTCAGTTACTTAATTTTCATTCCTCTTTAGAAAGAAGGAATGCCCTTTACAATTCAAGTAATTCATCGCTTGGGTTGATTTAAATTCGAACAGTAAAATAATTATTTTATTTTTAATTATTTTTTTTATTTAGATTCGTATTTTAAATTTATCAAAAAATTAAAAATATTCATTGACATGTTTTCTAATAGTTAAACAAAATTTAAAGTCAATCTAAACTCGAATTATAAAATAATGATTTTATCCCTAGTTCTTTTTTTTTTTTTTGGGCCCATATTAATTTTTTAGAATGCTCAAAATGCTAAAAAATTCATTAACATTATTCTTAGTAATTAAACAAAATTTAGTCAAATTCGGAGTGAGCTTATAAAATGATCATTTTTACTTTCACTCATAACCCTTTTTTTGTCTAGATTTGCATTTTTTGGTTTCTAAAAGGTTAAAAAATATTTATCAAACATATTTTTTAATAATAAAATAATTTTTTGATCTTAGTACAGATTGTAAAATGACGATTTTATTTTTAAAGCCAGTTTTTAGCATAAATTTGTTTTATGAGTTTTGCAAAAAATTGAAAAACTTTTATTAAATATTTCTTCGTAATTAAGAAATTTTTGATCAAATCTAAACCTAAATCCCAAAATGGCGGTATCATTCAAGTATCAGTGGTGAAATGGCCCCGTACAACCCCTAGTCCAAACTTATTTAGTCCTATGCCAGTGGGAAAAGACACACACGAGAGAGAGAGAGAGAGAGAGAGTCAGCTATGAAATGCTGATTTTTCAGACTTCAAAGTTGGTCAAAATTTGGGTCCCCTCGTTTTGCTGCAATGGCTGTCCCAAATGGCATTAAAATTAAATGGGGATTGGAAATAAAAAAAGGGCAAACTTCGAAAGCCACTTGTCATGCTCTCGGGTACAGTTAAACTGATAAATGGATACATTTTTCACATTATTCTTAGTAAGATTTTGAGCCTCGCAACTAACTGATATACGATTGAGTAGGTCAGTTGTATATTCTCAATTTATTCATCGATTAAGTCGGCGGATTTCTGACCCAAAAAAAAAAATAATAATAATCACTTATCATTAACTCATATTGTATAAATGATAAGTATCTAGCATCGATTGGAAATTAATTTTTTTTATTTTTTTACTAAAAGTTAGTTTTTAAAAATTTTTTATACATTTTGTAAAAATTTATAAAAATTAAAAAAGTTAAAAAAATAAAAAAAATTAATAATTTTGTATGTGATGAATTTTTTATACATTTGATAAAATATATAATTTTTAATGAAAAATTTAAAAGAAGTTAAAGATGATAATATTTGACATAATGTAAGAACATAGCATGAATATAATACAAATATCATCAACGTGCACATAAAATTTTCAAAAAAGAATGCGCCGGTGTTTGAATGAAAAAAAATTGAAAAAATTAGTATAAAAATAACATATAGGAAAATTTGATTAGAGAAAATTAAAAAAAAAATTTATAACTTTTTTGTAACTTTTTATATTTAGATGAATTTTAATTCCTTCAAAAGCCTGCATAAATCTAACATAAGATAAATATGTTAACTCAAAATTGAGATGATTTAATTTTAAAATAAAATAAATATTTAACATATTCAATAACTTTAAACTGTAAATATAAGTAAGAATTACTAACGTGAAGAAGACGAATGCCGCTCCTAATTTTGAGTCCGGCTAGAGCAATTGGAGGTACATGTAGTTAGAGCAGAGTTAAAATTATATAATATCCTGCACTGCAAGTTAAGGTAACTGAGGACTCATAAAAGATTGGTTGAATTGAATTATTCGGGAATGAGCTGAGTTATCAGAAGAGTTAGTACCTTTTTATCTAAAATTTACATAGTAATTTTTTTTTTTCCTCTGTATTGGGCTTGACCCAATTTCCCTCCCCTCCCTGCACTTGAGTTTGAACCCAAACTCATAAAAACTAGGCGCACATATATATATATATATATATAACTTGTTCCCGCCAAGTTATGGCTTTGGACAATGTCTTCAACCTCTAATTACTACTGTTCGATACTCAAATTCTGCTGCGAAACCCACAACCTAATCCAAGCAAAGAAACTTCATTGCCAGATACTCAAAAACGTGACGCACCCAGAGACTTTTCTCTGGAACAATCTCATCAATGCATACGGTAAATTATGCAATTTAGCCTACGCGCGGCATGTGTTCGATCAAATTCCTCGACCAAACCTCTTCTCTTGGAACACCATCCTCTCCGCCTATTCCAAGTCTGGAAAGCTTTCTGAAATGCAAGAGATATTCAGCCGAATTCCACGCCGTGATGGAGTTTCTTGGAATTCGGTTATTTCGGGGTACGCGAGTTATGGGTCGTTTGACGAGTCTCTCAAGGTTTATAGAAGGATGTTCGAGGATGGGACCATGAATTTGAACCGAATTACTTTCTCGACAATGCTTATATTGTCATCAACTCAGGGCTCTATTGATCTGGGTAGGCAAATTCATGGGCAGATAGTCAAATTTGGTTTTGGTTCATATGTTTTTGTGGGCAGTCCTTTGGTTGATATGTACTCAAAAGCTGGGCTAATTGTTTATGCGAAGCAGGTTTTTGATGAATTGCCAGAGAGGAATCTGGTTATGTATAACACAATGATTACGGGTCTTTTGAGATGTGGAATGGTTGAAGACTCAAAGCGTTTATTTTGTTGTATGCCTGAAAAAGATCCAATTTCGTGGACAACAATGATTACAGGACTTGCACAGAATAGACTGGAGAGAGAAGCAGTTAATATGTTTAGGGAAATGAGATCTGAAGGCTTGGCCATTGATCAGTTTACTTTTGGAAGCATCTTGACAGCTTGTGGGGTTCTTGTAGCCTTAAAAGAAGGCAAGCAGATCCACGCTTATATAATTAGGACTGATTTTATGGATAATGTTTTTGTTGGCAGTGCCCTTGTTGACATGTATTCCAAGTGCAGAAGCATAAAATATGCAGAAACGGTCTTTAAGAGAATGACCTCCAAAAATGTTGTATCTTGGACTGCAATGGTTGTGGGTTATGGCCAAAATGGGTACAGTGAAGAAGCCGTTCAGATCTTTCGTGAAATGCAAAGAACTGGGATTGAGCCAGATGATATTACTCTGGGAAGTGTAATTAGCTCATGTGCAAATCTTGCAAGCTTAGAAGAGGGTGCTCAATTCCATGGCCGAGCTCTTGTTTCAGGCTTGATTTCCTTTATTACAGTTGCTAACGCACTTGTTACACTGTATGGTAAATGTGGAAGCCTAGAAGAGTCTCATCACTTGTTCAATGAGATGAACTTTAGGGATGAAGTCTCATGGACTGCACTGGTGTCTGGCTATTCCCAGTTTGGAAAAGCCAATGAAACAATTGATTTATTTGAGAAAATGCTGGCCCATGGACTGCAACCTGATGAAGTTACATTTATTGGAGTTATTTCAGCTTGCAGTAGGGCAGGACTAGTTGAGAAAGGATGCCGGTATTTTGATATAATGGTTGAAGAACATGGCATCGTGCCGATTCAAGATCACTACACTTGCATGATTGATCTTTTCAGCAGAGCTGGTAGGTTGGAAGAGGCCAAAAGTTTTATATTTAAGATGCCTTGCAATCCTGACGCAATTGGTTGGGCCACCTTCCTGAGTTCATGTAGAGTTCATGGTAACATGGAAATTGGGAAATGGGCAGCAGAGTCTTTGCTAGAACTAGAACCACAGAACCCTGCAAGCTATGTCTTGCTGTCAAGCATGTATGCTGCTAAAGGGAAATGGGATGAAGTGGCTCAGTTAAGGAGAGGAATGAGAAATATGGGCATAAGAAAGGAACCAGGATGTAGTTGGATAAAATATAAGAGCAGAGTGCATATTTTCTCAGCTGATGACAGGTCAAGTCCATATTCAGATCAGATACACGCCGAGCTGGAGAAATTGTACTGCAAAATGATAGAGGAAGGTTATGTGCCTGATATGAGTTCTGTTCTACATGATGTTGAGCGGTCAGAGAAGATAAAGATGCTTAACCACCACAGTGAGAAACTTGCTATTGCCTTTGGATTGATTTTTATCCCTTCTGGTCTGCCCATACGAGTGGTTAAAAATCTCAGAGTATGTGGGGATTGCCACAATGCAACTAAATTCATTTCAAAGATCACCTGTAGAGAGATTCTTGTAAGAGACACTGTCCGATACCATTTGTTCAAAGATGGAACATGTTCATGTGGTGACTTCTGGTGATGGTGATGGCTCTCTTTTGTGTTTAAAGCTGCTGCAGGGGGCTATGGGAGATTCATTTAAATTGGGAAAATGTCACAATGCCAGGATATTTTGTATATTATGATTTATGACATAGACCTAGCCTCTTCACATGAGAAATTGAATTTTCTATCAATGAGAAAGCTTCCTGCACTTTTTGTTATGGCCAATTCTATTAATGAGAAAGCTTTTCTGAACTGCTCGTCTGCTAACCGCAGATGAGGGTGTGCAAGCTCAAAAAGATGCTGTAGTTATTAGGTCAGTCTTTGGTGGATACTTTGTCACAAGGTTGTAGCCTCATTCCTGCAAGCTATTACACCCTTTGTGTTGGATTTCTGGCAGTGCTGTTGCTTGAAGCTATGATATATTTGAGAACCAAAAAAAAAAAAAAACAATTGTTGATTCAGCATTTGGTAGATCTCATTTTCTTGACTGCTTAAGTGTCAGGTCATAAGAATGCAGAATATCTAATATTAGATGGGATTTGTAAAACTATTCATTATTCTATGTTGTTTGTTGATTGAACCAAACATATTTTTTGAACTTCGTATGCTCATCAACTATTGAAAAGGTTATTACTTTCTCTGGGGATGTGCTGACTTTTTCTCTAGATCAGTGGACTACATAAGATGCATTAGGCACCAAAAATATAAACGCTTGGAAACAATATAATAAACAAATATATATTATTGTAAATTCAACATGAATATTAAGTAACAGTGCTCTACATATGCTAGAATAACAAGTAACATAAATTATATGAAAATTTGAAGGCTAGCACAGGTTTGGAAGAATAACTAGTCGACGCTTATTCATCTTCTTGTGATGTTCTGTAAGAATCCCCTTGACTTTGCTGTTGGCTCTGGTTCTGCGCAAGGATAAATAGAACTTTACTAAAATAGAGATTTTATAGTAGAGAATTTGCAGTCCGAAATTAAAGAATTCTACAAGAATTACCTGCAGCCAAGTACAGATCTCAATGACTTCAGCTAGAGGAGCCCAGTCTCCGAAATTTCTCTCTATAAACTGATAGGCAATTCCAGTTTTTCCCCTGCCAACTACAAAAAGTCCGCCTTTTATTTCACCTTCACCTTTGAAATTTTGCTCCACTCCTATTGCTTTTGCACGCTTGTAATTTGCAATAGATCGAGGGTTGAACAAAAATCCTGATATGAACTTGTCCTTGAGGAGCTTTCCTCCTCCAAGAGCTTTGAAAAATTCCCTGCCCCTGTCGAAGAGCACAACGCCACCCCAGTATTGAGGCCAGAAGTCTTTCACCTGGAACCATCAAGGAAAAAGTCTTCGTGTTTGTTCTTATTTTTATTTTTTTTTCCCCATAAAAATCACAAAGTACCAGAGGGAAAAGGTTGAAATGAGTGAGATACCTCAGCTTCTATGTGTTCAAGGAGAACTGCAAATAATTGAAACCCGAGGGCGTCAAATATTGGTTTCTTTGCATACAGTTGGTGGGCCTGGGCTCTGCACATGATGCACCTGTTTCCATAGACACACAAATGACACATTAAAAAAATATTGATTGTAATGGAAAACAGATTAGAAAAAAAAAATTATATTTCACTAATTCCATCCAAGATGTCATCTGAGACATCTCTTGTGTGCCATGAGCTTTAGTTTTACTTTTTACGGAGGTTCAAACTCAGAATGGTAAAATTCTGCTTATGGTCTTTTCAATTTCGAGAGCTTATGAACATGGTGCGATCCAGGACCCTCGATCTTTTCTTCATCCACAGAATGCAAGATTTGATAAAAAGTTCATTCAATGAGAAAATGATGTGCAAAGATGAAGAGTGTATATATATATATTTATATATGAAATTTACCCAGGGCGCCTGATACAAAGTAGTACAGCTGGTTTGTCACGCCAAAGTTCTGAAACCTTCATTGGGGGTGTCTTTGTTTTCACCAAGCGCTCCATCCCAATTTTGTATTCTGGAGTTAATTTCTGAACTGAGATGTTTTCAATGGCAGAATATGGAGCAACATTCTCAACCACTTGGGGAGCCTTTATGCAACCGCATGCTCTGGGCTCTGCAGGAGCTGCAGCCACAATCCCCTTGAAGATATGCCCGTCTTTGATCTTCAAACCAGAGATTGCTTGCTCAACTGATACATCATCGTTGATACTGCTTCTTGCAGTACTAGGTCTTGTCTTGCTCTTCTGCTTTTTTTTGGAGTTGATGACGGAACTAACCTCACTTCTGTAAACACTGGCGTTTCTAGAAGGAGTGGTGGTTCTTCTTCTTGAAGGGAGAGCATGTGATGCTGGCAAAGGAGGCGACGAACATGAATTCATTTTGTCTGTAAAACGGGCTATGTGGCCTCTCTTCATGCCAAACTGAGCAGAAAGATCGCCTGCGCTTAAGTGAAGAAGCTCGGGAAGACATTTTCCAGATGCCTCTAGTTTATCTCCGTATTGCATCAGAGTGCGATCATGCAGGTATTTCCTAATTTCCAGTGCATCCTATAATTTTTTTCATGTAATGGTCAGATTTGGTTTTGATGAATTTATCTCGGTGAAAGGAGAGCATATATAGCGAAACATAGGAGTCAAGTTGATGGAAGAAACATTAATAAGTTAGATCATTCAAGAAAATTTTCTGCTTTCTAGGGAAAAACTGTAAGAAAATTTTCTTTTGAGAATAGTGCTTATGCGAAGGATGATCATTACAAACATCAAGTTAATCATAGGAGAAAAACAAAGAGATCAAAGGTCATTGCTAGATGATCTGTTCTTTCCAGGAAATTTAAAGACAGGGCTGACAGGAATAACAACCTTTTGTCGTTGAGTCATGTTTATTGCATCCATATCCTCTGAATTCATAACCTTCAACGTCGGTACATCGTCCCAACCTTCTTCTAACAGCTTTGGCGCAAGTTCCTTCAGAGACCCATTGCCAACAAAATCATCCATTGAAAAAGAAGCCATGATATTCTGAACCTAAGAATGCTCCAGAGCAATTGAACCCTATTTGTTGAAACGAGTTATGGACAACAGTTGAGCCCTATTAGTTGAAATGAGGTACGGATGACCAGCTTGATGGGTTAAAACCAACTAATCCACATATATATAACTTATATATAATATACGAAACCTCAGCTCGAATAAAATGTTGAAGCTTGCAGCTAACTTCGACATTGTCTCCTCCCATTTTTTTTTTTTTTGGTAGGTAAACTTTGACATTGTCAATGCATATGGTGTAACGATTTGGTTCAAAGCCCTTATTAATTTGAACAAAAAAAATCATTTGTCTTTTGAAGTGATATATATATATATATATATATGTGAGGTATAAAAATAACTTGCCCGACCACAAGAGTGGTCTGCCGACCATAGATTACACCCCCGAATAGGGAGGTATATTATGGTTAAATTGGGACTAGATAGTTTGCTAGTTACGTTGTATAGTTACTTTATGTACTACACTTTCACACGGCTCCCGAAACTTACATCATCTGGCATTTAATATTAGCCACCCACCTCCACTTTAAGTCACATCAAGATAAAGTGATAGTCAAATCAACAAAGAGCAAGACAAACACTCCATCTATAAATACCAAAAACCAAGACAGTGTAAGGGTCTTTTTGGCTCCTTTTTCTCTAATCCTCTTCTCTCTCTCTCTCTAGACTTACATGAGCTTATTATTTATACGAGAAACTGACTTAAGCATCGGAGTGTCCTTGGTCGAGGACCAACTCCGGCCGTTTTATTTTATTATATTCTTGCTTGCAGGCTGCCGGGAGGGGATTTCAACAAACAAGGGAGAGAAAGGGTCTACGGAGAAGAAGGTAAAATTATTGCCGAACATTTGACGCCCATCGTGGGGCACGTATTCGTGCCCGTGTAATTGTTCTACCGTGAGTAATGTCACAGCCGAAAGTGTTTATTCTATCAGAAGCGTCTCTTTTCTATTCTATTGTTGTTAAAATTAACGCCTTTGAAAACATCTCGTCTATCGCCGTTTCATGTGTTTCTTTTATAGGGGGCATTATTTTACCGATAGAGTGTTATCTTTTTGCCACTGGGGGCATTATTTGTCGATGTTTTTGAAAGCGTTTTGAGCTGATAAGAACATCTTTAATCTCTCAAAATCTCAGCAAGATAGGCAGATAGTTTACTTACTGGGTTTACTTTTGTTATTTATGAGTAACTCACGTTGTTGTTCTATGATTATTTATTTTCAAGTACAAGTATGAGTACGTACGTTAACTGATTGTTGATGGACTGCCGAGCACCTCTTTATTTATGACTGCCGAGCGCTACTTTATTATAGTTAAGCACCATCTCTTAAATACTCTATGTGTAGCATATTTGTCGCCCGATCAGAGACCTATATAATCGGTGGCCAATGACCCAAATAACTCCATTCTAAGCAGCTCTATGTCCCCCGAACAAAACAAATACATGTACTTGAATCGTCAATACACTTATAGTGTTGCTGCACGTACTTGAATCATCAGGCACGTACTTGAGGCCGATCACCAATGAGTGAAGCCGAGCATACATGGCTGTCATATCTTACATCAAGAAGCACCATTCAGAGGGGGTATAATTTAGTTACCCAGCTTGAGATTATGCATGAGTTATAATTTAATTACCTAGTATAATTTAATTACCCAACATGTTTTGAATTTGGATTATGCTTGAGTTTTATGTTGTGTATAATGCTAGAGCTTGAGTTGAGCTACAGGTTATTACACAACGATTTACCGGAATTAATGTAAAAACGACTTATCGGAATCTGGAGTAGTTTCACTGCTGCTTCATTATCGAGTCATCCGAACAGTTCCACTGTAATTAGCTTAATTTCAAACGACTTATATCGCTGAGCATTGCTGTGGATACATCTAATAGTTCGGCAAGCTAGCCGAGCAACTTCCCTACTATGGCTAATCTTGACTTACTCTCCCAGTGAAAGCACTTCATTCCCAAGCTTGCCGAGCAATATTCAAGAAAGCATTATCCATCATCGAGATCGCTTTGCATCCGACTTGGTGTTTTAGAGGAAGCTACGAGGAGTTAAAAAGCTATAAGGGTGAAAGTCTTCCAAAGCAATCATAACTGAGCAACAACAGCAACATGGGTTTCTCTCTCTATATTATTATTATTATATCTCATTGCCGTTGCATGGAGAAGAAATGAGTGAATTAAAATTTGCACAGTATTGGCTCTATTCTTCTTTCTCTATGATGATCAAACAGTAATGAGCAAGGATCTTCTTTCTATATTTACCAAGTAACTTGCTGGGGAAAATTATTTCTTCCCGGACAAGATTATTGTCAAGAGTATGGGTTTCCCAAGCAAGATTATTTGCTCTCCGAATAATATCATTTATTCCCGAGCAACAGAAGTTATTTTTTAAGCAAGATTATTTATTTTCCTAGCAAGCCTATTATCTGAGCAACACTATTTTCAAGCCAGACTAATTCCAAACAAACTATATTTCCAAGCAAGGCAAGGCTAAAGCTTATTTCTGAACAAAGCGTATTCCAAGCACCTTTGGCTTACTACTTTCTCAAAAAGACAAGCAAAATATTCAATCGTTGGCTAAACAATTTATACAAGGTTAAGCAATTCTTATGCAGCTGAACATTCTATACGATGTCAAGTTTAGCCTGCGATATCCCCAGATTTGTTTATTCTGTTCCTGTAGCATGCCAATTTCGTTGCCGACCTTACATATTTCTTTATCTATTTGTTCAATTAGTTTTATCTCATTCTTTCAACTGTTTTACATGTAAGTATTATTCGATTATTTGTATTGTTGAAAGTTTTTGCAGAAAAGCATTACAGATAAGATGAGGCATTTCAACGACATGCACAAAATTAAAGGAATTACTCCAGCTTCAGAGATATGCACAAAATTAAAGGATAATCGAAATGAGCCACGCTCGGTTTTTCGAACGTTGCTATAGAAAGGGAGCCACATCCCCTTGGGGTGTCGGTTCGGCCTCGGTTTATTGACTGACCGGGTTTCTCTTTAAACCGGGATTCGGTTCCTTGGTTTATTGAAAAGGATTATCGAAAGGAGCCACGCTCGATTTTCTGAACGTTGGTACAGAAAGGGAGCCACATCCCCTTGGGGTGTCGGTTCGTCCCCGGTTTATTAACTGACCGGGTTTCTTTTTAAACCGGGATTCGGTTCCTCGGTTTATTGAAAAGGATTATCGAAAGGAGCCACGCTCAGTTTTTCGAATGTTGGTACAGAAAGGGAGCCACATCCCTTTGGGGTGTCGGTTCGTCCCCGGTTTATTGACTGACTGGGTTTCTCTTTAAACCGGGATTCGGTTCCTCGGTTTATTGAAAAGGATTATCGAAAGGAACCAAGCTCGGTTTTCCGAACGTTGGTACAGAAAGGGAGCCACATCCCCTTAGGGTGTCGGTTCGTCCCCAATTTATTGACTGACCGGGTTTCTCTTTGAACCGGGATTCAGTTCCTCGGTTTATTGAAAAGAATTATCGAAAGGAGCCACGCTCGGTTTCCGAACGTTGGTACAGAAAGGAAGGAAGCCACATCCCCTTGGGGTGTCGGTTCGGCCCCAGTTTATTGACTGACCGGGTTTCTCTTTAAACCAAGTTTCGGTCCCTTGGTTTATTGAAAAGGATTATCAGAAAGCTCCATATGAAAGCACAACTTTGGCACAAAAAGCCAAAGCTCCCAAAAAGCCAAAGCTACCAAAAAGCCAAAGCTCTTAAGAAGCAAAAGCTATCATTAAGGAAGTTTTCCATTGCACAAAAAGCAAAGCTCTCACATTCATATAAAAATTAAAGGTAGCCGACCTCGCAAAGTTAGGTTTATCTCAGAAAGCTGGTTCTCGAGCATATTTTGGCTCGGTTCATCTCAGAAAGCATATTATCAAGCGTTTTATGGCGTGTTTCAATTCAAAAGATTATCCATGAGCAAGACATGGTAAGATTCAATTCGTAAGCTTATTCTTGAGCACATTCTGGTCGGGTTATCTACAAAAGCTAACTCCCGAGGTCAATCTGGCTCGGTTCATCTTAGAGGCTTATTCCCGATCATATTAAGGTCAGGTTATCAACAAAAGCACGTCCCCAAGGTTGTTCTGACAGTTCATTTTAGAAAGTAAAGTCCCAACCAAATTCTGGTTAGGTTATTTACAAAAGCCAGTTCACCAATTTATTTTGGTTAATTTCACTTCAAAAAGTATATTCAGGTTGATTTATATTTGAAAAGCTTATTCCCGAGCATATTTTTGCTCGGGTAATCTTAAAAAGTATATTCCCGAGGTTGTTCTAACTCGGTTTATATTAGAAAGCTATGTCTCGACATTCAGGTATGGTCGTCTTCAAAAGCATTTTCCCGAGATCATTTCCAAAAGCTATATCTCAAGCATATTCGAAAAGCATATTGTGGTGGTTGGATTCAATTCAAAAGCCTATCTACGAGCAAATGGTAGTAAGATTCAGTTTATAAGCATATTTCCGAGCATATTTCTGTAATGTTCATTGCCAAAGGCTTATTTCCAAGCATGAAGAAATCCCATGCCGAGCATATCCACAGTATGTCAAGCATATCGAAAGGTATAAAACTAGCTATCTGGAGCAGCATAGTGAACATTTTCTTGGATTGAAGGAGTGTTCTCAATCCCAAGCAAGTTCTTCCCCCGAGAAAAGGTATCCCGAACAAATGAACAAGGGTACAAGTGAGCAGGGGTATCTCCCAAACAAAGCTAGCCCTGAGCATGCTAAAAATACTCTCGAGCAAGTCATCCCCAAGCGTATTATTCCCAAGCATAGGGTGCGTTCCCGAGTAGGTTTAAAGCTCACTCCCGAACAAGGATCAAAGCATACCCGAGCTCGGCCACTCTCCTTCAGCAAAGTTCAACTCAAAACCCGAGCTCGGCTATCTATCTCGAGCATGGGTTAAAGTATATCCTTGCTCGGCGCTCTCATACAGCATGGTGTAAAGCATATCCCGAGCTCGGCCCTCGCCTACAGGAAGGTTAAAGTATATCCCGAGCTCGGCTCTATATCCCAAACGTGGTTTAAAGTATATCTCTAGCAAAGTCTAATGCTCCCCCGAGCTCGGCTGTTTCCCTCGAGTAACATATAAAGCATATACCAAAGCATGGTCTTCCCGAGCAAAGTTTAAGGCATATTAGAAGCTCGGCTTCCTTTCTCGAGCATGGTTTAAGGCACATCATGAGGTCGGCTGCATCCTCCCTGAGCAGAGCATCACTGAGTAAGTTAAAACACATCTCTAAGCAAGGTAACAACTATGTAAAACTAGCCCCAAGCAAGGCGTCTCTCCTCAAGCAATGTTATTTGTCATTAAAAGTATCCTGAACAAGGTGAAGGTATTCCTAGATGAGGTTATTACTCTGCAAAAGTATTTCCGAGCAAAATTTTCAAAGTTTAAACACTTATTTATGCTGAAACGAAACTACAGTTAGCATATCCGAGGGAAAAATTCTAAAAAAGTGATGAAGATGAGCTTATTTTGGAATTCTGACCATGACAAACCACCATAGGTGATTTGGTCACATAGATCTCGAAAAAATACATGAAATAGACACTAAGATCACCTAAATCGGACACCTGAGCAGAAAGTTATGACCATCTAAAGTTTTCACATTATAAAGCCCAATTTAATTTGATTGTCTCTCTTCTTATACTCCTGTTAGCACCATTGAGAGTATTTGCAACCTAGCAAATCATATTTCACTAATTTCTCTCACCTTTGTGATGATTGAGCCCTAATTACGTTCAGATAGAGTTAACGAAGCCTTGATTTTGGCTCTCTGATCGAGCAAACAGTGAATACAAAGTTACATCCTTATTTATGGATGCTCAGGTTCTTTCATATGATTTTTAGCTGGAGTGTTAAAGTATTCTCAGCGACATCCAAAGTTGATGAAGAGCAACTTTTTGTGGTCAAGCAATCTGCGTGCCGAGTAACTTTTTACCGAGCAGCTTACAATTTGCCGAGCAACTTATGCAAGCTTTACAAGTAAAGAAAGTAAGCCCTCTTATACAGATAAGGACCTAATTTTTGTATTTCGAGCTCCCATATCTATTCCTCATGCAAACTCTGCTAAGCGCATCTAATAAAATGAGATTACGTGAGATGTTTCGGGATTCAATGGTGAACACTGAAAATAACTTCAACTCCCTGGGTTACCCACATAAATGTCCATTAATTATACTGGAAGATCGGTCGATCGGTCAGTAGTCAGCACAAGACCAAATTCATTAATTGTTTCAGTATAAGATCAAATTTGAAGGGGAAAGAAAGAGGAGGGTTTGTACAGCTATGCAAGGCTTTCAACTCTATATACCTATATACATAGATAGGTTCATTATTACATGCATGTGTTGCCCTAGCAAAGATTGCCCAACCCATAAGTATGGTCAAGGGTAGCCCCCGCCTACGGCAAACTGACATTAGGACAAGTCGGTCGATCGCTCTGCTGAAGACACATCATTTCTTCAAGATAATTACCTCTTCTTCGTCTGTTACGCATTCAAAGCTAACTGTCTATTGTAGCCGCTCAAATGCCAAATGGTTTTTGAAAAACTATTCAGAACTATATTAAGCCTACCAGTGTAGTAAAAGTAAACTAAGGTTCTCGGATCAACATCCGTACTATGTCAAACAATCCTGCAGACAAAAGGTTATTCAAAATAGAATCAAATCATATCGTTCAAGTTCTTTAGAGTTCGATAATCAAGCTCAAGCTCGCCTCGTCTTACTCGACTTGGGAAGGCCAGGTGCATCAATACATGTGAGGTAGTAAAGGTACTTTCATTACAATATTACAAGCATGATTCTATCTTTGCATCTCATAAAAAGTATAAACTGTGTACACTGTTGTTGAAGTATATCTATGCAATGCTGCATACTTCCACTGTTGATGAATTTCAATTTTTGAGCACATATTATTTATTTTGTATATGGAAAGGATAAAAGTTTATAAGTTTTATTCTACTCTGCTTGGGTAATAAATTATCCCAACCAGAGTAGGGGCATAATATGAGGTATAAAAATAGCTTACCCGACCACAAGAGTGGTCTGCCGACCATAGATTGCACCCCCGAACAGGGAGGTATATTATGGTTAAATTGGGACTAGATAGTTTGCTAGTTACGTTGTATAGTTACTTTATGTACTACACTTTCACACGGCTCCCGAAACTTACATTATCTGGCATTTAATATTAGCCACCCACCTCCACTTTAAGTCACATCAAGATAAAGTGATAGTCAAATCAACAAAGAGCAAGATAGACACTCCATCTATAAATACCAAAAATCAAGACAGTGTAAGAGTCTTTTCGGCTCCCTTTTCTCTGATCATCTTCTCTCTCTCTCTCTAGACTTACATGAGCTTATTATCTATACGAGAAACTGACTTAAGCATCGGAGTGTCCTTAGTCGGGGACCAACTCCGACCGCTTTATTTTATTATATTCTTGCTTGCAAGCTGCCGGGAGGGGATTTCAACGAACAAGGGAGAGAAAGGGTCTACGGAGAAGAAGGTAAAATTATTGCCGAACAATATATATATTTCACAGGATAAGCTGGTATGCAACTGACATTCTACACTCTAAAAGAGTGTCTGCTGGGCTGTTGGAAGGGTTTTGACTGAGAATATCGCATATTTTATCTCATAGAATATATTATCTTCCAGGAAATGAATCTTTATGTATTCACTTAGAAGAGATTAAGTATTTCAATTATATGTAGCCACCTAATTACCAAAGTGGATGACATGAATTGCTGGAGGAAAATGCTAGAAGAATACTTTGGGTAAACTTTGTGAATACCATTCAGCTTTCATGGCATTGAGAGGATTGATTTATGCATAACGGATCTATCTGTGAGAGAAATTGTTGTCTTGAGATGTTACGGGAAGCACAATTTCTGGCAAAGCATTTAAAAGAACTTGATTTGAGTTCTTTGAATAATAAGCAAGATACGGGAGAAAGTTCTATTAAAATTTACGTATTCCAATTATTATTATTATTATTATTATTATTATTTTGGGGGGGTCCTTTTTGTTTACGGCCAACGGAGATAAATGAAGCTAAATACAAGAACTAAAAACAATGACCGGACAGAGAACAAACAGTCAAAAGATGCCAAGAAGGAAATGGGTTTTCAAGATTGATATAGCTGAGATTTTAGATTTATTTACTATAGGACCAAAGGTCAGATGGGGACTTGAAGTGGTTCTCAACTAGAGTTGTATTTGCAATCTGAGGTTCGAGTGAAGGTTATTTCATGGTTACCGGCCAAATATAGCTTATCTGTTCACTACATTCACAACAAGGAACTCTTACAGCCAGTTTGCCTAGGCAACACTTGAGTTTAGACACAGCAAACTGGTCAAACTCTTATGCTCTTGCTGGGTCAAAATGAATTTCAGAGGATCCAAAGCTCCGTAATCAATCTAATGGTTACATTTTTTAATGTTCCTTGAATTATTCGAGTTTATGGTGATGCAGCTGGATTGTTGGTTGTGTAATTACAACTCCTAGCTACATCTATGATAGACACGATCAAAGCCGGGGTCAAACAATGGTATAAGAGGCTACTTTGTTAGAATATTATTGGGTTCCCATTAAATATTTAGTGAAGTCTAAATATAAAGGGTTTTTGGAGGCCGGTTACTATTTATGAACTTATAAGAATTTAAGTCATACCCAAAAAACTTGTTTGTGAATAAGTCACACTTGTAACAAAAAGACAAAAAAGGACATCACGCGTTTTTCACTATATTTCAAAACTGTCAATTTTATCTAAAAATAGTGCACACTTCACTCATAACTTACGTGACTTTCTATCTTCTTTACAAAGCAAGCAAAACCGATTTTTGGAAACAAAATTAAAACTGTTTGGGAAAAACTTAAATCGATCATCATTTCTAAGTATCTTTATTTTTTCTGATTTTGAAACAGTACTGGTACTGTTTTGAAAACAGCTTAAAATGCTAATCAACCCTATGGATTTCTCTTGCCCAAAACTTGTCATCTACTTATAATTCATGGTGCTATTTTGAAAACAGTACCGGTACTGTTTTGTATCGGTATTGTTTTCATACTACCATAAAAAACATCAATCAATGCATAACACAAACCATCCATATGAGCTAACATCATCATATTTTTTGAAACAGTACCGGTACTGTTTTGAAGATAGCTAAAAACCCCGATCGACCCCATGAATTTCTCTTACCCTTAAAACTCGTTATCTGCTTATAATTCATAGTGCTGTTTTGAAAACAGTACCGGTACCGTTTACCGGTACTATTTTGTACCGGTACTGTTTTCATACTGTCTAAAAAACATCAATTAATACATAACAAAAACCAACTATACGAGCCAATATCATCATATTTTTTGAAATAATACCAGTACTGTTTTGAAGATAGCTCAAAATGCCGATCAGCTTCATGGATTTCTCTTGCTCTTAAAACTCGTCATCTGTTTATAATTCATGGTGCTGTTTTGAAAACAGTACCGGTACTGTTTTCATACTATTTAAAAAACATCAATCGATACATAACACAAACCAACCATACGAGGTAACATCATCATATTTTTTGAAACAGTACCGATACTGTTTTGAAGATAGCTCAAAATGCTGATCGGCAAAATCAATCCATGAAGAAGATAGACAAAATAAGCTCTATCTTCTTCATATCTTCACGACTAAAACTGTAAACAATGAAATTGAAAACAAGAAAGGAAAAAAAAACGGAAGAAGCGTGATTCTTGGTAAACCATATCTTCACGTGATTCCCGAAAATAACTTATGTAACTTAAGCATAGAAATAAAAGATATTATTGGTATATTAGAAACTATATTTAAAACAAACTCGTGAGACCCACTCAAAAGTGTGACTTAAATACAAAACTTTCTACATTAATGTGACTTAAAAGTAATACTTTTTTTTTTGTATGACTAATAGCATTAAAAGATTACAAAGTACGACTTAAATACAATTTTTCGTAAATATAATACAGTTATAATGAGACAATTATTTGGGTTTTATTTGTTATGATCCAACTTAGTATTAAACCCATACACACCTAATTAACAAGATATAGTTGGACGGTTTAGTGTAAGTCTTAGGGCTCTATTAGAGTCTATAAATATAACTTATTGGCTAGGTCCCCACTGCACTCTTAATTTTGAAAACCCTAGTGTCTTGGTTGTCCCATTGAAAGCCGTCATTGTGAATAAGAGAAAGAGTGGAAGCCCTCGCCATCCGCTACAAATCTGTATGCACATTATTCATACTAAACGATCCAGATGGTTGAGATTAATACAGGTATGAATTTTATCTTTTGATTTTAGTTTTCTAATATTCATATGTGAATTTTAAGCTTATTACATGTGGTATCAGAGTCAAAAACATATGGATTTAGAACTTTTGTGATTTAGTTTTGCTAAATATTTGATTTCAATTTTGTTCGATCTCATTATTGTTTTACCCTATTTTGCGTCAGATCTAATTTTCTATCTTAAATATCATTTATACCTAATATAATTTTTTAATAATTCTAAAAATATTTTAGATTTAATCTAAAACTTTTAGAATTATTTTAAAATATTTTGTGCAAAAATTGAATAGAATAAAACTTTTCTATTTGATATTTGAATCTTCTCCGCTGACGTGAATTCTGTCGATTCGTTGTTTTGACGGTAGAACGTATTTTTGATCTTTTGTCCTAGTAGTAAAGGTACTGCAAGTGCCTGCTTTAGGAAGTAAAAAGCAAAAAATTGATTGCTATGCCGACGCAAGCCGCCACAATTGATCACCCGTGATCACCCTTCGGCCCTTTGAAAAAAAAAAAAAAAAAGTTAATTAATTGATTCTAAAAGTTGTGCAGAACCCGTGATAAAAGGGTTTAAGAAATCAATTTTCATGGTTTCGGTTTGAGATTGCGTGAACTTTTACAGAAAGTACAAATACATCTACATAGAGATTACTTATATAACATATATATATATATATATATATACACTGCGAATGTCCGTGCAAATCACGGACACCAATCACCTAATTCAGTCTTAAAATTTTTTAAGTTTTTTTTTTGTCTTATTTTTACTAAAAATTATTTTGTTAAAAGTTATAATTTTTAAATATATTAATCACATTCAAAAAATTAAAAATTCATATCTATTTAAATAAAAATTATCTATTTAGATAAAAAATAATGAAAAAGGTAATATTTTTATTTTTTGACTTTAATTAATTAATTTATTTTTATTATTTATTAAAATAATGCAATAATATACATTACATATTAATTTATAAATTTATTTATATTATTTATTAAAATAATTTATTATAATAAAATATTTGAATAAAATAATTTATTTTTATATGATATAAT
This sequence comes from Vitellaria paradoxa, assembly GCA_019916065.1. Classification (NCBI taxonomy): domain Eukaryota; kingdom Viridiplantae; phylum Streptophyta; class Magnoliopsida; order Ericales; family Sapotaceae; genus Vitellaria; species Vitellaria paradoxa. The sequence continues at coordinate 21,439,412 of CM034233.1, read as the reverse complement.
AAAAATGGATAAAATTTTAAAATTGATAAAATATTTGCAAAAAAAATAGAGTGAAAAAATATTATTTATTTATTTATTTTGTTTAAGTTTTCATTTTTTTGGAAATAAAAAAACGTAAATAGATTTAACAAATATGTTTTTATTGCAAGTTTACAAAATTTTAAAAACATAAATAGAAAAATAGAAAATAATAACGTTACCAAACAGGACCAAAATAAATTTACATGAAAATTTATAAAAATAATCTATAAAAATAAATTTTACTAATTAAAAGAGACTGAAGTATTCCCACAATGTTTGATAAAAATATAAAAATATAAAATTTTATTATTTCATTTAAAATATTAATTTAAAAACTTTTATATATAAAATATTAAAAAATATGAGAAAAATGAAAATATAATTTTTTTATACAAAATGAACGAAAAGTCAATTAAAATAGAGAGTAAAAACGTTAATTTAAATATTTAATGGTTAAAAATAATTTCAAATTAAAATTGTAATAAACATATTTAAATATTATTTTTTATAAAATAATACATGTCCGTTGTATGATCTCTTGAGTTTATCATAAAATCTTGAATGCACCAGATGATCAAGTACACAGGTGGCCCAAGGGGAGGCTAATGATGTATAAAAGAAAGAGCAGTTAACTAGCTAAGCTCTGCAATGTAAGAATACTAAACATTGGGCAACGGTGCACAGTAACAAAGCTAAAATCATCCAATCACGCTGGTCAGATGAGGGCTTGAAATTGTTCTCAACTAGAGTTGTATTTGCAATCTGAGGTTCGAGTGAAGGTTATTTCATGGTTACCGGCCAAATAAAGCTTATCTGTTCACTACATTCACAACCAGGAACTCTTACAGCCAGCTTGCCTAGGCAACACTTGGGTTTAGACACAGCAAACTGGTCAAACTCTTATGCTCTTGCTGGGTCAAAATGAATTTCAGAGGATCCAAAGCTCCGTAATCAATCTAATGGTTACATTTTTTAATGTTCCTTGAATTATTCGAGTTTATGGTGATACAGCTGGATTGTTGGTTGTGCAATTACAACTCCTAGCGACCTTTATGGGGGACGATCAAAGCCCGGGTCAAGCAATGGTATAAGAGGTTTCTTCATTGTTTAGATTTGACCCGGCCAAGTACTTTTGGCTTTCAAATAATTTTAATCCCAGCCCACTTATGAATATGATATAGCCCCTTTGGAGTTAAAATCAAACAGTATAAAATTTTATAAATCTTTATAAATATAAATTATTAGATAATAAATTTAAAATTCTCACTCATTGTTTAAAATACGAAACTTTAACTTTTATAATTTTATATAACTCCAAACACACGTATAAAATAAAATATATAAAAAATATATATTACATATAAAATTAAAATACTGTATATATAAAATATAAAACATATTTATTTTTAAATAAAGTCGGGAGGACTTTTACATCAATCAAACCTGATTTGAAAAATTAATCGAATCTTTTTTTTTTTTTTTTTCGTGTGTATCCCAATCCTATGGAATGTATATATCCAAACCTATTCAAATAACAGGCTGACGTAGCGGGTGGGCCTCGTAGCCCTTACTTCATTGTGGTGTATGCTCCACCATTGTATTATAACGGCTGGTGGTTGTTTCAGTCACTGTATCTAACACTGTTTCACATTACATGCAAAGGCGGTAGGCACCTATATTTGTGCTGTCCTAGTGAGCTACTTCTTGTTTGATTCATGTGGTCTGCACGTTTAATGCTGCTACAGAGTTAGCATCCCATGGATATGGAAATTTTTGGTGAATCATGAAAAAGTATGATTGATACTTCACAAAGTCAGACAAGTAGTTGGGAGTTTTGAAACATCAGCCATTTCGAAATCACTTATTGCTGTCGGCTTTCATTTTGACGACTTCTGGGGAATTTGAAACAATTCGGCTATTAACAAGAAAATCTAGTAATCCAGAGAAAGAGAGATCAGTCAGTAAGGAAAAAAAGGTTGTTTTATTATAATCTTGGGGCATTGGGAGTCGTGGATTCTAAGGATTTTAAGAATCAGTCTCTCTGCTTGTCAAAAGAAGGACGTCTATATCTGACATTTTCCAAACCTTGCAATGTAGGAGTTGCGTGAAAAAAATAACAGATTCTTGGGCAATGTCAAATCAGCATAAAATAACGAGTTCCTTGGATTATATCTGCATAATCACAACTTAGCGTGCTATCTGAAGGGAAGTAACATAAAAATTTACAATTTAGTATGAGAACTCAACACAATATATGCCTCTTATCAGAATCAAAAGTTTGTGGGAACCATTACATGGTGAAGTTGGTAGAGAAATTGGGCATCCTGTTCAGATACCTCAATATGTTCTCAGCCATTTGCCGAGTATTTCCCTCTCCATGATGGAAAGCATTGATCAAAACAGCAGGGAGTAACCTATCTTGTGATATATCTGAAGCAGACCTGTCCCCACCTTTCATCAGGAACCTCTCAATCACCCAGAACGATTTCTGCCACAGACTTTCTTCTTTGTGCTCCTTCACCACATTCAACACTTGCTGAATGGTATTTACTCCACTCAATATGCTCACACTCTTGTCCACATCAACCTTGTCATCCAGCAATGTACATATAGCTGACAATGCAGCCTTAACCACCTCAACATTCTCATGGTCCAAACAGGCCAACAGCCTCTCAACTGCATTTGCATCCAGCAAACAAAAGGTATCTCGTGAAGAACAAGCCCCTCTGTGAACTGGGCATAATGGTGTTCTGTCATGCTTCGATGAATTAAAAGTTGCACATTTTTGTAAAAAGAGAAATTTAATGTACTTGGGCTTCTTAGCTTTAGGTGGTTTTGATAAGTTGATGGATTGTGTTGAGAGATTCTCCAACCCAATTGCTGATAGCCTCTGAACTTCATCACTTGATGTTTTCATGAGCAGTTCTGTAAATACTGATGTGAAGTTGTTGGTTATTGCAAGAAACAGTATTTCCTCGTCATAAAGTGTAGTTGTGAATCTGACAAGAATACCCACTAGGCCTTCTAAGTAAGCACTTGCATACCTGCTTGTTCTTGCGCCACTTCTTTGTATTTGACTGATTGCTTGCAGGACTATTGGGACTCTGCTCTTGTGGAGCAGTGCTAGGTTGAGTGTCATGTTTTGGTGAGGAAGCTTCGCAAGGAATTTTGCTGCGACTGCATGCTTCTCTGTGACACGCGCTGTTTCAGTTGGACTTTGTATAAGGCTCTCAGGCTGGCCTCTGGTTTTGCACAGTCTGTCTGCTAAGGTGTGACCCATGTACTGTGAGAGTGTGATGAGCAGCTTAATTGCCGCAACCCCAAGTTCTTCATTCGGGTTATTGATCAGTTCAATCAAGTTAAAGCTCGCTTCAGTCTCTTTAACCACGGACACAATTGTAGCTGATGATTTGGGGGACTTCATCAGACATAGAAGTACTCTAATGAGGTTGATGTTGAGTTCATCGGGGGTTGAATTGTTAAGTAAGTGGATGATGTTGTACATGATGTAATCTGAAACCATTGTGTGGCCACGAGAATTTACTTGGAGGGACTCTAGCTCCAGGCCTGACTCGAGTATATTTGCTAGTATTGCAGCAGCTTCATTTTTCGAATTCATTGGTTCATTGTAGATTGTCCGTGTGAACATCTCTTCAACCATGATTCTTACGATTCCAGCTTCAACAAGTACCTTGCTGTTTGGGTGGTAAGAAGAGATTTCTTTTAAAGCTTTAAATGCTGCTTTCCTGGTCAGAGAGTTTCCACTGTGCACCATTTTGATGAGAGCAGGAGAAGCCCTCTCAGCCGCTTGAGTTTTGTTGTCATGTCCGAGAACAACTTCCCCAAGGTAGCTTGCCATCTCCATCTTCATGTCTTCACTACCTGGTCATGTGTTTGTTATAGATATATATGGTTAATTAAGATAAAACTTATCTTTACATACTATATAGCATTATTTTTATGCTTTTTTCTTTTTCATTTTTGGAGGTCATATATAAGGTAATTAAGAGATCTAGTGATTGGTTTAGAGGTCTATAGTTTCCTTCAATAAAGCCTCTTTCTAAGAAAACTAAACTACAGTTATTGTGGAGGGAGAGTGAAGATTGGAAATCACCTCTTGTCAGATGATTTAGAAGGGGTTCCAAGAATCCATTTTCTGCCATGCACTTGATGTTTTCTGGATGTCTCTCCAAGTTCCTTAATATTTCATCAGCCATTTCTGAAGCCAAGGCATCAGAGGGCCTTTTGTATTTGATTGTTATTAGCATTAGGATTGCTCCAGCAACGCATCCAATTTTCTGACACGAAGACCGGGATTTTGACAGCTCAAGCAAGAGCAGCAGTGCTGCGTGCCTTATGGGGCAGTGATTACTTGACAGCATCTTGATAATGATTGACATATTAACTGTCATGGCCACCATTTCCTGCTCACGAGGAAGCACCAAACCCGAATATGTGATGTCTTTTGGATATAGTTTTCAAATATTCACTTACTCTATTCGCATATCTAAGCATGGATATAAACAAATATAAATTCACCAGTTCATGTTGTGTGTGAATTGTGTAACTATGAAAAAAGATAAAAGCCATATTGTAAACAGAGATATTGCAAGAAAACATAGTTATGTAGGAGTATTGGACATGTTTCTATTGGATAAAACATAAATTGTTGTGAAGAATTTGACAGCATCACTGAATTTTGAGGTTGAAGAATAGGTAATGATATTGTCTGCTAGTTAAAGGCATGTTTCATCAGTTTTGTATTTGTTTAGTGGTTTTATTTCATAAAATTACTGTATTTGTTTTTGACAAGTAGAGAAGATAAAATTGACCTTGCCCTCGTCATCATCCTCAGCCAGTTGAAGCAATAATTCCAGTGTTGCACATCTCACATTTCTGTCTTTATAGTCAAGGAACTTAACGAGCAATGGTAAGATCCCCATGCTGCGAACCTGTACTTTATTGTATAGCTTACTATGGCAGATACCCCGTAAATCTTGAAGTGCTTCCAAGACCATACTATCTGTGCTGGCCAGTGACAGAGCTGCTCGCACGACCTTGATTCTTGCTGCTTCATTTCTTTCTTTCCACTCCTCTATTGTTGCCTTTAGAGCGGTGTTGGTGGTCAAAGCTCTACTCAACAGTTTCTGTCCTGTTCTTGGGCAGAAAATATCCTTTGGGATTTCAAACTTTTGATACCACTCAGTAATCGCCTTCTTCTCATAGGTTACTCCACTTTCTATGGTCACTGGATCATCCATAATCCTTTTTGTCAATGGACAGAAGAAAGTGTCATACAGAGGTTCCATATACTGAGTCAACTCTGGAAAATTCATCAACGATCCAGAGCTCCCACTCCCCTGGCTCCTTCGGCCCTTTCTACTAGTGCTTCCATGGAATTCAACAATTTGGAGATGAGGTATTTCTGACAAGTAAGTACTGTCCATGGAGACTTCAACATTGATGGAGTAGAGATCTGTCTCTTTTGGTGTTGGTTCTTTGTTTCCTAGCTCCCCTGAAGACAAAATAACGAGTTCAAGTGCTTCTTTCTCCTCTAGTAGTTTAACCTGTGTAAGTTCAAAATGAACTCTTTTCATCTCCTTTGAAAGAGAGAGGACGGCAATTTCTGCATATTCTTGGTCTCCATATATTGATGATGGTATTAAGCTCAGGTCTTCCCCTATCTGTCTTATGAGCTCTTCAAGCTCTTCAATGATGCTTCTCACTTCGGAATTCAGAGTTGTATGGGCACCCTTTTGGCACTTCTCGACGAGTTCTTTGGCCAAACCAATGCTTTCTGATAGGGACTTCAAAACAATTGTTACATTTGTTGAAGGGCTCTCTGTTGTCTGCAACTCCATAACAACCACAGACGCACGGTGAAGATAGCTTCCAATTTCGATGAAGTTGTGCTTTTCTACTTCTATACATGCCACTGATGCTGTGATCTCTGAGATGGATGCCAACATTGATACTGCCAGATTTGTGATCAGAGTTCTATCTTCCTTGAGCTGGTGAAGTACAAGGAAAGAAACTATTCGAGCCATTAGAAAGATACTTTTAACTTTTCTTATGGATGTTCAGGAAAAGAGCTTACTTTCTTGTAGAGAGTACAAGGTCATGAGTTTTCCTTCCTTGTTGGATAGGAAAGACTCTATTTGGATCCCAGAAAGTATGACAGAAATCCTTGGAAAAGTGCCTTCATGCAGTTCTTCTACATTATTCATTTCTTTGTCATACTTTTTGGGAGCCAAGTGGTGTGTATAATTAACATACTCCATGTTCACTTTAATGTGGTAATCCTCCTAGCTCCTGCCCCCAGCACACACACTCACACAAACAACAACAATAATAATAATAATAATAATAATAATAATCATCATCATCATCATCATCATCTTGGTATTGGGGATGAAAATTTCTCCCCAGTTTTCACACTGTACTAATTATATTAACATAGTATATCTTACGAAGTCAATGGGAACATGGTTGTCTTATGTGTTCTAACAAACTAAATTATGATCCCATCTTGCAGAATAGTTGCTTTAATATTTTGATTTGAGTTTGTAGGAAGCTGAAGAGAGCTGGAGATTAGCACCTTCCAATGAACTTGAAGTTGGTCGACCATGGAGATCTAGTGCCAGTCTAGGAAGATGAATCAATCTTGCAAATTAAAATAGTTATGGTAATGTTTCATTAGTGCTGCTTATGGTGGTATATCATCTCTTCCTTGGCAGCTATATAATTCTTATCGAAGTTCCAACTCTCATGACAGAAAATTTGTGTCTTGACCATAAGAAGAGGGGGTTAAAAAAAGGGAGGAAGATGTTGAAGGATTACTTTGTTTGGGATCCTCATATTACTATCATTGATTGTACGATCTTATACATGTATATACAAATTCAGACATGTCAGATGTTTGTTTAGCTCAAAAGATAATATATTGATGGGTGATCATGTTCTGATTTCGAGACTCATAATAGCAATTAAAACACAAAGCAAAGAACACAAAAAATGAAGATAGGTGCATACCGACATCCAATCAGAGCCGCTGCTTGACATATCTGTCCCTGGTATGAAACAAATTACCTTTGCAAAGTCTGTAGAGCTGCGGACTCTTTATTAATGGAACGATCCTTGAACCAGTCACTGTTGATTTTTCTACATCTTTTGCAATCCTCTGAAAGTGATCTTCCTTCCCGGAATAGTGTTTTTTTTTTCTTTTTTTTTTTTTTAAATTCTGATAATATTTATAATCTGTATGAGGTAGGTTGAAAGGTAGACAAGGAAGCAACCTGTGCTGGGCGTGGGCTCAGTCATCTCCAGATAGTCATTGAAAAGAACTGCCTTTGGTTGGTTCGAGGTTTCTTGCTGCGAATTTTCTTTAAAGGTAAAATAAGGAAGCAAACCTAGATACCATATGGTTGAGTATTTGAGTAATAATATTACTTAGTCAAATAGGATTTCTGGATTACACTCTCCATAGACTTTATATGCTGCTATGGTGCCTAGTATACATGTCATACGATGTTTTTTATGAGGAGCTCGAGAAGTTGAATAAAGTTGACTTGTTCCACTGTTTGAAATGGGGATTATGTTAATGGACCATCGTCCAATCTTAATTTACAGTGAGAACTACGTAAACACTGATCAAAATTTTAGTTGTCAGCAACCAAGAACTTTATCTGGATTGCCATTTTTAACCTCTGAATCTAATGGCTTCTACATTGAATTTATACTAAACCAATGATCATCTCTGAGTGAGCCAATACCCAGTGAGTCAAAGATGGACCCGATGGAAGAATGAAGCCTTCAGCTATAAGAAACGTTCAATAAAATCTTCATATTCGTCGGGGAGACTTGGTAAGATGGGAGAGATTGGGACTGTTGTATTTGATTTTGTTCTGGAGAGCTCTTTTTTTTTTCTACAACAGTGACAGGGGTTGTGGGAGTGGTTAAGATGGTTGCATCCACTTTGTTTTCAGTAGTGTGTTTTTATCATTAGGGTGGTGTCATAAATCGCTATCAAGCGTAGTCAGCAGGCGAGAAATATTGTTATTGTTATTAATGACTCGGCTATTCAATCGGAAGGTTGCGTACTCGTTAGGAGTTTCGGGTGAATTCTGGGCCCCATTTCATGGGGGCTTATGACCTCCTCAGTCTAATACAGAACTCAAGAGTGTGCTCCCTTGAGCCCGTGAAGGCCATTTAATCATCAGCAAAACCTTTAGAAGTGGGTCATCTGTTTACAGAGCCGGAATATATATATACATATGTCTATGTGTGTGTGTGTGTGTGTAGAGAGAGAGAGAGAGAGAGAGAACTTTCCAAGGTCTTTCAGGAGAGAGGCCGCCCAGATTTACGAATTAGGGGTCCACGAGAATTAAATTAATTAATTAATTTTCTATAGACGACTTGCTGAGCGTTACAACCGATGAAGCGTTTTAATACGTACTTAATGGTGTTAATTAAATGGGTGAGTCCTAATTAATAAGTAAAAATTCTAACCTGTTTTCACGTGTCAAACAATATTTCTGTGTGAGAATAAAGAACTGATTGTGCCTAACAATTTGCCCCTTAGTTGTAGGTTATCTACCTAGCTGTAGCTCATACCTTAAGATTTGTGTGTGGGTGTGTGTGTGTGTGTGTGTGTGTGTGTGAGTGTGAGAGAGAGAGAGAGAGAAAGAGAGGGAGGGGTGGGAAGGAATATTCTAGAGAGAGAGCCTAAGTAACTGGAGGGGTGGGAAGGAATATTCTAGAGAGAGAACCTAAGTAACTGGTGAAATTAACCATTACTTTCTCTGGAACTGGCATATTATCAGACATCACATAAAGATCAGAAAATTGTCCAAAGAGGCCTTCATTCATTGCCTTTAGATTATTAAATTTAAATCCCCCAAAATAAATATGATACGATGGAGTGTGTGCATTTTCTAATTTTCTCTAATTCTCTCTTTGTTCCATAAGGAAAAACTTTTATAACTTGTAAATATAGATGGCACTTCACGACTTAAGATTGAGAGAGTTAGAGTGTGTGTATATTTATAAATTTAAACTTGTAAACTAATTTAACTAGTTTGTTAGGTTTTGGTCTTAATTCAAATATATATATATATATATATATAAATAGTGCATGTAGAGGTGCTCATGGTTCGGTTAATCAAACCATAATCCTAAAAAAAAAATTGAATTGATCAAGTTTAATTTTATGAATGATTAATCGTTATTGGTCCAATTATTCTTTTTATCGATTTTTTTTAAATAATTATCAACATATAATTTATTAATTATACATTCAAAAACATAAAAACAATTAAAATTCAAATATAATTTGACAACAATAATCACATAATTTAGTTTGAATTACTTGAAAAATAATAAATATATAATATTTTTTATTTGTTAAGAAATTATATAATATATTAATATATAATAAATATATATTACATAATTTATATTAATAATAAAATTTGGTTAGTTAATCGAACCGAAAATTAATATATATTAAAAATTTAAATTGAATCGAAAATTAAAAATTTAAAAATCAAAATCGAAACTGTCAGTATAGTTAATTGTAATTTCTGATTCAATTTGTTCAGTTTAATTTGATAAATCAGTTTTTTTACTCACCTCTAAGTGCGTGCATGCATGGTTGCTTTTGTTTCGCTTCCAATAATATACTATGGATGTATTTAGTTAGTCAAAATCAAAATTCATTGATTTTTCATATTTTCTTTCAATTAAATATTATTTTTATATTAAATTTTTTTACCTTCATTTTATTTTTTAATCACTTTTTGAACAAACAAACAACCCTTATCTTGTAAATTTAGACGGGTCGTCGTTTCCTCTGAATTCTAGGATGCGATGTGATCCTTAAGATGTTACCAAAGAAAAGTGCATGTACTATCTGTATATCATATAATTAAGAATTAATCACCCAGGTTCTCGAATTAATAACCCAAATATTAAAAGCCGATACAATAGGGTAATTAATCGTCTCTTTTATAGTACACACATATATATATGCATATGTATGTATGTATGTATATAAGTACGTTTGGAGGAAGAAGGGCAAGAAAACTGAAGCTAGCTAGCTAGCTCACCATAGATGGCCACAATTACTCTTCTTCTGTTACTTTTATTTTTATTCACAACTTTTAATGCCCGAGAAACTATTCTTCAGTTTCCTCGCCCTAATTCAGGCGACGACCAAGCTTCGGTGACTGCGGTGTACGTGTTTGGAGATTCAACAGTCGACCCTGGAAACAACATCAACATTCCATTCGGGATGCAGGCAGACTTCTTGCCTTATGGGATTGACTTTAACGGCACTCCCTCAGGCCGTTTTACCAATGGAAAAACCAGTGCAGATTTCCTGGGTATGAAGAAATCGGCATCCCCAGCACTTCAAAAATTCGGTTTCCCCTTTATTTTGATTATTATTTATTACTATTATTATATATATATATATTTTTGGGTCTTTGTGATTTGTTTTACTCCAAAATATGATTTTTTTTGGGTTTTTTTTTTTGGCATGTTATAGAAATTTCTTAATAAAAGATCCAAAAAAGGCTTCAAAATAAATATATTTTGCCTGTACATTGATTTTTACTATTTTTAATTTTTTTTTGTTTTAAAAAATATGAATAACATATCAAAAAATGGCTGTCAACAAAAAAAAAAAAAAGAGTTGTATAATACAAAAAAAATAATCCGTACTAGCCTGAATTATTTAAAACAACTTAGGATGCCAAACGAAAGATTAAAAAAAAAAAACTATTTATTTGAAAACAAAATTAACTTTTTTCATCTATACGTAAATTTCTTCAATAATAGAAGTAATCTGATTAGTTGTTACCAAACTAAGCATGGTACGTACTCTTGGATTTTCATACATGATATATTGTTTGATCTGATTATATACGTATATATATGTATATATGTGGTTTGTAGCATTGCTTCAAAATCTGCCAATACCTCCCGCTTACAAAAACTTGTCGGACAACGACAGAAAGAACACTTGGTGGGGGATGAATTATGGGTCTTCTGGGTGTGGCATCCTTCCCTCAACCAGTCCTGATGAGGTGAAATACAAATATATATATATATATATATATAATATATTCATTCAATTAACTAAGAGGACTGAGGACCTACGGTTGCCTTGCTTTTTCCTTAATTTTTTTTTTTCTTCGTCAGATGGTTTGTTTGAACTTGGACCAGCAGATCGACTTCTTCAATAAGACTGTGAAAGAAGACTTGCCCCTTGTGATTAAACACCCTCAACTGCGTTCCCAGTTTCTTGAAAGGTCAATGCTTTTCATCTCCATCGGAGCCAACGACTTCATTTTCTCTTTCCCTAAAGCAAACTTGGATAGTAATGCATTCTCCAGATTGCTCCTTCTCCAGCTGGAGATCCGCTTAGAGGTATATATATATATATATATAGCCTTCGTTTAGATCTCAATCGACAAATTAGTCGTTCCTCCAGTTCAATTAAATTTTTCTTTTTTTCATTTTTTATTAGAAATTAATTTTTCATTTATTTTTATTGATAGCTTACTGGCATGCTCACATTTCTTCAAAAGAAAAAAAAAAAAAAAAAAAAAAAAAAAAAAAAAAAAAAACTTAAAATTGCAATTTGACTCATCTTGCACATGTGATTTTTCCTATTTTCTTCTTTTCTTTTTGGTAGTTTGAAATAAGTTGACTAATTTTACTTTTTAAGTATTTTTTTTTTTCATAAAAAAGAATAATCACATACCCCAAAAAAAATATCAAACGAAAAATACATTAATATATATATATATATATATATATAAATTTTTTATTATAAATATAATTTTTCAAATATAAATATTTTATTGTTAAATATAATTTTTTATTATAAAATATAATTTTTTAAAGTTTTTTAAATTATTATTTAAAATTTATAAATTCAAATGCAACCTAAATATATTTGAAAACAAATATATATTTTATAATAAAAATTTATATTTAAATTATTACACTTTCGATTTAATAAATTTAAAAATTATTGACAATATTATATTAAATCATCATTACAATATTGAAATAATAGAAATAATATTTTAATAATATATATGTATTTGTTTCACATCAAGTTAGAGAAATAAAGATCTTCTTTTTTTATTTCATGTAAATTAATATAATTTAAGATATATATAAATTTTAGTAATATTTTTTATGATTTAATATCTAAATTATTTTTTTATTTTCATATAAATTTTATTTATTTAAAAGATACACAAATTAACTATTATTGTTAAGAAAAAAAAATTGTCATTAATGAGGTGAGCGTGAGGTATCTTAAAAATCTAACTTATTTTTTTAGCAAATAGATTTAACATCCGAAACTTAAATGTCAAAAAAGTAATTTTCAGTCCACCTATCCCTCCTAATCCTTCGAGATTGCGATTTTGGTATCTTTAATTTCGGGGGGGTGTTGTGGCAGAGACTGTACCAAATTGGAGCGAGGAGATTTATCGTGAACAATATACCTGCACTCGGATGTTTGCCAGCAATGCGGGACGATTTTGGAAAATGCAACGAAGAAAAGAACCAGATGGTCATGCCCTACGCCAATCTGCTTCCGGACAGGCTAGAAGACTTGCAAGATAAATATTCTGATGCTAGTTTTCTCGTCGCAGACAGCCATCGCCTTCTAAATGAAGTCATCGCTTCCCCTGAAAAATATGGTGAGATTTTTCTTTTTTCTTTTTTCTTTTCTAAATTGATAAAAATTTTCCAAACTTAAAGGATTTTTTTTTTCAAAGGAGCTTAATGTTTATAAAATCACACTTTGTACTAAAACTAAAAAAATAAATAATAATAATAATAATATGAAAATTAAATATTGTTCTTAATTTTGTAATTTGACTTACAATTGACTCTTACAAATTAATTTTTAACTTTTTTTTTTTTAAGATTCTAGCTAACATGTTAGTTTTTTTTTTTTTTTCGGACAAAAAAAAAAGGAAAAAGACTTGGGTTATTGTTGTTAGCTTTTAATTGAACTTTGTCCATTAATTATTTTTTTCTTTTTTTTTTTTGCCTTTCATAATAAATTAAAATACATAAATTTATTTTGTAATAATTATAATTTCATTCAAAAAGTTAAAAATTAATTACAATTTTTTTGCAAAACTTAATTGTTATGGCCTCCATTTTAAATGAAGCCACAGGAAAGCCTGAAAGAAGAATGCTCAATAATTAGGGTTACTAATGCTATGTTTGGAACATGTATTTGTGAGAAAAAAAAAAAGAAAAATAAAGGAAAAATAAAATTTATAATTTGTGTAATTTCTGTATACTTAACCAAGTAAAAGTTAAAATTTATTGATAAATAGTTATTTATTTTAATCTTATTTTTCTAACTCAATAGAAAATATAAAACAAATGTGACTTTTTGACTACATTTTACATTGTTATTATTTTTTCTTCACTTTTATTTTTTCTCTATAAATTCATTCTCTAAACAAGATTTGGGAATTGACAGAATGTGTTCTATCAGTTCAGTAACAATTGAATTTAGAACCGTTTACTTAAAATTCAATGATTCGAATATATTGATATATTTTTAATTTCAAAAAAATAGTATCCAGAACTCGAGGCTCGTACGATTGATCCTCTGCCCTTTTCCCCTAACATAGCATTAAAGATTGAGTCTTTCAAAAAAAAAAAAATTAAGGTTAGTATGCCCCCAAGAGGCTCGTACAGTTGATTGTCGTCGGGTAAAAAAAATTCTCATTCACGATTTGTTACGAAAATGACAACATTAAAATTTTCAACTTTCTGACAGCATTAAAATTTTGTCTTTGTATAGGGTTCAAGGATGTGAAAGATCCATGCTGTGGGCAATGCATTGGTGGACATCTGTTTTGCATCAACCAATCTGTTCCATGTAGCAACAGAGATGAATATTTGTTCTTTGATGGCTCTCACAGCACTGAAGCAGCAAATCATTTATTTGCCCTTTTGTGTTTGAACGGGACAATTTGCAAAGAAAGTAGTTCTAATTTGCAAGCTCCAATTATCCCGTAAATCTCTAACAAGGTATTCAACTTGGGGAATTAAAAGTTCAGGGTTTATTTATGCATATTCTCATGCTAATTTCGGGATAAAAGAGGCAAAAGAATTTTAGGGTAAACAAATTGTTGACTCCCTTTCAAAGATACAGAATAAGGACATTATTGTAAATTCATTTTTCAGTTTGTGTTAGAAAATTTTGTTGTTCAAAAATAAATTAAACCTACTAGTATCCTTTTGAAAGAGTATTACATTTCAACCAATTTATATCCTTTTGAAGAGTCATTTTGGAAGGGTGTTATATTTCAACCAAATCATGTCTTTTCATTGAAAGATTACCTTTCAATATTCAACCAACTCATGTCTTTTCATTGAAAGGCTATTGCCTTTCAAAGTTCAATTAACTTGTGTCTTTTAATGCATAGGTTGTTTCCTTTCAAAGTTAACCTACTTATGCATATAAATATTTTACTTAATCTAGAAGTTTTTTTTTTTTTTTTTTTTTAAGAAAAAAATAGAATAACTTATTTTTAAGTGAAGAAGACCAAAAAAATTACAATTGTTGTACCTATCTGAGTTTTCTTCACAAATTGCTGTGTGCAGTTTACTCAAAGGCTTGTCATATCCACTAAACCTATTTGCAAAAATTCCCATCAATAATCTCAAAGAGAAGTGGGTGCAAATAACGCTTTTGGGAAAGCGATTACACCGTATTTCAAACCTTCTTCAATTCTTGTAGTATTTTCCTTCATTTAAGATATTTAAGTTGAACATGTTCGTTGTTGTATACCTTAAATTTTTATAACAATCTAAAAGCGTTATTTGCATCTATTACCTTGGAGAATGACACAATTAAGATGATGAATTAAGACTTTGTCCACCTTGATCGCTTCGATGGCACAAATTTTATGCGATGGAAGGACAAAATGAAGTTCGTGCTTACTGCTCTAAGGATATTTTATGTCCTTGATCCTAATCTACCACCAATACCTCTTGTAAAGGATGACGATTCTTAAACTCTCAAAGCACAAAGGAAGAAAATGGATGAAGTTATGTGCAGAGGTCACATTCTTAATTCACTTTCTTATTGATTATATGATTTCTACACAACAGAATCATCTGCAAAAGAGATTTGGAATGCCCTAGACTTCAAGTACAAATCTGAGAAGGTGGGTACCAAAAAGGTTTTAGTTTCTAAATATTTTGAGCATAAATTTCATGATTATATGCCCATTTTAGTATAAGTGCATGAATTGCAAGTACTAGTAAATCATTTGAGGGTCATGGAGATCATACTTCCTGAACCTTTCCAAGTTAGGGCAATTATAGCGAAATTGTCACCTTCTTGGAAAGGCTATAGAAAGAAACATCTCCATGATTCCAAAGATTTTACTTTGGAAGAGTTACTCAAACACCTTCGAATTGAGGAAGAATCAAGAGTGAGAGATAAGAGTGAAAATTCTTACACTGAAAATAATAAAGCAAATACTGTGAGTAAGCCCTCAAATAAACCAAACAAAGGCAAGCAAGTTAAAAGAGATTTACTTAGTCCTAAAAAAGATCAAGGGAAATTCAAGAAGTTTAAAAAAGGAGACTGTTTTGTTTGTGGGAAACCTGGCCATTATGCTAGGGAATGCAAGTTTAAGAAAATCCATAAATTGGAGGCAAATTCATTTGGATGTGAATAATAATATTATTGCTACTATTAGTGAAATTAATACTATCCAAGGAAAAGCTTCTGGTTGGTGGTATGATACTTGTGCAACGGTGCATGTTTGTTATGACAAATCCTTGTTTAAGACTTATGTTGAAGTTGGAGATGGACAAAAGATTCAAATGGGAAATGAAGGAAGGTCCAAGGTGCATGGCAAGGGAAATGTGGAACTTGCTTTTACTTCAGGGAAAAAAGTGACTCTCACTAATGTACTTCTTGTTAGTGGAAATTTGTTAGGCAAACAAGGCATTAAAAGAGACGATTAATGGTGCATTTGCTCCCGTAATGGTGTATTTGTTGGGAAAGGCTATTCTTGTGATGGAATGATCAAACTTTCTGTTGTACTTGATAATTCGTGCATTAATAATACTACGAAAGATGTTTCTGTTTACATGCTTGATTTAATTTCTTTATGGCATCAAAGATTAGCGCTTGTTCATTTGAATCCTATGAAAAGGTTGGTTAAATGTGGATTAATTTCGTATAAAATTTTAAAAATGTTAAATGTGTGTTAAATCTAAAATGACTAAAAAACCTGTCAAAAGTGTTGAAAGAAACACTAAATTGCTAGACTTAATCCATTCCGATATATGTGAGTTAAATGGCATATTAACTAGAGGTGGAAATAGATATTTCATCACTTTTGTTGATGATTGCTCTCGATACACATATGTATACTTGTTAAAGCACAAAGATGAGGCATATAATGTGTTTAAAATCTACAAGGCTGAAGTAGAGAATCAATTAGGGAAGAAAATTAAAATTTTAAGATGTGATAGAGAATGAGAATATTTTCCTAATGTTTTTAAAGCATTTTATGAAGAAAATGGCATAATACATCAATGCTCAGCCCCTAGAACAACTGAACAAAATGGATTAGCAAAAAAGAAAAATAGGACTTATTTAGAAATGGTAAATGCTTTATTATTGCATGCTGAATTGCCATTTAATTTGTAGGGTGAAGCTCTTTTTGCTACTTGTCATATATTAAATAGAATTCCTATGAAGAAAAATTAAATTTCTCCATATGAATTGTGGAAAGGAAGAAAACCCAATATAGGGTATTTTAAAGTGTGGGGGTGTCTTGCATATTGTAAAATTATTGATCCAAAAAGGACCAAGTTGGGACCAAGAGGAATCAAATGTGCATTTGTAGGTTATGCCTTAAATAGCAAAGCTTATAGACTTCTAAATTTAGAGTCTAACATCATTATTGAATCTAGAGATGTAGAGTTTTTTGAACATTTATTAGCCTCAGGAAATAGAGCTCAAAACTCATCTAGTAAATTAACAGTATGAGAGACATCTCAAAATATTAGTGAGCAATCTAATTCACAAAAGATTAATAAAGAACCTAGTGAACCAAGGAGAAGCATTAGAGTTCGAAAATAAAAAAACTCTTGGGATAGATGAGATTGACTCTCAACGTATTTTTTTTTACCTTGTTGAAGGTGACAGAAATTAAGTTGTGCGGACAATCCCTATTGTTCTTCAAGTGGAGGATGATCCAAAAAACTTACAAAGAGGCTATGGCTTCAAGAGATGCAAGTTTTTGAAAAGATGCAATTAAAGATGAAATGGATTCAATAATGGCAAACCACACTTGGGAACTTGTTGATTTACCTCCATCTTCTAAATTTATCGGGTGTAAGTGGGTGTTTCGAAAAAAGTATCATATAGATGGTACTTTGAACACTTATAAGGCTAGGTTAGTGGCGTAAAGGTTTTCGACAAAAAGAAGGTATTGATTATTTTGATACATATGCACCGGTAGCAAGAATTTCTTCTATTAGACTTGTTTTTGTTTTAGCATCAATTTATGACCTACATGTTCATCAAACGGGTGTCAAAACAGCATTCCTAAATGGAGATCTTGAAGAGGAGGTCTATATGGAACAACCTGAATGATTTATTCTACCAGGCAATGAACATAAGTGTGTAAATTGGTAAAATCTTTATATAGTTTAAAACAAACTCCTAAACAATGGCATAAGAAATTTGATGATGCAATTTTATCTTATGGTTTTACTCATAATATAACTGATAAATGCATTTATACTAAATCAAGTTTTAATTTTATTGTGTTTGTTTGCTTATATGTTGACGACATGTTGATGGTGAGCAATACTATGGAAGATATAGTAGAAACGAAGAGGTTTCTATCTTCCACATTTAAAATGAAGGATCTTGGACAAGTAGATACCATTTTGGGTATTAAGGTTAAAAGAAATAGTGGGGGATATGTATTAAGTCAATCTCATTACATTGAAAAGTGCTAAATAAATTCAGTCATTTAAATATAAAAGAAGTTAGTACCCCATTTGATCCACGTATTAAATTGGTCAAGAATGATGGAAGATCCATAGCTCAACTTGAGTATGCAAGTGCTATTGGAAGTCTAATGTATGCAACGCAATGTACTAGGCTTGATATAGCATTTGCAGTTAGTAAATTAGGTCGATTTACTAGCAATCCAAGTGTTGAACATTGGAAGACTATTGGTAGAGTTCTTGATTTTCTTAAAAAGACTAAAGATCGTGGCTTGCAATTTTCAAAGTTCCCTATAATATTAGAAGGATATACTGACGCAAGTTGGATTTCAAGTGTGGGAGACAGCAAAGCTACTACAAGTTGGGTATTTATGTTGGGTGGAGGTGCAATTTCTTAGAAATCTAAGAAACAATCTCTTATAATACATTCAACTATGGAGTCAGAATTTATTGCTTTAGCAAAAACTGGAAAAGGAAGCTGAGTGGTCGAGGGATTTTCTTTTAGAAATTCCATTGACTTCTAAGAGTGTAAGCTCAATTTCAATTCATTGTGATAGTCAAGCCACTTTAGCTCGAGCATATAGTAATATATAGAATGGGAAATCTAGACACATAAGTCTAAGACACGATTATGTGGGAAAATTAATTAAAGATGGAATTATTTCTCTCACATTTGTGAAATCAAGTCAAAATTTAGCCGATCCATTTACTAAACCTCTTACAAGAGATTTGGTAAACTCGACCTCAAGTATGATGGGTTTAAAACTCCTAAATTAGATCCACCAATGATGGCAACCCCACCTAACATTATGAAATGAATAATTTTAAGTTCAAAGGGTAACAACAAGTCATTGATAAGTGGATGTTTAAGTATTTAAAAACTGGCCTAAACGTCAGGTAAAGTACTTCTTGTCATAGATTTGAGGGTTGAGTATTAATGCTCTTAATGAAATTCAGTTCTAAGAATAAGCATCGCTAATGTGACGAAGACACTGAAAGAATTTCACCTATATGAGCTTCGAAGTGGTGCCGCTTCAATTGAGAGTTTTGGAGTTACTCTCATAAAAGTTCATGAATTTGGATAGCACATAGCCATAATAGTGCTAAGGAAGAGATTGAGTGGAACAAAGGGTACAATGTTTATGTGTATAATGACACCAATGAATTCACAAGAAATAACTTGTTCAAAACTTTATGCTACATGGGATTTTGATTTCATCTTGTGCTGCTATACTAAGGTAATGTTCAAATCAAAAGATACATTATTTTATGCATAAACATATATTGGTCTTCTTCTTTTGAGATATTAATTTATGTTTGAACAAGTGAGGTATCGTTAGAAAATTTTGTTGTTCAAAAATAAATTCAACCTACTAGTGTCCTTTTGAAAGGGTATTACCTTTCAACCAACTTGTGTCCTTTTGAAAAGTCATTTCGGAAGGGTGTTATATTTCAACCAAATCATGTCTTTTCATTGAAAGGTTATTACCTTTCAATGTTCAACCAACTCATGTCTTTTCACTGAAAGGCTATTGCCTTTCTATGTTCAACTAACTTGTGTCTTTTGCATAGGTTGTTTCTTTTCAAAGTTAACCTACTTGTGCATATAAATATTTCACTTAATCTAGAAGTTTTTTTTTTCAAGAAAAAAATAGAATAACTTATTTTTAAGTGAAGAAGACCAAAAAAATTTTAATTGTTGTTCCTATCTGAGTTTTCTTCACAAATTACTGTGTACAATTTACTCAAAGGCTTGTTATATCCACTAAAGCTATTTGTAAAAATTCCCATCAGTAATCTCAAAGAGGAGTAGGTGCAAATAATGCTTTTAGGAAAGCGATTACACCGTGTTTCAAGCCTTCTTCAATTCTTGTAGTATTTTCCTTCACTTAAGATATTTAGGTTGAATTTGTTCGTTGTTGTATACCTTAAATTTTTATAATAGTTTGTTAGTCTGTTTGTTTGTTAACCTATTAGTTTGTTTGTTTGATACATCTCAACGGATACGGATACAGACACGGGCGGAGCTATGTTGGGGCAAGGGGGGCAAGTAACCCCCCTCAATTTTTTAGATAAAATTACTAAAATACCCTCCTTATTATTTTAATTTTATTTAAAAATTAAATTAATTAAAAATTAAAATATTTTGATTTTATTAAAAATTTAAAGTTAACTCAAATTTTTTTAACATATAAGAAGTTTAAAAGAATCAAATTTGGTATTTTTTATGAAATAAAGTGTATCTTTTAATACATTATTGCATATTTTTGTTTATACTATCAGCAAATTTAGCATATAACATAATAAATTCTATAGATAATAAAATTTAATAATAATTATATTTTTTGTAGTAAGGGATATCTCTAATAAACTTCAGGTGCTTGAACCATTAACTGTGAGAAATATATTCACTAGTTAATACTCAAGAATAATTTATTTTCTCTCTAAAAATAACATCGTTTTTCTCCTACTCTTAATTGAAAAATAAGTCGATTGTTATTTTTTCTTGGATGTTCGGTGCCCCCCTTGGCGCCCGGTGCCCCCCTGGGCAAAAATTCTGGCTCCGCCCCTGGATACAGATATATATAGATTTAAGTGTATTATTTTGTTTTCTACAAAATATGAAAATTTTCTTTTCTTCCTCCTTTATTCTTCTTCACCATTTTCATCTTCTCTGTAACACTTGATCTGTAACATGGTTTTAGAGTAACAAACTCAGTAGAGTTCACAATAGATCAATGTTATAGAGGATAGTTGAAGTCCCTTTTACTTGGCAAACGGATATAATCCAAGTCATATTCTCGTAACTCAAACATCCGAACGTTGACAACTACAGTTCTTGGCGTAAAGTGATCATCATAGTACTTCATGCAAAGCGAAAACTAGGCTCTGTTGATGGATCGATCACTGCTCCAGAAATTATTGACCATTTCTATCAATCTTGGATTACTTGCGATAGTATGATTCAATCATGGATTTTGAATTGTATTTCGAATGAGATAGCTTCCACTGTAATGTTTCTTCCTTCTGCTAGGGCGTTGAGGCTCGAATTGGAAGAAAGATTTTCACAAGGTAATCATAATCGCATGTCAGATCTACAAAAAGAGATCAGCTTGCTCAACCAAAGTATAAATTCAGTGACTATATCTTTTGCAAAACTCAAGATTCTCTGGGAAGAACTTATGGATTTCAGATCAATTCCTACATGTTCTTGCAATCTTGCTTGCCGCTGTGATGCTCTTAGAAAAGTGTCTACTTACATGCATCAAGATTATGTGATAAATTTCTTGAATGGACTTGAAGACTCTTTTTCACACATCAAGGATCATATTCTGATGTTAAATCTACTTCCTTCGATAAACAAAGTCTTCTCAATTGTTCATCAGGCTGAGAAGAAAAAGCAAACTGCAATTCCTCAGTTGATTGATTCAACTGCTATTTGAGCTCGAAATAATACTTCTAGAAAATCATTTGCAAAAAATTCTTTGGTTTCTGAAATCAATTTTCTTCACAGAAACAGAAGCCAATTTATAGTTTTTGTGGCATACAAGGACATGCTGTAATAACCTGAATTTTTTTTCCTTAATTAAATTATTTAAGTGTGGTAGTGATATTTATTATAGTAAAAATCTAGAAAATTGAGCATTTGAAAATTTTTGGAATGATAAAAATTAGTTAGAAAATTTTCGGATTTAATTTCACCCTATGTGGGAGTTTAATGTAGATTTCTAAAATTTTTATCCAAACACTTCTTAGCCCAATTACTTATTTGGTTCAAACCAAGACCATTAACCCATGGGTCAACCCTTTTCTTTGACTCACCTCAACTCACTTCAACTCACTTTATCACTCAATGAATTGACTCATGAATAGTTGCTCTAAATTATTTCCCGACAACTTCATTTCCATCTTCCATACACTCTCACCATCTTTCAAAATTATTTGACTAATTGGACAAAAAGAAGACCCACATTGATGACCTTAAAGCATCTTTTTCAAATTATTTAGCAAACAAGATTTAAAGCATTTTGTTTGAAAGCTAGCATGATTTAAAGCATTTGGTTAAATTGTCAAAAAGCTAGCATGATTGTTTAAATTTGTCAAAAAGTTAGCATGATTCCCGGATCATGCCACCTCCATACATCTTCCCCAATACTTTTCTTAAATGATATGGTTAGATAGTCAAAAAGTAAGCATGATTCTTGGATCATGCTACCAATTGTATAGGCATGATCTTACCTTAGTTGATTTTTTCTCCACTAATAATTTTCTCTACACTCCCTATAAATTGTGTGTCTTCCAAGAGAAGAAAGAAGAGAGAAATAAAAATAAATTATTCATTAGTGAGGCTGAAGATTTGGTGTTGCTTGGAGGAAGAAGAAAGGCTTGGAATTTTCCAATTTGGGTGGTGTTCAAAGCAAACTCATTTTTCCTTCTCAGACTTGGTCATTAATATCTTCATTGAGGTAGGATGATGAATCTCCTAAAATATATTTGATGCATTTTCTGGTTTGAAGTATGAAACTTGATTGTGATAAAAATAAATACCCGTATATTGGGGGTAGGGAAGCCAAAATTTTGACTGAAGTAACTTAGTATGCTGACAGCTCTCTATTTGTAACTTCTTATGTGCTTCTAACCCCTAAAACGGTGGAATTAGGCTTTGGCTAAAACATAAAAGTTGTAGCCCTTTCAGTTTTCTTTTCAACCCAAAAAGAATTGCATCAATCCGATTTGTGAGTCAAAAGTTATGCCCAAAATACTGAGCACGTGTAAAACTGTATTTTCTGAACAAACTGAATTTAAAGCTGTTTTTGTACCTTTAGACCTTAGAATTTTAAAAAGTGTAAAACATGAAAGTTGTAGGTCTTGAAGTCTAGTTTCTACAGATATAAAGTTTATAGATATTGGAGTCTTGCTCTATTTTATATGAATTTTCTTTCAAGCTACTATTCTGCTTAGCTTTAATTGATGCTTGTTTGGATTTGTTTAGAATATTATGTTTAAAGATTTATTTAAATTTCTAATTTCCTTCTGTTAGTTATTGTCATGTTAATAATTTCTATTGATATGAAATTATTTTAAACTAGATACTATGTATTATTTGACACTCTAATATTGATGATAATTGACTTAGATAATCCGTTTCATCATGGATAGTTGGATGACTTATTCAAACTAAAATGCTAGTATTTGATAAAATGCCCAAAAGAAACAATGGACTCGTTCTTTTCTCATTTGGTCTTTCTTAAATGAATTTGATTTATTTTTGGTATTGTTTTGTCAACCTAGCAAGTTATATAATTATATTTTTATGATTAAGTGAATTAAATGAAACTCATTTAATATCTTCCTAAACATTGGGATAATTCTGTGGACATTTGTGGATATCTTGAAGCCAAAAACCTATGATAAGGGTTTGGTTATAAATAAGATGATGATTGGAAATTTATTTAAATTATTTTTGAATAAAATAAAGCTTATCAATTTTGCTAAAAATTAAATATAAGTCCAAGAGCTATTTATTATCTTCATATTCCATAAAATAATAAAATAAAAGGTAAAAGGAGCAAAAATCGAGATTTGCAGCCAATGAGGTTCGAACTTGCGACTTTAAATCGCAATTAGGGTCGCCCACCCACTAAGCTACCAACCTCGGCCTAATTAATATACCATTAGAAATAATTTTATTCTTATCAAATTTGGTACGGTAAGCTTGTAAAAACAATTAACTAAAATACTAGTTTGTATTCTAAATTTTTTTTTACTTGCTAATTGTTAATTTACATATAGCGCCTACCTTTGTGATAATGATATTGATGACTATGTTAAATCTTTGATTTATTGAGAATTACTATTAAAGTATGGATATAGATAAAGTGCTTAAAAATATATTGCATGTGACTAAATAATCTCACTTTTGATTCATCGCCCGGGAATATTGCCGGTTGTTATTAAAAATGTCTGATTTCCATACAAGGTACCCTTCGAATGTAAAAGGGTGAGAAGAAATTAAGGCACTTCGTGCTAAAGCTGTTTTTGGCAATGGGGTGATGGGTGGGTAGAAATGGCCTTTTAGATGAAGATGGGAACATGCATTTTATTTGGGAGATGCTCCCTTCTGACCTGGCCAGTCAGGTAGCCGGTCGCGACGGCTAGGTTTTTGGTAGGTGACACCGTCGGTATGCATTGGATGCTAAGCCCGTAAAGTCACGGGTTCCCAAGGCTGGGGGTAGAGGAGGATATGAGTATGATTATCTTAGGAGGATTTAGATTAAACTCCTTTACAAAATTTTACTGTGACCAGCAACCTCTCTTGTTATGTATGAATGATGTGTTGGAATTATTTAATTATATTTAATTCCTCTCGATTAATATTTTACAAATATATATATATATATATATATATATATATATATATGTATGAAACTTGTATCGCTACGGGGTTTGATCCCGAGACCTTGAAGATCTAAATCTGAGATCCCTACCACTGCGACACAGACTTCATTGTGGTATACACATCAGTATTTAATTATTTTACATATAAGTAAAATAGTAGTTACGGTGACGATTTCATCGAACCGTTGTAAGTATAATTTACATTATTCAGTTGAGATCTATTGAATTAATTGTTGCATAAATAGTATGCCACTTAAACACATTCACTTAATACAGTGTAGTATTACAACCACTGCATATAGGCACCTAAGAGATTCTGATTACTGGGCTTTAGTAGCTCACCCCTTGTGGAAATATTTTTTTCAGGATATTAAGCATAGGGATACAGAAGATGAGCTGGAAAGAGATTAAATTCTCTTAAATATTCCATCAGAAGAGTTATCTATTTTTTCTTCTTTCCTGCACAGAGCTGGAGGACTTTATTTTTGGTCTGTAATAATTGTTGGATGATTGTAATTATTAAGCATAGACCTAATTTACTTTTATTTGGTATGTAATGTTAATAGCGTGATTGGGACACTTAGATGGCTCTGTAATATTTTTCTCTATCTTTATTTTGAGCCTTGTAGTTGCAATCCCATCAAATGGTTCAGTCCAATGACTTATAAATATTGTTTGGGATAAACATGAGATTTTGACTATCTTAAATTTTTCTTACGGGTCAACCCCAATCTGGAGGAAAGCTCTGGGGTGTGACAGCGTGTTTTTATCATCTGATTTTTATACCTAACAAATAAATTCCAAGTCACCCCTGGGCATTCGGTTATGAAAATCCAGAGCGTGACACATGCGGAGGAAAAAATGTTATAAAAAGCATGGATATTCACTTGGTTTTAAGTTCACAAAGGGGAAAAATGTCAAGGCTAACCAAGTTCAAGTTGAAATACAAGATCATAATGCAGCATAAGAAAACACAGTTGCTTTTCAGTAAATTTAATTCACTCAGGAGTAATATCAGAAACTTTTGGAGTTTGTTTCTCATTCAACTGTTTCAGATCAGTCTTCATCCCTGCATTTAGCAAGTGTCATTACTTCTACTTTACCATCTCTAGCTACCATGCAAAGTAATATTAATTCTTACTCTCTAAGAGATAATTTTTTTCTAAACGGACGTGAATTTTTTAATTAAATTTTTTTTTGAATATAATTAACACGCTTAAAAGTCATATTTTCAAAAATAAAAATTAAATTTTGATAAAAAAAACCATAAAAAATAAAAACTTTCATCGATCCATGGGATGGGAACCCAAAAGTGGTCGTCATTCAACGACTGAAGAAGCGGTGATAAAGTCCTGTATGTATTCTAATAAATAAATAAATTGGCTTCCACTAGTCTTAAAAAGTTGTTATTAATTAATGAAAAATATGATTGGATTACCAAAACCAAAACCGAATATAGCCGAAGTAATATAGTGATAATTGAATTATAATTAAAATAAATTTATATAAATTTATTATTTTCAAGTAATAAATTATAATATTTATCTCTTCTTACTTATATATCAAAAATATATCTTTTTTTTAATGATATATTTACATATCGAAAAAAATTTATTACTTTTAAATAATAAACTGTAATATTTATCACTTCTTTCTTATTAAAAAAATATTCTTTTTCATTTATGATATATTTATATAAAAATAGCTTTTTATGAAATATTTTTCTAACTATGTAAAGGAATGAAACCAGCATTCTTTAGTTATTGGGTGTAAACAAATTATACACTATTTTATTTAAAAAAAAAGTGATAATATTTTGATAATAAATATTAATAAATAATATAATAAAATTTGTAAAAATAATTTTTAAAAAAGCAATGGATTGATCTTATACGTATATGTCTGATTCGGAGAAATGACAAATAGATAATGAGAATGAATCAACAAAATATATAAACACAAATTTAAAAAAAATTATATAAAATGGTATAATTTGCAATCAGTCATTACTTTGAAATTTAATTATTCAAATGTATTTATTTTTTTAAATTAAAATAATATAAATATATTTGAACCATTAAAATTTAATTCTTCTATGTCATATTAAGAAATTAACATAATAAAATGTATTTAAAATGATAAAAAATACGATAAAATAAAATAATTTATAAATTTATAATTTATGTAAAAAAATAAAAAATATAAAAAATTTTAAAAAATTCTAAAAATATTTCATATCTTTCGATACTCTGAACACACCCCCGAAAATGCTAAAGAGATAAGCCGCCCTTTTCAGATCTGACACCCTCGCGCTATCAAGTCACAATCAAGTATGATTTCGCCGCTGATCATGTACCATTTGTATATTCCTTTTTTTTTTTTGGTAAATAGTACATTACTTTAATAATTCACACTCAAAATGTAAAATAATTTTAATATTTTATTGGGTACATGAATAATCATCCACTTTCAAACAATTTTTAACTTGAAGTTGGCCCAACTCTCTCACCAGACACTCCATGTCCCCCCAAGAGCTCCCACCTTCCTTCACTGCTTCTACTGCCCAATCTCTCATCTCCTTGGTTCTCACCTTTCGGGTTTGGCATCCATTCATTGACTTGGCAATAATCCGAGCCAACTCAGCCGGGTCAGGGACCGTGTTTGTTCCTTCACACACCCGAACCGCTGCTCCCATGTCCTCCGCCAACAACCTAGCTTCCACAAATTGGTCCCCCTCCATGGGCCAGGCCAGTATTATCACCCCAGCCGCTATTCCCTCTAACAACGAGTTCCACCCGCAGTGACTCAGAAACCCACTCACGGCTCGATGACTCAATATTGACACCTGCGGGGCCCACCCCTTTACCACCACGCCTCGGCCCGAAACCCGATCCTCAAACCCATCGGGTAGGAACCCGTATCCATCCGCCGTTTGTTCAGCTGTCCCGGACTTGACCACCCAAACAAATCGGATCGCGCTTTGCTCCAGCCCGGAAGCCAACGCATCCATTTGGTCCCTCGTAAGCACTTTCTGACTCCCAAAGCAAACGTACAAGACTGACTCGTCAGGACACCCATCGAGCCATGCCAAAACATCATCACCCCTAACCTCTTCTGGATTGACCCTACCCATATTATCCGCCCCACCCGACAAATGAAGCGGCCCGACTCCCCAAACTCGTCCATGACCCATTTTCTTCTTCAAGTGATCCAAATACTTGGCCTCCAGTGCCTCAAAGGAATTGAAAATGCAGCCCCAACTTGATATATTTGCAAGCATGCCATCCTTGAAGAACTCGCCGTCAGGATCGGATTCCCTGTATTGGCGGATCGAGGAAGGAAGGTGCTTTGCAACGAACCTCGGCGACCCCGGGAGATCAAGCAAATGAACCTCCGGTAAAGATAGGACGGTGTTGATGTTCTGCCAAAGGAAATCAATGACGCATCTGAAAAAACACCCAGTTGAGTAAAAAGCAATCCTGGGTATACCGAGCTGGTGGGCCAGGTGTTGGGTGCACCCGAGGAAGAAATCAGACAGGATGGCCACAGGGGGGGTTGGGTGGGACTTGAACCAGCGGATTATTTGGTCGTGGAGCTTTCCCAAAGCGGCGGTGATAGGGATGTTGGTGGAGTTTCCTATGTCCCTGACGTTCTCAACGCCGGCGGGGAGAGAAGGGTGGTTGGGGAAGGGAAGGACGAGGGTGTGGATTAATGAAGGGTGGGTGGAGAGGAGAGGGTTGAGGGTTGGGAGGTTCTTGGGTGTGACCAGAATGGTTAGGGTCAAGCCTCGGAGGGCTAGCTGGTGGGTTAGATCCAGCATTGGTAGCATATGGCCTTGTGCTGGGAACGGAAAGACAAAGATGTGAGGAGCTTGGGTGGAGTCACACATGGAGAGAGAGAAGAGGCAGACGAGAAGAGTGTGCGTTCCTCTACCTAGTGGCGGGAGGACAAAGACGTGAGGAGCTTGGGTGGAGTTACACATGGAGAGAGAGAGAGGCGGGCGAGTAGAGTGTGCGTTCCTCTACTTAGTGGCGGGAGGACAGCGTATCCGTATGCAATTCGCATTATTAAATAGGTCAATCGTTGATCTTACTCAATGGCACGCTGAAAACGCGAGAAAATATTTTAAAATTTTTTAACGCACTTCACCTTTTTCATATTTGGCAAAATTTTTATGAATTTATATATATTTACATAATTGAGATATTAACGCTACGTAAAAAGTTTTTCACACTCCTTATAATTTTTTCTCTACAAAATTATAAAACTAGTATGGTAATTAATAGTGGACAATTAATATAAAATACCTTAAATATTATAATTACATTTTTCATCTATTATTATAAAACTAATGAATTTCATTTTTCACTTTTCTATAACTTCATTTTTCACTTTTTTTTTTCATAATTACATCTTTTATAGTCAAAACTTTCAAATATGATTAATTTTTTTTTTTTTGTACAAGCAATATAAAGTAAATTTTATATTATTATGAATTATCGAATCTCTCAAACGGTAGAACTACTGTTAACCTTTTCAAATTTTTCTCTTTCATGTGATTGATTTGTGGCCGAAGTAATATAAAAAAATGCATATAATATTTTTATTTTTATTGATGTATATGGTACTACATTATTATAGTTTTTTCCCTTATTAAACTTTTTTTATTTTCTTTTTTTATATTCCTATTTGTAGGTTTTTTTTAGCTTGGTAATTTATAAATTTTTTTGTAAAAATTTTGGATTATTTTAAACAGTATAATTTTCTTATTTAGTGGTGGCTAATTGAGGAAATGAATGATAAAATTTGAATTTCAATTTGATTTACTTTATTTCAATTATTTTCATTAGCGTATGAATTGATCAACGATTATGATGTTTTACTTTGTATCAATTAAAAAATAATAATTTTTTTATTTTCTTCTTTGATTTTTGATAAAATAAACTTGAAAGATATATATTTACAAAGCTAATTTAAAAAATATTAAAAAATCTTTCTCACACAATTTCATAAAATTATAACTAACAATAGATTTTTAATTTAACAAGTAAATTAATAAAAAATAAAAAAATGTTATATAAAAGTAAATAGCTAAGGATGTTAATTTTGTAATAATAAATAGAAAGAAAAGATAATTATGGTGTTTAATGTGTTTGTATTAATTGATCTTTATTACAAGGTTATTTTTGTAATTTTACAAGAACAAAAAAAACGCAAAAGAGTGGAGGAAATTTTTGGAGGAGTGCCAATATCCCCATCCTATTTATATATCCTAATAAATTTTTACAAATTTCAATAATTTTTTTACTAATCTCAATAACATTTTCACAAATCTCAATAATTTTTCTACAAATTTCAAAAATATTTCAACGACTTTCAATAAATTCTTATATAAAACCGTTTAGATTCTCTCTCCAAAAAAACTAACTCTCTCTAAAAAATTGATGCAAAAATCAAAAAGTTTCATTATTCATCTCTTAAAAAAATATGATTTGGTGGCTGAGCGTCAAACGCTAAAAATATATCCAAATTACATTTTTCATGGTTTTTTGATGCTCTAAATACACCATATTTGAACACTAGTAATTTTTCCATTCCTAAAGGTATAGAAATATAATTTGACATGTAAATAGTTTTCAAAAGATCAAATTTGAATTTATAAAGTAAACTTACGTGAAAAAGTGTAAAAATAACCTATAAAAATAAAAATCACTAATTAAAAGAGATTAATACAATATTTAAGAAAAGTATAAAATTTTATTATTTATTGAAAATATTATTACATTTTTTTAAATATAAAAAGTATTGAAAAAAATATGGGAAGAATGAGAGAAAAAAATTCTAACCATTGAGCAAATCTAAGAGTTAAAAATATCTTTAATTTAAAATTTTTTTAAATATTTTATATATTTATTAAAAATATCATCACATTTTTTAAAATATTAACTTAAAATCTTTTATATGAAAATTATTCAAAAAACATGGGAAGAGTGAGAGAAAAAAAATAATCCTGACTATTGAATAAATCCAACAGTTAAAAATATCTTAAATTCAAAATTTTAAACTCCCTTATTATATAAATGATACATAGTGTGTAAAAGTGTATATATTTAAAATTTAAGTTTCAAGCATATTAAAATTGAAATTTTAATTTAAATATTTTTAATAAAATTCTAAAAAAAATTAAAAAGTTTAAATATATTTTTTAAAAAATAAAAAAAATTTAGTTTATTTTATCTAAGAAGCATTCACACATTGCAATTTTTATTTATTACAAATATTATCACATTTTTTAAATGTTAATTTAAAAACTTTTATATATAAAAAAGTATTCAAAAAATATTTGAAAAAAGTGAGGAATTATGTTTTCATGTAATGTGATCGAAAAGACAACCAAAACAGAGTGGAAAACAAGTATTAAATAAATTTAACGGTTGAAAATATACAAATATCAAATTAGTAAGTTATATTGTTGTATAGATATACAAGTCATTTGTAGATAATATAAAAAAATTGTGACAGTCGGTTGTTGATCTAACAGCGGTAAGATGATGTTAATTTTCTATTTATTTAAAAAATAATTAATTCTCTATTTAGAAAAACATAGTTTGTTTAATTTATAATATATATATATATATATATATGTATGTCAATTATATATATAGAAATTTGAATTTCAAAATTACTCCCTAAGCGCTTTGGTAAGGGGGGCTGCAGTCGCGTGCTGACTGCAGCAGATACAGTTGAGCGAAACAGCATCGTTTTGCTTAATAATTCATCAATCCGATGACTTTGTTGCATAGCAAGGCTAAGTATAGAGAAAAAAATTATAAATAAAAAAATTTAATTTTTTATTTGATTAAATAAGAAATAAAATAAAAAATATTATTAATATGATTAAGTAATTTTTAGTAACTTTTTGGTGTTTGGCAAAATAAATATAAATTTTTTGTAACGTTTAGGATTTTTTTATATGTTTGTTAAAAATTTTTAAAACTTTTAAATTAAGTTAAAAGAAAATAATGATTATACTCTTCGCCAACTCATCAAAAAATTAATATGTTGGCAACTTGCCACATAGGATTATTAACAACATAAAATAAAAAATATTTTTAATATAATTAAGTAACTTTTAACAAATTTTAAGTGCATAGTAAAACAAATAGAAATAAATAAAAATAAAAAATGGTTAATTTTTATAAATAATTAATTTTTAATATGCTCGTTAACAATATAAATATAAATAAATTTTATTTTAATTATATAAATATAAATAAATTTAATTTATAACATATTTTCTTGTGTCAAACTAAACTTAAGTATTTTTGTTAAAATTTTAAAGGTTAATCTATGAAAGATAATTACGTTTATTCAAATTATATATAAGAACATAAGAATTTTTTTTAACTAAAGAACATAGGAATAGGAATTTGTAGTTTTACTCGGGCTTCATTTGAAGGATAAAAAAGATAAAAATAATAAACACAAAATTTTGGCATAAAAGTTGTTAATAATCATATGTGGCAAGTTGCCAACGTATCAATTTTTTGATGAGCTTGTGAGAAGTATGATCATTATTTCACTTTAACTCAATTTAAAAGTTTCAAAAATTTTTAACAAACACACAAAAAAATCCTAAACACTACAAAAAATTTATATTTATTTTGCCAAACACCAAAAAGCTAATAAAAATTACTTAATCATATTAACAATATTTTTTATTTTGTTTTATTTTCTAATTTAATCAAATAAAAAATTAATTATTTTTATTTATAATTTTTCCCCTGCACTTAGCCTTACTGTGCAACAAAAGCCCTCGAATTGATGAATTTTTAAGTAAAACGATGCCGTTTCGGCCGACTGCAGCCCCTCTTATGTAATAACCTGAATTTTTTTCCTTAATTAATTTGCTTAAGTGTGGTGGTGATATTTATTAAAGTAAAAATCTAGGAAATTGAGCATTTGAAAATTTTTTGAATGATAAAATTAGTTAGAAAGATTTTCGGATTTAATTTCATCCTATGTGGGAGTTTAATATAGAATTTCTAAACTTTTATCCAAACAATTTCTAGCCCAATTACCTAATTGGTTCAACCCAAGCCCATTAACCTATGGGTCAACCCTTTTCTTTGACTCATCTCAACTCACTTCAACTCACTTTATACTCACTGAGTTGACTCATGAATAGTAGCTCTAAATCATTTCCCGGCAAATTTCATTTTCCATCCATCATTTCTTCCATACATCTTTCACAATCTCTCAAATTATTTGGCTAATTATTCAAAAAGAAGACCCTACATTGATGATTTTAAAGCATTCTTTCAAATTACTTAACTAGCATGATTTAAACACTTAAAGTATATTTTTAATAATTTGTCAAAAAGCACCCCACCCAGTGGGAAAAAGTTTGGTTTGGTTTGTCAAAAAGCTAGCATGATTCCCGGATCATGCCACTTCCATACATCTCCCCCAATACCTCTCTTAAATTATTTGGTTAGATAGTCAAAAAGCTAAGCATAATTCTTGGATCATGCTACCTAATGCATAATCCTACTTTAGTGGCTTTCAAGTCTAGGAAGTGGAGGTTGTTTTTCTCTACCTACACTTTCTCTATACTCCCATGACTTCCTATAAATTAGTGTGCCTTCAAAGAGAAAAAAAAATAAGAGAGAAAAAATAAATCATTATTTAGTGTGGTTAGAGATTAGGTGTTGCTTGGAGGAAGAAGAAATGTTTGGAATTTTCTAATTGGGTAATGTTCAAAACTCAACTCCTTTTTCCTTTATAGGCTTGGTCACCAATATCTTCATTGAGATAGGATGACGAACCTCCTAAAATGTATTTGATGTATTTTCTGGGTTTAAAGTATGAAACTTGATTATGATAAAAAAAAATAATACCCGCATATTGGGGGTAGGGAAACCAAAACTTTAACTGATATAGTCCAGCATGCTAACAGCTATCTGTTTGTAACTTCTGATATGTTTCCAACCCCTAAAACGGTGGAATTAGGATTCGGCTAAAACATAAAAGTTGTAACCCTTTAAGTTTCTTTCCAACCCAAAAAGATTTGCATCAATCCGATTTGTGAGTCAAAAGTTATGCTCAAAATACTGAGCACGTGTAAAATTGTATTTTCTGAACAAACTGAATTCAAGGCTGTTTTTGCACATTTAGACCTTAGAATTTTTAAAAGTGTAAAACATGAAAGTTGTAGGTTTTAAAGTTTAGTTTCTACAGATATAAAGTCTGTAAATATTGGAGTTCTACTCTATTTAATATGAATTTTTTTTTAAGCTATTGTCTCTGCTTATCCTTTAATTGATGTTTGTTTGGATTTTTTTTTTTAGAATATTATGTTTAAAGATTTATTTAAATTTTCAATTACCTTCTGTTAATTATTGTCATTTTAATAATTTCTATTGATGTGTAATTTTGTTCACAATGCCTGATATAGTAAAACACTTATATTATTTGATATAATACTGAAATGGACTGTTAAGTTGATACTATTTAGTTATTTTTCCAATTGATATGAAATTATTTTAAACTGGATATTATGCATCATTTGACACTCTAATATTTACGATAACTGAATTAGACAATCAATTTCATCAAAGATAGTTGGATGACTTATTCAAACTAAAATGACTAAGTAAAACCAAGTATTTGATAAAAATGCACAAATAAAACAATGGACTTATTCTTTCCTCATTTGGTCTTCCTTAAATAAATTTAATTTATTTTAATTGATTCTTTTAGGCATTGTTTTGTCTACGTAGCAAGTTATATAACTATATTTTTATAATTAAGTGAATTTAATGAAACTTATTTAATACCTTCCTAAAATTTGGAATAATTTTATGGATATTTCTGGATATCTTGAAACTAAAAACCTATGATAAAGGTTTGGTTATAAATAAGATGATGATTGAAAATTTATTCAAATAAAATAAAACCTATAAATTTTTCTAAAATTGAATATAAGTTCAAAGAGCTATTTACTATTTTTATATTTCATAAAATAATAAAATAAAAAGGAAAATGAGGCAAAACTGAGATCGCAGTCAATGAGGTTCGAACTCGCGACTTCAAATCGCAATTAGGGTCACCCGCCCACTAAGCTGCCAACCTCGGCTTAATTAATATACCATTAAAAATAATTTTATTCTTATCAAGGCTAGTACGGCAAACTTATCAAGGAATTAACTAAAATACTAATTCGAATTCTAAATTTTTTCTAATTACTTGTTACTTGTTAATTTACATGTAGTACCTACCTTTGTGATAATAATGTTGGTAATTATGTTAAATCTTTAATTTATTTTGAATTATTATTAAATTTTGAATTGAGATAAAATACTTAAAGTATACTGTATGTGACTGAATAATCTCACTTCGGATTCATCACCCGGGACCATTGCCGGTTGTTATTAAAAGATGTCTGATTGCCATACAAGATACCCTTGGAATGTCAAAAGGGTGAAAAAATAAATAAGGCACTCAGTGCTAAAGATATCTTTGGCAATGCGGTGATAGGTGGGTAGACATGACCTTTTAGATGGAGATGGGAACATATGCATTGTATTTGGGAGATGCTACCTTTTGACCTAACCAGTCAGGTAGCCGGTCACGACAGTTAGGTTTTTGATGGGTGATACCGTCGGAATGCATTGGATGCTAAGCCCATAAAGTCACTGGTTCCCAAGGCTAGGAGTAGAGGAGGATAGGAGTATGATTATCCTAGGATGATTTAGATTAAACTTCTTTACCAAAATTTTACTGTGACGGGCAACCTCTCTTGCTTATGTATGAATGATGTGCTGGAATTATTTAATTATATTTAATTCCTCTTGATGAATATTTTATAAATATATATATATATATATATATATATGAAACCTGTATCGTTACGAGGTTTGATCCTGAGACCTTGAAGATTTGAATATGAGATCCCTAGAACTGCGACACAAATTTCATTGTGGTACACACATCAACATTTAACTATTTCTACATGTAAGTAAAATAGTAGTTACGGTGACAGTTTCATCGAACCGTTGTAAGTATAATTTACATTATTCAGTTGTGATCTATTGAATTAATTGTTGCATAAACAGTATACCACCTAATCACATTCACTGTAATGGGTCACCTAATACAGTGTAGCATTGTAACCACTGCATATAGGCACCTAGAAAATTCTGATTACTAGGTTTTAGTAGCTCACCACTTGTGGGAATATTTTTTCAGGATATTAAGTATATGGATACTGAAGATGAGCTAGAAAGAAATTAATTTCTCTTAAATATTCTATCAGAAGAGTTATCTTTTTTTTCTTTCTTGTGCAGTGCTGGAAGACTTTATTTATGATTGTGGTCTGTAATAATAATTATTAGATGATTGTAATCATTAAATTTAGACCTAGTTACTTTATTTGATATGTAATATTAATCGCATGGTTAGGACGCTTAGATGGCTCTGTAATACTATTCTCTATTTTTTTATTTTTATTTTATACCCTGTAGTTGAATCCCCACAAATGATTCAATCTAATGACTTATAAATATTGGTTGGGATAAATTAGGGATTTTGAATACCTTAAATTTTTGCAAGTTAACCCTAGTTTGGAGGAAAATTTTGGGGTGTGATGGCATGTTACTGTCATCTTAGATGGTTCTATAATACTATTCTCTATTTTTTTATTTTTATTTTATGCCCTGTAGTTGAATCCCCACAAATGATTCAATCTAATGACTTATAAACATTGATTGGGATAAATTAGGGATTTTGAATACCTTAAATTTTTGCAAGTTAACCCTAGTTTGGAGGAAAATTTTGGGGTGTGATGGCATGTTACTGTCATCTTAGATGGTTCTGTAATACTATTCTCTATTTTTTTATTTTTGTTTTATGCCCTGTAGTTGAATCCCCACAAATGATTCAATCTAATGACTTATAAATATTGGTTGGGATAAATTAGGGATTTTGAATACCTTAAATTTTTGCAAGTTAACCCTAGTTTGGAGGAAAATTTTGGGGTGTGATGGCATGTTACTGTCATCTTAGATGGCTCTGTAATACTATTCTCTATTTTTTTATTTTTATTTTATACCCTGTAGTTGAATACCCACAAATGATTCAATCTAATGACTTATAAATATTGGTTGGGATAAATTAGGGATTTTAAATACCTTAAATTTTTGCAAGTTAACCCTAGTTTGGAGAAAAATTTTGGGGTGTGATGGCATGTTACTGTCATCTTATTTTTATACCCAAATAAATAATCCCAAGTCACCCTTGGGTATTCGGGTTATAAAAATCCAGGGCGTGACACCTTACCCAAGGTGTTTGCCATCTCTCATGCTCGACTCATTTCACGTGGGACAAACATCATATCAAGTGACCAAATTTATTATATAAACTAGCAATTACTTGTGTCTGAAGGTACACAAATATAATTTGATATGTAAATAATTCAAATTTAAATTTATAAAGCAAACTTACATAAAAAGTGTAAAAATAATCTATAAAAATAAAAATCATTAATCAAAAGAGATTAATGTATAAAATTTTATTATTTATTACAAATATTATCACATTTTCTAAAATATTAAATTAAAATCTTTTATATAAAAAGCATTCAAAAAAATGGGAAGAGTGAGAGAAAAAGAAAAATAATCCTTACTATTTAGCAAATTCAACAGTTGAAAATATGTCAAATTCAAAATTTTTAATTTCCTTATTATATAAATGGCATCTTTTGTATAAAGAGTACTAAAAAAATATGAGAAGAGTGAGAGAAAAAAAAAATAATCCTGGCTATTTAGCAAATTCAACAGTTAAAAATATCTTAAATTCAAAATTTTAAACTTTCTTATTATATAAATAACACATAGGCCTCGTTTGGAGTAAGAAAAAACAAGATAAATTGAGATAAAATGTAGTTTGGAGTTAATTTTGGCGCCACTTTTTTCTGAAACGTCCCAAACGGTGAGAATGGTTTTTCAAATTCATTCTCACGAATTCAAAAAAATTCATAAAAAATAGTGACAATGGTACTCGTTTGAAAGTTTTCGACACGAAGAATATGATTATATAAAAAATTTACACATTCGGTTAACCTACTTTTAAATTTTTTTTTATTTTTTAGCGAAATATTAGAATTTTTTGAAATTAGTGATGATGGGAAAATTAGAGGTAGAGAGGTTGTTGAAGATTTATAGAGTTTTTTAGAGTTTTATTTTATGCTAAACGGGGTATAAAAGTGTTTGCATTTAAAATTTAAGTTTTAAATACATTAAATTGAAATTTTAATTTAAATATTTATTTTTTAATAAAATTTTTAAAAATTTAAAATTTAAATATATTTTTTAAATAAAAAAATTTAGTTGACTTTGTTTAATAGGTATCCACACATTATTTAATAATAACAGATAATATAAGTAAAATATAATTTGTATTATTTTACAAAGTATAATATATATCTATATATATTTGAATTTTAAATTTTAAATTCAAATGAAGTATTTTATTACGTAGATATATAAGTGATGATGTGGCGAAAATTTAATAATGAGTAGGACAAATGTCAAATCAAATGATGCATTTTATTATATAGAATATTTCAAACAACTAAAAGTAATGCAAAAAAAGTATATTTAAGTTATTTAAATATATTAAGATATTTTAGAAATTTACTTATTCGTTTGACTCAATTTAAATTATTATCATTCTTTTTGTTTTTAGTAATTAAGTAAATTATTATCATTCTTACACGTAGCATTTCTATTGAAATTGTTTGGCAATAATATTAACCATAAACGTAAGAAAGAAAATAAAATACACGTAAACACTTATTCGATTAAAAAAAAATCATCACAAATTTTTTAAGGCAATTATACCTTCCTTTCTTGAAATTTTACCTAAAAAAAAATGAGCCCCTCTAATTTAAATTAAGTGTAGAATTGATTAAATTTGTTAAATTTAAATAAGTTAAAATTAGTTGAGAAAAAATTCATAAAAATAGATAAATAAAAATACATTTTTACATATTTTTATGTTACCATAAAATATTATTTTATTTTTTAAAGATATTCAATTTGCTTCTATTTATTTAACTAAATAATATTTTTTTGAATGATCAATACAACCGTATATGCACGTGTGGCACAAATATAATTAAATTTAATATTTTTTGATAATTTTATACTTTAATCTAAATCACAACAAATCATAAGTTGAACTGTAAATTAGAGGGGTCATGTATTTTTTATTTAAACCACAAGGAAGCAGTGCATAATTATTTCATTTTTTATTTAATTTTTAAGAATTAATTTTGCTTACGATAAAATAGGACAAAAAGAACTTATTGGGTCTTATTGTGTTTGTGCACGTGTAACAAAAATATAGTTAAATTTAAAGATATTTACATACGAAGGAATTTTAAAGTAAAAGTACTTGCGTATAAATCAGAAAACAAGTTGCTGCTCACGTGAGCATTACATATGAAATGCAGAAGAATTGTTTAATGGATTTGTTCGCAATGATAGATTTGTTCACAATGATGATAAAGAATAAAGAAATAAAGAAACGAAAGTTGCTGCTCACGTGAGCATTACATGTGAAATGCCGAAGAATTGTTTAATGGATTTGTTTGCAATGATGATTTGTTCATAATGATGATAAAGAATAAAGAAATAAAGAAACGATGATAAAAGTTTGGAGTTTTGAAGAAGTTAAAATAAAGTTAAAAGTTAATATAAAAACGTTGTAAAAGTGTTGAAATTTGACTAAAAAAATTTAAAATTTTTTTTAAAATAGTTTAAATTTTTTTTAATTTGGGAGTCCAATCATTCATTGTCGTTATCAAAAATAATG
This sequence comes from Vitellaria paradoxa, assembly GCA_019916065.1. Classification (NCBI taxonomy): domain Eukaryota; kingdom Viridiplantae; phylum Streptophyta; class Magnoliopsida; order Ericales; family Sapotaceae; genus Vitellaria; species Vitellaria paradoxa. Next base: position 21,400,079 of record CM034233.1, on the reverse strand, counting down.
GAAGACCATTAGTTTTAATCTTTTAGATTGTGGGTGTGTTTGGGGTAAGGTAAAACGGGATCAAATGAGGTAAATTATATGAGTTTGTAATTTGTACAATGATATAAAAAATGAATAATTTTTAAAAATTTTTCAAAAATTTCATAAATTTGTAAAAGTTTACACCATATCAAACCAACCCTATATTAATGAAAAAAACATTACGTAATTCTAATCAATCATTGTCAAAAATAAACAAAGAATGATTGATTAATATTCCATTATTAGTAACGAAAGACTATAAATAGTTTAATCATCTTCCTCTTTAAAAAAAATTATATGATGTATGAAAGGTGAGTTTATTTGTAATTCACTAATTTTTTTTTTTAAATTTTATTCACTTTTCATCAATTGAGATTACTTAATTGTTTATATTCTTTTTTCATACGTTTTATATAATTATAATGCGATAAACAATCTTGTACAAAATTTTAATTCAAGATTTGATCTTAATGTAATAAATACCTATATTTTATAATTAAGAAAATATTTTTTTTAAAAAATATACAGAGAATACAGCTTAATAAAATTTTTATCTTTTTAGATTTTTAATAACCGGGCAGATAATTACCAACTAAATTTTAGAAAAACTTAACTTATGTCAAATGAGTTGTTTTACTATAATAAAAATTTTCTAATTCTAATTTTTTTAAAATATTTTGATTTTAAAAAATTCAAATCAAAGTTTATAGAATAATTCTTATGGTCTGAATGATAATTTGACTTTTTGCTTACAAATTTTGGCACATTAATTTTCTTAATTTGATAATTTTTTTTTTTATATTTGTGACTGCTGTAGTCAAATAAACAGTTAATGGTCCTATTTACAATTTACGATTAGTGAAAAGAGTCAATTAGACAGAGAATATTTAAAAATTTAAGTTTTTGTAAGTTTTATTTTCATTGTAGTAGATCTTATATGTGAAAAAATTATTTTACGTACTAAAATAAATTTTATTTTCATTGATATTACTAATAATTAAATAAACATAAATTTTATTTTATTGTCTAACATAATCAAATAAAAAATAATTTATTTTATTCATATTATTATCAATTTTTTTCATTTTTTATAACTTTGACATTTATTTTTTTATAAATCTTTTATAATTTGTTTATTTTAACATTTACCAAACTTAATTATTTTTTCCTTAAATTTTGTTCCATTACATTATTTTTAAATAATGTAAGTTGAAAGGTTCATATAAATTAAATAATTTGAGAAAAATGATAAAGATTAAAATGACAAAAGTAAGTAGAGAGAGAGAGAGAGAGAGAGAGAGAGAGAGAGAGAGAGAGAGAGAGAGATAAATTAATATCATCATCTTTCATGCATTATGCATTTTCATTTTCCGATTCCATCATCAATATCTTCATCTCATTGCTACAAAGGCCATACATATCCCCAACCACACACGGGCATATCATATTTCATATTACATGCCATAACCTCACATCTTATATCATCTTCTTTTACTTCATTTGTCATTATCAAGTTCAACTTTAAAATTTCTCTTCTGAAACCATTTTGAGAAACCAAGTAATGATACCTTGAAAATACTTTAATTTAAACAGGGGGATTCTTTGTCGTACGTATGTGAGATTATGTTTCGTGCGCAGGAATAGACTATTTAGCAAACATGAGCAGCAAACCCAAAGGCGTGGAGCAAAACCATGCGAATAGAAGATAGACACTTGCGTGCACAGGAGGGCCGTACGCACATTAGCCCTCCAAAATGGGCGTGTGTACGAGGCCTCCTCTTTCATAACCATGGGGTGCCAGAAGTTTGGCCGTGCCCACAATCTCCTATCAGATGTGTGTAAAACAAATAAATTGATTATTCAATCTGTCATGCCCTGTTTTTCACTTTTACTTCCTCAAATCGAATCCTTCCTTTTCCAAACCATTTCACCCATTGTTAATGTTGTTTCCAACCTTTATCAATGTATAACATAACCAATAATCAATTTATCAAATCATTCAATATTCAATATGAACTTAACTCTGTTCATCATCTTCTCCTTCAACATATATATACATATGCTATCATATATCAATCTCTCAATTAAGCAACTAACATGTCATAGATCAATATCATTTTTGTCATATGCACCAATAGAACCTGATTATAACAAGAAATCAATGAAACCCTACCTCGAGGTGCTTGAGAAAAAAGAATAAGATTTGAAAAACTTAATTGTCATTTGATTTGTTTTTCTGTTTTCTATTTTTTTTTATTTTTTATTTTTTGTTTTAAACTCATTTTTTATTTTTTCTTTTTAAAAATAAGAAAAACAGGTCAAAACTTATTTGGTTTCTTATATTTTCAAAATTTATTTTCGAAAACAGAAAATAAGTTTACACATGAAATGAAAAATGAAAAAAAGTTGTTTTGAGAGTTTTTAACAAAAATAAAGAAAAATATCAAAATAAAAGAACAAAGTGTTAAAGCAATTAAGCAACAAAGAACAGAATAAAAATTGCACACGAGATTTACGTGGAAAATCTAAGACGGGAAAAACCACGGGCAGAGGAAAAGAAATCCACTATGTTGAAAGATTGGTACAGAAGATGGATACAATACTGTACGGCGGAGAAGATAGAGATATACAAAAAACTTTAATTTCGCATACAAGACCATAAATGGGTCGGATCATTATGCTACCACCACAGAGCTCTAAAAAATTTCCATTTTAAAGTTACACCATGAGCTCTTCAGGCCGGACCAAAATTGGATTCGGGTCACATACTCTTACACATAATATTTTTTATTTTTTCATTTTAATATTTTTAACACATAAAATAAAAAATAAAAATAAAAAAATAAACCAAACGCCACTTTAGAAATACCAAAAACCAATCACAATCAACACCAACTTCTCAACACTAAACCAACCCTCACAACACAATTAAACAAACCCAATTTCACTCTTAAATGGAAAGGACGTACCAATTTGGTGTAAACTCTTTCTCACAATCTCAACCTCTCACTTTCTAATTTTCTGTTAATCACCCGAATACACACACTAACACATCTGTATATAGAACAAGAATAATTCAAAGTGTAGGAAGAGAGAGCCAGTGGCTGAGGTGACCATGCCGGTGGTGGCTAAGCAGGATGGGCAGCAACGTTTAATGAAAAGGAGACGTGGACGAAAAACTAGAAAATATATATATATATATATATATTTATAAGCAGCAACTGTCAATTACTACAGTCCGTGCACCACGAGAAGTGAAGGGGTGTGCGCACGGAAAACGGATTTGTCCCAATGAGTAAAGATTGAAATTTTATTTCCTAATAAGTATGTGCATATATATATATATATATATATAAAACACGTTCATTTCTTACTAAAACACCTTTCCAAGTAAACAAAGAAGAAAAAGTTCACCAGGCGCTCTTGAAAAGCTTTATTGCTTTAGTTGTTCACAGGTGGATGGTGACTTGGATCAAGGTAATCATTGACAGCTACAAAACCAGGCCCATCAGTTGCCTCTTCAGATAGAAGAATCTTACCACTCTTTCGATATTCTAAATTTAAGTAGTGCCCCTTTCCTTCAACTTCACATCGTACAGCCGCATTTGAATATTTTGAAGTCTTTACAATTGCAAATAGCAAAATTTTCCTTCCTAGAAACCTTTTGTCCCACTTAGCAGTTGCTGCAACTGCGTGCTCCCGAAGATCCTGGTAAAAACATGGCATGCGGTTGGCTATATACACATATATGTATAGTCTTGCTAGCGTGGAATTTATAATTAACATGCCAAGAATGAACTTGGTTTATGTGGTTCTTACCTGTCTAGTTGAAGCATCTTTTAATCTTCCAACTTCATTTCCATCTATAGAATGCAAAAATCCACACATAACAAGAACAAATTGAGTGATAATTATAAAATTTTGGAAACTAGATTCTACCAAAAAGTAAAACAACAAGATCCCACCAGAATATGATGTGACTGGTGATAATTTTGTAATAATTAAGTGATATTTTATAATTTTTTAATTGATATTGTAGTTAAATATTCTGATCATATATTCTAATCGTACAGTACTACACAATCGAAAATACACCTAAATTATATGAAGGGTAGGGATATATACCTTGCTGGGAAGGTGCAATAGAGATGCTTCCTGGAATTAGAACAAATAATAGCAATAAGCTTAATAACCTTAATGCAGACAACATGTCTGTCATCCTTTTGGGTATGTTTGTTGCCCAAACATGCATGTAAAAAGGATTCGCTAAAAATGAAGAATGGATTTTTAAAAAAGAGGCAAACTAATGAGTCAAACATAACATTAAAATTCTACATTTATACATTCCCACAGGGATTAGAGAGTTCCGATATTAACATTTAGGACTCTACACCCAAGTCAAAACTAGGGGTTAAGGTTCCAACATTAACATTTAAGACTCTACATTGTACATGCCTAAGTTAAAATTAGGGATTAGGGTTCCAATATTAACATTTAAGATTCTACATATATAAATGCTGAAGTCAAAGCAAGGGATGAGGGTTCTAATATTTGCTTTTTAGGTTTCACGTTTCACTAAAAAAATGGTTGGCTTTTTAGCATCAGCCCCCTGTAGTGTGCATCCTGTTTGTGCATGGATCTCGATGCATATTTTGCTTGCCGAGGAGTTTGATAATTTTGACGCATGGATTATTATGTATGGCTTGGAGAGAGAATTTTGCCACCAGAGTTCCCTACATTCACCCAGGGACCATTCTTGTGAAGTTGAATTCGATGGTTACTAGGGCTTAATTAGTTTGGTACCAATTAAGTTTGTTTTCTACTATTATTATTATTATTATTATTATTATTTATTGTTTTAATATGTAATTATTATCTTTTAAAAATTATTTTTATCTGATAAAATAAGTCATTTTAATAAAAAATATCAATTTAATTTTGATAAAATAATTATTTTTTATGAAATTATTATTTGTTAAAAATAATTTTTGTTTAATAAAATAAATCATTATAATACTCTTCTATATTGTATTAAAATAATTTTAGTTTAATAAAGTACTTTAATAAAATACTTTATTTTAATATGATGCAACAAATATGATCAAAGTATTCAAATTGATAAAATATTTATAAAATAAAAAAAGAGAGTGGAACCAAGATTTTTCTATTTTTGTTTTCTGTTTAAGTTTTAAATTTTTGGTAATAAAAAAAGATTTACCAAATATGTTTTTGTTGTCAATTAAAAAAAAATGTAATTATGAAGAGAAAATAGTAAATATAAATGCTATCAAACCCAATATTATAGTTTAGATTCCTAAACTATTGACTTATTTGCTTATTTACTTATTTGTAAAATAATCAAATTGACCCTCATATATTATAATTTTCTTTTAAACTTTTAAGGGTAAAAATATTAAATTAAAAAAAGCTAAAAGGTCAATTATTAAAAAATTAACTTTTTTCTTTTTTCAAACACAAAAATAGTGACTTTTTTTAGTTAGTTAATAGTTAGCTAAAGAAGTGACTTTTTTACTTTTCAAACTAAGTTTAAATACGTTGTTTTTGTTTATTATATATATATATGTGTGTGTGTGTGTGTGTGTGTGTGTGTGTGTGTGTGTGTTTGTATATATATGACAGCAACCCTTTGGACATGGATTACTAAAGAGGAGAAGTGAAACCAATAATAGTTAAAGAGTCGTATAAATTAGGTGAAGTTTTGGATTTTAGAATAAGTATGAAAAAACAGAGAAATTTGGTGTAAAAAAATTATAGAAATAAGATTAAAAAAAAAAGATAATGTGGTAACCAATACAGTTTATATTTGTTACAAAAAGGATGAACAACAAGAAGATAAACGGAGGGTAAGTAGTGTCTATTGAAGGGAAACATAAACAAATCGTCAAGTCAAGCCTGTCAAGGTGAATGCAGTTTTGGATAAGCAATGTGGAAAATCACATAGAAAACTGAACAAACCTATGGCTTGGCCATTGAGTTGGCTACTGATTCTGGCATCGTCCTAAAGCAACACAAGAGTTATCGAGTAAATAAGCAAAAGAGAGAGAAAATATAGGGTATACATCAAAGATGACCAAAAAAGTTATCTAAAATCAAGAAGAGAAAATATATATATATATAGTGTAAAGTGTGTTGGAAAGTACTTTGTTATACCTTGAAGAACAAAAAATGAAAGATTGCTTATTTTATTACGTTTTACAAGTTTGCGCTTGGTTAAATAAGGTGTAGCAGTTAATTAATTTCTTGAATTTAAAGTAATGGTAAAATACGTGTATTTTCCTTCAACATTTAGAAACATTACATCAACCTTCTTTTGTAATTTATGAAACTTTAAAAAGAAAATACATTTTGTTCAAACTACCCATCTTTAGTAAAAAATTATAATAGTGACCCTATAATTTTATTTCTCTTGCATATGTGCCATTGAAACTATTAAAATTCATTCCTAAGTCAACAGATAAAAGCATGTAGAAGATTGCAGCCTTAATCCATCTTAAAGTTACTGTTATGCATTATGAAGGTTATTTAAGGTTAGATATAATTAACTTGCGATAAGATCATTTTATGATAAACAATTGATAATGACTAATAATAATAATAAATAATTTCTATAAAGGAGAAAATGAAAAGAAATATTTGGACAATAAGTTCACGTTTATGAAAAAAAGAACTAAGTAACTTAAATATAGCTATAATTTAAAATTTCCTACTAAATAGTGTACTTGAAGTAATAAGCACTACAAGTAAAATAAATAAAAAATAAATAATATAGATCTATCAATAAAAATTTTAAAAAAATTACTGTAATAAGTAGTTAATAAAGACTATTCAAGTAAAACATCTTCCCTTCAAACAAATAAATATGATAAGATCACAATCTTATTCCAAAAAGGTAAAAGAGATTTTATGAAATTTTGTCATTAACAGAAACTACTAAAAAATTTTCATAAAGATTTCAAACTAATAAAAAAATATTAAAATATTAGAGATCTAGATATAAAGATGAAAATGATATAAAATAGATAGACAAATTTGCTAAACAAATGCAAACTCTCTATAGGGCCTGTTGGCGCTCCAAAAAAAGGTAAAAAATATTGAAAACTCTTGAAAATCCCTGAAAACTTCAAAAATTCTCTAAGATATTTTGCACTCCTCGTTATTTGTGAAATTTTTATAATTTATATATATTTACATATATTAACAAATTTTTACAAACTTCAATACCATTTCACAAATCCTAATAACTTTTTTGCAAATCCCAAAAATTTTTTAACCACTTTCAATAAATTTTGATACAAAACCATTCCAACCAAATCAAAAAATTGTTCAGACGATTTTTCTCTTCAAAAAGGTGACACAATAGTCAAAAAGTTAGACTATTCATTTCTAAAAAAGTGATTTGGTTGCCACACACTAAACGTCAAAAAGTTTCTAGACCATATTTTTCGCTATTTTTCGTTATTTTTTACCGCACCAAACGAACTCATAATTAACATAAAAGTTTATTCAAAAAATACAGTTATATTTTTTCTCTAAATTTTGATTTTGAAAATTCAGATGAGAAATTTTGGGCAACAAGCGTAGTGAAAGTACTAACTCAGAAGAAAATGAATCAAAAAATAATGATTCAAAATCTGAAATTACAACAACAGTAAATTTAGCATTATATGAAGAACTAGCAAAAAAAAGTTAATCAAATTTCCAAACCTAAATAAAATATAAGGAAAGAGAAAAGTATGAAAAACAAATCACCTAACTGATCATCCAGTAATTAAGTTAATTTTAGAAAGTAAACTTATAAAGATATTTATGTAAAAGAAAAAGGTGAAAACAGTTCTGAATTAGTTTTTGTGAAAGGAGAACCCAGATTTTTTCTAATTTTACATTTTAATATATATTATGGCTTGGTGTTGTTATGAGGTTATATAAATTGATGTTAGTTGTTTGGGTTAAGAGTGAAGTTAGTTTAAACTAAGGTTGGATTAGTACGCTTATTAAAAAAAATTAAAGTATGCAAAGTAAAAAATAAAAATAAAAAATGCAAATAAAATATAAATTTTAGTAACTTTTAGTTTTTTGGTTAAAAATTGTTAATTATAATTTTTGTACGTTTAATAAAGTAAGTAATAACTTTTAGTAACATTTTACAACTTTTTGGTATTTAGTTAAATTTTTGACAATTGTTTGGTAATGTTTAGTAACTTTTAATGACTTTTGATAATTTTTAATAATTTTAATAATTTTTTATTATTTTTAAATTGAACAAATTAGTATAGTTGAGTAGAAAAATAATAAAATTTGATGTTCAATTTGTAAATACTTAAAAGAAGTAACTTTTAATAATTTTTAAGATTGAATTGACAAATTGTGCCTAATTAAAGACGTATTGGTCCATTCTAGGGGACACAAACTTCCTAAACAAAGGGCAAAAACACACCCAAGCTGGCCGGATGGCAGGAAACTTTTACGCCGAGAAAAAGTCTTATCTGAATAGGCAGAATGGATTAAATTGCCCGAAGTTTCTTTTCACCTTCAACTAACCCACCAGAAATTGAAAGTTTGGTGCCAAATTAAACGGATGGAGATACGTGTGGTCGATGCCCTGTAAAGATACCCGAGGCAAACTTTCTAGCACATAGGAGTAATGAGTGCATTTGGAAATTGGAAAACACTTTGTCCATTTAGAGAGAGAGAGAGAGAGTTATAATTTTGTATCTTCTATAATATTTTTATATACTTAAATTTTAACGAGAGCGGAACTGTAACTCAAATGACAGAGCACCTCTCCAGCCCGCTCATCACTTCGGGTTTGAACTCGAGTTCTCCCATCCCTCTTACCTATCAAAAAAAATAATAACGAATTATTTAAATTTTAAACTTTTTTTTTAAATTTGTTGGGTCGTTAATAATAAGTGATGAATTGAGTTTTGTATAAATTAGTTTGAACGATACATAAAAATTAAGAAACATGATACCAAAAATTACTTAAGTGAAAAGTCTAAACGTAACAATAGCATTTTCTGAAATTCAGAGTAGCAGCTATGGCACACGAGAACCGCTCGCCTTGGTCCCTGCTTTATCATTAGTTTCGAGGGAAAGCGCCTACTAGTCAAAAAATACAGGTAAGGTGCTATTATGAATTGTTTCCCATCCTTTAGCCATACCAGCCCCACACTATTTATGCATTCACCCACTTTCTGGTACAAATAAATCACTTTTTTCCCCCGTTGAATTTTATTCGTTTCTTATCTTCAAATTTTACATTATTACCAGAATCAAAAATGGTTTTATAATATTAGGAACTTCTCGAATCCACTAACTTTTATTCTTTCCTTATCTTTCAAAATTAACATTATTACCCAAATCAAATGGTTTTATAAGTAGGGTGAAATTGTATTTATTTTTCTTGAACATTTGAATAATTATATTTATTATCTTTCAATATTTAAAAATTACACTTATTTCTCTTATTAATTTAAAGTGTTATTAGCATTAACTCTTTTTATTAAATCACTGTAAAACTTAACCAAAAAAAAAAAGGATAAAAGTAATCAAAATTTTAGATATTTTTCTTATTTGGCTCGTTCTCTCTTTCATATTTTCATTAGTTTTCTTTACAAAAATTCCTAAATTAGAGAAAACTAACAAAAAAGTGACATGGGAAGGGTAAAATTGAAAAAAAACCTAAAATTTTAATTATTTTAACATTTTCTGTTAAATTTTAACAATTGATTTAACGGAATAGAGTCAATATTAACAATATTTCAAAATAAGAGAGTAAGTGTAATTTTTAAATGTTGAGAGATGATAATATGAAATTATCTTGATAAATATTTAGCCATTCTCAAATCCACTTATTTATATTTATATTAATTAATTAATTAATTAACAGTGTACATTAGTAATAATCTGTAGCCATGGCACCTTGAATAAAATTAGTATTAAATTTCTTATATAGTTGAAACTTTAGATAAAAAGTTCAAATAGAAAAATTATGATAAATCATGAGTTTTAATTTTCTTTTTTTTCAAACTCTAGGTTATAACAGCTACTACGTACATGTGTTTTGTTTTCTCTTTCACTCAAATTAATTTTTAATAAGTACCATAAAAGAAAATACAAATTATAGTACTTTAGTTTGAAATGTTTAATTTCATAGAAAACATAATTGATTAGTATTTAAGTTGATTATTTTGATTTGCGCATGATTTTCACCCTTAAAATATAGGAAAATTTGAAATGGCGAAATCGTTTTTATGAGATAGATGGTATTGGGTTCTACTAGAATAAGAATTGAGTGGGATGTTAAAAATATAAAAATAATCTTAATTGCTAAATAAAAAAAAATAATTCTCATCCGTTGGATCTTAGTTCATGATAAAGAAATTTTCAAAAATTGTCCGGCCTATTTTATTATATATATAAATTAATGTATATATGAGTAGGGGCATTATCATTGTACATAATTCCGATTTTAATAAAACTATCACATTTTAAGTGGATATGAAAGGTAATCTACGTCGGATTTTATATTTAAGATAATATCCTATTTTAGAAAAATAAAATAACTAGGAGGTTTTTTTTTTTGTCCTTAGTATATTCCCCATGGTATCTATAAATAGGGAACACTTACCGTAATCGATCCTTATATCTAGGAAATTAAGAAATATTCCTCTTCGATCTCTAAAATAATTTTAATATAAAAAAAAAGTGTTTATCTCTACTGTTTTATTTAAGTTTTTTAAAAAGTGTAATTTTGGGGAATCATTATTTTAATTATAGTAGATAATAGTTTAAGCAAATTGTAGTAGAGCCAATTAGATGATAGAGGACATTTTTTTGAAGAATTTATTTAGAGAATATAACATAAATGCCCTAAAATACCCCTTATAGTTTTCATAAAATTCAGTTAGTAAAATGCCACGGCCATTTCATTTGTTGTTTTAGGCACAAATTCAACACGGCCGGCCGGCCCAATAAATTTTAATTATCCTCCCACGGAAACAGATTTTCCGGTTCTATAATTTGCAGGGCAAGAACAAAATAATAAATATTGCACGCGAGCCACTGTTAGTTATATTATTTAATTTTTGGCCCCATATTGATTAGTTAAATCATTTAAAGAAAATAATATTACGGATTTCGTTCATGTTTCCGTTTGGAAAAGAAAATCTCTTGGTTTAAGGGAAAGTAAAACGAAATCCTTTGAGGCTCCACATAGGATTTTATAACCATATCTAAGTCTCTAACTAACGTCCACAACCATGGAAATAATCACCCGGATCTCTTTTCTTTCTCCATCGGTCTCATCTCAATATGCTTATACACACACACATATATATATATATATTTCAATCAGTGAGAAACTCTTGATGTCGCAACTAATTGAGTTGTTATTCATTTCTTGGAGCTTTTTGACTCCATTAAGATTCTCGGGGATACTTTCATAAATATGCTAAAATTAGACTTTTTCAAAGTAAAGCCGAACATATGTCTACTCTTAATTATACCCACCACATAAGATCTTGAAAAGGTTTTGTTTTGGTAATTAGTTGCAATTCGCGGAAGGAAAAATGAAAAAAAAAAAAAAAAGATACGAATTGAATTCCACCAATTCCGAGTCATTAAATTATAAGATTCTATAGTTTTTGATAATTTGTTGTAATTTATTCTCATTTTCGAATTTTAATTACAATTTTACCCGTTAGGGTTTCGTAGGTATATATATATTTATTTATTTATAGAAATCATAATGTAGCCATCTCTTAACATTCCCTCTGAAATTTCAATGGATTTAGAATTTTTTTTCCCCCATTGCTTTAGGGTTATGCTTTCCGTTAGAAGGAAGTTTATGTCTTTTCTCAGACAAATGTATGAAGTCTACCCAGTTTGGTCAATTCAGGCCTGTCATCTTCCTATCTTTCATCCTATTTTTTAACAACTCAAATCTCTCTCTCTCTCTCTCTCTCTCTCTCTCTCTCTCTCTCTCACACACACACACACACACACACACAGATGAAGATACCATCTCAAAACCCTACATTAATTGAGATCATCTTCAAGTCTTCTTCCTTCTCCTCCTCCTCCTTCTGCTGTTGCTAATTAACTTGCTATCTATCCAAAGAAAAAGTGGAAATCTCTCTCAATTGATTTGGATCCTTGTTTGTTTCAAATGGGTTATTTGACATCCTGCATTGCTGCCAAACTTGCATTCTTCCCTCCTGATCCACCTTCGTACAAGATACAAGCAGACCAGCAGACCGGAAAGCTGAGACTTACAGCAGCTGGTCTTTGCTTCGACAGAGATGATGGGCCTGGGGGTGAAGTCTTGATGATACCCACCAAGAGAGACAACTGTATTGTCGCTGTGTACGTGAAGAACCCATCGGCGTCTTTCACGGTGCTTTACTCCCATGGCAATGCCACTGACATCGGCCAAATGTTCAGATTTTATGCTGAGCTTAGCGATCAGCTTGGTGTCAATGTCATGGGGTCAGTATTCCATTTTTCGTTTTTTGGGCAGGACACTTGTCTGCTTGCGTATGTGTACATATATATATATACTTGTATGCTTGCGTATGTGTACATATATATATATATATACACACAATATATATATATATATATTCATGAGCTACATTTAATCCGATGCTTACCTAGATTTTTTTTTTTTAGCTTTTTGTTTTTGAGTGTAAGTAGTTTAGAGTCTTTAGACTATGTTAGCTTGATGGGTCTCTTGTGCTGTTACAGGTATGATTATTCTGGATATGGACTGTCCACAGGAGAGGTACGCTCTATATCAATTAGTACCCTTTTTTTAACTAGAAGACTGCTGAACAGATTCTGTAAATTACACAGGGCTAATTGACGATTTAATCCCTTTGATTTGGACAAAAAAAAAAAACACAAGATTCCGTCTAACTTAAAATCTAATGCAATTTTTCTTTTAATTTAAATTAACGTGCAAAATTACTTTTAAATATTAAATTTAATTACATTTGTGTCATAAACTATATAAGATTATGCGTGGTTATCCAAAAAATATTATTTAAAAAATAAAGATAAATTAATTACCTTAAATAACAAAAATAATATTTTGTTTTAACATAAAATAGGTAAATATATAATTTTATCTATATATTTTTTTGAAAAAAAAATTTAAACTAATTTTGACTTTTAAGGCATAAACACCATTAAAATTAATATATTTAATCAATTTTACACTTTAATTTAAACCTCAAAGAAAATGATTGTTGACTTTTTGAGTAGAAGAAGGTCATACATTTTTGGTCAAACTCTAAAAGAGTAAAGTGTAAGTACTTTAATTACACTATAAGAGCCTCTTTGACCCCAAAAAAAATGACAATTTTTAATAACTTTAACAATTTTGGACAATTTTTAGTAATTTATTACCAAAAGTAATAAAAAATTAGTGTGTCAAATAGGAGTAATTAATTCCACTCTTTTATATTTTTATCTTCTTTAATTAATACTCTTTAAATATTCATTATTTTTGTATTTTTATTTCTTTAAATGCCCTATTAATTTAATTCTTTCCTTTTAAATACTTTAAATTATTCATTATTTATTATTTGAGATACTTTTACTAATTTTTTTTATAATTTATATTTTATTTAAAATATAAAAATAACAAAATAACACACTTAGCTTCTTAGTATACACCATGACGAGGTTATAAAAAAATCATGCAAGCAATTATTATCCATTATTAAGAGATATTCTAATATCTTATGTATGTTTAAGTCATTTTAAGGTCTCTTAACCTCCTTAAATTCTAAAAAATATTATTCATATATGAAAATTTTTTATCAGAAAAAATTTATGATATGATTCGTCTCCCCTAAAATTTTAAATTATAGTTGACTTTGGTCAAAAAAATATCACTACTAGTACTTATAAATTTTTAAGTTAAAAAGAAAATTAGGCTATGAACCAATTAACCTTCTTAAATTTTAATTATTTTTTCTCAATTGTTATATATAATTTAAAATTTGAAAACTCAACTGATTGTATCATTTATATATATATATATATATATTTATTTTTATTTATTAATATAATTTATAACATTAATTATATTTTTTAAGCCGAAATTCAACACAAATGAATAATAAAAAAAAAATTGGCCCCCTCAGACCACAAGTTCTGGCCACATTCTCACCAATTTAATTTGTTCTGGAGCTATATTTAATTCATTTCCTACTATATGTAAAAAGCCCTCGGGGAGCTGTGTGTCGTCATGGTGTGTGCTTGTGCGCTTTTCTTTCCTCCCCCACCCCCCTCTTGAGTTTTGAATTTTATTTTAAAATTCATTACAATCAGTGAAATTTTGAGTAATACTTACAAAGAGTAAAGTGAAATTTGCCCTACCCAACCTTTTACAGCTTTGTTTATTTTCTTAAACGTAGTGCTATATATATATATATATATATAATTAAAATATAAATTGTTTAAAAAATGACATCACAATCTCTTAGGCTTATCACTTTCAGAAAATTAAAAAAAAAATAACTCATTAAAGTCATTTTTGAGTAACTCACTAAAGTCATTCTTAATTTATCACTCAAATGCTACACATTAATAATACATCATTCTGATTCAACCTTCTAAGAGACAAAGTTCTGTTCGATCTGGTGAAAAAGTATTTTCTTTAATTCTTAATTAGTTTCTCAGTTAAGTAATTAATTAAAAGAATTTAAGGGAAACCGCTAATTCTAGTAACAATATTATAATTGCACATGAACAGCCAAGCGAGCAAGCCACATATGAGGATATAGAGGCTGCTTACACATGCCTTAAAGAGACATACGGAGCGAAGGAAGAAGACATAATATTGTACGGGCAGTCGGTTGGGAGCGGACCAACCCTGGATCTGGCTGTTCGATTGCCTCGACTGAGGGCTGTGATTCTTCACAGTGCCATATTGTCTGGCCTTCGAGTCATGTACCGCCTGAAGAGAACGCCCTGGTTTGACATATACAAGGTTAGTTAATTCCTTCTCTTATAATTAATTATTAAAAAAAAATTAATTGTAAAACTTGTTAATTTCAAGGTTTGAAAAAAAATCCCTTTTCTTGTTTAACAGGTAATCGTTTGTTCCTTTGCAGAACATTGATAAGATTACACTGCTCAATTGCCCAATTCTCATTGTTCATGTAAGTGTACACGCATATGTATTTTCCTACCAGTTTATCCACTATTACATGCCACACTTATCCACATATTCAATGGCATGATATATATATATATATATATATTAAAATAAGTAATTTTTTTTGTTTAATCAATACCAAAAATGAATATTTATAAGAGATTCCACTCCCCGCCATTTTTCTTTTCTTTCCACAAAATCTCACTCCTAACACATCTTAACACTCTGTTTGAAATAATAAATTTAATGATATTTAATTTCATTTAATAAGAATTCTCATTAATTTTTATATTTAGAATTAAAATAAGATTTTATGAATTAAATATGATTTTATTTCATGACTTAAAATTTAAAATTTTTATATCATTTGAAATCTAATCAAAATAATAAAATTTGATGATAATTTATTCTTTTTTAAACTACCTAAATAAATGGATAAATTTATCTTAATATATCATGTTTATCATTTTTTTATTTATTTTCTATTAACGTGATCAAATTTAATATTTTTCTTAAATCAACTCAATTATTTTCTTAAATTCAAATAGTGTTTCAAACACAAATTTTCATTTACTAAATCAAATTAGATTAATTTTTTATTTTTAAATTAAATTAATTCTAAAATAAAAATATTTTCAAACGAAGCATATATAAGTCCCTGCGTGATAATAAACTATAAAGAAAGGTCTTAGGCTATGGGCTGAAGAACTGATGATGATTATAGGAAATCTTGCTCTAACAAAAGACTATAAGACAAAAGCTTGTTGCGAAATCCAACTTGCCGATCGAGTGTCATTACTGTTTCAGGGAACAGACGATGAAGTTGTGCATATCTCCCACGGTAAGAAGCTTTGGGAGCTCTGTAAAGAAAAGTACGAACCTCTGTGGCTTGAAGGAGGGAACCACTTCAACTTGGAGCTCTTCCCCGAGTTCTTCAGACATCTCAAGAAATTTATGACAGCCGTCGAGAAATTACCACGCGCTCAAACTCAAAATGAATTAGTGCAAAGCATAGGTCAAGCAAAGCATTCGGCAGACACCACCGCGGACCACGGAGAGAAGTCCAGGCTCAGCCTTGGGCACAGAGAAAAACTGAGGCCTAGCACGGAGAGGCGAAGAAGTAGCGCGGACAGGAGGGAGATCAAATCAAGGAAGAGCGTCGATCAATGTGGCAAAGCGAGGAACAGCACGGATCAGTCGGAGAGAGGAAGAAACAGCATCGATCGGTTAGATTGTTACTTCTTTTGAAATTTTTCTATGAATATTTAGAATGTGTTCAGTTTACTAAAAAATATTAAAAATTTTTAAAAGTTATTCACTTTATATCTCACTTGCACGAATTATGAATTCATAAATTATCTTAATTTATTTTACTTTTTATCAATCCAAATGCACCTTTAATATTGAATTTGGTGGTTCTATTTTTTATCTAATAATTTTTTTTTTTAAATGGCAGCTTAGGAGATATGGTGAAATCGGTTGCGTTGTGCAATGTTGATTGTCTTAAGCACAGAGTGGACTGATGTCCGTGGTTGAAATTGGGTTGTACTAATTCTCCCCCTTTCTCTCATATTCAGTTTCTGTTCATGTTTAATTATGAATCTGTTTTTATTTTCAATTCTTTTTTATATTTTTCACAAGCTTTTTACAAAAATCCTTAATTTTCTTTTCGAGCTATTCAAAGAAGGGACTGTTTCTGTGAATTTTCTACGTAGATCAGGGCCGGTTATATCAAGTCAAGGCAAATGTCTCATGGCCCTCCATTTTGATAAACCCCATACATATATATGTATATATATATATATATATGGTAAAGATGACCATAATAAAACTCATTTAATATTATTTTCTATTACTGACAAAATTACTGTCGTTACACTTAGATTTTCTTTCCTAAATTAATTTTTTTTATCCTTGTTTATATATATATATATATATTTCTTTCTATTTTTTTTAAAAACACTTAAATTCTCTTCAAAATTAATTTTTCTCACCTTTATTATTCATTTTTTAATTAATGAAATTTTTATTTTTTTTCAAAAGAAAAATGAATTAAAAATTTTTATATTGATAAAAAATAAAAAATATAAACTTTTCTCATAAAAGGGTTGTGTGAATTTAAGATAATACTATTATTATTTTTTAACAAATTTTTACAAAATCTATTAAAAAAATACATATAGATGATAAAAATAGAATTTTCTTTTTTATTGAAGAAAGAGGAAGAAAATAATCAATTTTTTATGTTTTTCAAATAGAGAAAAAAAGATAGAGATGAGTTAAAAAAGATTAGATAAGTTAATTCGGAGATAATTTAAATTTTTTTTTTTAACAAAGATGAATGAATGAAGATGAGAGAAATTAAATTTGGAGAGGTAGGTGCTTTTTAAAGAAAGAGAAAGATATATAAAATATATATATATATATATATATATACAAGGATAAGAAAACTAATTTGAGAGAAAGTGCGAGGGGAGTAATTTTGTTAATAATAAAAAATAATATTAAATGAGCTCTATTATTAACCATTTTTGCTTTGTCATTATGGCCATTTATATATATATATATATATATATGTATGATGCCTTGTCCCGAATGGTAACCCGGATTATTCTCCAAATCAGCACCACATTAGATCCTTGCTAGAAGGTAATTTTTAAATTTGTGAACCATCCTTCAACAAAAGACCCCACTTTATGATGACAGATTACTACGGTCAAACTGGGCCTGCCTGTGCGTTTGGTGGATGTCTATTAGGCCCATCGGTGGATGGCTATTGGGCCCATTGGTGGATGTCTATTAGGCCCATGCATGTGGTTCCCCTAATGAATAACATGCATGGTGGTGGAACAAACATTGGGCGTGTCCAGCATGTACAATTGGTACACCAGGTTACATCATGACAAAAGTATATGTGAATGGTTCAGGATAAATAATAATAATAATAATAATAATGATAATGATAATAATCTCTTTCCTTGCCTTGTTATATGCCAAGTGCTACTTTTGTGCCTTTCATTTTGCGTAAATATATTAGTTGGGATGTTTATATTCCTCTATTAGTTTCTCCTATTCCATATTACTCTTTTTTATTTAGTAAATTAAAATTATGGAGGAGTGTATTTATCATTATTCAAATATATTTTGCTAGCAATATAAGCTAATCCATTAATAGATTTATTATGGCTCCATTAGGAAGTCACAAAATTTGACAATTTTTTTTTGTAATTTTTGATAATTTTTGACAAATGAAACTTTTGGTGTATTTGGTAAAATGAGTAGAAATTTTTAATAATTTTTGTCAATTTTTTGTAAGTTTGATAAAAATTTTGATAATTTTTAAATTAAATTAAGATGAAATAATTATTATACCCCTCGCAACATAGATCCAGTGGTATATTAGATCAAGTGGTAAAACCAAATCGAAAATATTTCTTTAAGTTTGAATCATGGTATACGTATCTTAATTTGTCTAAACTACCATGATATGCCAATTAATAACAAAGGCTTTTGATTGGGTGGGAGTATTGACAAGCCCAATTTAATATTTGGTTAGTTAAATTTTTTAACATTAATTATATTTATGGACTAATGCGGGGGTAATTTATTGATGAATGCGTTGTTTTTTTTTTTTTTTTTTTTAACCATTTAGATTGTACATCGGTTTGGATCAAATTTACAAATATATATTTATTTATTTAAATAATATTTGAAGAAAAAATATTTATAAATAAAATATCACATAAAATCATAAGTAAAAATTTTGATAATAATAAATATCAATTTATAAAAATGAAAAGAGCAATTGCAACACAAAACATATCAAAATACCATATTGACCCAAAAAAAAAAAAAAAAAAAGAGTTAATCAACAATAATAAAAGCAAAGAGCAGTAGACTTGATTTATATGATTATTGGATCACAACTAAAATGGTAATTTTGTTGCAGGTGCGGGAAAATAAATTGAAAATGTGCAATTTTTAATATAATTTCAGAGTTACACAAGTTTTCGCAGAAGAAAAACTATAGAGGTTTTATGTTTGAACTTTTAGTAGAATGGCGTAATTAGTTGTATGTATATTTTGGAATTTTATATAGACGAGTAATTTAGTCAGATTATAATTAAAATAACAATTAATTAATTTAATTATGTTATTTATCAAAATAACTTAATTCAATAAAAATAAAATATATTACATATAATTTTATTATGATATTTATTAAAAATAATTTAATCAAATATATTTCATGTTAACTTAATTTTTAATCTAAAAATAAAATATATTACATATAATTTTATTATGATATTTATTAAAAATAATTTAATCAAATATATTTCATGTTAACTTAATTTTTAATCATATTTAGTTATATTATTTATTAAAAATAATTCAATGAAAATAGTTCAAATTAATTAATTAAATTTAGTTAATTAAATTAAATTGTTTTAATTATAGTATTCATTAAAAAATTTGATTCAATAAAAATAAAATATATTAAATATAATTTAATTATATTATTTATTAAAAATAATTTAATAGAATATATTTCATATTGAATAGTTAATTCAATTAATTATTAATTAATTTAATTCTATTATTTATTGAAAATTAATAAAATTTATTCCATGTTAACTAAATTAATAATTAATTTAATTTAATTATATTATTTATTAAAAATAATTTTAATCTAATAAAATATTTGAACAAAATAATTTATTTTAATATAATCCAACTAAAAATAAGAAAGTACTAAAATTGACAAAATATTTACAATAAAAAAATAAAAGTGAAAATATATTTTTTTTTTACATATTTCTGTTCAAGTTTTTATTTTCTTGTAAACAAAAATAAATAAAAATAAATTTAATAAATACGTTTTCATTATTAATTTTTTAAAATTTATAAATAAAATTAAAAAAATAATAAACATAAACGCTTAGAGAAACAGTCTACTGTATTTATATAAAAAAATAATAATAAATATTAGAAAATCCGGATATTGTGGTTGTTGACATGGCAGCATCTCCACCTTAGAATCCACCCAAAAGCTTCCAAACAAAACCCTCATTTTGTGTTGGTCTTTCCAGAACCCTCTTCTCTCCCCAATTAGGGTTTTTCCGCAAAGTCCTCTCTTTTTTCTCGCTCTCTCTCTCACGTTTTCTTTTCTGTGGAGCTCGACAGTCTCATATTCGCGTAAACAATACTTATCTATAGATACCAAAAAAAAAAAAAAAAAAATTTCAAACTTCTTATTGAAGTGTTGTGTGTAGGAGTGTTTCTCCTATCTCTAATTTGTTTCGATTTGGATTTGATTAATGGCGCCTGTTCTAGCCGGAAGCTTGACCTCTGGTTCTGTTGCTTCTCTTCCTTCTCATTCGCCGTCGTTTTCGTTGAAGAGCACAACCAAAGGCTTTAACCTCAAGAAGAGTGCTTTTCTGCCACAAAATGGTCTTAGAAATAGCTTCTCTAGGACCGGTCTGAAATGGAAGCTCGAGAGGAGAGGGAGAGAGCTGAAGGTTCGGTGCGAGGCCACTGTTGCCGAGAAAGAAGTTCCTGAGGAGACTTCCGGTGAGCGGCATGAGTATCAAGCTGAGGTGGGTTTGTCCCAATTCCTATGCCTTCGTGTCTGAGTAGTTTCGTTTTGGATATGTTTGATTGCTGATAAAATGAAAATAATTTAGAATTTGAAGATTTTGCAAGTTTGAAGCTTGCGTTTTTCCGTTGCTGGGACCTAATTTAAAACTTCGCATTCAACTTCCATGATTTTAATTGACTCCACATTCAACTTTGGTTTCTATCTGGGATTAGGAGTGGTGTGTCATAATTAGAAGCAGATATTAGTAACTCTGAAGAGAACTGTTCGGTGTAAAGATAATTCGTTGCTAGTTAAAAAATGTGTTAAAGGATTCTTATTTCAAAAGCTTGTGGTTGTGGGTACTGGATAGAACCGCGATTGGTGCACTTTTCCTTGATGTGTAGACTTTGGGGAGCTAATGACTTTTGTTCAGAAATCTAAGCCTCTTGTCTATTTTATTGAGTGTTCTGTTTTCCACCATATCCAACATTCAGCTGCTCCCCTTTCTAGTTTTACCTCTACTTTTTGAGATTCTTTCTTTTAGTTTCAAAAAATTTAGAATATGGAAGTGATTGCAGGTCAGCCGCCTACTGGATTTGATAGTTCATAGCTTATACAGCCACAAGGAGGTGTTTCTTCGAGAGCTCGTTAGGTGAGGATATGTTTTCTCTGCTTTTGCAGCTTGGTTTCACCATAACAATGCTTATTTAGTTTGTGATTACAAGTTTCCCTCTATGATTTGAAATTCAAATTTTGTTAGTTAAGGACCCTGATGCCTTTGTTTTATTACTCATCATCTAAATGCATGATTAATTTTCCTGATTAAATTTATTATACACTATACATCTTCATGCTAGAAATTCCTTGAAGCTTAGAAGTTTGCAGATTCATTTGTTAACCTGATCTTGTTCTTCTGTGTTAGTAATGCAAGTGACGCTCTCGATAAGTTGAGATTTTTAAGCGTGACTGACCCTTCATTACTTGGGGATGCTGGGGAACTAGAGATTCGCATCAAACCTGACCCAGACAATGGGACCATCACTATAACGTATGGTCATTCTATTTTCTATTTCATATCTTCTTGTGTGAAATGCCTTTCTGAAGTTGATTCACCTGCTACTTCAGGGATACTGGTATTGGAATGACCAAAGAGGAACTCATAGATTGTCTTGGGACCATTGCTCAGAGTGGTACTTCAAAATTCTTGAAGGCTCTTAAGGTACTTTGTTTCTAGTTACTTGGTCTACTTCTAATTATCACATTCTGACTGAATATGAATAAGTTCATTGCTATTTAAATTAACCAGTTTTGAGTCTTCATGTAGGAAAATCAGGATCTAGGGGCAGACAACAGTTTAATTGGTCAATTTGGTGTAGGGTTCTATTCAGCATTTTTGGTTGCTGAAAAGGTGCAGTGTGATTTCATGTAGTTATGGTTTCATGCCATATTTTTGCTGAAAAGGCTGTGATGTTAGTGAGTTTGATTTAGTCATTTTCTGAAAACAGGTAGTAGTGTCAACAAAGAGTCCAAGGTCAGATAAGCAATATGTCTGGGAGTCAGTAGCCGACAGTAGCTCATATGTGATTCGGGAGGAAAATGATCCTGAAAATTTTCTTCCCCGTGGAACTCAAATCACACTTTATTTAAAGGTACTTGGCTCTTTATTTCGCATGTTATGTAAGTTTAAATGTTTTACATAGAAATTATAGAATAGAAGTCATCAAGATGCTGCAAATGTCATTGTGCGGCCTATATGTCTTATTGACGTGCACTTATGTTGTCTGATAAGATTTTTTCCGTAAAAGTTAGGAAAAACTGCATTTGCATATTTTTGTGTGAGAATTGTATCTTTTTTTTTTTTTTTCCTTTTTTTTTTCTTTCGGTTCCCAAAGGAAAGAAGAATGAATTCAGATTTTTTAATAACCATTTGCCAGATGTGTTTTTCTGTTCATAAAATGCAATCTAAGCTTCTTGGTATTTCCTTCAGCCAGATGACAAATATGAATTCTCAGAGCCAACCAGGATTCAGAGTTTGGTGAAGAATTACTCACAGTTTGTTTCATTCCCTATCTATACATGGCAAGAAAAATCGAGGACTATTGAGGTTAGGGTGTTATTCTTTTTGTTTTTTTATATTTTGTAAGAAACACTTCAGTCACAATGCGTTGGTTAGAGGAAGTGAATACATTGGGAGTGATCCTCTCCTCTAGTTGTAGTTTCAAGCATATGTTCGTCAACATACTGTCTTGACTTAAAAAAGTTAAATCTAACTTTGGGTAGGTTGAGGAAGAGGAGGAACCAAAAGAGGGAGAAGAAGCCCAACCAGAGGTAACAACTTTAAATTATTATGGGAATTGTTGTTCGCGTTCTCAGTTAGGATGGCATTTAGATGGATGATCAATACTTGTTTACAGGGTGAGAAGAAGAAGACAAAGAAGACTAAAACTGAGAAATATTGGGACTGGGAGCTGGCCAATGAAACAAAACCTATATGGGTCAGTCTGTTTAAGCAATGATATTTGATTTTGAGAATGTCTAAAATTTGCTGCTATGCACTTATTTTACTTCACATTTAATTTTGTCTTCCAAATGTAGATGCGGAATCCAAAGGAAGTTCAAAAGGAAGAGTACAATGAATTCTACAAGAAGACTTTTAATGAATTTTTGGATCCACTTGCGTACACTCACTTCACCACTGAGGTACTTAATGTTTAACTTTCAACATTGCAGGCCTGGTATTTTTCCTTTTGCTTATATATATATATATATGTATGTATGTATGTATATTTAAACCTTTTTGCTTAATGCATTTGCAGGGTGAGGTGGAGTTTAGAAGTATTCTCTATCTTCCTGGCATGGCACCTCTTAATAATGAAGATATCATGAATCCGAAGACAAAGAACATACGATTGTATGTTAAACGTGTATTTATCTCAGATGATTTTGATGGTGAACTGGTAAGTTTACTGTAATACCTATGAAACCATTGAAATGCTTTTTCCAATATAAAGTTTGTTAAGGTCAAAAGAAAGAATTTACTGTCTACTACATTGAAGTACTCTGTATATTGGTTTTATCAAATGAAAAATTCCATTTGCGATACTTCTTTGGTCGCATTTTCCGTGAAGACTGTTAAAATTGATCTTGTGTTCATTTCATGGTGCTAGAGAATATCTGCATAATTTTCATATTCAAGCAGTGGGATACAGACTCTCTGCACAATCTGGTCTAACATATGATCATATGCTTTCAAAAACAGAAGAAAAAGAAAATTAATGCTCCCCTCGCTTGTCAACAGATTTTTTTCTTCCACTTGAATACTGATTTCAATAATTCTTCAAGTTTATGGTTGGTCAAGTAACAAAAATCTTATCATAGATTCATTGTGGGCTTGAAATTATATAGAAATGGAAACAACCACCCCTGTTGCCATCTTTATATCTGATTTACTTGTAAATTTTACTGGGTATCCAGTGTATACTGCATTTGGGTAACCTTGTAAACAACTAAGAGATCCTTCCGGGGAACATGGGAACTAATTGAAGTGGCGAGCTTCCCATATCTACTAGCTAACAAGCAACAAGTTATGATAATGGCCTAAAGTTGTAATTAGAAGACTATATGTAAAATTTAACATATGTGGAACCTTTGCAAATTATGTTTTAATTTGTGAATCTATAGAGTTACTATGTTTCCTACAGGAATACATTGAGTTTGTTCTTTTATTTGCAGTTTCCACGATATTTGAGCTTTGTGAAGGGTGTGGTGGATTCAGATGACCTTCCTCTTAACGTGTCCCGGGAAATCCTTCAAGAAAGCCGAATTGTAAGATCCTGTTGTGTATCTGGATAAGAATTATAGATTATGAAATTTCTTGTTAATGACTTCAAAGTTGCTTTTAGTAATGTAACAATCTTTGACTCCATTCTTCCATAAACTTGCAGGTGAGAATAATGAGAAAGAGGCTCGTCAGAAAAACCTTTGACATGATTCAAGAGATCTCTGACAGTGAAAATAAAGAGGTTTGGACTGCTTGAACCAACCACCACACAACCCCCCGCTCCCCCCCCCCCCACACACACAAAAAAAGAAGAAAAAGAAGAGAGAGACGGGATAAATTTACACTTGGATAACTGACGTTTTATCACACAGGATTACAAAAAATTCTGGGAGAACTTTGGAAAATTTATGAAGTTGGGATGTATTGAAGATTCTGGGAACCACAAGCGTATAACACCACTTTTGCGATTCTTCTCTTCCAAAAGCGAGGAGGAATTAATAAGTTTGGATGATTATGTTGAAAATATGGGTGAAAACCAGAATGCTATATATTATTTGGCAACAGACAGCTTGAAAAGTGCCAAGACTGCTCCCTTCTTGGAGAAACTGATCCAAAAGGACATTGAGGTATGCAATTCATCTAGATCACTGACAATTATTTGCATAAAACGAACTTGACACTTGGACAGAGCTTTGATTATGAGCCATTGTTTGATATAATGGCACACAATGTTCACAACTGAAAGACATGGTCCTAAAAGTTAACCTATTTATTGGCTTCCAGTCTACATAACCGGATGCTTATTTGTTGCTATGGAAAAAAAAAATTGGTAGGATAAGTTCTTTATATTCTTTTTTATTTTTTATTTTTTACACTTACCTACTGTTCTAAAAATAATTTAACTATTCTGTTAGGCTTCGACTTCAATATCTTGTGTAAAATCATTATTTTTTTTGCATGTATGCGTGTGTGCTTCTTCTTCAATATCTTGTGTAAAATAATATATATATATATATATTTTTTCATGCGTGTGTGTTTGTGTTCTTCTTCTTCTTCAATATCTTGTGTAAAATTATTTTGGTTTTGTGCATGTATGTGTGTTTTTCTTCTTCTCCCCCCTTGTGACATTTTTGTTTTTGTTAGTTGAGAAGAAGATATGCTCCTATTTTTCTTGATGCTGATATTTTCTTTGTTTGTAGGTTCTATATCTAATTGAGCCTATTGACGAAGTTGCCATCCAGAATCTACAAACCTATAAAGAAAAGAAGTTTGTTGACATTAGCAAGGAAGATTTGGAGCTTGGTTAGTTAAACAATTGTTCCTGTAATTGAAATATATGTTGTATTCATGTAGCTTTACTCTTGCGGGGCTTGTGGCATGACATTGCATATTTTAACAGGTGATGAGGATGAGGTCAAAGAAAGGGAAACTAAACAAGAATACAATCTTCTTTGTGATTGGATAAAGCAGCAGCTTGGTGATAAGGTGGCAAAAGTCCAAGTCTCAAAGCGCCTAAGCTCGTCCCCTTGTGTGCTTGTTTCTGGCAAATTTGGATGGTCTGCTAATATGGAAAGGTTTGTTACAGCCTTCAAATGCTTTAAATATGAACGTTGAGCCATAAAATTTTTTGCTGTTTGTATGCAGCTGTGAAAGCCTCTCTTCTTCTGCAGGTTGATGAAAGCACAGACTCTTGGAGACACTTCAAGCTTGGAGTTCATGAGAGGGAGGAGAATATTGGAGATCAATCCTGATCATCCCATCATTAAGGACTTGAATGTAAGATTATTCTACTCAATGCTGGTTAACTTTTGTTTAGGCCTTGCAGTT
Organism: Vitellaria paradoxa; assembly: GCA_019916065.1. Lineage (NCBI taxonomy): Eukaryota > Viridiplantae > Streptophyta > Magnoliopsida > Ericales > Sapotaceae > Vitellaria > Vitellaria paradoxa. Next base: position 21,373,682 of record CM034233.1, on the reverse strand, counting down.
GTCAACTTATATTTCGATGGATGTCAATTCCTTAATTACTAGTGGAAGGGACCTGAATTGAAGCCAGGGGGGAAAAATACTACTTAAACGGTAATGGAAAACAAGATATGGAATTGTATGGAAAAGATTATGTGGCTTAACATTCACATGTTTCAGTAACTTTATCATTAAGAAGATAATGTTTGTTGAACACGGGAAAGTTTTGAAGAATGAAAGGACGGTTTGTTATATTTCTGCTGGAGACGTACTACTTTATAGCAGTCAGGATTCCTATCTGGAAGGTGCTTTCCACAGTATTTAATTCAATATATTTATATGGCTTCCATTGATTATGTTTTTTTTGGTTGCAATGATATATTTAGGTGTATTTATGAGTAGATCATGTCTTCTATGTACTAAGTAGATTATTTTTTAAATCAAACTCAGTGATAGATCGGAGTAGAAGTCATGAAAGAAAAAGTTACTTTCAGAATAGAGAGATATTTCGACTCCCCCCCCCCCCCCCCCCCAAAAAAAAAAAAGAAGAAAAAAAAACTAATTATTGTCTCTCCCATCTTTAGTTTTAGGAAGGACCCTGCATGATAACCATCTTATTTATCTAAAATTGTTTAGTGGACACCCTTTAATGTCAAAACAGTACCCTAGCGCTGACTGTTGTGTTAAATTTTCACCGTAGGAAGTCTTCCTCTTTTAATATGTTAGAAAACTGTGTCTATTGAGAGATGTTAATCTTGACTGATGGAAATGCTATTTTAAACCATAGTTCCACTATGTTAAAAACATGGTCTGCTGTTTTGGAGGTGATTGCTGTTGTTGCTAATGGGTCCTGAGAAAGACACTTTGAAAACATGGATTTTACTGCAGTTACCTGCCATAGTGGTCTGATTTAGCGTTCATTTGTAGGCTGCAAGCAGGAATGCACCTGACAGCACTGATGCCAAGAGAGCTGTAGACCTCTTATATGACACGGCCTTGATCTCCAGTGGATTCTCTGTAAGTACAACACAAATACTGATGTGCACATTTATTTTGTTCCAAGAGAGGCTCAAGTCTGTCATATTTATGTGTTTTCCTTGTTGGTGCAGCCGGATAGTCCAGCTGAATTAGGGAACAAGATATACGAAATGATGGCAATGGCCCTTGGAGGAAGATGGGGCCGGTCAGAGAGTGAGGAGGTTGAGTCTCTGGAAGATGGGGCTGCAGAATCCAGTCAGAATCCTGATGAAGCCTCAGAGGCAGAAGTGGTTGAGCCATCAGAAGTTAGAGCTGAGAATGATCCATGGCAAGATTGATAGCCTGTTTATTAACTAGCAGAATTCTTCGCTGGGGAAGGCTTTTTTTCAGACGAGCCGGAGAAAATAATGCAGCCAAAGAGGGAGGATAAAGTTGTAGGAAGGAAAGGATTGTTCAACTTCTGTGCTGTGTTACTAATGTTGAATCTGTTTGTTGTCAATAGATTCATCATATGTCCTTCCCCCCCCCCTCCCTTTCCTGTTTGAGGTTGAACAATAAATAGTATTCCGCTTCGTGGACACAAGAAATTTTGTCTGTTGTTTCTCCGTGCAATGAAAGCAAGCTGGGAGCCAACCTAGGTGAATTTATTATGATATGGTGTTAAATTCTATGTGATTTATGCAAATTGGGTGGTTGCAATCAAGGCATACCAAAAGATTAGGTGATGCTAAGGCTAGCTTAATGGGTCAAAATTCCTCAATGGGATTGAGGTCGATCAACTTTTATTCTCACGAACTTTGATTTCTAAATTCTAGTTATGACTAGATGTTTTTCTTAAAATGTCAAAAGGAGAGATGATGTTATCTTGCGTGTGAATTTTCAGGTAAAGGAACTTAAATGCTAAAAAGAAAGAAGAAGAAAAAAAAAAAGAAAGAGGTTAGATGATCCTATCTTGCATGTGAATTTTAATTTTAAAGAGTATCAAACAGATTTTTTATTTTTTATTTCTTTTTTCAAGAAAGTGTATCCAACCGTTGCTTTCAAGCCAAAATAAATATGACAGTTAATTATTCTATGAAAATTACTATTTTCTGAGTTTTACAAATAAGTTTTTATTTTAAAGTATGATATAATTGATTAAAATAGAATGTATGCTCTCAAAAACATATTTTTCTTATTTTTCTTTCTTATTAGTAAGGGATGGAGAAGAAAATAAGGGAGAATATTAACTTTTGAGGGTACAAAAATTAAAAAAAAAAAACCTTAAAAATTGTTAGTTTTGATTGAAAAACCCGGCAATCACATTTTAATTGTAATTGTTATATATGTGTTGATATATTTTTAGGTTAATTTCTCGTAGAACAAATCATTTTTAGGTGATGCAAACATGAGTTAAGGAAGAGTGGTATCACTAAATAAAAGAAACTAATGATAAATTGACAAGTGCTTTACCGTCTTTTCTATTACATATTAATGGTACTATAGATAGTTTTTTCCTGTCAAAAAAAAATTAATAAATAAAATTGATAAATGTTTTAATATTAAAATCGGAAGAATTTTTTATTTTTTAAAAATATTTAAAATATATTGATCATCATTGTGATAAATTTGGATTTGACAAATTCGTTTTAGAAAAATATAAGAAAATTGTTGGAGGTATTCTAAGAATTATTTTCAAGACACAGCTCAATTTAAAGACGATTTTGTATGTGTTTCGAGTACTTAATTTAGTAAAAAATTTCTATTGTTTTAATTTTTTGAAAGTTTTTTTAGTTAAAAATCTTTAATTTTACGAACTTTTTTTAACTTTTACAAATTTTGTCTAACTTTCATCAACAATTTTTTTTTATACTTTTCAAGAAATACATCAATCACTTAACAATTTAAAATTTACTTATTTGTTATTTTTTTTCCAAAGTTTAATACTTCAATTGAGCACAACAAATTTAAAAAAAAAATTGTGAATTCAACCCCGAAAAATATTTGTCATTATTATGAAAAGGATTCATATATTAATTAAATTATATTTTTAATTTATAAAATATCACATTTTAAGTAATCAAGAAATTGTTTCAAAATTTTACTTTATTTTATTATTTTTAATCCATCATGAAAGTATTTATATTTCACCTCATGTTCTTCTGCATTGTTGGAGGCTGGAGCACACTTTTCGCTGATTCACGAAACTGGGTGGATCCGAATCGGAATTCGAATCTAACCCAATGGCTTTTAACGGGTCAGGTTTAAGAAAGTGCAGTGGATCGCAGACCATGAAGCAAACACAGAGAGAGAACACAATAAGGTTTTAGGATGGTTTAAGGCGGCTGCACAAAATACCGACTCGTGCAGCCCCTTTCCCTCCTCGGATCTCTCTCACTGCTTTCGATTTTTTTCGTCTTCCAATTATTATTCTCTATGCTTCCGTCATTTTCTCTTTGATTTTCCAGGAAAACCCCATAATCTTTTGATGTGCTTTTTCATTTCACCATTCTCCGCTTGTTTCATCGACAACCCAATTGAACAAACCTCAATCTCCCACTAAATTTTATCAGCACATTTACGAATATGTGGAGAAGTTTATCGAGGCAGGCTTCTTTGAATAAGTTGAAGTCCTCCACTGAGTGCTATTCTTTTTTACCTTCTTTTAGCTTGGTAAAACCTCCCCAAGATTCGATTTTTATTGATGAAATTAGCTCCCCCGAGACCCAAACTTATGCGAATTCAGAGTCATCAGTTGTGGGTTTTGCGCGAATTGGTGGATTATTTTCTCGGAGGGACCAATTGGGTATGTGCCATTTCTCTAACTCTAGCAATCCTTTTAGTTTTTCTAGTTGCGCAAGAGGTTATGCAAATGTTGCGGAGGCAATTGTTTCGACTGAAGAAGAAGAAGATAGTGACGAAATTCAGGAATTAATAGAGGAGATGAACAGAGTAACTCAGGCTGAGTCCAGAGTAGAGCTGCAACCAAAGCAGCCGAAATTGGTTGGTGGAATGGGGCAGGGAAAGTATATTATGCTTCGAAGGCGACAGATAAAGATAGAGACGGAGGCATGGGAAGAGGCGGCGAAGGAGTACCAAGAACTTCTAACGGACATGTGCGAGCAGAAGCTTGCACCCAATTTGCCTTACATGAAGTCATTGTTCCTGGGTTGGTTTGAGCCTTTGCGAGGTGCTATTGTGGCAGAGCAGGAGATGTGCAGGGAAGGAAACAACAGGACAGCTTACGCCCCTTATTTTGATCTTTTGCCGGCAGATATGATGGCAGTTATTACAATGCATAAGTTGATGGGGTTGTTGATGACTGGAGGAGGGCATGGCGGCGCCAGAGTGGTGCAAGCTGCTTTCCAAATAGGTGAAGCCATTGAGCACGAGGTGAGTCCACTTAGTAATTTTGTTTGTTCTTCTTGTGTTTGGTGGGTTACTTTTAATTCAGTGGAAAGTATGTTGTCTTTTATCTGCAACTGAAATTTGGTTTGCAAAAAACTTGCTTTGCCTGATGTGTGTGTGCTCTTCAAAACTGCATTAGGTTTTTTTAAGTCCAAAACTGCATGCATTTAGGGGATTGAGTCTTCTGATTCTCCAGATATTATAATAGCAAGTTGTTGGAATTCTCTCACTCCATTTGGAAACATTCTTCTCTTAGAATTGATTTGATTTTAAAATAAAGAATTTATTAGATTTGATTTGGAAAGTAAAATTTTGTGTTTGGGGCACATTTTGCATTTAAGAATTGAATTGATTTTGTTTAAAAGAAATTTGACCATGTTAATAGAAGTAAAAAAATATGGTAAATATAATATATGAGGATAAATTTGTCCACTTACTTAGATGACTCAAGAAAGTAATGAATTCTCATCAAATTTTATTATTTTGGATTGGATTTCAAATGATATAGAAATATCAAAATTTAAATGATGAAATAAAATCAAATCCAACTCATAAAATTTTATTTTAATTCCAAACATAAGAATTCATGAAAATTCTCATCAGATGAAATAAAAAATAATCAAATGCACCATTCCAAATAGAGTGTTAGGATAAGTTGGATTTTTGTTATAAGTTATGCGTTGATATTGAAGTGGGCAACAACTGTTGCCTCTGGAGCATCTAAACTCTCTCTGCTTGTTTGAAAACAAATTTGCATGGATAACCAAGGAAATCAATGTTATGACGAATGTTTGGTGTTCCTTTCCATTTTATTGGATATATATACACATTTTATTGGAGTATATATATTGAAAGTGGCTTGACTATGCATGCAACTGGTCTGCCTTATGTATGGTGTCGTGCCACCTTCAGGGATCTTTTAATGAAATGGTGTTAACATTCAAATAATTGTGGGAATTGGTCTTCCTGTTGGTACAGATGAGCGAAGCACAGTTTAAGCAACTTTGCATGGCAGAGTGTGACTTGTTTTTTGTGTTCAAAAGATTTTTTGATTTGTAGTTGTGCTTCTTGTTACTTTTGGATCAAAAAGAACCAGTTAGTTTTTGATTCCTTTTTGTGTTCAATTCTAGTCCACCCTAAGCTTCTTTACTTAACAAATTTTTGTGTGTTTCTCATTATGAAGTATCTGTTTAGATATTGGAGATGTTTGAACACGAAGGTCCTATGTCCAAGATTTGTGGACATCTCTTAGTAGTTTTCCCATTTTATTCTTCAGAACTGTCTGAACAATTTCAGTGGCTTATTCTTAGCAATTTGTGGCTATTCAGCCATTGGTCATCAAACTTTACAATTGAAATCTGTTACCTATTAGCATGGCCATATGTTTTTTTTCCTTTTCTTTTCTGGGATCAATTTAGCATGGTCTTAAGTTACACGTGTCAAATGTCTTAAGTTATATGTGTCAAATGTATAAATCTGTTGATAGGTTTATCAACAGTGACATTCTGGATATCAGATTTATAAATCTATTGATAGACTTATCAACTGTGATATTCTGGATTTTGGACCTTATTATGATATTTGAAATCTTTCTACTAAGAGAATGTTCTCCTTATTGGCATGTTATCATGAATGTTTTCTCTGTACCTGCTATGCAAAATATACCGCCCAATAATTGGTTATTTGATTGATGCTTGTATATTCATTATTATTTTTTTCTGTGTGCCAGGCTAGGATACAGAGGTTTTTGGAGAGGACAAAGAAAAAGAATACAGTGAACAACTATCCTGATGAAGGATCTGATTCTGTAGTTAAAGAAGAACTGAAGTTAAGGAAAAAAGTTACCATGTTAATGAAAAAACAAAAGCTGCAACAAGTGAGAGTGATAGTGAAAGAACATGATAACTTAAAACCTTGGGGTCAGGATGCTCAAGTCAAGGTTTGTTCTCTTTACAGCTGAGATGTAATTCCAGCCTCTTTGTCATTATTATTGGTGGAATGATTTACCATTTTAAATGTACTTTCCAGGTTGGCTCCCGTTTGATTCAATTGTTGATGGAAACTGCCTATATACAGCCTCCAGTGGATCAGTTAGGGGACGGGCCTCCGGATATTCGGCCTGCATTTATGCACACACTGAAAACCGTCACAAAGGAATCACAGTTAATAAAAATCTCATCTTTCTTTGGTGCCTTCTCCTCCCTCTCTCTCTATACTTATACACACACATATATAGTTGCTAAGGATGTATTTGTCTTTTTATTTTATTTGTTTTTACAATAGGAAATTCAGCAAGAGATATGGAATTATCGAATGTGACCCTTTAGTTCTCAAAGGCCTGGAAAAAACTGTAAGTAGGAAATGTGGTTCTTGCTGTGTACTTCAATTACCTGATGAGTGTGCACTAAAAGCAGATATACCTGACCTTTAAAGTTCTTGTCACAATTGTGCAAATGCAGCCTGTTTTTCTTTTTATATTTTTTTTTCCACATATATGTCTGTCTCTGGAGGATCAGCTTTGATTCTAATTCTCGCTTTCCAATCAGGCTAGGCACATGGTGATTCCCTACATGCCAATGTTGGTACCTCCACAAAACTGGACAGGGTATGGTATTACTGTTTCATGTTGTCAGATATTGTTGTTTGTTTTCATGATAATATGCTAGTGGTAATCTAGTCGATTGAATGTGCTCTAACTTTTAGAATTTTATCATCCTGGAGGATGTTGATAGCTTGATTGTCAAGATGAAAGATCTCTATTTCAACAAACAAATTGTGTTTAATAATTGTAACTGCTTACAAGGGGCTTCATATATTGTCTAAATATTTAGGCAAACATGCAGCTTATTCTTCATTTAGTCAGGAATAGATGTTGAGATTATTCTTTACCGTGCTTGGTTAAATTTTCTTTATATCGACAGGTATGATAGGGGAGCATATTTATTCTTACCATCATATGCTATGCGCACGCATGGATCAAAACAACAACGTGATGCAGTGAAAAGGGCTCCAAAAAAGCAATTAGAACCTGTTTTTGAGGTTTGGGAACCTTTGGTTTTATAATTTATGTTTTTCCCCTTATTAAATAGCCTGGGGTGTTGGTCTGATGAATTTTTCATGTCTGAATGTGGGAGATGGAATTGATATTTTGTACCTCGATTATTCTACATTGTGTTATCTGAGTATTTATGATGAACTTTATTTTTTGTGAAATAGCATTAGGGAGTTGGTCAAAGCAGTTTGTCACATTATCTAGTAGGAAAGTGGAATTAATCCTTTGTTTCTTGCAATAATGCTCGTTTTGCATTTCAGGCTCTCAATACGCTTGGCAATACCAAATGGAGGGTAAACAAGAGGGTTCTTGGTGTCATAGACAGGATATGGGCTAGTGGAGGTCATCTTGCCGATTTGGTGGATCGAGAAGATGTTGGTTACTCTTTTATGAGATCTTTCATACTTCTTTTTTTTGTGGTTTTTTATTTCTCTTTGCCCTTCAAGAATTACATTCTCACTAGATACAATGAACTTAGTGGCAGATGCTAGTTCAAATAGTGAACTTTATTTTATTTTATTTTTTTGCAAGTGCAGGTTCCTTTTCCAGAGGAACCAGATACAGAAGAGGAAGCAGAAATCAGGAAATGGAAGTGGAAAGTTAAGGCTGTGAAAAAAGAGAACAGTGAAAGGCATTCACAGAGGTGTGATGTAGAGCTAAAACTTGCTGTAAGTAGCTTCTGATATTTGAATTCCTTTAGCTTAAACATCAGATATTTTGGATGTTCTAATATGGAATATATTGATCCTTTCAAATTGTGGTGCAGGTTGCACGAAAGATGAAGGATGAAGATGGCTTCTTCTACCCACACAACCTCGATTTCCGTGGCCGTGCATACCCCATGCACCCATATTTGAACCATCTTGGCTCTGATCTTTGTCGAGGCATTTTGGAGTTTGCAGAGGGACGACCTCTTGGAAAGTCAGGCTTACAATGGTTGAAGATACATCTAGCAAATTTGTATGCCGGTGGTGTGGACAAGTTGTCATACGATGGTCGAATAGCATTTACTGAGAATCATCTGGATGATGTATTTGATTCTGCCGACCGTCCCCTAGAAGGAAGGCGTTGGTGGTTGGGTGCAGAGGATCCATTTCAATGCTTGGCAACATGTATTAGTCTTGCTGAAGCATTAAGAAGCTCCTCTCCAGAGACCACTATTTCTCACATGCCTGTCCATCAGGTACTACTATTGCTGATTCTCACAAGTAGTGATGTATAATTATATTCTTCGATTGCATTTTGATTAACCATTCAAGCCTACTTGCTAGCTCAACCTTTCATGTGCATGTTCACAAACACCCATAGCCACACACAACTGGACAAAGTTAAATTTGTGTTCTGCAAAATGCATTTTGGAAAAATTTCTTAGCACGTTTACAAAATTTTTACTGTCAGCCCCCTTTTAGAACACCCCATCTTGTCTGTGCGTGGTCACAGACAAAGGGATCAAGGAACAGGGGACAATGAATTTCTACCGTTTTTCCTTATTGCTTAATGTTGCTATCACTTATTGAATGTCATAAAAAATCAAGCCTATGTAACGTTTTATTTTGTGATTGCATTGGTTTTTGGTTATCACTATTTAAACTTAAGTCTCCTTTTCATTTTCTTTTGTGGGCACTTTTTCAAGGATGGATCATGCAATGGCTTGCAACATTATGCTGCCCTTGGAAGGGATAAGGTAATGAAATATCTCTATCCACACTTCATGTAAGTTGGTAACTTTTTGCCACAGTTGACCACTTGTCTTGGTGTTCTTGTAGGAAATCTGTGTCAGGAAGTACTAGTTGCAACTTTCAGAGTTGGCTGGGACTTTCTAATTTCTGTTCCTATTTTGTCTTTTGAGGCTGAATATATATCTCGTATTTACGATAATTATCTCTCTTGAAGTATTATAGATCACTTAAAATAATGAAAAATAAAATAATAGAAATCACATTTGAAGAAAGATACTATTTTAGTTTATTTCATTTCTTCTATTATTTTATTTTATTTTTTGGTGGTGGATGCTGATAAACCCAAAATTGATCAAACCAATCACATTTCACACGTGCAGAAAATAGACAAGGTGCAAGAAATTTTTCAAGTAAACCCTTCTTGAGAAAAACCTCAGGTCTTCGTATGGAGAAATCCTATTGCTTGAATCCCCATGCTCGCGTCCATGATTCACCACTCCAAGAAGAAGAACAATCACCGCTTCCATGATGATCAACCCTACGATCCAAAATTCCTCAAATCACCAACACATATATGAATGAATTTGTTCTTTGGCTAAGTGTTTGGGAGAACTCTTGAAACTTGAAAAATGACCACTTGAATAACGAATTCTCACACAAAACCCTTGGGATAACGTTCCCTTAAATAGGAAATGAAGTCCTAGTCTGAATAGACATCCAAAAATAGGAAAACCAATTCAGGAAACTCATTGCTCGCTGGTTGAATATCCAGTGAAATTACAGCGAGTTGCAGTGACAAAAACGACCTTACAGCATTTCAGCCAACGGGCATCCAGAGACTTATCTAGCATTACAGACTGAAAAACTCAGTAGCAGTGTTTTCCAGTAAGTTAGCCAGCGGTTGTTCTTTCAAAGTATGCACTGCTGCAGTTTTCAGCGACACCCCCCTAGCTGGAGTGAGTTATGGAGTGAGTTATGGAGTGACTTCACTAAATAATTCGTGTGGTCTAAAACTGAATCCAATTCTTATAAGGCTCCATATGATTCTTTGTCTGCATGATTGCTTGAATATAATGATGTGACTTCATAACTCCAATCCAAATAGCAAGACCAGACTTTTCATCAATGTGGATCATCGAATCCAATAAGCTTGACACGTCATTTGCATAAATCATGCCCACCGAGGACTTGAATTGGCATCAAATGTAATTTAACATGGCAGCAAAGACTCTTTTTGACATCATTGTATTCTTTGACTTGTATTTCAAGCAGAATTTGTCCCTAGATAAATTACTCTCAAAACCCTTGAACAAATATTCTGAATATTCGTGATTAAATTTGGATTCCTAATAAAATAAAAATCAGACTTTCCCTAAACAATTTCAAATCAAACCCTATTGGGTTAAGGAATTACATTCCTAATATGTTAGGGAATTAAAACCTTTATGATCTAGTAATCAAACTCCTAAGTTGTTTAGGAATCAAAATCCTATTTGGTAAAGAAATTTGCCAATACTTAGAATTAGAACCTAACAGATATATTTAGTTAAGCCAATACACCTGAATTTCCACCAAAGTGGCAAAATTTACTACTAGTCTTGGCTTTGTTTTCAAATTGGTCTGTTTCATCCTTAGCAATATGCTGTATTTACATTTGTCAGCTATATATCTGAATTCTTTCCAATTCTCATTTAAACGGTACACTTGTTCAGCTAGGTGCAGCTGCAGTCAATCTTGTTGCTGGAGAGAAGCCTGCAGACGTTTACTCGGGAATCGCGGCCAGGTAAACTAGTTTATTTGGAAGATGCACGTGTTTATTTCCTGTTTAAGTTTATTTATTTAATTTTCTCTCTCCTTTGATTGTCTTTTGATTTATTACAAATAGAGATTAAAGTTATATATTTTTTGGTCTTGGGGCGGCCCGAGGGGTGGGGAACAATTAACGGTGGTTGACAACTATTATGTGTTAATAAAACTGTAAGGCGCTTGCACGCACAACAACTAATCTCTATAGCAGAAATACAACAGGGGGCTAATTCCAAGGGAAATGAATGTGATTAAAATTTTCTGGGAATATCTATGAAAATTATACTGAGAAAAACTTGGATTTGGCAATGAATCTCACTAAATATGCTGTAATGTCTCCATCCAGTTTCAATAAATCTGAAACATTGTCAATTTTGGCCTTGAGGTTTATTTACACAAGGACTTGTATGGAATCTCTTGTCCTTGATATGTTACCACCATGGAGATACCCACATCAAGAGCTATCGCATGGTACCTGCAAATTTTTCTGGAGCTCATTAATGAAAATTTGTATTGGAATTTCACTCGTGGAGTTTAAATAACCTTTGATATTGATGTTGTGGCAGAGGTTCAGTCTCCTCGGATAAGGAGACACGACATTTCTGGCAACACTTGGACCCGACAATGGGCGTCGGATTTTTATCTCCAAATGGCCCACTGTTGAACTTGTAGCAACACCTGAGTCTGGATATGACGCCACCAATATAGTGCAACTTTTCATATGATTCAAACGTAACACCTTTTACTACACTCCTTTTTTAGGTGGTTACTTCCTTACATGGTTATCACCAAATAAAAGAAGATCTTTGTTGAATAATCTGCTCATTTTGCGCTGACAAACAAAATAAGAGATATCTGATGCTCTTTTGCCATGTCCTTGCATCATTCCATCCAGGAATTTGATGAAAGTCAAAAACTTGAGGTACTCCCACAGTCAAGACAAGTACACATGTTCTTGCCTGGTAGCATAGATGAAGATAGAACACATTAGCTATAGGGTCCATTAGCAAGTCTAATAAACTGGAAATGTCAATAATCCTTATGATTATAATCAGTAGTAGTGCATACTTAACAGAAATAATGGCATATTATTAGAGAGATTGGTTAAATTCTCATTTGTTTTCCCTCCTATTATTGTAATATTTTGCGACTTTTCTTTAACTAACAAATTGCCTGTTCAATAATGTGTGTTTATCTGCCAATTTCTTTATTGCATGTTACAGTCAAGTGATTACAGATCCTGATATCTGACTAGATGCACATAAGAAATGCACATAAGTTACGTCTACCTGTTGGAATGGATGAAATTGCCTTAAATGCATGTTACGTATGTAATGCTATGTTATTTTTGCTGTGATGCAGAGTTCTTGATATTATGCGGAGGGATGCAGAGAAAGATCCTGCAACTGATCCAAATGCATTGCATGCTAGGCTTTTAGTTAATCAGGTTCTATTGCTTCTCATGTTCATTTAATTGGATGTTATTAACTTGTGCATAAGATAGCATAGCTGAATTAGATGCATTAGATTTGTTCCAACAACGGTAATTTATGCAATCTTATTGTTTCAGCCAATTCAATTACTGATTCCAGGCCTTTGTGACTGCACATCCTCAGGTAGACAGGAAATTGGTTAAGCAAACGGTGATGACATCAGTATATGGTGTGACTTATGTTGGTGCCCGTGACCAAATCAAGAAGAGGCTAAAAGAACGTGAGGCCATTGAAGATGATGCGGTGTTGTTTGCAGCATCTTGTTATGCGGCAAAAGTAAGCTATACAGCTGTAGTAAACCTTTTGGCTTTGTTGGTTTTGGCTTTTATTTCCTGTGAGACAGTATAGTCACAATCATGTTTGACAGGGCACAGCAGCAATGTCTAATATAATGTTGGAAGAATGTGTTGAACTGAAACATTATGCCCCCATTAAGTTAAATTTATTTGGGCAGTTTGAAACTAACTTTATTTCACTGCATGGACAGACCACCTTGACTGCCTTAGGTGAGATGTTTGAAGCAGCAAGGAGTATCATGAGTTGGCTTGGTGACTGTGCAAAGGTCAGTTCAATTTAGTTTTTGACATTTTACTTATTAGCTAAAGAATCTTTGATCACATCACTCAATAGTCAATAGTTGAAAAGGCAATTTGGTGGTTTAAATAATGGCTTTGTATAAATTGCATGATGGTTTCTCTTGTGGAGGTAGCAGAAAGATTCTGAGCTAATGGTTGTACTCTTTGGACTTATTCCTGATCAATTAGTATCCAAAATTTGCTAGTTTTGTTGGATCTAGTATTTTAATTGCTTCGCAGGGGATGTATGTTACTCTGTGGTTAGATTTTTCCAAATTCCCCATGTATCTTTGGTCTGATATTTACATTATTTCCATTTAGCTTTTGATGTCAAAACAGGAGAATGATAAAATATTTAAAGTCTTGACACTTAATAGTGTTTTTGAAGCGAAAATGCATGCTGCATATATCGTGCAGCAAAAATTGCTCTTGATGGGAAACTGTATTTAGTGTTTAAAACTATAAATAGAACGCTGGTAAGGCGAACCCCATGTGAAGGCTTTATGTGATGCACCTATTCTTACAAATTATGGACTCAATTTCATCTAGGATATATAATTTCCAATTTTTTGTTTTCAGTTTCAAATTTCTGTTCTTGGGTTAAGAACTTGAGATATTATCTATCTGTTTTTAAAGGAAGCTTTTAATTATCGTTATCAAGGCATTGTGGGTCCCAATGCAATGCATTTTCCTAAAGAGGTAATACGGCATGAGAGAGGTTAGCCATGAGATGCCCACTTTTAAGGCCATGCGGAGGCAGTTCAACATAATACCTTAACCAAAGGTGTGTGGGTGGGAGGGAGGGAGGGAGGGGGAGAGAGAGAGATGCTAATTTTAAATGTTTTTGTATCTTGATGCTGGGTGGATTTTGCATGTCCTTGTAATTTAGCCCACTTGCGCAATGGCACAAGAGACTTAATGTCTTGCCAAAGTTCTTGTTTTAATCTGAAAGTAAAATGTTTTTTTTTTTTTTTTTTTGGGCCTTCACATCATTATTGCCTGATTCTGTTGCACCTCTTGTCTTTGGGTGGAGAATCTGTTGGTATTCGCCTGCATTGACTCTGAACTATCTGTGAACATAAACAGATTATAGCTTCAGAAAATCAGCCAGTACGGTGGACGACTCCTCTTGGACTTCCTGTTGTGCAGCCGTACCGCAAATTGGGAAGACATCTTGTAAATTTCTGAGACATACAAATTTCTAAATAGCTAATATCATTGTTCGTATATTATTTGTCCTTACATTCGTTAAGATTAAACTGTGGAATTGAATACAGATTAAGACGTCTCTCCAGGTCTTGACACTACAACGAGAAACTGACAAGGTAGCTTCCCTGCTTCCATCCCAGTTTTGAGGATCTATAAATTTGCTCAGTTAATTTGTGCTTTATTTTATTGGTTCCTTGATGTCACTGGCCTCAATATTTAATAATGATTCCAGAACTTCCCCTGGAAAATACGACTTTTTGAATATTCATTGACCCATTGAATTATTTCGTAGGCCCTACTCTTTAGCATTTAAAGCAGAGCATTTCAAGCATCAAAATATTAAGATCAATATGTACTTAATTAATGTAGGTCTTGGTTAAGAGGCAGAGAACAGCTTTCCCTCCAAATTTTGTTCACTCCCTTGATGGTTCCCACATGATGATGACTGCTGTTGCTTGCAAAGAGGCAGGCTTAAGTTTTGCAGGTTTGTATTGGTTCTCCTCGTATGTATTTTGTGCATGTCCTCCCTCATTAATTCTAACTACTATGTACTAATATATGGTTTACAGGAGTCCATGATTCATATTGGACACATGCATCCGATGTTGACCAAATGAATAGAGTACTCAGAGAAAAGTTTGTCGAACTGTACGAGGCGCCAATACTGGAAAATGTGAGTGTATTTTCTTCCATTTGTATACAACTTAAAAAGCCCAAATCTTTCTGGCATGCGAAAACATAAGCACTCTTGGTGGGTGCATATTATTGACAAGGTTGCATTTTTTTGAATGAAAATCATTTCCTTATGCCAGGACTAATGGTTCCGTTAATTCCATTCTTAAATAGGCTTGATTTTGTGCCACCAGTCTTCTTAAATTGAACTGTTTGGATTATTACTGATAAATGCTTTGGTGAACAGTTGTTGGAGGGCTTTCAAGAGTCATTTCCTTCGTTAAATTTCCCTCCCTTGCCAGAGCGAGGAGATTTTGACCTAAGAGAGGTGTTGAAATCTCCCTATTTCTTCAATTGACCAAACGGGATGATCCTTCGGTTTGGTTTTTTTCTGTTTCCTCTCCCATCCCATTAATGGGGACAGCGGTTCACGAGGCAAAGTCAGTGCTATGTTTGATAACGTGAAAATTAATGGAGCACCCCTCATTGGGAACTGCTGAAGGAAGATAGCATGGTCTCACATCTCTATTGTGTACAGAAGTCGGAAAGATGTGATCATCAACCACACTGATTGAATGAGAATATGAAGCAGGGTCTTGGGTCGGAGCTGCCCTCCAGCGATTGAGGACAAAATACAATGATGAATTGATTCATTAGACGGAAGGTGATAGAGGCCTTCTAATACCATTTTGGATTTCGTATTTCAAATCACGTTCAGAGATGTACTTCAGATTCAGAGTCTGAAGAATTTTGTTTTTATTAATTATTCGGCACAACATGTATGTATAATGTTTTCGTATTTTTCCTTTTTTAACTTTCGTTGTAATACAAAAAATAACAGAAAGATGAATATTTTTTTTTTTATCCCACAGTTAAGTGGGTTTGAATAATTAAGGTGTTATTTGGTTTATTTCTCTTACTTTTTATTTTCTGTTGTTATTTTCTATTTTGAACTCATTTTTTATTTTGTACTTTAGAAAATAAAAAAAAACAGTTCAGAATTCATTTGATTATTTATATTTTCGAAATTTGTTTCAAAAAATGAAAAATGAATTTACACATGAAATGAAAAATGATAAAAAGTTATTTTTGAGAATTTTTAATTCAAAATAAAGAAAATAGAGTATTTTTTATTTATTTATTTTAAGATTTTTAATATATAAAATAAAAATAAAAAATAAAAAAATAAATCAAATGTCACCTAAATGATAATGACGTTTTGGTGACACCAAACTTGGTAGCGAGGATTTGAACTTTGTGCACCTTATTTTTTGTGACCTTAATTTTGTAATAAGAAAAAAAAATGATATTTATGTTAATTAAATAAAAAAATTATTGTTAAAAATAATTAGTTAAATACTATATTTCTTGGTTTTTGAGAAGAAAAATTATTTACTAAATTTTTTTTTACTTAAGTTTTCATTAATATATCGTTTTTAGTTGTTGATTGAAGGTTTATACGAGAGCAACTGAAACTTGCTAAAATCAAATAATACACTTGAAAGCTTAAAAATCATGATAAATTAGAGGAGCCTCCCCTAAGCATTTGGCTAGATGCAATTAGATCCCACATTATTTCAATATTACGATAACAGCATTTATTTTACAAATATTATAACACTAAACCCAAACTAATAATATTTTGTTGCATATTTGAATAAAAATAGTGACATAATCAAAATATTTATATAATATAAATTATTTACTCACTTTTTAAAAATAAAAAAATGTTCAAAATAGTTCTAATAACCTATTTTAAATAAGTCATGAAAATCTATAATTTCAACAATCAGAATATAATTTTTTTTTTAAATAATCTTGACATTTTAAATGTTTAAAAATAATTGATTTGATTCGTCAACTGTAGTATAATTGTCGAGAGAGAGAGATATATATATATAGAGAGAGAGTTACATTTTTGTAGGCAAGTATAGCTATTAGTGGAGAGATAAAGATGAAAAAAGATGAATTAGTTAAGTTGACCAAGAAAAAGAGAGGAGGTCACAATTATTGAACTTGAGAATGTGGCTAATTGTACAAGAATTGTATAAAAATTTTGAAATATTTAGTTTTTTTTTAGCAAAAATGATATTTGACTTTTCAAAATAAAATATATAAATAAAAATTAATTTTTAATTTTTATAATGTTAATTAATATATGTCACATGGGACCCTTCATAAGATTTGGGCACCCCACGGCTTGGACCAATCTTAATCACAAACACAAATTACATGTTAATTAATATTTTGAATTATTATTTTATTAAAAAAATTAATTCTTAATAGATAATAATTACATAATAAAATATATAAAAATTAAAGTTATTATAATTAAAATAATAATTTATTATTAAAATGATTTAATTTATTAGATTAAAATTATTTTTAATAAATAATGATTACATATTAAAATAATTTATTTATTTAAATTAACAATTTTTAATAAATAAGAATTACCTCTTAAAATATTTTATAAATTACATTACGAATAATAAATAACACAATAATTTATTATTAAATTATGTTATTTGTAAGTATACTTTATTAGAATTATTATTGTTAGAAATAAATATTTTGTAGCAGTAAATTGATTGATTTAAATATATTTTATTAAATAAATTAGTTAGATTACTATGGAGTTTATTTATTAAATTCAATTAATTTCATAAAAATTAATACAATTAAATATTTTATTAAAATAAAATAAACTACTGTAGATGAGCTTGCATCATCGAATTTGTTTTCTGTTTTTACTTCGGAGAAATAACTGAAATTAAAAAAATTAAAAGTAAAAATATTTATATATAAATAAAAAAATATAAATGGTACCAAACAGCCCCCGAGCATGTTTTCTATTTTACTTTAGAGGGAAAAAAATGATAATTAAAAACAAAAACATAGAAATCAAAAACTGTTAAATATAAGTTAAAAAAATATGAATGTTACCAAAGGAACTCTAATTATTCTTGTTTATAAATTCTTTTTGAAAAAATGGTGCATGACTGCTGATATTGACAAAGGACGTAGAAACAGAGAAATGGGGTTCCATACTCACATGGAATGCAATGAAATGAAAGAACAAAAGAAGTATGGTTAGTTGAAATTTCGTTCTCACTGGGGTCTATCTATTTCCTAATCGAATTTACAAAAAGAAAAGAAAAAAGAATGGTTTTGAGTTGATGGGTGCTGCTTGGGGGCAAGAGGAGGAGAGAGGCACATGAAGGAATTAATGAGCAATACTGCAGAGACCCCCCAATTAATTCGTGTCTGGGAAAGACCTAGGACAAAACAAGTTTGAGGGTAAAAGGCTCCTTGTGCTTTTGTTTGTGTCTCACCCCTCGCTTCAGTCTTAGCCCCTGTTTCTGTCTTTGCCCTTTCACGACCTCTTTCTGCATTTGGCTTCTGCATGAGTTAGAAAAGCGTTTGGTCCCCTCCAATGTACGGTTGCTCAGTCCCATAAACACAACTACTAGCCTACCCTTCTGTCTCTGTTTATATTTTTGCATTGTGGGATCAAGGAATTTAAGAGAATTTGAGGTCTGTTTGGAAGTCAAATTTTTAGTTTTTTTTTTTTTTACATAAATTAGTAAGTGAAATTTTTTTGTGTATTTAGTGCCTTTTTTGAAAGGTGTGTACTTAGTATAACAAATGGAAATTGTTAGTAATTTTTGACAACTTTTAGGTGTTTGGAAAAATAAATAAAAATTTTTAATAACTTTTGGGAGTTTAATAAAAAATTTGGTAAATTTAAGTGAGGTTAAAGTGAAATAATCATTATACCTCAGCCAAACTCTAAGTGGGTGAAAATTTTGGGAGTAAAAATTATGGGTAATTATTAACCTGATAACAGTTAATTAGGTAACAAGTTCATGATACTTGCATTTAGATTGAAAGGGTGATAATTGTATTTGAAGTGAGGATAGATTGACCGAGTGGTAAAAGTTAATATTTAATAATAATAATAATAATATAATAAAATAAATTATCATAATAATTGTTATTTTAATAGTAATTAATTTTAATAAAATATATATCATTAAAATATATAATTTTAAATAAAATATCAATTATGAAAAATAATTTTATCATAGATTTTTGTAGTAACTATTTTGTAATTAATATACATTTATTTATTGAATATTATTTTGATAAAATAATTTTAACTTGGTTAAATAAAATTATTATTTTATAATATTTATTACAATTATTATAGGAAACCGTTGCGTAGGGTTTTATAAGGTGTAAAGAAATATTTTACATAGTAATGAGAAAATAGTATAATTTTTTCATTAGTCTCTAGTATTCACCCTCTCCTTAGTAGTAATTTACCCCCATATAGGAATGTGTAATCCTTACGCTCGGTGTAAATGTTACCTTATCTTCCAAACTAATATAATAGAGGATAAAAATTAACTCGGTAAGATTTATCTTGTGTTACATTCAAACTAAACATCTCTTAAAATTTAAAAATTTTATATTTATCTTTTAATTATGAAAATTGATTTAATAATAAACTTTACTAATTAATTAGTTCAAACTTTTACTTTTGCATATTTTTTATCTAGTTAAGAAAATTAATTTACTTATTAATTTTACAAATTAATTTGATGCTGAGTTAAAAAATAATTTACTAAGTAACATATGAATAAAGTCCAAAGAGGTCTTTTGATTAGTATTATTATATTTATGTCTTTTATATTTCTAGTGTAATATTTATAATATATCATGTATTAGTATATATATTTATTCATATTATAAGAGGACAAAAAAATTAAAATTAAAATTGGTTCAAACTATTTAAGATAATTGGAGTTGAAATTATAATTGAAAAAAAAAATGAAAAGGTAAGATCTCACTGTGTGAGAAAAAAAAAGTGGGAAAAGAATATAAATGTGCATTCAAAAGTTAATAGATGAGAATATGACTTAAGAAATAGAAAATATGACTTTTAACTCTTCACTAAAAAGTGCATTAAATATGTTTTGCCATTATCATGGGTTAGAAGGGATTAAGAGTAGATCCAGTGTAGTGCGTGTCCGGTACATGAAAAATACATTTTTTAACTAGTTTTTACAGGTAAAAACAAGTATAAATTATACAAATCACCAAAACTCTTGGATAATTATTTATTGTTTCAAAATCAGTGGCTAAAAAATACACTGAACATGCACCAATGTATAATTACACCAAACCTATCCTCAATCTGGGTTAGAAAGGGTTGTATTGCTTTTCGCACTATAACAACTAAAGTGTAAATAATTAAAGGTTCTAATTTTTTTACATTATTTAATTGTCTTGATTTAATTTAAGTAAAACTAAAATTAATGGTCCTGATTTAATAGTCCAAAATTTGAGAAAATCAAGACATTTGATTTTTACACTTCAGCTTTCTCTAACCTTATTATCACTACCCATTTTTTAACAGTTCAATTTTAAGATATATAAAATTCAAATTTTAAAATTAATTATCCAAAATTTACACTAATCAGTAAAATTTTTATTAAATTGATATTAATGGCTAAAAAATAAATATATAAAATTTAAATTTTAGAAATAATTATCCAAACTAATGTTTTTGCTAATTCGTAAATTCAAAGGTAAATAAATAAAATTTAATTTTAAAACTAACTATTAAAACCACTCGTGTTTTCTTAATTGGTAAATTAATCTGCACTTATGTTTCCGTTAATCCATAAATCTAAAATTTATTATATCAAAATTTCAACTAAAAAGTCGTTAAACAGGTAAATATTATAGATTAATATAAAAAAGTCGTTAATTAGGTAAATTTAAATTTTTGATGACATATATTATTGTTGTAATAAGCAGATATTGTGACAATTATATGCGTTGGGATAAATATTTCACATGGCACTTAAAAATGCATCATGCACATTTTTTATGTCATTTTAAAGTGTTTGTAATTGTCTCAATAAGTACATTAATATATGTTAAGAATAAGTATCTTTTCTGACATTTTCTAATGAGAGTTTTTAATAATGTCATGACAATTGTTTATATCATTTGAGCTATACAATATGACACAAATTATGTCATGAATTCCATATTTCATAACATTTGTTGGTGTGTCTTTTTCTCAAATTATATGCCATTAGTCTTGCATTTTGTGAAATTTCTTTGTGTTTCTTTTCCTTTTAAATACTCTATAGTGTGGCATTTGTAATGTCATCAAACATAATCTATTGTGACACTTACTAATGTTTTCAAATATCAATAAAGCATTAGTAAGTATCAATAAAACCACCTGCTATAATAGTTAGAGACTTACTAATGTTTTCAAATATCAATAAAGTATTAATAAGTATCACTAAAACCACCTACTATGACAGTTATAGATGTCAGTAAATTTTAAGACCCTAACACTTAAATATGTGAATTCATTGCAATATCTTGCACAATACTACAACTGTATTCCAAAAACCATCAATAAGTCACATTCAAGTCTAATTCATTGCCAAAGCACATTAATCACAAATCTACAAGAATCAACCACATGAAAGCTGCAAATATTGAAAGTTAAATCTAATTAAACCATTCAATATTCTCAACCAATCAAAATTCATAAGTTTGAACTTAAACAAAAACCATAAAGTACTTAAGCCATTCAACATCCTCAGCTAATCAAAATCTTTGGCAATTATAGACTAAGAGTAGTCTTCAATGTAACAAGCATTTAGAAATCATCATCTCTTACCACCTGCATTAAAAAAAAAAAAGTCAATTAGTTATAGAGAAACATTATTTGTTATATACAGTTAAATTAAGTTTCGTAAATACCCTAAAAGTTGGCCAAGTAATATTAGTTTCAAGAGCATCCCCAATGATCTCCAACATTGAGTAAGGCCTAACTAAATATTCTTCTCTCACAACTGTAACCTGTGTGCTAACCTCACATCATCAAAATATCATAGTTTTTTTGCAAATAATGTCTATTAGATTTTGGAAATGTCAACTTCAACTCCTTCAACACCTGTTCGAACCTATGTTCATCAATTGATTCATGAGCTCGGGATTGCAGGTCTTGCTCTGCAAGTAAATTTCGACATCAGCAACATCTTCCATTTTATAGGTAGCCCTAGGATTTGTAGTGAAAACAACCTGCCATCCATTCTCATCTGGATTTTCTACATAAAAAACTTGTGATGTGTGAGATGTAAGAATAAAAGGGTTCGTTATGAGGTAGCACTCTTGTAAAATTGGCCAATGTGAATCCATCTTCATATTGTTTAAGTCTTTTACCTTTCGAGACCCACTCATAATCAAACAACACAACTCGTCGTTCACCTCCATAGATAAACTCAATAATCCTTATCAAAGTTCCACAATAATCCAAATCTCCTAAAATTGGATTTTGGTCTCTTATGCTTGCAAAACTTGAGGTCATTGGATGCACAGTCACTCCATTATTTTGTGTTTTCCTTTTACGCTCCACTTCTCTTACATGAAATCGAACACCATTCACAAGGTATTTCTCATATTGCAACCCCAAATGATTTGGTCTTCGAGTAAGAAATTTCAAGTCGGACGCTAATGAATTGTTATCAAAAATTTCCTTCTCTTGAACCTATAAATCATATAAATATAAGTTAAGTCCTTGTTGTTGTTTGTTATATGGAATATATCAAATTAGCTTACATGTTTTGACAGCCATGATGCAAAATTTTCATTGTGAATGCGCTTAATTGTGCGCTTTGAAGCACGAAGATGCTCCTCTTCAACCAATTTGAGATGCTTGCTGCATTAAATTGATATCATACTTAAAGTTTTAACCACATATATTTTGTTAATATATTAAGAATAATTGTACTATGAAATTTAGTTAACTTACTCAATGAGAGAAGTAAAGGCATCACAATTGAAAAACACATATTGGTGTGCTTTCCGAGGTGTATCACTGTCAAACTTTGTTGGAACCCCAACTCCCAAAGGACGACCTAACATTGAGAAAACATTTAGTCCAATATGGTCTTGACTATCATCAACATCTTTATTTCTACTAGTTCGGTTGAATTTGGTCTTTATGTAATCAGCTAGGTACAAAGAACAAAATGACAAGCACTCCTCTGCCACATACCCTTCAGCAATATGCCCCTCCAGGCGACTTCTATTGCGAACATAGGATTTTAACGTGCCCAAATACCTATAATTTTTTGCAAATCATAGAAAAAGTCAGAAAAATAAAATATTAAAAATTTACTAGTCATGATTTAATTTACCTTTCAATAGGATACATCCAATGATAATGGATCGGGCCATCTAGTTTCACATCTCTTGCCAAGTGCACAGTTAAATACACCATCACATAAAAAAAAAAAGATAAGGGGAACACCTTCTCTAACTTGCATAGTGTAAGAACGATGTTTTTTTCTAGTTGAATCACATCTTGAGGAAAAATCTTTTTAGAGCGTAATATTCAGAAATACTGACTTAATCTAATCAAAGGAGATCAAACAGATCTAGGTAAAGTTTTCCTCAAAGCTATTGGCATCAATTGTTAGATCAAAATGTGATTATCATGGCTTTTGAGACCAAATATTTTAGGCGGCTTCAATTGTACACAACGGGAAACATTAGAAAAGTAGTCATATGGAGCCTTTACTTTTTTTAGCACTTTGCGAAAATTATATCTCTCCTTCTTGTTTATTGTAAATGAAGTAGGAGGTAAGTAGACTTTACCATTTTCCTTTTGAATTGGATGTAGTTTTGGCCTTATAACCATTTCTACCAAGTCAAGTCTAGACTTAGCATTATCCTTTGATTTATCCCCATACAACAATGTGCCAACAACACTCTCACATACATTTTTCTCAATATGCATTGGGTCGAGATTATGGCGTATAATGTTCCATTCCTAATATGGCAAGTCAAAGAATATACTTTTCTTCTTCCAATTAAATAGCAGCTTCCTATTGTCATTGACTAATTTTTCTAATTTTATAGAAGATTTTGCTAACTCATTCAACACCATAAAACCAAGTGTAGAAGGAGGTCTTCCATTCTCCACTTTACCATCAAAAGATCGAGCATCTTTTCGAAAGGGATGATTAGGATCTAAAAACTTCTGATGCCCCATGTAACAATGTTTGCCACTATTTTTTAACCATTTTGCATGGGTGTGCTTGTGACAAATAGGACATGCAAGTTCTCATTTAGTGCTCCATCCCGATAAAGTGGCATAACTAGGAAAGTCACTAAAAGTCCACATTAATGCCGCATGCATTTGGAAGTTTTCCTTTGTGGAAGCATCATTTGTCTTTAAACCAACATCCCACAACTCTTTCAGTTCAGCAATCAAAGGTTGCAAATATGCATCAATATTGTTCCCAGGAGCCGAAGGGCCAGGTATTAACAAAGACAATATGAAATACGGTTGTTTCATACACATCCATGGTGACAAATTATAGGGTATTAAAACAACAGGCGATGTACTATGGGACACACTCATATTCTGGAATGGATTAAATCCTTCAGATGCCAAACCCAACCTAACATTTCGAGGATCTTTGCTTAACTTGGAATATCGATGATCAAAAGACTTCCAAGCAGGGAAATCAGTTGGGTGTCTCATGCAACTATCTTTGATTCGACCTTCGGCATGCCATTTCTTATTTAATTTTATATATTATCTTATGTTACTACTTATATCTCCATCATCTAATTTCCAAATCAAACATGGCCAAACAGTGGATCGTGTAGTCTCAAACCCTCTCATCTTGGCCGTTCTTAGTGAAAACGATCAATGGATAGAATTAAATCAACAACCACATAAGTTGAAGGACCAAACTAATGGAGAGCACCTGCAAGGGCAGAAGCTGAATGGAGGACAGCTGTAAAGAACAACTTTGGAAGCTTCCAGGCTAAGGGGGCAAACAAATAGGCCAGCTAATGGGCCAACAAATGGACCAACTGATTGTCCAAGATGAATGAGGGGGCAGATGGGCCAGGAGAGTTGTTTGGGTCAGTCCAATGTCTAAGGCTGGCATAGATTGAGTCCATTAAGCCAGCTTATCTTTGGGCTTGGACAATGTAATGTTTAGTTACATTTATTAGTTAGTATAGTATACAAATATAGATACATATATAATACATTCTTGTAATTGGTATTCATTTGGTGAATCAGAACTAGAGATTGAATTGCTCTTGAAGCAGTTCATTTTTTTTTTTCTTCTAACTTCTCTTCATTTTTTTCCCTCTCTTTTTCTTGCACTTTCTTAGTAACCAATCAGCCTAGATTGAGCACTCGAAGGATAAGAAGGCAACGTTGATTCAGAAAAAATGTCCTAGTGTTACTTTCTTTTTTATGGTTTACAAATATAAATTTAATATCTACCCTAATTTTGTGCATTTTGTATTCCATTGTTCATTATAATCAGTCGATTACGTTTTTTAGTGGGTGTAACACATTCAAAGATCTAACATTAAATTTTTTATCCAAACACATCTTTTTATCTCACTGACATTTCCATAAATTAAATACCATATATATAATTCGTACAAAATTTTTATCACTTGTTATATATATACAATCTAATAAAATTAATCGTGACCATTCGATAAGCAAATACAATCGACTAGATCAATTCCCAGGTGAGACATTGTAACATTTGTCCCCTAGAGAGAAATAAAGAAAAGACCCATTTGAGATTTCCATTAATTTACAGTTTATGGTAATAAATCAAAAAAATACTTTATCTGCAACAAATGCTAATTAATTAATTAATTAATTGGTAGAAGTAACGTGTTATTAATGTATTTTCATTTATGTATCGGTTTTAAGTTTTAACTTTCGCACACAGAGACAGAGAGAGAGAGAGAAGAAAGAATGTTATTGTATATTAATTGGATCTGTTTAAGTGGTTTTTCTAAGAGAGAAAAATATGGAAGCAAAGCTGGAAAAAAGGGTAATATACTTGTTAGTTCTGTTTAGTATGTGCTGCTCTTGCCTTGGAGAAGAGCCGCTTGATGATAAGAGAAGGCCTATCCGAAGTATGCAAGTATTTGGAGATTCCAGAGTTGACACCGCAGTCAATACGGATAGTGACGCTGGCATGAAGGCAGGTTACTTACCTTACGGCCTCGATTGTATGTTCGTTGGCGCCAACAGATTTACAAACGGGAGGACAGTCCCTGAAATGATAGGTATGCACATAAAATGAAAATGATACTCGCAATATTTTTTTTTTTTTTTTTTTTGGTTAGAATTAGGGGTGGCAAAATTGGTTGGTTGGGCGGGTTAGTGATGGTTTAAACGGATTGGAGATTAAATGGGTGCAATCCAAATCCACCCATTTAAAAGGCGGGTTAGATATGGACGGGTTGAATATGGGTTATATCAAACCCATGAACCCATATCCAACCCATTTACTTACGACCCAACTTACTTTTTAAAAAAAATTAAAAATTTATTTCAATTAATGTGTATATATATATAAATACATCATTATTTATTTTAATTAATATAATAGTATACATATTATATAATATTATATATTAATATTATATATTATATTTACATTTTTTAGTTAATTTCGAATTTGTACAAACTGATTTATTTTTTATTCAATTTTAAATCAACAACTCTCTCTCTCTCTGCACGCACGCGCGCACGTATGCGTGTGGGGGGTGTGTGTGTGTATGTGTTTGCGTGCGCGTGTGCATGTGTGTGTGCATGTGTGCGTGTGTGTGCAGGTGTTCATGTGTGTACGTGTGCGCGCACGAGCTCATGTGTGTGTGCGTGTGCGCGCCCACATGCGCGTGTGCATGTGTGCCCCTGTGCGCACACGCGCGTAGGCGTGTATGCATGTGTTTGCACGCGCGTGCGTGTCTGTACGCACGCGCATGTGTGTAGGTATGTATGCGTGTGTGTGTGCGCGTGCGCGCGTATGTAGGCATGTATGCATGTATGTGCGTGAGCGCGCACATGTGGTATGTATGCATGTGCGCACGCGCATAGGCATGTATGTATGTGTGCGCGCGTGCGCGTGCGTATGTGTGCACACGCGTGCGCGTGTGTAGGCGTGTGTGTGCGCGCGTGTTTGTATGTGTGCGCGCGCATGTGTGTGTAGGCGTGTGTGCGTGTGTGGGTGCGTGTGTGTGCGCGCACGTGTTATTTGTATTGACTATGGAGGAGAATAGGAACAGAGAATGGAAGAAGAAATAAATTATATATAATGTATAAATTATATATAATGTATATATTATACATTTATTGTATACGTTGAATATATATATACATGTATCATATATATGTAATGTATATATTATATATTTATTGTAGATATTACTAGAGAGAGAGAGAACAATGTAAAGAGAGAGGGGGGTTAAACTAATTTTTTTAAGGGGTTTTTGGAGGTCGGTCACTATTTATGAACTTATAAGGATTTAAGTCATACCCAAAAAACTTGTTTGTAAATAAGTCACACTTGAAACAAAAAGACAAAAAAAGACATCACGCGTTTTTCACCACATCTCAAAACTGTCAGTTTTATCTGAAAATAGTGTACACTTCACTCATAACTTCCGTGACTTTCCATCTTCTTTACAAAGCAAGCAAAACCGATTTTTGGAAACAAAATCAAAACTGTTTGGGAAAAACTTAATTCCGCGACTTTCCATCTTCTTTACAAAGCAAGCAAAACTGATTTTTGAAAACAAAATCAAAACTGTTTGGAAAAACCTAATTCCACGACTTTCCATCTTCTTCACAAAGCAAGTAAAACCGATTTTTGGAAACAAAATCAAAACTATTTGGAAAAAACTTAAATCGATCATCATTCCTAAGTATATTTATTTTTTTTTTATTTTGAAACAGTATCGGTACTGTTTTGAAGATATCTCAAAATACTAATCAACTCCATGGATTTCTCTTGTCCAAAACTTATCATCTGCTTATAATTCATGGTGCTATTTTAAAAACAGTACCGGTACTGTTTTGAAAACAGTACCGATAAAACAGTACCGGTACTCTTTTGAATCGATACTGTTTTCATATTGCCTAAAAAACATCAATCGATACATCATACAAACCAACGATACGAGCCAACATCATCATATTTTTTGAAACAGTACCGGTACTGTTTTAAAGATAGCTCAAAACGCCAATCGACCCCATAGATTTCTCTTGTCCTTAAAACTCGTCATCTGCTTATAATTCATGGTGCTATTTTGAAAACAATACCGGTACTGTTTTGAAAACAGTACCGATAAAACAGTACCGGTACTGTTTTAGACCGGTACTATTTTCATATTGCCTAAAAAACATCAATCGATACATAACAAAAATCAACGATACGAGCCAATATCATCATATTTTTTGAAACAGTACCGGTACTATTTTGAAGATAGCTCAAAAAGCCAATCGGCCCTATGGATTTCTCTTACCCTTAAAACTCGTCATCCGCTTATAATTCATGGTGCTGTTTTGAAAACAGTACCGGTACTGTGTTGAAAACAGTACCGATAAAACAGTACCGGTACTGTTTTGGACCGGTACTGTTTTCATATTACGTAAAAAATATCAATCGATATATAACACAAACCAACCATACGAGCCAACATCATCATATTTTTTGAAACAGTACCGGTACTGTTTTGAAGATAGCTCAAAACGTTGATCGGCCCAATAGATTTCTCTTGCCCTTAAAACTCGTCATCCGCTTATAATTCATGGTACTGTTTTGAAAACAGTACCGATAAAACAGTACCGGTACTGTGTTGAAAACAGTACCGATAAAACAGTACCAGTACTGTTTTGGACCGGTACTGTTTTCATACTGCCTAAAAAACATCAATCAATACATAACATAAACCAACCATACGAGCCAACATCATCATATTTTTTGAAACAGTACCGGTACTGTTTTGAAAATAGCTCAAAACGCCAATCGGCAAAATCAATCCATGAAGAAGATAGGCCAAATAAGTTCTATCTTCTTAATATCTTCACGACTAAAACTGTAAATAATGAAACTGAAAACAAGGAAAGAAAAAAAAAACGGAAGAAGCGTGATTCTTAGTAAACATATCTTCACGTGATTCCCGGAATTCCTAGAAATAACTTGTGTAACTTTGTTATAGAAATAAAGGATATTATCGGTATATTAGAAACTATATTTAAAACAAACTCGTGGGACCCACTCAAAAGTGTGACTTAAATACAAAACTTTCCACATTAATGTGACTTAGAAGCAATACTTTTTTTGGGTGTGACTAATAGTTTTAAAAGATTACAAAGTATGACTTGGATACAATTTTTCATTTTTTTAACTTAAATGGGTATTTTAACGGGTCCCGTTTCACAACCCATTTGCACCCGTTTATAAATGGGTATTTTATAAGTTACCCAATTACAACCCAATTAGTAAAATAATAGGACCCAAACCCATTTATTATGGGTTTAATTGGGTGGGTTGATGAGTTTGGGTCAATTTTGTCACCCCTAGTCAGAATTTATAATTAAAAGATCGTGATAATAATATTCATGTAATGAAACTGGGTGTTATAATTAGTGAGCGTTCAAATTTTAAAATATTCATTCTCTCAAAATTAGGCGGAAGTTAAGTGAGTAAAAGTGTAAATTAATAAAATTTCTAAAATGATATATTTGCTCATAAAATAAAAAAATAAAAAAATACAAATATGTCATAGAACTAAATAAATTGATAATTTTCTAATTTCTCAAAAGATTCAATATTAAGACAATCATACATACTTTTTTTTTCTTCCAATTTCTTCTCAATTCACAAATAATAAGAAAAAAAATATTATATTTTCTCTCCTAAACTTCCAAACAAATAGAAAAAAATTATTATCATTTTTCTTCTTTTCCCCTTTCTCATAATTAATATTTTCTTTACTTTCTTTTTATTCTCCTATACTTACAACGGACCATTAAGGTGTTTAGCTTTGAACTATGAACTTTGTTGGGATGAAAATGAGGTTTGAATTTAGAATTTTTTTTCTAGCCTACCAATCCGATCACATCTCAAGAGAAGCATTAATAATATAAATAATATATAAAATCTTGATCAAATTTTTTTTTCCGGGGTCGATTTGTAGAAAGCTGTTTTAATTTTCCACTATCATGCTCTTAATATATGCAGCAATTTCAATGGGTATAAGTGTACCGGTATCACTTGATATGATCGATAATAGTGAGGGTGTACTCGGAATTAATTACGCATCTGCATCAGCAGGCATTCTCCCCGAGACGGGACGTGCGTTGGTAAGTGAATACGTTTTGTCAAGAAAAAAAAAATTCAAATTTAAATAATTGTTAAGTCACAAAGCAAGTGATTAATTCTTATCCCATGCGTGTGGCTGAACATAGATATACATATACAGGGAAAGAACTATGATATGGGGGAACAAATTAGAATTTTCAAGGAAACATTAGAGAAATACTTGAAACCAAAGTTTCCATCCAAGGAAGCACTCTTAGAATTCTTGTCGGATTCGGTTTACATGATTAATATTGGTACCAGTGACTACATTCACAACTATCTCCAGCCTGATAAGTATAACAGCAGCCGCCTTTACAATGGGAATGATTTTGCTGAACTCCTAACAAGGAAACTTGCAAAACACATAGAGGTAAATTCTTCTCATCAATTATTTTTGTGGCCCTTTTATTATTATTATTATTATTATTATTATTTTTTGTACTTCTTTGTTTCGAACTTGGTTCAACTCTTGTAGGATCTTTACCACATTGGTGCAAGGAAGATTGTAATTTTTCAAATTGGCCCTCTTGGTTGTTTGCCTTACGTGATAAATAAGGTTAAACCAAGAAGTAGATGTGATGAGAAGACAAACAATTTGGCTTCCATGTTCAATCAAAAGCTTGATGTCAAGCTTAAGGAATTGAACAGCAAACTTGTAAACTTTAGACTTGTAACAGTAAAAACTTTTCAACTCATCAAGGACATGGTTGAATATCCCTATCAATATGGTGAGTGTCAATCACTAGTTTAATTTCGATCTAATTTCTATTTTTGATTAATTTAGGAATAATTATATTTTGTTTTTGAGATTTAAACCAAGAGTATGCGATTCCTCTATAATTTAGAAGGTAACACTAAACCATTTATGATTTGAATTAAAATATAAAATTTATAGAATCAATTAAATTAAATTAAATTTGTATCTTACAAGTCAAAATTGATTAAGAATAATTTTTTTTTTTCAAAAAATAAATTGACAAAAATAATTTTTTTTTTGCTATTTTTATGTTAAAATGAAATACTATTTTATTTTTTTAAGGAGCCCCGACAAAAAATTTATAAACAAATTTTCTCTTTTCTTTTTTCAACAATTACATCTAACCTCCACGGGAGTGGACACAAATATAATTGAATTTAACAAATTCTGTTAATTTTGCATTTCAATCCAAATCATATGGGGTTACGGATTGCATTTTAAATTAGAGAAAAGTCATGCAATTCTTTATAAGGAGGAAATTATATGATCGGCTAGATGCAAGTTATGATGTATGTGGTATACAGGGTTGAAGGGAACAAGATGGCCATGCTGTGCAACTCAAAAAAATGGAACGGGGCTTTGCGAATCTACCATGGATGAGTATTCAGGAAAAGTTAATTCATCATCGTCGAGGAAGAAGGCAGATCCAGGGGGCGAGAGTAAATACGACAAGCAGGCTTCGACAGCAGCTACGTCGTCTGCACCTGATCCAGAAGATACCTATAATGCACATTTCCTTTGTATGGATTACCCTCCTCCTCCTGCTTATGATCCCAAGTCAGTGACGCAGCAACCGGAACAAAGAACAACCCTTGGTGTGTGTGGCGGTAGGGGATTCCATCTCTTCTGGGATGAACTTCACCTGACAAAAGTCGCTAACAGAATCGTAGCAGACAAGTGTATTCCAGACATCCGAGAATTAGAATACTCACTTGAATACCTCAAAAACCTCCGACATAAAAAACAGTGCAATACCAGTTTCTGTAGACGATCTGGATATCAAAATACAACCAGCCCTAAAGATTTCGGGGCTTAATTCAAGATGTTAGTAGACTCCTTTCTATATAAAGTTTTGTGATAAGAAAAAGCTGATATTTATGTTAATAAAAAAAATTATTGTTAAAAATAATTAGTTGAGTGCTATATTTCTTGCTTTATGAGAAGAAAAACTATTTATTATTTTTTTTCTAAAAGTTTCATTAATATATCCTTTTTAATTACTGGTTGAAAATTTGTGCAAGTGTATATCTGAAATAAACAGAAATCAAATAATACTGTTTGAGGCTTAAAAATCATGGTAAAAATTAGAACCATCCCTGAGCATTAGGCTAGATGCAATTTGTAATGACTTGAATTTATTTTAATACATTTTTACCATTTATATCAGTCAGTGACTTTCTATATCCATTTATTCCATTTAAATTTAATAGTTTTAAGACTTAATTTGTATTTTTATGTGAGCATTTTGCTACTTTTGGTGGATTAGGATCAATATGAAATTATGTGAGGTCTATTTATTTATTTAGTTAGTTGTTTGTATAGATATTATTGAATTAAGTGTAAAAAAAATAATAAATATAATAATATATTATAAATTTAAAAGACAATTAGTTAGAGAAAATTTGATACAGATTGAGTTAATGTTAATGTGAGGATTAGAATTCTTTCTTCACTTGAATACTAATATGATAGTTATATATACATTGAGATATGCAGCACACACAAAAAAATAAAATAAAATCCTAAAAACCTTGGCGGATACGGTGGCGGCTGAGTTTTCTTCTTCATTGTGCTGTCTTCTTTCTTTGTTGTGCTGCATTTCATTCTTGCCAATGATGCTATACTTTCTTCTTTATTGCTCCCTCTATCTTATCGGACCAGTCAAAATCCACCGTGCAAATAAATATGTAAAATTTGCACATCTTGAGGTAAGGGGTAAAATCTTTTTATTGTTTGTGTGATATATAAATATATAAATATATGCATGCGGTTCACATATATATATATATATATATAGTTAGAGTTTTGGTTTCATGTATATTTATGTGTATGTATACGAAAAACAATTGAATTACCAAAGAAATCCTAAAACCTGGAAAGTTTATGTGTATAAGGCAATAGAGGGAAGGGAGATAACTCAGAACTCTACGTAGTTAAACGTGCGTGCATGCATATATAGTATTGGATTCAAAGAGGTAACCCACAACAGCCTTCTGTAGTTAAATTCATATATGCTTGTAATTGTATGCTTATGGGATTTGCTAGCATTCGATTCAATTGAAATGCATAAAGTAATTGGAAGTCTTAAGTTGCCGCTGATTAAAAATTCAGCCTATTGCTTTAATTAACTAATTAAAGGTGTAGTAAATTCTTAAATCATTTATTTATTTATTCTTTATTATTATCACTGTGTAGTTTTATTTCACAATAATATAAAATGGTGATGGTTTAGTGATAGTTTATTGCAAACGTTGATGCTTTCATAAATAATTAATTAAGAGATGAGAATTTATGAAAATTATAGAAAAGTCCTCTAATTATAAGAATGTAATTTTGATGAATTTAAAAGAAGATGATAAGAAATTTAATTTTATAAGTGGTTCATAGATGAGATTGATGTTATGTTTTATTTAGGTTTAGGATATTAAAAATATCAGGTATACGTACCCAAAACTTGAAAGTCCTGAAATTCACGCTGGGTTAGTGATCGAGTCTAGTAGACTAATAATCAACAAAGTGAGCAGATGCCTAAGAGTGGCATATAATATTCCTAAGGCTTCGACTTAGAAAGTAGATAAAGGATGGTGTAATTAACATTTCTAAGGGTTCGATCTAGGAAGCAGAAACTGAATGATGGTTTATATTAGTTGGGTTCTATATTTATGAGATAACCAAGTAGCAGTATTAAAATTGGACAACCAAATAATTGTATAATTTAGGCTTAACTTATTATAAACCCAATGAAATTTATAAATTATTTTTAATTAATCTATTAAAATTGGACTGTTATCATTAGCTTGACTAGCGCATGTCCTTTACTGCAGATTGAATCATGGGGTCTTAACCTATGAATCTGATAAGATTTGCGTTTATCAATTATGGTTACATGATTATGAGATACGCTCATGGGATAATATTAAATTAAGAAATTATCTCCTAAAAGCATATCTTCATGCATCAAAAGAAAACATAATATTTTTGGAATTCTAAATGTCTTTTTACCTTTTGTTGTTTTCACAAAAAATATAATATCCTTTGCTTTGAAGTCCATTATAGATTTTCAGTCGTTAAAATTTTTAGCTAAGAAAGGATTTTTCATTTGAATCCAATATTATTTAGATATGGCATTCGTTTGACATACTGCAATTGTAGCTTAGTGTCTACAAGCGCATGTAGACATTATGGTTTATAGCCTTCAAATTCAAATGTTATTTCAATATAACAATATTTTCTCTTATTTCGGTTATGAGAAAAAATATTGTTTCTGAATCTATATTTAATCGTTAAAAAATTATGGATTTCTATTCTTTTTTGTTGTAAGAACTTCCAGGAAGAATTAGAACTTAGATTTTTCTTAATCCAGTTTCCTTGTCAAAACTACTTGAGCTTGATGAATTTTTTTCAATGTTTTTTAAGTTATCCATCTTAAATGATTTTCTACTTGTAAATAATTTATTATTTCTGAAGTAGAGTGCATTCCAGATACGTGAAATTTAATTGATTTACGAGAAGATTCTGATTGATCCCTCGTAAAATTTTTAAATGCCCATTCTTTAGACATTCTTAAATCTTTTATATTAATTAATCTTGATTTGATTTCAGTATCAAATGTTTAGATTCATATAACTTAACTATACCAATGTCAACATATTTTATCTTGACTTCGGTATCATTGGTTAATTGATGAATAGTTTTCCAATAAATTTTTAAATCATTTACATTACCGTCCATCTTAATATTTTGAGTTTGGATCCTCAATGTTAATGTGTCTTGGATTTTTTATCAGTTTTAGACATGAAATAATTTGGTTTAATTTTGAAAAGGATTTCTTCAAAAACCAAATTTAATTCTATTTCCCATTTCAGTGATTGAATAGGTTTATAAAATCTTTTTATCTTTAACTACATATAGGTTCAGTGAATCCACTCCAAGTCTAAACAATGATCTAATCTCTATTTGTATTACACTAATATGAATGAATCTTACCTTAAGGTACTTTTGTTTAAGTTTTCTAATTTTTTCTTTGTCAAAAATTTTTATTTCTACTTGCTTGTTAGAGGAAGGTATTGCCTTTGTTATTCCTTCTCATCTTTCAAAGTATTGGACTTGCTAAAATTTAAATTTGGACTTTCTATAGAGGTCTTCTATTTTAAGACTTTTGCACTTTATCACTTTTGATATGTTTTGTGGTGTTAATACATGATTAAATTGTAAGGAAGATTAATTAATTAATAAATGAAATAAATTTTTTAAATTTGGGATTGCTGTTTTTGCAATGATGCTTCACTTAGTAGTATGCTAGGATATTGTTGCATTTATATTATTATTAGGGTTCCGAACACACGTGGTATTAGTGCTCATCTTCTTATAGCTTGTGATGCGGGTAATGATTTCAAGTCACGTGTTGGACCTACTCAATGTGGAAATTAGAAATTTATTTATTTTTATTTAATTACATTAGATTTTTTTTAGAAAAATTATTTTGGTAAATTGTAATAAGCCTCTATTTGCGAGATGAATATATATTTGCTTTTACTTAGTTTTTTGGAAGATATTTGGTTTAATTTTAGAGGTTTCTAGTTTTGGTTTGGAGCTTTGTTGCCTAGTTGGTTTGACTAAGGCATATATTTAGATTTAAGTATGAGTTTACTTATTTATTTTTATAGCTCCATAGCGTGTGTGTATGGCTCTGATGTGTAACAGGGAGAATTGTTTGATGATGTATAATGTACTCTTTTATTCACGTGCTAGAATTATAAAATCTCGGACGTGACAACTTGGTATCAGAGCATAAGTTTAGAATACCTAGGGATAATGGGTCTTTTGCTTTTTAGGTATTAAGTGATTATGTGACAATGTGTTATGTTGTGATATGTGGTGATTTTTGTTGGACCTTGATTGTTATGAAATTAATTTTGCTATATTCCTTTATGATATTTTTAAAGTATGCCGCAGTGTGTTGCTCCAGCTACAAGAGGTAGAGGTAGAGGTAGAGGCGAAGGCAAAGGCATAGGCCAAGGATGTGGCTGTGGTAGGGATCAAGGTTAAAGGATTCAGGCTGGGCAAGGCATTAGAACTCCAATTGATGACATTCTTGCTCTTACAAGAGTGTCATAGGATCAAGGATCTAATGTTGGAGTTGGCATAGAGGTTCTGTTAGGGGCTTCTCACATGGCAGAGGTGCAATCTGAAGCACCAAGTATGCCGCAACCAGGAATGGTAGACCCACATATGTGGATACAACAAATAGCTGTAATGTTTGTTGGGGGAATGCAAGCAAGTCAGTCTACAGCTCCATATGAGAAATTCAAGAGGATGAAGCCTTCCACTTACTCTGGTGCGGCAGACACTAAAGAGGTTGAGAAGTTTTTGCATAAGAATGAAAAGATATTCGAAGTGATGCAATTAAATGAAGATAATACTAGTCTTGTTTGCTGTTTTTCAGTTGAAAGGTGCTGCAGTGGATTGGTGGGATATTGTGAAGGAGTCTCATGGGGCATTTATGCTTACTTAGGATACTTTTAAGGAGCGTTTTAAAGACTATTTCTTCCCACAGTCTCTGAGAAATGCCAAGCTTGACGAGTTTCTGAATTTGACTCAGGAGCCAATGTCTGTACTGGACTATGGACGTAAGTTTATGTCATTGACCAAATATGCTAAGGAGTTGGTGTGCACTGAACACACCAAGTGTAAATAGTTTGAGAAAAGGTTGAGGCCTGTTGCTAGGGATTAGATAGTGCCATTGGGGCTCAATGAATATAAGGTTCTGGTTGATCGAGTAATGGTGGTGGAAAAGAATTTAGCAAATACCAGGGTATAAAATGAAGCCAGACAGGGTAAGGCTCCATAATAGGAGAGCAGACCTACAAAAAGACAGAGAGAAAATATATATAGGGCATAGACTCAACAATACTAGCAAGGGAGTATAACCCCAAGTCAGTCAACAGGAATAAGAGTTCCCGGTCCTGTTATTTGTCATAACCGCAGACAACCTGAGCATCGCCAATTTAATTGCCCTTTCAAATATCGGCCAATGGGATCTGAAAGTAAAGCTGAGATAAAAGTTTGTTATACTTGTGTCCAACCGGGCCATGTGCAGAGGCGTTACCTGCAGAGGTAAGTTAATGGTAATGCTACGAGACCTCCACAGCCGACTCAGTCAGTACAGAGTAATAGGCCAACAGGGTCACGATCAATGTAAACTCAGAGTGGGACACAGTACTACCAGATGGGCATTCCAGGTGGGGTTTAATAGCATCAGGAAGTTCAAGGTGGATCTCAATAGGGCCAAAAGGGGGCAAGCCGCCAATAGTACCAGCTCAGGGACGAATTTTCACTGTGGCCCAGAGTGATGGACAAGCAGAGCCTATAATGACTAGAGGTACATTTCTTATCCATGCTACTAAATTCACAATTCTTGTAGACACGGGATCATCTCACTCATTTATTGCCACACCATTTATGTCTGTATTGAAATTAGCTATGGATGAGTTGATTCTACCATTACAAGTTGAAACACTAATAAGGGGTCATTCTGTGTTGAATCGAGTATGTAAGGGTTGTGAGATCACCATTAAGGATGAGGTTTCAGGTCGTGAGCACTTGTCAATTTTTTATCTGATTGTGTTAGAAATGGGAAGTTTTGACGTGATTTTCAGCATCAATTGGTTGTCAGTCTATCAAGCAATAATAGATTATTTGAAGGGTCGGGTGACTTTATTTACTCTGAGGGAGATCGAGTACGATTTTCTGGTGATCGTTGTAGTCTTCAGATCTTGCCTTCTCTTGATGGGTAAGGACGAGTTGACTTGTGTAGCTTATTTGCTTGTATGACTTTGGAGGATGAGGATAGTGACAAAGTTGAGTTACCACGGGTTGTTTGTAAATTTTTAGATATGTTTTTAGATGATGTGTCTAGATTACTGCCTGAGTAGGAGGTTGAATTTAGAATTGATCTGGTTCCTGGCACAAAACCTATTTCTATAGCCATGTACCGATCGGCACCTGCAAAGTTGGTGGAGTTAAAATCTCATATAGAGGAGTTGAGTTATAAGGGATTTATCTGCCCTGGCATTTCACCTGGGATGTACCAGCACTATTTGCTGTTAAAAAATGATGGAATTCTCAAAATATGTACAGATTATCGAATGTTGAACTAGGTCACGATCAAGAATCGGTATTCTTTATTGAGGATTGACGATCTATTCGATCAACTAAAGGGTTCGGTCATTTTTTTAACGATTGATTTGAGATCCAATTACCACTAGTTGAGGGTGAAGAAGAAGGACGTTCCCAAGACAGCATTCAGGACTCGGTATGGCCACTACGAGTTCTTGGTGATGCCATTTGGACTGACCAATACTCCTATAGCATTCATGGATTTGATGAACCTTCAGTAGATATTTGGACAAGTTTGTAGTCGTGTTTATTGATGACATTCTGGTTTATGTTATTTTGAGGTTAACTTCTGCACCAAGTGTAGGCGATCACTAAAAAGTTATTGCGATCGCTTTTGTCTTTTAGCGACCACTTTTGGCAGTCACTAATACTCTTTTTTCTAGTAACAATTTATTTTATTTTGTATTGTTGTTAGCTTTCTTTCTTTTTTTTTTTTATAGTTTATAATCATAAATTTAATACCTACCTTTGGTGCATTTTATGATGATGTTCAATGTAATCAGTTGATTATATTTTTAAGTAGGATATAACACATTAGAAGTCTAATGTTAAATATTTTATCAAAACACATCTTTTTTCTCATGAGATTTTATAAACCATTTTGAAATATTCTACATTATGTTATGAAAATATTCTTTGTATATATATACTTATATTAAAATATTTTATATATTATTATTTGGTAATCAATTAGCTTTATTTTAGTATATAGGTTATTACTATACATGCCCAATATTGTAAACCTACTTAAAAACTCTACTTAACCTTTATAAGATATATGACAAGATGTAAAGTTTATATTTTCTCTCTCCAATTCTATTTCCTTATCTTTTATTTTTTATATGATATTAG
This sequence comes from Vitellaria paradoxa, assembly GCA_019916065.1. NCBI lineage: Eukaryota > Viridiplantae > Streptophyta > Magnoliopsida > Ericales > Sapotaceae > Vitellaria > Vitellaria paradoxa. The sequence continues at coordinate 21,334,606 of CM034233.1, read as the reverse complement.
AGCCATTGTTTTTCTCACCACCACAATATATACACACAATTTTTTTATCTTCTATTTCAATACGGCATTAGAGATTTCCACAACCATCGCAAAATCTTTTTTTTTTTTTTTTTTTGCATTCTAAATCAATTCTTAGGATTTTCTGACCCTTCTTTTTTCAATTCTGACCTCTATTTTTTTGTATTTCATCGTCTCAGTACACTTATAATATTGTTCTTCCAATTCATAGTATTAATTTTGACGGAATTAATTATAATACACCAACAAATGTTAGTTTTTTTATTAGCCATAAATTCTGGAGAGTAAGGTGCAGTAGTTTTTCTTTTGACGTTTTGCAGTTTTGTCTTTCTTGTTTCATCTTCGCAACTTTACATTTTTTGTTTATTTTTCGATCTCTAATCCGAAAATTAATCATAATAGTGGTAGAGAAATTTTTTAAGAACTCACTATCAAAACTTTGTTACTGCTAGCAGGAATACGCCTTCAAATTCTACATTCATAACTTGTTTTGCTATTCGCTTTAGTTGTTTTTTGCATTCTTTTGTTCCACCCTAAGTTTAAGAAAAGGTGTTGAAATATTTTATATTAGGTTATGGAAATAATCTTTATATATATATACCTATATTAGAATATTTTATATCTTATTATTTGGTAATCAGTTATTTTTATTTTTGTATGTAAATCATTACTATACATATCTAACATTATAAGTTTATTTAAAGGCCTTAACTTTATAAGATACGTAACAAGATATAGAGTTTATATTTTTTTTTTCTAATTCTATTTTCTTGTCTTTAATCTTCCACAAATCAAATACTATATAAATAATTTGAAAATTTTTTTATCACATGTTGTATACAATTTAATAAAATTAATCTTGATCATTCGATAGGCAAATACAATCGATTGGATCAATTCCAACGTGAGAAGACCCATTTGAGATTTCCATTAATTTACATTTTATGGTAATAAATCAAAAAAATACTTTATCTGCAACAAATGCTTGATTAAGTAATTGGTAGAAGTAACGTGTTATTAATGTATTTTCATTTATGTATCGGTTTTAAGTATTAACTTTCAGAGAGAGAGAGAGAGAGAGAGAGAGAGAGAGAGAGAGAGAGAGAGGAAAGAATGTTATTATATATTAACTGGATCTGTAAGTGGTTTTTCTACGACAGGTAAATATGGAAGCAAAGCTGGAAAAAACGGTAATATACTTGTTAGTTCTGTTTAGTATGTGCTGCTCTTGCCTTGGAGAAGAGCCGCTTGACGATAAGAGAAGGCCTATCCGAAGTATGCAAGTATTTGGAGATTCCATAGTTGACACTGCAGTCAATACGGATAGTGATGCTGGCATGAAGGCAGGTTACTTACCTTACGGCCTCGATTGTATGTTTGTTGGCGCCAACAGATTTACAAACGGGAGGACAGTCCCTGAAATGATAGGTACACTCTTAATTTTTTTTAATCAGAATTTATAATTAGAAGAAAGTGATAATAATATTTATGTAATAAAATACATGTTAGTTGGTCAGTGACGGACTTAAAATTTATATCAGTGGAGCAAGATTATAGATTTCAAATGAATATAGGTAATAATCCGATTGGATTGAGTGAAATGGGAACAAGAGAAAAGATTTTAGGTAATAATCCGATTGGATTGAGTGAAATGGGAAGAAGAGAAAAGATTTTAGAATTCATCTTTTGTAAGAAATAAAAAGAAAAAAAAATAGAAAGAAAAGTAAGTGTTAAAATTTTAAAATTTTCATGCTCTAAAAAATGGACATAGATGGAGAGAATAGAAAAATAAATTAACAAGATTTCTAAAATGACAAATGTCCCATGACAAAATAAAAAATTAAAAATATGTTCCGTGACAAAATAAAATAATAACTCTTCAACATCTCAAAAGATTCAATGGTAAAACAACACACTATACCTTTTTTTTTTTATCATTTCCCCTTGACTCACAAATAATAAGAAAGAAAATTATAATTTTTTCTTTCCCAAACACCCAAATATATTGAAAAAAACTATTATTATTATTTTTTTTATCTTTTCTCATAATTTATATTTTCATTACTTGTTCTATTTTATTTTATTTTTTTCACTCCTAAACTCACAAATGGACCGTAAAAGTGATGAGGTTTGAACTATAAATTTTTTTGAAATAGAAGTGAGGTTTGAGTTTAGAACTTTTTTTCCTAATCTAACATTCCGATCACATGTGAATGGATGTATCGATAATATAAATAACATAATCTTGATCATTCAGTTGCGTTGTTCTTTTTTTTTTTTTTTACTTTATTTTTTTTGGGGGGGGGGGTGTTCGATTTGTAGAAAACTGTTTTAATTGTTCACTATAATATTCTTAATATCCGCAGCAATTTCAATCGGCATAAGCGTACCGGTACCACTTGATATGATCTACGACAGTGATGGTGAACTCGGAGTTGATTACGCATCTGCATCAGCAGGCATTCTCCCCGAGACAGGACGTGCGTTGGTAAGTGAATACGTTTTGTCAAGAAAAAAAAAATTAAATTTAAATAATTGTTAAGTCACAAAGCAAATGATTAATTCTTACCCAACTCCCAAGCGTGGCTTAATATATATATATATATATATATACACATATGCAGGGAAAGAACTATGATATGGGGGAACAAATCCGTTTTTTCAAGGAAACATTGGAGAAATACTTGAAACCAAAGTTTCCATCCAAGGAAGCACTCCTAGAATTCTTGTCAGATTCGGTTTACGTGATTAATATCGGTACCAGTGACTACATTCACAACTATCTCCAACCTGATAAGTATAACAGCAGCCGCCTTTACAATGGGAATGATTTTGCTGAACTCCTAACAAGGACACTTGCAAAACACATAGAGGTAAATTCTTCTCATCAATTATTTTGTGGCCCTTTTATTATTATTATTATTATTATTATTGTTGTTGTTTGAACTTGTTTGTTTTGAACTTGGTTCAACTCTTGTAGGATCTGTACCACATTGGTGCAAGGAAGTTTGTAATTTTTCAAATTGGGCCTCTTGGTTGTTTGCCTTACGTGATAAATCGGGTTAAACCAAGAAGTAGATGTGATAACAAGGCAAACAATTTGGCTTCCATTTTCAATCAAAAGCTTGATGTTAAGCTTAAGGAATTGAGCAGCAAACTTGAAAACTTTAGACTTGTAACGGTAAGAACTTTCCAACTCATCAAGGACATGGTTGGATATCCCTTTCGATATGGTGAGTGTCAATCCTTAATTTAATTTGATCTCGTTTTTATTTTTGATTAATTCAGGAATAATTATATTTTGACTTTGAGATTTAAACCAAGAATAGACAACTCCTCTATAATTTAGAAGACAACACTTAACTATTTGTGATTTGAATTAAAATATAAAATTTACAGAATTTATTAATTAAATTAGTTTAAATTTGTGTTTTACGAGTCAAAATTGATTAGAATAATTTTCTTTCAAAAAAATGGATTGATAAAAAGAATTTTTTTACTATTTTATGCTGAAATGAAATATTATGTTGTTTTTTAAAGCACCTCAATAAAAAATTTATAGATAAATTTGCCCTTTTCTTTTTTCAACAATTAGATCTGACCTCCATAGGAGTGGGTACAAATTTAACTTATTTAATAAATTATGTTAATTTTGCATTTTAATCCACATCATAAGGCCGTTATGGATTGCCTTTTAAATTAGAGAAAATTCATGCAGCAATTTTTTGTGAGGAGAAAATTATTTGATCGCTTAGATGCAAGCTATGATGTATGTGGCATATATGTGCAGGGCTGAAAGCAACAAGATGGCCATGTTGTGCAACTCAAAAAAATGGAACTGGGCTTTGCGAATCTGCCAAGGATCAGTATTTAGCCGAAGTTAATTCATCATCATTGGTCAAGAAGCCAGATCCAGGGGGCGAGAGTGAATACACACCCGATCCAGAAGATAGCTATGCTGCACATTTTCATTGTTTAGAAAACCCTCCTCCTCCTGCTTACGATCCTAAGTTAGTGGTGCTGCAGCCAGAACAAAGAACATCTGTTGGTGTGTGTAGCGATAGAGGATTCCATCTCTTCTGGGATGAACTTCACCTAACAAAAGTTGCTAACAGAATCATAGCTAACAAATGTATACCAGACATCCGTGAATTGGAATAGTCGATACCAACACTTGAATACGTCGAAAACCTTAGACACAAAAAATAATGCAATGCCAGTTTTTGTAGACAATCTGGATATCAAAAATACAACCAACCCCAAAAGATTTCGGGCCTTAATACAAGATGTTAGTGGACTCTTTCTATATGAAGTTTTGTATAATAAGAAAAAAATGATATTTATGTTAAGTAAATAAAAAAAATATTGTTTAAAAAATTAGTTAAATACTATATATTTCTTGCTTTTCGAGAAGAAAAACTATTTAATACTCTCTTTTTTCTTTTTTTTTTTAACTTCAGTTTCATTAATATATCCTTTTTAAATTAGAAGAACCGCCTCTGAATATTTGGCTAGATGTAATTAGATCTCACATTATTATAATATTACGGTGACACCCTTTATATTACAAATATTATTACACTAAACCTGAGTAATAATACTTTTTTTTGCATATTTGAATAAAAATAGTAACAGAATCAAAATATTTATATAATATAAATTATTTACTCATTTTAAAAAATAAAAAATATTCAAAATGGTTTTAATAACCTATTTTAAATAACTTATCAAACTCTACAATTTCAAAAATTAGAAAATAATTTTTTCACAACGATCTTGATTTTTTACATGTTTATTGAAGAGCGGGCAAGTTATATTATGATTTTTTAAAAGTTATAACTTCTAAAAAAAATTAAATATTGTTAAAAAAAATCATATAAGATGAATCTAAGAGAAAAAAAATTTAAAAACTGTTTTGTAACTAAAGAAAGCCTTAATACTATGATATGATATGACGATCAACGGATTGGAGATAATAAGCAGAGTTGTTGGGAAGAGCTCTCATTCAAATGATAATAAAAATGAAGTAGAGCTTTGATAGAAGAATCGAACCTTCAACGATTAAGGAGGACAAATACACTGATGAATTGATTCATTAGACGGTAGATGATAAAGGCCTTCCAATACCATTCTGGATTTTATATTTCGGATCACATTAGGAGATGTATAGCTGATTCAGAGTCCGAAGAATTTTGTTGTTATAATTATTATTTGGTGTAACATGTGCGCATAATGTTTATGTATTTTTTTCCTTTTTAACTTTAGTTAAAGATTTGTGCACTCTTCTATTAACTTCTCTTATTTTACAATAATTTTAATTTAGTGAGTTTATTTACACTCTATAAATAGATTCTTACACCCCATTTTACTTTTTCACTTAATAAAATTACACATTTACCTTAATTCTTGTAATTGTATAATTTTAATGTTATAAATATCTTTTTATAAAAATTTAGTGCATATGGACTTGAAAAGGTAAAGTGGAATACAAAAATCTAATTTATAAAGTAATATATTAAAAGTCAAAAATTAAAAAAATAAATAAAATAATCTTTACTACTAACTTATAAACCTCGCATATAGTTATAAAGACGTTAACTGATCAATTTTGATATAAAAAAATTCTAGATAACTACTTGCATCAAAAAGTTGGTTGACAACTCGATTAGTGAAATACAAAAAATCACCCTTAGAGTTTAGTCTTGGTGTCACTTTAATCTCACGCGTTTCAATTGTAATAGTCAAATCTCTACATTTTCTGTCAAGTAATAATTCAATCCTTTCGTTAGACTGTTACACATAATTATTAGACTGAGGATAAAAAAGTAATTTCTTATACAATTTACCTTTAATATCACTTTAGTTTCTTACGTTTTAATTATAACAGTCAAGTACTTAGACTTTTGATATATATTTGAAATATATTTTATTGAATTATATTTAATAAATAATATAATCTCAAATATATTTTGTTAAATTATATAACAGATTTTAATTTGAAATATATCTTATTATGTTATTTTTAATAAATAATATAATTATATTATATTTAATATATTTTCTTTTTTGTTGAACAAAATTATTTTAAATAAATAATATGACTAACTAATAATATAATTAAAATAATATTTAATTTAGCTTAAATAACATGAAATATATTTTATTAAATTTAACTAATTTTATAAAAAAATAAATTTAAATATTTTATTAAATGATGATTTGATGGTTTTGTTAATAATTGTTATAATTGATGAAATAGAATAAAAAAAGTTAATCCCTCAAATCGTGTGAAACGCCACCGATGGCTTTTGTTGGAGTTTTGATAGAGGGTTGTCGACTGTAAAAGAAGTTTATAAGTAAAAATAAATAAAAATAATTAATTTTTTTTCTTAATTAAGTTAGAAACAAAATAAAATAAAAATTATTTTTATTATGCTTGTTAAAAATATAAATATAAATAAATTTTATGAGTGTTGTTGTATGTGACAAGGATAATGAAAAGTTACGCAGATAACGAAGATTTCGCCGAACCAGAGAACGAGAATAATATAATGCATGAAATAAAATAAGGTCCTACTAATGACGGTCGTACACTCACTCACCTAATTTTAAATAAAAAATAAATTTATTTGCATCTCATAAATCATTCTTTACATTCTATTTTACCATTTTTTTCATTAAGGTACTGTTTGGATGTTTAATTTTCACTACTACAAAAATGCATAAACATCACAATTTTGAAGCGTTATATTTCACCTTCTATCTCAGTCACAAAAACGTGATTGATTCAGGTGAGATTATAAGTTACCTCTTTTCGATCATAATTTACAACCGTGATCGAAAACTTACAACAATCACACATTAAAAGCGTGAACTTTTATGGTAAAAACTGAGATGATAAGAAATCTCATGCAATTTTTTATGAATTTTGATCTTACTTTCTTTTAAAAACCATGATCAAATATAGACAAATAATCACGTTGAAAAAATGGATTAATTTTAAAAATACTAAAAATCCATATGGCAACCTGCTATCATGCTATCACAGTACCATTTGGTGCCTTGTCATTATAGCAACCTTATATATTTGATATTTTCTTGTTTTTGTAGAGAATCAAACTCGTGCCATTCTTCTGAAAGTTAGTGTAGTTGACCACTTGTCTAAGTTATCATTTACATATACATTTTTGTCACTTTTGAGGTTACTAAAAGTAATAAAATTATATGATTTTAATTTTTTTATAATAATTCATTATGACTTTTACCAACCAATTAGTAGTTGAAAATTGCACTTTTCCTCATCAATTGGTTGGGAAAAATGATAAACTTTTTTGCAATAATTTGAAATCATAACCAATATATAGAATCGTACAAATAATTAATAAATAATTTATGAATATTTATCATATTTAATTAAAAATGATCTTAAATTTTTTTCTTATTTTTCTTTAACTTTTGTGTATAACACATATTTAATTATCACTCATTATTTATAATATATTTTCTTCATTCTGTATCACATTTTTAAAAGTAATTAGGTTGCGTTTGGTTTTAGTATTAGAAAATTATTGTTCGAAACAAAATTTTTGAAAATTATTTTAAAAATTGATTTGTAATACAAAAAATATTTTCAATGATTATATTCAAAAATTAGTTCTAAAAAGACCTAAAAATGAAAATTTTTATAATTTTTATTTTTAAATTTTTATCACTTCCAACAAAATATAAAATAATGTCACTTTTAATATAATTAATATTAAAGATACACTAAACATTTATTAGATATTAAATATTTAATATTCACCTATTTATAAGTTATACAAATTATGAAAACTACTTCCATATATTTACTAAAAAAAATAATGATTATACATTTAGTGTTATTTAAATTTGATTTGGTAAATTTAGTTTTAACATTAATCTAAAAACATTTTTGTTTATTGATCTATAATTGTAATTTTTATAGCACATTCAATTAATTAAAATTAATAAATAAATATTACAATGAAATTTATTAAATCTAATTTAAATCATATAAAGTGATAAACAAAGTTGTTTGAGATATATATATATATATATATATAGAGAGAGAAAGAAATAACAATATTGTCTCTTATTCTTTTAATTATCTCACTTTTTTTTAAGATATGATTTTTCTTACTTTTTGATCTCGGTTTTTTCTAGAGATGTTTCCACTGATCTTTTATCTTGGTTTTTTCTAGAGATAGTTTCCACTAATCTTTTATCTCAGCTTTTTTTGAGATGGTTCCCAATGATCTTTTATCTCGTTTTAAATACAATCACAGTTTTAATAAAAGTAAGCACTACAACAAATCACACCTTCGGTGACCAGTTAGTTTTTCTCGACCAAAAAATTGTTAGTTACCAAAGGATAACTTTTCCTGACTAATTGGTCGCTAAAGGGTGACTTTTCCCGACTAAATATAAATTTGGTCGCTAAAGGGGAACTTTTCCTTACTAAAGATAAATTTGGTCGCTAAAGGGAAACTTTTTCCAACTAATTGGTCAGCAAAAATATAAAAAAATTATTACAAAAAATATTAAAATAATTAAATAAAAATAAAAATTTTATTACTTTTGCCAACCAATTGGTCGGGAATTAGTCGCTAAAGGAGACTTTTCCCGACCAATTAATCGACAAAAGTGTAAAAACTTATTAAAAAATGTTAAAACAATTAAATAAAAATAATAAAAATTTTATTACTTTTGGCGACCAATTGGTTGTTAAAGGTGAACTTTTCCCGACCAATTGGTCAGGAAAAGTAACACATTTTGTTTATATATATATAAATATGTAAAATATATATACAAATAAAAGCTTGGCCTAGTGGCCAAACACACCAGCTTCCAAAGAGATGACATGAGTTCGAGTCTCATCAACAACAACAATAAAAATTTCAAAAATATAGAGTCGACACATGGCCTAATAATAGGCTAACATGTGGCCCAAGCATAGATCGACACGTGGCACAATATAAGGTGCCATGTGGCATGATGACATGTCAGCAAATAATGTCACATGGCACCACATTTAATTTTTTTAAATTAATTTAAATTTTCAATTCTATACTTTTTACCGACCAATTGGTCGGGGAAAGTGTACAATTGCCGACCAATTGGTCGGGAAAAGCAGAGAATTGCCGACCATTTGGTCAGGAAAAAATTTTGCATTTCTCTCATTAAATATTTCTTGCCGACCAATTGGTCGGAAAAAGCAGAGAATTACCGACCATTTGGTCAGGAAAAAAATTTGCATTTCTCTCATTAAATATTTCTTTGCCGACCAATTGGTCGAGGAAAGTGTACAATTGCCGACCAATTGGTCGGGGCGGGAAAAGCGGAGAATTGCCAACCATTTGGTCGGAAAAAGATTTTACATTTCTCCTATTAAATATTTTTTTGCTGACCAATTAGTAAGGAAAGGTTTTACATTTGCCGACCAAATAATTTTTTGGTCGGAAAAAGTTTCCCTAACAAGCCTTCACCGACCAAATTCTGACCAAATAAGTTTGATCGAAAAAAGTTTCGCCAACTACATTGTACCTTTCAGCGACCAATTTTTTGGTCGACAATTGTGTGATTTCTTGTAGTGAATATAAAAAGTATTAAAAATAATTTTTTATCTCAGTTTTTTAGTTAAATTGAGATAAAAAGTTTAGCTCGCAAATCTTTATCTTGTTTTTTTCTAAAATCGTGATCTTTATAAATTTCTTAATGTGGTTTTCATCAATTATTGTAATAGTGTTTCAGATGACTTTTGGTACCTTTTTTTAACAAAAGTTGGTTAGTGATATGTGTATAAAAAATATTTTTGATATGCTTATTAAAAATATAAATATAGATAAATTTTAAGCATATTAAAAATAATTTTTATTTTATTTTATTTTATTTTTTAAATTAATTATTTTTCTTTATTTTTATTTATAAACTTCTCTTATAAACAACGACACTCCCTCAAAACTCTCCAACAAAAGCTACCAAACGGTGACATTTCACGCGACTTCAAGTGGTGATGTACACCACCGACAATCAATGCAAGCACGGGCATGGGTTCAAACAAGGAACAAAAATTTACGGAGGGGGCTAAAGTTGGGGGTACATTACCCCTTAATGTTCTAATTTTATATCTTATTATTTGTTAATTTAAATTAGTTTGATAAAGATAATATTTGAATAATACTAAATATTTTTTAAAGATAATCCAATTGTCCGGGAGCGTCGTTCAGCTGCCTCTCCCTTTTCATCACTCTCCACATAGTGTGGGGACTGATATTTTTAGGTTCTCAGATAGATATCTAGTAAAATGATTGGTTTTGTTGTTCCTCTTCAAAACCAATTCAAATGTAGAGGATTACTTCCCATGCATTAACATCACTCTTTTAAGTCCCAAAATTTCTCAATCAAAAGATGGTGCATGACTGTTGATACTGAGAAAGGACTATAATAAATATGCCATGTGTAGACTAGCTCTACCATAACAATTCTATCATCAACCCCCCAAAAAAGGGAAGAACGTAGAAACAGAGAAGTGGGATTCCACACTGATCACATGGAAGGCAATGAAATGAAAGAACAAAAGAAGTATGGTTAGCTGAAATTTCGTTCTCATTTGGGTCTCTCTCTTTCCTAATCAAATTCACAAAAAGAAAAGAAAAAAGACTGGTTTAAGTTGATGGGTGCTGCTTGGGGGCAAGAGGAGGAGAGAGGCACATGAAGGAATTAATGAGTAATACAAAGACTCCCAATTAATTCTGGTCTGGGAGAAACCTAGGACAAAAAAAGTTTAAGGCTGAAAGGCTCCTTGTGCTTTTGCTTTTGTCTCACCCCTCGCTTCAGTCTTAGCCTCTGTTTCTGTCTTTGCCCTTTCACAACCTCTTTCTGCATTTGCTTTCTGCATAAGTTAGTAAAACTTTTGGTCCTCTCCAATTTATGGTTTCTCGGTCCCATAAATACAAGTAGTAACCTACCCCTCTGTCTGTGTTTGTAATTTTGCATTATGTGATTCGTTTGAAACTCAAATTTTTAGTAATTTTTGATAAATTTTTGGCAAAAGTTAGTAAGTAAACTTTTTTTTTTTTTTAACGTTTGGTAAAAAAATAGAAATAGCTAGTAATTTTTGATAACTTTTATATGTTTAACAAAAAAAAAAAAAATTAGTAACTCTTAGAAACTTTTAGGTATTTAATAAAAAATTTATAAATTTAAGTTTAGTTAAAGTGAAATAATCATTATATTCTCAATTAATTCAATAAAAATAGTATTTTAGCAAATTGTCAGCTCAATAAAAAGAACAAAAATTAATATTTTACTAAACACTTAAAACATTAAAAATTAGTATGTTTTGTTTTTTTTTTTTTTCGGGCCCCATCAAATGATGTAAAAATCAAGATTTGTTGGAATATAATGGTAAATGAATTAAGCATTTGTTATGGGTTAATTTGTACTTTTATACTTTTGTTATGGGTTAATTTGTACTTTTATACTAAATGCGAACATTCTTTAAATTTTGAAATTTTATGTTTATATATCTTTACCTTATATTTAAGACGAAAGTAATGAATTAAGCATTTATTATGGGATAATTTGTACTTTTATACCTTTGTTATGAGTTAATTTGTACTTTTATACTAAATGCGAACATTCTTTAAATTTTGAAATTTTATGTTTATATATCTCTACCTTATATTTAGGATGAAAGTAAACCTTGTGCATTTGTACTTAACACTCTTATTTAGATGTGTTTGAACTAATAAAAAGTGAAATAAAATGAGATAAATTGTAAATTCATAATTTGTATAGTGAAATAAAAAATAAATAATTTTCTAAAAATTTTTAAAATTTTTAAAAATTTATAACAAAATAAACAGAGTCTTTATTGTTATTTGTACCCTCACGAACCAAAAATCATTTCTCATTTCAAGGGTACGCCACTAAGGGCGTTTGAAGGCTCAAAAAAAGATAAAAAAAGTACTAAAAGTTATATTTTGTAATTTTTGGTACGTTTGGTAGAATCATAATTTTTCTGACTTTTTTACTTTGTTACAGTAATTTATTCCACAAAAAAATTTTACCAAACATACAAAAATTACCACTTTTCTGCTTTGTTACAGTAAAAAACTTACCAAACATACAAAAATTACTACTTTTTTACTATACTACAGTAAAAAATTTACCAAACACCTAAAAATTATAAAAAAAATTGTTAAAAATTATACTTTATTCCACCAAACACACCAAAAAATTATAACTACAAAAAACTACCAAAAATTTTATTTTTTTACTTTTTTTTTGAACCTCCGAATGGACTCTAATTTGTCTTTAACAGTACACTTGCCATCAGTGGAAGAAAAAATAGTAAAAGATCAAATGATGAGTCTGTTTGCACTCTACTAATTAATTCTTTCTTACATTTCACTTTCTTTTTTTATTAATTAAAATTACAAAATCAACCCTTTTAATTAGTTATTTTATATATAATTTGAAATGATGTATTCACCTATCATAAATAAATATTTAGAAATTTGAATAATTTGATACACAAGAATTGAAAAAAAAAATGTTTTTAAAACTAAAATAAATTTTATTTATATTTATATTTATATTTTTAGCAAGCGTATTAAAATAATTTTTATTTTATTTTATTTTCAAACTTAATAATCAAACAATAAAATTAATTTCTTTCATTTATTTTTTTTTACAAACTTTTGTCATCACTCCCAAGTTATTTACTTGGAGTATATAAACTTTTCAAAAGAATCCAAATAAGTAAATTAATATATCAAAAAATAAAATTTTAAGCAAAAAAAATAATCAAACAAGTTATAAGTATTATTATTCTGAAATTTTAATTTTTTATAATAAAAAATATTTTTTAAAAATCTAGAATTAGAAACGTTTCATTAATTCGGAGTTTATATAAACTTTTCACAAAAAAAATCAAAATAAGTAAATTAATATATCAAAAACTTAAACTTTAAGACAAAAAAAATTATCAAACAAACTATAAGTATCATTATTCTAAAATTTTAATTTTTTATAATAAAAAATATTTTTTTTAAAAAAACTAGAACTAGAAATGTTTATCATAATAAAATTACTTACATGTCATAATAATAGATTTTTTTTAAAAAATTAAGGTATAATTGCTCACTTGTCAAAAAAGATATTTTTTATTATAAAATCAAGGTACTTATAATATTATAATTATACTTTAATTTAAAGTTTGTACAAGGGCATTTATGATATTATAAATAGGTATAATATATGATGAAAAAGAAGAAAAGTGATTGTGTAATTTTAATTAATGAAAAAGAAAAATAATTATAAGAGAGAATAAGTAAAGTACAAATAGATTCACCCAAAGTAAAAACACAAAAGCGCCTGTCTGGTCAACTAAAAAAATAAGGAGGTTGGAACCTCTCATATATCAAAATGTCCTCGCCCTGGTAAGGGAGAAATATTCGATCGACTAAAAAATTTTACTAATTAGTGAAAATATTAATTTAAATAATTAATTCTAAAATCTAAAATTTTTATATTTATCTTTTAGTCATAAAAATTGATCTAACAGTAAATTTTGTTAATTAATTAGTTTAAAATTTGAATTTTGTATACTTTTTCTCTAGTTAAGAAAAAAAATTAACTTACTAATTTTACTAATTAATTCAATGCTTAGTTAAAAATAATTTAATAATTAATGCTTACTCCATATCAATGAAATCTAAAGAGGTATTTTGATTAGTTTTATTATATTTATGTCTTTTATATTTTTAATACAATATTTATAGTATATCATATATGAGTATATACTTATTTATATTATAAGAAGACAAAAAAAATGAAATTAGTAAAAAAAATTGAAATTAAAAAAAAAGAAATTGAAAAGGTAAAATGTTGTTATGTGAAAAAAATGGAGAAAGAACATAAATATTAACTTAAAAGTTAATGGATAAAAATATCTAAAACATAACTGACAATAAATATGATTTTTTGCTTTTTACTAACTAAATAATATTAAAAAAATTTAATATATAAAAATACATTAAATAAGCACTGACGTTAACAATGTTTACTCTACCATTATCAACACTTTTTTTTAATATTTCATATCAATAAATAATGTCATGTGCATATATATATTAATATATTGCTTTTTTTTTAGACAACGTTTCCATGAAAATAAGCTCTCATATATATATATATATATATAAAATAATAAATGTACAACTACTAAAGTTATAAATAATTTATCAATCTGAAAGACAATAAACATTGATGTTTAAACGGTTGCGGTGCAGAGATGAGAGAAGAATTTTAATCCCTAATTGTTATGCTTAATTAATAATTTTTACTATAAAATGCTTATTAATATTATTTAATATAATTAATATAAATTATATAATATATTAGTATGATAATATTATTAATTATATCAAATTTAACTCAACATAGTTTGTAGTATAACTAATATTTTTGTTAATAAGTTATGGCATGATAATAATTTTTAATTAATAACTTTAAATATAATAATATAAATTACATACATCTTAAATATAAAAATTTTATTTTAATATTTAATTATTATTAAAAATAATTTGAAATATTTATATTAAAATGTAATATATTATAGTTATATCGTAATTATGTTTATATATTTACTCATCCATGATCCATCATTACTTACCAGCAACCAGAAAGTAGTAATTAATTAGCCTTTGAATAATGGTAGGGTTTGGAATGCTTACGCAAAGGAAAACTAGGACGAAAGGGCCAGCGTCAGGCATAGGGACATAGGGATATGCGCAATAGTAACTGGTAAAGAAAAGGCAATAGCTCCTTCCAAAAGAAAGTTGGCAATGAGAATAGAGCTGAAGCCTTCGCTTTTACGGGCCAGCTACCTACCAAAAAAATGCTAGCTACCAACAATGAATGCTAACGTCCAATACTATAAATGCCAAGTAACCCACTCATCTCCCATATCAGTTGCAGACTTGCAGTGCCGCTTCTTCAATCTTCTTCTTCAAAACCCTCGTTCTCTGCTCCAGTTCTAGAGTCCCGATTCTGCAGTTTTCTTCTTTCTCCAGAATCTTGTGTGTATTTCGTTGAACTCATGGCTTTCGCATCGTTTGTTTTCCTTCTCCTGTTTTGTCACTTTTCAGTTGCAAATTCAAATTCAACTCCAGCACTCTATGTGTTTGGCGACTCCACGGTAGAAAATGGAAACAAACGAGGACCTTTTCCTCCTTATCCTTTTGGTATGGACCTAAATGACACTACTCTTCATGCCCGCTGGTCTAATGGCTACAATATTGCCGATTATATAGGTATTCCACTCAGCCCAACTCCACCTCTCGTCTATATATATGTAGACATATATATAAAACTCCCTTAAAACAATCTGTTTTGCAGCGATCTACCTCCAAATACCACTTGTTCCTGCATTCAGTTATTTGAACAAGCTACCACACCTAAATTTTATCAAAACTGGAATAAATTATGCTTATCCCGGCGTTGGTATTCTTCCACAGACCATTCCACAAGATTATAACAGTGTAAGTAATAAAATTTACCCTATGCATATAAATATTTGGTACACTGTTCTCGCGATACGTTGTAAATTATATATAATATGATTTGCTTTTTCAGAGTGATCCATGGGATTTCGACAGCCAGATTAAAAAGTTCAATGACACTCTTCAAAAGTTTTTCCCGGAAATATTCAATCCTTCTGATTTGGTTGACCACTTAGCCAAATCAATATTTCTTATATCCTTCGGTATCAATGATTACATTGACAATTACATTGACCCTGCTAATGGAAGTCTGAGGTCTATGCCTCCTGATTTATTTGCGCAGTTTCTTCTAAATGAATTATCAACTCGTTTGAAGGTACAGACTACAATATTTATAACCTTTTCTGTCTTAATTGTTTCAAATTTCTATATGTATATATATATATATTAACAAAGTCTTGCGTTATGTGGGTGTATGTTGTGTAGACACTATACAGTCTGGGGGCTCGTAAATTTATTATTAACAATATTTGGCCGTTGGGTTGCACTCCTTTGTATGACAAAGATCCAGATCCTCAGGTATCCTTGTGTAATCGAACAGTCAATGAGCTCGTCCTTCCCTACAGCAACAATCTTCCGACTATGCTCAATCAATTACAATCCAGCCTTTCCGATGCTTACTTGTCATGTTCCGACAACTTTCAATTACTGTGGGATATTAAGAATAACCCACAAAAATATGGTATGACTCTGACTTTCTTTCCTCCTCTCTTCACCGTGTCACTAACGCTATTAATTTTTTTTTTTTTTTTTTTTTTGACAGGTATCACCAATACCACCAAAGAATGCTATTCCCATGTCACTCAAAAAGCTTGTTTTAATAGAGACCAGTTTCTCTATTTCGATTTTCTCCACACGACCCAAGCTGCCGCTGCTGCATTTTCCACCAACTGTTTTAATGGAACATTGTGCAGTCCAAGAAACATTGAAGGACTTCTTACAGCATAGTGGTACGTACAATGTCCGGGTACGCAACTAAATGATATTTTAGTGAACTCGATATTCACGCACATATTAGAGTAGTTAACTTTTATTTTTTGTCTAGCTGTTGACTTATGATATTTATTTATTTTTGTGACAGGAAAGGTGGATGCATGAACTGAGGGAAAACGTTGGATGGCACTCTTTGTACTTGAACTTAAATTTGAATGATCTAAAATTTGTAATATTTAGTATTTAATAGGATTTATATATAAGTGTACCGACGATTCTCTCTCTCTCTCTCTCTCTCTCTCTCTCTCTCTCTCTCTCTTTTCAATGACTTCTTTTCATGGTCTTTTAAGTAAGAAATGTACTGATCAGTGATGCTTGTTTATCTACCAATTTCATTTTTGCGTGGTACAACTAACTGATTATATGTGGTCGATATAATATTCTTGGTGCCTAACCAGGCATATAGCCTGGTTTAATGTGTAAGGAGACTAAAAAGAGCAGTTTCAACTAGCATGTTGCTAGAAGAGAGAGATAAACCATTCTGATAATGTCTTTGGGCTTTCGGTGGACAAAGTGGGTATTCCAAAATACTGTAGATTCAGATTCAGCAGTAAATAAGATTATTTATTTAATTATAGGCATTAATTACTTGTACAATGCGCTCTATTTTTCTTCTTTTTTCTCCGAAAGTTTTGTTAACAAGGCTTAAAATAGACGAATACTGTATTTTGTATATTTTTCTATAAAATGCAGCACAGTTTGTTGCATTGTGACTAAAAATCTGAATTTAACAATTAAAATAAATGAATCTGAAACATTATCAATTTTTGGAGGTTGATTTACATAAACATTCGAAATATCTTATTTTTTAAATCCTGCAATTAAGTAGGTTTTGAATAATTAGATGACAACGATGTTGTTTTGGTGTTACACTTCCATGCACGGTACGGTGTGCGTTTGAGGAATGTAGGATTGTTGTCAAGTCCCCGATGAATCCCATCGTTTATTTTCCCCAGGCAAAGTCAAGGCTGTACTCACCTAGGGGTGTTTGGTAACAAAATTGTTAACAAAAAATTATCCATTTATTATTTTTAATTGTTCAGCAAATTATTAATTTTTATTATTTTTTTATTCTACTACAGTAACTTCTCAACTTAAAAATTATTAAAAGTTATTAAAATTTATAAAAAGTTACCAAAAATTTTATCAAATACCTAAAAATTATAAAAAATTGTTAAAAATTATTAAAAATTGTCACTTATTTTATTAAACACACAAAAAATTACAACTAATAATTTTTAGTAAAAAATACTAAAAATTAGGCTTCCAATCACCCTCCTACTCATCTTTTTATTTATATTACAACAACAGCTAAAAAAGCTATCATGAAAGAACAAATACAGAAATATTTATACATACATGTTACGCCAAATAATAATAGAAATAAAGTTGTTCAGACTGTGAATCTGCAATATGTAATGTGATTCAAAGTATGAAATCCATTAGGCGGCTTTTATCAAATTATAGAATTAATTATTCCAACTATTTATGTTTGTGTTAATCGGTGAACTAAATAATAAAATTTATTATTAAATCAATTTTCATAACTAAAATACAAATATATTTAAATTCTATTTTAATAACTAACTATCCAAACTAGTATTTTCGCTAATTATTAATTTAAAGATAAATATATATATAATTCAATTTTAGAACTATAAATTCAAACTACTCATATTTTCTTGAGTAGTAAATTAATCTACACTTATATTTTCATTAATTAGCAAATTAACTAGTAAAATTTATTGTATCATATTTTCTAGACTAAAAAATAAATATTAAAACTTCAAATTTTAAATTAATTATCCATACTCTGTAAATTACTAAATCAATAAGTAAAATTTATTATTAAAGTAAGTTTTATGACTAAAAAATAAATCAATAAAATTTAAATTTTAGAAATAATTGCTCAAATTACTCATTAAAGCATGTTTTCAATTGCCTTTTTAGACCACTTTTTTTTTTAGACCACTTTTTTTTATTTATACCCCTTTTATTTTTTATTTATTACCTTTTTTATTTATCCTTTTTCAGTTTTTAAGAGTAATGATAAATGCCTTTTTAGTATCATTTTTTTTATTTTGATCTTTTTTCTATGGGTTTATTACCATTTTACTTTGATGTGTGTCGTTTTTTAGTTTTTATGAGTTATAATTTTTTTCAATTTTTATTTTGATTTTTCAGAATTATGATTTTTTATTTCTATTCTATCTTCTATAAATCTATTATATATAATAAGAGCAATACACTTTCAACATATATATTTTTATTAATTTTTTATTTTTATCCTTGTTTTATATTTTTTTATCCTTAAGTGTTACTGCATTTTTTTTATAATGAATCGCAATCTACTTTCAATATACATATTTTTACTAATTTTTTCATTTTGCCCTTATTTTACATTTTTTTGTCCTTCATTTTTTTAATAGAGTTTTAGCTTTTTTATTTTATATAATAAGCCGCAATGTACTCTCAATACACACTTTTTTACCAAAATTTTCAATTTTCTCCTATTTTATATTTTTTGTCCTTAAATGCTGTGGCCTTTTTTTATATAATAAGTCGCAATGCATTTTTAACGTATACATATTTTTACTAATTTTTTATTTTTGACTTTGCTTTATACGTTTTTGTCCTTAGAAGTGTTACTGTTCTTTTCATAGAGTTTGGATTTTTTTCAATAAACTCAAAGATTATTTTATTAATTATTTTTTATATTTTTATTATGTTGTTTCATATTTATTCAACTTTTTTCCCTCTCACTCACGTGTTTGTATCTCTCTATGTTAAAAAAAAAAAGGAAAAGGAATAAGGATTTTTTTTTTTTTCGTTTAGGCTGTATCTGAATCAAGAATTTGTCACTAAAAAAAAAGAAAGAAAAAATAAGAATTCAAAATTTTTTCTCTTATTTAAATTACGATGCAAAATGTTAGAAAAATGTATTAAATAAAAAATTTAATATATTAATTAATACCTTTTATTTTATTTTTTAAATCCATTCATATACAAGTATATTTTAGGATTTTATATGAGTATATCATCGTTTGCATTTGCCTTTTTATTTCTTACATATTTGGTAAAATATTAATTTTTTTCATTTATCTGCTCAATATAATATCTTTTCAATTTTTTTTAAACTGGGAAATAATATCTTTTCAATTCAAAAATTGCAAAAGTTATTAAAAATATTAAAAAATATTAAAAATTGTCAAAAGTTACTAAAAGGATAAAAAAATTATTAAAAATTTTATCAAACACTCAAGAATTGTAAAAAATTATTAAAAATTACTTCTTGTTTTAACAAATGCATAGAAATTATAACTAATAACTTTTGATAATAAAAATATCAAAAATTATTAAAATTTAGAGTTCTAAACGGTACCCTAGTTGATGTGAACAATTCACAAGACAAATTAAGGTGATCTTTGGATGAAAAAAATGATATAAAAATGACACTGATGAATTTAGGCATGGTTTGAAAAGTAAAAAAAGTTAGTTCTTTTTATAATTAACTACTTAAAAAGTTAGTTTTTTTTTTTTAAAAAGAAAAAAGTTAACTTTTTAGTAGTGAGTTTTTAACTTTTTATTAATTTGATATTTTTATCCTTGAATGTTTAAAAGAAGATAAAAATGTAAGAGGATAAATTTGATTATTCTAAACAAACCCCAAAAAGCTAGTAGTTGGTAGTCCAGTTGGCAGTTATTTTTTTCTTCCAAACGGAGCCTTAATCCGAAAAAATTAAAAAAAAAATTGATAATTTTTTTTTGTAATTACATCCATACGTAGAATTTGGTCTCCTAAGGCTTGACAGGAAGACTGTGGAAAAGATTCCGTTGTATACTACCGGCCGAAAGACAACCAATAATGTTGGGACATCAAAATTGGTACAGAAGAACTCTGTGCAACTTTTTATCGACTTTAATTTTGCCTTTAAAAAAACGACTCCGTTTTTTAATGTTTTTATTTATGTTTATGAATATTTTAAAATTGGCAATAAAAATCTGTTTGGTGGATTTGTTCATATTTTTTAAAAAACATTATTTGAAAATTTAACTCCAAAATATAAATAAAAAATTATATTTTCACGCTTTTTTTTATTTTTCATTCATACGCACTTTCTGTATTTTATTAAAATGATTTATTTTATTTTAACATTTTAATAAACAATAAATTATTAAAATTAAAATTATCTTAAAATAATAATTATATAGTAAAATAATTTAATTAATTGAAATATTTTATTAAATTAAATTAATTTTTAATAAATAAAAATTAATCATTAGATTATTTTCTTTATTAATATACTTTATTAGAATTGATTATTATTGAAAATAAATATTTTATAAATTAAATTAACTAATGATATCCAGCGAGCTATGAGGTCAATGAATATTGTTATGTATAATTATTAACTTAAATCATTGGTATAACGAGCTGGTATTAGTTTAAATTATTTATATGGCAATTATATTCATTGACCTATGAGCTCATTCCTATATTTATTTATTTAATGTTTTTCAGGTGAAGAAGGTGGCAAACAAGAAATGGACGGAATATAGAAGACTTTGTGCTAGCTGTGGACTCCTAAGAATAAAGAAAATACCCATTTGAGATTTCCTTTGATTTAGAGTTTATGGTAATTAGTAGCAATAAATGGTTAATTAATTAATTGGTAGCAGTTAGGTGTTATTAAGGTATTTCATATATGTATCGTTTATAAGTATATATTAACTTTCGGACACAGAGAGAGAGAGAGAGAGAGAGAGAGAGAGGTTTTTTTACCTAAAAGAGGTAATTATGGAAGCAAAGAAGCTGGCAAAAACATTAATATCCTTGTTAATTCTGCTTAGGATGTACTGTTCTTGCCTTGGAGAAGAGCCCTTTGATGCTAAGAGAAAGCCTTTCCGAAGCATGCAACTATTTGGACATTCTGTAGTGATGTTGGTATGAAGGCAGGTTATTTACCCTACGGCTTCGATTGTTTGTTTGGTGTCGACAAAAGATTTACAAAGGGGAGAACAGTCCCTGAAATGATAGGTATGCACGTAGAATGAAAATGATACGCCTGTAATTTTTTTTTTTTTTTTTATCACCATTTATAATTAGAATAACCCGGTAATAAATATTATGTAATATAACACGTTAGTTGGTTTGGAATATACATCAGTGTAGTAAAATTATAAATTTTAAATGAATATAAGTAATAACCAGCTAGCTCGTTTGGATTGAGTGAAATGAAAGGAAAAAAAGAGAAAAAAAAAAAGAAAAGATTTTAAAATTTAACTTGTGTTCTTGAGAGAAAAGAAATGAGAATAAAAGTAAGCGTTAAAATTTTAAAATATTCATCATTTGAGAGGAGGCAAAGATAAAGAAAGTAGAAAAGTAAATTAACAAAATTTCTAAAATGATATATTTGTCCATAAAATATAAAATAATAAAAAATGCAAATACATATTAGGATTTAATAAATTGATAACTCTCCAATTTTCTCAAATGATTTAATGGTAAATAATTGTACACACTTTTTTTTTTCTTTTCATTTCTTCTCTACTTACAAATAATTAAAAAAAATTATTATCTTTTCTCTCCTAAACTCCTAAATAAATTGAAAAAAAAAATTATTATTATTTCTTTTTCTTCTTTTTAATCATAATTAATATCTTCATTAATTTTTTTTCCCACTCTAAAACTCGCAAACGGATTATAAAGTGATGAGGTTTGGGCTACGGATTTTTTTTTGGAATGGAAATGAGGAATGAATTTAGAACTTTTTTGCCTAACCTAACATTAATTCCGATCACATGTGAAGAGATGCATCGATAATATGTAAATAATAAAATCTTGGTCATTCTGTTGTTTTATATTTTGGGGGGGGGGGGGGAGGATTAATTTGTAGAAAGCTGTTTTAATTTTTCACTATAATATTCTTAATATCTGCAGCACATTTAATCGATATAAATGCACCGGTACCACTTGATATGATCCACGACGACGCTGAGGGTGAAGTCCGAGTTAATTACGCATCGGCATCAGTAGGCATTCTCCCGAGACAGGACGTGTATTGGTAAGCGAATACGTTTTGTCCAGAAGAAAAATTCAAATTTAAATAATTGTAAGTTACAATTTGCATGGCTTAATATATATACATATATATACACACACATACATACAGGGAAAGAACTATGATATGGGGGAACAAATTAGTATTTTTAAGGAAACATTAGAGAAACACATGAAACCAAAGATTCCATCCAAGGGAGAACTCTTAGAATTCTTGTCAGATTCGGTTTACGTGATTAATATTGGCACTAGTGACCACATTCACAACCAAGTCCAACCTGGTAAGTATAACAGCAGCCGCCTTTACAATGGGAATGATTTTGCTGAACTCCTGACAAGTAAACTTGCAAAACACATACAGGTAAGTTCTTCTCGTCAATTATTTTTGTGGTCTTTTTTTTTTTTTTTTTTTTTTTTTTGAACTACTTTGTTTTGAAACTTGGTTCAACTCTTGGAGGATCTGTACCACATTGGTGCAAGGAAGTTTGTAATTTTTCAAATTGGGCCTCTTGGTTGTTTGCCTTTCGTGATAAATAGGTTTAAACCAAGAAGTAGATGTGATAACAAGGCAAACAATTTGGCTTCCATTTTCAATCAAAAGCTTGATGTTAAGCTTAAGGAATTGAGCAGCAAACCTGAAAACTTTAGACTTGTAACATTAAGAACTTTCCAACTCATCAAGGACATGGTTGAATGTCCCTTTCGATATGGTGAGGGTCAATCTCTAATTTAATTTGGATCTAATTTCTGTTTTTGATTAATTTAAAGGTAATTATATTCTGTCTTTGAGATTTAAACTAAGAACATACGTTTCCTCTATAATTTAAAATTTAAAATGCAACACTTAACCATTAGTGATTTGAATTAAAATATAAAATTTATAGATTCAATTGAATTAAACTAATTTGTGTCTCATGAGTCATTTTTTTTTCCTAAAAAAATGGATCGATAAAAAAATAATTTTGCAATTTTTATGTTAAAATAAAATATTATTTTATTTTTTAAAGAGCCCCAATAAAAAATTTACAGACAAATTTATCATTTTTTTTTTCAATAATTACATCTAAGTTGGCACAGAAGTGAGCACAAATTTAATTAAATTTAACAAATTCTATTTATTTTAAATTTTAATCCAAATCACGGCGGGTTCTTATGAATTCCCTTTGAAAATAGAGAAACGTCATGCAATTTCTTGTAAGGAGGAAATTATATGATCAGTAAGATGCAAGCTATGATATATACGGTATATATGTCCAGGGTTGAAAGTAACAAGATGGCCATGTTGTGCAACTCAAACGGAACCGGGCTTTGCGAATCTTGGATGGATGAGTGTTTAGCGAAAGGTAAGTCGCCAAATTACTTGAAATCCCATGCATAAAGATGAACGCAAAGAAGTTGAGAGTGCTCAAAATTTGCCAATACAAGCTTAATCATTTATTGGATTTCGCCTTTGCTGACTACCTTAGTTTGGTGAACATCAGAATAGCTAGATAGGTGAAATATGTTTTGTTATGTTAAAATTTGATTTTTTTTAAATAATTTATAGATATATATGTCACTTACATTTTTAAAAATATTATAAAACAAATACTTAAAAATAGAAAAATTCATGTACAGATGAAAAATCATTCTTTTATCCCATATAAGTTCTCATATTTTTAAGTATTTTTTTATTTCAATTAAAAAAAAACTTATTTATTACTGAATTATAAACACTCTAATTAGACCTCTACGTAGCTAGTTGCTGAAAAAATAACAACTCCATAACTATGACAAAGTAGCTAGGAAAAGACAGAATTAATATGGATGGAATGTCGGGGTCTATGTGGGCACTGAGTTTGCCTCAAGGCCATAGAGGCGTATGAGTAGGTGCTAAGTTTTACCATGCATGGACCCATTGCTGGTGCACCGAGACCAACGTTACAACTGAAAGTGTGCGTATCATTTTATTTTTTTATTTTTTCTAGGTAACTATGCTTTACCCCTCAGACTTTATCTTTAATCCTATTTAGGACTGGTAATGTTAATTGTAACTGTCAATATCTATACTTAGGGTCAAATTAAACACTCTTAGTGGGATTGAAATCAAATAAATTTTTAACAAAACTCTTCATTATTTCCTCACCCTAAACATTGTCTCTAAACATGCGTTCTAATTCAATGCTATTATTTTTAACAAATTTCCGAAGAGGCATGTCAAGGATATATATATATATATATATATATACATGATGTAAACGTAGTTGCATATGAGTTTTTGGGATAATTGGATCATCAAAATCTCAAAAAGACTCGTAGACATTAGTGAGTCCCATGACATAACAGTTAGGATAACGAGAACCATAATGAGCATTTTTATCTCAAATATTCCCAATAGGAAGGCAATATAAATTAGATATATTTATTTAGAAATTGAGAATTGTTGGAAGATAATTTTATTTACTTTTCTTTGATAATTTTATTTAATTTTCTTAAATAATGAGATTTTATTTTAATATTTTATTTCAACTCTAACCTACGTAGAAGTTAAGAATTATAAAAGAGTGAGAAGTTTTTATTATTGATCGAATACCGCTACGCTTACGTTAATATTTCTCAATTAATTTCATGACGCTGAATTCATGGACTTTGCTTAGCAAATTTTGTATCAACTAGCTAGATAGGAAACAAATCAAATCGTCAATCAAAATCCGCATGAACATCAAGAAATTAATATACATGTGTAAGATATATAGATAAGAATAAGCAGATAATTATACGAGCATATATATATACGTGGATGTATACTGATTATGCGTCACCCCAATTTGAAAAACTAAGATTAAATTGGAATATTATTATATTACCTTCCAAATAATTTGTAATTTGATAAGCTGCAAGTTGTTTTTTCTCCTGATTGGATTCTGTATTCTAGACCCCAGGTGTTGCATCGGCCAGCCCAACTACTACTAAAAGACCATTAATTAATGCCATACAAAATTAAAATTGGTTCCAAGCAAATTAACCAGCTGGCCGGTCCAGTCTCTGTGTAATCTAAGCATATTTATGCCCCCCTGGATTGTCTCGTATATAAGGCACAGAATGCAGTAAAGATTAACATTGGAGTGTCTAAAACTCAGGGGCTCTGTGCTGACGTGTCCGACCTCACAATTCTACTGATTTTTTATGGTCAGATTATTTGGGCAAGTCCTTAAGCAGATCTTTATAAGAAATGAGGTATTAATTAAACTAGGTTTGGTGACTTATTTCTGGCAAGTACGGACAAAGGGGAAATATTTCTTTAGTGGGTGTTTTGCTAAGCAATATCTACTTGCCTCCTATCTTTGTATTTTCAGTATTTATAACTTCCTTCGCATGTGTTGACCGTGCTCGGTAATCATGAGTAATGATACAACAATAGTTTAAACTGCACTACATAGTCGGCGCAGATATAACTGGAGCCATAATCTAGATTTAGGCTCACTTGCCTAACCCTTCGTAAATACGACGAGAAAAGTAGTCGTTTTCCTAACTACCACATTGTCTCCCATTGGATGTGTGTCACGTGCCTCAGTCAGATGCACGTCACGTGCCTTGGTATTATCTTCCAAACATGATTAGGTAACACAACACTAAAAAGAAAGATGTGACTCCAAATTGACATGATTTGTTCTAATTTTAAATTGAATTAAATATTTAACACGTTAATTGAATTCTAAAATATCTAGCATAAGCACACGAATCGAAATGAACTATGAATCCAAACACCATAGAAGTTTTCCTCGTGATCAAAACACATATATATATATATATATATACACACACATATTCTAAGCTTATTACTATGTTAAAATCATTTTCATGAGTAGCGAATTTTGAGACTTGAGGAGAATGATTCAAGGCGGGCCTAGAAATTCAGACGTAGGTTTCAGAAGAAACATTTTCAAATCCAATCTACTTTAATTTAGTCTGGCTTAAAAACTAAGGAGCAACTGGCAGTCTAAATATAATGAAATTCACATGTCACCAACCAATTTTGAATTGTTCCCTAGACAAAATATCCTTTCGAAACCTCAAAAATCTTTATAAATCTCAATCCGACATATATATATATGTATATCCATCTAGCTATAGCTAGCTACCCAACTCGAGGCAAACGACTTTCTTCTCTTCAAAAGCATGTCTAAGGAAAACGTGCAAATTCATGCTCTGGAAAAGTACAGAAGTCGTGGAGATAGAAAGATGAAGTCATCAAACCATGGATTCCTATCGAGGCACCTGAAGAAAGTCTACCCATTTGGCCTCCAGAAAAGCGGCTCATCTCTCTCGTCGTCCCTTTCTTCGCTATCTTTATCTCTAACTTTGTCACAGATCTCAAGCGACTCTTCTCTCACCGATTGTTCCCTTCCACTTGATCAGAAAATCTCATTAGCACTGCGACGGATTGCTCCAACTGAAAGAAGAGAATTCCCGGCTGTGGTGCCTAAAAATGTTGAACAACAACGTAGTCCAGACCCCACAGGTGAAGAAGGCTTGAAGAGGTGCAATTGGATCACAAAGAATAGTGGTAATTAATTAATAATAAGTCATGGTGATCTATTAAAATTACGAAGAGTAAAGCCATGTGATAAAGAAAATTACATCAGAATCATTTATTACTTTTTTTTTATTACATTAATATCATTGTTATTTTGCTTATTCAAATCTAATTTTTCTTTTTGCACGCATTAGTTACAAATATTTCGAGATATGTTGAATTAAACTCTTCTAAAAATGTCGTTTGGGTATCAAAATTAAAAACTAACTTCTTTAATTTTTACATAAACTGAGAAGTATACATATTAAAATTACAAATATATTCTCTTAAATTTCCTTAATTTTTATGAATAAAAGGGATAAAATTAATTAATTTTTTAAACCCGGCAACCTAAAAGTAACTTTTAATACCCAAATCAACCCCAAACTTTTTGGATAATTGATAGTGGTTTTATATGTTACTTATCAACTACCGAAAATATATAGGAAAAGAGAGGAATAAAAATTGTCCTTAAATTATTAAAGATCCTCCTACTACTTAGTGGTTGAATGTGTGATATAATTAGCTTAATTTTCTAGTTAATTCATATTTCATTTTTAGACATGGTCTCTATGGCGGTGGTTACAACTGCACTTCTGCTTTCAGGATTAGTAATAATAATAGCACCAATATATATACCAGCTGCTATAATTACATATTAGAATATTAATCAAACATTATATGCACCGAGCAATTCCCACATTAAATGATGTAATCTACTCGATTATTTTCCGCTGTGTTTTCTATGTATCTGCCTACCTTGCTATATATTATAATATAACCATCAGCAAAATGAACAAAATAACGTCAGTTAACATATATATATATATATATATATACAGGTAAATATTTCATGCAGGCACGCATACTTAGAAAACTTTTTCTGCAGATAAAACTTATGTACAATTTCATGATGAGTGTTGGGGAGTTCCAGTTTATGATGACAAGTAAGTCGTTTCTTTCTATCATTTATTTTTTTATTCTTTTATTTTTGTCAGGTTTGTATTACAAGTTCTTATATTGTTATGGATCGATATAAATTGGTTTTTAACTGGAAAATATTATCACGCAGTCAATTGTTTGAGCTGCTAGCGATGGCTGGCATGTTGATGGATTTCAATTGGACTGAAATTCTCAAAAGGAAGGAACTATTGAGGTATTCTTATCAGTTTTCTGACTATCTATGCTGAGAAAGTGAGGGTAAAGTACCCTAATCTTATGTGAGCTTTGTTCAGAAGTTGGACAATATCGATCTTTCGTATTTGAAAAATTACTCTAGATAAATGGCACCAACGAGAATGTGTTAAAAGTAGGGAATTTCAAAATAATTTCTAAAATGAGGAGAGTATTACCCACAAAAAAACTGAGATTAATTACTCAAAAAATAAATTAAATTCTGTTATTTGTTTTTAATTTTTTTTTTTTTTACGCAAAATTTGGGTGATCAATATCTTCAATAGGATGCAATTTTATTATAGTTAACAAGCATTCATATGAATTCAAGTTCATATTTTTAAAATAGAGAAGCTTTTGCTGGATTTGATCCCAACACTGTTGCCAAAATGGGAGAGAAAGAGATCGCTGAAATTACCTCCAACAAAGCAATAATGTTGACAGAGAGCAGAGCAAGGTGCATAGTAGACAACGCCAAGAGTATAACGCAGGCAAGTTTGGGTACTTCATTTCTTTACGAGTTTTCAAACACGTTTATTAGTTTAACTTAAATAAATTCAATATAATTTAACTTCTCAGTTAAAACGTTTTCACTTATATTTTAATATCAAATCTATTAATTTAAAATATCTAGTCTATTATTCAAATGGAAGATAACGAGTGTACTTATATAGCTAGTGATTGTTGTCTAAATGCAGATTGTGAAGGAGTTTGGATCATTTGGAAGCTTCATGTGGGGTTATGTAAACTATAAACCAGTGATAAACAGATTCAGACACGCACGAAATGTTCCTTTGAGAACCCCCAAAGCAGAAGCCATTAGTAGGGACTTGTTGAAGCGTGGATTTCGGTTTGTGGGTCCTGTGATTGTCTATTCGTTCATGCAAGCTGCAGGGATGACAATCGATCACCTCGTCGACTGTTTTAGGTTTAGTGAATGTGTAAGCCTTGCAGAGAGACCATGGAGACTCGTCTAAATTAACTCTTGCCAAAAATTAATTTCACAATAAATAAATAAATAAGAAAAGTAATTAAGATATATTGCCAAGTTTTCAAAAATAGAAGTATTGGCTTTCTACTTGCACAGTTATTTATTTATACACAAGTTTGGTTTCACTTGCTTTGTTTTGTTTTGTTTTTGTTCTTGTTTTTTTTTCCCTCGATTATTGTATAAGTTCCAAAGAATCCCAGGTTTTGATTCTTGAAATGCAGTGATTTGGATGTCCTCTCCTGTTATGTATATATATTTAACTGCATAGATTCTTGTTTGATAGGATTTCAATTGATTAATGGGTCATTTGTTATATTTGTTTTGAGTTTATTTTTTATTTTGTAATTTTAAAAATAAAAAAAATAATTTCAAATACAAAATAAGAAAAATTTTAAAACACGAAAAGTAGAAAATGCCAAATTAAATATGTTTTTTATTTTCTTTATTTTAGAATTTTCAAAATATAAAATAGATAAAACAAAAAATAGAAAACAAAAATAGAAAACGAAAAAATAGAAATGCAAACCAAATGGTACAAATGGGCTCTGATATCAATTGTTGGGTGATTTTGGGGCTCTCTCATCCCAAAAACTAATTCATACGGTGAGAGTTTTCCTCACAGTTATATACTGACTGCCAACTCCTTTCAAAACAGATGTAGAAACCCTAACATTAATGTTATTTTTGAACTCCTTCATTCCTATTTATATATATATATATATATATATTTGTTACCTCCTATTACATATATCTGTCATTTTTTATTATCATTACAAACAATCATTATCATTTTTTTCAAAATCATATAACTTTTAACGTTTATGTGTGTGTATTTATATGCGTATGTACACTTTTTTTTTTTTTTTTTTTTTTTGTGAAGCTAATCAATGTCGTACAAACCTTGTATCGAATGTTACACTAATATAAAAATCTTTATTAGAGATAGCCATCTCAGCCAATTCATCCATACCCTACCCGATCATTGCCCCGAATGAGTACGGAATTCAGGGATTTTTTAGGGATCGAGTAGGGTATGGGAACATTTTTTAAAATATTTGTGGGATCAAGTAGAATACGGGTATAAGTATGTCCCTTGACCTGTACCTTACCTGATCCCCAAAAAATTTTCAAATCCCCTAACTGACTTCTGTTAATGGCCTTAGGTTTGAATCTAGAAACTGAAACTTAAATTGATATGTGATACTTATGCAGTCATGTATGAATCTAGAATTTGGACTTAATATTTAAATAATTAGGCTTGTGGAATTTAAAATTTTTAGATTTTGGATTTGATTCTTGAATCTATAATATAGAATTTAAAATTTTCGTATTTTTTCTTTTTCCATTTCAAGTACCTAATTTCCCGTGAAGATCCCCCTTTCCCGTTTGGGGCAGGAATAGAGGTTAAAAATAAATCTTCAGTGAGGATCGAGTAGGGTACGGGGATTGTTTTGAATTCGGAGATCGGGTACGAAAATAAACATACCCATCGCCTATCCACCCCATGCCCATTCCTGATCTTTATGTTCTTGCGACCACTTTATCCATAACGTCATTAAATTAGCAAAAAGTCAACTACTTAAGCAGTTAATCTAAAGTAAGGTTGATAATATTTCATGCAATTCGAATGTGATACAAACGCTTATATTTGAACCAATTGTCCTAAGCTCATGGGTCATAACTCTTAACGTCTCTAAAAAAAGATTAGGAGTTTGACTTTAAAACTTAGCAAATTTTAGAAGTTTCTCACACAAGGCATACGTCTTGAATTTAATTAATTCCCATCATTTTTGGGTTCTTGTGCAAGTCCCCAGTTTACTATCGACTACACATTTCATTGAGCACTTCAATAAATCGATAGGATTATAAGTCACAAAAAAATACTGATATTTGAAATTGTCATGAATTTAATTTAATTATAAAATAAATTAATTATTTAATATGTTAATTTGATTTTAATATATTTAAATATAACTACGACTAAACACAATTATAAACACAGAAAGATCCGTGGACTCAAATTAATAAGGGGTTTTTGGAGGCCGGTCACAATTTATAGACTTTTAAGGATTTAAGTCATACCCTTAAAAATTGTTTGTGAATAAGTCATATTTGCAACGAAAAGACAAAAAAGGATCTCGCGCATATTTCACTCAGAAAACCTGTTATTTGAAAACTCCCTGTTTTATCGAAAACGTTCCACGACTTTCCAACTTCTTCACAAATCATCTGAAAACTAATCAAAGCTTCTTCCAAATAAAGCCTCAATCGATCCCTAACATTTCGCCGAGCAAATCCACACATTACAGTCCTTCGCAATAAACAGGTACTATATTCGATTAAAGGTACTCTTTAGGGTTTTTTCCATAAAACACATATCGAGGGTTTAAATATTTATTGTGTGGTACTGTTTAGGGTTTTCGATTATCTTTCTAATAACAGATTTTGTGGTACTGTATTATGTATTAATCGTTGCTATTTTTACAATAGCCTAATATGAAACAATACAACAGACATGTGGTACTGTCATACATGCAGTACTGTCGGTCATTCTTTTGATATTGAAGTTTGCATGATATAGAGTCATGCGGTACTGTTTTTTGCATCATTGAGTCACGCGGTACTGTTTTTGGACGAGCATGCATCCATAAAAAAAACAGTACCGCAGACATGTGGTACTGTCATACATGCGGTACTGTCGGTCATTCGTTCGATATGTGAACTATTTTTGTGTTTAAATATGATGTTTGTATGATAAAATCATGCGGTACTGTTTTTGAACGAGCATGCATCCTAAAAAAACAGTACCGCAGACATGTGGTACTGTCACACATGCGGTACTGTCGGTCATTCTTTTGATATGTGAGCCATTTTTGTGTTTAAATGTGAAGTTTGCATGATAGAGTCATGCAGTACTGTTTTTGAACGAGCATGCATCCTAAAAAAAATAGTACCGCAGACATGTGGTACTGTCATACATGCGGTACTGTCAGTCATTCGTTCGATATGTGAACTATTTTTGTGTTTAAATATGATGTTTGCATAATAGAGTCATGCGGTACTGTTTTTGAACGAGCATGCATCCTAAAAAAAACAGTACCGCAGACATGTGGTACTGTCACACAGGCGGTACTGTCAATCTATGTGTGATTCTTTTCTTTGTTTAATGGTGCTTTTTGCATAATATAATCATTCGGTACTGTTTTTGCGAAGCAAGCATATTTTGTGAGACAGTACCGCCTGATGTGGTACTGTCAGACATGCGGTACTGTCATAGAAGTGGTACTGTATCTAGATGAATTTGCATTTTATCTCTAACAGAAAACAAATGTTACGAATTACAGGTATTGCAATCACGCTCATACAAAATCAAACATGGTGAACATCCAGTACCGTTCGAACCTAATCTCAGTCATTAATGAAGTTGAAACCATCAACTTGACAAAAGCACACCATGTATATCTTAAACATTCTCCATTTTGGAAGCTCATCCTCACTATTTTAAACTGTGAAATTAACAAAGATTACTCGAGGAAAAGCGATGTTGATGTGGAAACAATCATCAAAACATTTGACCCACAGTCCAAAGCTTTCAACTTAGGTAGAATAAAGCTTCGCATCAGAGAAAAAGAGTTGCGAACAATGTTTGCAATAGAAGATGGTGAGCAACTGATAGACAGTGTCAAAAAAATCGCAAGGCCAGGCACTGAATTCGTCTCTCGTAGATTCTCTGGGTTGCGACGAATTAAGAAACAGAACATATCTGATGCTGTGCGGCAGGCTGCTGAAGAGCAAACACGCATTGGTAGAGAAGATGTTGCAAGACTTTTGACACTCTTCTGTTTGGCAACGTTGTTTGTCCCTAACAAAGGACATTCATTGTCGTGGCACTACACAACATTGGTTGAAAATTTGGATCAAATCCGCCAATACAACTGGAGTGCACATATACTGGAATTCTTGGAGAACAGTTTGTGCTCGGATTCTAGGAACAAAGGTGTTGCAAGCTGTGTCATGATGTTACCGGTAACCTTTTCATATCATATTCTATATTATATGTTGGTACTGTCTTATGAACTTCATTCAACTAATCAGCCCTAACAAATGATGCAGTACTGAATCTGTGAGCACAACACTCTGGTCCAACAAGTACAAAAGAGTGCAACACCTAGATGTCTAGTCTGGGATCTCAAGCCATTGTCCAATGCATTGAAAAAAATAAATCTCAAAAAGTTGAATAAAAATCAGGTACTATTTCTGATAAAATAAATCATGTTTGCATGCTTAGAATTTTCGGTACTATTTTTTCAATAGAATTCATTTTATACAAAAAAACAGTACCGCATACATGTGGTACTGTCATTCGTGCATTAAGTACTGTGTTTCAAAGAGCATGCATTCTTAACAAAACAGTACCGCAGACATGTGGTACTGTCAGCTATTCTTTGCATTTGTGACCTCTTTTTTTTTTATGTATGCGATACTGTTTTGTTGTGTTTCATGATACTGTTTGAATGCTATATACATTCGGTACTGTTTTTGAACGAGCATGCATCCTTAAAAAAACAGTACCGCATATATTTGGTACTGTCATCCGTGTGGTACTGTCAGCTATTATTTGTATTAGTCACCTCTTTTTGTGTTTCATGATACTGTTTGCATCTGATAAATAAAATCATTCTAGATTCAACAATGTATTCATGGACATACTAATGAATTCTATAATTGATGAACAAAATATCAGGTAATTGTACCTGATCTTGATGATGATGATGAGGAGGATGACGAGGAGGAGGAGGATGGACAACAACAATATGATGATGATAATGATGATGATGATGATGATAATGATGATGATGAAAGGACAGAAACAGATGAATACATCATTGCATTAGAAAAAACCAGTGATGATGAATTAGTAATTTCTGACATTCTTCAAAAGCTGAAGACAAATATAGTTCATTTGAACAAGACAATTGAAAGCGAGCGAAAACAAGAGGTGTCTTGTACTCCTGAATTCGATCAATCTGGTACTGTTCCCTTTGCCATAGTTGAAATTCTTCCAGAAACAGTAGCAGAATCTGATGAAGGTACCTTATCAGACAAAATAACAGAAAAAGTCCCAGAACAAGATGCACCAGAACAAGAGGAACCAGAACAAGAGGCAAGACAGGCTGCCTCAGTAAAAACAGTACCAGTTCATCAAAATAATGATCCAGTTGCTTCAGTTTTATCATTTTTGAACCGTGAACAAATAGAAGACCTGGAGCAACAAGTCAAGGAAAAAGATGATAAAATTGCTGAATTGGAGAAGCAAATAGCAGAAAAAAGATGAAATTCTGACAAAGTTGTTCCTTGAAAATGAAAATCTCAACCTGCAAAACGCAAACCTGAAGGAAGAACTTGATAATGTGAATGCAGTTGTTGAATTATTAAGGTCTGAACTTGTCGAATCTAGCGTCCACTAGGTGACGCAGAAACATGCAGCAACTAGAAGGCCAAAGAAGTCGGATACCAATGAAAAACAAACTCCAGCTGCAAACGAACCACCTTCAATGTACAAGAGGCTCAAGGACAAAATACGCCAAAAGAAAAGAGATCCTGAGTTCACATACAGTGGTAAAAAGAAGGTTGCCAAAAAACAAAAGGCAGACACTGCGGCAGTTGTCCCGAAAGATATAGAATCTGACGTTATAGACATTGATCTTCTACAACTGTCTACACATCAAACCGAGCCCAAGCAACCTTCACTTAAGCAGATTATTTCAACTTTTCAACAAAACACACATCTATCGGACATAGAAAAGGAACGGATCTTAAAACTTATTGATAATGAGGGGAAAGCTTAAGACAATATTTAACTCTTTTTTTTTGTTATTTGTCAATTATAAAAAAAAATTACTTGCTATCATCTGGTACTGTTCTCTATTTTTTACAAATAATTGGTACTGTCATTCCTTTATCTAGAACTGTTAACATAAACATTTTCAAACTTAACTCATGTTGTTGTTGTTTTTTTTTTTTTTTTTTGGTTGATCTTGTTGACATCTCACTGCTCACTGTATACACACAACACAGTGCAACTGTTTGGGCTGTACCAAATGAACCACTCTGCATGATCAGCATTGAAGATATCTACAACCTCATAGCAAATGAGAGTATATCAAATATGGTAGGCATATATGATTAACTTATATTTCTACATAATTAATAAAGTATGTTGACTATTTCTTAAATTCAACAAATTAATCTGATATTTACTAATCACAATATTTGCCCAGCTAATTGACTGTCATGCACGCTATCTGGAATCAACACAACATAAATCAGTCAACAGCACTTTCCCCAAAAGATGCTTATACTTCAGCAGTTTGTGTTGGATAAGATATGTGACCTCTTTCTGTGTTTAATTGTGCTTTTTGCATACTATATATTCGGTACTCTTTTTCTAGAGCATAAATGTTTTCAGAAATAGTACAGTATATATGTGGTACTGTCAGCAAATGGCATGGATATGACTTCTTTTTTAGTTACGTGGTACTGTTTGCATGATATAATCATTCGATACTGTTTTCAACTAGCATTCATCTGGTACTGTTTGCATACTATAATCGTTCGGTACTGTTTTTCAACTGGCATTCATCTGGTACTGTTTGCATACTGTTATCGTTTGGTACTGTTTTTTAAATAGAATTCATCTTATACATAAAAACAATACTGCATACATGTGGTACTGTCATCCATATGGTACTGTCAGCCATGCGATGGATATGAGACTTCTTTTTTATTTCATATTACTATTGGCATACTACAATCATTTGGTACTGTTTTTGCGAGAGCATGCATCTTAGGGGAAACAGTACCGCAAGCATGTGGTATTTGACAACATGCATTTTTTATTGTTGCAGACATTTGTGGTATTTGAGAGACATCATGCAGCTCGAGACACTCATATTGATCAAAAGCTGAAACTATCTGATACATACAGACTACTTGTATTCCCTTTGAATACAAGTGGAACGAGAATTCCTGCTGATCCCAACCATTGGACCCTTTTGGTATTGGATAGAGACACGTGGACATGGACACATTATAATTCCATGAAACCACGTAGAGCAAATTCCAAAGATTTGTATCTTGAGGATGCAAGGAAAGTGGTAAGATTCTGTGTGTAAATTTTATACATAATTTCATCGGTACTCTTTTCTACTATATACAACAGTACCGGTGCTGTTTATTAAAACTCATACTGTCTCCAAATTTGTCATATTGTATCAGAAAGAGTATGTGGAATTGAAACTTAAAGACCAATACCTCAATGATCCAATAACAAAAAACATTGAACATACCAGCATGGAATTCGAATACCCAATTGTTTCTGCAGCAAATTGCCCATAACAATGATCTACAACGTAAGCCACACCCTTTTTTATTCATGCAAATTGTTGAACACCTATAACTAAATTCTTACAATCTATAACATCTTGTGTGCAGTGTTGACTGTGGGCCAATGGTGTGCTACGTAATGCAATGCATATCAAATGACGAGCCACTTGAGCTGATGCTTTCAGAAGAAGCTGTACAAGCTTACAGAACAAAGATGCTATCACAATTTCTGTCCATTAGTGATGTACAAACATTGTGATTGTAATTAAAACAGTATTAGTGCACATTCTGTTTCTTTTTAACAACATACTTGTATATTCAACATTTTTTTCCTGTAAATTGAATGATACAGTTTATGCTAATACAAATAGTCAATGTTCAGTTAATGGTACTATTTGTGCTAACATAAATAGTCATGGTTTTTGCGATTTGTATGATAATTCTTGGGATGTTGATTCTTGTTATGTTGATAGTGCTACAAATAGTACTGACTGATACTCTATTGGAAACAGTACCGGTATTAATATTAACAGTACCGGTACTGTTTTATACCGGTACTGTTTGTATGAAGTATCTCAATACCAACGTATTGCAAATGAAGTTTACTTGTAAAAACACTTACAACTATTGTCACCAACAAATTTTTATGTCCTTTAAAATATAAGAATGACAACGGTACTGTCTGCAAATCTAAAATTGATACATTATTACAAACAGTACCAGTATTAATAAAAACAGTACTGGTACTGTTTATACCACTGTCATTCTCAATACCAACATTAAAACGAATATCGCTGAATAAATAACTATCACAAAATGGATTGAAACATACTCATTCTCATTATTAATTCAAAAACAGTACCATAACAAACAAACAATAACAGACTTCTTCACAGCATAATTTTGGGAGAAAAAAAAACAATTCAACTCAACGGCTCTTTGCAAGTCTTCTTATTATGAGAGCCCATGCGACCACAACGACCACAACGAATTCTTCGTACAAGCTCACCAGTTGATCTAATCCTACGCTTCTTCGGCCTTCCAGCTGGTCTCCGTGTTATTGGAGGTAATATTGAACTATTACAGTCTGCAAACTCTTGGATTATATATGTTGGTATTGGAACAATCACACCTTCATATGCAAATTTGTAATTATCAACATGAAAGCACTCATCAACAAACTCACTCAAAGGTCTGTTAATCCTCCCAATAACAGTAAATGCATGAGAGCATGGAAAACCAGAAATTTGCCAACCATAACAAGAACATGTACAATTCACCAAATCAACAGTTGTTGAAGGATTAGAAAATACTTCATAAATACTATCTGAACACATCTTGATGGTCCATGTTCTACCAGCATCAACAAGTGCATTAAACTTCTCTTCCATTCTTGGACATAGAACACCATTCCACTTGTAGCATCGAGCTTTCTTATGGCAAACCATTCCATTAATTTAACCCTTATCTTGTCCACCAAATATGCCACTGGCATATTTCTTGTATCAAGATTCCATGAGTTAAAAAATTCAATGGCATTTGAAGACATCTCACCATATCTTCTACTACAAGAATACGCATTAGTCCAATTTTACACAGGCAATCCACTCAAAAAGTTATCCACAATTGCACCCCCTTCCCTCTTCAAAACATCTAACTTCTCTTTAAATGCTGCAACTGTGGGAGCATAAGCACACTGACAAAACAAGTTCACAATGTATTCACGGGATCCATTAGATCTGTTACCACGACTAATTTATCTCTTAAATTGTTCTTTCAAATGCTGTAGACAGAAAAAGTGATGACATGTAGGAAACTTAATTGGCAAAGATTCCATCAATCCAAGATTTCTATCGGAAATAATTGTAAAATCTTCAGAGGGGTTCATATCTCACGCAAATGACCTAGGAACCAAGACCAATTATCGAAATTTTCTGAATCAACAACAGCAAATGCCAATGGAAATAACCCTGCATATGAACATAAAACAGTACCGAATTAAAAACAGTACCACATAATAAAACAGTACCGCATAAAAACAGTACCATTCTTTGTATTGCTAGATACATTTGGTACTGTGTTTATACGATACTACATCTTACTAAAAACAGTACCCATAATAAAACAGTACCGCATAAAAACAGTACCGCACAAAAACAGTACCGCATACAAACAGTACCGCATAAAAACAATACCATTCTTTGTATGACTAGATACATTTGGTACTGTGTTTATACGATACAACATCTTACTAAAAACAGTACCACATAATAAAACAGTACCGCATAAAAACAGTACCGCACAAAATTATGAACATTAACATACCATTATTCGCATCCTTGCCAGTAGCTGCCATCAGAATACCCTTGAAACGTGACTTCAAGAAAGTACCATCAATGAAAATGATAGGCCTGCAATATTTGAATCCACGTATACTAGCCCCAAATGATACAAACAACCGTCTAAACCGGTTTATACCATCATCCACATCCAACACAATATGACTGCCTGGGTTAAGATCCATTGCAGCCTTCACATACAACTTAAAGTGATTAAACGAATCAGCATACTCACCATAAATCATGTCTTGAGCTTTCTCTAAAGCACTCCAAGCCTTATCATAGCTAATTTCCATGCCATAGTTGTTTTTAAAAAATATAATAACGTCGACCGGCGACATTGAAGGTTTTAATGCTACCTGATCAACAATCAACTTACCCAAAGATTTCCTGCTCATTCCTCTTAGACCTATCCCTAATAATTGTCGGACCACAACTGTGAACATTGTTGAATTTCCTTATGTAAAATTACGATTAACTTTTGATAACGATGCAACAATTGACCACGGACACCCTTCAGCGAACTTTTTTGCACAAAAACTTCGACTCTATCTTTGTATTCCTTATACAAAAATTCAAAGCCAACCTCTGTAGCATATCGACAAATGCACTCACGAAACTCATCAATACCTCCTACGAATTCCTGTCCCACTCTCATATTAATGACGACCAATTAGAACACAACAATGGTTTATCCTTACGGCTTGA
Organism: Vitellaria paradoxa; assembly: GCA_019916065.1. Classification (NCBI taxonomy): domain Eukaryota; kingdom Viridiplantae; phylum Streptophyta; class Magnoliopsida; order Ericales; family Sapotaceae; genus Vitellaria; species Vitellaria paradoxa. The sequence goes on along the minus strand of CM034233.1, from coordinate 21,294,789 downwards.
AATTGAACTACGGATACACATCAACATCACAGGTAATCATCGTACCGAATCCAGACCATAGTACCAGCATCACCAATTGGCCACTATTAGAAACAGTACCGGACCTGCTGGAAACAGTACGGTACTGTTTTGGATCGGTACTGTGTTCAAAACCGCCGAAAAAAACACAACCAACCATGCGAGCCAACATCATCAATATTTGAAAATCAACATCGTTTCTCAGAAAACATGAAGAATGTTCATGGATTGAGTAACTAAATGACAGATTTTCCAAATTCAAACTCGACCAATTCTCACACACCTTTAACGCAAAATCTGAAAATGACATTTCACAGTTCAAATTGCTACAAAAGTCTCTGTACCAAACTACATAGCAGCATCAAATTCGAAGACTAGACTGACCGAAATCGTTCACAGCACAAACTCACCCAAATGCGTAATCCAAATCCGTACGTATTCCTTCGACCGACGTTAATCTCACTGCACAAACTCGTGTAATCTGTATCTATTCCTTCGTATATAATCCTTTAACAGACTTTTATCTCACTATATGCTTGTTCACGCGATTTATAAGGAATGAAACAAAAACGGAAAACGTGATTCTCGGTTCCATAATTCTCGGCAACTTCATCTCAGTTAATTATAGAAAAAATGGCATTTAAGTCATATTATAAATTATATTTAAAACAAACTTGTGGGACCCACTCAAAAGTGTGACTTAAATACAAAACTTTCCACATTAATGTGACTTAAAAGCAATACTTTTTTTTTTTGTATGACTAATAGCTTTAAAAGATATAAAGTATGACTTGGATACAATTTTCCGTAAAATTTTTAAAGCTCACAACAAGTATGGAATGTTTCATGGGTTTTCATTCAAAACATCTACAATTTTCTCCCATTACTGACCAAAAGGGCTAAACTAATAGGAATTCAGGGGCACGGAGTGTGACAACCATAAAATATTTTTATGGTATGAACTTCATTGTTAAGAAGATAATTTATGGGTGCAATTTCTGGAAAGTGATGCAAGTCAATGGATTAAAGTAGTACGCCAGAATTGACTTGTCAAGAGTTAACACATCAAGAATTATTAGATGTTGTCAAAATCCTCAAACTGTACAGAGGTTGTAGAATGCAACCTCTACGGAGTGCCCAATCTTTGTAAACCAGCAATTAGCAAGTGCAAGTGGCCAAAAATCAAACCCAATCATCAACTCAGTAACTCAAAATGCCAAAATCAATCCCAATTTATGTAAATCGTCTGGTGATTGTAATTGTTGAAATCAAATCCGTGAGGTGCCGATAGGGTTTTGGGTGGAGCGTCCTCGAGGGACGAATTGAAGCCGCATGGGGTCTTCTTCGAGGAATAGATTTTTTGCCACGCCCATTGAAGATCGCCCACATCGGTGAGTCGTAGGTGAGAAAGTTGCAGGAGGAGAGGGATTAGGTTTCACCAAAAATAATAATATATAATAATAATATAATAACAAACTTTTATTAATTTTTTAATTTTTTCATTAAATACAAAACTAACTTTCTCAAAATTTCTACGAACTTTTATTTGTTTTTTACAATTTTCATCAATTTTATTAAATACTCAAAATTTAATCTTATATTAATTTTGTAAGTAAATTTGACAAATATAAGGAACGGGAAAAGAAACTGAGTAATAGTCTTAATTTTTATTTTTAAAGTTCGACGTGTGCCAAATAACATTTGACGACTTGAATTAAATTAATTTGATTTAAGATAAAATTTTAAATTTGATAGCACTAATTGTAAATAAAAACTATATTAAAGAACTAATTAAAGAAAATAAAATTCTCATTAAATTATATTATTTAAAATTAAGTTTGATATAGAAATCTAAAATTTTTAATTATAAAATAAAATTAAATTTAACTCATAAAATTTTATTTTAATTTCACACATAAAAATTAATAAAATTTTTATTAAATAAAATCAAATCCATCGTTCCAAACGTAGCGCAAGGAAACGAGGCCTGCCGAAGTACAATAACAGTCATTGAGATGCCAGGCGAGCAGCGGCGCAATAGCTCATCGGCGCAATAGATCATGAATTATATTAATTATTTAGTGGTAAAAGGTAAGTCGATCCTTTGACCTTGTGCCAAGTGAGATCCCGCGATTTCCACTGTGCGACCTCCTCTCGTCGAAATTCACTTGTTTATGCATAGTTCTTGGCTGGGAAGGGTTTGGGTCAGAGTCGATGGTTTTTACCGTTCTTGTCACATGCACTCAATTTCTTCCGCGGAACAGTCGATATTCTCCTGCTTATTTTCTGCCCATCAGCAACGAAAAGTCAGTGGATGAATTGTCATTGATTTCATAAATGGTGAATCTAGAAGCAAAGCCGGTTCAAGCAATAGGTGAGGCATTCGCTTAAAACCACATGTTTTAAATATATATATATATATACATTTTTTAATTTTAATACTTATATTAATCTCCAATAATTTTAAAATTTATCTTACAAATAATTTGTAGAAACAATAACTTGTAAAAATCTGTAATATATCTATTAAAATAATTAATTTAAATGGACTCCATTTCTTTTTATTTTCACTACGTATCCCTTATCTTTATTTTTAAAAATAGCTTATACAATTAAAAAATATTAAAAAATATGCTTGATGATTATTAGTTTCAAATTAATTATATATAGTTTTCTCAAACTATTATTTAAGAAATTATAATAAAATTTAATGAATAATTTTATATCTTAAAATGCTAGAATAAATAAATTTTTGACATATTTTATATTATACTAAAAATTTTATATTACTTTTATCATCTGTTCAAATACCTGGAAAAGTCTATTTTCATGCTTGTCCTTCTTCCTCTTTATACTCATTTCTACGTCAAGATATCCAAATTGTGGCAGCACAAGGAGGATGGAGGGCACTGCAATCTTTAGACCATGGGTTTTCCTCTGTGTTCTGTTTCTTTTTATGTTGTGCAAGACCTATTCTTCAATTGGAAGCGACACCCTTGCAGCAGGCCAAGATCTCCCGCGGAGCAGTACTCTAATATCTCAGGGAGGCATTTTGAACTGGGTTTCTTCAGTAGGGGTAAAGACGACTCTTCTCTTAAGTATTATCTTGGCATATGGCATAATAAGAACTTTCCAGAACACGATGTAGTTTGGGTTGCAAACAGGGACAAACCACTTTCTGTTTCATCTTCTGCATTCCTTGAATTATCCGAGGATGGTAATTTAGTCGTCCTCGATGATTCATCTAAAACCCCGCTTTGGAAAACGAACTTGGTGCCACAAACATCTAATTCTACTGAAGCCGTGCTTCTTAATGATGGCAATTTCGTACTAAGGAATAGTTCAGAGCCATCTATGATATATTGGCAAAGTTTTGATCACCCGACACACTTGGTTGCCCGGTGCAAAGCTTGGCATCAATAAACTTACCGGCAAAACCACACGTCTTACTTCGTGGAAACATTCGGGAGATCCTGCTCCTGGGATGTTCTCGCTTACAATCCCAAATGGAAGCTCTCAATTCTTTATAGAATGGAACATGTCCAGAAGGTATTGGAGTAGTGGGTTATGGAATGGTGAACGATTTAGCTCAGTTCCTGAAATGAGAAACAACATTTACAATTATAGTTTTGTCTCAAATGATAGAGAGAGCTATTTTACCTACTCTCTTTACGACAAAACAAATACACTCTCGAAACTGGTGATGGGTCAATCAGGACAGATTAGACAGCTAGCATTTCTAGAAGGTTTCCAGAGTTGGAAGCTACTTTGGGCACAACCAAGGGAACAATCTGATGCTTTTGCTCGTTGCGGGCCCTTTGGCATGTTCAATGAGAAGAACACCGAGAACCCTTGCGCGTGTTTGCAAGGTTTTGAATCGGTTTCAGAAACACAGGTAAAAGACCAGTCAAGTGGTTGTGTGAGGAAAACCCCTTTGCAGTGTGAAAGTAAATTCTCCAACGGAGAAAATGATGGGTTCCTACCTATTTCTAATGTGACAATTCCTGCAAATTCAATAAAATATCCTGCTACTAATCCCAAAAGCTGTAGATCTGCTTGTATGAAGAATTGTTCGTGCACAGCTTATGCTTATAAGAGTAGTGGGTGTTCAATATGGCAAGGGGCTTTATTGAATTTACAATCCTCAGATGGGAACAACACTAAACCAGATATCCATATAATGCTTGCTGCATCTGAGCTTCAAGATTCTGGAGGTATGTGTCTGCTATTGATGAAAGTAACTTCTATTAGTAAATTACCAAAAAAAAAAAAAACTTCTATTAGTAATGAAGTCTCTTCCTTTGCACATGTACTGTTTCTTTTTTTCTATTTTTTTTTTTTCTTTCTTTCATTCTTCTTTGTTCGGTTTCAATAAACTTCAGGCTATTCATCACCCTAATCTCTATTCAGGGAATAGAAATAAGGTATGGGTCGTAGCAATTGTGGTTCCCCTTACTATGCTTATCTCAAGCTTCTTCATTTGGCGCTTATGCAGGAGAAACTTCTACAAAAACGGTGTGTATTAATTTTAGCCATTGGTTTCAAAACACATATTCTCAAATAAGTCATAAAATGATCATTAATTTTACGTAGGACGATCAAAATAACCCCTTCGAATAGCATATTTTCGAACAATTTGGTTAGGACCGATAGGGCCTCAATTTAGAGTATCCCCGAAATTGCTCTCATTGTGAATTTCAATTATTTGAAAAATTACGGTTCATCTCTTGTTATTCTATGCTAAGCAGGAACACGCCATCCGAGCAAGAATTTGTATTTATTTGATTTCGACAGTAGTTCTACTGCAACTGATCAGAAAATAAAAGCCCGATATAATTTAATGAGTGGGAAAAAGCATATTAATTTGTCATTCTTCAGTTTTTTAAGTGTCTCTACTGCAACGGGTAATTTCTCATCAACCAACAAACTTGGAGAGGGAGGTTATGGACCTGTTTACAAGGTAAGATTCAATATTTAGATTGAGTGCTTTAAATTAGAATTGCCATCACTAGATATCTTAGATCACGCGAGATCAATGATGCAAAACAATCTTATTGTGAAACAAGTTGAGAAGGGTAGATACGATAGTTCATTTACTTGGCAACTCCATCTTGACATCATGTTTGGAACATAGATTCAATATTTATTCAGCTTGTTATATGCCAAAAAAAGCTTCTTCTTTTATTTTTTCCCTCACTTTTTGTTAAATTTAAATAGGGTGAATTACTCAACAGACAAAAAATAGCAGTGAAGAGGCTTTCAAAACGATCAGGACAAGGATTGGAGGAGTTCAGAAACGAGACAATATTGATTGCCAAACTCCAGCATCGTAATCTTGTTAGACTCTTGGGTTGTTGCATTGAACGAGATGAAAATATATTAATCTATGAGTACATGCCCAATAAAAGTCTAGATTTCTTCCTATTTGGTTAGTTTTTTTCACCGTATGTATTTTATCTTGTGTAAATTTATTTGTAGTGTCAAAACCTTTTTGAAATAAACTTGAAACAGATTCAAACAAGCGGATAATACTAGATTGGAAGATGCGCTGTCATATAACCGAAGGGATTGCTCAAGGGCTTCTTTACCTACATCAATACTCGAGATTGCGCATTATTCATAGAGATCTGAAAGCTAGTAACATTCTTTTGGATGCTGAAATGAACCCAAAAATATCAGATTTTGGCATGGCCCGTATGTTTCGTGGCAATGAGCTACAAGCAAACACAAACCGGATTGTTGGAACGTAGTAAGTGTGAAAAACAAATATTTCTTAGCCCACACATATACAACACGTGATAGAAATATTATTAAGTACTAAAAGATTGTTTTCGCTTAACTTTTAAAACGCAGTGGCTATATGGCTCCTGAGTATGCAATGGAAGGTCGCTTCTCCATGAAGTCTGACATATTTAGCTTTGGAGTCTTGTTGTTGGAGACACTTAGTGGCAAGAGAAATTCTGATTTTTATCACACTAATTATCTCAATCTTGTTGTTTATGTGAGAATTTAGCAAGACCTTTTCTTAACATCTTGTTTTGACTCTCTCTTTCTAATGTTAAAATAAATTTCAAACCAAACAATGTTATGTATTGCATCTTTGCAATTAAAATTTTCAGGCATGGGAACTATGGAATGCTAATAAAGCCTTGGACTTATTAGATCCGATCCTTAATCGTCCTTGTTCGAGTTTGAGATACATCAACATAGGACTTCTTTGCGTGCAAGAAAATCCAATTGATCGGTACTACTTCTGATGTTGTTGCAATGCTTGGAAATGAAGTTGCACCTCTGCCAATACCTAAGTAACCTGCATTTTGTAATAGTCGAGCTATGGACACAAATTCATCATCACCCAACAGAGTAGAGACTTGTTCAATTAATGGTGTAACTATTTCAATGATTCAAGCCAGATAATTAAGTGGTAAAAATTCATTTTCCTAAACCCTAATTTTTATTTCAATTGTTTCACCATATGTCTTAAAAAAAAAAAAAAAAACTGTCTTATGAATTCCTTTTGTCTCTCCTCTTTATCTTTTTCTTGTTTTGACCAGTGGAAATCAGCTTGAGGCTACAAAGACAGCAGCAGATAAAAGTTGCTTGCAAAACTAAGCAGGAAAGAGAAACCACCCACTCTGTGCTTGTTTTTTGGAATTTATGATTACTTGAAGAATTTTAAATGTTATTTTCCTAAAACATATATGAGTGAATGTATTTTTTTCATAAATATTTTACATTGAAACAAACGGTCAAATCCAAAATTTTGTTTACTACATTGCTTGCTTTCAACATAATTTTTACTGTTATATAAAGCATATATATCTCATGGCATCCATCATTTTATTAGGAGGAAACATAAGACTTGTTTTTATAAAACTAAAAATCGGATTGAGCATGTTAGTTATGTCTAATCTCACTTGTCGGTTAGTGTGGGATTCGAATAAGATTCACAAAGCTTGTGAGTAAAAATTGGCATTGCCTTTTTATTAAAGGAGCGGAGAGCTTACATGGGTGAAGAACTCATGCGGTACAACAGAAATTCTTAAATTAACACAAAGCGCCCATTTGTTTTATAGCAAGGCTTAGATTCAGTTTACACGAGCTTGAATCCCAACCTTACATTAATTGCAATTGTTTGTGCCATAATGAGATCTTATGTATTAGCGATGGAAATTGTTTCGTCACAATTTACGCTAAAAATGAAATTGTTCATTTACTAAAGAGGAAGAGAGATTACATTGGTGAGAAGTGATTATGGAGCAGAGCCCCCAATCCAATCCAATCGAGTTAAGTCAAACGGAGTTCACCTCTTTCAAATCAAATGAGGGATAGCACATGTAGTCTCTTCTGTTACCCTGTTTAAACTGGGTTTGGCTTTGATTGGATGATTGGATCCCAACGTTTGAATTGTGAATGTTTTTTAGTGCCCTTTCCTAGTACTATAAGACAAATATGAATATCAAATGAGAAATTCCTTGTGGTGTATTGAGAATAAATTAATTAAGTCACAAAATTAACATTATTGTTGTTGTTGTTATTATTATTGGGGTTCCCACATTATTTGTGAAAGGAGCTAATGGTCATTATATAAGTGTAATCACCCAATAACTGGTGTGAGCTACTTTTTAGAAATAAGATAAATCCAAGGCTACCCAACAATCGGTATTAGAGTGCACTTGTATAGCAAGTCACCAATGGTATTCAAAAAATAGTAATAATAATAATTGGACTGCTATTCCCCCACATTAACTTTAGTTTCTCTCATTTCCGCTCTCATCCATCCTCCCAAACAAAGGTTGTAAGTGCATATACAAGTAACCTAATCTGTGTTTACCCCATCATTTGGGAGCTTAGGGAGGTAATCATGGAGCACCCGCTGACCCACCAACCTAATCAAGCGATGGAGGATGTGTTTGTTTGGACAGCATCGAAGAATAAATGCTACAATGCAGCGGCCACTTGGGAGGCAATTTGAGACCAAGGCTCCAAGGTACAATGACATAACCTTTTGTGGTTCCCTAATCATACACCTCGGCACAGCTTTATATTATGGCTTGCAATCAAGGAAAGGCTCACCATGAAGGACAGGCTCATTGATTGGGGCATCAATGTTGATCCTCTTTGTGTCCTATGCGGGCAACACAATGAAAGTCTAGACCACCTATTCTTCTTATGCCCATTTTCGGCCGAGATAAGGAAGGTAGTGTTGCAAAAATGCTTCATCATTAAACCGACTCAATTATGGAGGAATGAAGTTGCTTGGGCTATTGGGAAGTTCAATAGAAAATCTCCGCACATGAAAATATGCAAGCTTGCTTGGGCAGCCATGGTGTACCATATTTGGATAGAGAGGAATGCTAGAGTTTTTAATGGTTCTTCATCCTTAACTACGAATCTTGTAAAGGCAATTATAAATGATGTAAAAATTAGATGCTCCTTCTCTTCCTTCCCTAGAAACTTTAATGTAAATATAGACTTTTGTAATAACTAAGGGATTCCATTTACTATTACATAAGCTTGTAAAGCGGAGGTATGCCCCTAGATGATGTAAAAATTTCCCTTTAATTCAAATTTCTTATAATTGCCAAAAAAAAAAAAAAAAAAAACCTATCCTGTGTTTTAGGGTGCAATCGAGTGGGGATTGATCTCTTGCTTCCTAACTTGTGACCTTAGTTCGAACTCGAAACCTCATTCGCACCCCTTCAGATAGATATTATTGTTCTTGTATATAAAATAAAACAAAACTAAAATAGAAAGGAAAAAAAATTGCGTTTGAGACTTGTAAAATGAAAAGTAATAATAAATTATTTTTAACAACAAATTATTATTATTAAAAACTAATTTTATTTATAAAATAATTAATTTTAATTTAATTAAATAAGTTATTATTTAATTTTTCAAAGGAATAAGAGAAGCGTATGAGGAGAGTATATTTTATCCTTTACACCTCGTTACTCCACTCCGGCGAGTTTGGATTAGCGGTGAAAAAAAAATAGGGTAAAAATTACAATAATAAATTTTACAGAAACATCACTTATGGAGATAATATATCTCTGTTAGCTTTGTTTGAATAATAAAAGTAAATTCTAACCACAATGATTAGATTACGTTTTACGTAAATATGACAATTCGTCCTTGCAATTTAATTACGTTTGATTTGAAAAATAATAATTAGCTCAAATAAAAGATACACTTATTAAAATATTTTTTAAAAAATTATTAATTTAAAATTATCTAATTTAATTTTAATGTAATATTTTAATAATAAGTAATTTTGATAATAAACATTTTTAATAAAAAATCAATTTGATTATTAGTATTATTTATATTATAAATAAATTATTATCTTCGTATTAAATAATTTAATTTTACTAAAATATTATAATAAAATAAATCACTACAATAATTATTATATTACAAATAATTAATTTTAATAAAATAAATAATTACGCCCTGAGGTTAACCCGAGTGGCTTGTGGGTATACTCCCCACAGAAACTACACGATTTCGATTCCTTACTCAAGCAGGGTCTACCTGGGGGACAACATACATCTTCCCAGTTTATCCATTGATTACGTAGTTCATTGAAGGCTACAATATACTGATAAAAGTTCCAGGTTACCAAAAAAATTTACATTACATTATTAATTATAAAACTAATTATAATTTATTAAAATAAATAATTTTAATCATAAATTAATATTTCAATAGTAATTAATTTTAGTTTGGTTAAATAAATTATAATTTTATTATATTTTTATAATTTTTTGTAGGATAAAATAAATGCAAGAGAAGGATAAAAGAAATGTAAATTTTTCCCTTTACACCTTGTTACCCTATAGTGATTTAAATAGGTCGAGTTAATCTATAACTTGGCCCAGCTTGCCCCATGCCCCGACCCCGCTCCTTCCAAACGTCCATACTGACTCGGCCCAAGCAACATTGGTCAAGACTTGTACTATCCTACTCTAACTTGAGATTCAACCCATGCCCCCACATCTCCCCCGCACCCTACCCCTCCTCACCCCCATTTAAAATATTTTAAAAATACTAAAAAGTTACTAAAATTATGAAACAGGCAGTTCAAGGCTGAATTTTGCTAATCTAGGCCCAACATGACCTAGAGGGAAGGCTAGCTAGGTGGCGGGCCAACCCGCAACCGTATTAGAGCCAGATCATGCCCGACCTAACTCCTTTTATATCATGATTACCCTCCCCCTTAGCTTATGTTTGTTTTAAGGATAACGTGAGGCAAATTTTACTAAGGTAATTTTTGCCCTCTATTACATTAGTTTAAAAAAGAAGTAACAATTACCCTCGAGGTAAGAATTAACCCCTTATGAGGATAAAATTATTACCATGGGGGAGTCAATAACAAAGAGTAATGAAAAATTTTACCATTTTTTCATTAGCATAAAATATTTTTTTACACCCCTACAAAACCTAAGCAATGTTCTATCTCAGCATTTCAAAAATATATATATTTACTCTCTTAATCCAAATATAAGTATCATTAGCTTGTTACCACTTAGTTATTACTGGGATAACAAATATTCTTATAATCTTTTACCCTCAAAATTTTCACCCCGTACCAAACATTTCCTTGAGGTAACATTTATCCTCATTTACAGAATCAATGTTCCCCCAAATTTAAAACACTTGCCCTCCAATTCCAAACATGTATTAATTAAAAAAAATTAATAGTTACTCCCGTAACATTTCGACCCATTTATCCTAACATTAAATGCACTAGCGTATCAGTAAACATCAATTTGAGGGTAAATAATCCTGGATAAATATTCATCCTCCAATTCTAAACATGTGTAAGAAAAATAGATGACAAACTCTTCATCTCATTTACCTTCATGCCAAACGTCCTCTTACATTACTTGCTTTTCTTTCCCTAGCGTTTATGAAGGAGAAATATCAAACAAAATGAAACGCATACATTTTATCCACAAGTTTCACATGAGTTAATATGAATTACACTTAACATTCATGTACAGTAATATAACTCCCACTTCAAAACCTATATTTTCAATTATGCCAATTTATCTCTTATATATTTGATTCAGTTTTAATATCACCCCTTTTGCCCAATTTCATTAGAAATTATGTTATAAATTCTATTTATTCACTCACTAGGAGACACAAGACAAAATTTTTGTTAAAATTAAGCAAAAAAATAACATTAGAACTGAATCAAAAATACAAAGTCAAAATAGTATAATTGAAATTATAAATCTATGGTATGATTAATGATAAAATACAATAGTGGTAAGTGTATTTTAACCTTAATTTGAAAATACAATAATTGATAATGAATTCAATTTAGCTAGGAATCAGTATTTTATTAAGATGGTTCTCAAACTGCCCCCTCTGTTACTTTTAAACTTCTCTTACTTTAAAATGTTGTACTTTTCAAAAAAATAAATACTCCCATTTCCTATGCTAACAGAGACAAAGTGTCTAATACAATTGACAATGTAAAGAACATTAGATATAATCCGCCAAGTGGGGAAGAAGGATGTTGAGTTGCCATTATTTTGTTTTCCAACATTAGGTAATAAGCTTGGAGAGGGAATCTTTGTACCTATTTTTAGATTGAATTCTTTAAATTTGAACCACAGAAATACATCTTTTTCCTCATTTTCTTTTTTTCTTTTCTTTTCTTTTTTTTTTCTTTTCCAATTTTGACAAGGGTAAACTATTGTTTGGACAATAAATAGCTGGGCATGTAAAGAAAGCCAGGTCGGGTCATTTGATTTATGAATAGCTAGGCACTTAAAGACAGTTGGGTCATTTGATTTATAAATAGCTGAGCTTTGCAGAATTTTTCATACTATATTCAATATCTTCATAATTTCAAGGCACCTGAAGATTGAGAAGTTTCAATAGGGTATCTAATACCTAGCGGCAACATGAAGATTGAGAAGTTCCAACAGGTTAAACAATGCTAATCAATAAGCAAGAACTCGTTCTATCCCTAGACAGAGTATGGACACCAGAACAATCATGTGCATATATATTATCCCACGAGGACTAAAGAAGCTCATTCTCAAGCGCAACTAGAGGACTCGAACAGTCGTACTTAAGAGATATGTCGTACCATAAACTCCCTTTAAAAAGCCAGAATCTATAAGCAAAACACAACTTTTATTTCAGATGCCTTCAAGTTAACTAGCTGTATCCTGGACAGAAGACAAGCATGCATGTGTTTTGAACCAACTAGTTTCAACAAATATTACAGCCCAACATCCACAGTAACTAAGCTGGTCAACCCCAAGTTTAGCAACATAAAGGATTTTTTAAGTTTGGAAAGCAAGAGTGGAGGTAGAGTACCTTCTCCAAAGTACATTAATTTATTCCATAGGACAAACCTGACTTCCCAGATCGATTGCTGTTGTTGGCTTCTTTCAATCATCTGCATCCAACACACAAAAAGGAAGAGTACTTCAGAATCTTGTTTCTTCCAAATGAGGCTGGCAAAAGCTGTACGGTTGAGAGTAGGCTCACCGTCTGGCGAACGTGCATTCCTGGCAGAGATTTCAGACAGAGGCATTGGAACAGAGATCGATAGCTGAGTGGTGGAGGTTGCATTCTTGTCATATCTCTGACCATCAAAACCAGACCATGAATCTCTAGCCTTAGGCCAGTCATCTAAGAAAGGCTTTATGGCGAGATTCTCCTGTTTCGCAGACCCCAGGAGAACTAATCTCGCTGCCAAAGAAGCAATGTTGCTGCTGCTGTCATGACATTGCATTATTGCTCATCAACTCAAAATCACGCAGCACATGTAATTGACAGGAGTCGGGCTGCAAATTAGCACCATAACATGACATGAGATTCCATGATCTGTTGTCTACATCACGGTTGTTAGATTTAGTAATGTATATAATTAGTATTCTTTAATTTATGCATTCCTTATTTTGTATATCCTATCATAATTAGGATTATTATCTCATTCCTTATTTTGTATAGCCTATCATAATTAGAATTACTATCTCCTATCAGGATTAAGATTATTGTCCTCTTATTAAGGGACCTTGTAACCTTGTATTCTTACACACAATCAATACAGAAGATTATTCTTCTCTTCTTCTCTTTTTTTTTCTAACATGGTATTAGAGCTAAGGCTCTAATCTTTCTTCTCAGCCATTATTTTCTGGCAAAATTTTGGTGTTGGTGTATCTAATGCCCCCCTTGTCTCTTTCACTTCTGTCGTTGGTCTTCTAATGATTATTCTAGCATCTATATATATCTATCTTTATTGTGCACTATGAAAGCTATTTCTGTGGACCACTCTGACAACATTATGTCCCTTTCTGTCATTCTGGATGGGACTAATTATGTCCTGTGGGCCCAAGCCCTCTCTGGCTTTATCAAAGGACGTCATCTATGGCGTATTATCTCTGACTCTCAGAAAAAACCCATCCAGAAAGATGATGAGGATCAGTCTACTTTTGAGGATCGTTTTGATGATTGGGAAAGCAAGAATTATCATATTGTCACCTGGTTTCGTGCCACTACTATTCCTTCCATTAGTCTTCAATTCGGCCGGTTCCAGGACGATGATCAGTATCCTTCTCCGGCTAAGGCTATTTGGGATTTCTTAAAGGACCGCTATCAGACCACTGGTCATGCTCATCAGTATCAACTGCTTCAGACTTTTCATCGTATGCGTCAAGAACCTGGGCAGTCCATCAATGATTTTCTCTCTCAAATGTCTTCTGTTTGGGATCAGCTTGCTTTATGTGAACCTACTTGGAAACATTCTGAGGATGCTCAATTGTACACAGTCCACCGCAATCATCAGCGACTTTTATTATTTCTTATGGCTCTCCATGACACTTTTGAATCAGTTCGTGCCTCATTGCTCCATCGCATGCCTCTACCAACTCTTGAACAAGCTATTTCAGAACTCTTGTCCGAAGAAACTCATCTTGGCCTCAACACTAAGCGTTGGATTTCTGTTCTTGCTATTTCACCGTCTCCAGTTCCAGATGCCGTTCTTGCCATGCCTCACACTCGATCTTGTGGATCAATCGCTTCTCACTCCTATGTCTACTGTCAAAACAAGGGGTCTACCACACACTCATTCATTTGAGCACTTGTCTAGTCGTGAGGTTTGGACTTGCCACAAATAGCTCCTGGTCATTTTCAGCATGACTGTCCCAAGCTTCCTCCTCTGGGGCTCATTCAAAAAAGGGATCCTCTAAGTCCTCGGCCAAATCTCATGGCTCTCGTGCCACAGCTGCTGTTACTTCAGATGGATCCTCCTCTTTGGTCCATCCTTTTCCATGACTGATGTAGGAGTCCATCATTCAGCAAGTGCTTGCCAAAACTGGTACTTCTCCTTCTACTTGCCCTCTTCCGTCATGCTAGGTACTTCCTCTTGGTATTTTGATTCAGGATGTTGCAATCATATGACTTCTGATTCTACAATTTTTTCGTCTATTGCTTCATCATCCTCTATTCCCACTATTCATACTGCTGATGGTACTCGTATGTCTGTTACCCACACTGGTCATATTTCTACTTCTCTATTTCTCTTTCTGATGATTTATCATATTCCTACCCTTACTTTAAACCTTGTGTCTGTTGGTCAATTATGTGACCTTGGTCTCATCATTACCTTTTCTGCTTCTGGTTGTTTGGTGCAGGACCCACAGACGAAACTAGATTCTTCGGGATAGGCCGTAAGCATGGACGTCTGTTTGAGATTGTTCACCTCCAAACTTCCACCATCCTCTGCTGCTTCCGCTGCTGCTTCAACTTCCCCAACTTCTGTTTTTAATCTTTGGCATTGTCGTTGGGTCACGTGTCATTTAGTCGTTTGAAAACTTTAATTTTAGTGTCAATTGGGTCATGTGGTTTCTGAGAAAGTTGATTGTTTATCATGTCAAACTGCCAAACAACCTGCCTTACTTTTTAATAAAAGCAATTCTGTTTCTCTTGCACCATTTGATCTTGTTCACTCTGATATTTGGGGACCTTCACCTACTCCCACTATGGGGGGCTCTCCTATTTTGTTATTTTTGTGGATGATTATACTCGTTATACTTGTTTGTATCTTTTAACTAAACGTTCTGAACTTAAACAAATATACTCTGATTTCTCAGCAATGGTGAAAACTCAATTTTCTCGTACAATCAAGGTTTTTCGACTGATAATGCTATGGAATATCTCGACTCTGAGGTTCTATCTTTTCTACGCTCTCAGGGACACAGTCTCATCTATCTTGTCCTGGTACATCTCAGCAGAATGGTCGAGCTGAACGCAAACATCGTCATCTTCTTGATACGATCCGTGCCCTTCTTATTTCATCCTCTTGTCCAGAAAAATTTTGGGGGAAGCTGCTCTTACTGCTGCCTACACCATTAATCGTGTTCCCACTTCTGTCCTTGATAATTCTACCCCTTTTGAACGCTTGTATGGATACCCCCTGATTATTCTCATCTTAGAGTGTTTGGTTCTGCATTGTTTTGTTCTCCTTCAACCCCATGAACGAACTAAACTTGAACCACGCTCCCGTCTTTGTTGTTTCTTGGGTTATGGTATTGAAACATAAGGGGTATCGTTGTTGGGATCCCATTTCTCGGCGTCTTCGTGTCTCTCGACATGTTGTCTTTTGGAACACAGGATGTTTTCTACTCTTTCTCCATTTCATCTTTCTCCCTCTTCCCATACTCCTCTCTTCACTGATATTTCCAAAGATTGCCTTCTGACATATTTGATGCAGATAGTCCACAGGTCTCTCAGACACCACTGCTTACGGTTCATCCCGAGACACCTGGTCTTCTGCTGGACCTGTGACCACTCCTGATGAGTCTTCTCCTCCATCCCTGTTGACTGATTCTCCTCCTCCAGAACGTCCTAAATGGGTAACACAACCTTCTGTTCGTCTTCGTGATTATATTGTTGGTTCTGCTGCCTTTTCTACTCACGAACCTTCTTCCTACCGTGAGGCTTGTACTAACCCTTTATGGCAGCAAGCTATGATGATGAGTTACAGGCTCTTGAGAAAACTCATACTTGGGATGTGGTTCCTCTCCCTCCTGGGAAGACTGCTATCAGTTGCAAATGGATTTACAAAAATCAAAACCCGTTCAGATGGTTCCATTGAGCGACACAAAGCTCGTCTTGTTGCTCGTGGTTTCACTCAGGATATGGCATTGATTATGAGAAACTTTTGCTCCCGTTGCTAGGCTTACATCCGTTTGCAGTTTACTTGCTATTTCTGCTGCTCGTAACTGGGATCTTTATCAAATGGATGTTAAAATGCTTTCCTAAATGGTGATCTTACTGAGGAAGTCTATATGCAGCCTCCTCCAGGCTCCTCTGTTCCATCTTCTCATGTTTGCAAGCTTCGTCGAGCGCTATATGGACTGAAACAGGCTCCTCGACGCTTGGTTTGCAAAGTTTAGCTCTACCTATTCGTGAGTTTGGATTTACTCCCAGTTCATATAGACTCTGCTCTGTTTCTCTGCACCACTACAGCTGGATTTTGTTCTTCTTATTCTTTATGTGGATGATATGATTATACTGGGGATGAACAGTGTTGGCATTTCCTCATCTCAAACAATTCTCAGGTCGCCAATTTGAGATGAAGGATTTAGGGGTTTCTCAATTATTTCCTTGGGTTTGGAGATCTCCCGTGATTCTTCTGGTTACTTTCTCTCTCAAGCTAAGTATGCTTCTGATCTTTTGACACAGGGCTGGTATTTCTGATTGTAAGACTGCTACTACTCCGATTGATCCACAGCTCCGTCTTACTCCTCTTGATGGTGCACCTTATCTGATGCGACTCTATATCGTCAACTTGTTGGTAGTCTTGTTTATCTTACTGTCACTCGCCCTGACATTGCTTATGCGTATTCACATTGTTAGTCAATTCATGGCTGCTCCTCGTTCCCTCACATTTTGCTGCTTTGCTTCGTATTCTCTGATATGTCAAAGGCAACCATGTTTCATGGTCTTTATTACTCAGCTCATTCCTCACTTGAGTTACATGCCTTTTCTGATGCCGATTGGGCTGGTGATCCTACTGATCGTCGTTCTACTATAGGTTCTGTTTCTTTCTGGGGACTTCTCTTATAGCTCGGCGTAGTAAGAAACAAACCCTCACTGCCCGTTCTAGTACTGAGTTGAGTATCGTGCTCTCGCCGACTAGCCACTCAAGAGCTCATTTGGCTCAGATGGCTTCTTACTGATATGGGTGTCACTCATTCTGCAGGCACTATATTATATTGTGATAATCAGAGGTGCTATTCAGATTGCTCACAATGATAGTTTTTCATGATCGCACCAATACATCATGAAATAGATTGTCACTTTATTCGTCAGCATGTCAGAAGTGGCACTGTCGTCTCATTTCTATCTCCTCAGCAAATCAAACTGCAGATCTTTTCACAAGGCTCATCCTCCTGGTCGTTTTTCTGAGTTAATCTCCAAACTCAAGTTGATTCCTGCGTTACCACCTTGAGTTTGAGGGGAGTGTTAGATTTAGTAATGTATATAATTAGTATTCCTTAATTTATGCATTCCTTATTTTGTATATCCTATCATAATTAGGATTACTATCTCATTCCTTATTTTGTATATCCTATCATAATTAGAATTACTATCTCCTATCAGGATTAAGATTATTGTCCTCTTATATAAGGGACCTTGCAACTTTGTATTCTTACACACAATCAATATAGAAGATTATCTTCTTTTCTTCTCTTCTTCTTTCTAACAACAGTCAATGCTAAGGACCTGGACACTTCCTGAACCTTGTGAATGGAAACTTTGTTCATCTGCTTTAGGCTTCAATCCCTGGAGATACCTCCATGTTCAAATTTACAAAGAGGAGCCAAGTTTTAATTTCAATTTCCATCAGCAGGGCGACATGACCATTGTGGGAGTAACTTGTGTCAATTCAATTGCATATACATAGACTAATTGACTGTGCACGAGAATGCTAGCCAGAAGAAGCAAGTTTACCAAAAAGCGGAGGGGGGAAAAATGAACTTCAAACAAATGAACTGCTTGATCTATGAACAAGTCCTCTTCACTCTTTTTGTAATCAACACAAAAACAAAATGTGAAAATCAGAGTGGAAGAAAAAGAGACTCATAACAATGGATTTAAAATTTCTAAAGCTCACAACAAGTATGGAATGTTCCAGGGGCTTTCATTCAAAATATCTACAATTTCTTCCACTACTGACCAAAAAGGCTAATTTATAGAATGGAACATGTGCAGAAGGTATTGAAGTAGTGGGTTATGGAATGGTGAACGATTTAGCTTTTTTCCTGAAACGAGATTAACTTACATTTACAATTATAGTTTTTTCTCAAATGATAGAGAGAGCTATTTTACCTACTTTCTTTACGACAACACAAATATACTATCGAAAATGGTGATGGATCAATCAGGACAGATTAGACAGCTAACATCTATAGAAGGTTCCCAGAATTGGAATCTATTTTGGGCACTACCAAGGGAACAATCTGATGTTTTTGCTCGTTGCGGGCCCTTTGGCATCTTCAATGAGGAGAACCCCTCAACCCTTGCGCGTGTTTGCAAGGTTTTGAATCGGTTTCAGAAATACAGCTCAATTACCAGTCAAATGGTTGTGTGAGGAAAACCCCTTTGCAATGTGAAATTAGTAAATTTTCCAATGTAAAAATGATGGGTTCCTACATATTTCTAATGTGAAATTTCCTGCAAATTCAAAAACATATCCTGCTACTAATCGCAAAAGCTGTGAATCTGCTTGTATGCAGAATTGTTCGTGCACAGCTTATGCTTATAATAGTAGTAGTGGGTGTTCAATATGGGAAGGCGCTTTATTGAATTTACAATCCTCAGGCGGGAACAGCACTAAACGAGATATCCATATAAAGCTTGCTGCATCTGAGCTTCAAGATTCTGGAGGTATATGTCCGCTATTGATGAAAGTTACTTCTACTAGTAATGAAGTCTCTTCCTTTGCACGTGATCTGTTTCTTTCTTTTTTTTTTTTTCTTTTTCGATTTCAATAAACTTCAGGCTATTCATCATGCTAATCTCTCAATTCAGGGAATAAAAATAAGTTACGGGTCATAGCACTTGTGGCTCCCCTTACTATGCTTATCTCAAGCTTCTTCATTGGGCATTTATGCAAGAGAAACTTCTGCAAAAACGGCATGTAGTAATTTTAGCCATTGATTTCACAGCTCATATTTTCAAATAAGTCATAAAATGATCACTAATTTTATGTAAGACGATCAAATTATAACCCCTTTGAATAGCATATTTTAGAACAATTTGGTTAGGACTGATAGGGACTCAATTGAGAGTATCCTAAAACTGTTCTCATTGTGAATTTCAATTATTTGAAAAATTACGATTCATTTCTTGTTATTCTATGCTAAGCAGGGACACGCCATCCGAGCGAAGATTTATATTTATATGAATTCGACGGTAATTCTGTTACAACTAATCATAAAACAAAAGTCTGATATAATTTAATGAGTGGCAAAAAGCATATTGATTTGCCATTCTTCAGTTTTTAAGTGTCTCTACTGCAACGGATAGTTTCTCAACCAACAAGTTTGGAGAGGGAGGTTATCGATCTGTTTACAAGGTAAGATTCAATATTTAGATTGAGTGCTTTAAATTAGAATTGCCATCACTAGATATCTTAGATCACGCGAGATCAATGATGCAAAACAATCTTATTGTGAAACAAGTTGAGAAGGGTAGATACGATAGTTAATTTACCTGGCAACTCCATCTTGACATCATGTTTGGAACATAGATTCAATATTTTCAGCTTGTTATATACCAAAAAAAAGCTTCTTCTTTTATTTTTTTTTCCCTCACTTTTTGTTAAATTTAAATAGGGTGAATTACTTAACGGACAAAAAATAGTAGTGAAGAGGCTTTCAAAACGATCAGGACAAGGACTGGAGGAGTTCAAAAACGAGACAATACTGATTCCCAAACTCTAGTATCGTAATCTTGTTAGACTCTTAGGTTGTTGCATTGAACTAGATGAAAATATATTAATTTACGAGTACATTCCCAATAAAGTCTAGATTTCTTCTTATTTGGTTAGTTTTCTTCACCGTATGTATTTTATCTTGTGTAAATTTATTTGTAGTGTCAAAACCTTCTTGAAATAAACTTAAAACGATTCAAACAAGCGGATAATACTAGATTGGAAAATGCATTGTCATATAATTGAAGGGATTTCTCAAGGGCTTCTTTACCTACATCAATACTTGAGATTGCGCATTATTCATAGAGATCTAAAAGCCAGTAACATTATTTGGATGTTGAAATGAACCCAAAAATATCAAATTTTGGCATGACTCATATGTTCCATGGCAATGAACTACAAGCAAACACAAACTGGATTGTTGGAATGTAGTAAGTGTGAAAACAAATATTTCTTAGCCTATACATATACAACACGCAGAAGCAATATATATTACTAATTACTAAAAGATTGTTTTCGCTTAACTTTTAAATCGCAGTGACTATATGGCTTCTGTATGCGATGGAAGGTCGCTTCTCCATAAAGTTTGATGTATTTAACTTTGGAGTGTTGTTGCTGGAAATACTAAGTGGCAAGAGAACTTCTAGTTTTTATCACACTAATTATCTCAACCTCATTGTATATGTGAGAATCTGGCAGGACTTTTCTTGACATCTTGTTTTGAATCTCCTTCTTCTGATCTTAAAATAAATTTCACACCAAACAATGTCATGTATTGCATCTTTACAATTGAAATTTTTAGGCATGGGAACTATGGAGTGCTAATAAAGGCTTAGACTTGCTAGATCCAATCCTTAATTGTCCTTGTTCGAGTTTGAGATACATCAACATAGGACTTCTTTGC
This sequence comes from Vitellaria paradoxa, assembly GCA_019916065.1. Classification (NCBI taxonomy): domain Eukaryota; kingdom Viridiplantae; phylum Streptophyta; class Magnoliopsida; order Ericales; family Sapotaceae; genus Vitellaria; species Vitellaria paradoxa. The sequence goes on along the minus strand of CM034233.1, from coordinate 21,273,895 downwards.
ATGCAAGAAAATCCAGCTAATCGGCCTACTACTTCCGATATTATTGCAATGCTTGGAAATGAAGTTGCGCATCTGCCAATACCTAAGCAACCTGCATTTTATAGTAGTTGAGCTGAGGACACAAATTCATTATCACCCAACAAAGTGGGGACTTGTTCAATTAATGGTGTAACTATGTCAATGATTCAAGCCAGATAATTAAGTGGTAAGAATTCGTTTTCCTAAACTTTAATTTTTATTTCAATTGTTTCACCATATGTCTACAAAACTATCTTATGAATTCTTTTTGCCTCCTCTCTTCATCTTCTTCTTATTTTAACTAGTGGAAACGAGCCTGCAAAGTCAGATAAAGGTAGCAGCAGCAGCAAAGGCAGATCCAAGAGCGTAGCAGATAAAAGTTACTTGCAAAACTAAGCAGGAAAGAGAAAACATCCCCTCTATGCTTCTTTCTAGAATATATGATTACTTGTAGAATTTTGAATGTTATTTTCCTAAATCATGGATGAATATGTTTTTTCTAAAAATATTTTACATTGAAACAAACGGCCAGATCCAAATTTTTATTTACTACATTGCCTGCTTTCAATATAATTTTATTATTACATAATAACATATATATCTCATGGCATTTCATTATTTTAGAAGGAAATTAAAGACTTGTTTTTATAAACAAAAAATTGGATTGAGCATGCTAATTGTGTCTAATCTCAGTTGTCGATTAGCGTGGGACTCGGATGAGATTCACAAAGATATAGAGTATAAATTGGCATTGCCTTTTTTATTAAAGGAGTGGAAAGCTTACTTGGGTGAGGAACTCATGCGGTACAACAGAAATTCTTACACACAGCACTCGTTTGTTCTATAGCAAGGCTTAGATTCAGTTTACACGAGCTTGGATCCCAACCTTACATTAATTGCAAATGTTTGTGCCATAGAAAATGAGATCCCACGTATGGAAATTGTTTCGTCACAATTGACCCTGACATTGAAATTGTTCATTTACAGAGATTACATTGGTGAGGAGTGTGATTAGGCAGCGTAGCCCCCAATTCAATCGGGTTAGACAAGTCAAAATTGGATTGTCATTCCTGCTTATGAACTTTAGTTCCTCTCATTTCCCCTCCCCTCCATTTCTCAACAAAGGCTATAATTACATATACAAGTAACCTAAGCATTAGAGTGGGGATTGATCTCATTTCGCCGTGATCTATTACTCCCCTGCTTGTGAACTGAGTTCAAACTCCTAAACCTCATTCCCATGCCTTTAGATAGATATATTATTGTTCTTGTAAATAAAATAAAATAAAAATAGAAAGGAAGAAAAAGTTCCATTTGAGACTTTGTAAAATGAAAAGTAATAATAAATTATTTTTAATAACAAATTATTATTATTAAAATTTAATTTTATTTATAAAATAATTATTTTTAATTTGATTAAATAAGTTATTATTTATTATAATTTTTCAAAAGAATAAAGAGGGTGTAAAAGAAGGGTATGAGGAGAGTATATTTTATCCTTTTACACCTCATTACCCTACCCAGCAAGTTTGGATTATGGGTTAAAAAAAAAAGGGAGTAAAAATTACAGTGATAAATTTTACAGAAACAACACTTACAGAGACAATATATCTTTGTTAGCCATGTTTGAATAAAAGAGTAAATTCCAACCATAATGATTGGATTATGTTTGAAGTAATATGACAATTCATCCTTACAATTTAATTATTTTTTATTTGAAAATAATAATTAGCTCATATAAAAGATACACTTATTAAAATATTTTAATAATAGATTATTAATTTGAAATTAGTTAATTTAATTTTAATGAAATATTTTACTAATAAGCAATTTTAATAATAATCAATTTAATTATAGTATTATTTGTATTAAAAATAAATTATTATCTTAGTATTAAATAATTTAATTTTACTAAAATATTATAATAAAATATATCACTATAATAGTTATTACATTACACATAATTAATTTTAATAAGATAATTTTAAATTAAATTATTAATTCTAAAATTAATTTTAATTTAGTAAAATAAATAATTTTAATCATAAATTAATATTTCCACAGTGATTAAATTTAGTTTGATTAAATAAATTATTATTTTATAATATTTATTATAATTTTTCATAGGATAAAGTGAGTCCAGAGAGGAATAAAGGAAATGTAAATTTTTTCCTTTATGCCTTGTTACCTTGTAGTGATGTAAATAAGTCAGGTCAATATATGACTTGGCCCAGCTCGCCCCACACCTCGGCCCTGCTCCTTCCAAACGTTCATATTAACTCAACCCAAGCGACCCGGGTCAGAACTTAGATTATCCTACTTTGACTTGAGATTCAATCCGTGCCCTGCTCCTCTCCCGCACCCAACCCCTCGTCGCCCCCAACCCACCCATTAAAATATTTTTAAATACTAAAAAATTACTAAATTATTAAATGGGCAATTCAAGGCCGAATTTTGCTAAGCTGGGTCTGACTTGACCTGGAGGGGAGACCAGTTAGCCGGGGTAGGCCGACCTGCGTGCAACCGAATGAGAGCCAAATCATGCTCGACCTGACTTATTTTACATCATTATTATACTACCCCTTAGGGTTTGTTTGTTTTAGGGATAACATAGAGCAAATTTTATTATTGTAATTTTTACCCTTTATTATATTAGTTTAGAAGAGAGATAACAATTACATTCGAAAAAAGAATTAACTCCTTAGGGATAAATTGCGGGAGCCAGTAACAAGGAATAATGAAAAAATTATATCCTTTTCTCATTAGCCCGTAAAACATTCTTTTACGCTCTGTAAAACCTAGGCAACATTCTATCTTAACATTCCAAAGATAATTTAATTATTACTGACTAATATTTATTCTCTCAATCTAAATATAAATATCATGAACTTGTTATCCATTAATTATTACTAGGGTAACAATTACTCCTATAATCCTTCACCCTCAAAATTTTCACCTCCAACCAAACGTTCCCTTGAGGTAACATTTATCCTTATTTAGAGAATAAATGTTACCCCAAATTTAAAACACTTACCCTCCAATTCCAAACATGTATTAAAAAAAAAAAAAATAGTAGTTACTCTTGTAACATTTCAACCCATTTATCGTAGCACCAAATGCACTAGCATATCACTTAACGTCAGTTTGAGGGTAAATGATATCCTAGATAAATATTCATCTCCAGTTCTAAACATGTGTAAGAAAAATTAGACAACTAACTTTTCATCCTATTTACCTTCATGCCAAACATACCCTTACATTACTCACTTTTCTTTCCCCCCGGCGTTCATGAAGGAGAAATATCAAACAAAATGAAATGCATACATTTTATCCACAAGTTTCAAATAAGTTAATATGAAATACATTTGACATTCATTTATAATGTCATATATCCCACGTCAAAAATTGTATTTTTAATTATGTCAATTTATCTCTTATATATTTGATTCAAGGTGCGTTTGGATTGACAAAAAATGAGATGAAATGAGATAAAATATGGTTTGGGAGAAGGTTTTATATTTGGTGCACATATCTCGAATCGCATTTTTTTGGAGATGAACAGTAAGATTCCTATTCTGACATATTTTATTTTCATTTGGACGAATTCAAAATTTTGTATCAGTTATAACTTCTTTGTAAACCAAACCAGACTCGAAACACCATCGTTTCACACCGTTCATTCTTCTTGTGCTCAAATTAAAAAGTATTTCTTTGAATTTCCTTTCATTTGCACTTTCTATGTTCATTTTCTATCGTTAGAAGCTCGTATTAGTCATGGTGGGTCTTAAATTTTTTAGATTTCTCTACTTCTCATTCCAAAGTAAGCGTAAATGGGTTGAGAACGTTTGTTTTCTTTCTTTTTACAAGTCTACTGGTAGCCCATGTGTTGGGATGGAGAGAAAAAATACCTTTCGTTGGTTTTATTCCATGGATTTGGCACCTCTGCAGTCCGAATCTCAACTGTGCTCAGCAAACCATTCTGATGGAATTGCACGAGCCATTTGGACGAAGTTAAGAAGTGGGCTAACGTCGAAACGGTTTCTATAATCCTTTTGGACGGAAGTTAGCAGTGCGAATCCGTCAAAACGATTTCTACAATCTCAGAACAATTTCTACAATCCGTCAGTATAGTTTCTACGATCCTAGAAAAATTAGTCACAATAGGTGTCATTTAGTAGCTTGTGAGTCCGTGACGAGAATAGTAAAAATTTTTGCTATTTGATTAACCAAATTCCAGTTATCGCCTTTTTTATAAAAGGTATTGAACTTTTTTCGAACTTCAAAGAGGTAAGAATATGTCAAAATGTAATAGAAATTTTCAGAACTTTTCAGAATTTTTTAGAGATTTTCAACAAAGTCTGGTGCACCAAACACCCCTTAGTTTCAATATCACCCTTTTCACCCAATTTCATTAGGCACAAAAATAATATTAGAACTGAATCAAAGTACAGAGTCAAAATGCAACAATTGTAATTATATCCCATGGTTTGATTAATGGTAAAATATAATAGTGGCAAGTGTATTTTCAACCTTACTTTGGGAAAACAGTGGTTGATAATGCGTTTAATTTGGCTGGGAATTGGTATTTTATTAAGATGGTCCTCAAACTGCCCCCTCTACTATTTTGAACTACTATTGTTTTAAAATGTTGTGCTTTCAAAAGAAATAAATACCCCTGTTCCTTATGCTAAGCAGAGGCAAAGTATCTAGTTCAACTAACAATGTAAAGACCATTAGATATTATTTGCCAACCGGGAAAGAAGAATGTTGAGTTGCCATTATTTTGTTTTCCAACATTAGGTAGCAAGCTTGGAGAGAGACGCTTTGAACCTGTTTTTAGATTGAGCTCTTTAAATTAGAACCACTAAAATACATCTTTTCTTCATTTTCTTTTTTTCCTTTTTTTTTTACCCCAATTTTGAAAAGGCAGAAATTTTCATACCATATTCAATATCTTTATAATTTCAAGGTACCTGAAGATTTAGAGATTTCAATAGGGTACCAACTACCCAAAGACAACAAGGAGATTGAGAAGTTCCAGTAGTTTAAACAATGCTAATCAAAAAGCAAGAACTCATTTTATCCCTAGAGAGAGTATGGAAACTAGTACAATCATGTGCATATTGTCCCACGAGGACTAAAGAAGCTCACTCTCAATGGCAACTAGAACAGTCGGACTTCATAGAGATGTCATATTATGAATTCCCTATAAAAGCCAAAATCTATGAGCAAAACACAATTGTTTATTTCAGATGCCTACAAATTAACTACCTGTATCCTGGATGGAGGACAAGCGCGGATATGTTTTCAACCAACTAGTTTCAACAAATATTACAGGCCAACATCCACAGGAACTGAGCTGGTCAACCCCAAGTTTAGCAACATAAAGGATTCTTTTAAGTTTGGAAAACAAGAGCGGAGGTAGAGTACCTTCTCCAAAGTACATTAATTTATTCCATAAGACAAACCTGACTTCTCAGGTCGATTGCTGTTGTTTGCTTCTTTCAATCGTCTGTATCCTGCACATAAAAAGGAAGAGTACTTCAGAATCTTATTTATTTCAAATGAGGCTGGCATAAGCTGTACGGTCGAGAATCTTATTTATTCCCAAAAGCTGTACACGAGAATGCTAGCGAGAAGAAGCAAGTTCATTTTTTTTTGGGGGGGGGGGGGGAGAACTTCCAGACCCAACACCATGCTGACATTGGATGGATGGTGCAGTGCAGTAGAACAAATGAACTGCTTGATATGTGAACAAGTCCTCTTAACTCTTTTTGTAATAACACAATAACAAAATGTGAAAATCAGAGTGGAAGAAAAACAGAATCATTACCATTGGATTTAAAATTTTTAAAGCTCACAAGTATGGAATGTTTCAAGGGCTTTCATTCAAAGTTATCTACAATTTTCTCCCATTACTGACCAAAAGGGCTAAACTAATAGGAATTCAGGGGCATGGAGTGTGACAACCATAAAATTTTTTATGGTATAAACTTCATTGTTAAGAAGATAATTTATGGGTGCAATTTCTGGAAAGTGATGCAAGTCAAAGGATTAAAAGTAGTACGCCAGAATTGAGTTGTCAAGAGTTGTCAACGGAGTGCCCAATCTTTGTAAACCAGCAATTAGCAAGTGCAAGTGGCCAAAAATCAAACCCAATCATCAACTCAGTAACTCAAAATGCCAAAATCAATCCCAATTTATATAAATCGTCTGGTGATTGTAATTGTTGAAATCAAGTCCGTGAGGTGCCGATAGGGTTATGGGTCGAGCGCCCTTGAGGGACGAATTGAACCCGCATGGGGTCTTCTTCGAGGAATAGATTTTTTGCCACGCCCATTGAAGATCGCCCACATCGGTAAGTCGTAGTTGAGGTCGAAGGTGAGAAACTTGCAGGGGAAGAAAGATTAGGTTTCACCAAAAATAATAATAGTAATAATAATAATAAATAAATAAAAACACAACTTTTATTAATTTTTTTATTTTTTTCATTAAATATAAAACTAACTTTCTCAAAATTTCTTCAACTTTTATTTGTTTTCTATAATTTTCATCAATTTTTATTAAATACTTAACATTTAACCGTATATTAATTTTGTGAGCAAATCTGACAATATAAGAAAGGCGGGAAAGGAAACTGAGTAATAGTTTTAATTTTTATTTTTAAAGTTTATTGTGTGCCAAATAACATTTTGAGGATTTGAATTTAATTAATTTGGTTTAAAATAAAATTTCAAATTTGATCACACTAATTGTAAATAAAAATTATGTTAAATAACTAATTCAAGAAAATAATAATTATTATTAAATTATATTATTTAAAATTATATTTGATATAGAAATTTTTAATTTTTTAATTATAAAATAAAATTAAATTTAACTTATAAAATTTTATTTTAATTTTAAATATAAAAATTAATAAAAATTTTTATTAAATGAAATCAAATTCATTGTTCCAAACGTAGCGCAAGGAAACGTAGCGCAAGGAAACGAGGCCGGCCGAAGTACAATAACAGTCACTGAGATGCTAGGCGAGCAGCAGTGCAACAGCTCATCCGTAAGCTAGCTTTTTTCTTTTTCCTTTTTTTTTTTTTTTTCTCGTAACGGTAAGTCGATCCTTTGACCTTGTGCCAGGTGGGATCCCACGATTCCCACTGTGCTACCTGCTCTCGTCGAAATTCACTCACTCGATTGAAATCTATGCATAGTTCTTGGAAGGGAAGGATTTGGGTCAGAGTCGATGGTTTTTGCTGTTTCCCAGAATTTGCGAGGAAGGTGGAATTTCTATCACCTTACTGACAAGTCGTTTTTGTCTCATGCACTCAATTTCTTCCACTGAACAGTCGATATTCTCCTGCTTATTTTCTGCCCATCAGCAACGAAAAGTCAGTGGATGAATTGTCATGGATTTCATAAATGGTGAATCTGAAAGCAAAGCCGGTTCAAGCAATAGGTGAGGCATTCGCTTAAAACCACAAGTTTTAAATATATATATATATATATTCTTTTTTTAACTTCAATACTTATCTTAATCTCCAATAATTTTAAAATTTATCTTACAAATAATTTGTAAAAATAATAAATTGTAAAAACATCTATAATATATCTATTAAAATAATTAATTTAAATGAACTCTATTTCTTTTTATTTTTACTAGTGATATCCCTCATCTTTATTTCTAAGAATGGTTTACACAATTAATAAATATTAAAAAATATACTTGATGATTATTAGTTTCAAATTAATTATATATATAGTTGTCCTAAACTATTATTTAAAAAATTATAATAAAATTTAATGAATAATTTTATATCTTAAAATGCTAGAATAAATAAAATTTTTGAAAGATTTTATATTATCCTAAAATTTTATATTACTTTTATCATATGGTCAAGTACCTGGAAAAGTCTATTTTCATGCTTGTCCTTCTTCTTTTTACTCATTTCTACGTCAAGATATCCAAAATGTGGCAGCACAAGGAGGATGGAGGGCACTGCAATCTTTAGACCATGGGTTTTCCTCTGTTTTTTGTTCCTGTTTATGTCATGCAAGACCTGCTCTTCAATTGGAAGCGACACCCTTGCGGCAGGCCAAAATCTCTCGGTGAGTAAAGCTCTAATATCTCAAGGAGGCATTTTTGAACTGGGTTTCTTCAGTAAACGTAAAGACCACGATTCACTTAACTTTTATCTTGGGATATGGTATAATAAGAACTTTGCAGAACCAGAACAGCTTATAGTTTGGGTTGCAAACAGAGACAAACCTCTTTCTGAATATGCTGTTCTCGAATTGTCGGAGGATGGTAATTTAGTCGTCCTTGATGACTCATCTAAAACCCAGGTTTGGAAAACGAACTTGGTGCCACAAACATCTAATTCTACTGAAGCCGTGCTTCTTAGCGATGGCAATTTTGTACCAAGGAATAGTTCAGAGGCATCTATGATATTTGGAAGAGTTTTGATCACCCGGCAGACACTTGGAAAAACTTACAGGCAAAACCACACGTCTTACGTCGTGGAAAAACTCGGAAGATCCTGCTCCTGGGATGTTCTCGCTTGCAATAGACCCAAATGGAAGCTCTCAATTCTTTATAGAATGGAACATGTCCAGAAGGTATTGGAGTAGTGGGCTATGGAACGGTGAACGATTTAGCTCAGTTCCTGAAATGAGATTAAATTACATTTACAATTTTAGTTTTGTCTCAAATGATAGAGAGAGCTATTTTACCTACTCTCTTTACGACGACTACTCAAACTACTATCGAAAATGGTGATGGATCAATCAGGACAGATTAGACAGCTAACATTTTTAGACGGTCACCAGAATTGGAATCTATTTTGGGCACAACCAGGAAACAATCTGATGTTTTTGCTCGTTGCGGGCCCTTTGGCATCTTCAATGAGGAGAACTTAACAGATTGAAACTCACATAAATAATAAATTATTTTAGCAATAAATTCTTTTTCCTCTTTTTTAATAAAACTCTCCTCTCTCTCTCTTTCTCACATATTTCTTTAAGAATGTAACCCCAAGGGTTAGATGGGATGGTCTTGGACTGAGACTTAGGGGTTTACCACCCCAAGGTCTCAAGTTCAAGTCTCCTCTCTAGCAAAACTTGGGGCCAGCCTCCCGAGCGCAAAGCGTAGTAAAGGTTGGTAGGACGGGCCTCCTTGGCTGGACGAACCGTATCCAGTTCTTGGGTGTGGGTCCGACTCCCCGCCGCTACGCGAGTTCACGATTGACCGCTATACATGTTGAGGGGCCGGTATGTGTGGCACAAACCAAAAGAGATTCACTCTCTAGGGGTTTGGCCTAGGGATGAATCTCTCGAGGTTAAATCCTTTTTTTTTTTTTTCTTTAAGAATGCCCCCTTGCAATTGAAAATAAATTCTTTTTCCTCTTTTTAATAAAACCCCCTCTCTCTCTCTCATATAAGAATAACCCCCTTACAAATGAAGTTTCTTTTTTAAGAATGATCCCTTATGAATGAAAAGTCTCAAAAACTTAATAATTTGAAAGTTTTTCTCTCTCTCTTATATTTCTTTAAGAATGACTCTCTTACAAATGAAGTCTCTTTTTTAAGAATGGTCCCCTATTGAATGAAAAGTCTCAAAAACTTAAGGGATTGAAAGTCTCTCTCTCTCTCTCTCTCTCATATTTATTTAAGAATGACCCCCTTACAAATGAAAAGTCTCTTTTTTTAAGAATGGTCCCCTATCGAATGAAAAGTCTCAAAAACTTAAGGGATTGAAAGTCTCTCCTCTCTCATACTTCTTTAAGAACGTCTCCCTTACCAATGAAAAGTCTCTTTTTTTAAGAATATTCTCCTATCGAATGAAAAGTCTCAAAAACTTAAGGGATTAAAAGTCTCTCTCTCTTTCTCATATTTATTTAAGAATGACCCCCTTATAAATGAAAAGTCTATTTTTTTAAGAATGGTCCCCTATCGAATGAAAAGTCTCAAAAAACTTAAGAGATTGAAAGGGATTGAAACTTACATAAATAAATTATTTTAGCAATAAATTCTTTTTCTTCTTTTTCAATAAAACCCCCAAATCTCTCTCTCTCTCTCATATTCCTTTAACTTTGGCCCCCTTTAATTTTGAACTTAATTTTTTATAATGGGACCCATATAAAGAAAATGACAAAAATAAAAAATTATTTTCAATATTCATAACTAAAATCCACAAATCTATCTAACCTCCATACTTATATTTTCCCTAACTATCATTCATCACATTTTTCTTCATCTCCCCGTCAATTTTTGTCCTAATATAAGAAAAACTACAAATATAATTCGATCTTTGCCAAAATACGCGTTTTGATTCTCTTTCTATCACAAAATCTTCAGCTCTGAATAGGTATCAATTTTTTTAAGATTATAATTATTTAATTTTTTGTTGAAAAAATTTTGATCCCCTATCATGAAATCTTAGTTTCGTCCGTAAGTGAGATCCAACCACATTACAAAACAAAAAGTTAATGAACCTAAAAGCATATGGTCAAAAAGTCTACTTTATTGAACAGTGACGAAACTAGTATAGGGCAAGGATCCCTAACTTTGATGTAAATCTATATATACAGACTATTTTACTAAAAAAATAAATATTCTTTAAAAATGGTCCCCCGGCCTTAGAAATGAAAGTCTCCCTCTTTACAAATGGACCTCTAAGAAACGAAAAGTCTAAAAAATTTAACAGATTGAACACGTAAAGGGTCCACTGGGTTATGTTCAGGGTTATCTCAACCTTTGATTTTTCACTGCAATCCCTGTAGTAGATTTTTCACTGTAGTCCTCTTGAATCTACTGTAGTGGATTTCTTCACTGCAGCCCTCTTGAACCCACTGAACACGCAATGAGTCTTATTCGAGGAATGGATTTTTGCCACACACATTGAAGATACCCCACGTCGAGAAGTCCAAGTTGAGGTCGTAGATGAGAAAGCTGGAGGGAGGAGAGATTTAGGTTTCAAAACAACCCCTTTCAAAAAAAAATGTAATTATCTTGAAGGAAAATATTAAATTAACAAAAAAATTCAAAAGCTCACTACTAGAAAATAAATTTTCTTTCCTTTCCCCAAAAATTAAAAAATAAAAAATAACTTTTTTAGTAACTAATTTTTAAACTTCTTTTGTTAATTTATCATTTTAGGAAATGACATTGACCTATGAAAATGAAATAAATTAGAGAAGACATTCAATTTGTTAAATTTATTATCTAATAAATTTTTTAGAAACATTAAAATATTTTTAATTATTGTTATGTAATTTCAATCGTTTAACATGCGCCTCCCTAGAAACATACTAATTTTGCTACTCACTCTTATTATATTCAAATTGTTAAAAAAAAAAAAGGAAAAATTCTCTGATTTGTCTTGTTGTGCTAAAAAAGAGCAACACATCTCGTAATGTTCTAATTATAGTGAAATAACGTTGGTTCTCGCGCAGGACACTTATTGCACCCAATCCACTGTGTGGAGAATTACATATATCATACCTAACTGTCTCCCAATAATAATATAATATTAATAAACGTAGAACTTTTAATTATTTTTAATTAAATTAATATTAATTACTTACAAAAAAATAAATAAAATTCCATCAAACAAACAGTTATATTCTAACTAAAAGTCATTGATGGGACCGTGGCTAAATTTATGGTAGACAGTATTCTTTCAATAGACCAGTCTACAAGTCACTTTTGATAATAAGTTGAATTCATCACACCCCACTGGGCAATGGTAACAAGAAGTTAATAAAGTGTATTGCGTCATTATTTATTTATTTATTCATTCATTCATTTATTTATTTATTTATCTTTTGGCGTTTAAAAAATAAACTCAAATTTTTTTATAGAATTTGTTCGAAAATGGTTAAATAACTCATTTGAATGATTTTTAAACGCTGTGTCTGACTTTTGAGTTGACAGGACATGTTCGAACGTCGTCAAATGTCACGTTCAAATGATTTTGGTTAGAAAATTTGACAAAAGTTGATTAAAATTACTAAAAATTGGACAAAATTTATAAAATTTGATAAAACTTAGAATTTTAAAATAAAGGCACAAAAAACAATTAAAAGTAGATAAAATTGATAAAAGTTAGTAAAATGTATAAAAATTTATAAATTTTTCTAAAATTTAGACATCCAAGCAACCTAGGCATGTAAATTTTAAAGAAATAAGATCCAACCATGTTACAAAAACAAAAAGTTAGTGAACCTAAAAGCAAATGGCCAAAAAGCCTATTTTATTGAACAAATACGGCGCTAATATAGGGTAAGGGTGGGCATGGCCTCCCTAACTTCAATGTAAATTTATACATACTATTATATTTTACTTAAAAAATAAATATTCTCTAAGAATGACCCCTTAACAGATGAAAAGTCTCTTTTTTAAGGAATGGTCCCCTAATAAATGAAAAGTCTCAAAAATTTAACGGGTTGAAACTCACATGAATAATAAATTATTTTGACAATAAATTCTTTTTTCTCTTTTTCAATAAAATCTCCCCAAATCTCTCTCTCATATTTTTAAGAATGGCTCCCTTACAAATGAAAAGTCTTTCTTTAAGAATGGTCCCTATCAAATAAAAAGTCTAAAAAATTTACCGGATTAAAACACACTTAAATAATTTATGGGTGCAATTTCTGGAAAGTGATGCAAGTCACCGCCCGCATCAGTGAGTCGTAGTTGAGGTCGAAGGTGAGAAAGTTGCGGGGAAGAGAGATTAGGTTTCACCAAAAAATAAATAATAATAATAATAATAATAATAAAACACAACTTTTATTAATTTTTTTCATTAAATACAAAACTAACTTTCTCAAAATTTCTTTAACTTTTGTTTGTTTCTATATTTTTTATCAATTTTTACTAAATACTCAACATTTAACCTTATGTTAATTTTGTGAGCAAATTTGACAAATATACGGAAGGTAGGAAAGAAGGCTGCATAATAATTTTATTTTTATTTTTAAAGTTTAGTGTGTCCCAAATAACATTTTGAGAACGTTGAATGTACTTAAATTTTTTATTAAAAATAATTTATTCGTTACAATATTTTAAAATAAGAAAAGTCTAAGGT